>CAWUFW010002651.1:0-1420000 GCA_963921515.1 Calotriton arnoldi | reverse complement strand
GCTTCAAACTCCGGGGGATGTTATGAGGAGAAGGCAATAAATTTCGCGAACCGCATTTAGCGCGCCTTTTCTTATCGCCGTCTCGCTAATTTTATCGCAGGACATTTTAGCCGGTGAGGGAAGCTATCGCCTGTTAGCGGCGTGTTGGTAATACGCCGCTAACACGGCGATAGTTTCCCGTGGTAGACGGCGATAAGAAAAGGCATGCTAACTGCGGTTAGCGATAATTATCGTCCTTTCTTGATAATATCCCCCTATGTATTATGTGTGTCATCGAAGTGTTATTGCCCTCTGTGCAGGACGTTAACAGGTGTGAGCACAACCAAATTTGCCATTGTGCAAATGGAAAAACACAGTGCAGAACCATGTTTACTAAGATTGGCCTGATACTACCGTCATCTCCTGCACTGGTACATAGTCTGCCTTACGCGTCGCAAAGCCTCTCAAAATGGCGTAGAGGCAAGTGTGCACTGGCTAGTATAGTATTTGTGCTGGAAATCATGTACTAATAGTTCGAATTCCTATGCCTAGACAAACATAGAAGGATCCCATGCATTGGATGCATGCTGTGCACTACAGCACATATGGATTGTGTTGATTGTTTTTGAGAAATTAACGCATTTCCACATGTTTATGCACGGTTTAGATTTTATGCAAAGTTATGTATGACTATTTTAGCAGACCGGGTTTAGTATCAAAACCTATGATATGTGTGCTGATCCGCACCAGTAACATCCCCTTGATGCAAATGGATCCATAACAACGTCAAACGTGTTTTATTAAAGCCAAAACACACATTGTGCTGGAAAGTAAATGTCAAGCAAGACTTTGCGTCAGTTGCATCACTTATTGTGTGTGCAAAGCCTTAGTGAATCTGAACCCTACAATCTAATGTATGAATATGGAACCTGTCGGATTTACACGAGTATTGCAATAACGCTGTTCTCTGTGGTTGCCATAAAATCCTCATGCGTTAATACATTTTGGCCACTTATATAGCTTAGAAGCTAGCCATGATGAGGCTTCTAGGGGCTTGCAGTCTCGCCACTGACTAAAGAAAAGAATAGAGAGGAGTTTAGGAAGAATAGAAATGCCTGTTGACAAGTGAATGACAATAACAAATAAAATATATTTCAGACGTTCCTTTAATATTTTTACTTGCAAGAAAAATTAGAACATGGATCCCTCAAAATTCCGGATTATGTAACAGTCAATAAAAGTTGCATCTGCACAATTCTGTCTCAACATTATAATAGTCGCTGGCGCCTTTCCTGAGCCTAGGCATGTCTCAATTGTGAGACATTAGCACCATCTGCTGTTCACAATGACCAGCTACGAATAGAATCATATATTTATCAACAAAAAAGATGGTTCCTACTGAATAAATTCTCAATATACCTCCCCATACGCTCGAAGGACTACAATATGCATAGCATATAGTGAGGTGACAAAGAATATTAACGACAACATAGTTTACCAACAGGAAATTCTCTCGTGTCATATTCTGGGTGTTTTACGCCTTCAAGAAGAGAGGTGTGAAAATGCCATTTCCCAGACAGAGGTATATGCCATGTACATCACATGTACACAACCAATTACACATATATATATATATATATATATATATATATATATATCCACAGTCCTGTCCCTCCTTCTACATTGAGGGGGGTTTCAACACAGGTACAGACCGCAAAAAATCTCCACAGAATCCAAGAGAAAGGATTTGCCGTTCTTTTATTATTTATATCACCACAAGTGAAACAGACAAGTGTCCGCCCCAGACGCGTTTCGATCGCACACGATATATATGCTCCTCTTCGTTCCCCGTCACGGCTACCGCTCTCCGCACGGCGGGTGCTCACAGCACGCGATGACGGACTCGCGATTATTTCACTCCTCACAAAATACTGGGCACTCCGGGCTTTATATATATAATCCAACAAAGCAGTCCAATAACGGAAGGCGCACTATTCAGCTGGTGCATGCGGCAAGGCTGGACTAGCCTTGAAAATATATCTCTCACCAAGTCAGAAATAACGCAGCACTCTCCTGGGGATTTTGTATTAAAAAAGTATTGATGTCAAATAACATGCAGACACTTGTAAGTCCACTCTGAAAAAGGAGTAATGATGCTTCAATGTTAATGTTTGTCTGTAAAAACTACCACTCCCACAATGCCTCATAATGGGCTAAGTGGGATATTGGTACAAATAGGTAAAAGCGAAAATGGACTATCGCTATGTACCGTGACCAAGACATGTGTGGTTGAAACGCGTAGGGAGGAGTGATATGGCTTGCTGAATAAATGAAATTCAAAATCCCCAGGAGAGTGCTGCGTTATTTCTGAAACAACGAAAACTCACGGCACCATAGACAGTAGGTTTCTTCTTGTTTTCTTTTTATTAGTTACACCATAGTGCAGACACACAAATGGACGGTCTATATATATATATATATATATATATATATATATATATATATATATATATATATATATCCTCCAACACACGAGCTCCTACTGGAATCACTGGGGACCCGTGAGAAGTGGCTCACTCGCCGGCAGAGCGTACCGGCATAAATATTCCTTTACCAAAACCAATATGCGTGCTCTCAGGAAAAACACAGATCCACGGCTCGAAATGCTGACTGCAAAGCGTTTAATTACATGACGCGTTTCGAATGCTGCTGCATTCTTGGTCACATGTAAAGTGCACACCAAATGAAAAGCCTTAAATACAGTCACATGGTAAATGAGTTCAAAGCAAATGCAAACAATCGTAAAGCAGGGCGGCCATGTTGGACAGGTGCAAAATCAATGAAAAGTATACATACTTACAATGAATTCACATACTGTTTTCTTTGGAATTCAATCATTTAGGATAAATATCCCAGTATTATCAAATAATTCACAAAATGCGTGAAAAGAATACGTGAAAAGAATAAAACACTTCAATATATAATAATATCTATGCTGATTCTGAGATGCAACCCAAGTGGGCTGAAGTTAAATCATGTTGTCCGACAGCCACTATATAAGTGGCCAAAATATATTAACGCATGAGGATTTTATGGCAACCACAGAGAACAGCGTTATTGCAATACTCGTGTAAGTCCGACAGGTTCCATATTCATACATTAGATTGTAGGGTTCAGATTCACTAAGGCTTTGCACACACAATAAGTGATGCAACTGACGCAAAGTCTTGCTTGACATTTACTTTCCAGCACAATGTGTGTTTTGGCTTTAATAAAACACGTTTGACGTTGTTATGGATCCCTTTGCATCAAGGGGATGTTACTGGTGCGGATCAGCACACATATCATAGGTTTTGATACTAAACCCGGTCTGCTAAAATAGTCATACATAACTTACAAAGACAATAAAATAAATGAGCATGTCAGTCAAATGCACTGTTAATGTAAACGTTCGATAAGCAGTATAGTTATACATAACGAACATGCAGTTGGAAAAAGGAGCCTCCAAAGTAACACAGGCTTTACTGAAAATACCGGGCAAGTGCCCTTGTGAGTACCAATGACAGATCTTAACTGTGGCTCAACTTTCCTGACAACATGATAACAAAGGCAACGAAATGCAAACATGTAAGACCGCTACCTAAAAGTCAAACAAGTATGTCCTGCTACAATAATAAATATGAACAATATTACCATATGGCGAGGTGATCATAAAAGTGAAACATGAAGAAAAGGTTAGGCGGCCCGTGCTCATGGTGTCAAGTGAAGTGGGCCCCTTCCTTTCCTCCTGCAAAGGAAACAAAAAACATACCGTTAAAAACAATGACCTCCCAACCAGAGGTCAACTACAAATAAAGTTTCAAATGCACTATGTTATGAAAAAAGAGGAAAGAAAGCGAACAGTACCCAAAGGTATAGTCACATGAATGTCACAAAGTACTGTAGGCTAATACAAGTGCAATTCCACAGGAGGAGAGACAGATACTGAAATCAACAGTAAAAATTGAGGTGAAAAATACAATGTAGAAAATGTAACAAATCCTCAGTGTGGCCTATACTGTTTTGAGGTGTACGGCTAACTCTTCATCCTGGTTGAGCCCCCCGGGAATCTTAGTTTGGAGCTCAACAATATACTTGGATTCTTTCTGTCTCAATCTGAGTGTTCTGTCCCCTCCCCTTGGGTCATTGGTGATTTGCTCTAAGATGAAATAACTGAGAGCTGAGGAATCAGAGAAATGTTTAGCCTGATAATGTCGGGCCACAGGATACTTGGGGTCGTTATTGGTAATGGCACGCATGTGTTCTAAAATGCGTTTCTTAGCCATCAAGGTGGTACTCCCAATATACCATAATTTGCATGGGCATTCTATTGCACATATCACAAATCTAGTGCTGCCAGTAAGGAATTGTTTGATGACCCTCGTAAGGTTCCCAAAAGTGTACTCTTTGCGAAACAAACTATGTCTGCATGCTTTGCAGTGTCCACAGGGAAAGAAACCCTGTAGACTGTGTTCACTAGCAGTGGTATGTCTGGTAATGTCACTGTGGACGAGCATGTCCCGAATGTTCTTACTTCGTCTGAATGTGATGCTTGGTCTTGCTGTAATCGATCCCCCTATAGTTGTATCATTTTTAAGGGTTTCCCAATTCTTGGCCAAGATGTGTTTGACATTCCTGATATCTGAATGATACAATAATATCATTCTGGTATTGTCATCACATGACCCATCACTGAGTGAAATCTTGTCAGTCAAAGTATCCTCTCTGTTGATCCTCTCTACTTTCTCTATAGCTCTCTTCAATACCCAATTGGGGTAACCCCTTTCTCTGAATCTCTCCAACATGTTGTCACGTTCAATGGTAAAGGATTCATTGGTATTGCAGTTTCTTCTTGCCCTCAGCAGCTCACCAAAGGGGATGCTCCACTTGAGCATCTCTGGATGACAGCTGAGGGCATGAAGATTGAAAATATTTGTCAGAAATATATACATCTGGTTATAGCATGTTTAATGACAGAGTAGTTTTAGATTCCAGGAGCAGTATTATAGTGCACTTTGGTATTACAGAAAGGGCCACAGGCGCTTATGCAGCCCTTTATGTAATACAGATAGCGCTGGTGCACATATAGCGCCAGCGCTATCACCAGAGGGTGTTCCCTCATTTGAATGTGGGTGTGACCCCATGCAAATGAAGGAATCCCTTTGCCTCTGCGCCCTTGCTGTGTTATAGATCCGAGTGCAGAGGTAAAGAAGCTGTCAGGAGGCGCACTGATAGTGCGCCACCTACAAGGTGGTGCACTGTCAGCGCGCCCCCTGATAGCAGCCCTCTTGAAGGGGCAAAGGGGATCCTATTGACCCCCCCAGACATCCCCTTGCAGGCGGGTACAGTCACTCATGGCACCTGCCTGCAAGGAGATCTGCAATCCCCCTTAAAAGTGCAGGCGGGTTGCCGACTGCACAGTGAAACACGAAGTGGCTTTGAAGCAGCCACTCCGTATTTCACTTGAATGTGCTGCCCCGAGGGCATCAGGAGTTCGTGACTGCCCCCACATACGCAAACCTGCTGATGGCAGTGTGGGAGACAGGAGTCTTGGAAAAACAAACATACCCAAAAAAAATAAAGAGTTGGTGTCGTTTCATCGATGATCTCTTCATTATATGGGAGGGAGATCATATTGATCTGCAGAATTTCATAGATTCCCTGGATGAAAATAAATATAATCTCACCTTTACATCCACAACTAGCAAAACGAACATCATCTTTTTAGATGTTGAAGTTTTTATTGCAGAAAACAGGGTATGCACCAAAATGCACAGAAAGCCAACTTCGTGCAACAATATATATCATGCGAACAGTGGACATCCGCAAAATTTAAAATGGAGCATTCCTTATGGTGAGATGTTACGTGCAAAAAGAAACTGCTCTGAAGCCACCAATTTGAATACAGAAATTGAAGACATGAGTTATCGCTTCATAGAGAGAGGTTATCCTTTGGGAGTCATTGAAAATGCCAAACTAAGAGTTAAACAAAAAACAAGATCTGACCTCCTAACACCAAGACCAACTTCAAATAAAAGGAAGAGAATAGTCTATGAGGAGAGCAGACAAGAAGATACAACAACGCGATTCATCATGAACTACAATAATCAAAGTGGAGAAATTAAAAGCATCATCAGCAGGAACTGGAAAATCCTGATGCTAGATGAAACCTTGAGAAAAACATTAACACCAAATCCCAGTATCACTTATAGGAAGACAGCCTCTTTATCAGACATTTTGACACAGAGTCATCTGCAAACACGAGAATTAAAAACATCTTCATGGTTAAAGACTCCAGGCTTCTGGAAATGTGCGAAGTGTCGAGCATGTGAGCATGGTTTGAATTTGACATCATATGAACTACAGAATGGGAGAACAGAGCTGATCAATGACCACATTACGTGTGAGTCCAAATATGTGGTCTACAGATTAACCTGTCCATGTAAGAAACATTATGTAGGAAGCACAATTAACAAGCTTAAACTGAGGATCCTACAACATCTACGTGCCATAAAAAACAAGGACTTCAGTTACCCTATTGCAAAACATTTCCACGAATTCCACTCAAGTGATTGTAGGCAACTGAAATATTCAGGAATCAAGATCGTAAAACCCACAGAAAGAGGCGGAGACAGAACATTGAAATTACGAAGAACAGAGTCCCGCATCATACTTGCAATTGGCACTGAAGACCCATATGGACATAATCAAGATGCAGAACTACATGTACATTTATAAACAGTAAACTCCGAAAAGAATGAACTTTGTTGTAGAACTATCGTGATTTTCTCTATAGACATCTATCTTGAATGAATTTTTCACACAGAAATTCCCTTTGCATATCGTCGTCTTAAACATTCACTTTTATATAATTTTTTGTATTTTTACATGTTGATAACAGAGTTGTTCCATGAAGTGAAAGCTTACAATCTGGACAATGAACAACACACAATGGGGCCGATTCCGATCTCGGTCGGAGGCGCACCCAACACCATTTGGTCGGGAAAAAAGCCATGCGAAAGCCTGTTTCCCGACCGATCCGTACAGCACACCGAACGAGCAAGTACGATGCGCACAACAGCAAAGAATCCGGCCGAGCCGTACTCACCCAAACCAGGTCCTGTTCTCCGACCGAGGCGAATCCGGAAACGCCGAATCGAGTGGCACGGAAGGAAAAATGCAGCCCCGTCCGGCCGGACAAGTACGATTCGCTTTCCGTACGCGCCGAACCCGTCGCTACGCACAGCACGTCAAAGCATCCGGGAGAGGCGCACATAAGCTCCGATTCGCGCCACAACACGATCCACGGCTCCGAGACGAACACGGCAGCGACGAGGACGACGTGAAGCGACGAGGACGAGGCGAAGCGACGAGGACGAGGCGAAGCGACGAGGACGACGCGAAGCAATGAGAAGGGCGAACGACACGAACCAACCATGAATCCCTTCGTCCCGATCATACCAATATTCTACATATACTACCGGAACAGGCACGGACGCGTACGGCGCAGAAGGTAAGCCAGACACCAACCAAAAAACACATACAACACGTACACGACACATCACACACACACAGAGGGATGCAGAATATACTTACACCAGCAACAGCAGCACCATAGGGGCGGGATGCCCATCACCAATGCCACATATGCACACAGGGGCCTGAATGCGCACCACCACCCCTACCCAGGGGGGCAGGATGCCTACCACCACTACCACCCTTACCCAGGGGGCTGGATGCCTACCACTACTACCACCCTTGCCCAGGGGGGCTGGATGCCTACCACTACTACCACCCTCACCCAGGGTGGGCTGGATGCCTACCACTACTACCACCCTCACCCAGGGGGGGCAGGATGCCTACCACTACTACCACCCTTAGCCAGGGGGGGCAGGATGCCTACCACTACTACCACCCTCACCCAGGGGGGGCAGGATGCCTACCACTACTACCACCCTTAGCCAGGGGGGGCAGGATGCCTACCACTACTACCACCCTTAGCCAGGGGGGCAGGATGCCTACCACTACTACCACCCTCACCCAGGGGGGGCAGGATGCCTACCACTACTACCACCCTTAGCCAGGGGGGCAGGATGCCTACCACCACTACCACCCTCACCCAGGGGGGGCTGGATGCCTACCACTACTACCACCCTTACCCAGGGGGGGCTGGATGCCTACCACTACTACCACCCTCACCCAGGGGGGGCTGGATGCCTACCACTACTACCACCCTCACCCAGGGGGGGCAGGATGCCTACCACTACTACCACCCTCACCCAGGGGGGGCAGGATGCCTACCACTACTACCACCCTTAGCCAGGGGGGGCAGGATGCCTACCACTACTACCACCCTCACCCAGGGGGGGCAGGATGCCTACCACCACTACCACCCTCACCCAGGGGGGGCAGGATGCCTACCACTACTACCACCCTTAGCCAGGGGGGGCAGGATGCCTACCACCACTACCACCCTCACCCAGGGGGGGCTGGATGCCTACCACTACTACCACCCTCACCCAGGGGGGGCAGGATGCCTACCACTACTACCACCCTCACCCAGGGGGGGCAGGATGCCTACCACTACTACCACCCTTAGCCAGGGGGGGCAGGATGCCTACCACTACTACCACCCTTAGCCAGGGGGGGGCTGGATGCCCAGGGGGGGCTGGATGCCTACCACTACTACCACCCTCACCCAGGGTGGGCTGGATGCCTACCACTACTACCACCCTCACCCAGGGGGGGCAGGATGCCTACCACTACTACCACCCTCACCCAGGGGGGGCAGGATGCCTACCACTACTACCACCCTTAGCCAGGGGGGCAGGATGCCTACCACTACTACCACCCTTAGCCAGGGGGGCAGGATGCCTACCACTACTACCACCCTCACCCAGGGGGGGCAGGATGCCTACCACCACTACCACCCTCACCCAGGGGGGGCAGGATGCCTACCACTACTACCACCCTTAGCCAGGGGGGGCAGGATGCCTACCACCACTACCACCCTCACCCAGGGGGGGCTGGATGCCTACCACTACTACCACCCTCACCCAGGGGGGGCAGGATGCCTACCACTACTACCACCCTCACCCAGGGGGGCAGGATGCCTACCACTACTACCACCCTTAGCCAGGGGGGCAGGATGCCTACCACTACTACCACCCTTAGCCAGGGGGCAGGATGCCAGGGGGCAGGATGCCTACCACTACTACCACCCTTAGCCAGGGGGGCAGGATGCCTACCACTACTACCACCCTCACCCAGGGGGGGCAGGATGCCTACCACTACTACCACCCTTAGCCAGGGGGCAGGATGCCTACCACTACTACCACCCTCACCCAGGGGGGCAGGATGCCTACCACCACTACCACCCTCACCCAGGGGGGCTGGATGCCTACCACTACTACCACCCTTAGCCAGGGGGGCAGGATGCCTACCACTACTACCACCCTCACCCAGGGGGCAGGATGCCTACCACTACTACCACCCTCACCCAGGGGGGGCAGGATGCCTACCACTACTACCACCCTTAGCCAGGGGGGCAGGATGCCTACCACTACTACCACCCTTAGCCAGGGGGGCAGGATGCCTACCACTACTACCACCCTCACCCAGGGGGGCAGGATGCCTACCACTACTACCACCCTTAGCCAGGGGGGCAGGATGCCTACCACTACTACCACCCTCACCCAGGGGGGCAGGATGCCTACCACTACTACCACCCTCACCCAGGGGCGGCAGGATGCCTACCACTACTACCACCCTTAGCCAGGGGGGCAGGATGCCTACCACTACTACCACCCTCACCCAGGGGGGCAGGATGCCTACCACTACTACCACCCTTAGCCAGGGGGGCAGGATGCCTACCACTACTACCACCCTTAGCCAGGGGGGCAGGATGCCTACCACTACTACCACCCTTAGCCAGGGGGGCAGGATGCCTACCACTACTACCACCCTCACCCAGGGGGGGCAGGATGCCTACCACCACCCTTAGCCAGGGGGGCAGGATGCCTACCACTACTACCACCCTTAGCCAGGGGGGGCAGGATGCCTACCACTACTACCACCCTCACCCAGGGGGGGCAGGATGCCTACCACCACCCTTAGCCAGGGGGGGCTGGATGCCTACCACTACTACCACCCTCACCCAGGGGGGGCAGGATGCCTACCACTACTACCACCCTCACCCAGGGGGGGCAGGATGCCTACCACCACCCTTAGCCAGGGGGGGCTGGATGCCTACCACTACTACCACCCTCACCCAGGGGGGGCAGGATGCCTACCACCACCCTCACCCAGGGGGGGCAGGATGCCTACCACCACCCTTAGCCAGGGGGGGCTGGATGCCTACCACCACCCTTAGCCAGGGGGGGCAGGATGCCTACCACCACTACCACCCTCACCCAGGGGGGGCTGGATGCCTACCACTACTACCACCCTCACCCAGGGGGGGCAGGATGCCTACCACCACTACCACCCCCACCCATAGGATGGACAATGCATGACACAACCAGCACACCACAACCTAGGGAATGCAAGAAGAAGACATCCCCCCAACACCATGACAAGCGTGTGTAGACTGTGTCAAATGCCTACAACACCGAACATGACTTCGAACATACAATGTGACCCCCTAGCACATGTGCCACACAAATATGTGTGTGGCACACACAACACAAGCAGGCCATGACCATTGTGGCAATGGGGTCCAAACCCCCATCATCACAGTGACCAAAAGGCAAGTGTGGGGTCCATAGCTGCAGCACATTTTGAACATTGTGGCAATGGGGTCCAAACCCCCATCATCACAGTGACCAAAAGGCAAGTGTGGGGTCCATAGCTGCAGCACATTCTGAACATTGTGGCAATGGGGTCCAAACCCCCATCATCACAGTGACCAAAAGGCAAGTGTGGGGTCCATAGCTGCAGCACATTTTGAACATTGTGGCAATGGGGTCCAAACCCCCATCATCACAGTGACCAAAAGGTAAGTGTGGGGTCCATAGCTGCAGCACATTTTGAACATTGTGGCAATGGGGTCCAAACCCCCATCATCACAGTGACCAAAAGGCAAGTGTGGGGTCCATAGCTGCAGCACATTTTGAACATTGTGGCAATGGGGTCCAAACCCCCATCATCACAGTGACCAAAAGGCAAGTGTGGGGTCCATAGCTGCAGCACATTTTGAACATTGTGGCAATGGGGTCCAAACCCCCATCATCACAGTGACCAAAAGGTAAGTGTTGACAAAGTAAGAGGTGCAACTGCCAAACTGCATGGATGATTCCTGGTCACAGAACAACAAACACATCAGTGGCAAAGTAGTGTATGTGTCCCATTGCAACATAAATTGGGGAGCCAAATCCTGCAGTGCAAATAAGACACAACTTTGGCCATGTGCAGACAAACAACACCCATGGGGGCTGACACCGTCAACAATCATCAATGACACAATGACAGAAGTGACCATCCGAATGCAGACCCACATATTTGCACCAATGGGCACACACATGCAGATACCCTGTGGAGACTGCAGATGTGAGGTGAACAGATACCATACCATGGCAGCAATGGGACACACAATCAACAATTAGCACCAAATGAGGGCTCCCGTCCCATCAGCCTGGTCATGGAAGTGCCAACGGAATCATCAGCACAGATCCAACACACTTGTATAGCAATGTTGCACTGACAACACAGATGAGTCCTTCCCCATTGATGCCCAAACCTGCATGTTCACTGGAGATGGCCACACGGTCAGGGAAGTAGACGAATAGAACAATGGCAGGCACAACAGTTGTGCAGGGGTGGAAGCCACAGATGTGAAATTGCCAATCTAAGTAGGAAATCCCATTGCCAAATACTGAACACATGACACCCTCAGATGCTGCTATGGATGACATGGATACACCACAGGATAGGACACATTCCCCCTGGACCACATGGGTTCCTGCACAGTAACACTTCATTATCATGAGACCAAATATCACCATCACTGCAGCAAGGGCATGGTTAGCATCATCAACATCATGTACATCAGAAGCAAAAGCACTAGAGAACAGAAAGTTGCTTTATTCAGCATATGTGGCATTAAAAGTAGAAGTCCGGTAGAACATAAACAAAGGCCAATGGCCAGTCCATCAACAAAGTCACAAGTGGGTGACAGTGGCAGATGCCACCCTACACATGCCTGCACAAAACCAGGGACAATCCACTAGGAGGGGCAACCGGGGGGGTAGGCCAGGCACCGCAGGGACAGGATCAGGGCTCACCAGGAGGAAGCAGGGAAGGGGTGGTGGGTGCTGGAGAGCCACTGACAACTGCAGTGGAGGTGTCTGACATGGTGTGTGCCGGCACAACTGGGGGGCATGGCTCAGATGTTGTGGGTGCCGGCACGACTGCAGTGGACCCTGCAGATGGAGTGGACAGGTCCGCCACTGCAGTGCCCAAGTCAGACAGGGTGGTAGTGGACTCCACTGCAGTGCCTACCACCAGGGGAGGAGAATGGGGAACAGGCAAGGTGGGCTGGACAGAGGGGGAGGACACCCTCACCACATCAGTGGCACAGACAAGCGCAGCGGGGGTGTGGTGCCGGGAGAGCAAGTGGCAGGGGAGAAGGCCGGAGCCTCTTGGGGATGGTATATCTGTGGGTGGGGGAACCTGGGGCAGGGTGTGGTGGGGGCACCTGTGGAGTGGGGGCCTGAGGGATGGAGGAAGGAGACCTGGTGCTTGAGCTGCAGGGCGGAGGCGGGGTCTTGCTCTTAGCACTCCGGGGGGACTTGCGGGTGGGGGCCTCAGTCTGTCTGCACCTGGGGGAGGGTGTCCGGGGGCGAGGGGCACTCTGCTCCGTGTGGGGGGCCTTCCTCTTCCCCCTGGATGCTGGGGCAGCTGGATCGGAGGGGAAGAGGCCGAGGTCACTGAGGAAGAGGCGCTGGGTCTTTGGGGTTGCAGGTGAGGCAAGGGAGGGTGCTTTGGAGGGAGAGGCAACTGAGGACTGCGCAGTGCCTGTGGATGCGTGTGTGTGTACCAGGGCCCCATCCCCTGTGAGTCTGGTTTCAGTCCCCTGACTGTGCGTGCGTGTGCATTAAGTTTGTGGCGTGTGTGTCTGTGTGCTGGACGTGTGTGTGCTGGTGTGTGCCTGTGCCGGTGTGTGTGTGCTTGGGACGGGTAAGGTGCTGGGGAGTGTGGATGGAGCAGAGGCAGGAGGGGTGAGGGACTGTCTGAGGAGGGACACTGCTGCCGTCAGGGAGGAGTCCATGGACCTGTTGCCCCTCTGTAGGTCAGACATGCCCGATGAGATGCCCTCCATGAACGACACCAGCTGAGTCAACAGTGCGGTGTGCGCATGGAGGACACTCAGCATGGCTGTCTGCCCTACATGGAGCTGGCGAAGGAGGTACACAGACTCCTCACTCAGGGCAGCAGGGGACACAGGGGCAGGGGGTGCGGTGCCTGGGCCAAAGGAGACACGCTCCCGAACATGGGAGCCTCCACGGACCTGGGGAATGGGAGCCGATGGGAGGGCGGTGGTGGTGGTGGTGGTGGCGGGGACAGCAACACTAGCTGGCGTGTGGTGGCTGCTGACACCCGCCTCCACAAGGGAGTCATCCTCCGAGTTGCTCTGGTCCTCAGCTGAGGTGGATGGTGCTGAGGACTCCTCGGTGTGGCTCCCCTCGCCCTCCGTGCCACTGGGTCCCTCCGACCACTCCTCGGCTGCTGACCCAGTCTGGCTCTCTGGCTCCTCCTGGTCCGTGGAGCTGTCCCCTTCCGTGGCCGTGGATGTATCTGCAAACAATGGGGAAACAGACAGACATCAGTCACCTGCACCAAACGCACACACCACTGTGAGCACAGCACATTACAGAGCAAGCCCTGGCATCATTAGTTGTACATTGCTAAAAGTGCCCTAACTGAACAGGAGAAGCCAATTGTCAGTCTGATGCCAAGCATGGCACTCACATCCCACATGGCCTTGCACCCATCTGTCTGGTGTCTGTTGGATTGCAACACCCCAGTGTGGACACATGCACCAAGTACACAGTAGTTGGACAGTGCAGAGGACACGGTGTGGCATGTGGACATGCACACATCACAGCTCTTGCCACTGAGTCAGTACAGGTTTCCGGATGAAAGGGATGCCCAGAGTCAAATAGGAAATGCATGTGATGCATACCAGCGACAGACACCATGATGCACCCATGTCCTGATAGCCAGCGCCACTATGGTGTGCATGTAGCACATGTCACTCCCCTGCAGGACCACCAATAAGTTGACACATGCCATGGCAGAGGCATGACTGCTAAGTCATACATCACTGTCTCAGTGATGTATGACTTGGCAGCCAGACAACAACACTATGCACTGTGTCACAATAGTAGGTCATGGGGAATGCAAGTCCTGGAGCTGCACAAGTGCACATGTACATCCCCCACACAACACATCATCTTAACCCTCATCTGTCCAGGTCACACCTATTGGACATATGGGAGACCTGTGACACTACCCTCTGAACCTGAGCCCCTCACAATTTGCTGTGAATGGGGAACAGCTGCCTGAACTTCACATTCGCATACCCCAGTCTGCACGGGCAGCTGATCAAACACCTATGTGACACACAAGTATCGTCTCCTATGGTCACATCTCCAGGGGCATGCTGAGCCCCTACCAAGAAACACCCCAGCAGTCCTGGCAACTAATCCACAGCACACTGACACAGAGGCAGACACCTGAGGGCTCAAATCACTGTGCACAATGTGTCAGCTGATACACGGGAGTGGGAGTACAGAGTGCATTGCATGGCCTGGAGTAGGCATGACTGTCCTGCTCCACATGAATGAGGGATGTGCCCTGGACAGTAGATAGCTGGCTATGTATGTGTGACACACGTAATCTGCACACTCCTGGGGCCCAAACATTGTTCCCACCCGCTGCATGGGCGTGTGCCACATACCCCAGGCACATGTGGTGGCTCAGCTCAGCAAGTGGACCGCATATCAAAGCAACACGCAGATCACATGTCCAAACCCAGGCGTTGTGTGAACAATGGACCCACCCATGATGCCCACAACAGAGTTAGGGAAACAGATGCTGTCCCCCACCTTTAGTGAAGCAAACTGCAAGGACACAGATCCAAGTGACACAATTCCCTGAATGTAAGGGCCACACCTGGGTATCAGATGAGCAGTGGGCAGTGCACAATAGAGGGACATGGCTCCTGGACAACATGACTGCTGCACTGTGGCAGTTGAACCAGGCCAGAGTAGGTCACAAAGCATGTAATACAGAGTTCACAGTGCAGTCTTTGACTCACCCCCTCCTTGCTGCTGTCTGGCCTTCAGCTGCCCATCCAGGCCTGGAAACACCACCGCCAGGATCTGGAGCATGTGGGGGTCAGGGTCCGTGTTCCGCCCCTCCTGCGAGGAGGCGACAGCTTCAGCTGGACCCGTGCAATCCTCCGGGTCCAGCCCCGAAGGTCCTGCCACCTCTTCTGGCAGTTGCGGATCCGGCGCTTGTAGACCCCCACGGACCGGACAGCCCGGACGATGTCCTTCCAGATTTCCTGCTTCCGATGGGCATTAACCTGTCAGGATGACAAAGTGAAAAGGCCATTACCACACATGCAACATATCCGTGCATGACACAGTTGTATATACATGTCTCAATCACAGGGGCACATGATGTACACAGGCAGTGCAAAGCTGACCATGGACAGTTTGCCAGACGTCACTACATGGTATCATTGCATGGGAAGTAAAACCATGTTCAAATGCACTGTCACTGCACCATACCTGTCCAGTGCAAGTCACTACACACTATGGGGGGTGACAACTACTCAGTGAGCCTGCTAGCCAGTGGCGTGCAGACTCTCAGCCTTGCTAGTCACACAAAATGCACATTCAGAAAGGCAGTGCACAGAACACTCACGTGCTCCCCTGGTGTCCCATACAGCTTGCTGTACTGTGGAAGTAGGCTGTCCAGCAGGGCCTGGTTCTCTTCAAGGCTGAAGGCTGGGGCTCTCTCCACAGTACGTGCCATTGCAGGGTCCAGAGGGGCAGAGACAGCAGCAGTGCAGTGGCAGATGTCGTCCTGGAGCATGTAGTGCAGGCAAGTGAGCTCTCAGGGGAACAGCCAGCAATATATATGTGCTGGAGAGGCAGATACTGTCCCTTGTGTCCAAAGTGATAGGTCCAAGTCGTTTGCATCTTCTGAATCTGGCCAATCCATGGAATAGCAGCACCAAAACACGCCCACAGCATCCTTCAAATCTTCAACTTCATGACATACATGATTTTGCAACATTGTTGTGGGTGACCAACTGAATTTACAGCAACCGACTCGTTCGAAATTCGAAAACGCGTCCGTTGCCAGGCAAGCCCATTGTCAATGGGTGCGCACCGATCGGTCCATTGCGGTACAACGCGCACAGGGGTACAACGCGTACCCGCACACATTGATTGCAATGGGCCGGCCGGAGGCACCGATCGGTCCATTGCGGTACAACGCGCACAGGGGTACAACGCGTACCCGCACACATTGATTGCAATGGGCCGGCCGGAGGCACCGATCGGTCCATTGCGGTACAATGCGCACAGGGGTACAACGCGTACCCGCACACATTGATTGCAATGGGCCGGCCGGAGGCACCGATCGGTCCATTGCGGTACAACGCGCACAGGGGTACAACGCGTACCCGCACACATTGATTGCAATGGGCCGGCCGGAGGCACCGATCGGTCCATTGCGGTTCAACGCGCACAGGGGTACAACGCGTACCCGCACACATTGAATGCAATGGTACCCGCACACATTGAATGCAATGGGCCGGCCGGAGGCACCGATCGGTCCATTGCGGTACAACGCGCACAGGGGTACAACGCGTACCCGCACACATTGATTGCAATGGGCCGGCCGGAGGCACCGATCGGTCCATTGCAGTTCAACGCGCACAGGGGTACAACGCGTACCCGCACACATTGATTGCAATGGGCCGGCTGAGGCACCGATCGGTCCATTGCAGTTCAACGCGCACAGGGGTACAACGCGTACCCGCACACATTGAATGCAATGGGCCGGCCGGAGGCACCGATCGGTCCATTGCAGTTCAACGCGCACAGGGGTACAACGCGTACCTGCACACATTGAATGCAATGGGCCGGCCGGAGGCACCGATCGGTCCATTGCGGTTCAACGCGCACAGGGGTACAACGCGTACCCGCACACATTGAATGCAATGGGCCGGCCGGAGGCACCGATCGGTCCATTGCGGTACAACGCGCACAGGGGTACAACGCGTACCCGCACACATTGATTGCAATGGGCCGGCCGGAGGCACCGATTGGTCCATTGCAGTTCAACGCGCACAGGGGTACAACGCGTACCCGCACACATTGAATGCAATGGGCCGGCCGGAGGCACCGATCGGTCCATTGCAGTTCAACGCGCACAGGGGTACAACGCGTACCCGCACACATTGAATGCAATGGGCCGGCCGGAGGCACCGATCGGTCCATTGCGGTTCAACGCGCACAGGGGTACAACGCGTACCCGCACACATTGAATGCAATGGGCCGGCCGGAGGCACCGATCGGTCCATTGCAGTACAACGCATCACTGTACATGTGACTGGCATATGTCAGCATGCCTGTCTCAGATGGACATATGCCAGCCACAGATAGCTCCCAGGGAGTGAGGGGCACACCTACATCACGACAGCCTGTCCAAACTTTATCATAAGGCATGTAAGGATGCATTTCCTATTGTGTGTATGTTGGTGTACATGTTGTCCTGTGGGTGTCACCTGTGGGCAGCCACCCCCAGGCTGTGCACGTGTTCATGGGGACAGGATCCTGGGTGTTACGTGTACATGACCACTGTGATGTGCAACTGTTCATATCTGTGCATGTGCCATGGTCACATTTCACAGTGGTGTATGTGTATGTCATGTCACATACCCCGTGAGTCCCATGTGGGACGGTATGTTTGAGCCAGGGTGTCCCAGTGGCACAATAGTGATGGTCCTCCACAGTCTTTGTGCATGTAGTGTTTACAATGTCTCTGATTTCATGTGCACAATGGGAGACAGTCTCCACATACACGTTGTGTGTGCATGGACTCTGATGTTGTGCGTGTGTGTCACAGACGTCCATGTCTGTCCTGCCGTGGCAAGTGGGGCCACTACCTGTGGGGGTCATGGTTGTTTTGCTGTGGTGTATACATGATACTCCATGTAATGCCAGTGTCCATGTGGCATTACAGGGTCCCTGGTAATGTACCTGTCGTTGAGCTGTGGTGCCTGGGGCACATCTGTCCTCACATGTCACTGTGGGGGGTTATTGTGACACGGCAGCAGGAGATGGGAACTGTGACACGGCCTCATGATATCCAATGGGCCAACCTGGGACTAATTGATGCCACCTGTTGGACCGTGTTGACAGATGTTGGCCATGTATGTACCATACATGTCCTTCCGGTACTGCACACTTCATGTAGTTGTGCCTCATAATGATGTATGTTGGGATCTTGAGTGTGTTCAATGCCGCATATGTGGGGTGACTGACAATCTTGCTTACTTCTCCTCTGCACTGCAGGGCTCCTGCTGTCCATCGACCATTCCCAGACCTGGCAACGATGGTGGAACGGGACAGCATCCGACGGTACCGCTTCACGAGGCAGCTGATTGAGGATTTGGCAGTGCAGTTGTCCCCACATTTGCAGCCTGGCCGGCCGTATTCTACAGCGCTGACCCCCAAGGTGAAGGTGATGGCAGCCCTACACTTCTTTGCCACTGGTACCTTCCAACATACTGTGGCGACTGCTGGTGGGATGTCACAGACCATGTTCAGCCGTGTGCTCCGCGATTTTTTGGCGGCAATGTTGCTCTTCCTGAACCGGTACATCTATTTCCCTAGACTGCGACGACTCACTGACGTGAAGAGTGACTTTTATGCCCTGGGGAGGATGCCGCATGTAATTGGCTCCATTGATGGGACACATGTGGCTTTGGTACCACCACTTGCCCAGGAGCAGGCCTACAGGAACCGCAAGCACTACCACTCAGTCAATGCACTGGTGGTGTGTCTTGCAGACATGACCATCACACACGTGTGTGCCCGTTTCCCTGGTTCAGCACATGATGCCTTTGTGATGAGGAGTAGTCGCATCCCCAGGATGATGGCACAGATGCAGAACCAGCGTGCCTGGCTTGTCGGTGTGTACTGACTTTGTGCCATTGTGTGTGATCTGATCTGTAGTATTCCGCCCACTTTTCCAAGTCAGCTAATGTGCACTTGTCTGTCCGTAGGTGACTCGGGATACCCCAACATGCTGTGGTTGCTGACACCCCTCAGGAACCCTGTGACACCAGCCCAGATGCGCTACAATGAGGCACATGGTCGGACCAGGAGAGTGATTGAGCGGACCTTTGGTCTCCTGAAGAGCCGCTTCCGCTGCCTGGACAAGACCGGAGGGTCCCTCCCATATGCCCCAGTGAAAGTGTGCAAGATTATCATCGTCTGCTGCATGCTCCACAACCTGGCAGTGCGGAAGGAGTTGCCTCTCATCCAGGATGACAATGACCAACATCCGCCACCTGTGGAGGATCCTGGCCTGGACCACGATGCCAGTGACGACGATGATGATGATGGTGATGGTGATGTCCGCACACAGCTCATCACCAACTTCTTTAGCTGAATGTGAGTATCCTGAGGTGTCATGTCAATGATGTGAGTTGGCATGATGTGTGGGTGGTGCTCTGGTGCTGTTGGAGTGTGTCCATGGGCTACTTGACTGGATGTGTGTTGCGATGTGTGGTGACAGGTGGGCTGTACTCCCCAACAGTGTTGACATGCTAACTTGGTTCTGGGTGGGTATCTTGTAACATGTATTGTGCATGAGTTTTGCTGTTCTGTCCTGTACTCCATTGCTTTTGACTGTGTGTCATTTCTGTCCTTCACAGGGTACTTTCAGATTCGTTTGGTCAACTGTGTCCACCGACGACGTGATTGCACATCCAGGCTGGCAGCTGTTGTGTCCCTACAGGTGATGTGCGCCACACCCATGGACTTCCTTCCGTCTACAGTTGTTGACTGTGTGCCCGCTGCCAGGTGGGATTACCTTGCATCTGTAGTGGTTACGGCATGTTGCAACTGTGTAATAAACCTGTGCTTCACTTTGTGTTGTGCGTTGTCTGTGGTCACACATTTGAGTGCCATTTGCGTACTGCACCTGTGGGCTACTTGACTACAACTGGGAATGGGTGTGGTGTCTGTGCATTGCACCGTCTTCCCTGGCAACATCAGTGTAGGCAATGAGTCAGATGGCCTAGGTGTGTATGTGTTGTGTAGCCCTGGTGGTGTGTCTCCCTCTTGTGTGTCACGTTGCCTGTACTCACATGCCTGTGTTGTCCTTGCTGTTGCAGTTCGCATACACAGTGTAAATTTTGCAGTTCATCATCCCCATAACAGCACCCACGTTGGAATCACGACAGAGGCAAGTATGGTGTATTAGTGTGTTTATCGTGATACATTTGTGTTAATAGTGCATAGGATGGGTAGTGCTGTACATAAATCTTGCAATCCCAAGTTCCTAGGTGAATTGAAAGTCCTGGTAGACAGGATCCCCAGTATCGGGGCCACAGTTGTCTGACACATTGGTCCAACTTGTACTCCCCATGCAATGTGTGGGAGTAGTGTTGCCGTCAACAGGGTGAACAGTCTGTGCACAAAGGCGGACATCCAGAACAGGTTCAGGCTTCCTGGGAGTTGCGCTTGGCCATCGGCCTCTCACTTTTCCCTCCTCGGACGACCCCTCTTCTTGGGGGGGCCCTCAAGTACAGGCTGCTGCGGTGCAGGGGACTCTCCGCCAGAGTCCTCCTCCCTCCCTGTGGCAGTTGCAGTTTGTTCGGCACCAGATGTTGTTGGCACACAGGGAGGTGTGGACTGGTTGCTGTTCATCTGGCGGAGGCATTGTAAAATGTCCCTGTGCACCGCCGTCATCTCATGCAGTGCATCCCACTTGGACTCCACGCGGGACATGTGTGAGTCCACACGGGACATGTGTGACTCCACGTGGGACATGTGGGAGTCCAAGCGGGCATGATGGGCAGCCTGCTGCTGTTTAATGTCTCTGAGGAGCCCCACTACCTGGCTGAGGTCTCCGGTGCTGGACTGGTACGCATCAGCTATGCGTACCAGTTGTGGGTCATCATGCACACCAGCAACGTCTGCAAGCAGCGACCTCTGTCTCCCACCCCTCCCACCACCCCTGCTGACATGTGCAGTGTGTGCAGTGGCACGCACAGATAACCCTGGTCCACCTTGGGGGTTGGTGGTGGTGGTGGTGTCCATGGCCCCAGGTTGGTCCAGGGTCACTGTGCTGGTGTTGCTCCTTGTTCTGTCCATGTCGGCAGGGATGGTATTCGTGGTGACAGTCGTTGGAGGGATGGGTGCAGGGGGTGCAGCTGGTGGTCCTGCTGGTGCTGCAGCTGGTGGTCCTGCTGGTGCTGCATGTTGACTTGCACCGGATGTGCCAGGTTGTTCTTCATCGTCCGAGGAGGACAGAGGCTGTACGACGCCAGTGAGCTCGGCATCCTCTTGAGCCTGGGACTGGGACTCCTCAGCGTCTGCTGCTGTGTCCCCATCATCACCTGTTTTTGGGAGACACAAACAATGTATGTTATGTTTCTGCAGGCATCAATGGTTGACACACATGACAGTTGTGACTGTGCCTCTGGGTGCGGGCCTGTACATTGCATTGTCCTAAGTCGTCACAGTCAGGGGTTGATATTGGTGTGGCACATTGTCCTGCATTATTTGGGCATTTCTATGTATTTTCTGGGGTGTGAACATGGTCTGCATTGGTTGTGTTTGGTTGACAGCCGGCCCTCCTTCCCACCCACCCAGCCAGTCAGTTATCCCACCATGGAACGTGCTTGCGTTGCAGGGAGTGTAAGTTGTCTCTGAGGATGTCAGTCAGTGGTGTCCTGCTGTTTGCTGGTGCACATTTGCCAGCAGGGCCTTGTGCTCCCCACAGCAGTAGCCAGTGTCAGCCATCTTGTGAGTCCTTCTCCACTTCCTGTGATGTGAGCATGGTTCAGGGTGGTGTTGATGGGACAGTTGTGGGGGTGAGCTATGTCTGTGACTACGACTCCCATCATGCCATTGCCTCCACCCCACTTCCCAGCATTCCCATACTTACTTGCTTTTGTGTGGAGTTCAGTGTGTGTGGATGTGAGAGCAATGGCAAGATGGCTGGCAGTGGTGTCCTGCTGTTGGTTGGTGTGCAGTACCCAGCATGCCCTTGTGCTCCCCACGACACAGCAACAGTGTCAGACATCTTTGATGGGCCTTTCCACTCTCTGTGGGATGTGCATGCGTGAGTGTGAGCTTGCTGGGCCATGTGGTGGGGGATGTAGAGCTGTAACTACGACTCCCATCATGCTATTGCCTCCTCCCCCCTTCCCAGCATGCCCATGCTTCCTTCCTTTTGACTCTGCTTCCCTGTGGGGTGGGCTGGCTGTGCTGACAGGATGGCTGGGAGTGTTGTCCTGGCAGTTGTTTGGCTAGAGGTCCAAAGAGTGTCCCTGTGCTTCACACAACATAACCCAGGGTGGTGGTTCTTTGTGGGATCTTGTGTTAGGATGGGGGGCATTGCATTCTACCAGGTGGGTTCTGTGGAGTTTGTGTTGGGCGGGGTGTGAGGGGAGGTGCTTGTGACTATGGTCAGTGCTGCAAGTCCCCCTTCCCACCCAGCTAGCCAGATATCCCACCATGGAACGTGCTTGCATTGCAGGGAGTGTAAGTTGTCTCTCAGGATGTCAGTCAGTGGTGTCCTGCTGTTTGTTGGTGCACAGTTGCCAGCAGGGCCTTGTGCTCCCCACAGCAGTAGCCAGTGTCAGCCATCTTGTGAGTCCTTCTCCACTCCCTGTGATGTGAGCATGGTTCAGGGTGGTGTTGATGGGACAGTTGTGGGGGTGAGCTATGTCTGTGACTACGACTCCCATCATGCCATTGCCTCCACCCCACTTCCCAGCATTCCCATACTTACTTGCTTTTGTGTGGAGTTCAGTGTGTGTGGGTGTGAGAGCAATGGCAAGATGGCTGACAGTGGTGTCCTGCTGTTGGTTGGTGTGCAGTACCCAGCATGCCCTTGTGCTCCCCACGACACAGCAACAGTGTCAGACATCTTTGATGGGCCTTTCCACTCTCTGTGGGATGTGCATGCATGAGTGTGAGCTTGCTGGGCCATGTGGTGGGGGATGTAGAGCTGTGACTACGACTCCCATCATGCTATTGCCTCCTCCCCCTTCCCAGCATGCCCATGCTTCCTTCCTTTTGACTCTGCTTCCCTGTGGGGTGGGCTGGCTGTGCTGACAGGATGGCTGGGAGTGTTGTCCTGGCAGTTGTTTGGCTAGAGGTCCCAAGAGTGTCCCTGTGCTTCACACGACATAACCCAGGGTGGTGGTTCTTTGTGGGATCTTGTGTTAGGATGGGGGGCATTGCATTCTACCAGGTGGGTTCTGTGGAGTTTGTGTTGGGGGGTGTGTGAGGGGAGGTGCTTGTGACTATGGTCAGTGCTGCAAGTCCCCCTTCCCACCCAGCTAGCCAGATATCCCACCATGGAACGTGCTTGCATTGCAGGGAGTGTAAGTTGTCTCTCAGGATGTCAGTCAGTGGTGTCCTGCTGTTTGTTGGTGCACAGTTGCCAGCAGGGCCTTGTGCTCCCCACAGCAGTAGCCAGTGTCAGCCATCTTGTGAGTCCTTCTCCACTTCCTGTGATGTGAGCATGGTTCAGGGTGGTGTTGATGGGACAGTTGTGGGGGTGACCAATATCAGTGACTACGACTCCCATCATGCTATTGCCTCCACCCCCTTCCCAGCATGCCCATGCTTCCTTCCTTTTGATTCTGCTTCCCTGTGGGGTGGGCTGGCTGTGCTGACAGGATGGCTGGGAGTGTTGTCCTGGCAGTTGTTTGGCTAAGAGTCCCAAGAGTGTCCCTGTGCTTCACACGACATAACCCAGGGTGGTGGTTCTTTGTGGGATCTTGTGTTAGGATGGGGGGCATTGCATTCTACCAGGTGGGTACTGTGGAGTTTGTGTTGGGGTGTGTGTGAGGGGAGGTGCTTGTGACTATGGTTAGTGCTGCAAGTCCTCCTTCCCACCCAGCCAGCCAGCCAGTTATCCCACCATGGAACGTGCTTGCATTGCAGGGAGTGGAAGTTGTCTCTCAGGATGTCAGTCAGTGGTGTCCTGCTGTTTGTTGGTGCACAGTTGCCAGCAGGGCCTTGTGCTCCCCACAGCAGTTGCCAGTGTCAGCCATCTTGTGAGTCCTTCTCCACTCCCTGTGATGTGCGCATGGTTCATGGTGGTGTTGATGGGACAGTTGGGGGGGGGGGGCAATATGTGTGACTGCGACTCCCATGATGCTATTGGCTACACTGACTTAGCCAGCATACACAGACTTCCTTCCTTTGAGTGGTCTTCACTGTGTGTTGGTGTTGTTGTGGTGGCTACATTTCTGGATGTGTTTGTTAGTTCTATTTGTGCCACTGCCTAGCTGTAGTTGTAGTTGTGTTTGTACATGTGTTGGCACAGTTGGATGTGACTTTTTTGATGGCATGTGTTGTGTTTATCTGACTGACATACACATTTTGGGATGATTCTGTTCTGGTTGCTGTGTAATTGCTATGAGTGCATGGTTTGACTCTCCCCTTGACAGTGATGTGTGTGTTTTGTGGCAGTATATTGTGTACATTTGTTGTGTACTCACCAGGCTCTGGGATGTCCTCTAGTCCATATACGCTCACTGGCGGAAGGATGGCCCGCACCTTCTCC
Source organism: Calotriton arnoldi (assembly GCA_963921515.1). Lineage (NCBI taxonomy): Eukaryota > Metazoa > Chordata > Amphibia > Caudata > Salamandridae > Calotriton > Calotriton arnoldi. Next base: position 1,395,142 of record CAWUFW010002651.1, on the reverse strand, counting down.
TCCCAGGGCCTGAGGTATATTGGCTTGGCAGGAGGGCCACTGCCGGTGTATTGGCTGTTGATGTAGTCTTTCTTCAGCATGTCCCGTACCCTCCTGCGCACGTCATACCACCTGTTCTGGATGTCGGTCTTTGTGCGCCGACATGGTGATTGGGCGTTCACCCTGTTGATGATCCTCTCCCACATCTTGGTTTTCTGCGACATGGGGGTCTGTTGGACCAGTGTGCCAAACAGCTGTGGCTCCACCCTGAGGATCTCGTCTACCATGACTTCCAATTCACTATCTAGGAACTTGGGATTCTTCTTGGGGGGCATGGTGATGGTGGGTGATGTGTGTGTTGGTGTGCAGGTGAGGGTGTGTGAGTGTGTGTTTTGCTGGGTGTATGTGAGGTAGGTATTTGTTGGTGTGCTGATGGTGTGTGGCTTGTGTGAGGGATGAGCTGTGGGTGTGTGGTTGCTTTCTCTTGGGTGCTGGCAGTGGAATGGCATTTGCAAAGGCTCATGGTTGTGATTTGTGTCCTTTATATAGGTGGAGTTGTGGGTGTGTCTTTGTTCTCTGTCCCCACCCCCCAGTATTTATTGGCTTGGTAATTGCTTGTTTGGCCTTTTTTTGGGTGATTTTTCCTTTGTGCTGTTTGTGTATGTTGGAAACGTTCTTGTGACCGAGTCGGACCCTGCATTGGTCTCGTACGGTGTTCTCCGTTTCGTTCACGCTGTGTTTGTGCAGTTTTCTATGCTGCGTACGCGTCGGTCACGGTGTATTGTGTTGCTTCGGCTCGGTTTTGTATGCGTGTCGGTCGTACGGCTTGTCCTCCGTCCGACTCGGTCGTGGTTTTCGCGCCTTGCATCGTACTTTGCGGTTTGGAGTTCGCGTGTACGTTTCGGTCGGATTTGTTCCGGGTGCGTGTCGGTCGGTTGGATTCGCGTGTTTTTCCGGCCGGATTGCTGTTTTCCGTGCGGCTCGGTCGGTCGACTTGGTTTCGGTACGTGTCGGTCGGATTTTTCGCGCCTTGCATCGTACTTGGCGTGTTGTGCGCCACGGGTACGTGTCGGTCGGTATTATTTCCGGATCCGAGTCGGTCGGTGCTTTTTCCGGCCCGAATCGGAATCGACCCCTAAGTCTTCATTTATCATGAATTGCCCGTTACTCAAAAGAAACCAAAAAAACCTTAAATAATGAATGAATTTGCAAGGAGTATATTGATATAGTAAGCCATGTATCATTGATTTTAACAACATTTTATTGACAGGTTTTTTAATATGGTGACACGTATTGCTCGTATAATTATGTTTTGAAGTATAATCCCAACCGGTATTTCTGATCTTGAGGTATTAGTCAGAATCTGCTTTTAATCATAAAAGTGTACTTTACACGGAAAGAATTTCGAGGGAATTTTTAGGAGATTTTGAAAGGACTCTAAAAAGGACTTTAAATAGACCGGTAGAAATAACTATGGATCACTTCAATGGAATGTCATGAACCTGACCCTTAAACTATTATAGGAATATATATGGTGATTTAATGTAGTGGTTAGCCATACATATATGAATGTAACATTACGTGCCTTTAGAGGTAGAACCTCTATAAAATGAACATACAGATATGAGGCAAAATGATATGTGAAGCATTGTGAACAAACTGATTGAAAAAGGAAGGGGAGGAGAAAAAAGTTTTTTTAGTGAAAAAGAAAAACTGTGAACTCTGAGTTTTAAGCATGTAATTTTATCATCTTGTCATGCACTTGCACTTTTTCTGACCTTGGTACTTTACAGGAATAATTGCACTTTGCACTTGCACTTTCTTACACCATTGAATGTACTTTACAAAAATTATGAAAATGGTGGACAGACTATTACATCTTTTGTAAAAGAGAATCGACAGTCTAGTTGTCAAAATCAGTAAACATGAATGAGGGGTTAAGCACTAAGGGGCCCATTACGATGGCGGGCGGAAGCACAACCGCCGTGCTGGCGGATGCAAAAACCACCAGTTACCGCCGGCACGCAGCAGTCCACACGCCCGCCCAATTACGATGCGAAAAGCAGGCCAAACACCGCCGGCAAGCCAGCAACACCGTCCGCCATCAAAGTGCGCCCGCACACGTAGCGGCGCAGCACAACTGACACACACCGTCCGACGAAACACGTCCCGCCCGGCGCATAAATTACGATGCCGCAAACAAACGGCTCCCACGGCAAAGAGACACCGCACGTGAAAGAGAGGCGGAAACACGGACGCAGAGCACGGACAACGAAGAAGCGGCACCCCGGGCATGAATCCAGCACTGCAGGCCCTTCCCATGCTTCTGCTGATGCACCACCAAGGACGCAACGTACCGCGGAGACGCAGGTAGGCACACACACAACAAGTGCACGCAAACAGCGCACACAGTGCAAGGGCGGAAAAAGCGGACAACCCCCCACCAGCGCGTGCACACTACACATCCACCATTGCATCCACATATGACACACAGGCCAAATCCTAACATCGCGGAACACATGTGTACACACCACCTGGGACTAGGAACCAACCACCCCGTCACGGCCCCAAAGCGCCGATGACGCCGCCACACATGCGCACAACGCAGAGGCCAACCGCAGCGCCATGCATGCGTCGCACACAGACACAGGGACACAACCAAGCAGCACACACATCAGCCCCACCCCGAACGCACATGACACGTGACAGGCCTGCCACAGACATGTCCCCAACGCCCAATTCACGGACAACACCCAACGCCACACAACCGACGCACACATGTCAGTGAAGTCACGCAACAGCAGGACACACCCCAGTGTAACAAACATGGCGTAGCACACAGCGGCGGCAACACCAACTAGGAGAAGCAGGGCCCCTTCGGGAAGAGGAACGCCAGTACCACACTGAAAAACCCATACCACCCTGCACATATGAACAAGACACATGAAACGGAACACCAAAGAGCCCGGGGACCGACAACAGGTGGCCCAAGAATAACATCCACACACAAGGCCCAACGCAGAGCGGAAAGGCAGGCTGCCGCCCACACAAGGGAGAGCAGACAGCACTGAATGACCTTCCATTCCAACTCCGAAACCACAGCCCTACGACAGAAGCCGGTGAATACAGCCATTGTCCAAGAATAGACCAACACAGGCATGCTGAGGAGACCGACCACAGGGCAGATAGCGCATATCACAGAAGCACACAACGGACGGGGAAGAAAGAAGAAAACACTCCCCCATGTCGGCCACATGCAAGTTAATTGGAAGGAGTCACACAGCACTGACCTTGAACTGTCTGAGAAGCATGTGGGAAGAGGGCCCGTGTCCTCCAAACAAGCCAACAGAACACAAGTCCTGTCTCCCTACGACTACACAGAGCTCACAGCAACCCCGGAGCGTGCACATTGCAGACTGCACACACAGCCGGAGCACGCCACCTCAACGAACCGCTGCGAAATGGCAACCGCAACACACCTACCCAACTACGCCGAACAGCTCAAGCTGTACAAAACCAACACGATACATACATTGGGATGCGATCTCCTGTCCCTGCTGAACGTAAGTTACCGACTGACTTACCGCATCACATTGTTCAGCTGCGTCATGCCCGTCTTCTACTGTCGGAGGTGTCCCTACCAGCATCCCGTCGAGATATGCCTCTCCAACCCGGCATGTCTGAAGGCGGACCTGCTACCACTACTCCTCCCTCTGGACGCACACGACAGGGCCTGCTCTGCCTATGGGGGCATGGCGTATGTGGCCAACATCGCACCCGCACTGAAATGGAACCACTGTGCCTCCACACGACGGATCATCGAGAACAGCTACATCGAATGTCACCCAGCATGCCCCATCATGGTCCTCCAAGGGACAACCTACGAACAACACCTTGACAGCCACCATCCGCTTCATTGGCTGGCAAACATGTACACCACCAATGACATGGAAGCCCTGCTGGACGGCATCGCATACCTGACAACCTGTAAATACGTCGGACCACAACGCAGGTTCCCCGAGTGACCTATGAAGTCCAACCCCGCACCCATGCTCAGCTTCCGCACGGACTGGCCAGTCACCACCACAACAGCCATACCAAACGACCGGCAACTGTAACCACACCATCAACGACATCGCCATGACATCGGATATGACCGGGACATGCACACTGTTCCCCATCACATCCAGGAACACCGCATGCATCGTGGGAGGCAGTGGCATGGGCTCTGTGTATCGCACCCACATGGACGGAACTGCACGAACAACCAGGACACGACATGGATCCAGCGCACATGGACACACACACCGCTCAGTGGACATGAATAGGTCGCCTGGAGTCTGTGGGTGCTGCACCCCTCCCACCCCCGCCCCGGGAATCCCATACCAGGACCTTTGCATGGACGACAAGTGCATACAACAACAACACGACCCCAGTGACTGTGACATGTCCAGTAACCACCACAGTGCAACAACAAGTGGCACACCGCTGCATGCATGCAAGCACATGCCCTGATGTCATCTCACATGCACGCGTGCATGAGGAACAACCGCAGCAAACCTGTCACATGGAACTGAGATGGACTGTGCCCATGATGCCGAGCGGTCTGGTAGGCTACATGTATACCGTCTGTGTCAAAGTCCGCAGCTCCGCAGCTATACGTAAATGTACATTAGCACAGCCTTGGCCAAGCAGATGTAACCCCACACTCTATCCCATTTGTAATCATGCTCAGTATATCCTCAACATGTATCCCGCTGCCAGTAGTGTCCACTATACTGCATCACAGAGGACAGAAGACTCAATATAATGTTTGAAACCAAAACTGTCTCCGCTGACTCATTTCACAAGTACGAATGAGAGAGGATGAGAGTATGTGAAGTACACGGCAGTCGTGACATGACCATGTAGTCCACTGGTATTGGATGTCAATGCAAATGAGTAGCACTACTGTGGAAGACACACATGTGTCGTGTGAAGTCGTATGGACGCAGTGCTCAGGTGGGTGGGTGCGACGGGTAGATGCGCACATGACAAGTTGGAGCACGCCGTGTTGGGAGGGGTCATGAACAGTACACCACCGCTTCCCTGGGCATTGTGAGAGGACACCTGTCGGGGGAGTGAACACGTGTGTGCACAGCAGCCGGGCACACGTACAAAGCGGTACCAGGCGCACCTCAGCCCACCCTCTGTGGACAAGCTGGATCCTGTTGTGCGCCCGCCATGCCCCTTGACAAGGCACACACAGCCCCAGTCGACCAGGTGTAACCCCAACATAGTCAATCCGCACAGGCGATACAGGGCACGGGATGGCAGTGGAGCATGGTGTGTGTGAGGTCTCCTCGCGCTCCTCCTGGTCATATCACGCAGGCAATAGAACCTCAACGTCTAGCATGGCACAAGTCAGATGGAAGTGTAGGGGGACGCACCACAGCACGAGCAGCACTGACGTCACGGGAGGTGGCTCGCACCATCCCATCCATTGCCCATCATACCAACCACGACACATGCCATTGCGACTAAGTGCAAGCGCGTGCGCCACCACCCCCGAGCCCTCCCCAGAGAGGCCAAAGAGTGAATGTGTGGGCCAACAGCCACAGACGGACGCGGCCTGGCCGCAAGGGCAGCCACAGCCACTGGGTGTCGCAGGTGGCGGATCCGGAAGGCGAAGACTGTGATGCATAGTCCATGCTGGCCGGGTCTCCATTTGGGGCACCACACAGGTGGACGGCGTCCCGCCACACATCATACCCTGAGACAGCCCACTCGTGCAACTGGACCCACACATACACTCCTTGCCCTCTCTGGTGCGAGCTTGGGGCTGCCTGTGCAAGCGCTAGCCTCGCAGGTGAGCATGCATATTGGGGGGCGAGGGGAGGACATGAGGGCTGGGGCGAAGATGACTGTATCACTGTCAGTTAGTACAAGGGATGACCCAGATGTGGAAAGGAAGAGACGTGTCCCGTGTGTACTGCAACTAGTCGCCAATCCAACTACCCCCCATGTCCGGAATGTAAGCCCGCACCTAGGCCCGCCCATCCGCCACATCGAACATACCACCAGCACGACAACCTTCCCATTCGAAACACTGACTGGGGGTGGCGACCAGTGAACAATCATGTGTAGCCTACCCACACGTACATGTGGGCCCTCCATGATCCATGTCACCTGCGGCAAAGACATGACATGCGCAATGAGGGAAGTGAGGAGAGCTGTCCGCCCCACGCGCAGAAGGTGCATCAGCTCCACAGACCCAGCAGCGAGTCCAGCAGGGGTCACATGTGCAGGGGCAGCTGTGCCTGGTGTGAAGGCACATGCATATAGACAGCACATCGACCAATGTGTAGTCTGCTCACATCCACAGTCCATCATCATGCGGACATAGGAATTGAACACAGGGCAACACATCTAGTTGGTGCACCCACCGTGACCAACAATGCGCAATCATCGACGTACCCGCCCTGTGCATGGCCCCCCACCCAACGGAGGCACATCCAGTGCCACCATCCCACACACACAAGCCTTCCACGGAACATGCTGTGTCCAATGGTCAGTACAGAGTCAGTGCCCATCTGGTGGATCCTGAACAGGAGACACATGCACACACATGCCAGCTCCCACTATGTACGTCTGCCACCTGGCACGTGCAATGTAACCTCTCACCTGTGACGTGTGACTGCAAGCACACAGCCGTCTTGGCATGGGGCTGTCAATGTGGACACCAGTCAATGTTTCGGGAGCTGTGATCCGTACAGTGCTGTACATAGGGTGCAGTGCTGACACCTACTACTGTCTCATATCCCCTCGTGCCACAGGTCCCACTTGTATTGGCCGCTCAGCCCGTGCCCACATCGTCGTCGTCGTGTGCCATACTCATCCAGCCTCGGAAGCAGTTCCATGCTCAGCAGACACTCATGTTGCCGTGGCGTTGCCGCTTGACGAATATGCAGTCAGTCCCCATCAGCACGCCCCGCAAGTCATTGGGGCCTAGATCCCCATGTGCATGCACATGGCAGTGGTATGTCTCACTTGCCATTGCCATTGTTGGGAGACCTGTGTAAGTGTATTGTGGCCGTGCCGTCCCAGCTTGACAGCTGGGCTGTGGCTCATGTGCTTGCTCAGTCATGTCAGTGATGTGTATGCGAAATTGCTATGTGCCGTGTTGCTTTGACATGTGTCCTCTGCCATTTAACCCAGGCGGAGACCGAACATTGACCGCCCATACCAATTGCTGGCGGACATGGACGATACAGAGGTAATCAGGAAGTTTCGGCTGGACAGGCCAACTCTGCATCGACTGTGTGCCATGTTAGAGCCCCATCTCCGTCCCCGCAGGGTGTATCCGACTGCTGTCACCCCCACGGCTAAGGTGATGGCCGCCATGCATTTCTTCGCCACTGGGTCATTCCAGCACACAGTGGGCAGTGGAGGAGGGATGTCCCAGCCCATGTTCAGCAAGGTGCTGAGGGATGTACTGGCAGCCATGATGCTGTACCGAAACAGGTACATCAGATTCCCCAGGGCTCGTGAATTGGCGGCAGTGAAGGGTGCATTCTATGCCCTTGGCAGAATCCCACACGTCGTGGGAGCCATTGACTGCACACATGTTGGCCTTGTTCCACCACAGGCCACTGAGCACCTGTACCGCAACAGGAAGCACACGCACTCCCTGAATGTGCAAGTGGTGTGCCTTGCGGACATGGTGATCACCCACGTGTGTGCCAAGTTTCCAGGCTCGGCACATGACGCACACATAATGCGCAACAGCATCTTGCCACGACTGATGGCCAATCTGCAACAGGATCGTGGCTGTATTGTCGGTGAGTATGTGGAGTGGTGTAGCGTGCTGGTTGTGCGATGCTGTCCCCTGTCCAGTTGGAATAGCAACGGTTCTCTGTGTCCCTCACACCCAGGTGACTCTGCGTATCCGAATGGGGCATGGCTGCTCAGTCCATTGAGGAATCCTCGCACCCCAGCAGACGATCGATACAATGAGGCACATGGGAGGACCAGACGTGTGGTCGAGCGTACCTTTGGCCTCCTCAAGTCCAGGTTCAGGTGCCTGGACCGCACCGGGAGTGCACTGGCGTACTCCCCACAGAAGGTGTGCCAGATAGTGGTGGCGTGCTGCATGCTGCACAATCTAGCCATTCGGAAGCAGATCCCCCTCATTGTGGATGACGGAGATCAACCAGGGCCCCAGCCCGCAGACCAGGACAGCTCGAGTGAGGTGGACAGCGGAGAGGAGGAAGCTGGGAATGTGCGCCAGCAGCTCATCGCCCGCTACTTCACTTGACGGTGAGTGTCCATGTACGACGGATGATGTGTCTGTATCTGTGCAGGTGTGTGTGTGCTGTGTCAGGGTGGCCGTATGTTCACTGCGTGCAGTGTGTCAACGCTCCATGGCCAGGGTAGTATGTCACTGTTGGTGACTGTGGCATTGTGCCCTATTGCTCTGTGCGATGTGTGTACATTGCTTGTAGTTGTTGACATGTACTGTGTGATGGGTGTGTGACACACTCATTGAATGTGCTCCTGTTCTGTCTCCCACCCCTAGGTCCCTACAGGTCCTCCGGATTCCATTGCCATGCCACGCATCAGGTGCCTTTCCGCCCAAGGTGGCCGTTGTATTCCGTACAAATAAAACACAGGGCACAAACAGCAGTTAGTGAAAAAGGTGCATATATTACAAACTGTGACATGTGATTGTGTGTAAGGTGATGACAAAAGTGGTGCGTGCAGTGACAATGAGCTGTCGGTCATGGCTGCGTGATGATCAGGGTGTACCCACTGGTTCTATGTCCATAGTCCAACACACACATGCCATCCAGCTGGCTGTGTGGAGTGGGATCGTAGAGCAAGTCAATGCAGTGGCTGGTCAAGGAAGGCTGGCGGAAGGCTGGCTGGCTGCCTCACTTGCGACTGGAGCGTGCGAAGTCCTCCCGGGAGATCTGTTTCCTCTTCGAACGGCCCCTTCCACGTTTGGGAGGGGGTGTGTGGTGGCGACCTGCTGGTGGTGGGTGAGGTGTGCTCACTGGCTGTGGACGCAGGGGAAGTGGACACTGCTGCCCGACCCTGCGCCCTAGCAGGTGGTGGCGGAGGTGGTGTTGCTGGCCTTGCCTGTGACCCCACCGCCACCACCAGCTGGCCCATGAGGTCCACGAGTTGGTCCATACGGGACACGAATTGGCCCATATGGGCGTCCATGGACCTCAGCACCCCCAGCACCTCCCGCGTGTCAGTAGCAGACCTGGCCCATTGTCCTTGGGCCTCTTCATAGGCCCCAAGGACTCTGGCCATTTGAGGCAGGGCATGGCTCCCAGGGGAGGCTGGCGTTTCCCTGACCCTGCTCCTCCTACCAGTCCTGCTGCCACCGGCCTGCCCACTAGCCACATTGCACACCACGGTCCTCGCTGTGGCTCCCAGGGTGGATCCAGTCGGCCGGGCCACCACCTGCGCTGGGGCTGGTGCCAGCGAAGACGTGGTGGTGGTGGAGGCGGTGGTGGTCGGTGCGGCGATGGTGGCGGTTGCGGCAGTGGTAGTGGCCGCAATGACCGTGGGTGTGGCCGCAACGACAGTGGCAGCAGGGGACTGGGACTGTTCAGCATCCCTGGATGATGGGTTGGTGGGTAGGAGGGGTCCTGGGGAGCGGCTGGGCCCTGCCACGCCAGATGGGCCAGCTTGGTGGTCCGTGTCCGAAGAGGAGGACAGATCCTCCAGATCCGTGTGTCCTCGTTGGGGGCTTGTGGGCTGGCTGTGCTGGCTGCTGTCTCCATCCCCAGCATCCAGCAGTTTGTCACCTGTGGAGAGAATGAGATTTGTTTTTGTGTTGCACCTGGCGAAGTATGTATTAGTCGTCTGACATTGGCAGTTCGTGCAATCTCGTACATGGGTTTCCCGGAGGCGAGTGTGTGGCTGTGGCATCTGTAGTTGTGTGTGCTAGGCAATGGGACTGTGTGCTGTGCACATGTGGCATGGGACGGATTGGCCATGCCGATGGGTGTGTTGCTGTGCCCCTACTCATTGTGACTCTGGTGTATGCGGGCTCCTGGCCCATCCTGGGTCTGGTTTGTACTTTGCTTTTGGAGTTCATATGGAACGCTTAGGAACGCATATGGCAACATGGGGGCCATGCCCCAGATTCGCATTTGGGAGGGGATATGCTTTTGGGGTTCAAATGGAACGCTTAGGAACGCATATGGCAACATGGGGGCCATGCCCCAGATTTGCATTTGGGAGGGGATATGCTTTTGGGGTTCAAATGGAACGCTTAGGAACGCATATGGCAACATGGGGGCCATGCCCCAGATTCGCATTTGGGAGGGGATATGCTTTTGGGGTTCAAATGGAACGCTTAGGAACGCATATGGCAACATGGGGGCCATGCCCCAGATTCGCATTTGGGAGGGGATATGCTTTTGGGGTTCAAATGGAACGCTTAGGAACGCATATGGCAACATGGGGGCCATGCCCCAGATTCGCATTTGGGAGGGGATATGCTTTTGGGGTTCAAATGGAACGCTTAGGAACGCATATGGCAACATGGGGGCCATGCCCCAGATTCGCATTTGGGAGGGGATATGCTTTTGGGGTACATGCTGTGAGCCATGGGTGCCGAACGTGACATGTGTTGTGGCAGCATGACAGTGCATGGTCTGAGGTGTGTGCATGCCTGACATGCCCTGCATATTTGCTGTCTGTTGTGATTACTGGACATGGCATTGGACGCATCGTTATGAGTGAGTGATAGTTGTGTGCCAGCCAACGTATTGCAGTTGTCCCATCTCCTTGGTGTGCGTGCTGCCCTGTGCCATGTGCATCACTGCAGTGCTCGGGGGGGTGTGGCCCATGTTGTGTGTTGTTGCTCACAGTGTGTTGTGCGCTTAATTGACTTCTGGCACATGGTTGGTCATGGGCATGTGTCTTAGCGTGACTGCTGTATGTGTGGCAGCTGTGCGGATGACATGCCTTTCATGAGACTGGGGCTGACGGATGGGATGGATGGTATGTTGTATGTGCATGGTGTGTCTGTGAGTTTGATGGGTTCAGTGGTGTTCGTGTGCATTTATGTTGTTCCGCTCTGTTGCGTCTAGTGTTGTTTGTCTTACATAGGCGTAGTTGTGGGGTGTGGGGTTGACAGGCAGTGGGGGCTACATGGACAGGACTTCAATGGTGTTTCGGTTGTGTGTGATGAGTTGCACAGTGGCTGCCGTGTGGGACTATATTCAGTGTGGCTTGTGCATGCAGACGTGGCTCCTTGGGTGTTGCTATGTCTGTGATGGGTCATGTGGGGTGTGAGTCTGTTGTTCATGTCCGTGTGCACATAGTTCACTTGTTCGTGACGGTGGGTGGTGCTGCGTGTTCGGCTGCTACGTGACATGTCCCATGTGTTGGTGGTGTTATGGTCCTCATGCCTCCAGTAATCCAGCCCTGTCCAGTTTCCCACCTGCAAGTTGTTCGTGCGTGCACTGTACTGGATGCCACATGGCTCTAAGCGGGGGTGCTCCATGTTGCAGGTCTGTGGGGGTGGGGGGGTGTTGTGGGTCGTGGGGGTGGCTGGACACCCACTGACACCGATTGCTGTGGACCGTGATGTCTGCCTTTCGGCTGTCGTTGTGCACTGCGGTGGCTGACACGTGGCTGTGGGGTGTGGGGGATGCTCCTCCTTGCTGTGCTGTGGGACTGGGGCCTGGTGTGTGTTGTACTTGGGCTGTCCACCGTCCCACCCACTGCACTTTGTGTTCCTGCCACTTACCTGTTACTTGTCGGTTAGTGCAGCTGTGGCGGACACATGGGTGTGGTGGGTGCTCGTTGTGGCGCTTCTGGCATATTTGGGGACCTGTTGGTGGTTACGTGGCTGGCTTAGTGTACACATGTCCCCACGCATCTTACAGTTGTTCGGTTTGGGCTGTGTGTGGTAGTGTCTGTTGCATGTGTGTGTGATGTGTTGTGTATTGTGTGCTGGACATGGGGGTGTTTGTCCCTGGGAGCTGTGGCATGGTAGTTGCGCATGTGAGTACATAGCGGTGTGCTGGTATACATTAGTTTGTACTTACCAGCCTCCACTCCCCTGCTAATCCGGCGAGGATCTCCGGATGGATTACGACTCGCACCTTCTCCTCCCACGCTTTGAAGGTCTTAAAGAGCGCGGGATTCCCTCCGCCAGTGACGGCAGCCAGCTCTCTGTTTTTGCCCTCCTTCTTCTTGACCAGGCTCTTTACGTCATTCCAACGTTTGTTAATCTCGACTCTGTTTCTGGGCAGGGTCCCGACTGCATTGACCTGGTCTACGATCCGGTTCCACATTCTGTTTCTGGTGGCTAGTGGTGTGTGCTGGACCATGTTCCCATAGATTTGTGGGTACACCTTGATGATCTCGTCGACCATGACCGTCAGCTCCATGGGCGTGAACTTGGGCATCCTTTGTGGTGCCATGGTGTTTGTGGTGCTGGTGCGGTGTGTGTTGTGTAATGTGCAGGGGGTTTGTGGTGCCGGGGTGTGGTGGTGGTGGTGGTGGTGGTAGTGATGTGTGCGTTTCTGTGGTGTGCTGCTGTCCTTGCTGTGTCACTGTGTCCTCTCCTCTCCTCTCTGGTTTGCAATGTAGCAAGGGGTTGTAGTCTGTGGGAGTGCTGCTTTTGTACTCACCTATGTGGGTGTGTCCTCATGGTCTGTTGTTTTCAGGTGTGTTGTGTCTGGGGTTCTGGCCTTTGTATTTTTTGTTTGTCCGGGGGTGTGTTTTCGGGATGTGTACTGTGCTTGTGTATTTGTGCGTGCCTTGCTGTGTGGACTTGTTGGCCATGTTGTGTGCTATTGGTTTTGTGTGCGGATGGTTTCTGTGCAGGTACGTTGGCGCCATGGCTTCTGCCGTGTCGATTCTCATCGGCGTTGTTTGCGCTGGCGGGCGGTATATTTGTGGTTTTTCCGCGCTCATGGCGGTGCGATCGTAATTTCACGTGCGGTGTGTCGGCCGTGTGGGCGGGCGGTTTTGTGTTGTCGTGCGTGTTTCCGTCCGTGGCGGGCGGTTTGACTCCGACTCGGACGATGGCGGGCGGTATTTTGTGTGATTTTTCCGCCGATGGCGGTTTTCGGTTTGTGTAATCGTAATGGCGTGGTCGGTGTTCAGACGGTGTGTGCGGGCGGATTTTTGCCGCTTCCATGCCTGGCGGATTTATTTACGCCGGGTATCGTAATGGGCCCCTAAGCACCTTATAAATACAGTCTAGACGCTAGGGACTCTATGGTCCGGTAGAAGGCTATTGGAGCCGAAACGTGTAGACCTTCCTGTTTTGCTCACTTTTCACGATGGTGTGGACAATAAAATAATTTTAAATAAATACCCTGCTGTGGTGCCGTGACTTTCGCTGGGAAAGAAGACGCGAAGGAATTACAGGAATATATATATATATATATATAATTGATAACAAAATATGAATATGGTGCAGTAAAAATCTTATGCACATTACTGTTTTGGTTAAATATATATTTATTTTCTTAAAATTAACCATGCACTTGAAAGTTAAGGCATGTGTCTAAGAAAAACTATAATATTGTGCAACATTTTTTTTTTATTCTTAAACTAGATTCTAAAAAGTCTGTAATCATTATTAACCGGCCAGACGCACTTTACCAGTGCTGGAAAGATTGAAAATATTTGTCAGAAATATATACATCTGGTTATAGCATGTTTAATGACAGAGTAGTTTTAGATTCCAGGAGCCGTATTATAGTGCACTTTGGTATTACAGAAAGGGCCACAGGCGCTTATGCAGCCCTTTATGTAATACAGATAGCGCTGGTGCACATATAGCGCCAGCGCTATCACCAGAGGGTGTTCCCTCATTTGAATGTGGGTGTGACCCCATGCAAATGAAGGAATCCCTTTGCCTCTGCGCCCTTGCTGTGTTATAGATCCGAGTGCAGAGGTAAAGAAGCTGTCAGGAGGCGCACTGATAGTGTGCCATCTACAAGGTGGTGCACTGTCAGCGCTTCCCCTGATAGCAGCCCTCTTGAAGGGGCAAAGGGGATCCTATTGACCCCCCCAGACATCCCCTTGCAGGCGGGTACAGTCACTCATGGCACCTGCCTGCAAGGAGATCTGCAATCCCCCTTAAAAGTGCAGGCGGGTTGCCGACTGCACAGTGAAACACGAAGTGGCTTTGAAGCAGCCACTCCGTATTTCACTTGAATGTGCTGCCCCGAGGGCATCAGGAGTTCGTGACTGCCCTAGGGGCAGCGCATTCAATGTAATACGGCGCACTCTCCTTGTTAGCACTGAGCAAACCTTTTGAAAGGTACACTTGGCGCTAACAAGGAAAATTAGCTGCCTTGCATAATACGGCCCCAGGAGCACTGCTTTATGCTGTATTAACACCTGAAGATATGTGAGAAAGGGCCTGTTCTTGTCCATGTTTATTTCATGATAGGTATGTGTCAGAAATTGGGTTATTGATTTGGGAAGGGGGAACCACCACTAATTTAAAGCGCAGTTCTCAGTGAAACTCCGCTCAACCTTTTATAGATGTGGCACACCCATCAGCCAATTCCCCAGAGAAATGTGTGCTAAATTCAAGCAGTAATACCAATTTTAAAGTCAAGAAGTCAACACAAATAAATACCCAAACAAATGTAGAAATATATAAGAAAACAATAGTGACCAAAAAGACAGCAAAATGTATAGAATCAGATAAAGAGAACTGGAGAGATTATTAATTTTTTTTAAATTTTAAGGCAAAGCATCTCAATAATTTAAAATGCCAATGTAAAATATCAGTTCAGTGCTGACCAGGACCTAGTTGTGATTTCAGACAATCCACAATGGAGCGGAAGTCAGGGAAGTAAAACGGGTTGCACTGCCCAAAGATTGTACCTTGGCCCTTCATCTACTTTTTGGAGCTCAAAGTCCTCCAGCCAGGCAAAGTCCAACGCTGAAGCTAGCGACGTCCCTCAAAGTCAGATACATCATTGATGAGCTCAAGCTGAACCCGTTGGTTTTGCACCAAAAGTTACAAGAAGTACAAAGTTGAATTTCATACCCCTGAGGTGAATTCCCCGCAGGGATATAGTTGCCGCCTCGCCCGGTCCAAGATTTTACTGTCGTGCTAAGGAGTTTATTTAGCTCTTGGTGGGCTGTACTCCATTGCACCAGGTCAGATAAGAGATGTGCACCATTTGTGGGCAGCAGCTTACAGAGAAGTGTACAGCAGTACCATGGCTGGTGGTCCTGGACTTCTGGGCCACGTCTCTATTTTTATATAATTCCTATATTTGCTTCCCAATTTTTTTGTATATTGCATACGTTTGCAAAATAAATAATTAAATACAATTAAAGGCGTTCCAAGGCCAGACCTACTGGCTTTGTCAAATGTTTCTTTACTGTGCACTCTGGTGGGCGAAAGCTGGTTGAGCAACTCAAGCCTTAACTAGGGCACCATGAGAGCTCCTTTAGCTAAAGCAACGCACAGCAATAAGTTAAGGTAAATAAACTGACAAGAAGCTGCTAAGTAGAGAGAACGTATGCCGTTTGGTACTAGGTAGCAAGAATCTGTTATGGCTAACAAGCACAGCATTTGCTTCTTCCTGGCTGGTCCAAATTCATGTGATCTAAAAGTTGCTTTAAGTTTCCTGCTAAGCTAAACTGTAAAGGCAACTTAAACTTGATGAGCCTAGAAGGGAAACATGAGCAACAGAAGGTATCCGCATATCAATTTTTCTGTCTGGATGGGAATAGGCTAGTATATCTGTAGGGGAATTATTCGCATTATAGCCAGCTGCCGAGGGCTATCACTATTGTTAAATGCCCTCTCCTGTAGTTATAGGTACGAGTCATAGGCTCCGGCATGTAATGGGAGAGAGGGCCTACCACTGCCTGGTTGCTGTGGTGTGTCTAAAAGCTAACACGCAGATGTTGAAAACGTTATTGTTAACAAGCGTTCTTTATGTGAAATCAAGTTTGATATAACAGCTACTTGCTATGGAAGCCTCGTCCTTTTTGTCTGTTGTCACTGACTATTTCTATCTCCAGGTATGCTGCCAAAGCCAGTGGCTGATGACCTGCGCCAAGGCTACACCTCGGAAGCCCAGACCTATTCCAGTGCAACCATCTATTTCAGGCACGTGACCTCGTTAGGTTGCATTTCGTGTTGTGGTGTGTGTGTCGTAGTGCGGTGTGTAGCCAGAGTTCTTGTCTCCGTGTTTGGCTTGTTCTTGATAACATGCATGTGCTGATTCCAGGGGCTCCAAGTGGGCAGAACATTTACTGCTTCTTATCTTGTACAGGCAGCAGGGCAGAAAGTAAATAATAACTGGGGAAAGGCCAGGTCTATACTTAAAGCTCTCCTGGGGGTATGTCTTTTTCAAGTTTGGTTCCTTCAAGTCAGTCCTCTGTTGCGCGCCTTGAAACGTGTTCTGGTGGCATGGAGCACTCCACAGTGCATTGCAAACAGGGTGGGTGAATTGATGTTGGAGAAAAGAGGTACTGAACAAACCGCGGTCAAAAACTGGGTGATTTCAATTTTGTGAAGTGATTCTTCCCAATAATTATCTCTCATAAAACAAAACGAACAAGGAATGATCTGGTCTATGCTTACCATTGTTTATGCCATTTTAATACATAGAAATTAACCGTGCAGCCATTTCTTCTTCATACACTTGTCAGTATTATATAATAATACAACAGCAAAGCCGGTTTTGGTTATAGAATTCGCCTGCACACCGTTTGTCCCTACTAATCTTCAGTACAATGCTCACTCTTCTGGGTCAACCGAAAAAACCCAAATCTATTCACCCAAATTTACAATTTAGAGGAGCACTGTATCTATACTTTTCTCAATTCACTAGACATTCATGATTAGTCAACAGTACCTAAAAAATTGTATAGTACTAACATTCAAGCACAATGACAGCAAGTGTCTTACTCTCCACTTAATTGGATGTTAACAGGAAAAACATGTACTAGTTACATAACACTCCAAATGTCAGATTGTTTTCCATCTTCTTTATTTTTTCTTGTTTCAAAATGTATTATGTTACACAAAAGACAAATGTACGTTGTGAACAGCCTACGCATTTCGTCCCTGTTCTCCTGGGACTTCTTCAGGGCACTAATCCAAATTGCAAAAAGTCTTTGTAAGCAATCAGTTTATGCGAATCCAAGATCGGACCTTTATTATAGTGTTATAACCTTCAGTGAGTCCCCTGTCACTTCTATAGTTGGTGAGTTCCTCTACTACACCACTGAATACAAAGCAGGTCTCACTGTTGTTAGTTCTCCCCTACAGGTTCTGTGTTCATTAACCAGGTGAAGAGAGCATGTAACAATCCGCTTGGTACGAAGCTTCAAGACCGTCATCAATTACTACCGACCCTTTTCTAATTTTTCAAACAAGTGGGCATATGGTGCCCCCTGCTTTGTGTCGGCGTCCCTCGTGAGTAGTGTCCAAAAACTTGTCAGTATTATGCAACAAGTATTATGTTTACTAGTCAGCCAGAGAGAGATATTTAACTTGTATTTGAAGAGAGCTTCCTAATTAAAAAAGTAACTTTTAGAAGTTTTGATAAATATTTATCAAAAAGTCACAATCCCTGATGCACGAAAAGGTGTCTGGCGTCTCCATGCCCTGAATCATTGGATCCAGAGTTTGCAAAGACAATAATTCTTGACCTGGAGATATTCAGAATCACGGATGGCGAAATTGCATCTGGAGTTAACGCTCCTGGTTAAATCCTGCCATCCATTATGTGGGCCATAGACTTTTGTGTATTCCAGGGAATCTGCAGATCCTTGCAGATTTTCAGGTCTACTCCCGGGATTCTTTGTGAAACATAGGAAGGCTGAAAATTTCCTTCAAACGTAGGAGGAACTCAATTTGAAACAATATCCGACTTTCAGATCAGTGCCTTGCTGAAGCGAACCTTCAGTACAGTTGACCATTCAAGAACTGGTCTAGCAAACTGTTATACCTGCTGCTCAGCCAGTGTGACTGTGGTGCGGAATGTTGGTGTGAGAGGTGGCAGTGGAATGTTGGATGAGTGAGGGTGTCAGTTGGAGGATGGGCTGAGCAGCAGGAAGGCTGCTCCTGGTGGGGCTCTGCTTTACATCATAACATCTTATCCTGAATAAACCTACTTAATACTTACATGGACTACGAAGCGTTCTTCTTCTACATATTTTGGCGACGATTTAAAGTGGATTACACAGGAATCTACGCGTGCAAGTCAACTGTGCGAGAGGTATTACAATTCATACCTACAAGTAACTACTGGAAGAAGAATTTTACAAGAAGCTATAAGTACAGAGAAGAACAGTATGCCCCCAGCCCCACCAGTGTCCTGCTCCATCGGACAGCCTACCATCCAGGGCATACTTCAATTCAACAACCGTTGCTGTTACATCCTGCTGTGACACTGTCACAAGTTAAGTTGTGTCTCCAGCTTTGTGTATGGAGGATCACTGACAGAATATCGACGACCACAATATTGAGGTCCCAAAATATCGGGAACTAAATATCGATGTCAAGAATATCGACATCCTATCTACATCATGGTAAGTACAAAAATATTGAAACAAAAATATCGTTGTTAAAAATATCGATGTTAAAAATATCAGGTTTTTTTGTATAAAAATAAAGTTAAATAATATATAACTTAAAAATAAATATTTATAATTAGAAAATATTAAAAATTGTAAGTAATAAATATAATGTAAAAATAAATTAAACATACATATATAAAATATAATATATATATTTACTTAATAATTATTAATAAATAATTAATTTAATACATTATAAAATGTTAAAAATTTATTACAAATTATAAATACATATATATACATACACCTATAACATAAAAATAAAAATAATATATATATTATAAATTAAAATATTTAAATATTTATTAATTTTTAAAACTACATTTTACACAACATTAATTACAACAGTAAGGATAGTGTTAGATAGCAGAGGTGAATAATTTACTATTCCCACTCCATCAAATGCAACAGTAGTGAAAATGTTGGATAGGGGAGGGGAATAATTTACTATTCCCACTCCAGCGAGTGCAACAGTAGGGAAAGTGTTGGATAGTGGAGGGAATTAATTTACTGTTCCCACTACAATGAATGCAACAGTAGGGAAAGTGTTGGATAGCAGAGGGTAATAATTTACTATTCCCACTCCAATGAATGCAACAGTAGGGAAAGTGTTGGATAGCGAAGGGGATAAAATGTATATTCCCACTCTAGCAAGTGCAACAGTAGGGAAAGTGTTGGATAGTGCAGGGGTAAAAATTACTATTCCCACTCCAGGGAGTGCAACAATAGGGATAGTGTTGGATAGCGTAGGGGAATAATTTACTATTCCCACTCCAGCAAGTGCAACAGTAGGGAAAGTGTTGGATAGCGCAAGGGTAAAAATTACTATTCCCACTCCAGGGAGTGCAACAGTAGAGAAAGTGTTGGATAGTGGAGGTGAATAATTTACTATTCCCACTCCAGCAAGTGCAACAGTAGGGAAAGTTTTGGATAGCGAAGGGGTAAAAATTACTATTCCCACTGCAGGGAGTGCAACAGTAGGGAAAGTGTTGGATAGCGTAGGGGTTAAAAATTTCTATTCACACACCAGTGAGTGCAACAGTAGGGAAACTGCTGGATAGCAGAGGGAAATAATTTATTTTTCCCACTCCAGCGAGTGCAACAGTAGAGAAAGTGTTGGATAGCATAGGGGTAAAAATTACTATTCCCACTCCAGTGAGTGCAACAGTAGGGAAAGTGTTGGATAGCGATGGGGTAAAAAATGACACAATTAACATAATTAATTATCAATCAATTAATTAATTAATAACAATTAACAATGAAAATATAATTATATATTAATAAATTAATTCAAACAATTAACACTATAAAATCATAAATAACAAATATTACATATTAAATATTAATAAATATATTAAAATTAAATTACTTCCCACCCTATTCCCCTATCAACCCACAACCCACTCCTAAAAAAATGACACAATTAACATATTTACCAATCAATTAATAATAATTACTAACAAATTACTAAATATTTATCTATAAGTTATTTCCCACAGTTAACACTATTAAATATTAATTTATTAAATATGAATTATGGAAAATATTAATAATTTAATTATAATTAAATTACTTCCCACCCAATTCCCCTATAAACCCACAAACCGCTCCTAAAAAAATTATGCAATTAACATATTTACCAATTAATTTATCAATAAAAATTAACAACCAATTATTAATTAATTAATAATTAATTAATTACCATAATTAAAACTATGAAATAAAATGAAAATAAATACTAATAAATAAAAATTATTATTCAATTAATTATTTTTAAATTACTTCCCACCCTATTCCCCTATAAACCCACAACCCGCTACGGAACTAAAACGCAAAATGTAATTCAAATAAAATTTATATTCAATTAATTATATTTAAATTACTTCCCACCCTATTCCCCTATAAACCCACAATCCGCTCCTAAAAAAATTACACAATTAACATATTTACCAATTAATTATTCAATAAAAATTAACAGCCAATTAATAATTAATTTATAATTAATTAATTACCATAATTAGCACTATAAAATAAAATGTAAATAAATACTAATAAATAAAAATTATTATTCAATGAATTATATTTA
The DNA here is from genome assembly GCA_963921515.1 of Calotriton arnoldi. Taxonomy (NCBI): domain Eukaryota; kingdom Metazoa; phylum Chordata; class Amphibia; order Caudata; family Salamandridae; genus Calotriton; species Calotriton arnoldi. The sequence goes on along the minus strand of CAWUFW010002651.1, from coordinate 1,374,489 downwards.
AATTACTTCCCACCCTATTCCCCTATAAACCCACAACCCGCTATGGAACTAAAACGCAAAATGTAAATAAAAAAAATTAGTAACTTCTAAAAATTTAACACATACATAAAAAATAAATGCAATACTTAGACAAAAAAATATAGCACATACATTTAAAATACACACTAAAATACATAACACTAACTAAAACAACGATATTTTTAACAACTATATTTTTGCAAACGATATTAATAACTTCGATATTTTTTAAAACGATATTAACAACTTCGATATTTTTAAAAACAATATTACTTACCTTAGACTCGATGTTCTTGTCCACGATATTCTGACTGTCGATATTTTTGACAGGCGATATTCTAAACTCGATATTTGTGCTAGTCGATATTTAAAACTCGATATTTAGACTGTTTACCGTGTATGGATGCGGGCCTCTGCCTTGTTGACCAGCGTGCTCCCTGTGTTCGTGGCACAGGTGGAACTGCTCTTTATGTCTGCAGAGTTTTTGCCACCTATTGCAACTGGTTTGTTTCACGCTGAGATACTAGTATGAAGAGTTCCCAGACTCCGTGTTCAAAGGTACAACCGGCAAGAGGAATTCCCGGTGTCTGTGACAAGAATAGCGATGTGCTAGAAAAGTTTCTAGTCTCTGTGTTCAGATGTGCAACTGTGTAAAGGAGTTCCCGTTCTCCCTGTCACGTAGCGTGACTAGGAAGAGGTGTCCGAGCCGGGAAGAGCAACTCGGGAGGTGCAAGGAAGAGTTTGTAAAGTGGTGCTGTGGTTTATTCTTTTGAGGTAATTGATACTCTTGACACCCCTTGACTAAACTTCCTACCGCTGCGCCTGTTTTTTAAAGAAAAATCTCTTAAAATCCGTTGGCTCACCTGTTCCAACTGCCTCTCCCCATCCCTTCTGTCCAGCGCGAGCCTGGGCTTCGGCAGCTCGCGGAGTCTTGAGTTGCTCCTACGTTGTGTCCTTCGTTGTACAGCATGTACTTGCCCCGAGCCACCCGGCTCCACGTCGTTCTGCATGCCGCCATCTTCTCCTGGCATCCTTTGTCATGGAAGCCTCTCTTCTGTGTTCCCATCGCGTTTCGGTGTAAATTATCGCATTTAAAGCTGAGGAAGTATCCCGCCTGGGTTTCCTGTTGTAACATGAGGAGCATTGTTATACAGTGTGCGCCATACAGAAGACTGACTATACCGTCACGCATCATTATTTATGAGTTTGGTGTGTCAAGTGAAGTTCCGGAGTTCTTAACCTCTACTTGACTACGTGTGTCATTTCAGCCAGACGGAGTCCCGGTTTTCCTTTATCTTGACGTGACTGTGTGCAGCTTTCTCTTTCACACAGAGGCACAGAACTGAGTGTTTGCACTGTTTTCATTCGGGTGAGTAATCGCTCACCGGCGGAAGTGTGTTCCTGTGCTGTACCTTCTACTTCAATTGACATTTGAGTTTTAACTAATATTTTACTCTTACTGAGGAGAAGGGTGTATTGTAAGAATATTTCCTCACTCGTGAGAAGCATTTTGTAATTTTCTGTTGCCTGCATGTGTTTGTATTTTTGTTGTGACACCTGGTGTACATGCTTTCTTTTCATTGCCGGTTCCTTCCTATTGATAGTTTTACTCATTCTTCTTATGTGTTTACTGCTGCTGTTGTTCTACTGTGCTGTTGGTACTCTACTGCAATCTTCCACTCCAGCAAATTTTGGAGATGTTGGACAGTCTGTTCTATTTGATTCCTATGTGGTGGTACTTACTTCATTTTCTTGTTCCAGAGCTTGTAATGTTTGTGGGCATTACACTTTCTTCCCTGGCACGTCAATGTTTGCGTTGGGAGAGTGCCATGTTGTACATTTCAGAGAGGTAATTCCGGGCAGGGTTGAAGCCAAATGATGTTTGTGAGGTTTTGCTTCTCCCTCACTTTGTTTAGGGTGAAGGGTTGTGTTAGCCGTCTGATTTTTGCTTGAAGAGTTTTTTTTTATGCTTGGTGTGGAGCCTTGTTCCACACTTACCGCCCTTACTTCGGGTTTGGGTGAAGGGCTGAGTTGAAGCCAGATTTCTGAAGAGTGAGTGTTTTTCCTAGTGTGTGCTGTTTTCTCTTACTACTTGATTGGGTGTAGCGTTGTGCACTTTTACATGTTCCGTGTGGAGCATCTTTCCACACTTACCACCCTAACTTTGGGTTTGGGTGTAGGGCTATTTTTCATGCCTTCTGTTTGGTGTGGAGTCGTGTTCCACACGTACCACCCTTACTACGGGTAAGGGTGGAGGGCAGCGTTTATGCCGTTTGTTTGCTGGGGAATGATTTTGGACATTTTCTAAGTTTTTTTTATTGCTCCTGTTTGCATGGTTCCCTACCACGCTTCGCAGTTGGTACCCTATGTTCCACTTTCTTGTTGGCCTGGCCAGCCAGCTTGTTTTTGGTATCTGGGTTTGGTTTGTGTTTTGTGGTGTGGTAGTGTGTGTGTTTTCTTGGTTTGGTTAGAAAGGGAGATGATGTGTGTATATTCCTTTTATTATCTTTATGGTTTTCTTTGCATGTATTATTTTATCAATTGTTCAATCACATGCATGAAATGTCTCCATCTATTATCTTCATGCTTTCGCATCGGCACTTTGCTACAATGATTATTTGCATGTTTATGTTCTGATGTCATCGTGTTGCATGTAATAATTTTAATGTCATCCTTTGCATGCACTATTTTTAATGTTATCCTTTCTAGGGCTCCTTTGTCATTTGTATAAAGAAAGGAGATGTGTTATACCTGCTGCTCAGCCTGTGTGACTGTGGTGCAGAATGTTGGTGTGAGAGGTGGCAGTGGAATGTTGGATGAGTGAGGGTGTCAGTTGGAGGATGGGCTGAGCAGCAGGAAGGCTGCTCCTGGTGGGGCTCTGCTTTACATCATAACATCTTATCCTGAATAAACCAACTTAATACTTACATGGACTACGAAGCGTTCTTCTTCTACTACACAAACGTACCAACATGCGTGCAAGACGTGGAGAAGCATCATATAACCCTTTTGTAGTTAAAACTTTTGTAAGCGGTTTATGATCGCTGTGTAATGTGATTTTGTTTCCCAAATATACTGCTGGAAATGTTCCAGGCCCCAAACACAAGCTAGTGCTTCTTGTTCTATGGCAGAATATTTCTCTTTTGTGGGAGTAATTGAACGAGAAGCAAAAGCTATAGTTCTCCACTCCAAAACCTTTGCCACTGGCATCAGAGGTGCCTATATTATGTAATGCGGTATCGAAACAGTGCAGAGGCGGAGCATCACGGATGTCTGATTTGATAGACACAAATGCCTTTTCACATTGCTCCGACCATTTGAATTTGTTTTTTAGTTTTAGAAGTTGTCTCAATGCATAGGCTTTTGTAGAAAATTCTTTCCCAAATTTGGAATAGAATTCCACCAGACCTGAAAATGCTTGTACATCATCTTTGTTTTTGGCTTCTTTGATAGCTTCTAGCAACTCTTTTTTAGGTCTGATGCCTTCTCCAGTGTAACCTCATACTCCAAATAAGTGACTCTTTCTTTTGAAAATGTACACTAACTAAGCTCAGCTATTAAGCCCCTTTTCTCCAAGATTTTCAGTAAGTTTTCAATCATTTTCCCCTTTGGTTCTACCCATAACTAGGATATCATCATGCAAAAATAACAGATCACTAAATCCTTGAAAATTACATGCATAAGTCTCTGGAACATGGATGCAGCAGAGGGAAAGCCAAATGGTATTCTTTAGAACCTGAAACACTCAAACGGGACCGAAATGGTAGTTAGACTTTTAGGGCTTTATTACGAGTTTGGTGGTCCTCCTGCAGCACCGCCACCGTTGCACTTGTAGGAGGACCACCAGGCCCGTGCGGCGCCTGCCCGCTGGATTATGAATTTGATCCAGGTTGGGTGGGCAGTACTGCTACAGTCTCACAGAGGCATCTGTGTTAGGCTCATAGGAGAGCCTTAACAGCATACCGCCGCCGTGATAGCACCTGCAGCACGTTCCTGCATGGTGTGGCATGCACCATGTCATGCATGCCACACGTGCATGAACAGGGTTGCAATTCCAGGGGGGCACAACATGTGCCCCTCCGCATGCACCCTCAGACCCAGAAGCACGAGGGGGCCCTGTTAGGGCCCCCATAGTTGCATGTCTGCCACCCTTTTCATGGCGGGCTCACTGCCATGAAATGAGTGGTGGAAAAGCAATTCGGAATATGCTCAGCGGTGCAGCAGCAGCACCATTAGCATATTCCTGCCCCTTACCGCTGTGCCACCACCACGGGATCCTGGACACGGCAGTCCGACCACCACACTCGAAATACTACGTGCGGACCCACAGTGGTGGCAGTGGTTGGACCACCACTACAAGTACGGCAGTCCTAGGACCGCCGTACTCATAATAAGGCCTTTACTCTCAGTATGCAATGAAACCTGATGATACGTGAGATCAATGGTGGTGAAGAATTTTATTCCATTGGTTCACTACAGCATCTCACTAATTTTTGGTAGGGGAAACTGATCAATTTTAAAAACTCTTAGATTTCTGAGATCTATGCACAATCTCAACTTCCCATTAGCTTTCTTGGTTACTACTAATGGTGCAACCCATTCCGTTAATTCAACAGGTTCAATAACACCTGCTTCCTGTAACTTCTGTAATTCCTTGTCAACATCGCTTCTTACTGAAAAGGGAATATTCCTGACTTTGTGTATACATGGCTCAGCTCCTGGTTTCAACTGTATTATGTGTTGGAAACCTTTAAGTTTCCCTATTCTTCCTGAGAAAACTTTAGGAAATTTCTCAGCAATACTCTGGCTAAACTCATTTTCTGGTTGTAATTTAAAAAACGGCTCTGGGCTACTGGTGTGAAGCGTAATACCTAGGCCACCCTGTCCTATCCAACCTAGTACATAGGGTCCAGTGACGGATACATACAATTTGCTTAATGTTTCTCTGTTCTTAAATTTGAACAACAAATTTGAACAACAATGCCCTGTACCCAACCATATCTATTGGAACATCAGTGAAAGTCTTGGGTGAAATATCCGATTTTTCTAAAATGTCACCTAACCAATACAAACCTTTACTGCCACACACCTTCATTCACAATTGTATATGGTGACGCTGAGTCTGCCACTATAGAGATGTTCACACTCCCAATTGTCAGATAACATACAGGTTTCTTTCTTTTGCCCTTCACACACAGGATGTCTTCATCTACATTTAATATACACAAGTTAAGATCTGCCTCATCCGAAGAACTAGAATGAACCTCAACTTCAGGATCAACAAATTATGCTGCTAAATCTTTTTTAGATTTCTTCCGGCAACTTTGGAAAAAAATGCCAATAATACCACATTTTGAACATTTCTGCTTGCATGCTGGACATTTTTTATCATTAGCTAAATGATTCCTAATTCCACATATATAACATTTCCTACCACTTGCAGGGTTAGGTTTATTCATTCTCTCGATTTTGTCAGAATCATTCTCTCCCTTTAACTTACGAGAAGGAATTTGAACATTTCACAACCACAGAATTACCCTCCTTAGTATTCTTTGCTTCCTCCTCTGATAACAGCGCGTTTGTACATCTCCCTCTCAGTTCCGCACTCTTGATGATGTCAATCACCTCTTAAAGAGAGAATTCCCCCTTATCCCAAAGCTTTCCTTGTATGTTGGGGTTTGCTGCCTGCATAACAATTTGATCACAAATTAGTTCATCATGAAGAGCACCAATTTTCAACTCATTTACAAAGTCCTCAATAGATTCATCTTTCTGTTGCTTCCAATGGAAGAATTTATAACGATCTACTGCAACACATACTGTGGGTTTAAAACAGTTAGATCTTCTAAAGCATTCATAAATACATCACCTTGGCCGTCAGGTCTTTGCTTTTTATTTACGCAATTATATATTTTATATGCTGTTAAATGCACCAAAACAGATGAAGGTGTACACTTTCAAAGATAGTGTGTGCGCATCACTGCTGAACAATGTAGAATTTATGGTAAAAGTTGACAAAATGGATGAAAATGTGCACATTTAAAGAAAGGGTGTGTGCATCACCATTGTGCAATGCACCAAATAAGTTAAAAGTGTGCCTGTCACTGTTAACACCTGCGTACCCTTGTCTTTCGCAACATTGTGGGAGCCGGCAAAAGATTAGTGTGCGCATCACTTTTAACACATGCATGCAGTTTACTTGCGGGAACTGGCAAGTGTTACTGTCATCAAAGAAATGGCCGCCGACTTAGTGCACGACTCCCCAGACCAAAATGGCTACCAATGGGAAACGACATCACTCCAAATGGGTAGTGCATAGCATTACGCTTTCCCACGTTGAAATGGCCTCCAGAGATTATGTCTTCCTACGTTGCATCATTAAGCAGCAGAAATATGTGCTGCATTCCAGTTACGTTGTCAGATTACCAACAACTGGAATCGATAGGTTAGAATCCCAAAGGTAAAAGTACTTACATAAATAGTTTGATTTCTTTGCTTACAAGTGTTGTAGAACCTATTACTGACTTGTTCTCACATACGCTGTCGAAATTCCATTCCGTCTTATTCATCTGTGTAGCCGCCAGTTAGCGCACTACAATACCCAGAATGCACAACACATTGCGTGAGCTCTTCTGTGTGTCAGGGTCTGAGCAAGCTCATCGCCAACTTTCTAAAGATGCCTCTCAAGACAGGAAATCCTGTAGTAGTAATTCTTTATTAAGTTATTACACTGACACAGTATCTGGGCAAGGAGCGGACTGTCCTTACAGGTTGCCGCTGTCAACTGCCAAAACCCTTCCCTCAGCCACAAGGTTCCAACTTAGAACCTACTGACCTCACAATGTAAGGGAGTCATTGCTGTACGGTGTCTCATTGGGAACCAACAGCAAAGCACCTTACATATGCTACATCATCATATCATCATATCATTGAGAGAGATTAGAACCAACTTGAAACCCACATCTACAAGACAAGAAATGGCTCTTTGTATTGATATAATATGTCACAGAGTCGCAAGAGAAGAAGTTTAGGGCTCACTCCATTATCAAGTTGTGCATGATAGTCTGCTGAGATAGTATATGGGGAATCTGGAGTCAAATTTGGTGTGGCTACGCATTAAGAATGTAATTACAATATAGCATCGAAGCTCTGAAGACCAGTTAAAGCATGTCTCTCTTGTAAGCACTGTAGAGGTAAGGTCAATAGTGAACTTCTTCGTACAATTACACATAAAACGAAATTTTCCTTCAGACAGAATCTGCACAAATACATGGGTGATCTTGCACAAAACTTTTCTTAACATTTTAAACGTTTCAAGAATAAGATGCAATCAAAAATATTGTGGGACACCTATATCGTATTAAAATTATGATTATATCAAAAATATTGTGGGACATACTATTGAAGGTAGAATATAGATTTTTTAAGTACTCCTATCTTTTTTATGAAGACTTTTTATAAGTTTTGTTTAGTAGGTTATTATTATTTTAATGTTAAATGTGTGTTTTTTCAGTGTATTTATATATTTTTTTGATATAGTAATATATTTAACGATTTTTTTTATTTATTTGAATTTAATTATTGGCAGAATGTTGGGTTTGTAGGGGCCTAGAGTGGGAAGTTTTCCTAACATTATTTATAATTGCTTATAAATAATTTTATTTTTTATTTTCAGTTTGTCAATTTGATTATTAATTATGTAAATTGTTAAATTTGTAATTCATTTATTAGATCATTATAAATAAAATAGTAATTGTAAGATTTCTTAAGCAGTTAGATAATGGATTTGGCAAATTGTTTCATTTATTTCATATTTTCTATAATAAGTGATTGTAATGTATTTTTATAATAACAATTTTTAGTAATATTTGTTAACTTAATGTGTATTGGTAATTTTTTTCAAGTAATATTTTAATTTGTTTATGTGGGTGTTGGATTTTTGGGGTAGTGACTTGAGAAATGTTTTAAATATATATATATATATATATATCACCGAGTGGCGATCGCCACTGAAGGTCGATTGTGAGTTTGGCGGTGCAGGACCGGACCGCCACGCCGACGGCCGCTAACACACCTCAAAACCAATAGTCGCACCGCCCGCCAGAGTTTCCTCATGTCTGACGGGCTGCTTTTGGCGGTCCCACGGCAGTGCCTCTGAACATGGGCACCACAATGGCAACACCAAAAACAGATCCTGCAGAGCATGGACTGTAATGTCGATGCCCTGTGGGAACTGGGGTGCCTGCACACAGGTGGGCACGTGTTGTGCCCCCCATCATGCATCCCCGTGCACATGGGCAACAGGGGCCCTGTAGGGCCCCCTTTGTTTCAGGACCACCAGCCTTTTCATGGAGGAAAGACCTCCATGGCACTGCTGGCGGTCCTGAAACTCGTAATATGCATGGCAGTGCTGCAGTGGCACCACCAGCATATTACTGAGGCCCTAAAAGCAGCGCCACCGCCAGGGAACAGCGGTTTCCTGGCGGCTGCGGCAGTGGAATGGCAGTCCGACCGCCCAACTCGTAATGAGGCCCTAAGTAGTTATAATTAGGTTTGCTTTTCCATAGATAGCACATTTTTGGTTTGCTAATAACTTTGTCTCCGTTTGATGAATCTTCACAAAACTTTTAAAAACAAGTTCATTCACCGAAGCTCCTTTCTGGAAAGCTAGGGGGTTAACCCTTTGAGTGGAGAACAAGAAAAAAAAGATGGCCCCCAAAACACAAAATCCCTATGCATTTTTCATAGACTTATTTAGACAAGGCTACAACTGCTGAACAGAATTACACCAAATTTAGCAGGAATCTAAATCTTGGTCCACAGATTTTGTGATTTGATGTAAATCTGTTCAGTAGTTTTAGAGAAATTAAGGGACAAAAATAATTGTATATCTGGATGGTTGGGTCTGCGAGAGTCTCGAGTGACTCTCACGGGAGCGCTAATTTAAAAATAGAGCTTTCTGATTGGCCCAGGGAACTTTATTTCCCTTGGGCCATCTCGCTCCCATGGGAGTCAGACTCCTGCGGGAGCGAGCGCTCTGATTTGCTGTCAGCAACATGAGAAAAATGTTGCTGCCGGCCATTACAGGACTCAGGGACTAAGTCCCCTGACCCTCTAGGATGAAACCTCATTTATATGGGAAGGGAGGCCATACGGCCCCCCCTGGTCCTCAAAACGCCCCGGGGAGTCCTTTACCAGGGCTAACATTTAACTGAAAGGTGAAGGGCCTGCACGGCCCTTCTTCCCAAGCCTCAAAATGCCCCATGACGCTCATCCCCCATGGTCGATTACTTTAAGAGAGGTGAGCTGAGTGGCCCCTCTCCCTGAGCCATTAATGGCCCCGGGGACCCCATACTCCTGGGGCCAGCTCGCAAGCTATGTTGCGGGGAGCCCACTCCTGTAACATAGCGGTTTCCATGTCTGAAGCGGCGCGGGCAGGGAAACCAGCATTTGCTCTCACTTGGTGGGAGCGTTTTTGAATTTCCCCACAAGCGGGAGCAAACATAAAGTCTGCTCCCAGCAGGCAGGAGCTTTGAAAATGCTCCTGCCTGGTGGCAATGGCCTTTTGAACTGTTTCCTTGCCCGCACTGTAGCGGGTAGGGAAACAAATGAAAATATTGCTCCCACCCGGAGGGAGCAGCCCTAGGATCTGCTCTCTGTGGGCGGAAGCAATGCAGGCTCCTGCTGTATGCGGGGAGCTGTCTGGGGCCTTTGGGGCCTTGGGGTTCCCCTGCGGCCCCAAGAAGTTTATAATGGGTGCCCTGGGTGGGCACCAGGGGGCCCACTGTTAACTTGAGGTCCCTGGGGCCAAAATCAGCCTGGGGAGAGGGGCCACATGCCCCCTCCCTCTATAAATCTCACTGGGTCCTGGGTGTGGGATCCCTGGGGCCAATATGGGCACAAGGAAGGGTACTGCACTGCCTCTCCCCTTAAAAAAATGCATGGCCCTGGGGGATGGGGTCCCCAGGGCCAAAAGTGGCTCAGAAAGGGGGGGCCACTTTGTTTAGGAATTAGGTCCCCGGGCTTGAAAAAAGGCCTCCCTCACCTTTAGTTTTAGAAATGGCCCTGGGGGATGGGTTCCCCAGGGCCTATTATGGCTAGGGGAGGAAGGCCTTTAATTAAAAAAACAAACAGCCCTTGGGGATAGGGTCCCCAGGGCCTTACAAGACTCGAGGAGTGAGGCCACATAGCCCCTCTCCCGTTTTAATATGTATGCACGGCCCTAGGGATGGGGTCACCAAAGCCTAAAGAGACTTCCAGAGGGGTGCCTCAGGCCCCACTTCCCTTTTAACCTATACGTACAGCCCTGGGGGATGGGGTCCCCAGGGCCTAAAGAGGGTCAGGGAGGGGGTGCCTTGAGGACCCCCTCCCCTTTATTTAAAAAAAAAGGCCCTGGGGTCTCCAGGGCCAAGCCCATAAGCCATTTGCAGTGTGGAGTTGGGTGCCTTTGGCTAGGGTTGACCACAGGGCCTGGCCGCATCACTAAGTGATGTAATTTGAGAGGTCATAAGCAGTGCATGGCGGGGGGCACAAGCTATAGTCAACTCTGCTAATTATAACTGGTGAACGTCTGTTTTCTTTTTAGTTCAAAATGTTAATGTTGTCACTGACATATTAACCTAACTATAACAATACATTAACCTTTGTTTTTCTCAGTGAATATATATAATAATGTTCTATTTAGTAAATATGTTTAAAGTTACATTTTAAGTTATATTTTTGTTTTCGTAATTGTTAATGTATTCATTTTAACTTGTAATTACTATCATACATTTTGTAGCCTAAAACATATTTTTGTTTTCGTACTTGTTAATGTATTCATTTTAATTTGTAATTACTTTCATACATGTAGTATAAAACATATTTTTATATATGTGGTAAAATGTACTTTAAGGTAATTTTTAATGTACGTATTTAAAAAAAATGTATGGTGGAATAGTACATTTAGGCTTTCTAGTTTCCAACGCTTTCCTTACTATTGGCTACATTGAAGTGGGAACAGTAAATCTGATGCTTCCAAAATTCAACACTTTGAACTACTAATGTTTTTATGTGATTTGTTTTATTTTTTTAAAGATTTTTGTATTTGTGTAATTTAAAAAAAGATTTTAATTAAATTTTTCAATTATGTATCTATTTGTTTAATTAATAATATTTGTATTCCTTTTTTAATTTTAATAATTGAATTGTGTGTATTTTTAAATATTCGACTTATAGGAGCTGATTATAATGACGGTGTTGGTCCCATCAACATCTGCCCCTGCAGTCCGCCCGCTGCATTACGATGAGGTGGGCGGTGGCATTGGGTGGAGGGACCGTCCACAGTGCTTCCGATGGGCTCAAGGAGCCCGTCGGTGCATCGGAAGGCACCATAATCCCCTAATGACGGCGGAGCCAGGTTCGGCTCCACCATCGGGATTATGATGGCACTTTTCGCCTGCCCTTTCATGGTGGTCCTCCCCCCATGAAAAGGCAGGCGAAAAGTGACTTTGGCGGCCACTAGCAGGGCCCTCTTCACCCTGGCCCTCTGCTCTGGTGCCCCCTTAAACATCCCTGCACTGTGTGGCAGGCACCACGAGGTACCTGCCACACAGTGCAGGAATGTTTCAAAACATGCTTTTTACAATGGAAGCTTGTGCTGCGGGCCTTTTCCGTCTATGGGCAGTCGCTTTATAATCCTGCAATTGGAACTGCCGACCTAAGGTCGGGCAGTTCCAGACCGATGCGGTGTCCACCCTACATTGTAATCAGCCGCATAGTATTGTTAATTATGTTTAGTAGTATTATTTTATTATTCATGTTTATTTCATAATTTCATTGGTTGCTATATTATATATAATTTGTTTACATTTATTTTAATGTATATAAATGTTTGTTTGTAAGTTATAGAACTGAATTTTATCTTTTTAGATCATATACAAAGTATGTAAAGTCAATATTTGTGCACTCAATATTGTTTTTACGATATATTTGGGATTTTATATTTTTGCTCTGATATATAACTCAGCTCTAACTTTAATAATAAAACATATTTCAGACACTTTACTTTGTTCTCTAACACATTTTTATTGCACTAAAGTATAGTACAGATCTCAACATTTACATAAAAACACAATTCCATACCTGGTCATAGCTGATAAAATATCACCAGTGGTAAATTACAGCTCTGTTGAGAGGAATTCTACACTTAGCTGCAAGCATTAATTATTTCAGGTGGTAGGGATACAAAATTGTTGAAAGTACTCCTAGCCTTATTACCACCAGGCAGTAATGAAAGGGAAGCAGAACAAATATTTTCAAGCATTTAGAAGCTAAACAAATATAGCTGATATAAAATTTACTCAAGCAATTCAAAACTAATGCTGAAGAAGACTTCAATTTCAGGGCCAGCATTAGGGCCCCTGCAGGACAAAACATATTTTGCCTGAGTGTTTAATAGCCACACATAGCAAAGGCTTCAAACTACAGAAGCTAATTAGAATGAGTTTTACACATTTAAAGCTCAGATCTGTTCTTATTTAAAGTCTTAATTTCCACAGGTCCATCGTTTTTAGGCAGCATTTTTTCTGTAGTGTGGATAGCCAGCTGTAGAGCAGTTACTGCATGCATAAGGGCATTTATAGTTAAAAGTAATTTTTTGCCCCAGCTTTCTGAGTGGATTTCGCTTCTGGGTGTTAGCTATACCTTTCTAAAGGGTAGTATTGATTGCACAAAGGCTAACAGTCTCTAGTAGTTGGATCACTGAAACAATATTGTGATAAACATTATCGTTAACAAAACTATTGTATCAAAAATATTGTTTACTACAATATCGTGGTACTATACTTACAATAGTACAAACCAAAATATCAAAATAAATATTGTTGACACTAATATCATCCCTTAGTATACAAAAATAACAATTTTATACTATAGAGTTTAAAGTAGCAAATGTTAAACATTTTAATATATATATTTAATATAATGTACATTAATTCATTACCAATAATATTTAATACTTTATATACTTATACTAACACACAAACACAGATATATGTATGTGTTTATATAAATATATATCGATCAACCTATCAAAAAGACAATTAACAACAGAGGAAGAAAAAGTTCTTGAATTGGGCCTCACCTTTTGCCCCACAGCACAATTTGAGTATGCAAACGTGCGCATTGACTTATATAAATATATAAGGAAAATGAAATTAATGAAACTGCATCTCCTACATCCAACTAAACCAAAATCAACAGCAGAACGTATCCCTCCAGAAATGAGCAACCTAACTGGAACTGATATTGAGACTCTAAAATTATTACGAGGACTTGAGACAGAGGATGATATCCTGAGTCAAATGGATACGATTGAGATTCTGGAGGAAGCAGGAGTAACACAAGTAGGGGCTGCCAGCAATATAAAGATCAAATCTCATGTCATCCCTCAGACCGCGCATGACGCTATTGACACTTTTCATGACCTGGTCATAAATGACCTAAAGAAATTACAAGCGAAAGGCCCCAACCTCACAAAGGAGAACATCTCCAAAAACCAATGGAAAGCAATCATGGGCTTGAAAAATGACGATGACTTAATCATAAAACCCTCGGACAAAGGGGGGAACGTGGTGCTAATGGACAAAAGACAGTATCAGAAGGAAGCTTGGAGGCAATTATCAAACAAAGAATGCTATACAATAGTCACACGAACTATGTATGAGACAAGCATCAATGAGTTCCATGAAATCCTGAATAAATGGCGAAGTAAGGGGATGTTAGGAGATGTTGACTTCATATTCATGTACTGCGATACGCCGGAACTACCAACATTCTATCACCTGCCCAAGGTGCAAATACACAAATAATCCACCAGGGAGACCAATCGTGTCCTCAATGAACAGTCTGTTAGAAAACACCTCTGTATATATTGACTGCTTTTTAAATCCGCTAGTCAAAGACCTGAGCTCTTATATAAAGGACAACAAGGATTTTTTACATATCATTTCTAATATCGAATGGGAAAGTGACATGCTGCTAATAACATTAGACGTAACAAGCTTGTACACAAGCATAAAACATGACAAAGGACTCAGGGCGGTTGAGTTCTTTCTACAGAAAAGAAATGCGAGATTTTATTAACACAATCTTATGCTTGTAGAGCTGATATCCTTTTGCCTTAAAAACAATATTTTCATTTTTTCAGGACAGCTATACCACCAAGAGCAGGGGACTGCGAAGGACACGTGCTTCTCCCCCAGCTACGCGAATTTATTCGTGGGCTGGTGGGAGAAGCACGTGGCCTGGGCAGGGGACAATGAACAGTAGCTGGAGAACATTGTTTTGTGGGCTTGCTATATAGCTGACCTCTTCATCATTTGGAAGGGGTCAAAAGAGGAAGCACAAATCTATATAGCAGCCCTCAACCACAATACCTGCAATCTTAACTTCACAGAATGCATCAGTGAGACACAAGTGCCATACTTAGACTTGCTAGTCTATATAGAGGAAAATACTATACAAACGACACTGTATCGGAAGCCCACAGCTGGAAACAGCACCCTACATGCGGGTAGCTTCCACCCCGAAAGTGTAATTAGTGGGGTCCCCTATGGAGAACTAGTAAGATTAAGACGAAACTGCTCCACAGAGAATGAGTTCATCAAATCGAAAACTGACGCATTCAACAGACTAAGAATTCGAGGATACAAAGAGAGGATACTAAAAGAGGCAGATAAAAAAGCAGATAAACTAGAAAGAAAGAATCTGGTGTTAGGAGAAAGAGAAACCTCAGAAAAGAGACAGGAAAAGAAAGGAGAGATAAGAATGATAACAGAATATACCGCTCAGTCTCACGAGATTTTCCAAATCTTCCGAAAGAATTGGAGGATTTTGAAAACAGATAATGTTATAGGGTCGCATATCGCGGAGAACCCCCTTATAACCTATAGGAGAGGTTCGGCTCTGAAGGATCAACTGGTAAGGAGCCATTTTTCAAAAAGTCCCAAAAAGAAAGATATTATAACAGGATTTTATCCTTGCATGAATTGCAAAGCATGCAAAAGCAGCAAGAAAGTAAAGGAATTCTCCATTCCAGGCAGAAAAACCAAAAATAAGATTAACAAATTAATGAATTGCAACATCGATTTCACAGTGTATTGCTTGACCTGCCCTTGCGATTTAAACTACGTAGGGAGTACCATTCACCCTACCAAGAAACGGGTTCTAGGGCACATGCGTGCCATAAAAAATCGGGATGTCACGTATCCCGTGGCACGCCATTTTCAGGAACATCATAAATCGAATCAGAATCTTCTGAAGTTTTTCTGCATTGACCAGATCCCCAAAGATGAGAGGGGAGGAAACAGAGTCAGAAAACTCAGAAGATTAGAGTCTAGATATATAATTGAGCTGCAAACGAAAAGTCCGTCAGGCCTCAACAATGAGGAAGAATTGTGGATACATATTCCATAATGGTATGAACATGGTTGCACTAAAAATGGAAATCTGTTATGCAAAGGGGTTTTGAAGTTGTAGAATAATACAGAACTGTGCCGAAAGGACATGTATGACATTCTATGTCACCATAGGAACCACTGTACAATTGAACATTTATGAATGTAATACAGTAATTATCTGCTTGAAGTGAGCAATGATTTTGCCCATTAGGGCACGAAGTGCAAAAAAACCCACAGAGAAGAGGCTCTTATATTTATATATATATATAGGAACTGTGTTGTAGAAAGCCCATTCAGGGCAGTATGAGAGGAATTAACACATGAATAAGATTCCAAATGGTTATGCATTATATGAACTATGAGGAAAATGAAATTGAACAGAATGGAGTACTATCATAAATAGTTCAAACCAATAATGTCCTAAAGGGAGAATGGGGCAATCACAGTAAATGCCATAAACATATCAATGAAATGCACAGTGTAAATAATATTCTAACATGGCCGCTATGGAAACTGTGATGTCTGCTTTGATTTTGATGTAACCCCTTTTCACTTTCAATGCTCAGTCTGAATGAATTGCTTTCCCTTCTCTATGTTTATGTATTTCTTTAAAAATGATGATTTACGTTTACCCCACCGACATTGACGAAGGTGTGTAACCGAAACGCGTCTGTCGGGTGTTTCTTTTGTGATGTGGCTGAAATAAATTTATAAAATATATATCTCTCGGTGTGCGCCTCATCTAGGGCTCAGAAGTGTGGACCGTCACATGGGAAATATATATATATATATATATAGTAACCTAATTAATAAAAATAATTATTTTACATTACATTACTTTTTTTATGTTCTTTTATATTTTACTATACTACAATAAAAACATATATAAATATATATAATACAAAAATAAAAGAACCATTACAAATATACACAATACATTAACAAAAATATATTAATTAATTAATTAATTAATGTACACAATAAATAAAATATTAAGGGGCACATTACGATGGCGGGCGGAAGCACCACCGCCGTGCTGGCGGATGCAAAAAGCACCAGTTACCGCCGGCACGCAGCAGTCCACACGCCCGTCCAATTACGATGCGAAAAGTAGGCCAAACACCGCCGGCAAGCCAGCAACACCGTCCGCCATCAAAGTGCGCCCGTACACGTAGCGGCGCAGCTAGCTGACACACACCGTCCGACGAAACACGTCCCGCCCGGCGCATAAATTACGATGCCGCAAACAAACGGCTCCCATGGCCAAGAGATACCGTACGACAAACCGAAGCGGTAACACGGATGCCGAGCACGGACAACGAAGAAGCGGCTCCCCGAGCATGAATCCAGCACTGCAGGCCCTCCCCATGCTTCTGCTGATGCACCACCAAGGACGCAACGTACCGCGGAGACGCAGGTAGGCACACACACAACAAGTGCACGCAAACAGCGCACACAATGCAAGGGCGGAAAAAGCGGACAACCCCCCACCAGCGCGTGTACACAACACATCCACCATCGCATCCACATATGACACACAGGCCAAATCGTAACATCGCGGAACACATGTGTACACACCACCTGGGACTAGGAACCAACCACCCCGTCACGGCCCCAAAGCGCCGATGACCGCCGCCACACATGCGCACAACGCAGAGGCCAACCGCAGCGCCATGCATGCGTCGCACACAGACACAGGGACACAACCAAGCAGCACACACATCAGCCCCACCCCGAACGCACATGACACGTGACAGGCCTGCCACAGACATGTCCCCAACGCCCATTTCACGGACAACACCCAACGCCACACAACCGACGCACACATGTCAGTGAAGACACGCAACAGCAGAACACACCCCAGTGTAACAAACATGGCGTAGCACACAGCGGCGGCAACACCAACTAGGAGAAGCAGGGCCCCTTCGGGAAGAGGAACGCCAGTACCACACAGAAACACCCATACCACCCTGCACATATGAACAAGACATATCAAACGGAACACCAAAGAGCCCGGGGACCGACAACAGGTGGCCCAAGAATAACATTCACACACAAGGCCCAACGCAGAGCGAGAAGGCAGCCTGCCGCCCACACAAGGGAGAGCAGACAGCACTGAATGACCTTCCATTCCAACTCCGAAACCACAGCCCTACGACAGAAGCCGGTGAATACAGCCATTGTCCAAGAATAGACCAACACAGGCATGCCGAGGAGACCGACCACAGGGCAGATAG
Organism: Calotriton arnoldi; assembly: GCA_963921515.1. Classification (NCBI taxonomy): domain Eukaryota; kingdom Metazoa; phylum Chordata; class Amphibia; order Caudata; family Salamandridae; genus Calotriton; species Calotriton arnoldi. The sequence continues at coordinate 1,356,794 of CAWUFW010002651.1, read as the reverse complement.
CGCATATCACAGAAGCACACAACGGACGGGGAAGAAAGAAGAAAACACTCCCCCATGTCGGCCACATGCAAGTTAATTGGAAGGAGTCACACATCACTGACCTTGAACTGTCTGAGAAGCATGTGGGAAGAGGGCCCGTGTCCTCCAAACAAGCCAACAGAACACAAGTCCTGTCTCCCTACGACTACACAGAGCTCACAGCAACCTCGGAGCGTGCACATTGCAGACTGCACACACAGCCGGAGCACGCCACCTCAACGAACCGCTGCGAAATGGCAACCGCAACACACCTACCCAACTACGCCGAACAGCTCAAGCTGTACAAAACCAACCTGTTCCATACATTGGGATGCGATCTCCTGTCCCTGCTGAACGTAAGTTACCGACTGACTTACCGCATCACATTGTTCAGCTGCGTCATGCCCGTCTTCTACTGTCGGAGGTGTCCCTACCAGCATCCCGTCGAGATATGCCTCTCCAACCCGGCATGTCTGAAGGCGGACCTGCTACCACTACTCCTCCCTCTGGACGCACACGACAGGGCCTGCTCTGCCTATGGGGGCATGGCGTATGTGGCCAACATCGCACCCGCACTGAAATGGGACCACTGTGCCTCCACACGACGGATCATCGAGAACAGCTACATCGAATGTCACCCAGCATGCCCCATCATGGTCCTCCAAGGGACAACCTACGAACAACACCTTGACAGCCACCATCCGCTACATTGGCTGGCAAACATGTACACCACCAATGACATGGAAGCCCTGCTGGGCGGCATCGCATACCTGACAACCTGTAAATTCGTCGGACCACAACGCAGGTTCCCCGACTGACCTATGATGTCCAACCCCGCACCCATGCTTAGCTTCCGCACGGATCTGGCCAGTCACCACCACAACAGCCATACCAAACGACCGGCAACTGTAACCACACCATCAACGACATCGCCATGACATCGGATATGACCGGGACATGCACACTGTTCCCCATCACATCCAGGAACACCGCATGCATCGTGGGAGGCAGTGGCATGGGCTCTGTGTATCGCACCCACATGGACGGAACTGCACGAACAACCAGGACACGACATGGATCCAGCGCACATGGACACACACACCGCTCAGTGGACATGAATAGGTCGCCTGGAGTCTGTGGGTGCTGCACCCCTCCCACCCCCGCCCCGGGAATCCCATACCAGGACCTTTGCATGGACGACAAGTGCATACAACAACAACACGACCCCAGTGACTGTGACATGTCCAGTAACCACCACAGTGCAACAACAAGTGGCACGCCGCTGCATGCACGCAAGCACATGCCCTGATGTCATCTCACATGCACGCGTGCATGAGGAACAACCGCAGCAAACCTGTCACATGGAACTGAGATGGACTGTGCCCATGATGCCAAGCGGTCTGGTAGGCTACATGTATACCGTCTGTGTCAAAGTCCGCAGCTCCGCAGCTATACGTAAATGTACATTAGCACAGCCTTGGCCAAGCAGATGTCACTCTGAAGCCCACATCCCACATGCAACAGCCAATCACATGTAACCCCACACCCTATCCCATTTGCAATCATGCTCAGTATATCCTCAACATGTATTCCGCTGCCAGTAGTGTCTACTATACTGCATCACAGAGGACAGAAGACTCAATATAATGTTTGAAACCAAAACTGTCTCCGCTGACTCATTTCACAAGTACGAATGAGAGAGGATGAGAGTATGTGAAGTACACGGCAGTCGTGACATGACCATGTAGTCCACTGGTATTGGATGTCAACGCAAATGAGTAGCACTACTGTGGAAGACACACATGTGTCGTGTGAAGTCGTATGGACGCAGTGCTCAGGTGGGTGGGTGCGACGGGTAGATGCGCACATGCCAAGTTGGAGCACGCCGTGTTGGGAGGGGTCATGAACAGTACACCACCGCTTCCCTGGGCATTGTGAGAGGACACCTGTCGGGGGGAGTGAACACATGTGTGCACAGCAGCCGGGCACACGTACAAAGCGGTACCAGGCGCACCTCAGCCCACCCTCTGTGGACAAGCTGGATCCTGTTGTGCGCCCGCCATGCCCCTTGACAAGGCACACACAGCCCCAGTCGACCAGGTGTAACCCCAACATAGTCAATCCGCACAGGCGATACAGGGCACGGGATGGCAGTGGAGCATGGTGTGTGAGAGGTCTCCTCGCGCTCCTCCTGGTCATATCACGCAGGCAATAGAACCTCAACGTCTAGCATGGCACAAGTCACATGGAAGTGTAGGGGGACGCACCACAGCACGAGCAGCACTGACGTCACGGGAGGTGGCTCGCACCATCCCATCCATTGCCCATCATACCAACCACGCCACATGCCATTGCGACTAAGTGCAAGCGCGTGCGCCACCACCCCCGAGCCCTCCCCAGAGAGGCCAAAGAGTGAATGTGTGGGCCATCAGCCGCAGACGGACGCGGCCTGGCCGCAAGGGCAGCCACAGCCACTGGGTGTCGCAGGTGGCGGATCCGGAAGGCGAAGACTGTGATGCATAGTCCATGCAGGCCGGGTCTCCATTTGGGGCACCACGCAGGTGGACGGCGTCCCGCCACACATCATACCCTGAGACAGCCCACTCGTGCAACTGGACCCACACATACACTCCTTGCCCTCTCTGGTGCGAGCTTGGGGCTGCCTGTGCAGGCGCTAGCCTCGCAGGTGAGCATGCATATTGGGGGAGCGAGGGGAGGACATGAGGGCTGGGGCGAAGATGACTGTATCACTGTCAGTAAGTACAAGGGATGACCCAGATGTGGAAAGGAAGAGACGTGTCCCGTGTGTACTGCAACTAGTCACCAATCCAACTACCCCCATGTCCGGAATGTAAGCCCGCACCTAGGCCCGCCCATCCGCCACATCGAACATACCACCAGCACGACAACCTTCCCATTCGAAACACTGACTGGGGGTGGCGACCAGTGTACAATCATGTGTAGCCTACCCACGCGTACATGTGGGCCCTCCATGATCCATGTCACCTGCGGCAAAGTCATGACATGCGCAATGAGGGAAGTGAGGAGAGCTGTCCGCCCCACGCGCAGAAGGTGCATCAGCTCCACAGACCCAGCAGCGAGTCCAGCAGGGGTCACATGTGCAGGGGCAGCTGTGCCTGGTGTGAAGGCACATGCATATAGACAGCACATCGACCAATGTGTAGTCTGCCCACATCTACAGTCCATCATCATGCGGACATAGGAATTGAACACAGGGCAACACATCTTCAGTTGGTGCACCCACCGTGACCAACAATGCGCAATCATCGACGTACCCGCCCTGTGCATGGCCCCCCACCCAACGGAGGCACATCCAGTGCCACCATCCCACACACACAAGCCTTCCACGGAACATGCTGTGTCCAATGGTCAGTACAGAGTCAGCGCCCATCTGGTGGATCCTGAACAGGAGACACATGCACACACATGCCAGCTCCCACTATGTACGTCTGCCACCTGGCACGTGCAATGTAACCTCTCACCTGTGACGTGTGACTGCAAGCACACAGCCGTCTTGGCATGGGGCTGTCAATGTGGACACCTGTCAATGTTTCGGGAGGTGTGATCCGTACAGTGCTGTACATAGGGTGCAGTGCTGACACCTACTACTGTCTCATATCCCCTCGTGCCACAGGTCCCACTTGTTTTGGCCGCTCAGCCTGTGCCCACATCGTCGTCGTCGTGTGCCATACTCATCCAGCCTCGGAAGCAGTTCCATGCTCAGCAGACATTCATGTTGCCGTGGCGTTGCCGCTGACGGATATGCAGTCAGTCCCCATCAGCACGCCCCGCAAGTCATTGGGGCCTAGATCCCCATGTGCATGCACATGGCAGTGGTTCGTATCACTAGCCATTGCCATTGTTGGGAGACCTGTGTAAGTGTATTGTGGCCGTGCCGTCCCAGCTTGACAGCTGGGCTGTGGCTCATGTGCTTGCTCAGTCATGTCAGTGATGTGTATGCGAAATTGCTATGTGTCGTGTTGCTTTGACATGTGTCCTCTGCCATTGTCCCTAGGCGGAGACCGAACATTGACCGCCCATACCAATTGCTGGCGGACATGGACGATACAGAGGTGATTAGGAAGTTTCGGCTGGACAGGCCAACCCTGCATCGACTGTGTGCCATGTTAGAACCCCATCTCCGTCCCCGCAGGGTGTATCCGACTGCTGTCACCCCCACGGCTAAGCTGATGGCCGCCATGCATTTCTTCGCCACTGGGTCATTCCAGCACACAGTGGGCATTGGAGGAGGGATGTCCCAGCCCATGTTCAGCAAGGTGCTGAGGGATGTACTGGCAGCCATGATGCTGTACCGGAACAGGTACATTCGCTTCCCCAGGGCTCGTGAATTGGCGGCAGTGAAGGGTGCATTCTATGCCCTTGGCAGAATCCCACACGTCGTAGGAGCCATTGACTGCACACATGTCGGCCTTGTTCCACCACAGGCCACTGAGCACCTGTACCGCAACAGGAAGCACACGCACTCCCTGAATGTGCAAGTGGTGTGCCTTGCGGACATGGTGATCACCCACGTGTGTGCAAAGTTCCCAGGCTCGGCCCATGACGCACACATAATGCGCAACAGCATCTTGCCACGACTGATGTCCAATATGCAACAGGATCGGGCCTGTATTGTCGGTGAGTATGTGGAGTGGTGTAGCGTGCTGGTTGTGCGATGCTGTCCCCTGTCCAGTTGGAATTAGCAACGGTTCTCTGTGTCCCTCACACCCAGGTGACTCTGCGTACCCGAATGGGGCATGGCTGCTCAGTCCATTGAGGAATCCTCGCACCCCAGCAGACGATCGCTACAATGAGGCACATGGGAGGACCAGACGTGTGGTCGAGCGTACCTTTGGCCTCCTCAAGTCCAGGTTCAGGTGCCTGGACCGCACCGAGGGTGCGCTGGCGTACTCCCCACAGAAGGTGTGCCAGATAGTGGTGGCGTGCTGCATGCTGCACAATCTGGCCATTCGGAAGCAGATCCCCCTCATCGTGGATGACGGAGATCAACCAGGGCCCCAGCCCGCAGACCAGGACAGCTCGAGTGAGGAGGACAGCGGAGAGGAGGAAGCTGGTAATGTGCGGCAGCAGCTCATCGCCCGCTACTTCACTTGACGGTGAGTGTCCATGTACGACCGCTGATGTGGCTGTATCTGTGCAGGTGTGTGTGTGCTGTGTCAGGGTGGCCGTTTGTTCACTGCGTGCTGTGTGTCAACGCTCCATGGCCAGGGTAGTATGCCACTGTTGGTGGCTGTGGCATTGTGCCCTATTGCTCTGTGCGATGTGTGTACATTGCTTGTAGTTGTTGACATGTACTGTGTGATGGGTGTGTGACACACTCATTGAATGTGCTCCTGTTCTGTCTCCCACCCCTAGGTCCCTACAGGCCCTCCGGATTCAATTGCCATGCCACGCATCAGGTGCCTTTCCGCCCAAGGTGGCCGTTGTATTCCGTACAAATAAAACACAGGGCACAAACAGCAGTTAGTGAAAAAGGTGCATTTATTACAAACTGTGACATGTGATTGTGTGTAAGATGATGACAAAAGTGGTGCGTGCAGTGACAATGAGCTGTCGGTCATGGCTGCGTGATGATCAGGGTGTACCCACTGGTTCTATGTCCATAGTCCAACACACACATGCCATCCAGATGGCTGTGTGGAGTGGGATCGTAGTCCAAGTCAATGCAGTGGCTGGTCAAGGAAGGCTGGCGGAAGGCTGGCTGGCTGCCTCACTTGCGACTGGAGCGTGCGAAGTCCTCCCGGGAGATCTGTTTCCTCTTCGGACGGCCCCTTCCACGTTTGCGAGGGGGTGCCTGCTTGCGACATGCTGGTGGTTGAGTGTGATCACTGGCTGTGGACGCAGGGGAACTGGACACTGCTGCTCCACCCTGCGCCCCGGCAGGTGGTGGCGGAGGGGAGCTGCTGTCCCTGGCTGTGACCTCACCGCCACCACCAGCTGTCCCATGAGGTCCACGATTTGGCCCATACGGGCGTCCATGGACCTCAGCACCCCCAGCACCTCACGCGTGTCTGAGGCAGACCGGACCCATTGTCCTTGGGCCTCTTCATAGGCCCCAAGGACTCTGGCCATGTGAGGCAGGGCATGGCTCCCAGGGGAGGCTGGCGTTTCCCTGACCCTGCTCCTCCTACCAGTCCTGCTGCCACCGGCCTGCCCACTAGCCACATTGCTCACCACGGTCCTCGCTGTGGCTCCCAGGGTGGATCCAGTCGGCCGGGCCACCACCTGCGCTGGGGCTGGTGCCAGCGGAGACGTGGCGGTGGTGGCGGCGGTGGTGGTCGGTGCGGCGATGGTGGCGGTTGCGGCAGTGGTAGTGGCCACAATGACCGTGGGTGTGGCCGCAACGACAGTGGCAGCAGGGGGCTGGGAATGTTCAGCAGCCCTGGATGATGGGTTGGTGGGTAGGAGGGGTCCTGGGGAGCGGCTGGGCCCTGCCACACCAGATGGGCCTGCTTGGTTGTCCGTGTCCGAAGAGGAGGACAGATCCTCCAGATCCGTGTGTCCTCGTTGGGGGCTTGTAGGCTGGCTGTGCTGGCTGCTGGCTCCATCCCCAGCATCCAGCAGTTCGTCACCTGTGGAGAGAATGAGATTAGTTATTGTGTTGCACCTGGCGAAGTATGTATTTGTCGTCTGACATTGACAGTTCGTGCAATCTCGTACATGGGTTTCCCGGAGGCGTGTGTGTGGCTGTAGCATCTGTAGTTGTGTGTGCTTGGCAATGGGACTGTGTGCTGTGCACATGTGGCATGGGACGGATTGGCCATGCCGATGGGTGTGTTGCTGTGCCCCTACTTATTGTGACTCTGGTGTATGCGGGCTCCTGGCCCATCCTGGGTCTGGTTTGTACTTTGCTTTTGGGGTTCAAATGGGACGCTTAGGAACGCATATGGCAACATGGGGGCCATGCCCCAGATTCGCATTTGGGAGGGAATATGCTTTTGGGGTTCAAATGGAACGCTTAGGAACGCATATGGCAACATGGGGGCCATGCCCCAGATTCGCATTTGGGAGGGAATATGCTTTTGGGGTACATGCTGTGAGCCATGGGTGCCGAACGTGACATGTGTTGTGGCAGCATGACAGTGCATGGTTTGAGGTGTGTGCATGCTTGACATGGCCTGCATATTTGCTGTCTGTTGTGATTACTGGACATGGCATTGGACGCATTGTTATGAGTGAGTGATGGTTGTGTGCCAGCCAACGTATTGCAGTTGTCCCATCTCCTTGGTGTGCGTGCTGCCCTGTGCCATGTGCATCACTGCAGTGCTCGGGGGGGGTGTGGCCCATGTTGTGTGTTGTTGCTCACAGTGTGTCGTGCACTTCATTTACTTCTGGCACATGGTTGGTAATGGGCATGTATCTTAGCGTGACTGCTGTATGTGTGGCAGCTGTGCGGATGACATGCCTTTCATGAGACTGGGGCTGACGGATGGGATGGATGGTATATTGTTTGTGCATGGTGTGTCTGTGTGTTTGATGGGTTCAGTGGTGTTCGTGTGCATTTATGTTGTTCCGCTCTGTTGCGTCTAGTGTTGTTTGTCTTACATAGGCGTAGTTGTGGGGTGTGTGGTTGACAGGCAGTTGGGGCTACATGGACAGGACTTCAATGGTGTTTCGGTTGTGTGTGATGAGTTGCACAGTGGCTGCCGTGTGGTACTATATTCAGTGTGGCTTGTGCATGCAGACGTGGCTCCTTGGGTGTTGCTATGTCTGTGATGGGTCATGTGGGGTGTGAGTCTGTTGTTCATGTCCGTGTGCACATTGTTCACTTGTTCGTGACGGTGGGCGGTGCTGCGTGTTCGTCTGCTACGTGACATGTCCCATGTGTTGGTCGTGTTACGGTCCTCATGCCTCCAGTAATCCGGCCCTGTCCAGTTTCCCACCTGCAAGTTGTTCGTGCGTGCACTGTACTGGATGCCACATGGCTCTAAGCGGGGGTGCTCCATGTTGCAGGTCTGTGGGGGTGGGAGGGTGTTGTGGGTCGTGGGGGTGGCTGGATACCCACTGACACCGATTGCTGTGGACCGTGATGTCTGCCTTTCGGCTGTCGTTGTGCACTGCGGTGGCTGACACGTGGGTGTGGGGTGTGGGGGATGCTCCTCCTTGCTGTGCTGTGGGACTGGGGCCTGGTGTGTGTTGTACTTGGGCTGTCCACCCTCCCACCCACTGCACTTTGTGTTCCTGCCACTTACCTGTTACTTGTCGGTTGGTGCAGCTGTGGCGGACACATGGGTGTGGTGGGTGCTCGTTGTGGCGCTTCTGGCATATTTGGGGACCTGTTGGTGGTTACGTGGCTGGCTTAGTGTACACATGTCCCCACGCATCTTGCAGTTGTTCGGTTTGGGCTGTGTGTGGTGGTGTCTGTTGCATGTGTGTGTGATGTGTTGTGTATTGTGTGCTGGACATGGGGGTGTTTGTCCCTGGGAGCTGTGGCATGGTGGTAGTGCATGTGAGTACATAGCGGTGTGCTGGTATACATTAGTTTGTACTTACCAGCCTCCACTCCCCCTGCTAATCCGGCGAGGATCTCCGGATGGATTACGACTCGCACCTTCTCCTCCCACGCTTTGAAGGTCTTAAAGAGCGCGGGATTCCCTCCGCCAGTGACGGCAGCCACCTCTCTGTTTTTGCCCTCCTTCTTCTTGACCAGGCTCTTGACGTCATTCCAACGTTTGTTAATCTCGACTCTGTTCCTGGGCAGGGTCCCGACTGCATTGACCTGGTCTACGATCCGGTTCCACATTCTGTTTCTGGTGGCTAGTGGTGTGTGCTGGACCATGTTCCCATAGATTTGTGGGTACACCTTGATGATCTCGTCGACCATGACCGTCAGCTCCATGGGCGTGAACTTGGGCATCCTTTGTGGTGCCATGGTGTTTGTGGTGCTGGTGCGGTGTGTGTTGTGTAATGTGCAGGGGGTTTGTGGTGCCGGTGTTTGGTGGTGGTGGTGGTGGTGGTGGTGTTGTTTGGTGGTGGTGGTGGTGGTGGTTGTGATGTGTGCGTTTCTGTGGTGTGCTGCTGTCCTTGCTGTGTCACTGTGTCCTCTCCTCTCCTCTCTGGTTTGCAATGTAGCAAGGGGTTGTGGTCTGTGGGAGTGCTGCTTTTGTACTCACCTATGTGGGTGTGTCCTCATGGTCTGTTGTTTTCAGGTGTGTTGTGTCTGGGGTTCTGGCCTTTGTATTTTTTGTTTGTCCGGGGGGGTGTTTTCGGGATATGTACTGTGCTTGTGTATTTGTGCGTGCCTTGCTGTGTGGACTTGTTGGCCATGTTGTGTGCTATTGGTTTTGTGTGCGGATGGTTTCTGTGCAGGTACGTGGGCGCGTTGGCTTCTGCCGTGTCGATTCTCATCGGCGTTGTTTGCGCTGGCGGGCGGTATATTTGTGGTTTTTCCGCGCTCATGTCGGTGCGATCGTAATTTCACGTGCGGTGTGTCGGCCGTGAGGGCGGGCGGTTTTGTGTTGTCGTGCGTGTTTCCGTCCGTGGCGGGCGGTTTGTCTCCGACTCGGACGTTGGCGGGCGGTATTTTGTGTGCTTTTTCCGCCGATGGCGGTATTCGGTTTGTGTAATCGTAATGGCGTGGTCGGTGTTCAGGCGGTGTGTGCGGGCGGATTTTTGCCGCTTCCATGCCTGGCGGAATTATTTACGCCGGGTATCGTAATGTGCCCCTAAACAACTTAAAATTCTTAAAATGTAATAAAAATATTTTCACATAGAAAAACATCTATAATTAAAAATATTATAATTTTAAATAAACAAAAAGAAAATAATATAAATTATAACAATATCAAATAAAAATAAAATATAAAATTCGATACATATACTATTCCCACAACAATTTGTTTAAAACGACCTAAAGTATTATAATAAAGATATTTAAAAACTTACAATTCCCACTTCACGCACGCAAAAATAAAAAAACTTGGTAACATTTACAAATCTCCCTCCAATAAATACATTAGTAGTAAAAATATTTAATTACAGATAGGTTTTATTCAGGCCTGGGCGTAGTTCCCGGAGTTTTGCTACGCGGAGCGCAGCGAAGTTACATAAAAACTCCGCGAAGTTCCACGAGTGGCAGAGTGCAGTGCGAACTGCAGTTTGTGCTGGTATTCCTGCTGCTCGGGTAGAACTTACTGTTTGCGATCGCGAGTGGGGGAAAAACTCCGCTGCACAGCGCGAAGTGGAGTTTTCTGCACTCCGCGAGCTCCGCGGAGTGCAGAAAACTCCGCAAACTCCGCGAACGGAGCGAAGTTCACCACCCAGGCCTAGTTTTATTTACTATAACAATTTGAGCCACTACAACAGAAGGGAAACTGTTGCAGTACTGAAGGGTAAAATTTACTACTCCCACTCCAATCAAAACAACAGTAGGGAAAGTGATGGATTTCGGAACAGTTAAATTTACTATTCCCACTCCGCTAAGCACAACAGTAGGGAAAGTGTTGGATATCGGAGGGGTAACATTTACTATTTCTCTCCAGCCACTACAACAGTAGGGAAATTGTTGGATTACGGAGGGGTTACATTTACTATTCCCACTCCAGCCAGTACAACAGTAGGGAAAGTGTTGGATAGCGGAGGGGTAAAATTTAGTATTCCCACTCCAGCAACTACAACAGTAGAGAAAGTGTTGGATTGCAGAGGGGTAAAATTTACTATTCCCACTCCAATAAGTGCAACAGTAGGGAAAGTGCTAGATAGCAGAGGGGTAAAATTCACTATTCCCACTCCAATAAGTGCAACAGTAGGGAAAGTGTTGGATAGCGGAGGGGTAAAATTTACTATTTCCATTCCAGTCAGTACAACGGTAGGGAAAGTGTTGGATAGCGGAGGGGTAAAATTTACTATTCCCACTCCAGCTTGTTCAACAGTTGGGAAAGTATTTACACTAATTATACAAATATTTAACAAAAAACAATCATCATTATTTAAATATTAATTATTGTACTTCCCACAATATACCCCAAAAGAATGTATAACACACTCATAAAATATATCAATATAATTTACACAACTGACATAATTAATTAATTATCAAATTATTAATTAATAATAAAAAAATATTAATTACTTTAAATTAATTTACTTTCCACCACATACCTCTACAAAACCCACAACCCACATATAGAATCTAAAACAAATATGTTAATAACACAATTAACATAATAAATTATCAGTTAAACAAATATTATTTATTAAAAACTGAATATAAATTCATTAAAACTAAATAACTTCCCAGCCTTTACCCCTATAAACCCCATAAACCACACCCAAAATAAAAAGAATTTAAAAAAAATTACATAATTAAAACAATTAAGGGGCCGATTCCAATCTGGGACGGAAATCTCTCCGACCGAGCCTGACCCGGAGAGATTTCCGACCGAACCGGACTCCTGCAGTCCGACCGAACGAGTACGATGCGGCCGTATGCTGCCGGACTCGATTCGGTCGGATTCCCATAGAAGTCAATGGGAGCCGGTCGTACGACGCGTACACGGGCTCCCATTGACTGAATGGGTACGTCGCGAACAAGGGCGCCCCTACAGCGGGTACGCGTCGGTGCAACCCGCACCGTACATGCATGTGTAGGGGGACCCATGTGTCCCCCTGTGTGCGACTCGCAAGGCTACGGGTGGAGGGGGGTCCGACACGGACCCCCGAAGTCCGGCTCCGACAGCTCTTTGGAGCCGGACGATACGAGTCGGTCGGGCTGTTCGAAGCGCGCATCGTACTTGCTCGGTCGGGTAACGTCTCCATTGCGTGGTGCGAGTCGTGTCCGTACGGGTTGGTCGGAGCGGTTCAGACCCGGAAACGAGTCGGTCGGAATCAACGCGTACATTCGCATCGTACTAGCTCGTTCGGATAGCTGTACGAGTCGGTCGGTAAAAACACGCACGGCTCGAATTTTTCCCGGGCGAATCCCGTTCGGTGAGCTTCCGGCCGAGATCGGAATCGGCCCCTAAGTGTCAACTAATATAATTTATTGTATTTAACAACTAAGGGGCCGATTCCGATTCGGGCCGGAAATCTCTCCGACCGAGCCGGACCCGGAGAGATTTCTGACCGAATCGGACCCTAGCAGCCCGACCGAACGAGTACGATGCGTCCGTATGCTATCGGACTCGATTCGGTCGGACTCCCATTGAAGTCAATGGGAGCCGGTCGTACAACGTGTACGCGGGCTCCCATTGACTCAATGGGTGCGAGGCGAACAAGGGCGCCCCCTACAGCGGGTACGCGGCGAAGCGACTCGCGCCGTACATGCACAGGTAGGGGGGACCCATGGGTCCCCCCTGTGTGCGACTCGCGTGGCTACGCGTACAGGGGGGTCCGACACGGACCCCCAAAGTGAGGCTCCGACTGCTCTTTGGAGCCGGACTGCGCGAGTCGGTCGGACTGCTCGAGGCGCGCATCGTACTTACACGGCCGGGGAACGTCTCCATTGCGCGGTGCGAGTCGTGTCCGTGCGAGTCGGTCGGAGCGGTTGGGTCCCGCGAACGAGTCGGTCGGCGATTTCGCGGGCGCTCGCATCGTACTCGCTCGCCCGGACGCACGTCCGACTCGGTCGGGAAAGAGGGCTCCGAATCGGATCCGGTTAAGCCGAATCCGATTCGGAGCCCTACCGGCCGAGATCGGAATCGACCCCTAATGATGAATTAATTTACTACCCGCCCTTTACCCCGTAAACCCCACAACCCACACCTAAAACAAATTAATTAAACAAATAAACATAATTAATTATCAATTAATTAATTAATTTTAATTACTGAATAATTATTAATTAAAAATAAATACTTCCCACCCTTTACCCCACAACCCAAAAATGATTAAACAATAACATAATTAATTAATAATTAATTAATAATAATTTACAAAAAATATAATTAATTAAACATAAATTACTTCCCACCCTTTACCCCTATAACCCCACAACCCACATAAAAAAATTACACAATTAAGATGTTTCATTTTCAATTAATTAATATTAATCATCAATTAATTAATAATTAATTACCAATAAATTACTTCCCACCCTTCACCCCTATAAACCCCACAACCTGCACATAAGATTTACTTACAAAAAAATAATAACACAATTAACATAATTAAATATCAATAAAATAAATCATTTTAAATAAAAAATTATCATAAAATTTTTATAATTAAATTACTTCCCACCCTATACCCCTATAAAACCCACAACCCGCTACGGAACTAAACAATGCAAAATTTAATTAAATTAAATATAATAACTACTAAAAAAGTAACAAATATATTTAAAAAACATAAACAATAATTATACAAAAATTAAATCATGTGCATTTAAAATATAAACTAAAATACACAACAATAATTAAAAAACGATATTTTAAACAACTATGGGGCCTATTACGATGACGGTGAATGGGACCGTCTGCCAGAGGTGCGGCGGTGGCATCCCCCATCCACAACGTTGTGCATTGGCATGCACAAAGTGACAGGCACCGTGCGGTGCCTGCCACCTTGTCCATGCCAATGTAGGGGGGTACCCCCCATGTGCACCCTCCAACACTCGGGGGCCCGCAACGGGCCCCCAACAGCGAAGACCGCATGCCTTTCCATGGCGGCAACGCCGCCATGGAAAGGCTGATCACCGGCTGCATCGCAATATGGATGACCGTGTCTTGCAGACACCGCCACCATATTGCGCCCGTTTTACGCCCAGTCGACGAGTCGACCGGCAGAAAAGCGGCGGATGGTCTTCGCATCCGCCGCGGACCGCCCAGCCATCCTAATATGGCGGGGGGTCATTCAGGCATGGATGGCGGGCGGATCGCCCCCGCCGACCCAGCGGTGGCTACCGCCGGCATGGCGGGGGCGATCCGCCCGCCATCCTAATGGGCCCCTATATTTTTACAAACTATATTAATGACTACTATAATTTAAAAATCGATATTACTTACCTTCAATTTGATATTCTTGACATCGATATTCTTGACATCGATATTTCCATGTCACGATATTTTAGACCCGATATTCTTGTACATCGATATTTTCAACTCTGTATTTTGTCTGAATACCATGCCCACTTAAGATCCACCTGGTCAAGATGGGAGCCGCCGCGCCTGCTTTGCCCCGCTGGCACCTTCCACCCCACTTGCTTAGGGACCCTGTTGACGTCGCTGCAATACAAAAAGAAATCGCTGCCTATTTTGACGCTAACACCATTCCAGAGGTCTCAGGCCATACTCTTTGGGATGGCTTTAAAGCCACAGTTCGGGGGACCATCTCCTCTATAGCCATCGCCCGCGCATGGGAAGCCAGACTGGTCGAGTCCGATCTCACAGCGGACATTAAAGACATGGAGCGCCTCAACCACTCTGCTCCCTTTAGATGCACCAAGCGGCAATTAGCCACTCTCCGGGGTTAACTGAGAGCGCTTCAGACAAACAAAGCAGAGCGATCATTGTTGGCCTTAAAGCAGAAATACTATGAAGGGGGGATAAGGTGGGCTCCTTGCTCGCATGCAAGCTGTATCAACAAGCTGCATGATCACATATCGCCAAAATGAAGCTGGGAGATGGAACATAGGCCACCAAGGAAAAGGCAAAACAACAGGCGTTCCACGGCTTTTACCGAACTCTTTACACAGGGAGCGTCACGCCCCAAGAGCACATAGACGACTACCTCAAGGATTGAACCTGGGAACCCCTAGATCCTCTTCATTCTAAACTCCTGGACAACCCCATCAATCCAGCTGAGCTTCAAAGAGAACTCGGAGAGCTATCAGTAGGCAAAAATCGGGGCCAAGATCCTGGCGAATAGACTGGAGCCCTACCTTCCTGGTCTCATCGATGCGGACCAAGTGGGATTCATCCGACAGAGGCAGGGAGCAGATAACATCCGCCGCCTTGCCCAGTTAGTAGAAAAGGCCCATCTTCACAACATCCCTGCTTTCCTTCTTTCGCTGGATGCGCAGAAGGCCTTTGATGGGGTCGGCTGGGCCTTTTTACAGGCCACCTTTAGCAAGATCTCCAAAATCATGGTGGCATTATGCTGAACCTACAGCCACTATCCGTGTCACTGGGCACCCCTCACAGCCGATCCACCTGGAGAGGGGCACTTGACAGGGTTGCCCGCTATCGCCCTTACTCTTCGCCCTAGTTGTCGAGCCTCTCGCGCTCCGTATTCGGCAGGCGAAGGACATTGCGGACACCCCCTTCGGCAGACACGAGCACAAGATGGCCCTATTTGCAGATTACCTCTTGCTGGCCCTCACCTGACCTTAGTTTTCTCTTCCCATTTTAGTGACAACCCTAACTGCTTTTGAAAAGATCTCTGGCTTTAAACGAAACAGAGCCAAATCACAAGCCCTCAACCTGACAATCCCCCAAACTGACCTTCCCGCCTTGCAGGCCCTCACCCCTTTCCAATGGGCTACGAAATCTATACAATATTTAGGATAAAATCTCACCCCTGACTTAGCCTCTTGGACCCGGGCTAACTGGCTGGAATATCGACGCTTGGTACTAGAGGACTTCGGCAGATGGAAGCCACTGCAGGTATCCTGCTTACGGCACCCCAACACAGTCAAAATGTCCATCTTGCCCAAAATTCTTTCCCTGTTCCAGACACTGTTCACTCCCACCCCACAAGACGTGATCCTCAATCTCCAACGCGACATACGCAACTTCATTTGGGGCAGGAAACGCCCAAGACTGTACAATTCTGTCCTTATGCTCCCCAGAGACCACGGGGGAATGGCATGACCCAGTCTTCTTGAATATTACTGGGCGGCTCACCTCTGATACATCTCGGAGTGGGTGGTCCGGGAAAGCGAGAAGCATTGGTTCCACATGGACCGAGTGGTTGCCTGTAGACCCCTGTGGGACCTGGCATGGCTTCTCAAACAGGCTCATCCCCGGCGTGCCTACTTGGACATCCCCACCAAAATGGTCCTTGAAATTTGAGACAAAATCACTCTCCAGAGAGGCCTCACCACCTTCTCCTCCCCAAACACCCCATTGGCTCATAACCCAGAGTTCGCCCCAGCATTGCAACCACACTCCTTCATAGATTGGAGGGAGGGAGACTGTCGCACCCTCCGCGATCTATTCGAGGGCGACCAGATCAAGACATTTGAGCAGTGCAGCCAAGACTTCCAGGTCCCCGAATCAGCTAGATTCCAATATTATCAATTGCAACACTGGGCACTTCCCCCCTCCAATGTCCAAGGAGCCACACACTCGCTCACTCCATTCGAGATGCAGGTCAGATCATTCAGCGTTATGAAAAGCCTGATCTCACGCACTTACAAAGTACCTCAACACTCATCTGCACCCCAGACTCATTCCTACTAATCCCAGTGGCACTCTGACACTACTGAGGTAATTTTCCAGAAACAGTGGGACCAATTGTGGCGAGAGATCCCCAAGTTGTACAGGAGCATACCCCAACGCGAGATGGCATATAAATTGATGACGCAATGGTATTATACCCCGGCGCGCCTTGGCACTATATATCCTGCTGCCTCTGTGAAAATGCTGGAGATGTACTTCAGCAACGGGTGAATTATTTTACATCTGGTGGGCTTGCCCCCTCATAGGAACCTGTTGGAAAGAGATCTTAAGCCACATCAAGGGGGTCTTGGCTACCCGCTTCCTGAATCATACCACACGGGGATACTTGGCATACGCCCTCTGACCCTAGCGGCCATGACACACGCTGACTGCATCTTACAGCCCATATGCTGGGAGCAGCCAAGCAACTAATTGCCCTTCACTGGAAAAGCACTTCCGCCACGTTGATGACCCATTGGTTCCAACTCCTTTGGCATGCCATGGCCATGGAACTTTAATCTCACTATCTTCGAATCCCCCAATACCTTGGCCCGGGAGACCCCGGAACCAACCCTCCCCGCAAAGCCATTTCAGAAGCTATGCCTCACTACGACCTTACCCAAGTTCAGAGCTGTTTTGTCTCACTCGTGTTTTTACTATTAAGATTGGATTTTCCTTTCTCTATGGTTGAGTGGCATATCCGTTGTCTGTGCTCTCTTGCTGGTTTGACACTAATGTGACCTCAAATGGGGGCTTTCTTTGCAATCTTGAGCCACTACATACCTCCCCTGTAGCACTACTGATTTTTCATCTTCGCACAATTTTGGCCCGTGTTACGATTCACTCCCTGTGCTCTCGTGCCCACCACCAGGGGGCCGAATTGTGGGGCTTTCCAGTATTCAAATATGCTTCCAGACCCTCCCCTTCATGTACATACTGACTTCCAGCCCTTTAGACACTATTTGGGAATTGACATCCATTCCCAATCCATGCCGTGTTTTGTGGAAGCGATCCTGCTCATGCCTGAAACTCCATTACCCAGAATTCCCTGCTCACTGCTTTGTCTCCACCCCTGCAGGCCAAGGATGGGTGGAGGAATTCAGTTCACCTGTGGCTGGCTGCTGCTAGCCTGCTCACACCTGCTGCATGTGATTACTGTGAGCTCTTTTAAGCCCCAGCTCCCTTCAGCCCAGTGTTGGTCATTGTAGCTGTTTACTGGTGAGACCGATCCTTGTTTCCTGTGCTCCCTGAGCTTTTGCTATCCTTGTTTCCAGTGATTCCTTAGCTATAGATAATCCTTGTTCCTTGATTCCTGAGCTATAGCTATTCCTTGTGCCTGAATTAGCACTGCCTGCAGTGCTACCTGGTTTCCTGAGTTCCTGAGCTATAGCTATTCCTTGTACCTGAATTAGCACTGCTTGCAGTGCTACCTTGTTTCCTGAGCTATAGCTATTCCTTGTACCTGAATTAGCACTGATTGCAGTGCTACCTTGTTTCCTGAGTTCCTGAGCTATAGCTATTCCTTGTACCTGAATTAGCACTGACTGCAGTGCTACCTTGTTTCCTGAGTTCCTGAGCTATAGCTATTCCTTGTACCTGAATTAGCACTGATTGCAGTGCTACCTTGTTTCCTGAGTTCCTGAGCTATAGCTATTCCTTGTACCTGAATTAGCACTGACTGCAGTGCTACCTTGTTTCCAGAGTTCCTGAGCTATGGTTATTAGTTCCTGTTCCTGGGCTTCAGCTATTTTCTTGTGCCTGAATTGCACTGCTTGCAGTGCTCTCTTGACTCCTTGTTTCCTGAGCTGTAGCTATTTCCTGTTTCCTGAACCAGCACTGCCTGAGGGTGCTACCTTGACTCCTGAAGCATTAGTAATTCCCTGTTCCTGAACTAGCACTGCCTGCAGTGCTACCTTGATTCCTGAGCCTTATCATTTCCTTGTTCCTGACCTGCAGCAGTTTCCCTTCTCCTGAACTAGCACTGCCTGCAGTGCTACTTTGACTCCTGAGCTTTTGCTCAATTCTTGCCCCAGCACTGCCTCCTATGCTACTTTGTTTTCTTGATTCCTGAACCTGCACTATTCTAGTATACCCTTGTAGCCTCCCCTTCTGTATATCCTTTTCCAGTCCCTGCCTTTCTTCCCATTTCCTTGGTTCCAGTTCTAGTTTGCTGTCTCTCTATTCTACTGTCTTGCTTCTGTTACCTTGTATGTTTGTTACCTGCTTTCTGCCAAGTGTGCCCTGTGATTTCCTTCCTTTCCTGTTAAGCACTCCTCCTCGCTAGCTCCTTGTCTATTGTGCTTGTGTTTAGTTCTACCCCCTTGCTGTTACTGCCTTGCGTGTTCCTGTTTGATCGCCAGGATCCGTGGGCACAGCTGACTACCTAGGTGGTGTTTCTTGTTCACTGTGAATATTGTCTTTGAGTTACTGTTATAACATCACCATAGGTATAAGCTCCACAGACCCTGCCTTTGCATACATATCCTATATGTGGGTATTTTCAGTCAGTATCTGTAACAGCAATTGTGGGTGAGGAACTTACTGAGCTTCAGTCTTACCGTGTGGAGCTCCTGAGTGCTTTACCCCACACTCCCCTTTATTGTTAATGTTGTATTATATATATGTCTTGCACGTCCGTCCTGGGTATAGTTAGTCTGAATGCTAAATTGCCTTGTGAGTGCCCTTCCTTTCTGAGTCTTAGCCATCTTGTTCCTTTGTACAGGCTTCCCCTTTGGATCCCTTTTCTCCTCTGATTTCCTATGTGATCCTGGGCAGCGCTGTACTCCTCTCTGTGTTCGTTTTCTACCCTGTTCCCAGTCCTTGTCCAAGTCCCTGACTGTGTTCCCGACATAGTCCCGGACAGTCCCTGACAGCCCGCTGCTGTCGGCCGCCTGTATATGTACTGATGGCTTTGTTACTCTTGTATTCGTCTGTCTTGTAAAATTCAATGAACAGATTTCTAACAAAAAAAAGAACTCTTTCACAAGGGAGAGTGGTTGTTGTTTGATTTGGACACTGGGACTGTGATGGCGGGTGCAGCCATGGACATAGGGCTCACCGCCAGGAGTAAAATGAGCCAAGGATCACCCAAATTGGCCCACAAAGCCCGACTTATGGCCTTTTGAAGCTCTGTGACCTTTGAACCCCCCCTGAAAACAGAGCACGTGGGGCTCCACCACCGAGGAGGAGGGCATCTGGAGAGCCAGCATGGGCAGCGGTGGCCTCGGGGCTCCCCCCTCGACCCCACTGAAAAAAATAACAAGCATTTGCAATGCAATAGGTCTCGCATTTTCGGAACTTCGACCTATTGGTATTGTAAATGACAATGCCTTTTATTATTGCAGGTTTTTTAAACACGTAAATAAAATGCTTTGTCATTTTCAATGCCAATAGCTCCAAATCTTGCAAATGCGAGTCCTATTACATTGCAAATGCTTGTAATCTGGCATGGATCCAGGCCAGGGGTGTATGAGGGAGTGAAGGCCCTAATACAAGCAAGTAAATTTGGTTCTATTACCCACCTGTTGCGTATTTAAAAAAACGATTGCAGTGCCAGTGCACGTTACAGCTATCGTCTCTGGTGCAACTGCTGCATTAATGATAGCTACGGCGCTTATCCAGCCTCCCTGCACCTGCCCCTTGCATTCATAATTTTAACATTGGTACTGTACAGACACAGTTAAGAAACCCTGCAATGCCGAAACAAAAGCTGCTGGTGTAGGACCTGCCCTCAGCTCACTGGTATACAATGGGGTAGCTTCCTATGGTGTCTTCCGCCTCTTCCACTCCACCCCCTCCGTGTGTACCGCTTTCTCACCTTTACAAAACAATTGCTAATGTCCATTCATAGGAGACACGAAAAGTTAATAATCCCCGCATAAAAACAAAAGGAAGGGGTGGGATGGAAGCTGATAAAGGGCTTAAATACTGCAGCGTCAAGCTGATCACATCAAAGACTTAGCCTGAGGCTGTACTGCCCTGGACCTAAACTAATTAACCCCACCCTTGTGCTGCCTTAACCAGATCGATCTGCTGCACGTTTTAGACATTGTATGTGGCCAACATTAAAATGGAGATTTCATTACAAATGAACTACTGGAAACGAGCACGTCTCTTACTATTTAGTACTCACAATGTCAGGGTCAATGGCCACACAGTCCAAACACTCTTTAAACCAAATATCGAGGGTGCGCGGAGGCAATATCCTTGTTTATTTACTGGTTGGGAAACTGCATCCATACTCTTGGGTGCAAGTTTATTTAAAAATAAAATCGTTCCGCTATCTATCCCCGTTGGAAGGCATATCGGCTCGCCCTGCTTTGAATAAAATATGAAACATTTTTTCCACCACATGAAGATGAATGATGTAAAAAGCAGCTGCTGGCTGATACGCCACTGCACAACCCTCGCGCAGAAGAGCAAAACGCAGCATTGTACATAATCTACAGTAAATCAGTTTGCTACGAAGAACGGGGCCAGATAGGTGTTCAGGTTGCCCCCGCGCTGAGAGAAATAAACTTGAAATGTGGAAAATGTACGTTAATGATCAGCGCGGCGGTTGTGAGATGGGTGCCGCACTGAGCGAAATTAATGCCTGTAAGGTAGGGGGAAAAAAGTTCATGACCAGCGCGGCGACTGTGAGATGGGAGCTGCGCTGAGAGAAATAAACGCTTGAAATGTGGGAAAATTAATGTTACTGACCGGCGTGGCGGCCGTGCGCTGAGTGAAATGAATGCCTGAAATGTGAAACGAGCATTGGCAAGGTCAGAAAGTTAAGCGGACGCCTGCTGAAATATTAAGCATGGCGCCCGTGTTGTTGCTAATGTTGAAAGTGTAGCGCGCGACCGGGGGCGGGACAGCATGGCACGGCAATGAGGAGCATGCTGCAACGCTGGCAAAAAAAAAATGTTGAAATTAAAAATGTTTGGCGCCTTGCTCAGCATGCACATACAGAACAAGCATCGATCTCTTGTCTTTATAGGGCCATGTGTTTCTAATTAGAAACACATGGCCCCATAAAGATAAGAAAGTGCTTGCGACAGCAGCAAAGCAGGCGACCCAGTCCGGATCGGAGGCGAAAGGGCGTCAACAAAAAACCCTTATTTCCAATGGCAGGCCACCGTTTAGCATAAACGGTGACGCCAGCTAATGAAAATGAGGGGCGGGGCTTCAAGTCCCCTTCTCAAATCTACTCTCCTACAAAATCTCTTGCCCAGCGAGCAGCGCTTTGCGCTGCAACGCCAGGCGAGACCTAAAAACTGGGAGTCTGGGTGGGACCAGGCACCCCCCTAAAAAAAAGAAAAAACAATAAAGGAAAAGGAGACGCGGCACGAGGCATGCGGAACACGCCACAAACCGGTAAAGAACGAAGCCGCTAATTAAATATGCACAGCTCCTGGAGGGAGCGCCCCTTAATACCCAGGGGTCCTCAGCAAAGCATTCGTTTTGACTCTTGTGGTGCCGCCTGGGGAGTCAGGGCACCACCACATAGAAGGCGACATCAAAAAGTGCCAGCAGGAAAAGGCTTAAGGGCATAATAAGAGAAGTGCTTGGGGGATGCAGGAGAGCAGCAGCCATTCTTTGATTATTGTTTGAAAAGTAACCCTAATTTTCTGGGGTCATGTAAATCATGTCCCTCAAACTTCCACCACAGATTTTAAGCATTCCTAATGCTGGAGTTTTTGCTCTTCAACTGGGAGTGCAGTGCCCTCTAGGGGTTGGTTCTTAGGCAGCATTTTATGTGGTCTAAAGGTGAAAAAACAGACACGGACATAGGTTATGTTGAATTTTAGGGCTTTATTAACCACTTATGCCGACAGTAATTTTTGATCATTGTTGAAATGCTTTAAAAAAATTAATGATGGCAGTATAACATGTGGACAACTTGTCTTCTAATGGGGTGAACCCTTGACAAAGCCAATAGGTCTGATTTACTTGCAGCAATACCCTCCTACATTGTGATCCTCTACCTGGAATAGGTGGCGGTGGGGGGGGAGGGTGTACTGTGATTTTGGTGATCATGACCCTTTAGGTTTCAAATGTGATTTCGGAGTGTCACCAAGGTATTTCTATTTGCCTGATGTAAATTTGTAAATTAATGCGTAGTATTTAGTAGTGTGTGTGTGTGCAATAAATGTCCTTTTTTTTCTAAAGAAAAAGCATTTACTGGACAATCCTTATTGAGTATAATTAATTTGTGCCAACGAATGGTGATTATAAGCCCACACCACCTACCTCGAATAGGCCTTGGACTGCTCTGCTTCGCTTCCCTGAGAGAGACAAGCACTACAATGGGGTGCTTGGTTCCCAGTACAGGGACATTGTGGCCCTATTACTTGCGCAGGCCTCTCATCGTGCACAACTAATACCACACACCTTTCACACTCTCTGTCGTAGGACTCAAACACTAACCCTTTCACTGGTGCACCTGCACAAGCACATGAAAGAACGATGTTGGTAGTCAGAAGATACTTCCATGCTCATGAATACACACATTCACACTAGACTCACAAGACCGTACTGATGAAGACAGCATTTATTTATTACTCGAAGTATCCATACAGTACCCTTCTCAGAGTTTGCGTATGGGGTATTCGCAAGAAAGGGACTTGGGTTATGTAGGCATTTGGAAACAAGATGTAATTCTTACTTCCAAACATCTCTGTTTTTTTCCTTATACAATCGTAACATTGAGCCCATTTTTCCAACCTAGATAAGACAGATCCATCATAGCTACTGTGCAACAGGCTTCTTTCTGTTAGCTGTCAGTGTTTCCTCCTTCAAGGCTACACAATGCATCTTGCAATTGTGGTTAATTATGGGCCCATTTACGATGTCGTCCGGAAAGCAGTCCAACCGAATCGGTTCCGGAATCGTTTCTGAATGAATCGGATTCTGCGAGTCCAACCAAATGATTACGATGCTTCCGGACATCGTTCGGTCGGACTCGCATTGACTTCAATGAGAGCCCGTGTTCCGAACGAGAACACAGGCTCCCATGGACAAAAGGGGTGGTGGGGGAAAAGCTTGCACCCTGTGGCAGGCACCCCATGGTGCTTGCCACACTGTGCATGCATGGGAAGGGGGGACCCATGGGTATCCCCACGGGCCCGATTCGGAGGGCCCCGGGTGAAGGGGAGCCTGCTATGGGCCCCCAAAGTCAGATTCCAACAGCCGATCCGTGTCGGCACAACCGAATCAGAAAGGCAGTCCGAATCTGACATCTTAATCACTCGGCTGGAAACGAGGTCCGTAAACAGTACGATTCGGCTCCGAACGACTCGGTTATTCCCAATGCCTTTCGGAACTGAGACGAACAGTTCGAACTCTTTCCAGCCAACGTAATAGGTTGTTGGGAAACTTGTCCGAGTCAGTCGGAAAGGTGGGTTCCGAATCGGATTCGACTGAATCGGATGCAGTTCGGAGCCTTTCCGGACAGCATCGTAATCGGGCCCTATGTTGTAACTCCTCCGGTTTGCTCCTCTGAGCTGTTAATTTCTTTGCTCTAGTATTCTTGTGCTCCAGTCCTGACATTCCAGTTGTGATCTTTTGCTACTGTTCCAGCCTTGGCCATCCCTGCCTTGCCAGGTCTACTACATTGAAAGATTGCAAATCTGAAGATGGAAACTGCCCATAGCTGCTCCATTCTCTCCGTTACAAGTTTGAGGATGCAGTTCCAAACCTGCAACTCTAGTCTAGTATCTACAAACCTGTCAACAACATTGTGAGAACTGGCCAAGCTAAATGGAATAGCACAAACAGCTGTTTATTATGCCTTTAAGCCTTTTCCTGCTGGCACTTTTTGATATCGCCTTCCAGAGAGTGTCCTTCTGAACCCATGTTTCTGCTGGTGGCTTCTGGAGGGGGATGCCAATTCCTCAAGAATAATAAAGGATCAACCCCTTCATTCAGGCTATGTCATACTGTGATGTTGTAGGCTCTGGTACCTCTGGTCTCACGTCTCGTCTCCATGGGTTATTGATATCGTAAAGTAGAACAGCACTAAGATACCTTAGAACCTGCTGCTCTTAGAGCACACCTTGCAGCACACCCACTTCAGATCCACCTCTAGGCCTATGTTTAGATGGTTCAGCAAATTCCAAGTTCAAAGGAGCCCTCTGAAGGAATACTCGGTGCCTTCTAAGTTCCCTTTGCATTTTGCTCAGTTCAGTTTTAGATTTTTGAGACGTAACTAATTTTAGATTTATTCGACTTAACTATAGACTGCCTTGTCTTTCTATTATTGGTTAGGAGGGACTCAAATGTTAGTAAACATTTCGAGATTTTCACCTAAATGTTTGATTACCCTGATGCACAAGCTTCCACAGAAGCAAAGTGTCATCCTCAGCAGGGTTTGATTGACTTTTGTCTTATGATACGTTTCAAGCACTGATTTACAAACACTGTCAGGACTTTTTTTGTGTTGCAGTTTTATATAGCATGAACTCGACCCGAAGGTATCAGAGGCTTTACATGAGCACCTGTTGCATTACAGAAGGACACATTCATTTCTAGGCACGGGGAGATGAAGTGATTTGTCCAGAATCACAGGATGTTTGAGCCTCCCGCCACACTTGAACTTGGCTCCCCAGCTTCAAAGTCGGCCGCTCTAGCCGTTAAGCCACTGTTCTTAGAAGAGGGCTGTGAAAAGCAAAGATTCTCAGAAAGAAAGGCGTTTGAGATGAGTTGGGTTGAGTGGTGGCCTTTGGGTATGGTGACTAGGTTGAGGGAAGGATTGGAGAAAAGAATGGGCTTAGGCCTAGAATTGTGGCTGGTCGTCTAGTGATTAGTACATTTAAGCAGACAGATGTTGCTTGCACTGTATGGTCGCCTGTTGAAGAACCAAGGTAAGTAGCAAGGCCAGAGAACTTCTTTCCGGATACAGGAAGGCTTGCAGACTTTGACAACGATTCTTTCCTGATATTGGTGAGAAGGGGGATGTTGGTCTACTGCGCTCAGTAATAATAATAATTCCTATTTGTAAAGCGCAAACCTATCACCCTCAAGGGTCTTAGGGCGCTGGGGGCCCTCAGGGAGATTAAGTTAGAAGTTGCCCAGAGTCACATGGTGCTGAGCTGAGCTGCTGCAGGCGCCGGGGATCGAATCCAACCTTGAGCCCCGTGCTCCGGAGTCAGCCTCTCTGGCCGCTGAGCCACACCTCTCCAGCCAATAATTATTACCATCATTACGTGTGGGCTGTATGTGCTTTACTCTTGGGTTGAGCAGGATTCTATCTCCCTAGGCGATTAGCTAACAAAACACAGCTCTTGCCAGAGAGTGAAGCTTTCTCTGCAAGCCTCAACAAGACACCGAATCGCCAGTATACTGGCAGGAAATGGCTCCTACTCCACCAAGAAAACTCATTTCTGAGGGCCTTCCTTGACGTGCAAGCAGAGAAGTATTTCTTTGGGAGGACTGCAAGCAGAGAAGTATTTCTTTGGGAGGACTGCAAGCAGAGAAGTATTTCCTTGATGCACAAGCAGAGAAGTATTTCTTTGGGAGGACTACAAGCAGAGAAGTATTTCCTTAACGTACAAGCAGAGAGAGAAGTATTTCCTTGACGTACAAGCAGAGAAGTATTTCTTTGGGAGGACTACAAGCAGACAAGTATTTCCTTGACGTACAAGCAGAGAAGTATTTCCTTGACGTACAAGCAGAGAAGTATTTCCTTGACGCACAAGCAGAGAAGTATTTCTTTGGGAGGACTGCAAGCAGAGAAGTATTTCTTTGGGAGGACTGCAAGCAGAGAAGTATTTCCTTGATGCACAAGCAGAGAAGTATTTCTTTGGGAGGACTACAAGCAGAGAAGTATTTCGTTAACGTACAAGCAGAGAAGTATTTCCTTGACGTACAAGCAGAGAAGTATTTCCTTGACGTACAAGCAGAGAAGTATTTCTTTGGGAGGACTACAAGCAGAGAAGTATTTCCTTGACGTACAAGCAGAGAAGTATTTCCTTGATGTACAAGCAGAGAAGTATTTCCTTGACGTACAAGCAGAGAAGTATTTCCTTGACGCACAAGCAGAGAAGTATTTCTTTGGGAGGACTGCAAGCAGAGAAGTATTTCTTTGGGAGGACTGCAAGCAGAGAAGTATTTCCTTGATGCACAAGCAGAGAAGTATTTCTTTGGGAGGACTACAAGCAGAGAAGTATTTCCTTGACGTACAAGCAGAGAAGTATTTCCTTGACGTACAAGCAGAGAAGTATTTCTTTGGGAGGACTACAAGCAGAGAAGTATTTCCTTGACGTACAAGCAGAGAAGTATTTCCTTGATGTACAAGCAGAGAAGTATTTCCTTGACGTACAAGCAGAGAAGTATTTCCTTGACGCACAAGCAGAGAAGTATTTCTTTGGGAGGACTGCAAGCAGAGAAGTATTTCTTTGGGAGGACTGCAAGCAGAGAAGTATTTCCTTGATGCACAAGCAGAGAAGTATTTCTTTGGGAGGACTACAAGCAGAGAAGTATTTCCTTGACGTACAAGCAGAGAAGTATTTCCTTGACGTACAAGCAGAGAAGTATTTCTTTGGGAGGACTGCAAGCAGAGAAGTATTTCCTTGACGTACAAGCAGAGAAGTATTTCCTTGACGTACAAGCAGAGAAGTATTTCTTTGGGAGGACTACAAGCAGAGAAGTATTTCCTTCATGCACAAGCAGAGAAGTATTTCTTTGGGAGGACTGCTTTTCTCCGCTTATGTAGAAAGCTTGACTGTTCCTGACGAGGGTGTCATCACCGGTGAGAGTGACGGGGTCCTGCATCTTGCTAGATTGTACACAAGGCTCTGCCCGGGATGCCTCTCAGATCAGTGGCATCAGGCGAGCGACAACACACAGTGACTATAAGACAGACAGCGAATGCTTCCCAGAGCTGGTGGGTATTGATGCGGAGTAGCATGAAGGGTACCCCCTGCAGATCGATAGGTCTCAGATCAGTGGCATCAGGCGAGCGACAGGACACAGTGACTATAAGACAGACAGCGAAGGCTTCCCTGAGCTGGTGGGTATTGATGCGGGGTAGCATGAAGGGTACCCCCTGCAGATCGATGGGTCTCAGATCGTGACATCAGGCGAGCGACAGGACACGGTGACTATAAGACAGACAGCGAATGCTTCCCAGAGCTGGTGGGTATTGATGCAGGGTAGCATGAAGGGGGGAAACAGCCATCACATCGCCTGCGTTACAACGCATGCGATTACAACGCGGTCATTACAACGACCGCGTTGTTACATCGCAGTACCATTACAACGCAAGACGTTACAACGACTAGCTCTAGGGGGCGCTCGAAACTAAGGAATAGTATAATTTACTATTCCAACACCTTCCCTACTGTTGCACACACTGGAGTTGGAATAGTAAATTATACTATTCCTAAGTCCAGCGCGCCCCCTAGAGCAAGTCGTAACGACCTGCGTTGTAATGGTACTGCGATGTAACAATGCGGTCGTTGTAACGACCGCGTTGTAATCGCATGCGTTGTAAACGCATGCGATGTAAACGCCTATATTCCATGAAGGGTACCCCCTTCAGATGGATGGGTCTCAGATCAGTGGCATCAGGCGAGCGACAGGACACAGTGACTATAAGACAGACAGTGAAGGCTTCCCTGAGCTGGTGGGTATTGATGCGGGGTAGCATGAAGGGTACCCCCTGCAGATCGATGGGTCTCAGATCGTGACATCAGGCGAGCGACAGGACACGGTGACTATAAGACAGACAGCGAAGGCTTCCCTGAGCTGGTGGGTATTGATGCGGGGTAGCATGAAGGGTACCCCCTGCAGATGGATGGGTCTCAGATCGTGACATCAGGCGAGCGACAGGACACGGTGACTATAAGACAGACAGCGAAGGCTTCCCTGAGCTGGTGGGTATTGATGCGGGGTAGCATGAAGGGAACCCCCTGCAGATAGATGCCTCTCTTGGTGGGGGAGCCACCCCAGGGGGAAATGAAGAGCAAGGCTCACAGCTGATATCAGAGGTGGCTGTGCATGTGTGTGTTGAAGCCCAGGGTGGTCTAGATAGCTCTGACAGCTTTCCTTCCATTGATTCAGAAATGAAGGTGTTGATTCAGACACACATCACAGTAACGAAGAATTAATGACATCAGGATGCCTCAGTGAACAGGATGGGCCAGTGGAAGCGGCACGGGGATCTAAAGAATACGATGGTGTCACATGGTTCTCCTGATACATGGCGAAAAAGTCAAAGCAGACACTGAGTGGAGTACTATAGGAGGAGCAGGAATAGGCGTTAAATGCAGAAGATCTAAGTGTGGTGATATTGGGAGTGTCCAGGAATCGCCTTGTCAGTCACAGCAATAAGTAAAACAAGCCCAGACTTCACATTCAGGTCCTGAGAGATGGGATCTCTGGAGAATGCTCTGTGGATTCCTCGCTCAGAGGCCGCGTGTTTCACCTTTCATCCAATCTCTGCAACCTAGCGCAATTCAGAACCTCAAATGGCCCTGAACAATAATGATTCCATCCATACTCTGCAGAGAGACTTGACATCACTATATATATATTTTTTTTTTTTAAAACAATAGATAACATTTTAATGAATAGGATACCAAGATCATTGAAATATCAGAAGGGTAAATATCAAGATGAAATTGTTAAGTTTAAAGTCAAAAAGTGTCTAGAAGAAGTAAAGTGCCGCTGCAAAACATCAGTGCATCATTTACTGAGAACTAAAAGCAATTTAAGGCTGGCCACAGTAGCTGGAGGTAGGCCACACTAAGTTGGATGTCCTAGTCAAATATTTGACCTTTTCTCCAGCTATGTGCCCTGCACGGTCTAGTCCTTTGGAGTCAGGAGCCCTTCTGCCATTATACCCCTGAAGCAGGCATACAGGGAACCAACCATGTGACCCTTGGAGAGCAATTTCACTTGACATCACTATGGGGCAGATGTATCAAGCAAAATTGCGTTCGCAAACGCCGAATTTCGGCGTTTGCGAACGCAATTTTGCTTAGTGGTATGTATTAAGGCAAAACTGCCTCGCAAAATAAGGAATCGCAAATTTGCGATTCCCTATTTTGCAATTGCATTTAAGGAATCGCAAATTGCGATTCCTTAAATCCAATGTAAGAAGCACCAAAAAAGTGCAATTTGGCCTTAAGGAATCGCAAATTACCACCAACTTCAAGTTGGTGGTAATATGCGATTTCTTTGAAAAATTCACTTTTAGCATTTTTCAAAGTGCCATGTGGCGCACATACATGCCCTTAGGGCATGTATGTGCGCCACATGTGCACACATACATATTTCAGGGGTGCAACAGGGTGTCAAAAGGACACCCTGGCACCCTTGAAATTGCATTCTCAATTTGCGATTCTCTAATTGCGATTCGCAAATTGAGAATGTCTTCCCATTCATTCCTATGAGCCTCTACGCCCATAGGAATGAATGGGAAGGTATTCCTTAATTGCGAATCGCAATTTGCAATTCGCAATTAAGGAATATTAAGGAATCGCAATTATTATTGCGATTCCTACATACATAGCATTTTGCGATTCCTTAATAGCAATTCGCTAAAATTCGCTATTAAGGAATCGCAAATGCAATCCTTGATACATCTGCCCCTATATGACTTTGTCAAACTGGCACATAAAGGCTGCAGTACTGATGGTTCTCCTGAAACACTCTGCTGTAGATGTCCATCTCATCATTTTTTGGGGCACCTGACCTGTGCACATCCGTGGTCTGGAGATTCCTGCCCTTCAGCCACCGTTAGATGATTTGCATGCCCTGAAACAGATCTTTGAAACTGTTTCTCTGCATCTGTTCAGATTGTACACCGTGTCTGAGTCAGGGTAAAATTTGTTCAGATTGATAGGCGGTAGGACTGATGCTAGGTGCACCGCCATCACTTCCAGCAGTTTTATACCGTTTGCAAATTCCCTTTTGGGTGAAGAGCCTTTTATTCAAAGCTGAACCAAATGCGCTTCCCATCCTTCTAGTCATGCATCATCACAATTGCTTGTGAAGGTTACACTTGAAGTAACAAAGCACCCTTGATGAGAGCATCACCGTCAAAGGGATTGCAGGGCGCGAGTCAGCTTGATGATGATGGTTTCAAATTTATAAAGCATGTGATTTCTCTGGAAATGGGTGTCCTGATGCAGTCTAACCCTTAAAGCACAGAGCACTCTCTAACAGTATTACAAGCCTTGACTGTCAACACAGCAAAGGACCGACCATCCAGTCTGGCTTTCCTGAACCTCAGGACAGAGACGAATTTCAGAGAAGTGGAGCGCAGAAGGCAGGGAGGCATGTAAAACAAGAACAGAGAGGACATATAATTGCCTGCAGAGAGATCATGCAAGGTTTTGTGATAGTGTAAAAGAGCTTTGAAAGTGCTCCATCTGGAAATTGGCAGCCACAGCAGCTGTGTCAGATGATAGATATGTAGAAACGCTTGCTGAGACCTAGGGGTCGATTCCGATTCGGGCCGGAAATCTCTCCGACCGAGCCGGACCCGGAGAGATTTCCGACCGAATCGGACCCGTGCAGTCCGACCGAACGAGTCCGATGCATTCGTATGCCACCGGACACGAGTCGGTCGGACTCCCATTGAACTCAATGGGAGCCGGTCGTACAACGCGTACGCGGGCTCCCATTGCCTCAATGGGTGCGAGGCGGACAAGGGCGCCCCCTACAGCGAGTACGCCGCGAGCGCTCGCGGCGTACACGCACAGGTAGGGGGACCCATGGGTCCCCCTGTGTGCGCCTCGCACGGGTACGCGTACAGGGGTCCGACACGGACCCCCAAAGTACGGCTCCGACAGCGAGTTCGAGTCGGACGGCGCGAGTCGGTCGGAGCGGTCGAGGTGCGCATCGTACTTACCCGGCCGGAAAACGTCTCCATTGCGCGGTGCGAATCGGGTCCGAGCGAGTCGGTCGGAGCGGTACGATCCGGGTACGAGTCGGTCGGAGCGGTCGGGTCGCCCGGACGAGTCGGTCGGCGACTTCGCATCGTACTCGCTCGGCCGGACCCGCGTACGATTCGGTCGGGAAAAAGGGCTCCGAATCGGATCCGGTAAAGCCGAATCCTATTCGGAGCCCTACCGGCCGAGATCGGAATCGGCCCCCTAGTATCTGGCGGACCGAGCATTCTGCACTAACTGTAATCTATAGATCAAGTGAGATAGAAGACCCACAAAAAAAGAATTACAATAGTCAAGCCTAGATGTTATCACGGCCTGCATCAACATTTGACTGGAGGAACTGGGCAGGAAAGGCAGGATTTCTCTGATGATGCTCAGCAGATGAAAGCAGGTGGAAGTCAAATTGCTAATGTGAGTGTCAAAAGAGAGCTAGTTATCAAAGAAAATCCCTAGGCTTCGAGCCTGATGAGCCAGCATGGGAAGGGGACTGCCACTCTGGAGTCCACAAAGACAGATTAACAACATGCATTTGCAATGTAATAGGTTTCGCATTCGTTAAATGGAGAGCTATTGGCTTTGCAAATGGGAAAGAAATGTTGGGTCTGCCTGGCTTTGTTTTGTTATTTATTGTCTTTTGTAGCAATGGTTTAGCTTTAGATGTTTAAAGCCAAAGCGTGGAGTGCCACCATTGCTACAAAAGTCAATAAATAGAAAAAAAAGTTTGAGACCGCCGTATTTTTTTTCTATTTATTTACTATTGTAGCAATCGCGGCACGCCGCGCTCGCGATTGCTTTAAAAGTAAATAAATGGAAAAGAAATGCGGCGTCCGTCCGCCTTTGTTTTTCTATTTATTGACTTTTGAAACAATGGCGGCACGCCGCACTTTACCTTTAGATGTTTAAAGCTAAAGCGCGGCGAGCTGCCATTGCCACAAAAGTCAAGAAATAGAAAATAAAAGTTGTGCGGCTGCCGTATTTCTTTTTTATTTATTTACTTTTTTAGCAATCGCGGCACGCCACGCTTTAGCTTAATATGTTTAAAAGTAAAGCGTGGCATGCCGTGATTGCTATAAGAGTAAATAAATGGAAAAGAAATGCGGCTTCCGCCCCCCCCCTTTGTTTTCCATTTATTGACTTTTGAAGCAATGGCGGCACGCCGCACTTTAGCTTTAGATGTTTAAAGCTAAAGCAGGGCGTGCCGCCATTGCCACAAAAGTCAATAAAAAGAAAAGCGGCACAATAATGCAAAAGAAACAAGACTGCGGTTGCCATTGTTTATTTAAGAGTGGCGTTCAGGAACTGTGGCTGGGGAAGTGTGTAGCTGTTCTGACTGCAACACCAGCAGACCAAAAGTCATGAACAAAATAGTGCAAACAAACTGTAAATAAAAAATCCCAAGTAAGATTACATGTAATAGGGCCAGTCCTTATTGGAGGCTACAACAGTAGAAAGGGAGGGACTAAGGAGGGACTACTGAAGAAATTAACCAATGAATGAAAAGCATTTACAATAGACAGTCAAAGGAGCCAATTGAAAACATGGGCGGGCAATGGACGGAGCTTCAAGCCCATATCCTGAACACAGCATGTCTCGAAGAGACAGCTCAAGCGCTGCCTGGGCGAGACCTAAACATAAGGACCTCCATTTTGTCCACATTCAGAATCAAAGAATTAGCTTTCATCTAGAATCAATAAGATTTACCAGAGGGTGAACATAAAGATTAAATATGGTTGGACTTGAAGCAAAACCTTGAAGAACTCTTGCAGTAATGGGTTTAAAAGATTGGAAATTGGCCAGAGACATTGCCTGTGTGTGACTGGATAAAACATGTCTTTGAGCCAGGATGTCATGAGACACTGTTAAAGGAAGCAGACAAATCAAGCAAAATCAAAGAAGCAGCGCCACCGGCATCTAAAATCATCCAAATATCATTTAATGCTTTAACAAGGTTTGTTTCAGTGCTGACGTTCTTCCAGAAGCCAGATTGTAGAGGATGTAAAAAAGAGTGGTATGCTAATAGGCCAATTGTAGTTTGGCCACATGTTCGCTAAATTTACCCATCAAAGAGAGTTGGAAATATGGTCGATAATTCGACATAATGAAGGTTTATTTAAGAAGCAGGATGACCAGGGCAGATTTTCAAAAGGTGGGAACAATCTCTCATGATAGCAAAACGTTTTAAAGAATTGTAAGTGTGAGAGCAATCATTGTGCCCACTTTTTGTAGGTGTTACACTGGACAAGGAAATAGTGGTGAGCCCGAAGGAGTAGATAAAAGTTTACGCGCCATATGATCAGGAGTAGTTATGCTGAAAGCACTCCAGGAATGAGTGGAACAATACAAGAAAGTGCAGGTGGATGTAGGTGGGGAGAACTTAGTGGAAGAGACCGGCAATAAATTGCTAAGTAAAGAGAACTTATCGTGAAAAAGTCAGACAGTTCTGAGCACAGTTACTAGCTCGGCTGAATGAAGGATGCAGTTGCAGTCAGAGAGGCCAGACTATGATAGAGCAAGAAGACTTTTTTGGTGGGATTTTTATAGTGGAGGATACACGCATGAAAATAATTGGCTTTAGCCTTGCAGACCAATTTTTTTATGCAGATGCATTTCTGACTAATAAAGAGAAAATTTCTTCATGCTATAATTCACCCTCCACTTTCTCTCCAGATGTTTACTGTGCTGTTTAGCAGATATTAAGTCTTCAGTAAATGACGGGGCTGAAGGGACTTGCGACGATACTAGCACACTTTATCGGGAATCAGATTATCAAGCAAGCTAGCGAGCCAGTTATTAATAATATTTGGTTTTGTTCAATGGATCATCCAGAGATAATGTGGGACTAGATTTTTGCAGACTATTGGACTAGTCGTTGCAATTTAGTTTTGGCCAAAAACGTTGCACGGTGTCTGGGTGAGTCCAGACTGAATTTTATACAAGAGGCAAATAAAACAAGTATATGATCTTATGCTTGTACAAGGCCCGCCTTGTGTTTCTTTTTTACCATTTCTTTATTGAGTTTTTTTAAACAAAAACATAAAAGATCATGCGGGGTGTTGCCCGGCAACACAAACATACACAGTGGAGTCTCAAAATTGTTGCAGTGGCACGACTATTACACGGTAAGCGCCACCATGTGCATGTGAACTCGTTTACCCGGTAGGTAAGTCCACTCGCCAAGCACACACACGGCTTGGGTCTTGCACCAGTCAAAGCATAAGCATGGTTATCACCACCATGTTTGCTTTAGTAGTGCGATGCATATATCTTCTCCCGTATTCCCAGATGGGCCATGCTAGGTGTGTGGATGCGACTCGTGGGGCCCTATCCCACAGCCTTTCTGGGGTACAATCTATCATGTCTCTACATACGCCGCAGATAATGGGGGCCCATGGAGTGCGCAAGGGAGGGTGGTGACTTTCCAATGTTAGTATGGAATAGTATACGTGTGTGAGAGAATGGGGTTCAGTTGCAGTACCCCACTTTTCGCCTGGCTTTTGATGCAACTTTGACTGTAGAGTGCTGGATCCCTGCTGTCCAGGTTCCCAGTACCAGTGTACTTCCCCTAAAAACATGTCCACAATTGGTACTTCTGACCTCCTGTAAGTCCCTAGTAAGTGGTACCATGGGTACCTAGGTCTTGGAGGCTGCAGAGGATCCCCTGGGACCTCCTCACTACGACCATGCCACTGCCTCTGCAGCTGGCATGCCCCTGTGAGGTGAAGTCGACATGGCACACTGCCTGTGTGCCATGCCAGCTAGCACTGCCTAAGATATAGGTATGATATATGATATAAGATATGATATAAGATATAGGTAAGTCACCCCTCTAGCAGGCCTTACCAGCCCTAAGGCAGGGTGCACCACTACATCCCAGGTGTGGGCATATCTGCATGAGCAGATATGCCCCTACAGTATTAGGGTCTATTCCTTAATATTGTAAGTGCCAGGGAAGCCATAGAAAGTACATGGGCTGGGAACTTGACAACTCGAGTTCCAAGCACAATGATGGCTTCACTGAACCCAGGAGTATTTGGTACCAAACAGCTCCTTGTAATAAATCCACAGTGTGCCATGCCAGTGTGAGATTTATTAAAACATGTACTCAGAGGGCACCCCAGAGGTGCCCCTGAAAACCCACTGACCCTGGTGTGGGCACTGACTGCCTTTAAGCAGCCTGCCACAAACAGACAGGTTTCTGGACCCCTGGGTGGAGAGCCTCTGCTCTCTGGGACCAGAAACAATGCACATCCTGGGCAGAGGTGTCAAACCTCCTCCCCCAGGATGGGCCAGCACGACATGGGGAAGCTTCAAAGGCCTGCCGCCTTTGTAATGTGACCTCCAGCCTCTGCTGCTAGCAGCAGATGGCAGCCCCGGGTTTACACCCCAACTTTGGGCACGAAAACTTAGACCAACTCCACCCCTCTGGTGGTAGAGGCAAAATTAAGCACACTTTTCAGTCCCCTCCATCTTGAGGATGAGGGGACCCCCCCCCCAATCAGGGCTAGGTCTATGCCCCGTCCCACAGGAGGATGGCATAATTTAGGGTGTGGTCACCACAGGTAAGGTGCCCATTGACCCTAGCTTCTACTCCCCTAAAACGCCCCTAAATTTAGTATATAGGGGGCCCGCGACCTGGAAACTAGATCTGCGACAACCTAAGAAGCAAGGAGACATCCCTGCAGAGAAGACTGAAGACGATAACTGCCTTGGCCCCAGCCCTTCCGGCCTGTCTCCAGCTTCTTCGAACCTACGACCTGTCTTGCAGCCAGCAACCTCTGAAAACCCTGGAAGGACTGCTGCTTTCGAAAAATATGCCAATCTCCGGTGGACAGCAGACCTGTCCAGAAGAAACTGACTTCAAGGGCTCCGGATCCAGTTGGAACCCCGATCCCTGCCCACTTGGTACCCGACGCCCACGGCCGAGTCTGAGTGGCTCACCTGTGGAGTGAAGTCTCCCCAGCAATCCTGACCTCATGTCCAGCATTAGCTGACCTCTCCTGCGCTCCACGGCAGCACCTGCAGTGTGAATCCAGAGTCACCCCGCCCCCGACCGGCTCCGGTAAGAAGACTCAGACATCAAAAGGCACCCCTGCATCCGAAGCCCTTGGGCATTGGTGAGTGTTAGAAATGGGATTTTTGGTAGGCTTGGGCGTGGGCCAAAGCCAGGCAAAAACCACCACCCTAGTCAGGATAAGGGAGTTACACTCCTAAAATAACCCCTGCTCACCCCCTTGGTAGCTTGGCACGAGCAGTCAGGCTTATCTTAGAGGCAGTGTGTAAAGCATTTGCACATAACCAACAGTAATACAGCGTAAGCACTACAAAAGGACACCACACCAGTTTAGAAAAATATCCAATATTTTTATATACTTAAGACAAGACCAAAAACGATAAAAATCCACCATACAGTACTTAAAAATCTTCAGTTATCAAAATATGCTTTAAAAACAGTTCCTTGATGTCGATAGCTCCGTCCGGGGCTATCACGGCGTCGTGAGCAAACAAATCCAAACAGTTCTGGCTGACCGCGGCGTCGCGGGCCAGCTACGGTGTCGGGAAGACCCGCAAACAGTACCTTTTAGAAATGCAGGGCGTCAGCGACCTCTCGTTGGGCTTCCGAAAGCACGGCGTCCGCAGGCGTCGGTTCCGGAGGTCGGTGCAGGAGTCGTCGGGTCCCTCGAAGTCACACGCGTTGCAGATCGATCTCCTCTCTGTTGAAGTCAGGAGCGCTGGCGTCGGCAGGCGCCGGGTGCTGCGGTGCGAAGTGCAGCAGTGCGGCGTGCGGTGCCCTCAGGTCGCGGTGCGAGCAGCGGCTCGGTGGTGGCGTCGGATGGCATCGTCGGTGAGACCAGGGTCGCGGGGCGAGATGAAGGCGGTGCTCGTCACGGTGCTGGCAGGTCACGGTGCAAGCAGCGGCGTCGTCGTTGCCGAAGCGCTGTCGTCGGCTGACGGACTGGAGTCGATTGCGCCGGCATCGGTAGGCCAAGGCTGCGGTGCGGGATGAGGGCGGTGTATCGTGTAACTTTACGAGCGGTGCCCTCGAACCACGGTGCAAGCAGCGGCGTAGATTTCGGCGTGGAGCGGCGTCGTCGGGGATACCAAGGCATCGTCGTGAAGCGAGGCGGTGCGGAGTGCGGTGCCCACAGGTCGCGGTGCGAGCAGCGGCTCAGTGACGGCATCAGCAGGCGTCGTCGGTGAGACCAGGGTCGCAGTGCGGCGTTGCGGCGGTGCCAAGGCGTCGTCGCGAAGCGGTGCGGAGTGCGGTGCCCACAGGTTGCGGTGTAAGCAGTGGCTCGGTGGTGGCGTCAGCAGGCGTTGTCGGTGAGACCAGGGTCGCGGTGCGGCGGTGCCCTCTGCGGTGCCTTCGGGACACGGAGTCGGCAGCGGCGTCGTCGACGTCGTCGAGTGGCTTTTCTTCTGTTGCAGCTCAAAAGACACAGTCCCCAGTGCTGAGGGCAGAAGAGCTTGAAGTCTTTGTTGTGCCTGAGACTTCTGGAACAGGGGACAAGCTCTACCTCAAGCCCTTGGAGAAACTCACAAAAGTAGATTGCAGAAAGTCCAGTCCAGGCCTTTCACTGCCCAAGACAGAAGCAGCCACTGCAGGCCAACACAGCAAAGCACACAGCAAAGTGGTAGTTCCTCCTCACAGCTTCTCCGGCTCTTCTTCTTGGTAGTCTTCTTGATCCAAAAGAGTTCTAAAGTTCAGGGGTCTGGGCCCCAGTATTAGTATCCAAAAATCCTTTGATCCTCTAGGCAGAGGGTGTCTGTGCCCAGCCAGAACCAGTTCTGCCTTCTCTGGTGTGATTTCCTGGCAGGAGGTGGAGACGGCATTGTCAGAGGCAGACCAGGCCCTTTGAGGTGCAAGGAAATCTCCTCCCCCTTCCCTCATTGTAGCTCAGGTCTATTCAGCCCTTTCCTGACCCACCTAGACTATCTGGAGCCCTCCTGCTCCCCAGCCTTCTGTCATCCAAAACCCAGACAGGCAATCCACATTCCAGCAGAGGCACACGGGATGACTGAGCAAGAAAATACCTACTTTCTAAAAGTGGTATTTTCAAACACAGAATGTAAAAATCACCTTCACTAAAAGATGCATCTTTAGATTCTGAGTTCAGGCATACTACATTCTATTTTGTTACCGAATTCCCTGGGCCAGTTATGTTTATAAGATGTTATAAACAAACCTCCCATTCTATCCTATGGGAAACTGGTAGCCTTACAATAGTGAAAAACGAAATTGGCTGTAATTCACTATCAGGACATGCCACACACACCAGGGCATGTCCCACCTTTCACTTACACTGCACCCTGCCCACAGGGGTACCTTGGGCCTACCTGAGGGGTCTCTGACATGCAAGAAAAGGGAAGGTTAGGGACCGGCCAGTGTGTGCACTGGCCAAGTCGACATGGCAGTTACAAACTGCGCGCAGACTCTGCAATGGCAGGTCTGAGGTACCTTTTCAGGGCTACTCACGTGGGTGGCACAATCAGTGCTGCAGGCCCACTAGTAGCATTCGATTTACAGGCCCTGGCACACTCAGTGCACTTTACTGGGGACTAACAAGTAAATCAAATATCCAATCATGGAAACACCAATCCATAACACATTTTACCACAGGGAGCACTTGCACTTTACCACTGATCAGCAGTGAGAAAAGTGCGCAGAAACACTAAGCCAGCACATACAGAGTCAAAACCGGGAGGTCAGAAAGCAAAAACTCAGGGGAAACACGCCAAAAGATGCCAAGTCTAACACATATCCCCTCCAGCTGAAAGTAGGGAGAACTTCCCAACCTCCTGGGAGTTCTCTTCACTAAGGCGGAAGAACCTGGACAGACCATCTGCATTGGCGTGTTCTGTGCCAGGGCGGTGTTCCACCGTAAAGTCCATTCCCTGTAGGGAGATGGACCACCTCAGCAGTTTTGGATTCTCACCCCTCATTTGCATCAACCATCTGAGGGGCCTGTGGTCTGTCTGAACCTGGAAGTGAGTCCCAAACAGGTAGGGCCTCAGCTTCTTCAGCGCCCAGACCACAGCGAAAGCTTCCCTTTCTATGGCACTCCACCTCTGCTCCCTGGGGAGTAGTCTCCGGCTAAGGAAGACTACAGGCTGGTCTAGGCCCTCTTCGTTCAGTTGTGAGAGCACCGCTCCCACTCTTTGCTCTGAAGCGTCAGTCTGCACAACGAATTCCTTGGAGAAGTCGGGTGCCTTGAGCACGGGGGCCTTCTGGCAGGACTCAGTCCAGATCATCTTCTTGGGCTGCTTCCTGGAAGTCAGCTCTGTTAAGGGGGCAACAATGGTGCCATACCCCTTCACAAACCTCCTGTAGTACCCGGTGAGTCCTAGGAAGGCCCTCACCTCTGTCTGGGTCTTGGGGGGCTCCCAAGCCAGAATGGTGTCAATCTTGGGCTGTAGGGGCGCCACCTGGCCGCTTCCTATCTGGTGTCCCAAGTACACCACCGAACCCTGCCCGATCTGGCACTTACTGGCCTTGATCATGAGGCCTGCCCTCCGCAGCGCCTTCAACACTTCACCAAGGTGCTGCAAGTGTTCTTCCCAGCTGGAACTGAACACTGCGATGTCATCCAGGTAGGCGGCACTGAAACCCTCCAGCCCAGCCAACACCGGGTTGACCAACCTCTGGAAGGTGGCAGGGGCATTCTTCAACCCAAAGGGCATCACCCGGAACTGGTAATGTCCTTCTGGGGTTGAAAATGCTGACCTCTCCTTGGCCCCATCGGTTAAGGCGATCTGCCAGTACCCAGGCGTTAAATCAAACGTGCTGAGGAACTTGGCAGCTCCCAACCGATCAATGAGCTCATCAGCTCTGGGGATGGGGTGTGCGTCAGCCCTGGTGACGGATTGAGCCCACGGTAGTCCACACAGAACCGCAGTTCTGGAGCGGCACCGGGTGCAGCAGCCTTTGGGACCAAGACCACTGGGCTGGCCCAAGGACTGTTGGAAGGCTCGAACACCCCTAACGCCAACATCTTAGAGACCTCCTCTTTAATGCTGGCCTTGACCCGGTCAGTCAACCTGTAAATCTTGTGTTTCACAGGAGGGCTGTCACCAGTGTCCACGTCATGGGTACACCAGTGAGTGACACCTGGGGTCAGGGAGAACAGGGGGGCAAACTGTCCCAACAACTCGTGACAATCGCTCTGCTGTTCTGGGCTCAGTGTAGGGGAGAGGATCACACCTTCCACTGACCCTTCATGCTCCTTGGTAGACAGGAGGTCAGGGAGAGGTTCACTTTCCTCTTCCGTTCCATCATCTGTCGCCAAGAGCATGCTCACTTCGGACCTCTCGAAGTGGGGTTTGAGGCG
Organism: Calotriton arnoldi; assembly: GCA_963921515.1. NCBI lineage: Eukaryota > Metazoa > Chordata > Amphibia > Caudata > Salamandridae > Calotriton > Calotriton arnoldi. The sequence goes on along the minus strand of CAWUFW010002651.1, from coordinate 1,316,207 downwards.
GTTCACGTGGAGGACCCTCAAAGGGTTCCTTGGAGCCTGCAAATCCACCAGGTAGGTGACGTCACTTTTGCGCTCCACCACCTCAAATGGCCCAGTCCACTTGTCCTGCAAGGCACAAGGTTCCACGGGGGCCATGACCCACACTTTCTGCCCAGGTTGAAATTCGACCAGAGTGGCATTCTGGTCATACCACTTCTTCATTTCTTCCTGGCTTGCTTCCAGGTTCGCCTGAGCGAGTTTCCTGAAGCAGGCAGTTTGGTTTCTGAAGGCCAGCATGTAACTAAACACATCCTCAGGAGTTTTCCTGGGAGCTGCCTCCCAGCCTTCCTTGACCAAACTCAGAGGTCCTCTCACAGGGTGACCATACAGGAGCTCAAAGGGACTGAACCCAAGAGACTTCTGTGGCACCTCCCTGTACGCAAAGAGAAGGCATGGCAAGAGGACGTCCCACTTACGCCTCATGGGTTCTGTTAGACCCTTAATCATGCCCTTGAAGGTCTGGTTGAATCTCTCCACCAGACCGTTACCTTGTGGGTGGTAAGGGGTGGTGAACTTGTAGGTTACACCACACTCCTTCCACAGGGATGTCATATACTTGGATATGTTATGTTATGTTACCTGAGTTTATATAGCGCACAGCTGCCCCAGCAAAGAGGCGTCCCGGCGCTGCCATCGTCAGAAGAAACAGGGCTAAGAACACAACAAGTAGACGTAAGAAGTATACAGAGGACAGCAGGACTAAGCAGAAGGAAAAAGAAAAGTTTTAATTGCTTTCCTGAAGTCCACAATACGATCCAAGCTACGAATCTGAGGAGGCAGGGAATTCCATAACTTGGCAGCTAAATAGCGGAAAGATCGACCTCCAACCCGAAGGCGCTTCACACGGGGGACGATTACCACGGATTGTCCCAAGGAGCGCAGCTGGCGAGTGGGGACATACAGGACTAGAAAATTAGCCAGGAGACTGGGCGAGGCAAGTTTCAGAATCTTAAAAGATAGGCAAAGAGCCTTGAATTGGATCCGCTTGGCCACCGGAAGCCAATGTAACCTCCGGGTGGCCCTGGTAGAAGGACAGTTACGTGGGAGCCCTAGCAGGACCCTGGCGGCAGCGTTTTGAACACGCTGCAATCGCAATATCTCAGCCTGGTTAGCTCCCAATATGAAGTTGGTCCCTCTGTCAGAAACCACCTCTCTGGGGAACCCCACGCAGGAAAAGATCCCCATTAACGCCCAGCCCACCACTGGCGCCGTCGTTGTCCTGAGAGGGATTGCCTCCGGGTACCGGGTGGCATGGTCCACCAAGACCAGGATGTACCTGTTGCCCAGGGCTGTCTTGGGATCCAGTGGCCCCACAATGTCCATCCCTACCCTTTCAAAGGGTGTTCCAACAACTGGAAAAGGCTGGAGAGGAGCTTTGACCTTCCTCCCACTCTTACCACTTGCCTGGCAAGTTTGGCAAGACCTGCAATGTCCATCTGACTGCCTTCGCATTTGGGGCCAGAAGAAGTGGGTGACAAGCCTGTCAAAGGTCTTGTCCTGCCCCAAATGTCCTGCCAAAGGCACGTCATGAGCCAGACCCAGTAGGAAGGTCCTGAAGCGCTGGGGTACCACCAGCACACGGGCTGACCCAGGCTCAGCGACCTTAGGCTCACTGTTCAGGAGACCATTCTCCCAGTAGATCCAATGTGATCCGGACAGACCCTCCAGAGAAGGGCACTCTTTCTGCTCCTTGCAGAATTCCTCCCTGGTGGGAGCCCCTTCTTGCTGCCAATGGGTCAGCTCAGAGATGTCCCCCAGTTCAGCTACCTGTTCCCCGGTAGGCACCGGGGCGTCCCCCTCAAGGTCCGCCTCCTCCCGGTCTGTGGGAACTTCAGGGGCCGGTTTCCCGCGCCCCTTGCCCTTTCTCTTGGCAGGGACTTGGGCCACTGTTTCAGGCTCCAAGTCCTCTTGATCACCCTTTCTGGCCGCCATTGACCGAGTGGACACGCATGCCCACTCTGGGAACCCAAGCATCTCCAAGTGAGACCTGAGCTCAACATCCTTCCATAAGGACTGCTCCAGGTCGTTACCTAGCAGACAATATACAGGCATGGAAGGGCTCACAACCACCCTCAAGGGACCTGAGACCCCCCACTCGAAGGGAACCTGCGCCACCAGACACTGGCGCTCTGAATTGTCTACAGCAATTACTTGGTGGAATGCCCCTGGGACTACCTGCTCCTCAGAGACCAGGTGACACCGGACTGAGGTCACACTGGCTCCAGTATCTCTGAGAGCCTCTACCCTTTTCCCATTGATGGTCACCCAGGTGCTGTATTTCTTTGTGTTAGGGGGCACCTGGTGTCCTGGGACCATCTCACTGTCCCCTAGTGAGACGAGGGTCATTTCTGCGGGATCCCCATCCTCCTGTGGGTACTCCTCCTCCCCAAGCGCTACACTAGCCAACACCTTGGACTGCCCACCAGTGGGTGGCTGAGCCCCCTTTGGACACTTGGGGTCCCCCTTCATGTGGCCCACCTGGTCACATGCAAAACACCTGCGGGGGCCGGTCTCAGCAGGCTTTCCTGATGAGACCCCTGGCTTCTTATCTCCGGGGGATGGGAACCTTTACCCTGGGTGTTAATTTGGGGCCCTTTAGAGAACTCCTGTGTTTTACCTTTGTCCCCCCACTTTTCTGCTGGGGACCCTGCCCACCTTTGGCTGAGTCTCCCCAAACGCTTTCTTGTGGACCCTGGTACTCACCCAGCGGTCCGCCTCCATAGCAAGCTTCCTGGGGTCAGTCAGATTACTATCAACTAGGTGCTGGCGCAGATCTGCAAAACATAGACTAGACAAGTGCTCCCATGCAATCAAATTGTAGAGCCCCTGAAAATCTGTCACATTACTGCCCTTCACCCAGCCATCCAGTGACCAGCAAAACACATCCACACATTCCAACCAAGTGTTGGCATCAGACTTCTTACTGGACCTGAACTGATTCCTGTACTTTTCAGGAGTAAGACCATACTTAGTGAGAAGGGCGTCCTTCATGTCTGGATAGGTGAGGTGATACCCCTTACCCAAAGCTATTAACGTATCCCTTGCTTCTTCTGGGAAGAGAGGCCACAATCCTGCTCCCCAATTCTCCTCGGGGACCCCATTCATGTGAATTGCTGCTTCGTACCCCTGAAACCACCTTTGTATGTCATCCCCCTTTTTGAATTCTTTGCCTACATTTTTAGGGATGTGCACAATACTGTCTGCCTGTCTTGACGAGTTGCTGCCACCATCTGAACTGGCTCTATTCCTTAGCTCCAGTTCTTTAAGACTTCGCTCATGATCTAAGATCATCTTCCTTTCCTCCATGGCTATTCTTTTATCCTCCCTTTCACTTTCCATCCTGAGTTTCTCCAACTCGAACTTCTTTGCTTCCCGCCTGTCCTCCAGCTCCTCTGGGGACAGGCCACTGAGCTAAACCGACAGTGCCCCACGACCCCCTACATCTCCTCTTACCTTGGCTGTCGTTGGTCTCCCTCCTGCAACCTCTGGTGCAACACCTGCTTGCCAAAAGAAGAATCTCCATAGAAAAGCATTGGGCGCCCAATGCTGATTTTGCACCCTGCACCCGGCCGCCCCTGTGCCGCTGGTGGTGTATGTTTGGTGCTGCTTTGTGGCCCCCCTGTGCTGGTGCTAATCCCCCAAAGCTTGTCCCCTGCAACCAATTTACCTCCCTGCAAGCAGTGTGGCTCCAGACACCCCCAATCTCCATAGAAAAGCATTAGGCCGAACTCCGATTTTGACCTCTGCACCCGGCCGCGCCTGTGCCGCTGGTGGTGCAGTTTTGGTACTCACCTGAACCTTGCCCCTTGCTGACTTTTGGTTCCGAAGACTGGAATTGTAAGTGCATTACTTACCTGTTTAACCGCGATATTGCTTTCCCCATAGAATAACATTGAACTGTGCTGAAAAGTTTCTAAGTGTCGATTTTTCAAAGTGAAAAGTATTTCTATTTATAAACGTACTTACCTTATTGCGAAGATCTTGGTATTAGAATAAAATACAATACACTAGTAGACTACTACTACCACAAACAAAGTATATTTTTCTAAAATTGGTCTGGATCTCATTCTTGAGTCGTGTGTCCATTATTGAGCATTGTTGTGCAATATGTCACACACTCCCATATGTTCGGCCTAAGGCTGCTAGCCCTCACTACCAGTCATAGAACGCTTTGGGTTTTACATTGAGCTCTGTACACTTTTGGGGAGCCCCTGGACTCTTTGCACGGTATAACCACCTCGTGGCATACCACACACAGAGTCAGCTTCCTACAATCACTCCGAGCTTCTGCACCTTTATGGTGTGCAGAATAGGGGTTATTCAGGGGTGGACCAGATCTGAGCATCGTACTGATCCTGAGGAGCTCGTTCACATATATATTAAGACCTTGACGATTAGTTTACAATGTGGACCGGGTAACTTATATGGCATCCCTGTTCCCATGGTATAAACCTGGACGACAGCTCAGTTCCAAATAGGGTTTTCATATCAAAGTCTCCAGATTAAAAAAAAGCCAGATTCGGAGGTCGCTCATTAGCCCTAGTCACTGCAAAAGCTTGGAACTTCTTGCCGACTCTTCTGCGTGCCCAGTCTAAACTCTGAAGTTTTAGGAGACAATTTTACATTTTTAAACGGTTTCAATTTAGACTAGCAGGTTGTTATCCCTTCCCAAGACCGACCTTCTCTGGGTTGGGGTACATCTTCTGTGCAGGCACATAATAAAACAGAAGAAGCCTCAACGGGACTTGTTACAGCATTTAACCATTTAACACAAGAAGGCATTGGAGATTACAGCACTAGGTGGGGCCCACAGTGATTTCCCTGAAATGTCTTGCTGAGGACTTCAGCTCGCTTCTAAGGTGGTCTGCAGACCCATGGCTATGAACTACCTCCAGACTCTTTGGGTTTGAGAGAGCGTACTCTAGATATGGTACCCCTCTGTTTGTTCATAGAGCACATTACTGTTTGCAATAGCCTGAAAACCAGAAGGGTGGAAGAAAGGCCTTGAAAGCTCAGTGAAATGTTCTGAGTTCCAGAAGATTGATGTTGTACGACACTTAAACTTGAGACCATTGGACTAGAACCAAAAGGTAGTCCACGTGGACTCCACATCCCATAAGAGAAGCATCAGTGACTATCAATTGGGAGCGATTGGCCTGGTGAAAAGGATCACCCAGTGATAGGTGGCTTAATGGGCACCACAGTGAAGAGAACTGGATCACTGCTGACGTGAGAGTCAAGCTGTCTTCCCAACTGCTTGAGAATTGACACCATTGATCTTCTTGACATTGATGAAGCCCTACGTGAAGGTGAGCACGAGACCAGAAAAATGCACAACACTACGGCTCCCAACAACGATGATATCTATCTAGATGTAAAAGGTTCAGAGGTGCAACAGACCTACAGCTCTTTTATGCACAGATCCAGTCTTATGGCCACTAACATAAGCCTTTGAAATAGGAAGCTTTCAGTAGCAGATGCATTAGGTGTGTCATATATTTTTTGACAGCATCAGTCGTTATAGTGAAGGACTCCACAGGCCTGGTCCCGCAGGCAAGTCTTGCAAGAGACCATCTCAGACACGCGAGGCACGAATGACATAACATCATCTAGCAGAAAGTATACTCCGAACAGCGCTCACTAACTGAGATCGTGAACTCACTTCCCGATTCCTCTTCTTCCTATGATGAAATCCAACATCTTCTGTGGAACGGGCACATCTTCACTCTGCATGCAAGCCAGGTGGTTATTTAGGGACTTCCTGCTGATGGTAGAACACAATGCTGATTCATCATGTACAGGAAAACTGAGAGGCTTGTTAATACGAGGATCCAAGATGTGACTTTGCTGCATTTGATGAATAAAGTCTTAACCCCTTCGATGCTCATGACGAGCTCAGCTCGTCATGCTGCGCGGTTGGCGTGTGCGCATGACGAGCTGAGCTCGTCACGACCACACCCGCGATCGGAATGTCCAGCACCTGGGCGGAATTCCGATCGCGGCGAAGCGGTTAAAGGAATAGTTGATTCAGTGGCAGGACTGCAGTGCTTTCTGCTATGCTCTGAATAACCCAAACTCCTATTGGAATCTGCTCAGATGCATTGATTGGATGTCTGCTTTAATGTAGAGACTGTACAGACAAGTTGATAGGGGCTTTTTCACAACACAGATAGAGCAGGTGGTAAATTGCCTAAGGCAGGGACACATGCTTTGAGTAACGGCGTCATTAGTGTTGTAAGTTTTAGTGTTTAACAACACCAAGCTACTGTGGAAAACAGACCCTCTTCACTGATAAACAACTGCCTTTGGAGTTGCTGTGGGGTCTGGTAGTGAGAAGATAGCATACTCTGTGGAAATTGATTGACAGTCCCTGAGTAATGTACCTCTTATTATTGCCTCGGAGGCTCAGCTAAGTTGTATTGCCCACAGAGAAGACAACCTTTCATATAAAGTGTTTATGGGTTGCATCCCTGCTTTGGCTACTCAAAGGGAAATATCAGGCAAGGAAGAGGTTTTTTTCAGAAAACTGAGAGCAATATACAGTGAATAGTGAGTATGCGTAAGTTGTTATAATATGTGGTCAGCTGGTTAAGGGAGAAGCTATTCCTGAGAGGACGTCAGGAATTTGAGGCGGTGGCAGCTGTGAGGTGCTTTACAGAGTAGTAAAGTTTGCCTAAACCAGAGTCAGGAAAGGAGGGTAGGCCTATGACCTGTACAGAGGCAAGTGTCTCTGATTAGGAAACAGCCTAGTAATACCTTAGTCTGAACACCGAGAGAGATAGCAAGACGGCAGAGCTTCTTAAGGCAGAGCTGAGAGAAGAGTGTCTTGGGACAGAACTTGAGCACCAACAAGGCCCATGTCAAGGAAACCTAAATGGTCTATATTATGCATTCCTCTACATAATGAGGGACACAGACTAAATTAGCATGGGCACGCTGTCAAATAAAGCCTATATTAAGGTGCATGGGATGAAACATCAAGGCAGGTAAATATTCCATTGATGGATAGTTGCAAATAAATAAAATCCACCCGGATCCGGATTACGCTGTGTCACAAAAATGCAAAGGATTGGGTGGATAGGCGTTTAAGTCTTCGAACTCCAGAATCCACAGATTTACTCTATGCCTACATAACCACGTCCTGCTGCGGCAGTGTCTGATTAGTAGGCGTGCATGTCATGTTTGTGGTTGTGTGCCAATATATACACTTTCCACTGCGCATTGCCTGCCATCTTTGCTGATAGACCTTGGTATGCTGGAGGTGACGAAAGCACACCTACATCTCTCCTGTTGACAGGGGAGCCATATATTCATCTTCTATGCTGGTGTCTACAGCACGTCTTTGGTGTCCACTAGCTCTGGATTGAGTAGTCACTGTGCGCGCTCTGCATTGCAAGGGCCGTATGACATACAGGCGGTGTCCACAGCACGTCTTTGGTGTTCGCTAGCTCTGGATTGAGTAGTCACTGTGCACGCTCTGCATTGCAAGGGCCGTATGACATACAGGCGGTGTCTACAGCATGTCTTTGGTGTTCGCTAGCTCTGGATTGAGTAGTCACTGTGCACGCTCTGCATTGCAAGGGCCGTATGACATACAGGCGGTGTCCACAGCACGTCTTTGGTGTTCGCTAGCTCTGGATTGAGTAGTCACTGGGCGCGCTCTGTATTGCAAGGGCCGTATGACATACAGGCGGTGTCCACAGCACGTCTTTGGTGTTCGCTAGCTCTGGATTGAGTAGTCACTGTGCACGCTCTGCATTGCAAGGGTCGTATGACATACAGGCGGTGTCCACAGCACGTCTTTGGTGTTCGCTAGCTCTGGATTGAGTAGTCACTGTGCACGCTCTGCATTGCAAGGGCCGTATGACATACAGGCGGTGTCCACAGCACGTCTTTGGTGTTCGCTCGCTGTGGATTGAGTAGTCACTGTGCACGCTCTGCATTGCAAGGGCCGTATGACATACAGGCGGTGTCCACAGCACGTCTTTGGTGTTCGCTAGCTCCGGATTGAGTAGTCACTGTGCACGCTCTGCATTGCAAGGGCCGTATGACATACAGGCGGTGTCCACAGCACGTCTTTGGTGTTCACTAGCTCTGGATTGAGTAGTCACTGTGCGCGCTCTGCATTGCAAGGGCCGTATGACATACAGGCGGTGTCCACAGCACGTCTTTGGTGTTCGCTAGCTCTGGATTGAGTAGTCACTGTGCACGCTCTGCATTGCAAAGGCCGTATGACATACAGGCGGTGTCCACAGCACGTCTTTGGTGTTCGCTCGATGTGGATTGAGTAGTCACTGTGCTCGCTCTGCATTGCAAGGGCCGTATGACATACAGGCGGTGGCCACAGCACGTCTTTGGTGTTCGCTAGCTCTGGATTGAGTAGTCACTGTGCACGCTCTGCATTGCAAGGGCCGTATGACATACAGGCGGTGGCCACAGCACGTCTTTGGTGTTCGCTAGCTCTGGATTGAGTAGTCACTGTGCACGCTCTGCATTGCAAGGGCCGTATGACATACAGGCGGTGTCCACAGCACGTCTTTGGTGTTCGCTAGCTCCGGATTTTGTAGTCACTGTGCACGCTCTGCATTGCAAGGGCCGTATGACATACAGGCGGTGTCCACAGCACGTCTTTGGTGTTCGCTAGCTCTGGATTGAGTAGTCACTGTGCGCGCTCTGCATTGCAAGAGCCGTATGACATACAGGCGGTGTCCACAGCACGTCTTTGGTGTTCGCTAGCTCTGGATTGAGTAGTCACTGTGCACGCTCTGCATTGCAAGGGCCGTATGACATACAGGCGGTGTCCACAGCACGTCTTTGGTGTTCGCTAGCTCTGGATTGAGTAGTCACTGTGCACGCTCTGCATTGCAAGGGCCGTATGACATACAGGCGGTGTCCACAGCACGTCTTTGGTGTTCGCTAGCTCTGGATTGAGTAGTCACTGGGCGCGCTCTGTATTGCAAGGGCCGTATGACATACAGGCGGTGTCCACAGCACGTCTTTGGTGTTCGCTAGCTCTGGATTGAGTAGTCACTGCGCGCGCTCTGCATTGCAAGGGCCGTATGACATACAGGCGGTGTCCACAGCACGTCTTTGGTGTTCGCTAGCTCTGGATTGAGTAGTCACTGTGCGCGCTCTGCATTGTAAGAGCCGTATGACATGCAGGCGGTGTCCACAGTTCATCTTGGCCAAGTAGTCACTATATTGCATGTCTCACCGCTGTGGTGTTTATCTTAAAAGGGTTTTGCAAGACTCTATGGTCTTTCATATTCATAGCAGTTGTGATGATTGTATGTTGGTTGTGGCAGCCGTTCATACACCACGGATGCTTCACACATCGTGTCACCCTTTTTGAACTACAGCCATGTGTGACTGTCATAGGTCAGGCAGAAAGGCACTGAGGGTGCACAAACAACTTAGTGAAAGCCTCCAGCTCTTTTAAGTACCCTAGCAGGCAGGGCGTTCTATAAAAGCCATCTCAGCAAAGCACAAATCAAAGCTAGTTTTAGAAGAGACAGCTTGCAATGTTTCAAAAACTGACCTGGAAGCTCATTACCACCTAAATGATGATGAAATCTAGAGGTAGAACTAGTCAAGGGCACTGCGATAGGCTTCACAGTGCAGAGAGCTTCGTTCAGGACATGCTCAAACCGCAGGTAAACACAGTGCAGCTCTCTTAGATCTGCAGACTTCAATGTACCCATTTTGATAATGACTATTCTGAATAAAACACCCTCCATGTTTTTCGTATCACCGCAGGACCCGCAGGGTAAGCATATTTCCAAGGTCTGTAGATGAAAGATCGACCTACAAGAATATTCCGTCCACTCCACTGATCTTACCACTATACCAGAAGGTAGGTCTAGGTAGGTGGATGTGGAGTTAAGAATAGTAAATATAGGGGGTGTGGCTAACCGCCGACGGGAATGGCCGCTCGGTAGTTTTACTCCGGAGCGCCACTCCCACACTATCCGCAATAACTTCGCCCCTGCGGGCCCGATTCCTGCCCTGGTGACGCCGGAACACTTCTGGGGCGCACAGCTACTCCCAGTGCGATTTTCGCGGCAATCGGAGCCGTTGCCCCGTGGGAGCTCCAGCGGCCGAGACATCGCAGGTGACCCAGCCCGCGGGAGTGCGGCGCTGTGCCGATCGGGCGCCACGCGAGGCCGCGGCGGCGGCCTGGGGTGACGGAGTCACAGTGGTGGATGGAGGGAGCTCCTCGTTGGAGCTAGAGCTGCCACGATACTGCCGAGACTGCGGAGTCCATCACTCGAGGCCCGGTGAGTGACAGGGGGCCAAGTGACTGGTACGGCGGCCCCCACCGTGAGGAGGAAGGCCAAAAAACAAAAAAAAAAGGCGAGACATTGCCAACAAGGGCATTCAGGCCCGAAGCGGCCCTGTGGACTTATACCTGGCTGCCATAAAAGACACTGAGACGTGCCTGTGGGCAGAGAAGGAGATATTGGTGGCCCCCCCGCGGCACCGGGGGAAGCAGACAATACCAGGCCGGCATAAGAGGGCTGGAAGTGGCCCTTGACCTGCACAGATGCTTTCCGCGATATGGCCACTGGGGGCCTAACAGACACAACGGATTGACCTTCCGTCCGGGGCCGTGGTGCGGCGGCCTCGGCTAGATACCCCTCTGTGTGGGGTGCTTCCTGCGAAAGCCGACAGGCCGGGTGAGGGTTTCACCGCAGGCGGCGGGGAGTACCGGCGGCGCCTTACTCAGCTGTGGTGTCCCCGTGCCAACAGGCAATGGCGTCCGGCCGTAATAATCGGGCGACAACCCAGACCAAGATGGAGAAGTTCGCCTGGCAGAAACAGCAGAATGGAGGCCATGTGGAGACAGTAGCGCCGGGGGATTCCGCGGAACCATCGAATAAGGATCTCCTTGAAGCAATAACGGGGGTAAGGACCTCCCTTGAGGTGCGGATCGACACAGTGGCCACGGATGTTGCACTGATTCGCGAGAACATGAAGAAAATCACAGAAAGGGTAGGATCTGTGGAGAACACTGCCAAGGAATTGGTTACAGGCACCGCCTTGCTCAAGAAGCAAATTACGGACCTCCGCTCTTCCCAGGAGGCGATGGCCCTGCAGCTGGACGACTACGAAGGTCGAATGCGACGGAATAATGTCCGCATTATTGGTGTGCCGGAGAACGCGGAGGGGCAGGCGGCAGACCTTTTTGTGGAGGAACTGGTCCTTAAGCATCTTCAACCCAGGGGACTCTCCAAATCCTTCACGATTGAAAGAGCTCACCGAGTGCCTGGAGGCCGCCCGAGCCGGGAGCGCCCCTCGCCCACTGTTGGCGCGGGTGTTTAACTTTCGAGACCGCGATGTTATCCTACAGACGGCAAGGGCGGCCCCGTCACTTACCCTGGAGAACAGCAAGATCATGTTCTTTCCAGATTTCACATTGCGTGTGCAGAGACAGCGTCGTAATTTCCTGGAGGTGAAAAGGGCCCTACGCGACCAGGAAGTGAAGTATGCAATGCTGTTCCCCGCCAAGCTTCGGGTGGAAGCCAATGGAAAATTGTGGTTCTTCACTTGACCTGAAGAGGCTTGGGACTGGCTTGAGGGATGGCGCACGGTCGAAAAGAAGGGCAAAAAGACATTCTCGGCGGCGGACGACAACGCTGACTGGCGCCAGCAGAAACGAACTCCTCCAAATTCTGACTCTGATTCTCAGGGACACACGGGAGGGCGCTGATTCAATGGTCGGTAAGGCTGTTTGGGATTGAGATGTCCTCCTGATGCCCTCACGAACTTTGGGGAGCATGGTCTTGGGGCCATCGTCACCCGAATATGGGATCGCACAACTCTAGTGCTGGGAGGGGGTACGTGAGCGGACACCTGGTATTTATGTCATGGGGATTGTCCACTTTCTGGGGATTGCCCTCATAAGTGACTGGGTCACTCATGTCACCGGTTGCTAAGTTCGTTCAACATGTTGGGTTGTTATGGGGAGGAACGGTTCTCATGTGCAACTCGCAATTACACTGCTATGAAAATGTGGGGGCCACAAGACATCTAAAGGCGAGAGTACTGCGTCTCTGGATTGTATAATGCTTTGGGGTAGGGATCGGGTGGGGGGTGGAGACATGTTTGTATAGAGTTATGCAAATGGGGAGTGGGGTTACTCGCGTTCCCTGGAATTGTTCACGGGTGGGCGACAGGCACTCTGCATGTTGTGGGTGGCGGGCGGTTTTTGTCCCGTTAAGCAGGGAGGCAGGGAGGGGGGTACTTTTATTGGGTTGACCATAATCTGTAGTTTAATCTGTTGGGGGGTTACATGGGGATGTTATGCAGCAAGACAAAGTAACTGCTTATGTATGCACAAATTGGTTGGTTTCTATGTACAGATAGCAATAGGAGAGATCCACTACTATGAGAAAGTCAGCGAAAGTCCGGGGTCGCTCAGATGGCGACACAGGAGCGTGTGGGGGCTGTAAGTCAGCCATGGGCTCCGTACGTCCGATAGCTGTGACAAGATGGCCAACAGTCAGGGTCTTAAGCTTATAACATGGAATGTCAACGGGTTAGGAGACAAAATTAAGAGAGGTATTGTGCTGCAGTATGTCCACCGCCATGGGCTAGACTTGGTGTTATTACAGGAAACTCATCTAATTGGTAACTCTTGCAGGGCCCTCGACAGAAAGGGGTATCGAATGGTAGCCCACTCGGGATTCACCACGGGATCCAGGGGGCGGGGGTCCTCCTTCGAAAAGGCTGTCCATATGTGCTACAGAATACCTGGACGGATCCACAGGGCAGGTACGCAGCTTGCACGGGTATGTGGGAGGGCAGAGTCCTGAATGTTGTTTCTGTGTATGCTCCTCCGGGCCTACAACGACTGACCTTGACAGACGTGGGGACCCTTTTACTTCACCTACCGGTGGGCACACTGATAATGGGGGGTGACTTCAACCTGACGATGGACGACCAATTAGATAGATCACCGCCTAGAAGTGATCACACACGCTGCTCACCATTACGAGACTTTATTGACGCCTTAGGGATGGTAGATATATGGCGGTGGTCGCACCCTTGGGACACTCACTATACGTTCCAATCCGGAGTACACGGTAGTCAATCACGAATTGATTACTTATTCACACATGCACAACACATACATGACCTTTCCAACACTAGGTGCTTGGCACGGGGGTGTCGGATCATTCCCCGGTGCTGACGGTCCTTGGAGTGCGACGCCCGCTTCAACCTGGCCCGATACGGATACAACCTTGGGCACTCAAGATTCCGCATATTAGAGAGGCCTTGCGGAAAGACACAGATTATTATTTTGAGGAGAATATAGGATCGGTCCAATCAGCCATTACACTCTGGGGGCATACGGTGCAGTGATTAAAGGGAGGGCACTGTCGGCGATGACTGGTTACAGGGCTGAACGCCGTCGTAGGGTGTTGGAGCTGGAAACTGAAATCCGACGCCTTGAGGTAGATATATCTCGGGCCCCGGCCCCTGACACTCAACATCTGCTCAACGTAAAAAGGCAAGATTATAGGCAATTGCTACAAGAGGACGCCAATAGACGTGCGCTGGCCACCCGGCACCGTATTTATGAACAGGGGGAGCGCATGGGTAAATTGCTGGCGTGGCTAGAACGTAAAGAACAATCAGCAAGGTGGGTGAGAGCGATCAAGAGCTCGGATGGTGCTCTGATGACGGACCCACAGGACATCGCTGAATCTTTTGCAAACCACTACAAGACTGTGTATGCTATACCGCAAGACTCGCAGGCTGCAAGAGCGACCGAACTCCTTGCCACTATTGGAGTGCCGTGCCTCTCAGAAAAGGATAAGGAGGCGCTGGAAGTTGACCTGTCAGTTGAAGAGATTCATAAGGCAATTCAAGACATTCGCGCGGGCAAAGCGATGGGCCCGAACGGGCTCCCGATCGAATTGTTCAAGCCTATGGCTTTCAAATTAGCTCCTCACTTACTAAACCTATATAACGAAAGTTACGAGAAAGCCCTCCTCCCGACAGATATTCGTGAGGCTACTATTGTAGTCATTCATAAATCTGGTAAGCCGGTAGATGAATGTGCCTCGTATAGGCCTATCTCTCTGATCACGGTAGAGGCTAAAATTCTCGCAAAACTTTTGGCGACCCGTCTGCTCCCCTATCTCACCGATTTGATTCATCCAGATCAGTCGGGATTCATGCCGGGACGGAACACTGCATGTAACCTGCGTCGTCTGCATGGGGTATTGGGCCGTGTGGGCACTCTAGAAGAGGAAGCGATTCTGCTGACACTCGACGCCAAAATGGCGTTTGACACCATTGCGTGGGACTATTTGTTCGCAGTTCTTGGCCGCATCAGGTTCGGACACAAATTTATGGGATGGGTCAAATTGTTATATGCACAACCCATGGCTCATGTTTCAGTGAACAATCATCGCTCTACTTCTTTCCCACTGTGCCGTGGCACAAGGCAGGGATGCCCGTTATCACCGCTCCTTTTTGCCATGGTCTTGGAGCCGCTGGCGGTATGGATAAGGGGAGACCCGGGCATTAGAGGCCTTCGATGGACGGCTGAGCACGAAGACCGCATATCGCTCTATGCGGATGATATCCTGCTTTATCTTGCCTCACCAACGCGCTCGCTGCACCGTGTACTCCATATTTTTCATATTTTTGGGGCACACTCTGGGTATCAAATAAACTGGTCCAAGTCCCAGATGTATCCCCTTTGGGGACAACCACCGCGGAGTCCTCGAGGATACGATATTCCGGTAGCCACCCAGGGCTTTCGGTACTTAGGGATTTTTATCACTATGGATGCCACACTGTTTTATGAGCGGAACCTGTTGGGGCCGCTACAGAGGTTTCGATCAGACGTCAAGCATTGGAAAACACTCCCCTTACCTTGTTAGGGCGCGCATCCTTATTCAAAATGCTCGCTCTGCCACGCTTTTTGTACGCGCTACAAAACACTCCCATTCCGATCCCCGAATCTTACTTCCGGCAGATTGATGCGACCGTACGTGATTTATTATGGGAAGAAAGGCCGCCTCGTATAGCCATGGCCAAGCTTACTATGGGATGGTATGATGGGGGTATCGGTCTACCGGATCTGCGCCTTTACTATCAGGCTTCACAATTGATAGCCATCAATCAATGGGTGTTCGGGCGGCATGATGATCCCAGTTTTCGTACTGACCACTGGCTGCTGGGGAGAGGAGGTTACAATAGAGCTCTGTATACGAACCACAGGAAATTGTGCTTGACCGGTCCTACAGCACGTACTTTGGAAGTGTGGCACGGTGCGCAGAGGCGGATGGGTTGGCAGAGGCGCCTCACGAAGGCTACCCCTCTATGGGAACCGGATATCCTGGGACGGCTTAGCGCCTGTGCAGGATTTGATAAATGGGACAAAATCGGGATCTCTACAGTTAACGACTTGTGGTTCAAAGACAAGAAGGCGTCGTTCTTGGACCTCCAGAAAAGGTACCAGCTAGCGCCAACGGAGAAATTTTGATACCTCCAAATCAGTCATGCTCTTGACTCTGCCCTCCCCGGGGATACCCCTCTTCCAGATTCCTCTCCCTTGGAGGACCGGCTC
This sequence comes from Calotriton arnoldi, assembly GCA_963921515.1. Taxonomy (NCBI): domain Eukaryota; kingdom Metazoa; phylum Chordata; class Amphibia; order Caudata; family Salamandridae; genus Calotriton; species Calotriton arnoldi. The sequence goes on along the minus strand of CAWUFW010002651.1, from coordinate 1,300,582 downwards.
TTGCTGGATCCTATGACCCGCAAGGCCGTCTCTCTCACATATAGGAAATTGATCAATAACCGAGTCGATCCCATGTTGAAGCTGAGGACGGCTTGGGAGGGTGACCTGGGAAAATTAGCCGATGAAGATTGGCTAGAAGCGTTATCCTCACCCCGCGAGATAGCCATCCCGATGCGACTTCGCCTGGTGCAGATTAAAATTCTTCACCGAGTATGTTTTGATGCCATCCTACTACATCGTTTAGGTAGGCGACCCAACGCTCACTGCCTCCGACACTGTAACCAACCGGGAACATTCCTGCACATCCTATGGGGCTGCCCTCACATACAGCAATATTGGACGGATGTGACCAGACAACTGACCAGAACGTGTGATAAGCCCATCCTCCCAAATCCCACACTGTGTCTTCTCAATATCTGGGATGCAACAGACCTAACGCAAGCCGAGCAATCGTGGGCCACGATGGGGTGGGGCATAGCGAAACGAAATATAGCCCAGAAATGGGGTGTAGACACTTTACCACTGCTGAGAGATTGGACTAAAGATATGGACCATGCCATGATAGCCGAAAAACAGTTTATAAAGGTAGGGGATGTCCACGTAAATGGGATCACAAATGGGGGCGCTGGAATAAATATAGGCGGGAGATATGTGTCTCTCCAACAGTTGAGCTGAGGAGGGAAAGACTCCAGGTGCTGGAGGAGGACGTGGATGGGAGCAAGGCGCACACTGTGGACAATCAGCACTAGGTATATGTTATCTGAATTTCCTGACCCAAGAACTTATAAGTGACCCATCGGGGATTGTCCTGTACTGACTGAATTATGCTGCCATGGGCTTCCACCGGACTAATGATAAAAAGATAATGTTGTGATCTCTTGAATATCTTTACCTCAACTGTCAATGTACTGTCTTGATTGCTGCGTTGTTATTAATAAAAATTGTTTAAAAAAAAAGAATAGTAAATATAGTGGAGTGGTAGGTGATATAATAGATGCACATTTTTGTATGTTTGTATTTTGACAGCGACATATTGATATACAACCATTTATACGGGTCTATTACCGCTCAGGCAATCTCAGTTAGAACTCAGCACACAGTAAACATTCAAGCCATATGTTAAGTGTACCCCATTGAATATGTAGGACATATATACACACAATGAGTCTCATTGGACAATATTTGCTGTTTTTTCTGAACTTTTACTGGAATTAGCTATTGTGGGCGGTGGGAGTCCACAAGCCCTGCCCTTACCAGGCTGCAGTCCCCTGTGATGCTCTCCCCACACTAGTCTCCATTGAGACGAAGAGACACAGCAGCATTCAGCAGTTGTACTGGCTTTAACCCCCTCTTTACTCTAACACCGCCAAACCCTGTGGAAGAGGGCTGTGCATTGCAGGAACAAGGCTCCGTGGCAGCCCCAGAGTAGCAATGTCCCTTCAAAATCCCTGCAGCTTCTGAGTGTAAATGACAAAACATAGTGAAGATGCTTGGCATTGCTTTCTGCTGGTTCCAGGAGCCCCATCAGCCCTTGGGGGATACAAGCAGAGAGAACATTAGATCCGGGAGGCTGAAGCTAAGCTGTGAAGAACGTAGGATGGAGCTGCCAATCGATCAGTAACACATCTCTGAATTCATGCGCTGTTGCCCGTTTCCATAGTCGTTTCTTCAAGGGCCACAAAGCCTCAGATCCATAATGCTGCTGCGTGCCTTCCCTGCATCCAATGCTTGTTTTTAGATTGCGCTGTGGCAAGCTGCAGGGGCTGAACGGACTGTTCTTGATTATGTTTTATATTCCTGCTAGTCCTTGGGTGTAAACCCTCGAAAAACATACGAAGACAGCCCTGCAGACATAAGAACAGTGCAAAACAGTTCAACTCCCGTGCAAAGCATTGTCCTGTAATGAAATCACGAACACTATGTGTCAACAGTGATCTTGCCAAGTGTTAAGAACACATTCTAGAGGGTTAAACATTCTATGACCTCCTCTTCTCCCTCCTTGTCCTAGTCCTCACCCAATGAGTGAATGTGCCCATTCACCAATACTGATCATCACCCTGTAAAGCTGTTTTCTCTTTCTATCCCTAGTGTAAGGATTACCCATAAATCCCCTCCTTCCTCCCAGTACTGCCTGTTCTGTTTTTTGCGCCCTTGCCTCGTTCTGAAGGCTGTGAGGAGTTTTGCAGGGCAACTCCTTTGTTTCCAGGGGGTCCTGGGGCCACTCATAATGTTCTCATTGGTTACCCCGTTCACACCCAGCACACGCACTCACTTCTCTTGGGGCTGCCTGCCCGCCTGCGGCGGCCCCTCTATTAGGGTGGAGGAGCGTCGTCCCCCTGCTGCCAGTGCTGCAATGGTGAAAAATAAAATGGTAATAAAATTAATTTATTACCATTTTATTTTTCACTTTCTCCAGTCTGAGCAGTGTTTGTGGGCGGGACCACTGCTGCTGTCGGCAGCAGGGGAGTGCTGAGCGCTCCACCAGTTTAGAGTGTGCATGTCACTTTGGCCGGCTGTCTTGTGACGGCCAGCCTGACATGCGCACTCTAAACCTCTCCACCCAGCTGTCTTAGACAGTTGCGTGGAGAGAAGGCACAGGCCCCCAGTGCCTGCGGGAGCGTCGAGGCAGCCCGCTCCAGCCAATCCTGGCGCTGCTCTCATGCTGCTTAACATTATCAGCAGCATGACTCTGGACCTCTCCGCCGCCTTCGACACTGTCTGCCACCGCACTCTACGCGCACGCCTCCACGACGCAGGGATCCGAGACAAGGCCCTGGAATGGACCACCTCCTTCCTCGACGGCAGAACCCAGAGAGTCCGCCTCCCACCTTTCCGATCCGAAGCCTCCGAGATCATCTGCGGCATACCCCAGGGATCGTCCCTCAGCTCAACACTGTTCAACATCTACATGGCCCCGCTCGCACACATCGCCAGACAACACGACCTCAACATTATCTCCTACGCCGACGACACTCAACTGATCCTCTCCCTCACCAAGGACCCCCTCGCCGCCAAAGCCAATCTCCACGAAGGAATGAAGGCCGTCGCCGATTGGATGAAGATCAGCCGACTAAAGCTGAACACGGACAAAACGGAGGTCCTCATCCTCGGCTCCAACCCCTCAGCCTGGGACGACTCCTGGTGGCCAACGACGCTGGGAGCAGCCCCGGCACCCACCGACCACGCACGCAACCTGGGAGTCATCCTCGACTCAACGCTCTCCATGGCCAAGCAAGTCAACGCAGTCTCCTCCTCCTGCTTCAACACCCTCCGCATGCTTCGCAAGATCTACAGGTGGATCCCGACAGACACAAGAAGAACAGTCACCCAGGCCCTCGTCAGTAGCAGACTGGACTATGGGAACGCCCTCTACGCGGGAGCCCCGGCCAAGCTCATCAAGCGACTGCAACGCATACAAAACGCCTCCGCATGACTGATCCTCGACGTACCACGCCACAGCCACATCACCCCCCACTTGAGGAACCTGCACTGGCTCCCCGTCGACAGGAGGATCACCTTCAAACTCCTCATCCACGCACACAAGGCACTCCACAAAACTGGCCCAGCCTACCTCAACAGACGACTCTTCTTCTACGTCCCCAACCGCCAGCTCCACTCCGCCGACCTCTCCCTCGCCACCGTCCCTCGCATTCGAAGAACAACCACCGGCGGCAGATCCTTCTCACACCTCGCCGCCAAGACCTGGAACACCCTTCCACTAAGCCTACGACAGACCCAAGACCTGCTGACCTTCAGGAGGCTACTCAAGACCTGGCTGTTCGACCAGTAGCAGCATCCCCCCCCCTTCCCTCTCCCCAGCGCCTTGAGACCCTCGCGGGTAAGTAGTGCGCTCTACAAATTCTGTGATTGATTGATTGATTGATTGACTGCAGCGTCTGGATTGGTGTGGAGAATTGCTGCAGAGACCACTAGCGCCGACAGACTGAAGCATGAGGACCGGATGAGGCGAGCCAGCACATGCAGTGGGTAAGTACTTTTTTTAAAAACGTGTAACCCACCAAGAAGCACTGTAAGAGACTCACACTGCCTTCAGCCTCATGCGAGAACTCTCAGTCGTGGTTCGTTATAAATACTGTTTATAATGAGCCATGACTGACTGGTTTGGCGGTGACCTTAGTTGCACATAAACTCGTAGACCTTGTGTGCTAACATTTTATCCATGATTTGAGCAGTTGAATGTCCCATTACTTCAAATCAATAACTACCAAGTCTGAGAATTAGACAGACGCCATGCATTTACAAATATTTTTGGGTGGGGGATTAAAGTGGGATGTACACTTGTCACTAAGAGGTGGGAGGGGGGGCTGAATAGTACACCACTGTCTATGAGTCACTGTATTTGGGGGGGATTTCAGGACCACACAGCCTGCCGTATTAAATTACCTTCTCCCTTTCATTTTGCCCAAATACAAGTCTTTGTATATGGGCCATAGAGAAACATTAATATGCAATGACGCGCAATTCGTTTTCCAGCTTGATTTGCCAGGCATATCTTTTCGAAGAATCAGACTCATCCCTCGAGTTTCCCGGGGAAGGTAGAATTTACGAATAGGTGACGTTACAACGCATGCTATTACATCGCATGCTATTACATCGCATGCCGTTGCAACGCAAACTTTTACTCCGACTTTCTGTCGGGGGGGCGCTGGAAGTTGGAATAGATTAATTTTCTATTCCAACTCCAGTGTGTGCAACAGTAGGGAAGGTGTTGGAGTTAAATCCAACACCTTCTACCCACTGCTGCACACCTTTTGCGTTGCAACGACATGCGATGTAAAGGCATGCGTTGTAACAGTTTCGTTGAGAGGTTTGGCCGGGATTCCCTGATGTCCCTGAGCCTACTCAGATGCTTGTGGCACTGCTAACTCTGGCAGGGAGCCTACGGTTCATTACTCATTATACCACTGCCTACGGGCCGACAGGCCCAGGCCCCCCCCTTAAGGTAGAAGCGACATGGCAGCGGGTTTGTGAGTTCCCTATTATGGCTGCTGGGGGGGTTAGGATTCATAGAGACGTCGGGAGGTTTCTGCCAAAGCCTGGCTTACACTCGCTCAATATAATGCAGTGCATATCACATTCCTCTCACCCAAACACCTGTGCACACTATACCCCTCCAGAAGCACAGGATGCACACATTGCGGATACGCTGCGGCGATCTTCTTTCACGTTATGTGGAACTGCCCACAAATCGTTTGTTGCTGGGATGAGGTACTAAGACACTTACATAGCAATACGAGGTGGGAGATCCCTAGGGACATGAATCAGTGCTTACTGGGGATGGTGCCAGCAAAATAAAATAAGAAGCTTCGTAGGAAATTTGCGACGCTTAGACTGACTCTGGCCAAATGACGTATAGCCATTAGACGGTTAACCCCGAGGCCTCCCCTGGCGGACTGGCTGTGAGACATGACGGTATGGGTTGGAGCGGAGGAGGCACGTATGAAAAAAGTAAGGCATGACAAAGGCTGGCAGATGACCTACAGTCATGGGGTGCCAAGGTACATGACCTTGATGGTTCCCACCCCACTGCCTCTGCAGCAGCGGAGAGTGTGAGTGACGAGGGGCGGGACCAGGTGTAGCACTCCCGCCATAGGATGGATGCGATGACATAATGGTGAACCTGAGTACTGACGACCACACCTGAAGATGGCCTGGGGGTTGAACAACCGATGTACATTATATTGGCTGATGTTTTTCGCAATGTGCATACGCAATGAGCAAGAGCACAGGGGGGTTTACATAATTTGGTTTATTGGTTCTAGTGCATTGTCTTTCACATGGTTCTTGAGGCATTCAGAGTTGAATACATATCATGGAAACACTTGTTATGGAACCCCACACAGCGACTCTGGTCATCCTGTGGAAAGAGTTCTCGACGTAATGGATGGTGTTGCTGTGCATGATTTGGAGATGTAAACTACAAAAATGCCAATAAAAATATACAAAACAAAACAGTGGATGGTTGATTAATACTGAATATAGATTGTTGCGCACTCCTGTATTTGATAAATCCAATGAACTGAAATTAACTTATGCTTGTTGCTCAAATGTTTATGGCGTGCTGGTCAGGGATGAGGTTGCCTGCCTCATGGGTCATCATGTTAATTACTGCAAGTGTAATGGTGCATTTGGCCCCCTTCCGCACAGCTGTAGAGATTGCTTTCAAATTTCTAGATTAAACCACTGTTTAACTGTTTACCCTTCAAACATTAATCTTACCAACAGTGTGTCATACATTTTCATTTATTTTTGCTGACATTTTACGCGGAATACTCTCCGCTGCTATCGCATGTTTAATATGACAAACATCAATTCCAATAACAATTACAAAATAATACTGGCGTTTATCCGTTGATACTCAAACTATACATGGAGGTAACTCTCACAAAATTGTTCCCAATGCATTCCGGGATCTACATATCCCTTCCTGACACTTTTTGTCCAACGTACGCGCAATATTTTGCAGAGAATGTCTCTTCGAGCAGCATTAAGTGGGACATCCTGAGCTTATGGCGCTCACACGCAGTTTGGCATAGAAGTCTGGATAGACATCACTAGATACAGATTACCTAGAAGAACGTAGTCAGTCTGGTACATTTATCACACGTCCGAGAGGATCGGAGTTTTTCTCACCCCCTGAAGAAGGGATATGTAGATCCCGGAATGCATTGGGAACAATTTTGTGAGAGTTACCTCCATGTATAGTTTGAGTATCAACGGATACACGCCAGTATTATTTTGTAATTGTTATTGGAATTGATGTTTGTCATATTAAACATGCGATAGCAGCGGAGAGTATTCCGCGTAAAATGTCAGCAAAAATAAATGAAAATGTATGACACCCTGTTGGTAAGATTAATGTTTGAAGGGTAAACAGTTAAACAGTGGTTTAATCTAGAAATTTGAAAGCAATCTCTACAGCTGTGCGGAAGGGGGCCAAGTGCACCATTACACTTGCAGTAATTAACATGATTAATACTGAAACCATTGGCTGAGGATTATACCTTTAAAAGAAAACAGTCCCTTTATGTTCCATACATAGACCTGTCTATGGAATTTGACACCATTAATCGGGTTCTTCTTTGGGGTAAAAAATGTCCAATTGAAATATTCTGTCTGGATTGTTAAACTTGATATTCCAACTTCATGAGGGGTCGTGGACAAGAGTGGAACTGGGTAGAAATGGAGCGCAGTCTGGGAAGATACATACCCCTAACAGCTTAAGGCAAGGGTGTATATTAGCCCCTCTTCTTTTTTCTACTTATATTGCTGATGCAACCGTCGCTTTAAGCCAGGTTTATTCTTTCCCACCGAAACTGAGTGCGGAAGCAATTTCTTCATTGTACTACGCTGATGATACAGTTGTAATAGATCTCACTCCGGGAGGCCTTCAGAGGCAATTCAATGCATTTTCAGAATACTGTAGATGTAAAGTGAATGATTTGATAATAAACGTTTCCAAAACAAACGTGATGGTATTCTCCAACAGAATTATACAGAAATAAATCAGAAGTGGTGGCTAAATTATCTCGCCTCATTTCACGTTGGGTGGCACTGTGGTTTATAGGCCCCCAGGCCCCACAGGAGCTTTCTTTATTGTCCCTCGAGCACTACAATTTTCTAACTTTATACTTCTTGGGGATTTTAACATCCATATGGATTGTGTAGAGGCGAGTGACACTAGGGAGCTATGTGACTCTCTGACCCTCGCCCAACTTACTCAATGGGTTAACTCCCCTACGCATCAGGGAGGGCATACCTTAGATCTGGTCTGCTGCAATTTTCCCCTATGCGTAAACGAGCCCCTTCAAGTAACTTGGTCCGATCATTTCTTGATTAAATTTTCATGGACCATTCAGATGCCCCATGTCCCAAGTAGGCATGTTCAAGGGAGGCCCATACATAGAATTGATCCCTTGGCCCTAAGCTTAACCTTGTCAGACTCTCGACCTCCCTCTTCTACCAGCTTAGACGGAGCAGTGGAGAACTTTAAGAGCTGGATTTCACAGGCGGTGGAACAGCTAGTTCCGCCCGGCTCCTCGAAGCGGGTCAGAATTTCTCCTTCCAAGCCTTGGTTCTCAAGGGAGCTTAAAGAGCAAAAAAGATACTGTAAAAAACTGGAACGCAATTGGAGAGTGGCCTACTGCCCTCTTGCCAAAATAGCACTTAGAAAGGCACAAAAAGCATATTACGCTTCCATAAGTTCAGCTAAAAGTCGGCACTATGCAGAGCGCATAGCCCAGTCCCGAAATAATGCTAAGGAGATTTTCTCCATCGTTCAAAGTTTTGTGACACCTTGCGCAGAGGATATTTCCCTACCTTCTTCGGTCATATGGTGTGAGAAACTCTCGAGTTTCTTCATTGATAAAATTCAGCTGATACAAGCTAGTTTTGAGGCACCTAATTCTGACCAGGAACAGCCTCTCCCTCAGAATATTTTTAGTTCTAGCCAAGATGCCCCCAGTTCGTCCTCCTCCCTGTCTGAATTCTCTGCTGTTGCTCATCAAGACACATTGATTATTTTGAAATCATTGAAATCGGGCTCCCCAGCCGATCCCTGCCTGGCTCGGTTGCTGGCAGCAGTGGCAGAAGTGGTTAACCCAGAGGTTAATTCCCTTATCAATTTGTCCCTCCAATTTGCCACGGTTCCGCCTGAGTGGAAGCAAGCCAAGCTCCTCCCTCTGCTTAAAAAGCCTTCGCTAGACTCTGCCAATCCTGCCAATTATCGCCCCTTTTCCCTCCTTCCGGCCGTGGCTAAGGTGTGCGAAAAGGCGGTTTTTAAGCAGTTGGCCAATTTTGTAGAAACTTCTGGATCACTTCATCCTGCTCAATCAGGGTTTAGAGCTACTTATAGTACAGAGACGGCGCTGGTGGAAATATCAGAAGCTATCAGAGAGTGTTTGGATGGGGGCGGGAGAGCGGCTCTGATTTTATTAGACCTCTCTGCCGACTTCGATACGGTGCCACACTCTCTGTTACTAGCCCGCCTCGCAAACATTGGAGTTGTTGGCTTAGCGTGGAACTGGATTAAATCATTTTTGGAAGATAGATCGCAGCAAGTGTGGCTACCCCCTTTTTCATCTGCCCCACAAAAGGTGACTACTGGAGTACCCCAGGGTTCCACCCTGAGCCCCCTTCTTTTTAATCTATATGTCACCCCTTTGATCTATCTTGCTGAGGAGCTGGGAGCTAAGATCATAACCTACGCGGATGATACCCAGCTCCTCTTCACTTGGAAGGACTCTGATACATCTCCAACTCAAGCTAAAAACTGGCTAATAGCCGTATTTAAATGGCTTGCAGCAGCTCAGTTAAAGTGTAATGAGGATAAGTCTGAAATCCTCTTATATGGATCCTTTCGTCCACAGTTCAGGGAAGCCCTCTGGCCGCCAGATTACCCCCTACCCAGTTCTACGGGACAGGCAGTTAAGAACTTGGGAGTCTGGTTCGAGGAGAATCTCCGGTTCTCTATGCAAATAAAGAAACTGGCAGGTCAGTGTTTTGGCACATTGAAGTCCCTTAGGAAGTTTCTACCTTAACTACCTAGGACTGTAAGGAGATGGTCACGCGTGCTCTGATTCTCAGTCGCCTTGACTATGCCAACGCACTTTATATTGGCCTACCAGGATACCAGCTCAAGAAACTCCAGGTAGTACAGAATGCTGCAGCCAGAGTTCTGATGGGCATTCCGGGCAGGTCTAGCGTAAAACAACATCTGCAGGATCTGCATTGGCTTCCAGTGGCTCAAAGAGTCAAATTTAAGGCTCTTACTTTGGCCCACTCAGCCCTATATGGAACTGGTCCACTCTACTTGAGGAAACGGTTTAGTTTCTATGCCCCCCGAAGACATCTGCGCTCCGCCTCACAGTGTCTGGCATCGATCCCCCGATTTCGGCTTGCTAGAATCGGAGGTAGTTCTCTATCTTTTAAAGCGGCCGAAGCTTGGAACTCCCTTCCTTTCGAATTGCGGAGCATCCACGACCCTCGTCTGTTCAAGAAGAGACAAAAAACTTTATTGTTTATCTAATCGGTAGCGTCTCACAGTTCCCTACAGTTTTCTATCTTGGCTCCCACGCCGGGACACTCATGAGTAGCCGCGCGCGTTATAAATCACCGTAACATAACAACATAAATGGTGCCCAATTAGAGGTGGTTAAAGAGTATATGTATCTGGGCCTCCTTTTTTAATATAATCTTAACTTTAAAGCACAGATTGATCAAAAGGAGCTAAGAGCAAAGGCCATAGCGGGTGTATAATCTGTAGAAGGTCCCAAAGAGACTTATAACTCAAAAATAGTAAATATGCTCTTATATGGCTGTGAAGTCCTCTTAGAGAAAAACATCAGTTCTCTCCCGATTATTGCAATGAATATTTAGGAACATTGGGCCCGATTCACAAAAGTAATCTGAGACAAAATCCTAACTTTACGACTTTCGGTATTCACAAAAGGCATTTAGGAGTAGTAAAGTTAGGATTTTGTCTTAAGTTTGTCTTAAGTTTGTCTTAAGTCTGTCTTAAGTCTGTCTTAAGTCTGTCTTAAGTCTGTCTTAAGTCTGTCTTAAGTCTGTCTTAAGTTTGTCTTAAGTTTGTCTTAAGTCAAACTTAAGAGAAAATCCTAACTTTACTACTCCTAAATGCCTTTTGTGAATACCGAAAGTCGTAAAGTTAGGATTTTGTCTCAGATTACTTTTGTGAATCGGGCCCATTGGTTTCTTCCAAGAGGTACTGTCAATAGGGCATTGAGGCTCGAGTTGGGCTGGACTAATATAGAAATTAAGTACCAGCAAAAGATCCTCAATTATTGAGCCAGTCTTGTTAATTTGACTGACGGATTGCTGAGGCAGTTAATTAAAGATTACTTACAGTACCATGGAATATAAGTTCACACAATATTATGGAAAGCTTGGATATATTGCCCTTATCAGATACACAGGGGCCGATTCCGATCTCGGCCGGTAGGGCTCCGAATCGGATTCGGATTTACCGGATCCGATTCGGAGCCCTGTTTCCCGACCGAATCGTACGCGGGTCCGGCCGAGCGAGTACGATGCAGGCACCCGCAAAAACTCCGACCGACTCGAACGCGGCTTCAACACGCTCCGACCGACTCGCATGGACACGACTCGCACCGCGCTATGGAGACGTTTCCCGGCCGGGTAAGTACGATGCGCGCCGCGAGCAGTCCGATCGACTCGCGCCGTCCGGCTCGAAAAAGTTGTCGGAGCCGGACTTTGGGGGTCCGCGTCGGACCCCCCTGTACGCGTAGGCGCGCGAGTCGCACACAGGGGGGACCCATGGGTCCCCCCTACCTATGCGTGTACGGCGTGAATTGCTTCGCCGCGTACCCGCTGTAGGGGGCGCCCTTGTCCGCCTCGCACCCATTGAGTCAATGGGAGCCCGCGTACGCGTTGTACGACAGGCTCCCATTGACTTCAATGGGAGTCCGACCGACTCGAGTCCGATGGCATGCGTGCGCATCGTACTCGATCGGTCGGACTGCCCGAGTCCGATTCGGTCGGAAATCTCTCCGGGTCCGGCTCGGTCGGAGAGATTTCTGGCCCGAATCGGAAACGGCCCCAGAGTGTGTATCAGTGATCCAACATAAAATGGTAATAAAACATGTGGTTAAAGATAAATCTACAATCTGTGATTTAGGAGATGTGGGAAGAGGAAACAAACAAATGCCCATTTATTGGAAACAGTTTACGGAGGTGTTCGACAATACTATTTGGGTGACATTAAGAGCACCAATATCAGAAGGTGGACACTGAAGGTTAGGCTAGGACAGACGCCAGACTTTATATATTGGAAAATGGCTCATCAGGATGGAGCAGATATCCCCGTCTGTCCTCTCTGCATAAGCTTCCCATTGACACTGTCTCATTTAATTATTTTTTGTATGACGTTTGCTACAGATAGGAAAGATGTGTTACTTCTGGTTTTTAGAGCCCTAAAGGTTTGACGCTTCTTGTACTTATGAAAATAATCTTAAATTGTAATGACATGAGATTATGCCACTCTACCCCTCCTGTTTATTCTGGGTGCTTTTTTGTTGTTTCATTTTCGCTTCTGGTTGGTTGAGCCTTCCTCCTGCCATACCTTTCCTTCCCTTATACCGTTCTGGTCCTGGCTGCGCTATATAAATGTTAAATACTTATAATATCAATAATAATAACAGTGGTGTTGGCAAAAAAAATGGTACAAAATTGAAAATCTTTCATAAACTGTGACTTAAGGGAAACACTTCAAGATGTTGATGAAGAGTCAATCAGTTCAATTGTGAGTGAAGAAATAGACTAAGTGGCTGGTGACCAGAAGCTGGGATTGGGGTGCCTTAAATCGGTTAGAGCTGTGCTCTCTGCAATAGCAGGGGAGAGTCTGAAAGCTGAAACGGGCAGTAACATTTGATGCCCACCTGCCCCTTCTCTTCCAACCTTCTTTTCTATCAAAAGTGCTTTAGCAAAATTCAACTAGAACTGGCTATCATTAAAAAATGAGAAGAAAAAAATCAAAGGGGCTGATTTCGATTTTTGACGGATTGATGGATGCCCATCAGGGAGATGGAGGGTCTTACTCCGTCACCCTGACGGACATCCTGTCCACCAAATTTAGAGATATCCGCTGGCCCCATTAACATCTCTCTACATTGATGGAACCGCCGTGATGGTGGTTCCTGTCAATTAAGGAAAAGTGTGACCGACAGTACCATCAGCTATGACGGCTGGCCGTCAAACTTTTCAAAAGGTTTTTTGTTTTTCACAAACACTGGGAGTTTGCGCATAACTAATCTTAAAAATTATGAGCGCCACACCCTGGGAGTTTTCTCCCAGGGTGTGGGGGTCATTATCGATTGTTATCTGTCCCTCACCACTAGGTTTTTCCTGGTGGAAATGGACAGGATAAAAAGGCATTACACCTTCCACCCAAAATAGTGCAGATGGTGTCATGCCCTTCCTCACACAGCCCCTACTCTGTAGGGACATCAGAAGAAGTATTCAGTCAAGAGCCAACGGGGGCTCAGTTGAGAGAATACCTCCGGTCCACCCATGAGGCGGGGGAACTGAGGGTCTGGCGGGCAGGGTACTCCACAGCGTTTGTTGCCTGCTACAATGCCTCTCACACTGAGGCCACTCTGCTAACTGTCAGGAGGCCGCTTCAATGTGAGTTTAGCTCATTGCACTAATTAAACCCCTTGTATCCAGCTTTTATTCAAATACCTTTTTTATTAACTAATACACATGACAACTGCATTGCACAAACTACATATGTGGAGCTGCATCATAAGTCATGGATTGCCCCACACTCAAAATGTTAATAAGTAACTGGTCACTATATGCCCGTAAGTCAACCGGTCACTATATGCCCGTAAGTCAACCGGTCATACTTGGTGATGAATAAGCTTTTCCGTTTAAGCTGGAAATAAAAAAGCAAAGATGACTCCTGGGTCAGACCAGGCTGATGTTATAATAGGGGGGAAGTTAACAAAAGTGAATCATGCTATCAGAGAAAAGGAACATCTCATGGGGCTGTCCGTGTGCGACCGCCCAGAAGCTGTACGGGCCTAAAAAGAAGAGATGTCCCTCGAAGTTACGATGTCAATCTGTTGCTGCAAATGTTGGTGAAAATTAACAGACCCGTGTTCTTCTGTGGAAGTTATTACTATACCTATACGAATAAAATATTGTCTGTTCATGTAAACGTTGCATTGCAATACCGCCCTGAGAACCAGCAACACTTCCTGGTGGACCACCGACCTTTTTATGCAAGATGAATCATGTCCTCTCTCAGTAGACAGCTCAGCCCGATTTCTTTGCCTTTTTCTCTTGACCAGTTTGAATAGAAAATGTGCATAATTTAAGAGGGAAAGAGCAGGAATTTTGGTAAATTTGAGCTACTGTTCCTAATCAGACACTCATCAAATGTGGTAAACACCAACTTTTCCCCTAGGCGTATGTCTCCAATAGTTTACACACTGCTCTACTGTGAGGCCCGGGCGCGGATGCCCGTTTCCTGTAAACTGCCTCCGTTTCCAGTACAAACGCAAAAAGACCCCAGAACACTGGGAAACCTACAGGCAACAGTATCTATCTATCTATCTATCTATCTATCTATCTATCTATCTATCCATCCATATATCTATCTATCCATCCATATATCTATCTATCTATCTATATATCTATCTATCTATCTATCTATCGATATATACATATTGATATAATTATTAAAACAAAACATTTATGCGCATGCCTTAGAAGAGACTGAAAAAGAATAAACAGTTTTCCTATGATTAATGCTTTGAAGAACTCAGTGGAAAACTCCATGTGTAAATTTAGTAAATTGCATACTCCAAACTGTTACTTCTTCTACATCAATAAGTCTTTCTCCACACTTGAAAGTAAGCAATAGGAGTTTCAGAAAATACAAATATTTATTACACAGGTGGTAAGTTCCACAAGAAACAAGTGTCTCTGCTCAGACTGGTAGACGCTCGTAGTACCGCGCTCTACCTCAAACTCTGGCGGGAAAACAAGGGATATGTTTGTTGTGTACTTCATTCTGAAGAATGATTTAAAAAATGAACTCTCCCACTGTTACTCCAAGTCTTGACGGGTCCTGAGTGCACCATAATGGCGTATGTCCTGGAGGAGGCTATCCTACTCCAAATCCAAAAAAAGTATTTAGCCATCTTCTGCATCCTATGTTGCTCACACGGTCTTACTAGAAACACTTGACGCTGAACCTGATCCTCGTGTTGGCCTTTCAAAGATGGCGGAAGTCTTGTAGACTCTTTGTCTTCTGATGCCGCCTTGAGTCATCCAACACACGTTCTTCTTACTCACCAATTCTCGGTGGGTTAATGTCTTTATTACTGGGACTGACAATGTTTGATGCCACAAGCAGTGAAGGCCAGTTGAGAGTGCAACTCTGCATTGATTGTTAACTGATGCAACAACATTGCACCTCCTTTTCCTGACAAAATGTGCACTTGAATACATATTGATAAGGAAAACGACAAACAAGCAGCACCCAGAAAGCACAGAATTGTAATGGATCAGGAATCTTTCAAACAGACCCAACAAATCTAACACTCCATTGCCAATCATATGCCTAACATAGAAGGCCACCAGACACACTGAAGCATCCTTACACAACCAACAGAGAACCAAAGGTCCTAAAAACATAACTGGTGTGTGCTCCAACAGCATACCTTGCAAGGGTAATAATGTATCAATGCGTACAGTATTGAAGTAACCTATGGCTCACCACCCAGGGCTACTCATACACTACAACATACTCCATCCCTCTAAACGTGTACCGAAGAAAACTCAGTGTTTTCTTTGTAAAAGAATGAGTGCCGGTGCCCAAAGCTCTGCTCAGAAGCCAATGGCCGGTGGTAATAAAAGTCAGCGCACCGAATACCAAGGCTGCGTAGTCCTGAATCCACCTCAGACTCTTTA
Source organism: Calotriton arnoldi (assembly GCA_963921515.1). Taxonomy (NCBI): domain Eukaryota; kingdom Metazoa; phylum Chordata; class Amphibia; order Caudata; family Salamandridae; genus Calotriton; species Calotriton arnoldi. The sequence continues at coordinate 1,285,102 of CAWUFW010002651.1, read as the reverse complement.
ACCCACTGCCAGACACTCCCTGCCCATTTATCTCACTCTTGCAGGTCCCTTCTTTCTCCATTGGTGATGGTTTTTCCGTCTTTCTCTTCCTCGTTTCTCTGTTTTCTGCTCTCTTGCTCTAGGGAAATGTCTGAGACAGAAAAATAAGTCCCGGTCCCCAAAAATGAGTGCTGGTGGCCCTCAACGGCTCAAGTTAAGAACTGAGAAAACCCATTCAAACTTCTACCAACCCCATCCTCACACAATCAGGACAGCACAAAAAGTAGATGGCAGTGCATTGCAACCCAATAGCAGCAATATAGTGATACTTCGTCAACATCAACAGAACACTTCAAAAGCGGGACACTACACTACAGTAACATACACCTGAAGCCCACTATGACAATAATAAGAGAAAACAGCACACACACAAACACCACAACCCCATGACGCTGAACCAGCTCCGTAACTAAACATTAGGCATCATCACCTGCAGCACGAAACACAAAGTACAACCCTCAGATAACCCAATATATTTTCACAGAACCATTATAGCATCTCAAAACAACAGAAATAATAATACAGCTTAGTTTAATTTGCTAGGCAACGCGCAACTGCCAACCAAAAACAACAAGACGCCAAACAGAAATGCTCTCAGACTCATCTCTCACTTGCTGAAACACAAACACACACTTTCAAATAATAAACCGTGCCAAAGTACTTATCACATTTAACCAGTGGCAGCTGGTACGGATCGGGGGTGGCGGGGAAGTGCGCGGAGGGCCGGGGGTTTGGGAGGAGTGGGTAAAGAAGAAAATAAATAAAACTTACCTCCTCGCTGCGTCTCTCTTCGTTGTCCCTTGTCGTCGTCCCTCCGCTCTGGCCGGAACCGGAAGCACCCAGGCTCCCCTAAGCCAATCACAACGCTGCAATGCATCGTTGTGATTGGTCTTAGCGCCGTGGTTCACCGCTCAGCCAGGGAATGAGAGCCTGGGCATGTTCTCCACCCAGCCTGTAATGCAGCCTGGGTGGAGAACTTGCAAAGGGCGCATGGCTGTTGAGACGGCCGGCCAAACATTCATGCGCACTTTACAGAGTGCTCACCACTCCTCCCCTGCTCTGAGAGCAGAGCAGCCCCGCCCTGCCCCGCCCCGCCCCGCCAAGCTGCCGCAACAGGAACAAATAAAATGATACTAAAAATGAGTTATTATCATTTTATTTTTCCTTTATTTTCACTGTTGAAAACAGTGGGGCGATGCTCCTCCGCCTTAGCGGAGGAGCCGCCACTGCATTTAGCAGGCATCCAGGGGCCCTTCACTAAACCGAGGGTCATTTATCAACCTGTAAGCATAGTAACTAATCCACACAACGCAGTGTTGTTTTTGAACACCCAGTATGCTGACAGCACTCAGACACTCACCACACACCAGATGCAACATCTACAGGGCTCGGGCTACGGACTAGATCACCCAGATCCTACTGTGAGATCAACAATGCAGGCTTTGCTCAGGAAGAGGTGTGGAATCTGTCTTGGTATCTGTGTGCGATTGCCTGAAATTAACAGCGGACACCAGTGGAGCAGCAGCGTTATCACCTTTCCATTTGCAATTTTCGACACCATCCACCACCAGAGACTCCACTGGAAGACCTCGGCGTATGAAGAAATAGACCAAGCTTGATCTCTTCCTATCTCAAAAACAGACGGTCAGGTATCAACTCCCCCATTCACTTCTCCACATAAACTCCACACTGCAGCGTCCCACAAAGCTCAATAACGTCTCCACTCCAGATCAACCTCTACCTCATGCTATGTCTAGATCTGATCAGGACATTCAACTTGACATTCTACACCTCAACCACGCTGATGACACGCAGATGTATTTAAAAGCGGAATCCCAGAGAACCTAGACTCCTTTGGACTTGACAAGTGCCATGCTGCCTCTGATGATGGATAACTACAGGAAATTGATGGTGGCCTTTACGTGGTCAGGGCGGGCTATTCCGCACATTTAGGAAGCCTTACGGGGTAATGTTGCAGGCATTGAGTTCCCGGCTCCCAAGGGTTGGTGGGAGGAGAAACTATCAGTGGATCTACAGGATATCACATGGAGGAGGTGCTTGGAGTCTGTAAGAACGGGTACATGAAACGCCCGATTTAGGTTTACACAATTTAATTATTTACACCACACGTACTTTTCCCCGGACAGAATCGCAAAGATGCACCCAGGTGCCCGAGCAGCATGCCCCAGATGTCAGCAGGCTGACGCAGACTGCCTTCATATGGTGTGGCTTTGCCCTGTAAGTAATAGTGGACTTCTAGAAAACAGTAACCTCCTGTATAGCAGATATCACTGCCGCCATTTTGCCATGTGACCCTGTGCTCTGCCTTCTTAATTCCAGGGGAGTGACGAAACGAACGAAACAATTAAGGGGGTTTCAGGGTCTGGCACTTGTATTGGCACAAAGACGTATTGCCATGTCCTGGAAGGCGACGACTGCCCCTCTGATTATCACATGGCACAAAGATGTGACCCGTGGGCATCTGCAGATCTTTCGGTTCGAGCGGATACCAGAGCCATGGATGGGAGGTGTGATCTCACTGAACGGTGCAAGGATTATTTGACTAGATTGAGTGCAATACTTACCCCTCCTGAACAGCCCGAAGAGGCGCAGCCATGACAGCCAGCGCTGCTGCCCTGGCGGTGTGGTAGCCTGCCACTTCAGTGATATTGCCCTGGCAGTGTGGTAGCCTGCCACTTCAGTCATATTGCCCTGGCAGTGTGGTAGCCTGCCACTTCAGTCATATTGCCCTGGCAGTGTGGTAGCCTGCCACTTCAGTGATATTGCCCTGGCAGTGTGGTAGCCTGCCACTTCAGTGATATTGCCCTGGCAGTGTGCTAGCCTGCCACTACAGAGATATTGCCCTGGCAGTGTGCTAGCCTGCCACTTCAGTGATATTGCCCTGGCAGTGTGGTAGCCTGCCACTTCAGTGATATTGCCCTGGCAGTGTGGTAGGTAGCCTGCCACTTCAGTGATATTGCCCTGGCAGTGTGGTAGCCTGCCACTTCAGTGATATTGCCCTGGCAGTGTGGTAGCCTGCCACTTCAGTGATATTGCCCTGGCAGTGTGGTAGCCTGCCACTTCAGTCATATTGCCCTGGCAGTGTGGTAGCCTGCCACTTCAGTGATATTGCCCTGGCAGTGTGCTAGCCTGCCACTTCAGTGATATTGCCCTGGCAGTGTGGTAGCCTGCCACTTCAGTGATATTGCCCTGGCAGTGTGGTAGCCTGCCACTTCAGTGATATTGCCCTGGCAGTGTGGTAGCCTGCCACTTCAGTGATATTGCCCTGGCAGTGTGGTAGCCTGCCACTTCAGTGATATTGCCCTGGCAGTGTGCTAGCCTGCCACTTCAGTGATATTGCCCTGGCAGTGTGGTAGCCTGCCACTTCAGTGATATTGCCCTGGCAGTGTGGTAGCCTGCCACTTCAGTGATATTGCCCTGGCAGTGTGGTAGCCTGCCACTTCAGTGATATTGCCCTGGCAGTGTGGTAGCCTGCCACTTCAGTGATATTGCCCTGGCAGTGTGGTAGCCTGCCACTTCAGTGATATTGCCCTGGCAGTGTGCTAGCCTGCCACTTCAGAGATATTGCCCTGGCAGTGTGGTAGCCTGCCACTTCAGTGATATTGCCCTGGCAGTGTGGTAGCCTGCCACTTCAGTCATATTGCCCTGGCAGTGTGGTAGCCTGCCACTTCAGTGATATTGCCCTGGCAGTGTGGTAGCCTGCCACTTCAGTCATATTGCCCTGGCAGTGTGCTAGCCTGCCACTTCAGAGATATTGCCCTGGCAGTGTGCTAGCCTGCCACTTCAGTGATATTGCCCTGGCAGTGTGGTAGCCTGCCACTTCAGTGATATTGCCCTGGCAGTGTGCTAGCCTGCCACTTCAGTGATATTGCCCTGGCAGTGTGCTAGCCTGCCACTTCAGTGATATTGCCCTGGCAGTGTGCTAGCCTGCCACTTCAGTGATATTGCCCTGGCAGTGTGGTAGCCTGCCACTTCAGTGATATTGCCCTGGCAGTGTGCTAGCCTGCCACTTCAGTGATATTGCCCTGGCAGTGTGCTAGCCTGCCACTTCAGTGATATTGCCCTGGCAGTGTGCTAGCCTGCCACTTCAGTGATATTGCCCTGGCAGTGTGGTAGCCTGCCACTTCAGTGATATTGCCCTGGCAGTGTGGTAGCCTGCCACTTCAGTGATATTGCCCTGGCAGTGTGCTAACCTGCCACTTCAGTGATATTGCCCTGGCAGTGTGGTAGCCTGCCACTTCAGTGATATTGCCCTGGCAGTGTGGTAGCCTGCCACTTCAGTCATATTGCCCTGGCAGTGTGCTAGCCTGCCACTTCAGTGATATTGCCTTTGTTTTCCTGGATTGGGTGGCGGGTGCGGGGAGACGCGCGGCGGTGATTGTATTGTTGGTCATTGTTTCTTTCGTATTCGCTTGCAAGGCTCTGATGCTCGTGTTAACATGGGATGATGATTATCCTTTCAGTACTATATGGATATATTGCTGCAAAGGACATCTGGGCCAGACTAGCCCACACGATAGTACTGCCATATCTTGCTGTAAACTGTGTATGTCATGCGTAAAATTAATAAAAAATATATATTTTAAAAAAAACGGCCATAAATTGAACTCTTCCAAAACAGAGATGATGATATGTGCACAAAGGAGAAACTATCAACCTTCAACAATCTGGCCCAAGGAACTCGAGCCTCGACAAGCAACATCAAGGGAGGAAAAAACATCAGAGCAACCATGGACTCCAACCTATCCCTGATCGCCACAAGTTGATGATGTAACAAGGAGCGCACTTCTGTACTCACACAACATTGCGACATATCTTCTCTTCGTGGAATAACCAAAGAAATTGACGCCATTCTCAACCTTGTGATGTCATAATTGCACGCCATTCTCAACCTTGTGATGTCATAATTGCACGCCATTCTCAACCTTGTGATTTCATAATTGCACGCCATTCTCAACCTTGTGATGTCATAATTGCACGCCATTCTCAACCTTGTGATGTCATAATTGCACGCCATTCTCAACCTTGTGATGTCATAATTGCACGCCATGCTCAACCTTGTGATGTCATGGGTTGACTACACACATGGCCTATACTTTGAAGTTCCCAGCTTCAAACTATGCAAATTGAAAACAGCTGCCAAACACTGCAGCAAAACTGTTCTTCCACCTCCATCCAAAGGAACACAATGCACTGGTGATTCACAAATTGTACTGGCTGTGGATAGAGGTATCCTGTAAGAAGATCCTTGGTGCCTGCTATACAAAGGACACTCAGCTCAAGACCAGCACCTCTTCTAACCATTTCCTCCTACAAGAAAAAAGGCCACTGGAGGAAAAAACATCCTCAGTGCAAGTGGCACAGCTTTGCAAATCCTTGCCAGCTACGATACAAAGGGCCTCATTTACGGCATTTTGGCAAAGGGGCTGCGCTGCCCTACGCCAAAGTGAAAGGGCAGGAATGCACCATATTTAAGCAATACGGTGCATTCCTGTCCTTCCTGCCTACACTGATGCCATTTTGGCAGCCTAGCGTCGACGTAGGCACCCTTGCACCATAGTGCAAGGGCGCCTCCGTTGCAGGCAGGATTGCTTTTGTGCAGGAAGGGGCACCTTCCTGCACTAAAACAATCCTATGAGGGTTTTCCTCTTTCTATGTGTGCTGCGTTCTGCAGCACCCATGGAAAGAGGAAAAACAATGAGATATAAGCATATTTCTCCTCGTTACGCCTCACCTCGGGAGGTGTACAGATTTGACGCTTCCCCATGTTTACATCACTTTGTAAATCTGGGGCAGCGTCAAATTCCATGGGTGTTGCGTGGGAAAACCCACCGCAACGGCCATCGAGCACCTCCCGGGAGCAGAGTAAGGCAACGCAGCGGTTTGCGCTGCATAACCGTACTCAGGATTTATGAGGCTACTCAAAGCCACGCAGGGTGGCTTTGCGTGGCTTCCTAAATCTTTATGAGAGCCCTGCGTCATGCATGTACCACTTTACGTGGTGCAAAAGTGATGCGGGGCTCTCATCAATAAGCCCCAAAGTGTGCATGCCTATCTGAATTTCCAAAAATAAGAAAAGACTATGTGTACCCCTAAATAAGGATTCCGAACCAACCTAGCTTCTTGTATCATCAAAACTGAGCAACGTCAGCTTTAAAATCTGAAAAAACACTGATCAAGAGGGATTTAAGACAGACACAGGAACACAGACAATTCCAGAAAAAGCCTCAGAAACTGCAAAACTTCTGCACCACTTCAGTGAACTGCAATCAGTGCATCTTCACATTAGGCTTACGCTTTTCTGAGCTGATGAATGATAACAGAGATTTCTTAGCGCCTATAGTCAGAGCCGCATGGAACAACCCCCGACTGGACCCTCAGACACAAAAATATCAAGCCAACCCGTAATCTGGGAAGCCATAAAACATGCCTATACTTTCACACAACCACCATCAACCCTCTAAAACCTTCCACACAATAACAAGAGCTCATGCATCCAAGTACAAAGAGATCTTCCACCTGTCACTCCGACTGCTGCAACAAAACATTGGGGCATATTTACAAGAAAATGGTGCAGTGCTGTGCCGCAAGCAATTATGCTGCACCGAGCTGCAGTGCGGGAATGTGCTGTATTTACAACAACATGGTGCATTCCTGTACTCACCCCTGCACCGCTGCAAAAAAAGTAGCCTAGCGCCGACACCCTTGCACCATCGTGCAAGAGTGCTAGCGTTGCAGGGATGATTGCTGTTGTCTCTTTCTATGTTATAGAGCAAAAAACGAGGAGAAATAAAGGCATTTTCCCTCGTTGCGCCACTCCAACGCCTCCTTTTGAAAGGCGTTAGTTTATGCCGCTGCCTCAGATTTACAGATCTTTGTAAATCTGGGGCAGCGTCAAAAAGCAATGCGTGTTGCTTGGGAACAACCACAGCAACACCCATTGCACTCCCCTTTGCCACAGAAAACTGCATCTAGGTGGACCATATTTACAAGGCAGCGTTAAGCCACGCAAAGTGGCTTAGCGCCGCCTTGTAAATATGGAGCAGGGCAGAGCACCACCGGAGCGTCGTAAAAAGAGACGCTCCGGTGGCGCAGGGTCCTTGTAAATATGCCCCATTGTGTTACCATAATACAATGAGCTGGTATCTTGAATGGATTTAATACAGACCTCCCTGCAAATCCCAATCCGGCCCTTCTGGCCAGCTTCAAGACTGGACACTCTGAAGCACTGTGAACCCTAGTGATGCAGCAACAGGGTGCATTAGGGACCACCTCAAAGGCAGACAGTACTTGCAAATTTCTCATCACTTTCTCTTAAGTCCCCTCCAAGATTATACAGAATGGTGGCCTCTAACTGCGGCAGCAAGGGCAGTAAAGTGGTTGATAGTTCGACAGGAAACCTCATAGGACCCTGAAGAATAACAGACAGAAACCAACAAAAGTAAACTGTCCAGGTCTTCCTCACACTCCTTTCCCATCACCACAGGTTAAGTGCTGCGACCCAGGAGGAAGTGACGCAGCACTCTGGCACTCACGTACAAGACCAAAACACTTCCCACACAGACCCCCCTGCACATGCAGCACCCTTCCAAGCAAGCACCCTCTCACGGCTGCCCATTCAAGCAAGCATCATCTCACGGCTGTCCATCCGAGCATGCACCCTCTTACGGCTGTCCATCCGAGCAAGCACCATCTCACGGCTGTCCATCCGAGCAAGCACCCTCTCACGGCTGTCCATCCGAGCATGCACCCTCTTACGGCTGTCCATCCGAGCAAGCACCATCTCACGGCTGTCCATCCGAACAAGCACCATCTCACGGCTGTCCATCCGAGCAAGCACCATCTCACGGCTGTCCATCCGAGCAAGCACCATCTCACAGCTGTCCATCCGAGCATGCACCCTCTTACGGCTGTCCATCCGAGCAAGCACCATCTCACGGCTGTCCATCCGAACAAGCACCATCTCACGGCTGTCCATCCGAGCAAGCACCATCTCACGGCTGTCCATCCGAGCAAGCACTATCTCACGGCTGTCCATCCGAGCACGCACCATCTCACGGCTGTCCATCAGAGCAAGCACCCTCTTACGGCTGCCCATCCAAACAAGCACCCTCTTACTGCTGCCCATCCAAGCAAGCACCATCTCACGGCTGTCCATCCGAGCAAGCACCATCCCACGGCTGTCCATCCGAGCATGCACCCTCTTACGGCTGCCCATCCGAGCACGCACCATCTCACGGCTGCCCATCCGAGCACGCACCATCTCACGGCTGTCCATCCGAGCAAGCACCATCTCACGGCTGTCCATCCGAGCATGCACCCTCTTACAGCTGCCCATCCAAGCATGCACCATCTCACGGCTGTCCATCCGAGCAAGCACCATCTCACGGCTGCCCATCCAATCATGCACCCTCTTACGGCTGCCCATCAAACAAGCACCATCTCACGGCTGTCCATCCGAGCAAGCACCATCTCTCGGCTGTCCATCCGAGCAAGCACCATCTCACGGCTGTCCATCCGACCATGCACCCTCTTACGGCTGCCCATCCGAGCAAGCACCATCTCACGGCTGTCCATCCGAGCAAGCACCATCTCACGGCTGTCCATCCGAGCAAGCACCATCTCACGGCTGCCCATCTAAGCATGCACCCTCTTAAGACTGTCCATCCGAGCATGCCCTTCACACTTCGCAAGAGACTAGACAAATCCAATTACACTTAGAATGAAGGTCAGAGCCGTGGGAAAAGAAAAAACCACAGACAGCCCACAGCACTATAGGCCACGTCAGTCACTGGCAAATTAATGTTGTACAAGTGTTAGTAAAAGGCAGGGCTTTAAGTGGGCACCGGCAGATCTAAAAAGAAGCTGCTGAGACGGGTCCCTATCAGGCTCTCCGTTTTCGTCCTCACCCTCAAGGTGAAAAAATATACATATCTTAACTGCAGCAGTAGTACACTTTACTGCCTTTGATGTAACTTCAAAGGGACTCGTTATAGTTCTTTCACAGTCTCATCATTTCAGAACTGAAGCATTTACAATATTGTATACAACGAAGCCATAGTTGCTTATTTAGCTTATGCAACTAACAAGCATTGACAAAGCCAATAGCACTTGTTGTAGGTGTAATGTTACTTTTTTGTATTATATATATCTGGATGCAATGACAGAAGCAGGAAAATACCAGTCGGGGTGGCACATTATGCTGAGCACAGATTTTCAGTTTACGTGTTTTAACCACGCCCTTAATTACATCTGCCACGCCCCTTTGAGAGACCCCCAGTTTTTTCATCCCACTTAAAGCCCTGGTAGGCAGGGCACGAGTCGGGGGTACACGCAGGTGGACGGTGTCCACCCACTTTTTTCACAGGGTGAACGCCGTCCACCCTGCCAAGAATGTGGGCCCCACTGAATAATGTGCTGAACTCGTTCAGGTGTAATTTCAAACACTGGGACACTTTCAGCAGCGCTTGCACGTTGTCTGCTTTCCTTCTGCAACAAGCAACAAGGCTGGGAGGGGGCTTTCTTATTTAAGACTCCTGCTGGGCCAATAACAAAGGCCGAATTTGAGGGGTCATCAGGCCTCCTTTTGTTCGAGTCTCTATGCTGGGAGCAGTCAGGAGCCTCACACCTGATGCAAATGAAGCAGAAGGGAAACAAAGGCTTCAACCTTGTTAGCTCTTCACACTTACCTAAGAGAGGCAGCTTTTCACTTCGGTCAGTCCCTGTTTAGGAGATATGCATGCACTGTAAGAACATCAGATGTGTTGGTCTTTCCCAGTATTTACACTAAGCAAATTGCATTTATATAGAGCTTACTTCCCGTGAGGACGCGTTGAAATAATTTAAGTACCACTATTTTTTCTTGTATAGCCCTACTCATTCCAATGCAGGGTGTCAAAGCGCTTTACATCAACACGTGCATATTACATGCACAATAAATTATATAAGTTTGTAAATGAATGTACAGGATGTGTTACATAAAACTGGGGGATTGCAAGGTGAAGTCACATGTCATCTGCCATAGCTCACTGCGCTCTTATCCTCGCAATGCGCTCAAACGTACACATGATAGACCTGCTAAACATATATGTGAGGGCTTTAGATCTGATGTCACTTCTTGTGATGCCACTTCCTGTAAAGTTGTGGCTTGTGATGCCACTTTCTATGATGTCAATTCCTGTGATGCCATGTGTGATGTTGTGCGTCGTGATGTCATGCGCCGTGATGTCGCGTGCCGTGATGTCACTTGCATACTGCCTAACTAGGTTAGTCCCCCCACTTCTTCTTTTAGGACTTGTGCCCTGCTGGTAGGTATGCCAGGCCTGAAGCTTTCAAGCCAATGGACTAGAAATTGCTTCTCGAATACCGTACAGAGACTTCACTGCGGATTTTGTAAAAAGGATAACACTCCCGCAGAGAACAAGTGGGATTATCAAAGAACGCGAAGAAACGAAGGCGGGAGAGGCGGAAATGATGACGCGCATAGCAGAGACTGCTGCCCGGTGATAACAGAGTGACAGACTGTTTACTGAAACAACATCCGGTATCCATGCCACCGACGGGTATCTGTGGAAAATACTTTTAAATACATGAAGTCAGAGTGACTGTCAGTACCTTGCAGCAGCGAGAGGGCTGCGGAGAGGAGAGGCGTGTCCCCTCCTCCCAGAGTGCTGCACTCCGTCCGTCAGTCTGTCCCGGCGAAGGGAAAGGCACACGAGACCTTGAACGCACCCACACCTCCATAAAGGAATGTCGCTTGCAGGGACAGACGAGACCCAACAATTCATAATGTGAAAGCTGAGCCAGGCACCGCCAGAACACAATGCGTCCCTTGACAAGGGAGCCTCGGGGGAGGAGTGCACATATTAAAAACCACACACCTGCAGGGCACCTGGACAGGCGACAAAAAGTCCTGCCCCGGAACACAACAGATGCGACATCTTCGGGGCTATCACATTTCAGCGTTTGATAGTCCCTGGCCACGAAGCCATTGTTCCCGAAATAGCCACCAGATCACAGACTGTATACAGACATTGTTCAAAGGGTGCAGTTTTTAGAATTGCATTCGTACACGAAAATGTCCACAGGCATGCCAAAGCATTGGAAGGGGGTCAGGCCTTTTAGTGAGAAATAAGCATCGCGGAAACCAACCCAGCAAACACATAGGGGGCCAATGTAATTGGCTACCTGATCCTGTAATTAACATTTTTGCCGATAATCTAACCGCAGATTCCTTAACTTTGAATTTCCCAGACGTCAGACTGGATCCGTAAGATTTTTCTTCGAGCAATACTACTGCGCGCCGGTAGGTAGTGTTAGCCAGCTCCGTACGACGTCATCGGCGAAGTAGTGACCTCCACGTCACCTATATAGGCACCACCTCGGCACGCTGACATCAGTTACTTTTCACGACTTTCCACGCCAGAAGTGCAGAGCCATGAAATGCACTGACATTGGTGTGAATGTTAAAATCTAGGGCCCTGAAAGGGATAAGCCCTGACCCTAGAAACCTGTCGGCAGTGCAGGGAGGATGGGTGGGTAGGTAAGGAATCTCTGGCTAGATTATGTCTCTACCAGATAAGGTGTTACCGAAGATAAGTAACTTGTTCATCTGATAGAGACATCTAGCCGCAGATTCCTTACCTTTGAATAGATACCCAAGCAATACCATCCCCGGAGGAGGGACTGTGGACAAGTTAGACCATAAAACCCTGCATGACAGGGGAGTCAAAAAGGCTGTCCCTGCGGACTTGAGTGTCAAGGCAGTAATGCTTGGTAAACGTGTGCAGGGATGCCTACGTTGCTGCCGACAAATGTCCAGAACTGAAGCGCCACGTTGCAATGCTGTGGTAGCAGCCTTAGCTCTGGTGGAGTGAGCCCATAAACCTTCAGGAGACTGCTTTTTGGCCTGAGAGTAGCAAATTTTAATGCAGAGGACGACCCGTCGCGAGATAGTCATCTTCTGCACGACCTTTCTTCGCTCCAACGTACGCCACGAAGAGTTGGTCATCCACCCAGAACTCTTTAGTGCGGTCAAGGTAGAACCCAGGCGGTGGAGTCGCTCCTCTTCTTTAGAGGGATGCGGAGGAGTGTAGAAAGTGGGCAAGGTGACAGATTGCCCCACATGGAATGGTGTTACCACTTTCATGAGGAAGGAGGCCTTGCGAAGCACCAATTTCCCAGGGAATATTGTCAGGTAAGGAGGCTTGGATGACAAAGCCTGCAATTCGCTCACCCTCCTGGCAGATGTGATTGCCACTAAAAAGGCTGTTTTGATGGCAAGCAGCTGGAGGGAAGTGTTGTGTAGAAGTTCGAATGGAGCACACATCAGGAAGGTGAGAACCAAATTAAGGTCCCACTGAGGCATAATGAATGGGGAAGGTGGAAACATATGCACAAGACCTTTGAGGAATCTATTTACAATTGGGGATTTAAATAATAAGGGTTGGTCTGGCAGCCGTAATAAGGCAGACAGGGCCGAAAGGTACCCCTTCAGAGTGCCCAGAGCAGAGCCCTGCTGGGCAAGGGTCAAAATAAAAAGCAAAACATCCGAAAGGGAAGCAGAAAGAGGATCAATAGCCTTTTCTGTACAATATAATACAAATTTGTTCCATCGGCAGGCGTACATGGTCTTGGGGGAGGGATGTCTGGCTGGCAAAATAACATTTCAAACTTCAGGAGGAAGGTCAAATGTTATCAACTGTCACCACTCAATCTCCACGCAAGAAGGCGTAGAGTTGACAGGTCGGGTGGAGGACCCTCCCCTGCTGCTGCGACAGAAGATCCTCCCGAAGGGGGAGCCTGATCGGAGGATCGATGATCAAATGGAGAAGCTTGGGATATCAGACTCTCCTTGCCTGGTCCGGAGCCACAAGAATGACTTGGGCCTGGTCGCTCCTGATCTTCTTGAGCACTCTGGACAGGAGTGGTATGGGCGGAAAGGCATACAGGAGGCCTGAGCTCCACTCTAGACGTAAAGCGTCTCCGAGCGAGAGCCACCTTGGAAACCTCCAGTGCGCAAAATTGCTGACTTTGCGCGTTCTTGGTGGAGGCGAACAGATCTAACCAAGGCTTTCACCACTGTTGAAAGAGACCATGCCTTACCTCCGGATGGACATGCCATTCGTGATCTGCTAGGCATTGATGGCTTAGTTTGTCCGCCCTGGCATTCCGAGAACCTGCAGGTGTTGAACCCCCAGGGATATACCCTGCTGTTCCAGCCAAGTCCAGAGATGCAGGGCCTCTTGACAAAGGGTCCACGACCCCACCCCGCCCTGTTTGTTGCACCACATGACAGTGGTGTTGTCTGTGAACACTTGTACGAGCCTCCTCTTGATGGAAGGAAGAAAGGCTTTCAATGCCAAACTAATCGCTCGGAGTGTAGTGTAGCTCCTATTTCCCTAATAGGCTCTGCGCATTGGAATAATATATCCTATAGGTTTGACATAGGACTAAGGTCAGTATGTCCCTATCGAGTATATTAAACTTAATTACTTGTGCCAGCTAGCTCAGAGGCCACTAGAAACTCCTTGACAACAAGAAGGGAGTAGTTTCTGGCAGCCGCAAAACATGACCACTGTGTTTCCCTTTAGAATCAGAACGTGTCCCAGAGTCGTGGAAACAATAGATAACTATTTCACTCAGCTCACTTGTGCATGCTTAGTTTTCTCCAAAGTTACACGGAAAGAAATAGACGGGCGTTTTCAATAAAAGATTTATTGAACAGTCTTGTTTCTGGTGTAAGTTAAATGTGCTGTTACGATCACAAGACAGTATGCGAGATAAATAATGTACAGTGTGAGCAGTAGAAATAAATAATACTGCGTTAGCATTATCTTTTAGTACATATGCTGTTACAAAAATAACACAGACTAAAAATGCGAGTACTCATACGATGCGTTTCTAATCTAGTTCTACCCCAATGTTCCTAACCTAACCTACGTGTATGGAGAGGTATGAAGTAGGTGAAGTATTCCTTACTATGGTATACTAAGAGTATGTTAAGCCTAGTATGCCTAGTATGCCAAGAGTCCCTCTAGGTTCTTGTCAGCCCCATACCTGAAGAATGAGAGAGGTAGGAATCTCTTTGCCAGACTCGAACTCCAACACCCCGCAAGGGAAGTTAGATCACTGGAAGCTGGACTCTCTGCGTGCAGGGATGACAGCGTCTTCTCAGTGCGTCAGGCCGGGAAACGGGCTCCTCTGAAGTCGAGGTCTCCTCTGATTTACAGGGGCTAGGGAAGGTATATTTATACCTTAGAAGTACCTCACAATGTTAGCATTGACGTGAATTGGACAGCGAAAGACGTCATGAATGAACCCCTAAGGAATAATGGTTCATGCATAATATATGAGTCCTTGAAGAAATCAATAGTCCTGGACTAGGAAAACTCCCGCAGCCTAAGGGTCTGTTCTTCATGTACTCGTTGTGTCGTTAGGGTGGACGGATGTCGGAGACCATGCCTGTATTTGGAGTGCATGGTTTAATGCCTAAATAAGGCCTGGGAATTTATGCCTATATAAGGGCAGGGCGAATTGTGCCTATATAAGGACATGATACTGGAAAGCCCGTTATGGACACCCTAAGAGGAATACAACACCCACTCCACTTTCGTGTGTACGATAATACTAAAATGCTAAACATTTAAAATGCTAAACATAAAATGGAGCACCGCATATTTAAAAATATTTCTTAAAAATATTAAAAAACATAATATAAAATGCAAAAGGTACTGTACATTTGAAGCAACAGCTTTTCATTTCAGGCATATAGTTTTGAAAATAAATGCAATTGGAATGAAATAAGCAATAATATTTACATGTGACAAGAAATGATCGATAAGTTGTTAAAAAATCAAAGTCATTTCATGTCATGAAAATCAATGAACTGTTTTTAGACACATAAGATGACTAAATGTCCCTGGAAGGACCGCCAAGTCTGTACTATAAGGCTAGTTCTACTTTAAGCAAATTGAAGTGCCATTTTCGTTTTTAAAAAAAAAATGGGAAAAAGTTCAATTTTGGTAGAGTTCCAAGTTTTTGTAGAATGAAGGCCAAATTGTTACTGCTTCTCTGGAACACTGTATGCTGAATCAGAGTCAGTTTACGGGTCTGGTGTAAACATGAGATCATCTATTTCTATAGACAAAACATCATCCACTGTAGTTGGTGTTAGTTGGAACAGCTCGTGTAGTAGATTAATTGCACAGAGATGGGAAGCATCGCTTCCAGCATAAGTTGCCTCAGCAATGTTCGCGTCCGTTGTTACCTGTGTGCCTGTAGATCTTTCTCGTACCTCAGCAGCAGCCGGAAGCGTCTGTGAGATCTCAATGAATGCTGACATCAGGATAGGAAGCCTCTGGGGACAACACAGAGCATGGGCCGTTATCGGGTCCAGCAGAGTATCGACATCCGTTGGCGTTGCTGATGGAAATGTTAGACAGGTGTCCAACACGCATTCTTCACCGCATAGCAGGCATCGTAGAACAGGTAAGATGCAATCTTGCCAGATTGGTCTGAATGACAGGAACCAAGTTGTATTAAGGTCCCGTAGACGAGTCATGCCCAAAAGCTTTACTATTTGCTCACGGC
Organism: Calotriton arnoldi; assembly: GCA_963921515.1. Classification (NCBI taxonomy): domain Eukaryota; kingdom Metazoa; phylum Chordata; class Amphibia; order Caudata; family Salamandridae; genus Calotriton; species Calotriton arnoldi. The sequence goes on along the minus strand of CAWUFW010002651.1, from coordinate 1,269,451 downwards.
ACTTTCGTTCAAGGAGAGCTTTCTCCATTTCGCTCGGAGTGATGTCGGCGAATAGGCTGGCCATAGCGCAATAGCAGGAAGAGAAATAGAATTCCGGCAACAAGTGCTAGAATTAATGGTATGCCACCAAACACCGAATGTACAAAGTTCAGGATGATTCCGAGTATTGCCTGGAAAGGTGCTAACAGACCGGAGCAGATGCTCTTAAATACATGTACAATTCCGGTTGTATCAGACATATTGAAGATTCGTCCTATCATTTCTACGAAATGTATAGGGCAGTTTGTACGTATTAAAGTCTGTATCTCAGCCGAAGTCCTTGCTACTTGGAGATCATAGGTTTCTTTGGCCGAGGTCAAAGGCACTGTTTGCTGTAAAAGCATGGCTTTCATTCTGATCAAAGTATCAAATCTTATAAAAGAGACGTTCAGCGAAGGCCATAGAGGCGACTCCCTGACTGTGTCTATTGGGGCAAACAATACTTGCATACAGCAAGTGACCCTGGAGTTGACCGTTACTAGATATGGGATGCCTGGCAGCATGCCACAGCAGCTCTGATCATTCAACATGAGGTAACTCCCATTAGAAAGTTGTCCAAATGTTGGATTAATCACAGCAGCTGGTGTACCCTGCTGATGGCAAGACAAATTTGCCACAGAACCATTACAAGCCCCGTGTAAGGAAATGTCCTGACATATAAGCGAACCGCTTAGTGCACGTTTACAGTTTGTACCGCTCAAAAACACTTCACGATCCCCACTCCAACATCTATATGTATACGGTAAATCCCAAGATGTCTTAATGTATTCCTTACCCAACCTTTCATATTTGCCTGCTTGCATTTGTTTGAGGCAATACTGAAACTGAAAAGTAGTCACAGGTAGTGTGATTTTGCCATGAATAAGTCATTCTGTAGCTGGTTTTTCTGCCACTGTGAATGGTAATTTTTCCAGTTTTTCAATGCTCAGCACTGTATACCTTGCTCCTCTTTGTGCCAATTCGATCTGTTTATCAGTGAGATTGTATTCTGCAAACAGAGCCGTTGTGTTGATAAAACGCCAAGGCACATAGCCCGCTCGCAAAGATTGCAGCGTCCAGCTTAATAACACAATAGAACGTAATTGAGATTGGCCTTGTTGTAACATCGCCAAATCTTGTTCTAGTATGTCGATAGCAGAGGATACAATGCCGTCCAGTGAATATATTCTGGAGGACAAAGTTGTTAACCCATTGTCGACCACAGAGAGTGTTTTCTCAAAATTAATACGATCAAGTTCACGGTTCTGCGGCCTCCATCTGTGATACTTTCCATGCTTCATTGTAGGCAGCATAAATGCCGGCATATATGAAACGTTTTTGACGCGGATTTCTTGGTCCAAGCAAGAATTCCCTAAGGTCTGCGTCCTTTGCAAGTAAGGTTAAGTGTTGTTTCACATCCTGTAGTGTAGACTTATGCAGCCAATCGAGGCATAGTTTCCCTACACTGTATGTTGTTACTACCCCCGGATGTTGTCTTTGGACATATCTTGGGTCTGGCCTGTTAATAGTAAAGCCCTGAGTTTTATTCAGGAATCTTTCCTGACAGTTATTCGTGTCTGTGGGCCAGATCAACCATTTTTTCCAATCAAGATTAGATCTGTTGAGTTGTAGTATATTGTCAACTGTCACCACTGCCTGTGTATTATTATCACTTGCAGGTGTTGGTACAGAAGGTTTGTTCATTTCTTTAATCTTGGCTAATCCAAGACAAGATGTTTGTTGGACAGTTTCATTCAAAAACATTATTTGTTCAGGGATGATACAGGCTCTAAATAAAGCTTCTATCCCCTGCACTTGCCAATTTTTAGTACCCCAGACAGTTTTTGTGTCTATTATGTCTTTCCAAAAGTCGAAACCCTGTCTAGACAATTGGGCATTAAATAATGCAGAGTAAATCTGTTTTGTATTTGTTAACATAATTTTCAGTCCTGTCTTGTTTACATTTTTATAGTAAAACATTTCTGGATCAGATGTATTATAACCTGAAAAATATGGAAATTTACTAGCAAATGTTTTTGAACTACCTTTAGGTGGTGTAGGACAATGTTCCCATTGGTTAAACATAAACACATTTCTTGGATATGCAGATTTATGCAAATAATGATGACCATAGTGGTTATAACAATACAGTTGTTCATAGTCTGATGAACCCTCTAAATATTCATTTTTAGAAAATGCAGCAGATTTTTCTAGGTCAAACATTATGTCATTAACAGTCTCAAAGTCCCAATCATCAGAATAGGTACTGGACGAGATTAGATCACTTAATGAAATTTTAAACAAATGTGGAATGTTCAATTGTTCCGTTGGACCGAATATATCAAAATCTGTTTTGTCCCACACTATACCATTGTGTATAGGAACAGCTGTGATGTTCATTGATGACAAGTCTCTTGCTTCACGATGGGAAGATTTATGAGGTTTCAAAAGTACGTTCACGCCTTTTCCTTCAGTGTTCACATGGATGTATCTGCCACCTAGAAGCACGCTCACAGTTGTAACCAAAGCTAGCCAGAGCAGAAAAACAAAAAGTCCAGATATAATCCAGAGTTCAATCCATGGAGAAACCAAATAAGTCTTTTTCAGAAAGTGAAGAAAGTCTTGTACTTGCTGCTTGAATTGGAATGATGCTGGCGTCGTTTCAGGTTCACTCGGATCTACTGAGAACGTATCAAAGTCAATGAAATAGCCAGAAGCAGTTCTATCAATTGTTGGAATTGCATCAGGATTTGTAGAAATCACTGGAACCAGTCGATCACTTGCTACGTTGGTGTAGACAGGTGTATTTGGACGAACTGTTACTTGGTGTTCAAGAGGGATGAGTTCCATAGCGTTGTTGCTTATCCTTCATCTGTTACTGCTGAATTCTCGATCGTTATCTGTCTTTCAGTCTGAACCTCTTGGATAGTAGCGAGAGGAGTGCGTCTGCTACTAGGTCGGAGTCCACGAGGCCTACTATTTAGTATTGGCCACATATTGTGGTTTGATGAGGTCAATGGACACAAATCTTTTCTCCTTTCTTCCAGCAAGGGGCGGCAGAAGTACTGTTCTTGTTCCTTGAACTGCTAGGACAGGTACTGGTTGTCTGTAAGAAGGTCCAAATTCCTTCTTGTCCGCAATTTTTTCTCTGACTAGATCCCCAACTTTTGGAATCTAGACAGGCCTTGCAGGGACCGCCGATTTTTCCCCAGTGGTGGTTGGCTGTAGGAATACGTTGCTTTGTTTCGTTCTTAATTTGTTTAAGTCCTGTAAAACAGCCAAACGATCTTTGATATCAAAAGGTTTATTTTCCACCACTGTGCCTACATGTTCAAGGTCCGGTACCCACATTCTTGTCCCAAATAGGACCTCATATGGAGTGACCCCCCCTAGAGAACTTCTTGGCAGATTATTCAATGAGCGTTGTACCCCACTAAGGTGTTTGACCCACCCATCACCCGAACCTAATACCCTAGCTGTTATAGACTGCTTTATGTCTACAACCGAATTTCCCTCAGGATGGAATGGAGAGGAGTACCGCAATGCAACGCCCAGACTGGCCATGGCTTCTTTGTAAGCCCGAGAGCTAAACGCAGGACCCTGGTCAGAATGTAGTGTGCCTATTGCGTATATGCCGATAAAGACTCGCAAATCTTTTATAACAGTTCGAGCGTCAGCTGAGCGCTGAGGCCATAACCATAGGAACCTAGAGCATGAATCCACTGCAACCATGATATATTTATAATTACCGTCCCTTTGCAAGGGACCGCAGTGGTCCAGGTAAACACAAGCTAATGGTTTGTCTAAAATTAACAGGGGTGTCTGCGCAGGACGTTTCACTGTTGACACTTTCATCTGTTGGCAAATATTACATTCTAAAACATAGTTTTTGGTTTGTTTCCGAATGCCAGGCCACCAATATCTTTGCTTGAGTAAAGATACTGTTGCTGAAACACCTGCATGGGCAGAAGCTATCCCTTCGTGTGCTGCTAGGATTAGTCCTAATCTGCGTTCCTTGTTTGGAATTACCCTATCCCCCACTCCAGGGATTCGAGCAAAGGAACGTTGTTCGCATCAATTACATAAGAGTACTTGAGTGGAAACTTTTTGGTAACGCTGCACTGCTGCCTTTGCTTGAAGCATTGACAGCCAACATTATCTCACCGTCTATTTTTGTTTTGGAACGAGTGATCGCAGCTACGGAAGCCGTCTGCACAGCCCCCTTTGCGGCTTCATCAGCCAATGAATTCCCTGCAACGTGAACGCCATCACGTTGATGACTCAGTGTGTGGATCACGTGAGCCTTTGGTAGTTCGTTTTTCAACTGAACTACTTGTTCCCAAAGCATTTTGTGCTTTATTGTGCCACCTTTCGCATCTTTGAAACCATTTTCAAGCCAGTTTTGTATATAGTCATTATACGACTGAACACAGTAAAAGGAATCGCACACTATTAGTGTGGGGAATTCTCGATCTGTACTTTCAAGTGCCAGTTTGAATGCTTGTAGTTCAGCTCGCTGAGCTGTACAATCTCCTAGAGACTGCGTTTTTGTGACCATAGGTCTGAAGATGCCATTTCGCATGCGATCTTTAACGATTGCACACGCTGCACTGTAAGCTTGCTTACTCCCTATTGCGGGTTGTGCGGATCCGTCAGTGTAAATTATGAATTCGTACTGATCGAGAGGCAGAATTTCAGTAGGCAGGGGACATTCATGTTCATACTGCAGGAATGCTTGTGTTTTTAAATCTGGATCAAAAACATATTCAACATCTGTTGCAGCAAGAGAATTAACCCATTGTATCCATCTTGGATGTAATGCTTTAGCATTTGGAATGCTCGCTTTTGTAACCGCTTCTAAAGCCGGTACTGGGGTTACGACAATAATGCGTTTCCCTTGGGCTAAGGCTCTTTCTTTTGCTACAGCGGTTTGAACTGCTGTTAGAATTTTTTCAGTTGAACTGAAGCGCATTTCCGCTTGTGTGTACAAATGAGATTTGTACGCTATTGCTATTGTCTCACCCTCATTGAAGGTTAAGTATGTGAATCCGCATTGACCCGAAATTATTCGGATCACCAAATTGCGTTGACTTACGCATGTTTGTAAGTGATTTGTTGCTAACATGTTAGCCTGAAGTGAACGCAAGATTTGTGTGTTCTTGTGTCCAGTTTCTGATCGAAAAATCAGGTTTGATTAATGCGTAGAGAGGTTTAACCCTTTCTGCATAATTTAGAATGTACGTTCTTCCAAAATTTAGGAAACCCAGGATGGATTGTAAGTTTTTTTTAGTGTTTTTGGAGGTTGGAGCAGCGCACACTTTTCTAAAAAGTTAGCTGCCAAGCTCTTGCCTTCACTTGAAAGCTCATATCCTAGAAATAGGACATTGAGATGGGCAATTCTGGACTTTTTAAAGTTGAATTTGTAGCCCTCAGAGGCGAAACCCAATATAATGGTGCTCACCCTGTTCAAGTGTTTGTCCAGGTCATCGTCTGTCAGATAGATGTCATTGACATAGGACAATGCCTCATTGTCATAAATTTGTAGTAACTCCGTTACCCTCGCTGAGAATAAACCTGGGCTGTTCTTGAACCCTTGTGGGAGTCGACAAAAGTGACGCTGGGTCCCCATTATGGAGAATGCTGTTAAGTACCTGCTTTCAGGTGCTATGTTTTGACAAAAGAAACCATTTGAGATGTCTAATGTTGTTTTATATTTTTACGCACAATGTTATTCATTAATGCTGTGCTATGTGCATTTTGCACTGCAAAAGTTTTAGAACAAGTGTTTAGGTGTCTGTAGTCCAAAACTAGACGATATGTATTGTCTGGTTTGGAGACAGGAAACAAAGGATTGTTCATTGAGGAGGTGCATGTTTCAATCACCCCTTGATATTCAAGTTGATCTAAGATCTCCCTGACCTGTTTTTTAGCTTCTTGCTTTATTGGGTACTGCCTTTGTGCAGTTGGTTCATGTTTCAGATGTATTTTATGGTGAGGTGAGTCCTCGTCCCATCCTACATGATTTTTATATAATGCTGGGGCCTGGGCTACTGCCCATTTCCTGGCATATGTATATTTTAGGTTTATTGGAATATGGTTGGAGAAGGCAGGCGTAATAATGTCCTCGCCATGTGGGCACTCCCTGACAAATTGTGGTGGCCAGTCTTTTTCTGCTAGAAGTATGTCATAGCCCTTTGATAGTCTTTCCCAAAAAAGCGCTTTCACCTGTCTAGGTTTGACTCCCTCCATCCGGAGTGTTATTTCATATAACCTTTGTGGAATACTAACCCTGGTGTCTACAGTCTCTACTTTAATGTACTCATTCAAGTCCACTATCTCCAGAAGTTCCTTCAGGTTCTGGCGAACTATTGTGACTTCTGCTGCACTGTCCAGCATTGTCTGAGCCCATTCTCCATTCTTGAGTTGTGTTCTCAGTATTCTCGGCATGTCTGATCTTTAGACCTGCTACTTTCTTTTTGGAGAATTGAGGTTTTGTTTTAGTTTTTGGAGCGTGTTTGTCGTCTTTCGATTTCACGCGTTCTTCTCTGTGTTCCGTCCGTCCTCTTTTTTCCGAATTCTGTGATGAGATCTGAAAGGGACGAGAGGAACGTGTATCAGTATCTTGATACCTGTCAGGTTTTCTCAAATTATCCCTATTCCTGAGGTTATACCTCCTTTCAGAGGGCTCCTTTTGAGGAGACCTACCTCGAGATTGAGAATGTTTCTCGTTTGAAATTTGTTTAGTAGACTCCCACTTCTTTTTAGAAGATGTAGGAGTTTGTTTAATTGAGTCCTTCTCAGGACTTTCAGATAGCTTCGGCTTCACTGGTCTTCCACCCAAACTATCTCTGCCTAATTCTGCATAAGATTGTTCTATAATTCTGGGTAGCTCTGTTTGATGTTCTGTAACATCAAATTCCCTTAATTTTTGGCGGATCGCAACTGCTGCTGCCTCCCCTTTAATATTAGATAATATTATTGTTGAGACCTGGTCGAAATTTTTCAGTAATTTCATACCTAAATTTAGAGCAGGCTCTGCCCCGTATTCGTTTTGAATTTGTTTGAGGACATCAGGTATTACCGCAATGGACGGAATGCCATGTGTTTTAGTATAGATGGCAGCAAAGACTGAGCCCCAAGTGGTGCAGTCCTCCAGTTGTGGTGTGATCCCCATTGGTAAACTGATTGTTAGGATTCTGTGTTTTTCATACGGGCTAGTATTTGGAAATACTGCTTCGATTTGAGTAATTTTTTGAGCTATCCAGAACGGAATTTGCTCACGTTTTGTGGGCATTTTACCCATGACTGCGTATAGAGTCTGTGGTGTAATTTTTAATGTATTCCCCTGTTGGGGAGTTTGATTTGGAATTGTTAATGGTGGCTGGACTGTAAAAGTCCGCATGACATATTGGACCAATTGTCTGTAAATTTTTATTAACTCTGTGAGTTGAGTAAGTAAATCCTCGTCTGACATCTCTTCAATGTCAGGATGAGGTGTGTAGCCGGCTAGAATCGGCCATGTTGCTCCTGGTCTACCTAGTGGACCGAGCCTGGTAATGTTTTTGTGATGTTTTAGGGCGCCTTTAAACCAGAGCTGATGCTCCTGGTATGTTAATGGGATTTCAATATCCTCGAAAGGAATGTATTCCTCTGGTGGATCATCTTCTTTGTAGAAGTGAAATGTGTGTGATATTGGATTGCATTCAGGAAGTATTACCCATGAATAGAATACCTCTGTCTGAAAGGATTCATGTGCCTCTATCACGAAAACTGCTCTACCTCCTCTTGGCGGTAGACCATGTTTTATAAGTTTTAGAGTGATGGCTCTTCTTAAGTTTTGAGGGATGTCTATAACACCCTCCTCGGTTTCATTTAAACCTGTAATGTTAAAAACTACTGTTTGGGCTGGATCAGCCGCAGCTTCACCGTTTCCGGTTTCAGTCATTTTGTTTTTTGAAAAATGTAGAACAAGTTTCAAGGAAACAAAGATAAGGTGCACAATATTTTGGAACACTGTATCCTTCAACGTTGAGCTAACCAAACAGCTAATATATAGGGTGTTTCCCTATGTAGCCGTGGTGGATACTTAACCCTGCCCACTCCAGACGTCTTTTGGAGTATATGGGTAGGAGTTTCTGAGAGAAAAAAGCACGGCTGAGTTACTCAGTATCTAACGTTGAATTACCGCCTTACCAAACCGTTGGGCGCCATGTAGTGTAGCTCCTATTTCCCTAATAGGCTCTGCGCATTGGAATAATATATCCTATAGGTTTGACATAGGACTAAGGTCAGTATGTCCCTATCGAGTATATTAAACTTATTTACTTGTGCCAGCTAGCTCAGAGGCCACTAGAAACTCCTTGACAACAAGAAGGGAGTAGTTTCTGGCAGCCGCAAAACATGACCACTGTGTTTCCCTTTAGAATCAGAACGTGTCCCAGAGTCGTGGAAACAATAGATAACTATTTCGCTCAGCTCACTCGTGCATGCTTAGTTTTCTCCAAAGTTACACGGAAAGAAATAGACGGGCGTTTTCAATAAAAGATTTATTGAACAGTCTTGTTTCTGGTGTAAGTTAAATGTGCTGTTACGATCACAAGACAGTATGCAAGATAAATAATGTACAGTGTGAGCAGTAGAAATAAATAATACTGCGTTAGCATTATCTTTTAGTACATATGCTGTTACATAAATAACACAGACTAAAAATGCGAGTACTCATACGATGCGTTTCTAATCTAGTTCTACCCCAATGTTCCTAACCTAACCTAGGTGTAGGGAGAGGTATGAAGTAGGTGAAGTATTCCTTACTATGGTATACTAAGAGTATGTTAAGCCTAGTAAGCCTAGTATGCCAAGAGTCCCTCTAGGTTCTGACATCTCTTCAATGTCAGGATGAGGTGTGTAGCCGGCTAGAATCGGCCATGTTGCTCCTGGTCTACCTAGTGGACCGAGCCTGGTAATGTTTTTGTGATGTTTTAGGGCGCCTTTAAACCAGAGCTGATGCTCCTGGTATGTTAATGGGATTTCAATATCCTCGAAAGGAATGTATTCCTCTGGTGGATCATCTTCTTTGTAGAAGTGAAATGTGTGTGATATTGGATTGCATTCAGGAAGTATTACCCATGAATAGAATACCTCTGTCTGAAAGGATTCATGTGCCTCTATCACGAAAACTGCTCTACCTCCTCTTGGCGGTAGACCATGTTTTATAAGTTTTAGAGTGATGGCTCTTCTTAAGTTTTGAGGGATGTCTATAACACCCTCCTCGGTTTCATTTAAACCTGTAATGTTAAAAACTACTGTTTGGGCTGGATCAGCCGCAGCTTCACCGTTTCCGGTTTCAGTCATTTTGTTTTTGAAAAATGTAGAACAAGTTTCAAGGAAACAAAGATAAGGTGCACAATATTTTGGAACACTGTATCCTTCAACGTTGAGCTAACCAAACAGCTAATATATAGGGTGTTTCCCTATGTAGCCGTGGTGGATACTTAACCCTGCCCACTCCAGACGTCTTTTGGAGTATATGGGTAGGAGTTTCTGAGAGAAAAAAGCACGGCTGAGTTACTCAGTATCTAATGTTGAATTACCGCCTTACCAAACCGTTGGGCACCATGTAGTGTAGCTCCTATTTCCCTAATAGGCTCTGCGCATTGGAATAATATATCCTATAGGTTTGACATAGGACTACGGTCAGTATGTCCCTATCGAGTATATTAAACTTATTTACTTGTGCCAGCTAGCTCAGAGGCCACTAGAAACTCCTTGACAACAAGAAGGGAGTAGTTTCTGGCAGCCGCAAAACATGACCACTGTGTTTCCCTTTAGAATCAGAACGTGTCCCAGAGTCGTGGAAACAATAGATAACTATTTCGCTCAGCTCACTCGTTCATGCTTAGTTTTCTCCAAAGTTACACGGAAAGAAATAGACGGGCGTTTTCAATAAAAGATTTATTGAACAGTCTTGTTTCTGGTGTAAGTTAAATGTGCTGTTACGATCACAAGACAGTATGCGAGATAAATAATGTACAGTGTGAGCAGTAGAAATAAATAATACTGCGTTAGCATTATCTTTTAGTACATATGCTGTTACATAAATAACACAGACTAAAAATGCGAGTACTCATACGATGCGTTTCTAATCTAGTTCTACCCCAATGTTCCTAACCTAACCTAGGTGTAGGGAGAGGTATGAAGTAGGTGAAGTATTCCTTACTATGGTATACTAAGAGTATGTTAAGCCTAGTAAGCCTAGTATGCCAAGAGTCCCTCTAGGTTCTTGTCAGCTCCATACCTGAAGAATGAGAGAGGTAGGAATCTCTTTGCCAGACTCGAACTCCAACACCCCGCAAGGGAAGTTAGATCACTGGAAGCTGGACTCTCTGCGTGCAGGGATGACAGCGTCTTCTCAGTGCGTCAGGTCAGGAAACTGGCTCCTCTGAAGTCGAGGTCTCCTCTGATTTACAGGGGCTAGGGAAGGTATATTTATACCTTAGAAGTACCTCACAATGTTAGCATTGACGTGAATTGGACAGCGAAAGACGTCATGAATGAACCCCTAAGGAATAATGGTTCATGCATAATACATGAGTCCTTGAAGAAATCAATAGTCCTGGACTAGGGAAACTCCCGCAGCCTAAGGGTCTGTTCTTCATGTACTCGTTGTGACGTTAGGGTGGACGGATGTCGGAGACCATGCCTGTATTTGGAGTGCATGGTTTAATGCCTAAATAAGGCCTGGGAATTTATGCCTATATAAGGGCAGGGCGAATTGTGCCTATATAAGGACATGATACTGGAAAGCCCGTTATGGACACCCTAAGAGGAATACAACAGGAGCTCCAGGAAGTTGATGTGGAATCCGGATTCTGCCAGAGACTAGAGTCCTCAGATCTCCACCTCTCCCAGATGGCGACCCCATCCCAGGAGTGACGCATCTGTCTCCACTGTGAGATCTGGTTGGGGACGGGAGAGGGGTCTGCCTCCGACCCAATTGCAGTTTGTCAGCCACCACTGCAGGACTTGTGCAGTTCCCTCCGACGTCCGAACCATGTTGAAGAGGTACCCCTGATGCTGCAGCCACTGGAACTTCAGGTCCCACTGCAGAGCCTGCAAATGCCATCTGGCATGTGTCACTAGCAGGATGCAGGAGCCTCAGAGTCATTCTCACTGAAATCCAGGATAGATGCTGAAACATCGATATCATAGCCTGAATATCCTGCACTCACCACTAGGGAGGATAGACACGAGGATAGAGTCCTCAGATTATGAATTGTCCAGAACAGCTACGATGAAAGGGAGCGTCTGAGAGGGAGTCAGGTGTGACTTCGGCACGTTGATAGTGAACCCCAGCGAATGCAAGAGGTCTGCCGTAGTCTGGAGGTGGGAGACGACAGCCTGATGTGAGCCAGCCGTCAACAGCCATTCGTCGAGATAGGGGAAGACTGGCATCCCTGATCTGCGCAGATGATATGCGACCACCACCATCACCTTGGTAAACACCCGAGGGGCACTGGTAAGGCCAAAGGGGAGCACAGTGAACTGAAAATGCTCGTGGCCTACCGTAAACCGCAGGTAGTGCCAATGAGCAGCCAGGACAGGGATGTGAAAATAGGATCCTGCAAGTCCAACGATACCATCCAATCTCCTGGGTCTGAGGCAGACAGGACCAGAGCTAGTGTGAGCATCTTGAACTTTTCCCTTTTGAGGAAGTAGTTGAGGGCTCGTAGATCTAGGATAGGGCGAAGACCCTTGTCCTTTTTCGGGACCAGAAAGTAGTGGGAATAGCAACAGCAGCCTACTTCTGGCGCCAGAACTCTCTCTATGGCTTCCTTGGCCAAGACAGTCATGACTTCCTCCTGAAGCAAAGTCAGATGATCCTCTGTTAGCCGGTTGTAAGATGGAGGCATGGAAGTAGAGGTAGCCTCGAAGAAGAGGGTGTAGCCCTTCGGACTATTTGGAAGACCCACCTGTCTGATGTGATGTTCTGCCAGCGGCTGAACCTGCCACCAACTGGTTGCCCATGATGTAGAAGGGCAAGACTAGGAAGGTTTGGAGGCTGTGGTTGCAGGGGCGTCGTGGTCTGACCGGACCTCTGTATGCCCATCCCCCGGGATTGAAATAAGCCGCACCCTCTGCTGCGCGGAGGTTGCTGAACTTGCGTGGCCTTGTGGCTGGGGTATGGCTGGTGCGGCTGAAAGCCACTTCCATAGCCATGAAAGGGACGAAAGGCGTCTGACTTTGTGGCCACTGAGAGGCCTAAGGACTTTGCCGTAGCCAGCGAGTCCTTAAAGCAATCCAGCACCATGTCTGCCCTGTCACCAAAGAGACGAGTGCCATCAAAGGGCATGTCCATGAGCGAGGCCTGGACATCTCCTGAAAAGCCAGATGTTCTCAACCAGACGTGGCATCGAACAGTCACCGTAGATGAAATTGCTCTGCCCAGTAAGACGGTCATTTCGAGACCACAACGAATGGTGAACTTTGCTGCATCTCTCCCATCTGACACCGCTTGGGAGAGGACGGTCCGGGTCTCCTCCAGGACATGTGGCAGCACTTGCGCAACCGCTTCCCACAGGGAGGGAATAAGCATGCGGTGTTCACCGACCAAAGTGGAAGGCTGGCGGAAGAAAAAATGTCTTACCACAACTGTCCAGCCTCTTAGATTCCCTGTCCGGGGGAGCGCAAGGGAACACACCCTGGGAGGTAGAGGCTTGGACCACCAATCTCTCTGCAGTAGGGTGGGTAGTGAGGGAGATTGGGTCACCCGGGGCAGGGCGATGGATGCAGGCAATTGTCCTATTCACAGGAGCCCGTGTGCTGGGGTTGAACCAAGTTCCCAGTTGGACATCCGTCAAGGCCTCGTTAAAGGGCAGCTAGGGTTCCAAAGAGGAGACACCTGGCTGCAGGACCTCTGTCAAGATATTAGTTTTGACCGTCACGGAAGGGAGCTGAAGGTCCAGGACCTCAGCCGCCCTTCGCACCACCATAGTATAGGACGCTCCCTCCTCCGTAGCCACGGTAGGGGGAGAAAGCAGGCCAGAATCTGGAGAGGTGTCCAGTCCGCTGGCCTCACCTAATTCCTCATAACAGTCCATTTCTTGATAAGGCTGGTCTTGTAAAGGGTCCAGCGCCCCTCCCAATCTTCTTCCATTTCTAGCTCTTTAGAATAAGGCTGAGGAAATTATCTTGTACCTGTAGGTTCTGTCGGTGCCGGGATAGGTGTCGGTAGGTGCCGATTTGGCTCCTGGTCGTCAGGAATCAGAATGGGGCTGGTGCCGCCGGAGGGGTGCCAGCGGCGTCTCGAGTCTCCGTGTCAGGCCGATGCCGGGGAAGGTTGCAATGGCATGACCAGCGTTGGTCTGGATCCATTGCCGGATCCATGGGAGTTCATCAGTGCCGGAGCCAGAGCCGCAGGCATGGAATCCGATGGAGCCCCCTCTGACCCTGCGGGCCCGAAGGCGGGTCCCGGTAAGGTCAGTCCGTCCAAAAATGAGGTGAATGGCCCCATAAAATTCTCATAGTAGGGTGGGGGTCACTCTGGCTCCCGGAAAATCGGGGAGGCGCGGAGCTGACCCAGGCACAGGTTCCGAAGAACGAGGCCTAGAACACCAAGACTCCTCCATCGCATCGGCCAACGGATGGGGAGAAGTGCCTCTGCCGGAACGTCCCGATGACTTGAAGTGGGACAAAGAAGACTTGGGACTCCTGGAGCGGTGCCCGGAACTTCATCTTGAACAGGACTGCGAACGAGACCTCCGAGGAGTCGTATGATGCGATGCTGACTGCTGGGCTGCAAGCAGCTTTAGGGACTGCTCCCTCAAAGCCTTCGGAGCCAATGCCCGGCAGTCAGAGCACGACTTTGAGTCGTGGTCACGCTCCAGTCACCACAGGCGGACGAGATGCAGGTCCATAACAGACATGGCGCGGTGACAGGTGCCGCAGTGTTTGAAGCCAGAAGTCTTCCAAGACATGGTGAAAAAAACTATCACACCAAAAAGGGGTCGACAAAATGTCAAAAAATACTGTCAAAAAGTGAAAGAGGGTAGCTCTCTTCACAGATCAGTGCTTGACTGGTGAGGAAAGAAAAGAACTGAAGTCAGCGCTCTGAGGTGGTGCCTATATAGGTGACGCGGACGTCACTAAGGTGCAGACGGCGCCAATGTCGTCATGCAGAGCCGATCGACGCCACCTATCACTGCGCAGTTGTATTGCTCGAAGAAAAATATTCCGGATCCAGTCTGACATGCCTGGGAAATTCAAAGGTAAGGAATCTGTGGCTAGATGTCTCTATCAGATATAGCACACTATGTATCAGAGCTCAGTTGGACCTTTATTTTATTAGTAAGAGTCTTGCCTCTTTCCTATATAGGTTATCAGTCCTTTTAGGCAGGTTTCCTTTGGCGGTTGGTAGAGTAGACAGTCTGATGATGTGGTAATGAGTTCTCACTTTGGTCTTCCCTTGTCGAGATAAAGCTTCCCATCCGGAGCCCCTGGGAAAGAATAAAGTAAAGCACAGGTAAGTTCTTTATTCATAGGGTTACACAATTATCCTTTTTATTCTTTCCTGTCTACTGTCATCCTCTATCATTCTCTTCTTTGTCCTCTGTTTATTTCAATTCCTTTTCTCTGTTCTTCTTTCTAAATTTAGGTGAGGACCTGTCTCCTTACTGTTCTCTCCTATGTGTAGCTTTCCTCAGCTTCTCTGTATCTCTGCGGAAGTCCTCCTCCAAATTAAGCGATGGTAATGGTTTATTTAAAAAAAAAAAAAAAAACATTAAACAGAAAGGCGCAAAAAAAACAACGAATTCCCCAATAGTAAACGTCTTTTACAGACTTTCTCTCACTTACACTTTATCTTCTCATGAGTGACCCTTTTGATCCTTCCCTAAAATGTAATACCCTTCTCCCGATTTATTTACATTCAGATGATGTGCAGCAGGTGTTGGGTCTCTCTTCCAAATGTGCCTACAACTGCACTTTATTGCTCCCTAGATTTTTCCCTAGCCGCCGCCCTCTATCCCTGCACCTTAGCATGCACCTGTGCGGCGTGGTGGGACCGGGGCCACTCCGATGGTTTCTGCTCTCAGGAGACCATTCGGCGCACACAGTGGTTTCCTGTTCTCCCGCCCTTATTTCCATGTCTGCCGCAGTCTTGCCTCCCATGCGGGTTTTTGGCGACCTCTTCATCTCTTGCATGCTCCACAACCCTTCTGTCTCCTCTCCCACTCCGAGCTCCGCCTCTTGTCCTTCTTTGCTTCCACTGCTCTTTTCTTTCGCCTGTGAAGAATAGAGTCCTTCCTTTGTTTCTGTCTTTACTATCATCTCCCACCTGTGTCCTTTTTCAATTTTAATGTTTTTTTATTTCTGTGCTGTAGGTTTTGGGCCTGCCGCGGACCAACGTGGAATGTCGGGTAAGTCCCCGTCTGTGTCATTCTCCTGTTCTGTCAGCTCCTGTCGCGATCCTGAGCCAAGGAGGGGATCGTGATGTCTGTATGTTGCGATCTGAACGAAATAGGGCGCCACTACAAACAACGTATGTCCCAAAGAACTACAAAGCCCAGAATGCCAAGGGACAACGACCTGCGCACCGCGGTAGGAGCCGACTGCCTTTCCGGCTTCTATAAAGCCCCGCCTCTTCCTGCACTCGGGGCTTGACAAACTTCCCGTTATGCCTCGAGGAGACAGCGCTTAGCGGATGGTATTCCCCGCTGGAGGACGAGCGCTGTGTTCTTCCTGCATCTCCGAATCCGGAGAAGTCCGTTTCCTGTTCCTCGCTGGAGTTGGAGCCTTCGTGGATTCTATCACGATCGGGAAGCTGGAGCTCCCGTTTTCTGTGTACTACGCAGGGCGCGAACGCCCTTTCAGGTATTTAGGCAATTGAGAGGAGTGGCGTGGACCGCGCTCTTCCAGTATCCCGGACTATCAGAGCAGTCTCCCGAACCTTGGCGGGGGGCTGTTCCTCTTGTGTTGGTAATTGGCATCCGTGCTTGCTGTGACTTGAACAGCGAGAGCGGGCACCAAAAGCAATATCAACAGACTTGTTACTGCGCCTCACTCCCTTCCTCTATTTTAAATGACTTACAGGAGGTGCTGTGACCTAACAAGCATCTCCCTTCCCTGAAGATCGGTGAGACCGGTGATTCTTCCGCATTTCTCCTGTGGGTGACAATTGAAGTATTCGTCATCCTCATTTCCTTATACTCCTGAGTTTCTGTGGTCTGGTAAAGTGAGTAAGGGTTCCTAGACAATAGTAGGGGGAGTGTTGTATGTCTGAATATATTGACTTCCTTCCACCTCACGGTCGTTTCCTTGTTGTTTATTCCCTTTACAGTCAGCCAGAAAAGGATAGTGACTAGACACTGGAGACTCTTCAGACCAGGCGCAGTTAAGACGCCAGTCACAAACCGCAGTGTTTATTATTTTATCCACTTCCCTTTTTCCCCGGGGTGCTCCCTAGCTCAGGGGTGTAATTTCATTCCTCTGTGTATGGTTGTGTCCAGGGGAGGAAGGGAATTATCTTCACGCCATCGTCTCTGCTGGCCGGCCTGAGAGGTTAGTGGTTTTTATGGCTTAATACTACTAACGACCTGACAGATTGTCAAGCCCAAGTAGTTGCCCAGCCTGGACGATGGATACCAATGTGGTTTTGGCCTCGCTGTTGGAGAGCCTTGCGTCTCTGCAACAGGAGGTACATACCTCTCGCCTGGAAAACCAGGAGTTGAAAAAAGAAATGGGCACCTTGCGTAGGGAGGTCGCAGGTATTACTAGAAAAGGCGCAGGGAAGGGGTCATACATTAAGGAATGGACACTACCCCCTCCGGTCTCGACCACCACACCAGTTCAGGGGGAGGTGCACATAGCCCAGGGTTCTTTGCAGTACCAACAGCAACCACACCTCCAGAGGGGTCTACTCCTACAGTCCATGTAATACAGAACCATGGTATACCCCTGGCTCCACCCGAACGTTTTTATGGAGACCCCAAGAAATTCGAGACCTTCCTTAACCAATGCCGACTCCACTTCCTCTGCAAACCTACAATATTTCAGGACGAAGCGGCAAAAACCTCCTTTATGATGTCCTACATGGGGGAAACGCAGCCAGCTGGACGATCCCGTTGATGGAACGTAACGATCCCATCTTGCATAATTTTCAGGAGTTTTGTTTGGGGATGAGGAAGCTTTTTGATCGGAAGTCACACATGATGTCTCTGGACCGGGAACTTATAACACTTAGGCAGGGGTCACAGGACTTGCTAACCTACATCACTACTTTTAATCGCCTCCTGGTGGAAACAAACTGGCCCCAAGAGAAACAGACTACTCTGTTCTATCAGGGACTGCGAGGAGAACTTAAAGACGTATTATCACAGATAGTTCAACTACCACAAACCTGCGAAGAATTAATTGACCTCACCGTTCAGTTGGATCACCGTTTACAGGAAAGAAAGGGGGATAGAAGTAGAAGTGATACCCGTTTCTTCCTCCCCCGATCTAAACCCGTTTCTGAAGAACACCCGAAGCAGTCTGAAGGATCGGAACCCATGCAAATTGGAGGTCTTCGGGGCCCGCTAACTACTGAAGAAAGGGAGAAAAGACGACAGCAGAAGTTATGTCTGTATTGCGGGAAAAGTGGACACTTCATTAGGGAGTGTCGAGCAAGAGCAAAGATACCCGAAAGACCGACTCCTTTCAGGATTCAAACTCCCACATCTCCACAAATGGCGGAAAACTAAAAAGCCCAAGCAAGGAAGGGATCTCTGTCTTGGGTTCAGAAACCAAAATGATCTCGTTAGCTCTTGCCAATACCATCCAGCCTGCTGTGGCTCATATGAATGTGTGTGTCACCTTGTGGGTGACTGACAGCAGCTCCATTGAAGTGTCTGCCCTCCTGGATTCCGGAGCCACCGGAAATTTCATTGATCAACAGTATGCCTGGAATATCGGGGTCCCGTATGAGAGCAAGAAAACACCTGAGATGGTAAAAGCAGTAGACGGGAAAGCATTGACGTCAGGACCAGTGAGGTACCATACGATTCCCCTTACGATGTGCGTAGGAGACAACCACTATGAAACTATTCAGTTTGACCTAATAGACGCTCCACACTTCCGTCTAATTCTGGGAATGCCCTGGCTCACACTTCATGACCCTGTTATCCGGTGGTCGGACCGCACGGTTTCCTTAACCTCCGTATATTGCAAGGACCAATGCATCCAACAGCCCACACACCTGAATGTGTCTTCTTGTGCGCAAGCTGAACTTCTAGCGGAAGGATGTGAAGAACTTGGGTATTGCTGTTCCACCACGCTACCAGAAGTCTACAAGGACTACATGCCAGTATTTGACAAGCAAGAGGCGACACATCTACCACCTCATCGGACGTACGACTGTCGCATCGACCTCCTACCCGGAGCTGATATCCCTTGCAGCAGAGTATATGCCCTAACCGAGCCCGAAACCCGTTATCTCAAAAATTACCTCGAGGAGAATTTGGCCTCTGGCTTCATTAGACATTCCTCATCACCTGCCTCATCTCCTCTCTTCTTTATCACCAAGAAAGACTGCGACGAATTGAGGACATGCATCGACTTCAGAGCAATCAACAAAATCACCATAAAGAATCGATACCCCCTGCCCTTAATACCGGTACTGTTGGATCAGCTAAAAGGAGCACGAATCTTCACCAAGCTGGATCTCCGAGGGGCGTACCATTTGGTGAGGGTTAAAGCAGGCGATGAGTGGAAAACAGCATTCAGGACCAAATTCGGGCTTTACGAATATCAGGTAATGCCGTTTGGGCTGTGCAACGCTCCGGCGGCATTCCAGTTCTTCATGGACGAGGTGCTTCGGGGCTTGTTGGACATTTTTTGCATCGTTTACATCGACGATATCCTCATATATTCATCGACCCCCCAAGAACACGTCACTCATGTGAAGGCCGTACTGGACAGACTCCAACGACATTCGCTGTACGCCAAACTAGAGAAATGCCTTTTCCACGTTACGGAGGTAGCTTTCCTAGGGTATGTCATCAATGCACAGGGTTTTCAAATGGACATGGGTAAGGTTGAAGCGATCACGCACTGGAAGGCACCACAGCATGTCAAGGCAGTACAGAGCTTCCTTGGGTTCGCGAACTACTACAGACGGTTCATCAAGGACTTCTCTAAAATAATACACCCGATTTCACGCCTCATCAGAAAAAATACCATTTTTGTATGGGACCAAGACGCAGATCGTTCTTTCAGGAAGTTGAAGAACCGTTTCACCCAGGCTCCTATTCTGCGTCACCCAAATCCCAGCCTGCCGTTCATAGTGGAAACAGATGCGTCACAATATGCCATAGGAGGCGTATTGTCACAAAGGCACCCCGATACAGGGCAACTTCATCCAGTGGCGTACTATTCCAAGAAGCTCACCCCTAGCGAGATAAATTACTCCATCACAGACAAGGAACTATTAGCGATCAAAAGAGCATGTGAGGAATGGAGGCACTATCTCCTGGGAGCATGTCACACTATTGAAATGTTCACAGACCATCGGAATCTGTTGTTCCTAAAATCCGCTAGAGCCCTTACACCACGTCAGCTACGGTGGTCTTTGTTCTTCTCGGATTTCGATTTCATTATAAAGTACAGACCCGGAACCCAGAACGGTAAAGCTGATGCACTGTCACGCTTGGACGAACCCATGGAAGCTGAACAGGAAGAGACTCAGGAACCTCCTTCCATCCTCCCTGAACACGCCTTTCAGCATAAAACCGTAGCATTGATCACGGCTAATGACTTCCTAGAAGACCTGAAGACATCCTTGGCAAACCTGGATGGTCACGCTGGATTCAAGAAGACCCAGAACATAGGACTGCAAACGAAAACCTATTGTACCACTACCATGCCTTGTACGTCCCCCAAACGGCTCAACAACTACAGGTGTTAGCTTGGGCCCACGATTCCACGTTAGGAGGACACTTAGGGGAACACAAAACCATTGCCAGCATCGAGAGATCCTTTTGGTGGCCCTCCCTACGAAATGACACTAAGAACTATCTAAAAAACTGTGCCATATGTGCTCAAAGCAAGGCCAGCCATTCCAAACCCGTGGGATTATTACGCCCGATACCCATACCTCCCAGCCCTTGGCATACAGTGTCAATGGATTTTATTGTTGAAATGCCACCCTGTGAAGGATACACCACCATCCTAGTGGTGATCGATCACTTGACTAAAATGGGACACTTCATCCCACTGAAACGGCTGCCTACTTCCGCCGAACTGGCTGTCGTCTTCCTCCAGCATGTAGTTAAGTCTCACGGGCTACCCCGGGTACTCATAACAGACCGGGGCACCCAATTCACCTCTCGATTTTGGAGGGCTTTGTGTGATACCATGGGAGTGGAAGCCCGATTATCCACCAGCTACCACCCCCAGACGGATGGTAAGACGGAACAACTCAACCAAACGCTTGAACAATACCTACGTTGCTTTACCCTCCAAAACACCTTGGACTGGTACCCGTTGATTTGGATGGCGGAGTTCGCCTACAACAATGCAGAACATTCCACACTAGGATGTTCCCCCTTTTTCTGTCTCTATGGGTTCCATCCGAACATGCTCCCTTTCGAATGGCCAGTAATCTCAAAACATCCCACCATACAGGAACACCACACTCATCTCAGAGCTGTGCTCTTTGAAGCGAAATGCCAGCTGAAGGCATCACAGACTGCACAAAAACATCACGCTGATAAAAGGAGAACCCCTGAACCTGCCTATCAGGTAGGAGATAAAGTATGGTTGGCAACAAAGAATCTCCATCTAAAAAGGGTGGGTAAACTAGCTCCCAAGTATGTAGGGCCCTATAGCATTGAGCAGATCATTAATCCTGTTGCCATGAGGGTATCTTTGCCCGAGTCGTGGAACATACACCCCGTGTTCCATGTGTCCTTGCTCCGTCCCTGTCCGGTCAGTATGAGGTTACCCTCAACACCTTTGCCAGTAGAAGTAGACGGACAAGAGGAATACGAGGTTCGAGAATTGTTGGATTCCAGACTCGTGAAGGGAAGAGTGCAGTATTTAGTGGACTGGGAGGGGTTTGGAGTGGAGGACAGGACATGGGAACCTGTCGACAACCTACATTGCCCTAGGTTGTTAGACCGGTTCCATGCCAAGTACCCAGGCAAACCAGGGCGACCGCCGAGACGGCGGTCCTCGAGAGGGGGTTCTGTCGCGATCCTGAGCCAAGGAGGGGATCGTGATGTCTGTATGTTGCGATCTGAACGAAATAGGGCGCCACTACAAACAACGTATGTCCCAAAGAACTACAAAGCCCAGAATGCCAAGGGACAACGACCTGCGCACCGCGGTAGGAGCCGACTGCCTTTCCGGCTTCTATAAAGCCCCGCCTCTTCCTGCACTCGGGGCTTGACAAACTTCCCGTTATGCCTCGAGGAGACAGCGCTTAGCGGATGGTATTCCCCGCTGGAGGACGAGCGCTGTGTTCTTCCTGCATCTCCGAATCCGGAGAAGTCCGTTTCCTGTTCCTCGCTGGAGTTGGAGCCTTCGTGGATTCTATCACGATCGGGAAGCTGGAGCTCCCGTTTTCTGTGTACTACGCAGGGCGCGAACGCCCTTTCAGGTATTTAGGCAATTGAGAGGAGTGGCGTGGACCGCGCTCTTCCAGTATCCCGGACTATCAGAGCAGTCTCCCGAACTTTGGCGGGGGGCTGTTCCTCTTGTGTTGGTAATTGGCATCCGTGCTTGCTGTGACTTGAACAGCGAGAGCGGGCACCAAAAGCAATATCAACAGACTTGTTACTGCGCCTCACTCCCTTCCTCTATTTTAAATGACTTACAGGAGGTGCTGTGACCTAACAAGCATCTCCCTTCCCTGAAGATCGGTGAGACCGGTGATTCTTCCGCATTTCTCCTGTGGGTGACAATTGAAGTATTCGTCATCCTCATTTCCTTATACTCCTGAGTTTCTGTGGTCTGGTAAAGTGAGTAAGGGTTCCTAGACAATAGTAGGGGGGAGTGTTGTATGTCTGAATATATTGACTTCCTTCCACCTCACGGTCGTTTCCTTGTTGTTTATTCCCTTTACAGTCAGCCAGAAAAGGATAGTGACTAGACACTGGAGACTCTTCAGACCAGGCGCAGTTAAGACGCCAGTCACAAACCGCAGTGTTTATTATTTTATCCACTTCCCTTTTTCCCCGGGGTGCTCCCTAGCTCAGGGGTGTAATTTCATTCCTCTGTGTATGGTTGTGTCCAGGGGAGGAAGGGAATTATCTTCACGCCATCGTCTCTGCTGGCCGGCCTTAGAGGTTAGTGGTTTTTATGGCTTAATACTACTAACGACCTGACAGCTCCCTTTCATCACACCAGGTAAATGTCCAAAATGTTAATAATTAACAATCACTGAAAATCCGCCTTTTCTACGTGGTCCCTCTGTATCTTTTACCTTTTGCTGGACCCTAAGATTTTGTTGGTGTTAGAACTCTGTGCACTTTAACCCTGCTAACGAGTAGTAAAGTGCCTATGCTCCATCCTTAAACATGGTTGAATTGGCATATTCCTAATTGGTATATTTAACTTACCTATAAGTCTCTAGTATATGGTACAAAATGTACCCAGGGCCTATAAGTTAAATGTCATGAGTGGACTGCAGCACATATAATACCATCCACTACAGTGATAGTGTGTAAAACATGGTGTCAGGCCTACCATTGTAGCCCGACTGTAGTAGTGTCAAACTACAATGCGTCCTGTCAAAATAAACCCTTTTGACAGGTCAAACCCTTCCTTTTAAATATTAATAAGTCACCCCTAAATAGACCTTGTAGGCGACAAGGCAGGTACATTCTATTTAAAACTAGGACATGTAGAAATTTAATGTTAACATGTCCTTATAATGACTAGCACCAAAAAACTATTTTTCACTGTAGCAGTCCTAGCTGTCCAATGTAGAAAGCCATAGTACAGATTAAAATGCTAATACTGTATTTCAGGAATGGGACTAGCTAGAACAATAATCAAACAACTATTTTTAATTGTTATTAAAAATCAAAATCAATGGTGAAGTGGGATTTTTAATAAATATAAAGGAAAAGTAACTCTTTACAAGTTACCTTTTCCCTTCTTAACGTTCCTGGAGTCTAAATTCGCATTTGCTATCCCACTTCTGCCAGTCAGTAATTAGAATTTGAATAGGTGTGACAAAGGTGTGATATTCCTTAAAGAAAACAATAGCCCAACTTAAATGGGCAGAGATGACTCATCTGAACCTCACAGAATATGCAATGTAGGGCTAAAGCATCCTTTTTCACATAACAGAGTCAAATCCTTTTTAACAGGTCTGCTGGGTTTACATATAACACTCTGGGGCATACTTGAAAAGCAGAGAATATGGTACCAAGATAATTCATGTGTTCCACTGTCTGGTTGCTGGAAAACCCTACTTTTGTTCTACTTGACTTCTTTTACTTGGTTTTTGTGGGTACAGAAGCTGCCCCAAACTGGATTTTATTATTAGACATGGGAGGACACTAGGATTACCATAGTAGACTTCCTACACACACCCTCAGCCCTCAGAGTGCAAGTTTAGTGTGGAAGAAGACTTGGGCCATCTTGAAAATGCCCAAAGTGTGTAGGGTTGGACCCAGGAACTTTTACGCCATTGGTTAGGGCATTGTAGAAAAGTAGGATCTGCTTTCATGGTTACCCCCACTTTTTGCTGGTGTCAAAATGTTTTTTGACTAGTCTGATGACAGGGATCCTGCTAATCAGGACCCTAGTCACTGTGCGTCCTCCCTAAATTAACCATGGTAAGCACTTTTGTACATCCACAATTGGCTACTGGTGTACCCTTGTAAGTCCCTAGTATATGGTACTAAGGTACCCAGAGCATTGTTACACCTGGGGTCTCCCATGGGCTGCAGCATGTATTGTGCCACCCATGAGAGACCACTCAAACTGTGACATTGCAGACTGTGTGAGTTCGTGCTAGCACCCCTCCTGACAGATATAAGTTTCCTTATATCTGAAATCACTTCACTTAAAACCTATAAGTCACCCCTCTGGCAGGCATTTCAGTCCTGAAGGCAGGGTGCTTGGTTATAAGTGTGAGGGTGCCCCTGCACAAGCAGGGCATCCCTACAAGTCCCAGAGTCGATTCTCCAGGCTTTGTAATGCGGTCAGCCATTTTACTACATATAGTAGACATCAGTGACTACGAGATGTCTAACTATATAGTGTCTGCACCGAACCCTGTCATGCTTGATATCAAACATGTTGGAATCATACCCCAACACCGATTCCAGTGTTGGAAGTATGATCCCATGTACTGGGGGGGCTCCCTTAGGGTACCCTCCTGTACTGTTTATCAAAAAGGGGGGGACAGAGGGCTTAATCAAGAGGTCCAGCGTACTTGCCCTATCAGAGTGAACGCAAAAGAGGTACGCAGTTCCTCAGTATGCAGGTAGTGTCCCAGGCACCCAAAAAAGGAGGGGAATTCCTCCTTTTGGAACTGAGGCCCTCACACACCCAGCAAGCTAGGTGTCATGCTTCATCATATGGGTCTGCTCCTCGTCGGGTCGGCGCTGCAATACCCGACGGGCACCCATAGAGGGGCTCTTTGCCGGAGATCTTTTGTTCCTGCCGTAAGGGTGCCGTGGGTGTAAGGGACCTAGTGTGAGTGTAGATGTGCTGGAAGTGAATATAAAACAAGAGGGATTCCTATGAGAGCAAATTTTATTCTAAATGGATCCCTACTTGATTAAAAATAGTGAGGAGAGGCGACTAACAAGCTACCAGGGTTCAAGAGGCGCTCTACTCCTTGATGGTCGACATGTTTCACGCCTGTGGCATTTCTTCAGGACCGTGAGAAATGACTATCTACAGTGAAATGGGGTGTGCAACATGCCCCATAGCTAAAAATAAAACTTGTAATAGTGTGAGGATATTGCCTACTACTATAAGGATAAACAGGTACTACCTGTTAGTACTGGGACAAACCTGCATTTAAGGATAATGGAAAACAACACTTGGTTATAAATCTAAAGGTAGATTGCCCAACAAGGTGCAAACCGCATTGTGAAACAAGGAAAACAGGGGGGAGGGAGGTGCCCCCTGTAATTGTTCAGTAAAAGGCACAATGTGAGCGGTAACAAGAATGATAATTCATAAACCGCGAGTTAAAATTACAAATTACTTGAGTAGCAACATACAGATGAAAATAAATTAAGACAGCAATGAACAAGTATCCAGGTAATGAAGTGATATCTGGTGTATATCGTAATTGGTGCTTAAGTGGGGAGTGGTGAAGTAAACAATCTCCAACTCACCTAATAAGTATCAGAATGACGCCCCATCTGTTACAGCACTAAATACAGACATCTGTAGTAGGATGTCTAGTCATGGTGTAAAAAACACAACAAAAACAGAAACAGAAGGAGGGGGTTAAACCTCAAGGAAGGTTTATATATATTTAAAAATGTATTGACCAAACACACTTAGTCAGCCCATCTCGTTGCAACAGTAGCGGGTAAGGCAAGCGAGCTGGCAGTACATAGGGATGGTCACAGAACATGCCACTGGCCAGTTTCCCAAGATCCGACACAAGGTGCGGGGAATGATGCGGGCAAAAGTCCCACCGAGAAAACCGAAGTAAGTGCTGCGGTGCTGTCCCTGATCTCGTGTGTGACAGACAACCGCACACATCCACGCCCCATGCGGGGCCCACAAAGATAAGAGTCCATAACGGGTCCAAGAGGGGCAGGCACAGTAACCATGCATCCACAAACCCCACTGTCAACAATCCAGTCGCTTACCTGTACTCAGTCGCTGTAGAGTGCAGGCAACTTGTAGAGTTTAGATAATACTCACCCGCTTCCACTAGAAGCCGCGCTAAACACCTACCCCTTCGTGCTGCAACCGGGATGGTGCTGAACGGTCAGAAGAGCTCCCTTCTTATGCTCCAAATGGAGCCTCATTAAGGACTGGCGGGAAGCTAATCGGCCCCAGCTGCTGCCATGGCATGTCATGTGACTTACTCAAAAGTGAGTTGAGCATCCTGTAAGGCCATCTTGGAACGGTTACATGTAAAGGTGTGGGAGGAATCTCCCAAGTTAACTACTGGGATCTAAACATGTAAAAATAGCCTAGTGGAACAGGAAACCACGCGAAGGATAACCGGTGAGCTTATTCATGCACAGACCCCCGCGTGTGGTTATAATTATATCATAACGTGTACCCTTCCAGAATAGTGAAGGCAGTAAATGCATGTCGGCCATCTTAGAGTGGCTAATGGTACATCGTAAACTAATAGATCCAATCTATTCCAATATCGACTTGGAGAGCAGGTATGCTTGGTATATCATTTCCATTGACATATTGCTGAATGAGCTGATGTTATAATTATAATGATGTGGCTAATTCAGTTTATTGTTGAATATTACGTTAAAACAAAGAACTCCAAGGTATGTCATCGTTTAACCCCAGATGGTCTAGCCCTAGTCGATGCACCCATCGTTGCTCTATCTTGAATAGAGCTGCCTGCGTGATGCGCGGGTGTGCCTCCAGAATTAGCCAGTGTAAACTCTCCGGGGTATGATTTTGTTCCTTGAAATGTGTGTAGAGTTTTGTAGTGGTTTTCAGGCAACGAATGTTGCTTTTATGTTCAGAAATCCTGTTTTTTACAGGCCGCATGGTCATACCCACATATTTTTTATCGCAAGGGCAAGTCAGTAAATAAATGCATTGAGATGTGTTGCAGTTAGTGTGGGTGTATATCTTCCAAGTGAAGGTATCTGTTAACGTTATCTCTTTGGTATGTTTAGTTTGAGGACATGCTGCACAAGAGCCACAGGGATGGATGTGTGCGGTTGTCTGTCACACACAAGATCAGGGACAGCACCGCAGCACTTACTTCGGTTTTCTCGGTGGGACTTTTGCCCGCATCATTCCCCGCACCTTGTGTCGGATCTTGGGAAACTGGCCAGTGGCATGTTCTGTGACCATCCCTACGTACTGCCAGCTCGCTTGCCTTACCCGCTACTGTTGCAACGAGATGGGCTGACTAAGTGTGTTTGGTCAATACATTTTTAAATATATATAAACCTTCCTTGAGGTTTAACCCCCTCCTTCTGTTTCTGTTTTTGTTGTGTTTTTTACACCATGACTAGACATCCTACTACAGATGTCTGTATTTAGTGCTGTAACAGATGGGCGTCATTCTGATACTTATTAGGTGAGTTGGAGATTGTTTACTTCACCACTCCCCACTTAAGCACCAATTACGATATACACCAGATATCACTTCATTACCTGGATACTTGTTCATTGCTGTCTTAATTTATTTTCATCTGTATGTTGCTACTCAAGTAATTTGTAATTTTAACTCGCGGTTTATGAATTATCATTCTTGTTACCGCTCACATTGTGCCTTTTACTGAACAATTACAGGGGCACCTCCCTCCCCCCTGTTTTCCTTGTTTCACAATGCGGTTTGCACCTTGTTGGGCAATCTACCTTTAGATTTATAACCAAGTGTTGTTTTCCATTATCCTTAAATGCAGGTTTGTCCCAGTACTAACAGGTAGTACCTGTTTATCCTTATAGTAGTAGGCAATATCCTCACACTATTACAAGTTTTATTTTTAGCTATGGGGCATGTTGCACACCCCATTTCACTGTAGATAGTCATTTCTCACGGTCCTGAAGAAACGCCACAGGCGTGAAACATGTCGACCATCAAGGAGTAGAGCGCCTCTTGAACCCTGGTAGCTTGTTAGTCGCCTCTCCTCACTATTTTTAATCAAGTAGGGATCCATTTAGAATAAAATTTGCTCTCATAGGAATCCCCTCTTGTTTTATATTCACTTCCAGCACATCTACACTCACACTAGGTCCCTTACACCCACGGCACCCTTACGGCAGGAACAAAGATCTCCGGCAAAGAGCCCTCTATGGGTGCCCGTCGGGTATTGCAGCGCCGACCCGACGAGGAGCAGACCCATATGATGAAGCATGACACCTAGCTTGCTGGGTGTGTGAGGGCCTCAGTTCCAAAAGGAGGAATTCCCCTCCTTTTTTTGGGTGCCTGGGACACTACCTGCATACTGAGGAACTGCGTACCTCTTTTTTGCGTTTACCCTCCTGTACTCCCGGTTACAGCCTTTCAAGGTTGGACAGCAAGATAGTGCTGCTGCCGACCACAGACACATTTCTGCTCTCCTGCTGCTGAGCCAAGCTCGAGCAGGGGAAGGTAGAACAATAGGTTTCCTGTCGCAGGGAGGTGTGACCACCTCCCAGACAGGACTTAGTGTATTGGGCTGGGGTGAGGGCGCTTGCCAGTGCCACCACACTGCTTTGAAGGACACATTTGGTGCCCTCCTTGCATACTCCAGTTGGAACCAGTTCTGAGAGCCCTTGGCTCCCGCTCTGGCACGAAACTGGACAAAGGACATGGGAGAATCCTCCTCTCTGTCCAGCCCTGCCTCTGGGAGGGACCCCTGAGTTGTTCCAACCCTTTCCGTAGGGTATTTAAGGGCTTACCTGTGGGTGGCTCTTTAGATTTGCTGTGGGACAAGACTAAACCACGTCACTCTTTGACCGTCTGGACACTTGGACTTCGCCTGGAACCGAGACTGCATCAAGGAAGACACTACTGCTCCTGGTCTCGCTATTCTGCAAGTCTTCATTGTCTGTGCTTCCTCCAGGATCTTCACTAGACCTGCAGGCATCAAGGACACCCGAAGTAATCTCCCTTGGAGTAAAGGAGTCACTCCCCTGCATCTGCAGGCACCGCATCAAAGCTGACCAGTCTGCTGCTCCTGACGTCCCACGGAAAGGCTCAGCAACACAGGTGGTGGTTCTTCAACTCCCTCGAGGCCTGACCTGTCCTTTCTGTAATTTTGAGGCCAGTATCCCTCGTCGGAA
Source organism: Calotriton arnoldi (assembly GCA_963921515.1). NCBI lineage: Eukaryota > Metazoa > Chordata > Amphibia > Caudata > Salamandridae > Calotriton > Calotriton arnoldi. The sequence goes on along the minus strand of CAWUFW010002651.1, from coordinate 1,240,501 downwards.
ATGGGACCAAACCCATATGCACTGCGTCGACTTGCCGTTGCCAAGGCTTGTTTGCTCTGCACTCCAGAGATCTTCAGGCTACAAGAAGCTCCCACCTCCAGCATCTCTTCCTGCTAAGTACAGCGTCTTCACTGCATCCTCTGCACCATCGGCTTTCCTTCTTGGCGAGCTGCTTGAGGTCCTCTTGTGACTACTGTACCTTCGGCCTGTGGGTCCTCTTGAGGGTCTTCTCCTGCTTCAGTGGGCTCTCCTGCTTGCTTGGGGCCTGCTCTGACTCTCCTGCTTGTGGCGAGTCCCTTGTACCTTGCTGGTCCCAACGTTGCTGCTTCTTCCCTTTTCACGCCTGTTGCAGCTGCCAAGGCTTGTTGGTGCTCCCACCAGACACGAACCCCTGGTTCTTGACTTCTGACATGGGACAGCTTCTGTGTGGCTCCTGGTCTTCCTCAGCATCGCCTGGTCCTCACAGCTGCAGCAACAAGGTCACCGTAAACCCTTCTGAATTGTCCGTTAGTGGTGGGCATTACTCTTCCATGCCTCCTGGCCACCTCCGAGTGGCATAGACACTGTCCCCTCTGCTTACAGGTTCTTTACTTCCAGAATCCACCGGACTCTTGCACAGTCTTCTCCAGCGGCATCTTTCCTGAAGTCCTACATTGTGGTCTACGGCAGTTTCCGACGTCACTTCGCACCTACGCACCCAGCATTATTTTTGACACAAAGCCCTTTCTACAAAAGTTAGTACGTAGGTCTTTGCGTAAAAAACATGGGTAGTTGTATAGGAAGAATTGAGTTGCTTACCTGTAGCTCAAGTTGTCGAACATTGTAATCTTTCATATAGTCACATGCTTGAATCATTCCCCGTCGTCAGGATGGGAATCCCCAGTACATTTAAATAGCAGTAAACAGTGTTAAAATGGATATTGGCCTAAACAACCGTGTTTGTTTAGTAGCATATCCACCTCATTTGAAGCAACCTGAACTTCAGCCAATGAGGTGGAAGTGACAGCTCTCCTACTCCACTGGAGGCCACCATATCTCAGATTTCATTGCACAAAGTGTGAGAAGAGTATATAATATATGAGACTTTGAACAGGGAGGAGGGAGGGTCATATGTGAATATATAAAAGTTTACAATGTTGGAGAACTGGGGTTACAAGTAAGTAACTAATTTTTTTATCCAACATTAGATCTTTCATATAGTCACATCAGTAGCGGCTGCTCGCAATATTTAATGGAGGGCCGTAAGGGGGAGAGGTTTGAAGGAACACAATAAAAAAAATAAACTTGCACTTACCTGCCGCTCCACCGCTTTGCTCCTCTCTTCCGATCCTCGACTCAGCAGCACACTGCGCAGGCTCCCAGATGCCAATCCAGGTGCTTCTCTCATGCTGCTGGGATTGGCTTGAGCGGCCTCGTTTGCCACTCAGACAGTGCCTGGGAGCCTGTGGCCTTTCTGCTGCCAGCTGTGCAACACAGCTGGGTTAGAGAAACCTAAGTGCGCATGTCAGTTTGGCCGGCCTAAAACAGCCAGCCAAACTGACATGCACAGCTAAAAGTTCCCACCACTCCTCTCCCTGCCATGCCGGTCACGCAGGATTGCCTGGCCCCGCCGAAGACTCCGTGGGCCTTCAGACAGGCAAAAATGAAATGATAATAAAATGCTTTTATTATCATTTTATTTTTTATCTTTTAGCAGGGGGGCGGCGCTCCAACACCATTACCAAAGAGCCGACCCTGATTCACATGCTTGAATCAGAAAAGTAAGCAGTGTACAATGTGAATTAAAACAAAAGCAGTAGGAATGCTCACCTTTACCGAACAGGTTTCAGAGGACGAGCTGTCCCACTGCTACGTCAGCTTTTACGTCCACGTCAAGGCAGCAGTGCTAAGTGAACATATGCCTGCTCTTCCAGGTGGCAGCACGGCAGATGTCTTGCAATGTCATACCAGCGTAGAGTGAAGCACTTATCCTCATGCTTCTGGTGAAAAGCAGCACCACTTTTTACTGGAGCGGACGCTTGTCCTTACTGTGGCAGAAAGTAATACAGGCTAAGAGCCAAGAAGCTATCACCAGTTTGGATAGGAGACAACCTCTTCCTGGCTGTCCAAAAGTCACAAATAGTTAGACTGTAGACCGAACGTTCTTTGTCTTGTCAATGTAGAAACTGAGGCATCTACGTACATCTAGGGAATGTAATGATTTTTCTGCTGACGTAGTTGGATTTGGGAAGTGGGAAGGTAAAATGACTGGTTCCTTCAAGTGAATGTTAGTAGGATAGATCTTTGGGTATGAATTTAGGATTTGTTCACAGAAACTGAGAAAAGGTTCTTTGACAGCGAATGCTTGAATTTCACCAATTCTCATTGCTGATGTCAGAGTAGGAGAAGAGCTGTTTTCCATGAAACACATTTTAAGTACACCTTGTGTAGTGGTTTAAAGGGAGGTCTCACTAACAGGCTGAGCATAGTATTGAGCTCCCAAGGAACTGGAGGGGGTTTGTCACGATTCGCTCCCTGCGCTCTCGTACCCACCACCAGGGGGCCGCATAGTGTGACTTTCCAGTGTTCTAATAAGCTTCCAGACACGACCCTGTATGCATATCCTGACTTCCAGCCATTTGGGCACTATTTGGGAATTGACATCCATTCCCAATCCATGCCGGGTTTTGTGGAAGCCAGTCTGCTCATGCTGGAAACTCCATTACCTTTAATCCCCTGCTCACTGCTTCGTCTCCACCCCTGCAGGCCAAGGATGGGTGGAGGAATTCAGCTCACCTGTGGCTGGTTGCTGCTAGCCTGCTCACACCTGATGCATGTGATTACTGTGAGCTCTTTTAAGCCCCAGCTCCCTTCAGTCCAGTGTTGGTCATTGTAGCTGTATACCGGTGAGGCCGATCCTTGTTTCCAGTGTTTCCTGAGCTTTTGATATTCCTTGATTCCTGAACTATAGTTAATCCTTGTTACTTGATTCCTGAGCTATAGCTATTCCTTGTGCCTGAATTAGCACTGCCTGCAGTGCTACCTTGTTTCCTGAGTTCCTGAGCTATAGCTATTCCTTGTGCCTGAATTAGCACTGCCTGCAGTGCTACCTTGTTTCCTGAGTTCCTGAGATATAGTTATTCTTTGTTCCTCTTCCTGGGCTTCAGCTATTTCTTGTTCCTGATTTGCACTGCTTGCAGTGCTCTCTTGACTCCTTGTTTCCTGAGCTGTAGCTATTTCCTGTTTCCTTGAACCAGTACTGCCTGCAGTGCTACCTTGACTCCTGAGCCTTAGCATTCCTTGTTCCTGAACTGCAGCAGTTTCCCTTGTTCCTGAACTAGCCTGTCTGACTTCCGAGCCAGAGCTTCCAGCCTGTCTGACTTCCGAGCCAGAGCTTCCAGCCTGTCTGACTTCAGCACCAGAGCTTCCAGGCTCCCTGCCTTCAGCACCAGAGCTTCCAGGCTCCCTGCCTTCAGCACCAGAGCTTCCAGGCTCCCTGTCTTCAGCACCAGAGCTTCCAGGCTCTTCAGCACCAGAGCTTCCAGGCTCCCTGCCTTCAGCACCAGAGCTTCCAGGCTCCCTGCCTTCTGGCCTTGAGCCTCTATCTTGCCTACTTTTTGACCCTGTGCTTCCAGTTTGCCAGCCTTCAGAGGTCTTAGTACCTATACATTCAGAGACTGAATCTCCAACATCAGAGACAAAACTCTCAACATGTAAGCCTCAAGGGCCTGGGTCTCCTGCATACCTGTTTCCCGAGTCTCCTGCATGTGAGTCTTCTGTATGTTTTCATCCAGGGCCAGAGCCTCAGGTCTGCTTTTCGTTGTCTCCTTTATCTTCAGCCAGTTTGCCGCTGACCTCTGTGCCTCCTGCCAATCCGTTATATGCTTTTGACCCTACAGTAAATCTTTCTTTGCTTTCAGAGTGCTACTCTAGCCTGCCATCATCAAGACTTCAAACACCTGTAAGTCAGGCTTCTAAGCCCCCGTTACTGGATTTGGACTCTTCAGGATCTGCCTTCAATACTGCTGTTAATTTACAGCCTATTATCCTACCCTCCAGAACATCACATTTTTCCTGTAGTCCTCTGGTATCTTGCACCACATCTCTGATGGGAATGGACTTATTTCATAGCAGCAAAAGCTTTAAATCGAGTCCCAGATTCCGGGAGCCAGTCGTTGGAGGGGGTGTACTGTCACGATTCACACCCTGTGCTCTCGTTCCCACCACCAGGGGGCCGAATTGTGGGGCTTTCCAGTATTCTAATATGCTTCCAGACACTCCCCTGACTTCCAGGCATTTGGACATCATTTAGGAATTGCCATCCATTCCCAATCCATGCCGGGTTTTGTGGAAGTCAGTCTGCTCATGCTGGAAACTCCATTACCTTTACTCCCCTGCTCACTGCTCCATCTCCACCCCTGGAGGCCAAGGATGGGTGGAGGAATTCAGCTCACCTGTGGCTGGCTGCTACTAGCCTGCTCACACCTGATGCACATGATTGCTGTGAGCTCTTTTAAGGCCCAGATCCCTTCAGTCCAGCGTTGATCACTGTAGCTGTGTACCGGTGAGACTCGAATCTTGTTTCCTGAGCGTGTGATATCCTTGTTTCCAAAGTTGCTCAGCTATAGTTATTCCTTGTTCCTGAGCTATAGCTGTTTTCCTAGTTCCTGAATTAGCACTGCCTGCAGTGCTACCTTGACTCCTGAGCCTTAGCATTCCTTGTTCCTGTTTCTGAGCTATAGTCTTTCCTTCTTCCTGACCTAGCACTGCCTTCAGTGCTATCTTGATTCCTGAGCTGTAGCTAATTCATTCTTCCTGAACTAGCACTGCCTGAAGTGCTACCTTCACTGCTGAGCTTTAGCCAAATTCTTAATCCTGAACCAGCCCTGCCTTCAGTGCTACTTACTTTGTTCCCTTGATTCCCTAACCAGCACTATTCTAGTATATCTTTGTAGCCTCCTCTTCTGTATATCCTTTTCCAGTCCCTGCCTTTCTTCCCATTTCCTTGGTTCCAGTTCCTAGTTTGCTGTCCTGCTTCTAGTTGCATGTTTGTTACTTGCTTTCTGCCAAGTGTGCCCTGTGATTTCCTTCCTTTTCTGTTAATCACTCCTCATCGCTAGCTATTTGTCTATTATGCTTTTGTTTTGTTCTACACCCTTGCTGTTACTGCCTTGCATGTTCCTGTCTGATCGCCAGGACCCATGGATACAGCTGACAACCTAGGTGGTGTTTCTTGTTCACTGTGAGTATTGTCTTTGAGTTACATTTATAACATCACCATAGGTCTCAGCTCCACAGACCCTGCTTTTTCCTTAAATGTGGGTATTTACAGTAAGTATCTGTAACAGCAATTGTGGGTGAGGAACTTACTGAGCTTCAGTCTAACCGTGTGGCGCTCCAGAGTGCTTTACCCCACATTCCCTTTATTGTTAATGTTGTTATATATATTTCTTCCAAATCTGTTGTGGGTGTTAGTTATTCTGAATGCTAAATTGCTTCTTGAGTGCCTGTCCTTTCTGAGCCCTAACTCTCTGATTCTCTTGTACAGAGCTTCCTCTTTGGATTTCCTTCCTCCTTTGACTCGCTGTGTGATCTTGGGCAGCTCTGTACCCAGTTTTCTGCCTACTTTGTCTTCCCTGCCACTAGTCCTTGCCAGAGTCCCTGACACATGCCAGTGTCCCAGACTGAGTCCTGACAGGGTTGTACAGGTGGAAATGCCCAATAAAGTCCTTTAATAAATTTATTTATGATTCATCGGGAGGACAAAGTAAATGACGATACATTTGTTCTTCTATATCATAATATTGTGGTTAGAGGGACTCAGAATAATATTTGAGTCCACTCTTGGCGAGTCCCAACAAGTATGGCAGTATCTGATGAGACGGTATTTAAAGCGGATGAAAGCCTTTGTCTTTACACCAGACACAGAAACGCGTCCACTTTGCATTGTAGGTTACTGTAGTTGCGGTGCACATGCCTGTGCTAGGATGTTTCTGCAATACTATGGTACATCCAAGTGGGCGAATTGTAAGTGGTCAGGAACCATGCTGTCAGGTTCAGTGACATGGGGTTGTGGTGCGATATCTCTCCACGGTGTCTGGAGAGGAGTCAGTAGTGCAGTTTCAGAGAGGTGGCTGTAAGTGTTGACATCCGCAGGAGTTTGCTGTACCAGTACTGGTGTGGCCACATGAGAACAATGAGGATCAGAGTGCAATGATCCATTTTCACCTTCATCAACACTCTTAGGATCATGGAAAATGGGGGAAAAAGCGTAAGCAAAGATTTTGGATCTTTGCCCATGGTCTCTGAATGTCATAATCTGCTCCCAAGGTTCTGCCATTTCTTGTTCTGTGGTGTGGCGAAGAGATTGATCAATAGTTGACCCCACTGCTGGAATATATAATGGGTTTGGTCCTTGAGTAGTTCCCACTCGTGGCAGTCTGATAGTTGTCGACAGTGCATCCGCCTGATCGTTTTGACACCATGGTCGGTGTTCTACTGCAATGTCTCGTGAGAAATGGTCCAGTTCAAAGTAATTGAGCCTCTACTGAGAGGCTGGGTTCATGTCCCTGGACAGCGTTCCTCCTTGTTCGGCTTTGTAGAACATCGAAGTTGTACTGTCTGATCTGATCAGAACTGTTTTGTTTGCCAGCCTCGGGACGGACATGCCTATGCACAGATGGATGGCTCAGATATCTAGCACATTAACGTGCATTATTTCTTCTGTATCTGACTAGAGGCCTCTGGTTGACAGTTCCTGGAGGTGAGCTCTTCCGCCATTCATGGACGCATCTGTTGTCAATACAATTCTGTTTGTAAAAGGTTGGAAAGAACGATCTGTCGTAAGATTCATTGGTATTCGCCAACAAAGAAGTGCTTGTTTGAGATGCCTCGTGACTTGGACTGTATCGTCCCTGGACCTTTTATTTACGTCCATTGCATGTCCAGTTCTTGTTGGACGGGTCTCATCCTGAGTCTGCAAACGGGAAGTAGGCCTCCATATGATTATATTAGGCCAAACAGGGAACTGTACTGTCTAACAGAGACTGGATGTTTTGCAGACAGACTTTGCATTGTCTTGGATCTTTACTGCTCTTTCTGCAGATGGAATTGCCTTTCCTGACTGAGTTTTGAGTATTTCAACCAGAAACTGGATCTTCATGTGGGGCCCTAATGATTATTTTTCCCTGTTCAGGCGAGACCCTTGTTTTTGAAGAGATTGATGCAGACAGTCGTAGAAGCCCTCGCGTCTTCCTTTGATGGAGCTTTGATGAGCCAGTTGTCTAAGTATGGGTATACCTGGTCACCCTGTCACCCGAGGAAGACCATTGAATATGTTGGGATTCAATATTTTTATGTGTATATTGTAGAACAGAGCAACTATTGCAACTATAGGCCTAACATGGTGATTGATAAGAATTTGGAAGTTAAGGACAAAATCACAAATGGGGATGTTCCCAATGCAATATAACAGGGTAGACAGGCAATGACACAGTGTGTACTGTACGTGGGATTAAAATGATAGGTACAATGAATGACATTATCAGTGGAATATGGACATCTACACCTGTATGAATATTCAGTAAGCTAGAACAGCCAATGTATTGTGAATGAGGAAAGTATTAAACACATGTAAAGTAATTATGTTTCTCTGTCTCTTGCAGTAATTGTTTTTAATTGATATGTCCTGATGAAGGTGGTGTGAACCATATCTAAGCCCACAGAAATGCAGCGTCGACAGGGTTTTTTGGGGGGAAATTATGCATAATATGAAATGAATTGTCTATTGAAAGAATTGATTTATGTAAAATATTTTTATGAATGTTCAATAGGTTTTTTAACATGTATTAGGACGTTTTTATTAATAAATGGTATTTTTTTTATAACTATGAGAAAGAGAGACTTTACATTAGTTCTGAGGGGAGAACTGCATTCATGAAAGTGTTGGTTACATGGGGAGTGTTTTAATATCCAAAAAGTACAAAAGGGGAATACTTTTGTTTTTCACTTACTCTCTTGCCTATTGTATCCCACTTACGGACTCCTTTATCGAAAGGAACTAAGCAAGTTGAGGCAGGATTTCTTCAGCAACATTGTGCCACTGCTGAGAAGCCGACTCTTTATGTCGGATTCAGGAGGCCCGCAGGAGATCAGGTGCTTCATACTTCTTTCGTGTCCTGCCATGTTTACAGATGCTGAAGTTTGAGTCTGTATGTGAGAAAGGCCATTTTCTCACGGATGATCAAGAATTGGAATGACCCACCTAGACCCATCCACATTTTCTTTAAAATCAAAAAGAAGGGTCGTGGCCAAGATGGCGGAGTGAGCTGTCGCGTTCTCACAGAGCTCCGCTCCCGCCGGCCCCGTAGCACTTGTCAGAGCACAGCGGACGTTGAGTTACCCCACCGAAATTGACGGGCTCCTGCAGCGTTCTGGGCGAGGAGCTGCGCAGCGACCTTCCCGCACGTCTGCGGACAGAGAAGCGGCTCCAGAGGCTGTGTGGCGGTGAGGAGCTGGGGCGATCGCGGGACCCAGCTGCGCTGCGGCGGCAGCTGCCCGGCCGATCCGCCTGTGCGCGAGGACTCCTGTGAGCATCCAGCCGCATTCCACCCCTGCGGCTTGCCTGCGGCTCCTCCGAGGTGGCATACAGAGGTCTCTGGCCCGTGGGTGCGCGCGACTGCACCCGGGCCCGCTGTGAGGCCTACGAAGCACAGCGCTCTCCAGACGTGCGGCCCGCTCGGCTCCCCGCTGCAGAGGGGACCTGACCGTTGTGTCGCAGCGCCCTGCCCCACGAGGTGAGGACCGTGTGCTCTTCGGCCCCGTCTGCTGCTGGGGCAGGGCCTTGTAGGTCCTACATCTCCTGAAGGTGCCCTGGTCGAGGCCTCCGAGAACTAGGAGTATGCCGTTGAACACAGGCCCCAGAAGAAGTTTGGTCGCTGCTCCCGCCTTTACCTACTGGGCGGCCTGCGGTGGCGGCACCTGGCATCACCTACATCCGAGCTGGAGGGCTCGCGGGCCTGACCGGGCCCTGGGAGCGCCCACGAACTCCGCGCTCTCGCGGCCAGCGGCCTACTCGATTTTCCGCTGCCTGGGATCTAAGATCGAGAAAGCAAAAGACACACAATTGATGGACGGAATGCAGAACAAATCAAAACATTCACCCCCAGGCAAGAGATCTGGGTTAAATCCATCATTCTTCTGCTCACAATGCCACCCCAGTTTAGACCTGGCCATATGCAAATCAGTCTTGACCCTGTGCCTCATGGGAACAGTCCAGCCCGAACTGCCAAGCCAGGTCCTCCCTAGACCGGAAACAAGCATCCTAGGACCGGTTTCGGGGTTTCACCCCTCTTCAGCCAGGATAGCTTGATTCCAGTGGCACAGTGAGCCCAGGACCCACGTCTGGGCATACCTGGCGCACTTAGGGCGAGAAAGCAAAAGACACACAATTGATGGACGGAATGCAGAACAAATCATAACATTCACCCCCAGTCAAGAGATCTGGGTTAAATCCATCATTCTTTTGCTCACAATGCCACCCCAGTTTAGACCTGGCCATATGCAAATCAGTCTTGACCCTGTGCCTCATGGGAACAGTCCAGCCCGAACTGCCAAGCCAGGTCCTCCCTACACCGGAAACAAGCATCCTAGGACCGGTTTCGGGGTTTCACCCCTCTTCAGCCAGGATAGCTTGATTCCAGTGGCACAGTGAGCCCAGGACCCACGTCTGGGCATACCTGGCGCACTTAGGGCGAGAAAGCAAAAGACACACAATTGATGGACGGAATGCAGAACAAATCAAAACATTCACCCCCAGTCAAGAGATCTGGGTTAAATCCATCATTCTTTTGCTCACAATGCCACCCCAGTTTAAGACCTGGCCATATGCAAATCAGTCTTGACCCTGTGCCTCATGGGAACAGTCCAGCCCGAACTGCCAAGCCAGGTCCTCCCTAGACCGGAAACAAGCATCCTAGGACCGGTTTCGGGGTTTTACCCCTCTTCAGCCAGGATAGCTTGATTCCAGTGGCACAGTGAGCCCAGGACCCACGTCTGGGCATACCTGGCGCACTTAGGGCGAGAAAGCAAAAGACACACAATTGATGGACGGAATGCAGAACAAATCAAAACATTCACCCCCAGTCAAGAGATCTGGGTTAAATCCATCATTCTTTTGCTCACAATGCCACCCCAGTTTAGACCTGGCCATATGCAAATCAGTCTTGACCCTGTGCCTCATGGGAACAGTCCAGCCCGAACTGCCAAGCCAGGTCCTCCCTAGACCGGAAACAAGCATCCTAGGACCGGTTTCGGGGTTTCACCCCTCTTCAGCCAGGATAGCTTGATTCCAGTGGCACAGTGAGCCCAGGACCCACGTCTGGGCATACCTGGCGCACTTAGGGCGAGAAAGCAAAAGACACACAATTGATGGACGCTTTGGGATCTAAGATCGGCACACCGCGCCACTCGAGGGCTACCTGGTGTGGACTGGTGCCCCTCCCCCTCTCTGCTGGACTGGTGTCTGCGGGGCCTCCGACAGTGGTCCATGTGCAGCCATCAACGCTTGTGAGGACTGTGGTGGCGGAGCTGTACAGGTACGGGGGTGATCCGGGTGGGGCCCACCTGCTGAGAGAACATTACCGCGACCGGGGAGTCTACTGCCCCACTGCTAGAGGTGAGGTGGCGCAGGCTTTGGGAGGAGTGCTGGTATGGCCTGCAAGACGGCGACGAAGGTGGGGTCTCCCATCCCTTAACGGGCCTCCTCTGTGCACCACGTGGGCCCGATGGGAGGGGTTCTTTGGATGGCACTGGATTCTGCTGGCGGTTGGGGCCTTCTGGCAGACGGAGGTTCGGTGGAGTCTGTGGCCACCGGTGCTGCGCAGTCCCCGATTTCGTCCACTCGGGGGGCTGGATGCCCACGGGAGCAGCACAAGGCCTACTGCTCATTGCCGCTGGGAACTGAAGGAGGGCCGGAGATCAGCGGGACGCTAGTACTCCTTGCCGAGCACTTGAGGGCGGGCGACTCCCCCCCCTGGGGACTGGTGTGCTCCCCCCTTGGCCTGACGGCCTCCCGCAACACGCTAATCCTCCCTGCTGGGCCCGTTCCTGACCTGCGGGACAGCCCGCTCCAAGCCCCCACGATGGCGGCTGCCAAAAACAAGAAAGAGAGATCCGTCTGGGACCTTCTCCTGAAGTCGGCAGGGGACGCCTCGGGCTCTCATACAACGCCAGGTGGAGACAGCCCAGAGGCCGCGGTCACCAGGGTGTTCCTGGAGGCGTTGTTCGCTTCCCAGAGAGAGGACATCATGGCCGTCAAAACGGACTTGCAGGCGGACCTGCGGGAGGTGCGGAGAGACGTGGATGCTGTGGGGGAAAGAGTGGCCTCCCTGGAGTACGCAGCAACTACCAGGGACGAGGAGATCGCAGCTCTCCAGCAAGAAATCATACGGCTGCGGGACCAACATCTGGACCTTCAATCGCACACGGAGGACCTGGAGAATAGGTCGAGGAGGAATAACGTCCACATTCGCGCAGTCCCAACCGGGGTAGAAGGCGAAGACCTCGTGGGTTACGTCCAAGACCTTTTCCGAGCTGTCCGGAATGAATCAGCGGACTCTTCCGTTAAGATTGATTGCTGCCACCGTATGGGCCCACCGCGTCAGCCGACCCGCCCTCCTGCAGACATCTTAGTGTGTGTGCACGACTTCACGATGAAAGAGGAGATCCTAAAGGCGGCCCGTTCGAGTCAACCCTTGCGATTCCGGGACCACTCTCCCCAACTGTTCCAGGACCTGGCTGCCAGTACCCTGCAAAAGAGAAGGGACTTCCGCCCCATCACCAACCACCTGCGCTCGCAGAGCATTTTGTATGCTTGGGGCCACCCGTTCCGCCTCATTTTCCGCTCCGGCGGGAAGCTACACCAGGTCAGCTCCCTGTCTGAAGCCTGTAAGGTGCTAAGCCTCGACCTCGATGATCTGCCCCGCCAATCGGACGCCCTGGAGCCGGGCACACAGAAGTCCCCGGGGCGAGGGCCCCGGGGAGGTCGGGGTTTGGGTCGCCTCCGCCCTGATCCCGCCACAATTATTAAGGAGCGATCTGCTGTCCTTCGGACCCTGGCTGGTGCTGAGGAGGACACCCTGGACTCTAATGACTGAGTGCAATGTGCGAGTGGGGCTGTATATCCGCTTTTGGTCCGGCGGGAGCGGAGGAATTCTTCTCTTCACTGAACAGGAGCGCCCTCACTCCCTTGGCGGACTCCATCCTCTACTGACCAGCTTCCAGATGGACTTCATGGGCTTGCCCAGGTTAATGTTTGGTTGTTTTGGGGTTTGTTTTTCTTGTTATGGGATGGGGTGGGTCCTCTCTCCGGTGAGCTTTTTATTCAGCGCCCCTCTATTGGGACTTGTCCGTTTGTATGTGTCCATGAGGTCCCTCCTGGGCCTTGTCCCTCGGCACATGCCCCGCAGCTTTCGTAGCAGCTTCCGATGGTTCTTTTTCCACCGATGGAAATCAAGATGGTTAGCTTTAACGTTAGAGGTCTCAACAACCCCACTAAGCGGAAGGCAGTCCTCTCCTTGCTTGAGCACTCGGGTGGTGATGTGTGCCTACTCCAGGAAACCCATCTCCTCCATAGCGACACTCACCGCATGCAGCATAGAGGCTTTCCTGGGCAGTTTTGGTCCTCGGGGAAAAGTAAGAAGGGCGGGGTGGCTATCCTGCTCTCCAAACACTTTAGAGGTTCAGTAGTGGGTCCTGTTGCAGAGATCAAGGGGCGTCTCCTAGCGTTGGGGCTACACACAGGGTCTTCCTATATCACTATAGCCTCCATCTATTCTCCAAACGTGCACCAAGAGAAATTCCTACAGGATGCAATGGCCGAGGTCCTTCATACGCCTGACTCCATGGTGGTGGTGGGGGGTGACCTAAATCTAGTTATGCACGTGGGGCTGGACCGTTCTAGCTCGCGTTCAGGGGGGGCAGGAGCTATATCAGGGAGCGGTAGTGAATGGTTGGGCGATTGTGGGATCAAAGATGCCTGGCGTTGCTTGCACCCCAATGTACAAGATTATTCTTACTATTCGGCAGCCCATAAGACTTATGCCCGTCTGGATCACTTCCTTGTCACCCAGGCCTCGTGGGCATGCACCTGTGCTTCCACCATTGAGGCCCGATCCCGCTCAGATCAGGCGCACATTACCATGACACTACGCTTGCCACCCACACACTCACCCCCATTGCCGTGGTGCCTGCGAGACTCCTTGCTACGGTCCCCGCAGATAGTGGAGGACATCCGTCGTACACTGACTGACCACCTAGCACTTAATGATGTCGGCTCCACACCCCTGGCCTCTGTATGGGAGGCGCTCAAGCTGGTCGCGAGAGGGGCCTTGATCGCCAAAGCGGCTTATGATAACAAAATTAGGCAGACTAAACGGGAGGAACTAGAAGCCAAAGTTAAGGAACTCGAGGCAATCCACAAACGCACGGGTGCCCCCAGAATATGGCGCCCATTGGAGAAGGAGCGGCTCCAACTGAAGCGTTTAGACCTTGACCGGGCCGAGTATGCGGTGGTTCGGCTGAAGCACAAATATTATGTGGGCTCTAATAAGGGAGGTCGTATGCTGGCTCACTGTCTCCGCAGCCAACGAGCGGCCCAGGCAATTAAAGCGATTCGGGGGAGTGAGGGTCTGAGGTCACGGATGACGCCGGGATAGTGGCTGCCTTTCGCTCCTTTTACAAGAACTTGTACTCCGCTGAACCCTCTACTCTTGCTGACCCCACTGGGTACCTCCTTGGCGCAGCGGTCATCCCGCGCCCACCCAGCGAGGCAGACGGGCTGGAGGCCCCCATACGGATAGAGGAGGTGATCTCTGCTATTGCCCGTCTGAAGCCCCTGAAAGCACCGGGCCCTGACGGCTTTAGTGCCCTTTTTTATAAGACCTACTGTGCTGAACTGGCCCCGCTGCTCACTCGCGTGTTCAACTCCTTTGCGGACACGGGCACCCTCACGGCTTCCATGCTGCGAGCAACTATCTCGGTCATCCCCAAACCGGGGAAAGATCCGGCGCTTTGCAGCTCCTATCGGCCGATTTCTTTGCTGAATATTGATGCGAAACTATTTTCGGGCATCTTGGCCCATAGACTGAACCCCCTCATGCCTGGATTAGTCGATCCGGACCAGTCCGGTTTCATTCCGACTCGGCAATGTGGGGACAACACTAAAAGGATCTGCCACTTAATTGACAAGGTACACCGTTCTAAGGAAGAGGCTTTACTGCTAGCGGTCGACGCTGAGAAAGCCTTCGACCGCGTGCACTGGCCGTATCTATTTGCCACTCTGGAACGCTTAGGCCTGGGTGTCAGATTTCGCAAATGGGTGGCAAGCAGTTATAGCGTTCCGCCGGCTGCGGTCCGGGCAAACGGAATGCTCTCGAGCAATTTCACGGTGGGGAGGGAGACCAGGCAGGGCTGCCCTCTCTCCCCCCTGCTCTTCGCTTTATATATGGAGCCCTTTGCTCAGCGCCTCCGGGATAATCCGCAAGCGCAGGGCGTCCCGTTCGGGGCTGACCGCCATTTAATTAGCCTCTACGCCGACGACATCATTTTCTCGGTAGCTCGTCCTCTGACCTCAATGGCGGCGATCATGGCAGACCTGCAGGCCTTTAGCCGGGTCTCTGGCTTTAAAATAAATCTGCAAAAGTCTCAAGTACTGAATCTTACTGCAACACAAAGGACAGTAGACACCTTGCGTGCCCAATTTGATCTCGACTGGAAGGCGGATGGTATAACATACCTCGGGCTGGCTCTCCATAAGAGTCTGGCCAGGACAGTAGAAGTGAATTATTCTACCCTGCTCTCTCGCTTCCGGAAAGACCTAGCCCGCTGGCGGCGCCTGCCATTGTCGTGGTTTGGGAGGCTGGCCGCGGTTAAAATGAATGTATTACCCAGGGCCTTATATCTCTTTCAAACGCTTCCTTTACAGCCCCCACCGAACTCGCTCTTACACATACAATCCGAGATAGAGCGTTTTATTTGGGGCCCGATTTCTCCCAGGCTGCAGAAGACTCTGCTGCTGCGCCCTAAGAAGGAAGACGGCATTGCCTTGCCCAATATCACGCGCTACTTTCAAGCCTCGCTGCTGCTCTACCTCATGGAATGGAACCGTCCCATGCCGGAGAAGTACTGGGTTTTCATGGACCAGACGGTGGCAGGTCACCATATCTGGCGGGAGGCATGGTTGCCTAAGTCGGCGCGTTCCTGGGGACTCTACTCCTCGCCAGTCACTCGCCCCACTATTCTCACTTGGGATAAGGTGTCAACGCGGGCTCATCTTACCACTTTCTCCTCTCCGATGTCACCGATTTTTTTAAACCCTGACTTCCCACCCGGGATGGAGGTGGGGTCGGCTCGCGATGGTTGGAGGGCGGATGTAAACATCTGGGGCATCTGTTCGACCTCCAGGGTCATATTCCCTTCAAGCAGCTCCAAGAGGATTACGGCCTTGCAGGCTCGGACCTCTTTCTCCATACGCAAATGTTGCACTGGGTGACCAGTCCCGCAGTACGACCCTTGGTTGGTAGACCGATGTTGCCATTTGAAAAGTGGCTCTTCCTTAAAAAAGATGACCGCAAACTTATCTCTGAAATATACTCGTTCCTCACTCAGGGCGTCAAGAGTGCTCGTTCCGCAGGACAGAAACGGTGGGAGGCAGAATTAGGTTGCACCATGTCAGACAAGGAATGGGAGGATATCTTCCACAGGTCCCATCACACTGCACACTCCATGGGCCACACCGAAACTGCATTTAAAATTGTATCCTACTGGTACCACACTCCGGCCCGCCTGGCCAAGTGGAACTCTCAATGTGATGGCCTTTGCTGGCGCGGCAGCCCTGGTACCCTTCTCCATCTGCTCTGGAACTGCCCAAAGCTTACGAGATATTGGGAAAAGATTCTCGACGAAATTGACAAAGCCTTTGACACCACCAATCCTAGACTCCCGGCCTATACGATCTTGGGACTGCCCAACGCGCTGACCTTCCCCTTGCGCTCTATCAAAGGCAGGTAGATGGCGCTGGCGCTGAATGCTGCACATCGGGTGCTCTTGGCAGGGTGGAAGTCTGACAGGATTCCGGAACATACACAATGGCTGTATCAATTGTGGTATTTGTTGGGCATGGAGAGGCTGTCTATGGCTACTCTTGGGGACAAATCTGACTATGCCAAGATCTGGGCTCCCTTTATTTCAATTCTATCCACGGAATTCCGGGAACTGTCCTGTCCCACCTACCTCCGGATTCTGAAGCTGATTCCCGAAGGGTGCGGGGGTGAATAGCACAATCGGTCCCGCTTGGGTTCCCTGGCCCTTCATGACACTGTTGACTACCGCATTAGATTGCACCCATACGTTAGAGTACATCGTTGTTTGTTTCTGGCTCACCGGGAGAGTGGAGGGGTGGGGGTGGCGGGGGTATTGGGGTTTTCACATCGGGTTGTATTCTTGTTTGGTCTGTGTTTTTCCTTTTTTTTCATTCCTTCTCTTAAAAGGCAGACCTTATAGCATTCAGCCGTCAGACACAGGATTTGAGCTTGTTACCACACGCATGCAAGCAGCGCTTGGACTCTGCTGTTATCCACTTTTCGTGGAGCTAGGACTGTCCTTTGTCTCCCTTTAACAAACGCGGCCGGCCCTGAATGGGTTGTAGGCGGCATGCTGTGTTAGTTAACCGACTGATATAGCCTGTGATTCACTGGCCCGCCTTTCTTGTCTGAATGTGCTGTAGCCGGCCCGCAGGGTTGTAGGCGAAGACGCAATGTACTTTCATGCTAAGTGTTCTGCTAATAAAAACTGATTTAATACTAAAATCAAAAAGAAAGGAAGATTTTCCTACCAAAGAAAGTGGTGTGGGGAATTTCTGTGAAGTCTGATGAATTAAGGAGTGGTGATGATTTATGTCATCTGATGGGGCGTCTCTTGGTCCCGGATTAGGGTGGCATCATCTAGGGCTATGAAAGAGTCTCACTCAGGAGTTACAGAAGGACGTGCATCATCCTGTTGGTCATAATATTGGCCATTATCATTTGCTGCTACCATCATTATGCATGTCTATCTCGGAACCATCTCAAAAGGTCCACTGGGAGGTGAACCGGGGGAGGTCCTAGGGGTGACTTGTACCTCCTCTCCCGACTGCACAGCCCCTAAGGCAGCTTGGAGAATGCCAGCAGCCTGGGTATCTGTAGTGCACATAACTCTGCTGAGACCCACCATCTCCCATAAATTCACGAGTTACGTGTTACATTGAGTTGTCACTTGTTCCTCCTCTACATCACCCTCAGGCACCATCATCATCACCCCTCTTGTCATGCTGCAGAGAGACTATTATATGCTTAGAGAGTGAGCCGACGGAGATGGAGATGGAGATGTCTCCACCGAGGAGGCTGGATCTTCTGTGACCCTAGGTCAGAGCAGCCCATGATAGAGCAGCCTTTGAGGAAGTCTTCTGAAAAAGAACCTACAGTCATCAACAGAGCTGTAACCGACAACTGGACTTCCTTAGGGTTGTCAATGACAGCCGATAGTTGGACCGCTTTAGCAATGCCGCTGCTGACAGATGATGAGGCCGACACTTACATGTTTTTCACTGGACGGACTGCACCTATTTCCGAGGAGGAGTGTTGTGGAGACAGTGCCCTGTACAGCGCACCACTGCCTTTCGGCTAGGTTTGCACTATAACACTCATATATATTTTACCTTTTGGCCTCAATGTATTTGAGAGACCTGAAGATTCAACCTTACATGTAGATTCAGCAAGTTGGTTCTTCACAGCAGAAGCCTGTGTCCTAAACGTCTGATTCATAAGCACTAAGTCCAACCTTTTCTTCCTGCTTCTCAGGGAGTGCCAAGGCCAAAATCTATCATGGTGCGTCAAAGTGTTCTTTGGAAACGTGACGAGTTGTGACCCGTTTTCGGATAGTGAGCTACATGCCTTGAAAGCCATACATTGGTTCCCGGTTGCCAGAAGATCCACATTCAAGCTGCTTTGTATCACCCACAAAGCGATACATGGAACAGGACCGCTCTTCATCAGGAATAAAATCACCAAATACATTCAACAAAGGAACCTACGCTCTAAAATGGCACCTCGCCTCAAAATCCCAACGTACAAGAAAAATACCATGGGTGGCACACCCTTTTCTGTTCAAGCAGCGAAACTATGGAATTCTTTACCCCCAAACATAAAATCCACAGATAACCAACTTATATTCAGAAGACTACTCAAGAATTGGCTACTCCCACATAACCAGCTTTTTCAAACATAAATATACAGCACATCCCTCTGTATATAAGCATTTATTTGGACTATAGATGTGTACTTACATATGTGTATTGCTTTGTATAAACGTGTATAATAATTATGTTTTTAAAGATATAGATATTCGTTAGTTCTGCTTAACAAATGTACATATTGCTTATAGTTACATTATTCTATGTTTAAGATGTATATAAGTGACTGCATAAATAAGTAAATCCTTTATCATGACTATTTATCTACAATTGCTTTACTATTGAATTACAAAAAAATTAAATATTTAAAGTACAGCAACACTTGAAAGTCTGAGTTTATTAAATGCAACTTTAATCTATATATATTACCTTCCTTATACATATATACCTTCCATGTACCTATAATATACATTCCATGTACTTATGTATCTTTATATTTATTACTTTGCTTTTAATTCAGCATATCCAATGCACTACCCTATATCTCACCCTATATCTCTCGCAATATATCCTGTACCTCTACTCTGACTCATCTCAAACCTCATTCTAGTACTCTCTACAATGCACTATCCTATTTCTCACCCTATACTGCTCTCAATATATCCTCTACCTCCACTCTCTCATTCATCCCAAAACCCATACCACTACTATGATCTCCAAAATAACCCTTTCTAGACTATTTCTTCTCTACCCCTCCTTGCATCATTTCATACCTCGTTTACTATTCATATCTCCCAAAGAAGCCTTTCTAAACCCTTCCCTCTGACTCTTACCCCTCCACCTCCCCTTTACTCATCCCAAATCCCCTCCTACTACTATGAACTAAGAAAACAACTTTCTAGACCCTTCCCTCTTCTATCCCTCCACTATTTCTTTTCAATCCAAATAACAGACTAACATGTCCATCGCTCAAATTAATTTCACATTTCCCTATACTAATTCCCCACTAATCCTGTTTGTGTCCTGAAGTAGCGTGCTTCCCGCCAAAAGCACTGCAAAACCTCATCAGGGATAGCAAGCACGATATAAATGCAAACCCTTCCCTCTCCTATCCCTCCACTATCCTATTACAATCCAAATAACAGACTAAAATGTCCACTGCTCAAATCAAATTAATTTCATATTTCCCTACACTAATTCACCACTAATCCTTCTTTGGTCCTGAAGTAGCGTGCTACCTGCCAAAAAGCGCTTCAACAGCTCATCAGGGGTAGCAAGCGCTATATAAATGCAAACCCTTCCCTCTTCCATCCTTCCACTATGCTTTTCAATCCAAATAACAGACTAACATGTCCACCGCTCAAATTAATTTCATATTTCCCTAGACTAATTCACCACTAATCCTTTTTATTTCTGGAGTAGCTTGCTGAAAAGCGCTTCAACACCTCATCAGGGGTAGCAAACGCTATATGAATGCAAACCTTTCCCTCTTCTATACCTCCACTATCCTTCTCAATCCAAATAACAGACTAACATATCCACCGCTCAAATTAATTTCATATTTCACTATATTAATTATCATTAAGTGAGGTGGACAGATAACAACTTGGTGGCTCTTTCAATGTTTTGAGTTTAGCCCAGCGGTCGAAGTGCATTAAAAGAAGGAACTGTGATGCTGTGCACAATGGGATGGGGTGAGTCCGCATGGGGGTGTGGTCAAAGGCGTGACTAAAAAACTAAATATTCTGTAACTTTTTTCGGTCTTTCACCTTCAGGTAACTGTGTATAAAATAACACATACTTTACATGAAAAATAAATACAAGTTAAGCTAATCAGTGGGAAATGCAATATCGTACTTTATGAAACCTATATTAGTTAATGCACTGCAGACGTCTGTGTCTGTAACCAGAGAGCTCCAGAATTGAATCCTGGTTGGAGCATGGAGAATAGTTAAGGACATAACACAGGCCCCTGCGGCACAGGGGGGGGCAACCCTTCAGGGGCCCCCTAATTCTTCAGGGGGCCCCCATTTATTCCAAGGACAATGGATATCTATGAGATATGGGGGCCCCTCACCACACTTTCCAGGGGCACCATCATTTTGTACTACACCACTGAGAATAGTGACTTGTGTATATTTAGTGCTAAGAGGTCCCAGTCTGTGACAGAAAGCACTGTGACTATTTAGGTCACTATTTTAAACTTGCTGTATACAAAGTATAAGATAGGGTGATACAAAATGTGCAAATAGGTTTAAGATTTAAAAAGTGCTTCCAAAATATAGATTTTAGTAATACACATACTGCTCTTTCTGGTGGATAGTCTATCTAACCACAGATTCCTCACCTTGAGATTACCCCCAGGCACTAGATTGAATCTGGAGAATTTTCTTCAGCTATTCCCTTGCGTGTCAGTAGGTGGCGGCATGTGGCTCCTCACCAGATCCGTCCCACCCGGGATGTTACAGTGGAGCCACCTCCGCGCAATGACGTCAGTCTCTTTCTGATATCTGTCTGTGCCATCGGACGTGGAACCTTAGTATTCAGACTGTGACAGTCTGCAGATCTCTAAGATGAAATCTTATTAGCATGGACTAGAAGATACCATTACCTTGCGCTCTATCAAAGGCAGGCAGATGGCGCTGGCGCTGAATGCTGCACATCGGGTGCTCTTGGCAGGGTGGAAGTCTGACAGGATTCCGGAACATACACAATGGCTGTATCAATTGTGGTATTTGTTGGGCATGGAGAGGCTGTCTATGGCTACTCTTGGGGACAAATCTGACTATGCCAAGATCTGGGCTCCCTTTATTTCAATTCTATCCACGGAATTCCGGGAACTGTCCTGTCCCACCTACCTCCGGATTCTGAAGCTGATTCCCGAAGGGTGCGGGGGTGAATAGCACAATCGGTCCCGCTTGGGTTCCCTGGCCCTTCATGACACTGTTGACTACCGCATTAGATTGCACCCATACGTTAGAGTACATCGTTGTTTGTTTCTGGCTCACCGGGAGAGTGGAGGGTGGGGGTGGCGGGGGTATTGGGGTTTTCACATCGGGTTGTATTCTTGTTTGGTCTGTGTTTTTCCTTTTTTTCATTCCTTCTCTTAAAAGGCAGACCTTATAGCATTCAGCCGTCAGACACAGGATTTGAGCTTGTTACCACACGCATGCAAGCAGCGCTTGGACTCTGCTGTTATCCACTTTTCGTGGAGCTAGGACTGTCCTTTGTCTCCCTTTAACAAACGCGGCCGGCCCTGAATGGGTTGTAGGCGGCATGCTGTGTTAGTTAACCGACTGATATAGCCTGTGATTCACTGGCCCGCCTTTCTTGTCTGAATGTGCTGTAGCCGGCCCGCAGGGTTGTAGGCGAAGACGCAATGTACTTTCATGCTAAGTGTTCTGCTAATAAAAACTGATTTAATACTAAAATCAAAAAGAAAGGAAGATTTTCCTACCAAAGAAAGTGGTGTGGGGAATTTCTGTGAAGTCTGATGAATTAAGGAGTGGTGATGATTTATGTCATCTGATGGGGCGTCTCTTGGTCCCGGATTAGGGTGGCATCATCTAGGGCTATGAAAGAGTCTCACTCAGGAGTTACAGAAGGACGTGCATCATCCTGTTGGTCATAATATTGGCCATTATCATTTGCTGCTACCATCATTATGCATGTCTATCTCGGAACCATCTCAAAAGGTCCACTGGGAGGTGAACCGGGGAGGTCCTAGGGGTGACTTGTACCTCCTCTCCCGACTGCACAGCCCCTAAGGCAGCTTGGAGAATGCCAGCAGCCTGGGTATCTGTAGTGCACATAACTCTGCTGAGACCCACCATCTCCCATAAATTCACGAGTTACGTGTTACATTGAGTTGTCACTTGTTCCTCCTCTACATCACCCTCAGGCACCATCATCATCACCCCTCTTGTCATGCAGAGAGACTATTATATGCTTAGAGAGTGAGCCGACGGAGATGGAGATGGAGATGTCTCCACCGAGGAGGCTGGATCTTCTGTGACCCTAGGTCAGAGCAGCCCATGATAGAGCAGCCTTTGAGGAAGTCTTCTGAAAAAGAACCTACAGTCATCAACAGAGCTGTAACCGACAACTGGACTTCCTTAGGGTTGTCAATGACAGCCGATAGTTGGACCGTTTTAGCAATGCCGCTGCTGACAGCTGATGAGGCCGACACTTACATGTTTTTCACTGGACGGACTGCACCTATTTCCGAGGAGGAGTGTTGTGGAGACAGTGCCCTGTACAGCGCACCACTGCCTTTCGGCTAGGTTTGCACTATATAACTATAACACTCATATATATTTTACCTTTTGGCCTCAATGTATTTGAGAGACCTGAAGATTCAACCTTACATGTAGATTCAGCAAGTTGGTTCTTCACAGCAGAAGCCTGTGTCCTAAACTTCGGATTCATAAGCACTAAGTCCAACCTTTTCTTCCTGCTTCTCAGGGAGTGCCAAGGCCAAAATCTATCATGGTGCGTCAAAGTTTTCTTTGGAAACGTGACGAGTTGTGACCCGTTTTCGGATAGTGAGCTACATGCCTTGAAAGCCATACATTGGTTCCCGGTTGCCAGAAGATCCATATTCAAGCTGCTTTGTATCACCCACAAAGCGATACATGGAACAGGACCGCTCTTCATCAGGAATAAAATCACCAAATACATTCAACAAAGGAACCTACGCTCTAAAATGGCACCTCGCCTCAAAATCCCAACGTACAAGAAAAAAAACATGGGTGGCACACCCTTTTCTGTTCAAGCAGCGAAACTATGGAATTCTTTACCCCCAAACATAAAATCCACAGATAACCAACTTATATTCAGAAGACTACTCAAGAATTGGCTCCTCCCCACATAACCAGCTTTCTCAAACATAAATATACAGCACATCCCTCTGTATATAAGCATTTATTTGGACTATAGATGTGTACTTACATATGTGTATTGCTTTGTATAAACGTGTATAATAATTATGTTTTTAAAGATATAGATATTCGTTAGTTCTGCTTAACAAATGTACATATTGCTTATAGTTACATTATTCTATGTTTAAGATGTATATAAGTGACTGCATAAATAAGTAAATCCTTTATCATGACTATTTATCTACAATTGCTTTACTATTGAATTACAAAAAAATTAAATATTTAAAGTACAGCAACACTTGAAAGTCTGAGTTTATTAAATGCAACTTTAATCTATATATATTACCTTCCTTATACATATATACCTTCCATGTACCTATAATATACATTCCATGTACTTATGTATCTTTATATTTATTACTTTGCTTTTAATTCAGCATATCCAATGCACTACCCTATATCTCACCCTATATCTCTCGCAATATATCCTGTACCTCTACTCTGACTCATCTCAAACCTCATTCTAGTACTCTCTACAATGCACTATCCTATTTCTCACCCTATACTGCTCTCAATATATCCTCTACCTCCACTCTCTCATTCATCCCAAAACCCATACCACTACTATGATCTCCAAAATAACCCTTTCTAGACTATTTCTTCTCTACCCTCCTTGCATCATTTCATACCTCGTTTACTATTCATATCTCCCAAAGAAGCCTTTCTAAACCCTTCCCTCTGACTCTTACCCCTCCACCTCCCCTTTACTCATCCCAAATCCCCTCCTACTGCTATGAACTAAAAAACAACTTTCTAGACCCTTCCCTCTTCTATCCCTCCACTATTTCTTTTCAATCCAAATAACAGACTAACATGTCCATCGCTCAAATTAATTTCACATTTCCCTATACTAATTCCCCACTAATCCTGTTTGTGTCCTGAAGTAGCGTGCTTCCCGCCAAAAAGCACTGCAAAACCTCATCAGGGATAGCAAGCACGATATAAATGCAAACCCTTCCCTCTCCTATCCCTCCACTATCCTATTACAATCCAAATAACAGACTAAAATGTCCACTGCTCAAATCAAATTAATTTCATATTTCCCTACACTAATTCACCACTAATCCTTCTTTGGTCCTGAAGTAGCGTGCTACCTGCCAAAAAGTGCTTCAACAGCTCATCAGGGGTAGCAAGCGCTATATAAATGCAAACCCTTCCCTCTTCCATCCTTCCACTATGCTTTTCAATCCAAATAACAGACTAACATGTCCACCGCTCAAATTAATTTCATATTTCCCTAGACTAATTCACCACTAATCCTTTTTTATTTCTGGAGTAGCTTGCTGAAAAGCGCTTCAACACCTCATCAGGGGTAGCAAACGCTATATGAATGCAAACCTTTCCCTCTTCTATACCTCCACTATCCTTCTCAATCCAAATAACAGACTAACATATCCACCGCTCAAATTAATTTCATATTTCACTATATTAATTATCATTAAGTGAGGTGGACAGATAACAACTTGGTGGCTCTTTCAATGTTTTGAGTTTAGCCCAGCGGTCGAAGTGCATTAAAAAAAAGGGAACTGTGATGCTGTGCACAATGGGATGGGGTGAGTCCGCATGGGGGTGTGGTCAAAGGCGTGACTAAAAAACTAAATATTCTGTAACTTTTTTCGGTCTTTCACCTTCAGGTAACTGTGTATAAAATAACACATACTTTACATGAAAAATAAATACAAGTTAAGCTAATCAGTGGGAAATGCAATATCGTACTTTATGAAACCTATATTAGTTAATGCACTGCAGACGTCTGTGTCTGTAACCAGAGAGCTCCAGAATTGAATCCTGGTTGGAGCATGGAGAATAGTTAAGGACATAACACAGGCCCCTGCGGCACAGGGGGGGGCAACCCTTCAGGGGCCCCCTAATTCTTCAGGGGGCCCCCATTTATTCCAAGGACAATGGATATCTATGAGATATGGGGGCCCCTCACCACACTTTCCAGGGGGCACCATCATTTTGTACTACACCACTGAGAATAGTGACTTGTGTATATTTAGTGCTAAGAGGTCCCAGTCTGTGACAGAAAGCACTGTGAATATTTAGGTCACTATTTTAAACTTGCTGTATACAAAGTATAAGATAGGGTGATACAAAATGTGCAAATAGGTTTAAGATTTAAAAAGTGCTTCCAAAATATAGATTTTAGTAATACACATACTGCTCTTTCTGGTGGATAGTCTATCTAACCACAGATTCCTCACCTTGAGATTACCCCCAGGCACTAGATTGAATCTGGAGAATTTTCTTCAGCTATTCCCTTGCGTGTCAGTAGGTGGCGGCATGTGGCTCCTCACCAGATCCGTCCCACCCGGGATGTTACAGTGGAGCCACCTCCGCGCAATGACGTCAGTCTCTTTCTGATATCTGTCTGTGCCATCGGACGTGGAACCTTAGTATTCAGACTGTGACAGTCTGCAGATCTCTAAGATGAAATCTTATTAGCATGGACTAGAAGATACCATTACACATAACAGGGAGGAGGGTGGGTCAGTAAGGAATCTGCAGTTAGACAGAGTATCCACCAGAAAAAGAATTCCTGAAGGTTCGTAATATCTTCTTCAGATGGATACTTCTAACTGCAGATTCCTCACCTTGTGATACTAAAGCAGTACCTCCACAGGTGGTGGTCTGTGAATTGACTCAGACCAGGAAATCCTGCAGGACAGATCAGGCAAAATGCCCCTAAACCGAACCTTGTTATTCAGGCAGTAATGCTTCGTGAACATGTGAATTGCCACCTTTGTATGTATCAGCCCGGCAGATGACCAAGTCTGGCACACTACGTGCCAGTGCAGTGGAAACAGCCTTTGCTCTAGTAGAATGAACATGTAGGCCTTCCAAAAGGATGTTTCTTGGCCAATCTGTAGAAGATTTTGATACACAGGACAATCCATCTACAGATGGTTGTCTTCTGCAGAGCTCTTTCTTTATTCACCCCAGAGAACCCCACAAACAGCTCATCGTTCACCCGATGGTCCTGGATACGATCAATCTAAAGGCTCAGAGCTCTCTGTGGGTCTACGTGATAAATTCTCTCTTCCTCTTTAGATGGACTAGGTGGTACAAAGAAAGCTGGCAGGGTAATGGGCAGCCCTGTGTGGAAAGGTGTCCCAACTTTTGGGAGAAATGCCACTTCAGTCCTGAGCAGTAGGTTGTCTGGAAAGAAGGTGGCATACAGTTGCTGGACATACAGTGCTCGTAGTTCATTCACATGACGAGATGACGCTATTGCTGTGAGTAAGGATGTCTTTAAGGTGAGCAAGAAGAGATGGCAGCTGTGCATTGGCTAAAATATAGAGCACTTTGGAAAAGTGAGCACTAGATTGAGGTCCCACTGAGGCAACACAAATTATGATAGAGGGAACCTTTGGTCAGCCCTTTTAGAAAACACATCAAAAGAAGTGATTTGAATAAAGATGGCTGATCGGCTTAACGTAAAAATACTGAAAGGGCTGATAAATAACCTTTTTATTGTCTCCACAGCAAGACCTTGCTGAACTAAGGATAAAAAAAATCGCAATATTTCAGATAACTGTGCCTGTAAAGGATGGATATTTTAAAAATACCCAACAACAAACTTCTCCCAGAGTCCTACATAGATTGTTATAGTTGAGGGATGCTTTGGTGCCAAGAAAACACTCACTACTTTAGAAGGGAGATCAAAAGCCAGCAACTGTCGTCGCTCAATCGGCAAGCTTGGAGGTGTAGGTTGTACAGGGTCAGGTGCAGGGCCCTGCCATACTGCTGTGACAGGAGGTCCTCCAGAAGAAACGCTCAACTGGCAACGGAACGCTCAACTGACGACGACCGGAGTACGCCAGGAGGCTGTTTAGTCCCGGCATTTGGCTCCATGTTAAGGACAAGTGGGTACCACAAGAAGTTTTGTTAAAACATCTGGAAATTGGCCCATTTTATACTTTAAGGCAGGTTCATCTGCACCTGCATACCGATTGGCCCAAGTAAAGGGTAAAGTAAGGTTTTTCTCGCCTTCATTCCATCCATTATTGTGGGAGACACGAGAAAGAAGATCTTTTGCTCTGGAGGAGTCAGATCCCCTTTCTAGAATCTACTAGAACTATCTCATCATCACCATTTTTGATGAAAGTGTTGAGAGATCGTATTATTAAGCCTGAAGAAGGTGGTCGGATCAGCTTTTACCACTGAAACACGTCGCTACTTATAAGCACCAAATCGAACTGGTTTCCATTGATAAAAAAACATCAGTATATTGTGAGGTGTTGAACCTGTAATGATTATTGGTTTGGTGCTTTGTGTGTTTTAAACTTTTAATTCTATTATCAACTGCATTCTCCCATTCTTTGAATGTTATGAGTATTATTTTACATATGTTGTGCTAACAGTTGGTTTATTGTTTACATTGTAATTTTAACTTTTTAATTTGAGCAAAGGATCCATTGAATAAACCATTCTTATATTAGCTTTTGGCTTCTGATATACTCGTTGGTGAATTTTGGATGTGTATGAATGTGTAATGAATCCATGACGGTATGCTTCTAAACAACCCAAAGGGAAGTTTTGTCTGACTTAGGGTCCTCCAGAAGAGGCAGAAGGACTGAAGGACAGATGCACATGTCCAGAATTTCTCGGTACCACACCACTCTCTTCGCCCAGTCCATGAGTGTGTGGTGGGAGACCGTATCGAAGGCTGCTGAGAGGTCTAGGAGGATCAGAGCCGCAGTCTCTCCTTGGGTGAGTAGGGCTTGGATGTCGTCAGTAGCCGTGATGAGGGCTGTCTTGTACTGTGGTTGCTGCAGAATCCGGATTGGAAGGAGTCGAGTACAAGGTTTTATTCCAGATGTAAGCAGAGTTGTTGGTTGAGGGAGATCGGTCGGTAGTTGTTGAGTTCGCAAGGGTCTGACGATGGTTTCTTTAGGAGGGTGTTGACCTCCTGACTGTTTCCAGTCCTCAGTAGTTGTTGAGTTCGCTGGGGTCTGCCGATGGTTTCTTTAGTAGGGCAATGAGTGTTTCCAGTCCTCGGGGAAGGTGGCTGTGGCAATTGAGGTGTTGAACAAGGTGGTGAGCACGTGGCTGATTCTGGCTTCACCTAGGATGATGATGTGAGGGCATAAGTCGGTTAGGGCCCCCGAGTGGACCGAGTTCATGATGGATGTGGTGTCCTGTGGAGCGAGCTGGCTCCATTTGGTTAGTCAGATGTCTGTGGTGGTAGCGGGGTTGTGTTGTTTCTTGAAGAAGTCGGTGGCCTTGGGCTGGGGTTTGAAGTTTCTGTAGAGTTCTTTGATGATGTTGAAGAGTTCTTTGCTGTTATTGGAGCATGATTCAATGTGTGAGGCTAAGGCCTTTTTCTTTGTTTCTCTTAACTGTCTGTGGTAAAGGTTCACGGCTGTCTTGAAGGCTGTTTTGTCAGTCGTGTCCTTGCTGATTCCTGACCATCATGTATGATTTGTTGAAGGTTGGTTCTGAGGTCATCCAGGACTGCTGGCAAGATTTACCACCATGTCTCACAATGCATGCAAACAGTGTCCCAAGAGGCAGCCGGAATTCACAGAGTGTAAGGCGAGGCTGACGGAGGTGAACATATGTTTGGCAAATGTCCTGATGTGTTTCGACTTTCTATCCAGCAGGGTAGTCGGAAACCTGTTGGGGAGGAGCCTACTGATAGAGGCCTGGACTACCAAACTCTCTGGTGCAGGGTGTTGCAGGACAAAGGCTGGGTATCCAGGGCCAGGCCTGTGTCTCTTCAATATCTGTCTATTGATTGGTGGGCAAAATCCTGGCTTCGCCCAGGTGCCCAGCAGGGTGTTGGTTAAGGCCTTGTTAAAAGGCAGGAGGGGTTCCTGTGAGATCTGCCCGGGCTGCAGGACCTCTATTAGGACATTTGCCTTGACCTCAGTGGCGGTTGTTGTTGTAGATCTAGGACCTCTGCTGCTCTCAGTATGAGCATGGAGAAGGAGGCGGACTCTTCTGTTGATGGGCCAGGAGTAGATAAATGAAGGCCAGTGTCAGAGGAAGTTTCCAGGCCACCCGCATCTTGAAGGTTCAAAAGTTTGTAAATAATTGTCATCATCGGGGTCAGGCAGTCTATAGTGTAAAGGAAGCCTCTATGAATCTGAATAAGCTAAGGGGTGAAGAGGTTGAACTTTGGTGGAGGTCAGTGGGGGGTCTCTTCCATCTCCAAAAGGACAATTGGCCACCCCTTTGGAAACATCAATCCTGGGGGCTCTGGCATCAATAGTGCCTCCGCAATGGGGTATCATTCTTTTCAGTCGGGCTGTCCCGGATTGGGGCCAAGGGGCACAGTCAGCATCAGGGACGAATCCACCGGTGATAGACCAACTGGAAGCCCCATCTGATCCTTAAGGCCCAAAGGTGCTCCGGAGGTATCCAGTGGGGTACTGAAAAACCACAGCATGGCCTCTCTAAAGATCTGGATTTGCTGCAGCATTGCCAATGGACTCAGGAACTCGGCTTGCATCAGTATCAGAGCCAGGATCGGTTCCCGAGGTCAGAGACTGAGTCTGTGTCTAGGCAGTACTCTGGGGGGTCACAAGATTCCTCATGGCATAAGTGGCGGGATGAATGGGAGCTGTGTTTTTACTTCTTATGTTTCTTCTTTATAGACTTACCCGACGATTTCAGTATGGAGGAAGGGCACTCACAACCACTACCTCGGGAACGAGAATGCATCTGCATCCTCAACTTTGAGCAGGACAACTTTCAAGCCTTTTGGCAATGTTCTGCGATGTAGAGTTTGGGTTCATGGTCCCAGATGGCCTTTGGATTCACCCAAGCACATATGTCACACAGTGCCAAGCCGTGTGAGGAGCCCAGGCACCAGAGACAGACCTCATGGAGGTCCGTCACAGACATTTGTTTGTGGAAACCCTTACAAGGTTTGAACCCTGTTGCTTTTGAAAGGGACATGTCCCTTGCACACAGGAAAAAAGTTAGAAAATGTCTGTCAAGCCGGACAGAATTTGAGGAAGTGAGCTCTGGATCTGCGTCAGAAGGTGAGGAAAGAAAGGAACCGACGTTACCGCGAGGAGGTGGTAATTACGGAGGGGGCCGACATCACTTTCAGGGTGTGACAGATCTGACACGGAGCCGCATGATGTCACCTACCGACGCGCGAGAGTATTGCTGAAGAAACATTTCCTGATCAAGTCTGGAGTCAAGAGGTATTAACAAGGTGAGGAATCGAGGGTTAGAAGTATTCATCAGAAAGTGTTCTTTTCCCTTTCCGTCCATCAAATGTTCCCCAGATGGCATTCAGCTGGAGAACACAGGAATCTGGACAGCGTAATACGTGCACCAGCAGGGACGGACTGATATCTCCACAAGGGTCTCTGGGGGCTTTTGACAAAGGAATTTTTGATCTGTTTATGAGCTGGTCTTGTACACAGCATCTATCTTGCCCCTACCGAAGAAGCCTCATAAAGCTTTGCTCAGAGACATGTTTATCTAGCAAGGATAGGAGTATATAGCCTTAGAGCCCGACGTGGGGGGCTCTACCGGCCATTAAAGGCCCAACAAGGGAGCGGAGGGCTCTAAGCCTATTAGAACATTCCGCCCTAAGGGGGCAGAATGGGTTGAAATCCCCTCGGGCTCCGTGAGGCCTTTGTTCACAGCAACAGCTGTGAACAAGCATTGGAATGTTGATGCTCCGGGCTTCTACCAGCCATTAGGAGCCCAGAGCACTCTATTGTCTTCAATGGAGCGCTCAACATTCCAATGCTCTAATTATGTTTGAGTGCTGAGGATGAGTTTCATTCCACAGATGCTATTGTTGCAGCAGCAAAGATTGGCTCACTCTTCGCTCCTGCAAAAACGTACAAGAAACGAAATCCCTCCTCATCCAGCCCACCCACACAGGTGCTATTCTGTAATTCAGGTTTACTTTCATCTCTTTGCACTGCCATCATTTTAACAAGTACAGCTTGTGTTATGTTTCATTGCAGCACCCCTGCAAAGTGTGTCGGCGGCAGTCATAATGATAAGCGACATCCCAACTCCATCGTACCCTTGATTTGACTGGAAATTGGTGCACTTCACACTCTACGACAATATGTGTTCAGCCGGGGACCATTCGGTCTAGAGACGGAGGTACAAATATGTTTATAGTTTTCGTTTCTCCTGTGTGTTGGCTCGTGGCATTGAGATCTTTCACATACGTCTTCATAAAGCTCACTGGCATAAGCGCTGACTGCTAAGTTCGGAGTGTAACCTACAAGCAGGGGCGGCTCCTCCGCTAAGGCGGAGGAGCGTCGCCCCACTGCTTTAAAGCAGTGCAGAGGAAAAAGAAAATGATAATAACGAAAAGTTGTTATTATCATTTTCTTTCTCCCTTCCTAAGTGCAGGGAGGGGCGGGCTGGCCAGAGCAGGGGCCAGGGGAGGAGTGGTTTGTACCCTCAAAGTGCGCATGAATGTTTGACCGGCTGTCTTGGGCCGGCCAAACATTCATGCGCACTTTGCATGTCCCCCACCAGGCTGCATTAGAACGCCAGGTGGGGAACATGCACAGGCTCCCTGTCCCCATCTGAGCGCTGAACCACGACGCTCAGACCAAGCACAACCTGCAATGCAACATTGTGATTGGCTTAGGGGAAATTAAGGGAACCAATCACAACGCTGCAGCGTTGTGATTGGCTTAGGGACCCTGGGAATCCGGGTGCTTGACCTGCGACAAGGAGACTGGAGAGGCTGCAGAGAGGCGGCGGCTGGTGGCGCGAGCAGCAGGTACGTTTTATTATTTTTTGTTAATATTTTTATTTTCTACCCCATTCCACCGCGCACAGCTCCCCTCGCCCTCCCCCTGCCGTTCCATACCGGCCGCCACTGCCTGCAAGTCGTGTTTCAGAGCTCTGCACCATCAACTAAGGCGTTCATCCTCCCAAGGTCACTAAAATAAGCTTTAGCTTATACTAGCTGATAACTGCCTACAACAATGCTCCCTGTAAAGCTCACAGAATAAAGAGCGCAACGAATGAAACTGCTCTATAAAGAGCACGTTTTTGTTACAATAAATGGATGAGTCATTCTCTCCATAGTGAAAGGCAGGATTCTTTTCCTTCCTGCCAACATATTTGTAACTACGGTCAAAGAAAGAACAACAAAACGCTTCCCTCGGCCCATCAACAGGCACCAGTTATTCTTGCAAATGGCTGATGTGTTTACTGGAGACATTCACCTCGTAAAGGTCGTAGTACAAAAGAAACATTGGCAAAGCCAATAGGTAACGCCTTTAGCACCTATTATCTTTGCCAATTGCTTTTGATGATGCTGTACAGCATCACCAAAAGCAAGCATTGGCAAAGCCATTAGGTCTCGTCTATGCGAGATCTATTGGCATTGTTAATGTTCTATAGACATATTGCACACCAGTGTGGCTGCTGTTTAGCACGGGTAAAAGTGAGTGGGGTGGATGGGGTAGATTGGAGTGAAGTGTTGTAGACTGGAGTGGAGTGGGGTTGATTGGGCTAGAGTGGAGTGGGGTAGACTGGAGTGTAAAGAGGTAGATTGGGGTAGAGTGCAGTGGGGTCGATTGGGATAGAGTGGGGTAGATTGGATTGGGGTAGAGTGGAGTAGATTGGACTGGAGTGGGGTAGTTTGGGGGTAGAGTGGGGTAGATTGGGATATACTGTAGTAGAGTGCAGTGAAATGGGGTAGATTGGGTGGATTAGAATGGGACAGATATGAATGGGGAGGGGTAGATTGCAGTGGAGTGGCGTAGATTGGACTGGGATGGAGTGGAGTAGACTGGTGTGGAGTGGGGTAGATTGGAGTTGAGTGGGGGAGATTAGAGTGTAGTGTGGCTGATTGGGGTAGAGTGAAGTGGAGTGTGGTAGATTGTAGTGGAGTGGTGAGAGTGGGGTAAAGGTAAATGTAAATGTAGTAGTATTTGTATAGCGCCCGAATCGACCCCCGAAGGGGTATCTCAGGCGCTTGTACGCATACCGCTGTGGAACCCTTCCTGGCCTTTCCCTGTGAGATGCCCACTCCTGGGCACCCCCAAGGTGAAGCCAGGCATCCTAGCGTTGTGGGGGCCGTTGTGGAGATTAAGCAAGCTATTGCCCAGAGTTGCAGAGTGGGACCCATGATCAGAATAGGCACCGAGGCGAGAATTATCAGGTCCGAGGAAATTGAGCCCAAGACCCGCCGAGGCGGGAATTGAACCCTGGTCCCGGGCTAGACCTCTGCATCAGGGTCTGCCGCTCTAACCATTGAGCCACACTTCTCCACTAGTAGATTGGAGTAGGGTAGATTCGAGTGGAGTGGGGTAGATTTGAGTAAAATAGGGTAGATTGGAGTGGAGTGGTGTGGGCTAGATTGGGGTAGAGTGGAGTGGAATAGATTTTTGTAGGGCAGACTGGAGTGGAGTGGGTTGATTGAGTGGGGTGGGGTGGTGTAGACTGAAGTGGAGTGGGGTAGACTGGGGTGGACTGGGGTAGATTGGGGTAGAGTGGAGCGGGATAGGCTGGTTAGAGTGGAGTAGAGTGTGGTAGATTGGAGTGCAGTGGTGTGGGGTAGATAGGAGTGGGGTAGATTGAAGTGGGGTGGATTTGAAGAGGGGTAGATTGGAGTATGGTGGGTTGGGGTAGACTGGGGTGGTGTGTGGTAGACTGGGGTAGATTGGAGTGGAATGAAGTAGATTGGAGTAGAGCAGATTGGGGTAGGTTGGAGTGGAGTGGGGTAGAATGGAGTGGGGTAGACTGGAGTGGAGTGGGGTAGATGGAGTAGGGTAGATTGCAGTGGAGGGGGTAGAATGGAGTGAAGTGGTATAGACTGAGCAGAGCATGGTAGACTGTAGTGGAGTGGGGTACATTGTAGTGGAGTGGGGCAGATTGAAGTGGAATGGGGTAGATTGGGGTGGAATTTGGTAGATTGAAGTGGAATGGGGTAGATTGGAGTGGATTAGGGTAGATTGGAGTGGAGTGAATTGGGGTAGATTGGAGTGGAGTGGGGTAGACTGGAGTGGAATGGAGTAGAGCGGGGTAGATTGGAGAGGAGTGGGATAAGTTGTGTGGTGTGGAGAGGAGAGACATAGAGTGGTGTGGCGTGTCCTTGAGTGGCATGTCGTAGAGTGTCTTCGAGTGGAATGTCGCAGAATGGAGTGGCATGGCGTGGAGTATCAGAGTGGAGGGGCATACCTTGGAGTAGAGTGTTGTAGAGTGGAGTGGTGTAGTGTGAAGTATACATGGTGTGGTAGCGCACTGCCATTACAGGCAACACATTGTCAATTAAAATGACCATTCATTTGCACAGACATACAGTTTTGGTGCGCACAAATGATAATGTGTGGAAGTGTCATCATCTAGTGTATTGATGTGTTTTGATCGTATTCAAATATTTGTTTCCACCACACTTCAGCATTACAAAGAAATGTGCTTCATTTTTACTTTCCTAATTCTGATATATTTTGAAATACCAGCACAATTCATTTACAGAAAAAAGCCTTTCCTTTTACAGCAAGATTGTCACAAATTCTCTCACATTGAAGTCAGAGAAAGAAAAGTAAACACCAAGCTTCCTCCGAAGATACAACCTCTGTCTTTAAATGCATAGCAATGTCACAAGATAAAAACAAGATTTTAAGGCCTGTTTACATAAAGCGAGCCCTGTGGAAGAATACAGTAAATAGAGTATGTTCCACAGGGGGGACGGCCAGCGTTGACTGCATCATAGCACTTTTTTTAAGCCATGTGCGTAACATATAATGTTTAAAATGTTGCTTATGCCTCCTTTAATTTTGATCGGAGACACTGAACTTCAAACATAAATACCACTGTAAAAAATAATATAATGTGAAGCCGGCAAACAGACATGATGTAGTCATATTGTTTCCAAAATTCCCTCCGGTAAGCAACAAAACAAGTGCAAATCTCATTCGCTCAATCATTGCGATTCAATGTATGGTTCAAAGTGGGGTGGGGGGGGGGTATTTTACTTTTCTGGATGTTGACTTGCTCCTGCATTGGTCTCCGTGGAGATGAGTCAGTGCCCCAGGGAACACTTCCGGGTGACGCACTAATTGAACCGTTATTTCCGGCACCCAGGTCAAACAATAAACACATTAACCAATGGATCAAACACAGGCAGTGATACGTTGAAAGCACACGGAGGGTCAGCAGAGAAAGAAACAATGCTCCAATTACCCCTTTCATGGACTCCCAGGCAGGCCTCTGTGGGTGCAAAGTCAACCTAGGCTTGTGAACATGTGGCCTGTGTCCTGGGCAAGCTGCTCAGGTTTCCATTGCAACTCATGGAGGGTTAGGTTTCTGTTCAGCCAGCCTCCCCTACGTGCAGGAGAAGGAGCCCTGTCACGGACCATCAGCCTGGGTCGAACCCTCTTAAAGCTACAATCCTGATTGCCCCTCAGAACCTGTGCCACGGACTACCTCCTGCTGCGCGAATGCTCCACAGAGCCCTGTCCGATGCCCTTGTCCCCACTGTCATAAGCGTGCTCAGTGGCGGCAGCCCCAATGAGGCAATGACAAATAGTGGGGTCCCTCTTGCAGAATGTGAAGAGTGCACATGATGCTTCTGGAGCAGCGTCATTTTGGCTCCACTCTTTCACGTTTTGACTATGCCATATATACATACATGTAGTACCGTTTGTAATATCATTAACGAAAAGTGATGCACTTGATCAGATACTGAAGGTGCATTTACTATATAATCCTGACATTTACATGAGTGTTCACTCTAATGATTCCTTATGTGTCACCAAATTGCAGTTCTAACATATGTAGGCAGATGTGTGGTTTGAATAATATTGTTAACCCTTATATCATCATGTATTCATTTGACTAAGTATCCTGCATTTGTTTTATAACCGTATATGTATCAAAAACCATGTATTTAAATTAAGCGTGGGCGGATAACTCCGCTTGCGAAGTTTGCAGATTTTTAAAACTCTGCACTCCGTTTGGAGTGCAAAGTTTTCCAAAACTCCGCAATCGCAGCAGATCGGAGTTAGAGACTTACTGTTCTCCAGACGGTGTCCTCCTGACTTCTGCCTGCTCTGCTCCTGTGGCTCGCTCCACTCACCTACGCGCTGCTCGGCTGCTCCGGTTCATTTCCAAGAAGAACTGCAGTGCGCATGGCGTACTGCGTGAAGGCATGCCTGACCCTGGGGTCAGGCATGCCTTCACGCAGTACGCCATGCGCACTGCAGTTCTTCTTGGAATTGAACACTGCAGCAGCCGAGCAGCGCGCAGGCGAGTGGAGCGAGCCACAGGAGCAGAGCAGGCAGGAGTCAGGAGGACACCGTCTGGAGGAGAACGGTAAGTCTCTTCAGCACTGTCTACTATGCGGGAGGGAGGGGGGGGGTTTAGCGGGAGGGAGAGGAGTCCGGGGGGGTTAGCCGGGGGGTGTGTGGGCCTGCGGGGGGAACAGTGGGGGAGGCAATAAGTGGTCAGGGCGTTCATACATTCCATTGAGTCTCGTGGTCTCTCCCTTTCCCAGTTCCCCATCCTTAGGCACGTGTTTTCACTTGCCCAGGTGTATGTCCATGTTCATGTCGAGGTCTTCACTATCTGTGTCTCTGAGGTGCGTTTTGTGCAGGCGCCCCTGAGGTTGGGAGCAGTAAGGGCGTCGGAGACGCACACACCCAGTGACACACACACCGATGCAGTCACTACCGCCAACATACAAACGTACACATCACTCACACGCACATTTTACAAAAAATAATGATCAATGCCCACTCACACATCACTCTGTTGTATTCCGTTTTAGGTGTCTGTATATAGGTTTTCCTGAGACATGTCCTTATATAGGTACAATTCGCATTACCCTTATATAGGCATAGAATCCCAGTCCTTATTTAGGCATTAGCCGTGCACTCCACATACAGGCATGGTCACCGACATCCGTCCACCCTAACGTCACAACGAGTTCTTAGAAACCAGACCCTTAAGCTTCGGGAGTTCCCCTAGCACAGGACTATTGATTTCTCCAAGAACTCATCTATTATGTATGAACCGTTATACCTTAAGAGTTCATTCCTGACGTCTTCCTCTGTCCGACTTCACGTCAATGCTAACATTCCGAGTCACCTATCAGGTATAAATATACCTTCCCTTGACCAAGCAAGTTAGAGGAGACCTCGACTTCAGAGGAGCCCGTATCCCGGCCTGACGCACTGAGAAGATGCTGTCATTCCTGCACGCAGACGAATCCAGCTTCCAGTGTTCTGACTCCCTTCGCGGGGTGTTAGAGTTCCAGATCCGGCAAGAGATTCCCACCTCTCTCATTCTCAAGGTATGGAGCTGACTAGAACCTAGAGGGACTCTTGGCATACTAGACTTGACATACTCTTAGTATATCACACTAGAGAATACTCCACCTACTTCTTACCTTTCCCTACACCTAGACTAGGTTAGGTACATTGGGGTAGAACTAGCTTAGAGACTCATCTTATGAGTACTCGCATTTTTAGCTCATGTTATTTATGTACGTGAATATATGCTAAAAGATAATGCTAGCGCAGTATTATTTATTTCTACTGCTTACGCTGTACATTATTTATCTTGCATACTGTCGTGTGATCGTAACAGCACATATCTCTTACACGAGAAACAAGACTGTTCAATAAAACTCTTTTTATTGAAACGCCCGTCTTTCCTTTCTGTGTAACTCTGTAGAAACTAAGCATGCACGATTGACTGAGTGAAACTGTTATCTATTGTTTCCACGATTCTGAGACGTGTTCCGATTCTAAAGGGAAACAAAGTGGTCATGTTTATGCGGTTGCCAGAAACTACTCCCTTCTTGTTCTCAAGGAGTTTCTAGTGGCCTCTGAGCTAGCTGGCACAAGTAAATAAGTTTAATATACTCGATAGGGACATACCGACCTTAGTCCTATGTCAAGCCTATAGGTTATATTATTCCAATGCGCAGAGCCTATTAGGGAAATAGGAACTACACTACAACTCTATTGCAAATAATCAGGATCACAATACATGTGCACTGGCAGACCGGCACACAGGACCTTCACGAGAGACGCACTTTTATAAGCAATGTGCATGCACAAGGCCACACAATCACTATACGTGCAAACACACAATGGCACGTGACGTCAGACACAGAGACACCTCTAATAAACTCAGTAACATTTGGAAATATATACACACACTCTCACTCGGATACAGAATGCTACACACTACAGCACAAAGTAAAATATTCAAATTGTACATTAGCCGGGAGGGGGGGGTGCGGGCCTGCGGGGGGGACAGGGGAGGAGGCAATAAGTGGTGACTCCGCCAGCCACGGAACTCCGCCGAATTTCACAGAGTTTTCTAGTAACTCCGTGAAATTCCGCGGAGTGTTACTACGCCAGCTCCGCCCACCCTTGATTTAAACGTGTATTGAAGTGTTTTGCTCTGTTAACTTGACCAAGGGCCTTAAGCATTTTGGATTCTAATGTTTAACCTTCAACGTGAACGTTGCTCCGGTTGCAGTTTTTTCTTCTTCTTGCAGGTGCGTTCATATGATCTCATAGTTAGCGAAAGGCACATTGGGTATGAGACATGGTGAGGCTTGGGAGGAGAACTTTTGACAAGGATGAGAGGCGCTAACGAACAAAGGGAGAACCACTGTTCACGTTGTATCTGGAGACGGGAGAAATCTAAGGACGTTCTGAGGATGTTCAGCCCACAAGATGGGAGTATTGAGTAGGGGTGCCGAGTTTTACCGTAAGAAGGTGGAAAAGTACTGGGACACATGATGTGGGATTCTCGAATGGTCTGTTGAGATTTTAATTGGTGGTCAAACTTTAGATTTAGGCAGATTCCTTTTAGACTTCAAGGGGAACAGACCTCTTATGCTATATTTCTGTTGTTTGGCTTCATGCTATGCAATACACCTGATTTGGGAGAATTTCTTCTGAATGCTGACACATTCCTGCTTTATTGGATCAAACTAGGGGTTCCCCAGTCATACCACTTAGTTAAGGCTTAGTTTAGGAAATTTAGATTTACTCATGCATAGGCAAGAGGATCGCAAATCGTATACTGATTACCAGATCTTGTTCCTTATTTTCTGCATTGCTATAATTGAATTGCTTGTATGCTTCATGTTATTTAGAATTTTGCAATAGATCTATACTTAACCCCATCTATCGACATTTGGGTCCTCATGTAGTGTAGCTCCTATTTCCCTAATAGGCTCTGCGCATTGGAATAATATATCCTATAGGTTTGACATAGGACTAAGGTCAGTATGTCCCTATTGAGTATATTAAACTTAATTACTTGTGCCAGCTAGCTCAGAGGCCACTAGAAACTCCTTGACGACAAGAAGGGAGTAGTTTCTGGCAGCCGCAAAACATGACCACTGTGTTTCCCTTTAGAATCAGAACGTGTCCCAGAGTCGTGGAAACAATAGATAACTATTTCACTCAGCTCAGTCGTGAATGCTTAGTTTTCTCCAAGTTACACAGAAAGAAATAGACGGGCGTTTCATAAAAGATTTATTGAACAGTCTTGTTTCTAGTGTAAGTAAAATGTGCTGTTACGATCACAAGACAGTATGCAAGATAAATAATGTACAGAGTGAGCAGTAGAAATAAATAATACTGCGATAGCATTATCTTTTTAGCATATATGCATTTACATAAAATGACACAGACTAAAAATGCGAGTACTCATACGATGCGTTTCTAACCTAGTTCTACCCCAATGTACCTAACCTGTCCTAGGTGTCGGGAGAGGTATGAAGTAGGTGAAGTATTCCTTACTATGGTATACTAAGAGTATGTTAAGCCTAGTATGCCAAGAGTCCCTCTAGGTTCTAGTCAGCTCCATACCTGAAGAATGAGAGAGGTAGGAATCTCTTTGCCAGACTCGAACTCCAATACCCCGCAAGGGAAGTTAGATCACTGGAAGCTGGACTCTCTGCGTGCAGGGATGACAGCGTCTTCTCAGTGCGTCAGGCCGGGAAACGGGCTCCTCTGAAGTCGAGGTCTCCTCTGATTTACAGGGGCTAGGGAAGGTATATTTATACCTGAGAATTACCTCAGAATGTTAGCATTGACGTGAGTCGGACAGCGGAAGACGTCATGAATGAACCCCTAAGGAATAATGGTTCATGCATAATATATGAGTCCTTGAAGAAATCAATAGTCCTGGGCTAGGGAAACTCCCGCAGCCTAAGGGTCTGTTCTTCACAAACTGGTTGTGACGTTAGGGTGGACGGATGTCGGAGACCATGCCTGTATTTGGAGTGCACAGTTTAATGCCTAAATAAGGACTGGGATTTAATGCCTATATAAGAGCAGGGCGAATTGTGCCTATATAAGGACATGATTCTGGAAAGCCCGTTTATGGACACCCTAAGAGGAATACAACACTCACTGTGTGGCCAAATGGGCTGCACTGTAATTTGAAGTTTGGATGATGTTAACTCCTCTTTATTTCTCAGACATCTAAAAATGGTCTATAGCAGGGAAAATTGAATATTCGGCTCAGGGCTCTAGCAGATGGTAGCAAGATAAGATGGTTAGGTCCTGGGATAGGGGAGTTAGAATACTTTATATTAGAATACTTCAGATCCCAGTCCCAGCCCTAGAGCCCATGTTTCAGTTTGGAGGATCGACGGAGTTCCAGCGGTTCGAGACAGAGTTGTTGTGGCAGAGGAGTGAGTATTAATAGGGTTGCGCGTTCTAATGTCTTACGCTTAACTTGCGATCGTTATGAAAAGTGCATGATGTTTGGCGGAGATGTTCTGAATGTTGTGTGAATGTGACGCTTAACGTTGAGAAGTTTAAGTTGGTATCAAGTCTGATGTGATCTAAGATCCCGGGATGATATTAAAAGATGTAGAATACACTGTATTGTAATTGTCTGCTAAAGTTTTGCGGTGCCTGTCGTGAGACGTCCTCGACAGCACAATTGAGATCGGGACATTTATCTGTGGGTGTGAAAGTGAGGTGTGGTTGGTGTAGTGGACCCTTTGCGCAGGGGGAAGCTGCACTAATCGGGGTGATTCCCCGCAGGTTGAGGTTTCATTCAAGTGTGTGTTTAAGTAGGTCGGAAAGTGTTATTCCAAACCATTTCTCGTGTGATTAAATACTATAATTTCTTTAGCGGAGCTGACAAAGTTATTTGTTGAAATTATTTTGTGTTTGTTTTGCATGCGTATTGCTGAGGAGAGTGCGTTAATGAAAACTGTAAAGGAGGGTGAGCTGCTGCAAGGAGTGAGATGGTTGTCACAGTGTGCCGTGCTGAGATTGGTCGGTTGGTGTAAAGCTGCGCTGTTGTTGGTTGTCTATATCATAGAGTGTCGCGCTGGTACTCAATGTTTGAGAGCGCACAGCTCATGCCAGAGAGGAGAGGTATCAGGGAAGAGCTAGAAAGGCAGTGCATACTTACACTGACACAGGCGGGATGCAGAACAGAGGAAGTGGAGAACTGACATGATAGACAGAGCCAAGTTATATCCCGTGTTAACAAGTGAAGAATTTGAGAAAAGAAAAGAGAAGAAAAGGAGAGAAAAAGAGGATAGGTCAAAGGAACCAGACGAGAGAAGCGAAACCAGTGACAGGGACTCTAGCGACAGTCTTCTAAATGTGTTGTTGTCAGAACGCCCACCTCCGTATAATGAGATCCAATTAATGGGAGGTGGAGGTGCTAATGCAAATGAAAGTTCAGGAGTGGCTACCGCACCAGTAAATGTAAGCCCTAATACGATGGGAGCCACCCCTGTGAAAATGATTCAAAACCCGATGGGAGGAAGTTCAGGGATTTGTGCTCCTGGTAGCTCCACAGCTCTTAATGCTCCAAATGCTCTCACTGTCCTGGATACCATTGGTCCCGTGGTTTCTATATATAAACCCAGCACTACAGGAAATGTAATACAAAATTTGGCTGTACCTGTGAAAGTAAAGGCCCCAGAGAAGGCCCCTACAAGTTTGAATGTGGGAGGATTTGTTCCTTTAATCCCAATTAATGCGAGTTCCCCTTGTGGTGTGAGTGCAGATTCAACGATGAATCGGACGGGATTCGGACCTCTTAGGTCATTCCCGGGATTGCCAGATACAGGGACACACCCCTGGGAGCTGCCCCTAAAAGCACATACTAGCACACCCAGAGAGAGGGCAGTACCTAAAGCCCCTGGAGTGCAACCTAGTCTTAACGCTCAGGAATTAGACAAATGGTTGAAGGTTCTCAATGCCACCTCGAATGACAGTGGAAGCACAGAATTGAGTCAAGGAACAATGCAGTCATTCTTCAGGGTAAATTTGGTGGATGTAGGTAAATTATAATTTGAGTTGGATGAAATGATAACTGGAAGTGTTGAATTAGCAAAATTAGATACTTACCAAGAAACCAAACTTTTGTTTATGAGTATGGATGTTACCAGACGAGCGAGGCAAGTCTGTGACAGATTGTTTGAAGCAGCTCAGAAATATGAGGTAGATTTGGATCGAACTACAGCCTTACAGAAAAGCCACCGACTTTAAGTGATGAAGATATAGAGTGTATGAGAATACCTGGAATGAAATGATAAATTCAGGAGTTGATTCAAAATATTCGGATCTGGAGTGCGCTAGAGAAGTGGGAAGGTAAATGGGCAAAAAAGAAAGGTCGAAGGAGATCCATGGGAGAACCGCCTCCTCCCGTAGAAGGAGGAGCGGGTGCTACAAGCTTCCCTTTATGGGAAGTACCCAGCAGAGGTTATGTCCATGTACCTTGGAGTAGGAGTGATCTTCCGTCATTCACAAATGACTTTTAGAGATTAAGAGAGAAGCCTGTAGAATGGTACAAACAAGTTGAGCAGTTTGTGGAAATCTCAAAGGTTTTGTGGACTGATTTGAATACCTTGTTCGATATTGTTGTTCCAAGTGATTTGTGGACAGCATGTAAAATAGCCACAGAATGGTCCGAGAGAGAGCCAGCAAGAGATCCATTGACTAACGGTCCGTCACCCATTGTAATGAGAAAGTATAATCAGGTGATGACATGGTTGAAATCTAAGGTATCGTGCCAAGATATTGACTGGGTCAAGATTAACAGAATGACCCAGGAACCCAAGGAGATGATTCATGCATATTATGACAGACTATTGCAGGCATTTAAACAGTACAGTGGAATGGAGACTCTGGAGCCCAAGGATATGGGACATTTTGTGTCCAGGTTTGTGAATAGACAGAGGCCAGAAGTTATCATGATGATTCAGCAGCATTTGATTTGTTGGTAGAATAAGTCGGTTGATGAGATTTGCATATTTCTGTAATGACGAAATAGACATGAGGCAGAAGAAACTGAAAGAGAAATTGATGGTGGTGCGAATAAAGGCTGCTCAGAGGGGAGGTCAGTGTCAGCCTTTTATAGGGATTGATCACCCTACGCAAGGAGTGTACCAGCAGGGAGATACTGCAATTCAAGGTGAAGGTGGATTTCAGCCACAAGGTAGAGGTTGTGGTCTTCCAATTGACCCGAGTACTGGAATTGATGTAGCTACTTTGAAGAAGTCCAACCCCTGTCATTATTGCTATAAGTTGGGGCATTGGAAGTGGAAATTTCGTCTTAATGCTGCCGATCAGGGTCAAAATTCAGGGTTTGCACAGCTGCAGAATAATAACTCCATGCAGTCGCAAAATGTGTCAAGACCAAGGTCTCATAATTTCAATATGCACCAGTGATGCAAGTTCCACAATTCCTGATGCCACAACACACTGCTAATGGCCCTATATTTATTTCAAACCAAGTTCCAAATATGAATCAGAATGCTTTCACAATAACAATCAGTTTCGGCAGTATCCCATGTTTGACATAGCTGACAATTATGGCTCCGATCAGTCTGATTGACGGTGCCTGAGAGGGAAGGAAAATTGCGTGCTTGGAGCAGTCTTGGAGGAAGGCCAGAGTGGTCCATTTATAGATGGTGAAGTAAATGGCCAACCAGTATCATTTCTAGTTGATACGGGTGCTACCCGTTC
The DNA here is from genome assembly GCA_963921515.1 of Calotriton arnoldi. Classification (NCBI taxonomy): domain Eukaryota; kingdom Metazoa; phylum Chordata; class Amphibia; order Caudata; family Salamandridae; genus Calotriton; species Calotriton arnoldi. Next base: position 1,196,429 of record CAWUFW010002651.1, on the reverse strand, counting down.
TACAGTCAGAACAGTAGAAGTTCCAAATCTACCCCTCTCGGGAAAGAGAATCCAAGTTGTAGGAGTTGCAAATAAACAAATGACAAACCCTTTAACAGAGGATGTACCTGAAAAAATATGGAATTTTGAGGGGAATCACCAATTTGTGGTTTGTGATTCGAGTCCTGTGAGTTTGTTGGGACGCAATTTGTTTTGTAAGCTAAATTGCACTATTTACTGCACCCCATGATGAAGATGTTGCCTTTAAATTGGTTAATCAAATTCCAGCAATTAAGCTGTTCTCTGTGATGACAAGTGAAGAGTTACCCCCGGATCTCAGAGATACAGTGAAGTCGGAAGTTTGGGATTTTTCAGGGAAGTACATTGAATTCATCAAAGGAGTTGAGCCTGTCCGTATACAGATAAAGCCTAATGTTGAGTACTCAAGAACCCCACAATATAATCTGACCCCTGAAACGATTGCTGGAGTTACTCCAGTGATCGAGACAATGACTCAACAAGGTATTTTAAAGGAGATTATGGGGAGACCATGTAATTCACCCATTATAGGCTTACAGAAGGCTACCGGTAAGTACCGCATAGTTCAAAACCTCCGAAAGATAAACAATATTGTAGTTTCTTGTTGTCCCGTGGTGCCGAATCCAGCTGTGATTTTGTTTCAGATTCCATGTGAGGCTGAGTGGTTTACTGTCATTGATCTTTGTCAGGCCTTTTTCTCCATATCATTGCATGAGGACAGTCAGTTCCTCTTTGCATTTCAGTTCGGCAGTCGTGTTTTGGCATGGTGCCGAGTCCCACAGGGGTATACGGAGAGCCTGTCCATTTTCAACCAGATCCTCAAAAAGAATCTAGAGTCCTTGTCATGCCGTGTAACTCTGTCCTGGTGCAATATATTGACAACCTGTTGGTTGCGTCAAATGCTCAAGAAGCTTGCAAGACCGATGCAATTGCCCTGTTGAACCACTTGGCTGAGAATGGACATAAGGTGTCCCCCAATAAGTTGCAATACCGTTTGAGAGAGGTCCTGCTTCTTTGACATTACACTGAGAAAGGAGTCAGGAACGTGTCGCAGGAGAAAATCTCAGCGACTCTCCAAATGAAGCCGCCAACAACACAGAAAGAAGTTTATTCCAAATTTTCTAAGCGTGAAGCAGGCACAAATGTAGGGGATCTTTACACTCATGTATATTTAATGCATGTATATAAATAAATAAACAATCTTTATTTGGCAGTAATACCGCCATAAATGTGATCATGCATTCAAAACAGTGACATATTCATTAAAACATATTTCATCACACAATAAATATACACATACCGCTATCTTTCACACACAGAAAGAAGTCAGGATGTTCTTGGGGATGGTGGGCTACTGTCGCCAGTGGATACCCAACTTTTCCCTAGTGGCCAGCATTTACAGAGGCTGACACACAAGGATGAGTTGAGAGAACGTCTCTGCCACACCCCGGCACTGGGAATGCCTGATTATAACAAAGCGTTTTTTGCTCTTCTGTTGTGAGAGGAGGGCTGCACTCTCTCACTGCTTACACAGACTCATTGATGTGCCCGTAGACTTGTTGCTTATTTCTCTGCTACCCTTGATCCAGTAGCTGCAGCATAGCCCGGATGTCTCAAAACTGTGGCTGTTGCTGGTATCAGCATTGAGAGGTGTGAAAGCATTGTTATGGGTTATCCTTTAACTGTGTATGTGCCACAATCTATGGAGATATTGTTGATGCATACTCGCACTCAACATTTAACGAACAGCTGCCTGACCCGGTATGAGCAGATCGCCCTAGCAGCCAATAGTATCTCCCTTAAGAGATGTGCTACTTTGAACCCCAATAGTGACAATGATGGAGAAGAGGTGGAGCATGACTGTCTCGATGTAACTGCACTGTGCACGAAGCCAAGACCAGATATACAAGATGAGCCACTGCTTGAATCCGATTATGCATTGTTTGTGGATGGCTCGTGTTTGTGAGACCGTGGAAGAAATTTGAGCTGCCAATGCAGTCTGTACAGTTTCAGGTGTAGTTGAAGCTTCAAGGCTCCAAGGAGTATTTTCTTCACAAGTGGCTGAATTAATTGCTCTTACAAGAGCATGCTGTGTTTCAGACCAGTTGAGCGTGATCATTTTCACTGATAGTCAGTATGGCTTTGGTGTCATACATGACTTCGGACAGTTATAGTCCCAGAGGGGTTTATGACCTCTTTAGGGTCTCCTATCCAAAACAGAGAGCAAGTGAGAAAGCTTCTTGAAGCACTTTAGATGCCTGCTCAAGTTGCAGTTGTAAAGTGTGTGGCTCATTGTAAGGGAAACGATTATGTGGCCGTCAGCAACAAATATGCTGATGAGGTCACAAAGTATTGTGCTCATAATGCTTCCACCTTTAACAGTGCATACACCAATGAAGGGACAGACAAGACCAACTACAACCTTTTGTTAACAACAGCTGACACATGGGAGGAAGTCAAGAGGCTTCAGGAAGAAGTGTCACAGGCAGAACAGAAGAGTTGGGTAAACACAGGTTGTATGAAGAGGGATGATGGTGAGATTTGGGTTTCAGGAGATGAAAGACGTGTGTTTCTTAATAGTCTTTTGCCACCGATGGCCAGGCATTATCATGGCCCTACTCATGTAAGATGAGATGCCATTGTCAGATTGTTTAGGCAGACCTGGTTTAATCTTAGGTTTAGATTGATGACTGAAGCATTGTGTCACAGATGTGTTGTGTATCAACAGAACAATGTAGGGAAAAGAACTGTGGTGACCTTGAGCCACATAAGAAGACAGGTGGTCCCTTTAACAGGATGCAGTTGGATTTCATTGAGATGCCCATGTGCAATGATTTGAGATATGTCCCGGTTGTCATGTGCATTTTTTCACGGTGGGCTGAGGCATACCCAAAGAGAAGAAATGATAGTCTCACAGTGGCAAAATTGCTTTTGAGGGACTTAATACCTAGGTTTGGCTTCCCGACTTCTCTGGAATCGGACCGGGGAACGCACTTGAACAATGGAATGTTGTGTGGAGCTTTACAAGTTGAGGCCTCAAGTCTGGTAGAATAGATCAATGGAACACTGAAACCAAGACTTGCAAAAGTGTGTGCTACTACATCTCTCAAGTGGCCTGATGCTTTGCCTCTTGTGTTGATGAGTCTTCGCAACATACCTGATCGGGGGAAATGAGTGTCCCCCTTTGAGATCATCATGGGCAGCGCTATGAGACTGCCAAGTTTACCTGCAAATGCCCTTGTGAACATTATTGATGACATGACATGATACTTGCTTACTGCAAAGGACTGGCTGATGTGGTGCGTTCTGTGTTTCATCAGGTTGAAGCAGCCACAGCCCAGTCTCATCAGGAGCAGTGCCATGACCTCAGTCCCGGATACTGGGTCTTGGGGAAGAAACATGAACAAAAGAGTTGTCTGGAGCCCCGCTGGCGTGGGCCTTTCCAGGTGATTCTAGTCACAACAACTGCTGTTAAGTGCGGAGGTCTCCTCAACTAGGTGCACGCTGCCCATACTCGCCGAGTTCCGTATCCCCTTGATGATGCAACAGCACCTCACCCAGAAGTGCCAGCGGTAGTCGAGACCCCAACGGGAGCAGGTTAGCCAAGCTGTAGAGGAACAGCACTTTTTTTGGCCTGAAGCTTGAGGCCTTGTTCATCTTGAGGGGTCGGTAGCTTGAGCTGAAACAGGATAGTCTTGTCCTGTGGTGGTGACAGATTCAGACTCAGACTCTGACGAAGGGCCCAGTGCTGTAGGCACTCCAATCTGGACCGCTTAGAGCCCGTGCTGCATGGAATCGCCCATCGGTCAAACCGCTGGTCCGTTTCGCTCCAATTTGCTTACTTATTCCTGGTATTCACCTACTGTGAACAGCTCCAGGTAATCCCTGGATACCCTTACCGATTGGCTTCCTCCTCCTTGGTATCGAATATATCCCGGTATTCTTTGGACACCCAATGACCGCTGACCAGCTCCAGTAACCCGTTATGCCATGGTATAACCTCAAATATCGCCAGGCTCTCTGCCACAGTCATAATCACTGACCCTGGGGCTTAGCCACCCTTGGACCATTGTGGTTATACCAACTGCACTATTAACCTAATTAGCAGGCATCTTTCTCAGGCAACACAATCCCTTTGTCCTGATGATGATCCCACTATTACATGAGTGATCGAAACGCCGTCGACTTTAGCACCTTGACACTGAATTTTTCATCATAACTATTGTATATTGGTGCAATGGTGCTTTTACTATGCTTTTGGCCCAACTGTTGATTGCATCTTGGCCATATTTTGTTTATGCCGGAGCTCTTTTAACTTCATTTCTCGACACTACACCACTTTCTTTTGTGTTTTCTCCATGTTAATTATAATGTAAATAAAAATGTTCATCTCTCCACAGGAATTCTATGACACAGTCTTTATTATATCACTGTGTTAATCTGTTCTATTTATCTGTTCTGTAAGAGATCACTGTTTCTTTATAATTAATTTGTAGAACCGCGAGTGGCAGTTGGAGAACGTTGGCGGAGAACACAGGAGAGAAGGAGACTGAATTCAAAAGGACAAGGTGGGCTCCAGACTATTCCAGAGGATACTGAGGATTCTGATTTGAGTGGTGAAGTATTGCTCTCAGAAGATCAAAACCAGCTAGAGTGCCCTGTCAGAGGTACTCATCCCCAGAATGGACTTACTTTGCCACAAATAACAGAGAGAGTGCTGGTAATATTGGGAAAAAAGTACAGATCCAGTTGAGCCTCCTTGAACTGAACATTTTGTTTGAACTACGATTTGAACTTGCTTTGCCATCAAACAGACCTAGACATTTTATTCTGGATGTGATTATCAGTGACTTTGAACTGTGCATTTATTAGAGACATTTATTTAGATTTTGTAGGAGAAGAAAAAAAGAGTACAGAGGCAGCTGAAGGAGCGGTAGTCCTTTAGAAGAACACGGAGTAGGGCTAAGGAAGACTCACGAAGACTTTTACATAATCTTATTGCATATCTTTCGAACTTTGTTTTTAACGTTTGCACAGGTGGAAATCGACAGAGAAGATTCTGCTGCTGCTAAGTTCCACCGAACGGTTCAGTTTTAGTGAAAGAAATGGAAGCCAATCCTTATACTAGTAGACGTAGGTACATACTAGCAGGCACACTAATAGTTGTAGTATTATATCCATCTACATCTAATTCAGCACAGACTAAATCTGCGATTATTCCCAAATCCTCACCCCCTAGGGGTAATAGCTTGTATTCATTAGATGAGACCGAGTTACACGTAGATACAGCTACAGGCGATTATTCTGCAAATGCTTATTTTAAACTGCTTTATGAATATATTGACACTATGAATGCCAGGGATTGCTACATTTGTGCGCAATTGTCTGCGTCGGCTGCAGAGGGTATTACTTATCACCATATTCCTTTGACTTATAGTGTTGCGTGTAGTATTCTTATGAACCTTATGTATGGAAGGGAACATTTTGAATATTATTTTTCTAATCAGGATTTAGTTTTTTCAGAAGCCCCCATACTTGAGCACCTAAGTCGTCTTATTGACCCCAATGCTAAGTTTCCTGGAATTAATAAAGGGTTCTTTAAACCCATGATGACAATAAACACTGCCTATGCTCATAGACATAATTTGACTTGCCTTATAACAGAGGTTGAGAAGAAATGTCTACATTTAGTTGAAGACCGGAAAAGAAGTATGGAATCTAGGTCAAAAACAGAGAAGAATATTAAGAACGAACAGAAGTGGTACTAAGGATGAAATAGAGTATCTTGTGGCAGGAAATCAAGCAACATTGACTCCAGATTGGAAACATAAAGGGTATATTTGTGGAGAGATCTTCATTTGACAATCATTTTGTGGGGAATGAGTGCGATCATGTATTTGAAGTTAGGGGGAATTGGAATTTATTTTTGATGGGTGTTGATCCTGTTATTCCTGGTGTCTACTATATTTGTGGAGGACTTGCTTATTTCAAGTTGCCAAGAGGCTGATATGGCGTGTGTTATTTAGGTGTCATTTTTACAAAGATTTATCATGTGAAACATTTTAATGATCCTGTGTGGGAACAAAATTCCAGGCCTAAACGAGAAGGAAGTGCTGGGGAAGTAGTGGGAGACACTTTTGGTGTGATGATCCCATCTGTGGGTGTGATTTTGAACATCAAGATTTGAAAGTTGTCTACCATAGTGTATAGGTTGGCCACTAGTACAGCTGGAGCTTTATTCGTTGTAGATACTGAAATGGTAGCGATCAGGTCCATGGTTTTGAAGAAAAGACTTGCATAAGACATCCTTCTGGCAAAAGAGGACAGAGTCTGTTCGGATGTGAAAGGTTCAGCAATGCTGTACCTACATTCCTGACAAGAGTAAGTATTTGAAGATGTTTATCAAGACTATTTCTGACCTGCACAAGGATTTGCATGTGTTGGAAGAGAGAGGTGCTTGGGAAGCACTTGGGAATGGATTTGCTTCAGTGGGCAAATGGTTTGGAAACCTGGGATGTGGACTTTTTGGTGCTATTTTGAAACCACTTCTGATAATTGCCCTGTGTGTGATATTCCTAGGTGTGATCTTTAAGCGATATATGTGTATGAAAGTAAAACAGGGAGTGAAGAGGAAGAGAGCATATACCTAGAGGAGAGCCAGAGTAAATATTATGACGACATGAAACGTCTAGAAGAAAGAAGTTAAAAACCACAAGGTTTTAGATGGTCCGTCTGATAAGATTAGATCTTATTCTGTGATGGCTTGATTCGCCATCAAAGGGGGCTGGAACAGCGTAAGTTTGGTTTCACCCTTTCAGGTTTTGACTATGCCATATATACGTACATGTAGTCCAATTTATTTGTGTGCTTTAATATCTTTAACAAAAAGTGGTGCACTTGACCAGATACTGAAGGTGCATTTACTGTATAATCCCGACATTTACATGTGTGCACACAAATGTTTCCTTATAAGTGTCACCAAATTGCAGTTCAAATATATATCTGCAAATGTGTGGTTTGAATAATATTGTTAACTCTTATATCATCATGTATTCACTTGAATAGGTATTCTGCATTTATTTTATAACTATATGTATCAATGCAATGTTTTCTTTTTCTTGCAGGTGCGTTCATATGATCTCATAGTTAGAGAAAGGCACATTGTGTATGAGAGATAGTGAGGCTCGGGAGGAGAAATTTTGGCAAGGATGAGAGGAGTTAATGAACAAAGGCAGGACCATTGTTTACGTTGTATCCGGAAACAAGACAAATCTAAGGGCATTCTGATGATGTTCGGCCCAGAAGATGGGAATATCGAGAAGTGCCCCAAAACAGTTCCCAGGATGCTTGTTTCCAGTCCAGGGAGGGCCTGGCAGTTCGAGCTGGACTGTTCCCATAGGGAGCAGGGTTGAGACTGATTTGCATATGGCTGGGTCCAAACAAGGGGTGGCATGGTGACTGAAAAAACGATGGATTAAACCCAGATCTGTGACTGGGGGGGGGGGGGGGGGTGAATGTTTTTTGTTCAGCATTCTGTCAATCATCTGTTCTTTTTGCTTTTGTTGCCCTAAGTGGGAAGGGTATGCCCAGACGTGGGTCCCGTGCTCACTGTGCCACTGGATTCAAGCTAACCTGGCTGATGAGGTGTGATATCTTGAAATTGGTCCCAGGTTGCGTGTTTCCTGTCCAGGGAGGACATGGCCTGGCAGTTCGGCCTGGACTGTTCCCATGGGGAGCAGGGTCGAGACGGATTTGCATATGGCTGGGTCCAAACTGGGATGGCGTGGTGAGCAAAAAAATGATGGATGAAACCCAAAGCTGTGACTGGGGATGAATGTTTGATTTGTTCAGCATTCTGTCCATCATCTGTTCTTTTTGCTCCAGAAAGAAAAGGAAGTGACACATGGTAAACCCTGCCCACTCAGAAGGCAACAAAGAAGAGTGACAATGATGGCAACGAATGGTATGCAATGAGCGGGTTCCAAGCCCATTATTGAACACAAGAGTCTTGCAAGTGAGATCGCTTGCTTACGCAGGCTCGACCTAAAAATAGAGCGAATACAAGACCAATACTGGTCGTCGGGTCATTTCACTGACGTGTGCATGTGTGAAGACGCAAGAGCACCCAGCAGAATGACGGAAGCACCTTTTGCTTCATTTTTTTGTTTACCAATCCTAGAATTTTTTAGCGTGACACTGCCAATAAAAAGGGAAATAGGTGTTTAGGGGGTGGTGGGTAGGATGGCGGAGCAGGAGGGGAAGAGCAACACAGGAGGGAGAGAGCAGCAAAGGGGGTGGGGGAGTAGCACACCATGGAGTAAAAACATAGAGCAGAAGGGGAATGTGGAAGAGAAGCACACAGTAGGCAAAAGCATGGAACATAAGGGCAGGGAGAGAAGCATACAAGAGAGAGAGCAGAACGGTAGGTGGAGCAGCAGTAAATGTGTGGAAGAGCAACACAGAGTGCAGGTGGGGAGGACACTAGAGGTGAGGGCAGACGAGGGAGACACCAGAAAAGAACATGCACTCTCGTGGAGTGCTTAACTAAAAAAAAAAAAAAAAGTAGTTCCCTAAAAGTGAGCAGTGGAAGTACACAGGTAAAGAGGGTATGTTCCAAGAGGGGGCTGAACACAAGATGGGCAAGGAAAGCCATTGAATATGAAGCAAGGAAATGAAAGTGACAATAAAGGCAACCAATACTAAGCAATGAGCGGGCTATAAGCCCCTGTACGTTCTCTGTAGGTCTTTTGCAACCAGACAGCATGCGCTGGTAGGTATGCTCGGCCAAAAAATGAAATAGAAACTGGTGGGCAGGTTCCTCAGGAAGTTGAAAGCTGCGACAGTGGACGTCACAATGCATTAACCGTCCACAAACCAGCTTTCTCTCCTATTTCTTGTTGACTTTATGCTTGCCTTCGACCATGTACATCGCTCAGCTGCCTTTTGGCTAGGTTTGCACTACTGAAATACTATGTACATGCATACACATACCCCTCTGAGCCCTTCTAAGCTCTGAAGTGGAGGCATGCCAGAGGTGGCAGGGTTGGAGGGAAGGGGAAGGAAACAGTGAAGCATTTGCCACTGGAGTTGATGCTTCACCTACTGACAGCCATGGGGAAGGGGGTAGGTCATTTGACATCAAAAGGGGCACATTCCCATTGGTTAAATGGGACGCTGACCCCTCGCCATAGGTTGTAAAGGGGACTCTGTCCACCCTCCGCTCTCGCTATACATTCCACGAGTTTGCACAAGTGTTCACATTCTACACGTTTGCAGGTGATTCCAACTTTTTGTGCTAAGTTTGGATTTCGTCTTGCGCCAATGGCCTTTCCACATACTTTTTCATAGAGTTTTCAAGTTGCTCCGCACCTTCAGTAGGGTGACCAACCGTCCGTAAATTTCACGGATCATCCGTAATTTGGATCTCACGTCCGTTGTCCGTGACGATCCCTTTTACGGACACCTTTTGTCTGTAATTTTGGGCATTGGGGAACATCACTGTTACACTGCCAGAAGCCTCAGCTCCCTGATTGGGCCACCTCGCACTCCTCTGAGCACAAGAGCAGCCCCACCCCACCCATTGTCATTCTGTATGCGGCTGATTGCCACATGCAGTATGACAATGGGCCAGTCTGTGCTCTTACTGCGTGTGGTGGGCCTCCACCTGCCTCCGTCTAGGGCAGGACATTCAGTCAGGTGGTAGAAATTAACAAAAACGCCCATCCAGTTCATGAAAAGGTGGTGAAACAAGTTTTAAAAAAAAGGGTTATGGGTATTTCACGGTCTCATCATTTTAAAACTGACGGGTTTTCAATGTTATATTCAACAAAGCCATGGTTGCTGTTTTTTTATTTTATGCAATTAGCAACCATTGACAAAGCCAATAGTTCTGGCTTGTTGTAGGTGTAACACTACTTGTTGTGTTATATATCTGGATGCATTGACAGAAGCAGCAAATTACCAGTCGGGCGGCACACTATGCTAAGCACAGATTTTTAGCGTAGGTGTTTTAAGCCACGCCCTTAATTACATCCAACACCCCCTTACGAGAGACCCCCCAGTTTTTTCATCCCACTTAAAGCCCTGGAAACAACACCATGTCACAGTGGCACTGTGCATCATGCATGACTTCCACTTTTTCGGATTGTCTATGTACAGGGGCATAGTGAGCCCTCCCCCGCCCCACCCCTTGCTTTAGGAACTACAGCAGGGGTGAAGTCCTTGATGGGCCTCTTCTGTCTGCAACTCAGCAGACAAAGGCTCAGCTCATAATTAATGTGAAAAGGTGTGTAAGTGAAGGGATGGGTGGATGGATGGATTAGTGAAAGGGTGAATGGATGAATGAAAGGGTGAATGGATGGATAATGAGAGAAAGGATGGACGGGTGAGTGAGTGGAAGGATGGATGAGAGAAAAGGTAAATACATGGATGTATGGGTGGAAGGGTAGATGGACTGGTAAAAGGATGGATGGATGAGTGAAAGGATGGATGGATGAGTGCAAGGGTGGATGACAGGCGAGTGAATGGGTGGGTGGATGAGTGAACTGATGGATGGATTGATGAATTGATAAGTGAAAGGGTGAATGGATGGATGAGTGAAAGGGTGGATGTAAGGCTGGATGAGTGAGTGAAAGGGAGGGTGGATGGATAGAAGGGTGGATACATGAGTGAAGGAGTGAAAGGGTGGATGGATGAGAGAAAGGATGGATGTGTGAGTGAAGGAGTGAAAGGGTGGATGGATGAGAGATAGGATGGATGGGTGAAGGAGTGAAAGGGTGGATGGATGAGAGAAAGGATGGATGGATGAGTGAAAGGATGGATGAGTGATAGGGTCAATGGATGGATTCATGAATGGATGAGTAGATGGATGAGTGGATGGAAGGATGGATGGTTAAATAAAAGAGGGATGGAGAGAGAAAGGGAGGATGGATGGATGACTGAAAGGGTAGATGGATGAGTGAATGGATGGATGAGTGGAAGAGTGGATGGATGAGTGTATGGATGGATAAGGTGAAAGGATGAGTGGAGGGATGGATGAGTGAAAGGGTGGATGGAGGGATGGATGAGTGGAATGATGGATGGATGGAAGGATAGATGATGGATAAGTTTGCAAATGGTTGAATATTGATATGGATGGACACACAGATGGAAGGACAGAATGAATGGTGAAAGACTGAATGATGGATGAAAGAATTATTGCACCTTGTAACCCCCATTATCTTAAGTACATTTCCTATAGATTGACTTTCACATTTATATGAGTCATTGTCTCTATTATAATATGTGTGTGATGTAACGCACTCCGACACCCTGTCCTACTTACTTGGGATGAGTAGCACTATAAAAGAAATTAAATACACATGAGAGAGGGTCTATGTGAAGAGGAGGGTCACCATTGGAGGGTGGTAGCAAGGCCGGACTGGCCAGCCCGGGCATCAGGCGTTTCCCTGGGAGGCTGGAAAGGTGGGGGGGGGGGGCGGTTTTGTTACCACAAAAAGACCTCCACATTTGCTCAAAGCTGCGCGCATACTGAAAAACCATGAAGTGCACAATTGTCTCAACCTAATATAAACTAATTTTCTCTTGTACTTAAGTGGTTGTCTATTTACTTACTTACATACTATTGCGCGACCTCTTCTGATGTGTCTGTAAAACGTACCTTTTGTCCTGAATTTTGACCTCCTGTCCTGAATTTTTGTCCTGAATTTTGACCCTTCGTCCTGAATTTTTACACCCACCGTCCTGAATTTGCACCCATGCCAGTTGGTCACCCTAACCTTCAGTCTTCACTTACACAGTTGCACAGTCACTTCGGACCTGACTGCGTCCAACAACCATGCATTGCATCTATGCAGCGCCTGGTTGGAATACTTTAACGTGCTCGTGTCGTTCCCGCGGTTCTCCACAGACGAGGCCCTGTTTCACCAAAGTAGGTCGGAACAGGTAAGCCCTAACAAATGCTGCGCTGGAAGCCAAGTGAGGGCTTCAGCCAATGAAACGTGAGGCGCTAATATTACTGTTTATTTAGAGCCTGCCCTCGCCCCACCTTGTGTCAACATGTTGGGAATGCGAAGAGAAGGCGATGAGACAGCAACGCCAGGCAGAGGTGTCCCGCTATGACGTAGGTTCTCGTTTCATTCTGGGGTTAACACTGGCTGTGAGGTCGAACAGCAGCCAAGCAGCCGGCAGCTGAACAGTAAATTGTGGCCGTGAGCATGGAGAGGCATGGTCATCTTAAGGATTTGGGGGGCCCTTGTTCGGAACAGCTTTGAATTTACGATCCAATTCCAGTACTTTTAGGCCATTTTTGGCCAGGTTACTGACAGTGCACAGGCGCACTCCTCCAAATTCTAAAGTTGTTACATTTAATATTCAGGGATTGTAGCACAGCAGCAGCCCACTAATATTACTGCAAATAATCTCTGTGACCTCTCCCATTTCTCACGAGGTCCTGTTTGGATCTAAAAGAAAGTCTTCATGGATGTTGCATGAAACATAAACAACATTTCTCTGCGAAATATCTGTAATAGACTCTCACGCCTCACTAAAATTAAAAATAAATGAAAGGGAAACAGTATTTAAAACAATATATTTAAGAATCTTTCAAAGACTTGAGTAAGACTCTTCAGAACAGAGCTGGCTCCATCAGGGCCCCCCTGAAAGGCTGGGGCACGTTGCCCATGCCTTAAAACGTCTCTGTGGAGAGGGAAGGAAGGGAAGAAGGACACTTCAAACTCACACAGGATCAATACAGTCACAGATGGGCAAGAAGTAGTCAAGGCTAAAGAAAGGACTTCTAATGAGCAAACATATAACAGAATAAAAGTCATTTTGGCTTGTTGCAAAATGTACTCCTAATGAGGCAAGAAGCTGAGAGAGGGGTATGCTTGGGATGAAAGAGTAGAATGAGTGAGAACAAATCAGAGTTGAAGTTGGAACAAAGAATTGGAAGGGCCATTTGGAAGGATAAAGTGTAAGGCATAAGTGAAGTAGGCAAATCGATGTTACTGGAGGTGAGATACGGGAAAAGACAGGAAGAAATGTCAAAGCAAAGGGGACTCAGAGGAAAGAAGTTCAGTGGAGATTCGGTCACATTGCAATGACCAGTGCTTTAAATGGGCCGGTACTCACTGGTACTTAGTACCGGCACTTCTAAATTTTCTGCGTTTGAGTACCGGAACTTCTCCTTGTCCAAGGGAAACAACCTTTAGAACGCATGCATTACATCGCATGCCATTAGATCGCGGTTTTTACAACGAAAGTCGTTACAACGACTTGCACTGGAGGGCGCTATAGGACAAGGAGTAGTTTAAATTACTATCCAACACCTTCCCTACTGTACGTAGGCTGGAGTTGGAATAGTAAATTAAACTACTCCTAAGTCCAGCGCCCTCCAACGCAAGTCGTTGTAACGACTTGCGTTGTTAAAACCACGATCTAATGGCATGCGATGTAATGCATGCGTGGTATCGTCATACATCCCTTGTCCAAAGAGAGTACCGGTACTCATGGGGCAGCAAGTCAAGCTCTGCAATTTGGCACTTTCAAAAAGAAGCGCGACAGAGCTCTCGAGTCGGCCCGTTTTGTTGAAGCACTCTAATAATCGAGTGCTGCACCTTTTCAAGGTGCTAATTGAGCAGCGGCCCGTATGCTTTTATTCAGGACCGGCAGGGAGTTTGGGAGGGGCTGGAGTCACACTGCCTTTATTGACACAGGGTCTACTCAGGCTTAATAGCACAGTAGGTGTGTGAGCAGGGCTTTCTAACAACCGCGGCTCGGCGTGAAATCTAGAAGGCTTCCTGCTGGCATAGCAGAGTAGGGCAGCACTTGTTTGGAGCCAGACTGAGGACGAAGGTGGAGATAGTGACACAGAAGCAGAGTCAATGTTAATGTGGATGTCAGCGAACCGAACGTGAGCATTTTCTAAAACACATATTGAATGTCCTGTCTGCGCACACCAGTGCTTCTATGTCACTGCGGTGTGTCTTGCATGAGTGCATGTTGTCTGCAGGATCCAGCACCAGATATATAAAGCGCACGTGAAATGGTCTGCATGTTGAAAGTGCTAGGCCACATTCTCTACAGTGCAGATCTGCTTTCTCCGCAGTTTCATCACGATTGTATTTTGTTTTTTAGAAGCCGTTTTCTCTTGGGTAAAATGCAGGGGCTCTGGGAAAGGTAGAGGTGGGATAACCAACAAATTAACAAGGAGAGCCCAGTCAGAGCCGAAGCACGAAGTCTGGCTTAGGCGTAAAAGCCGGTGCATAAGTGGAGCCTTAAACATTCCCACTGAAATAAAAGTGTGGTATTTTTTACCCCATGGAAGCATTTCACCTTGGTGCATAAGCTTAAATCACAGCATTGAGAGGAGTTTTTGCTCCCACGGTTACGACACTGCCATTAGTGAACTAGAAAGCAAGGTGATTTTGAAGTGTACATTATGTTTGGCCTATTTTCTTTTCATGAATGAAGCAACATTATAGTGTATTAAATCTAACACAAGATTTGATTGTACAGCACACACCTTGAACTTGTGCATTTGAATATACTATCTATCATATGTGCGAACGAAGAAAATGAAGGCTTGGTGAGATAATATATTTGTCTGGGATCACACTGTTTGGTCAGTGGGGAAGCCGGGATTGTTCCCAGAATTTCTGCTTTCACTTTGTGCAATTCAGCCTCTAGGAGGCTACTTCTCTCCTGTATTACAATAAAGTTCACTATTTTGTCTTTATTGTTCGCATATGAGATTAGAGTTTGGTTGGCAGGCAGATGCAACATCAAAGTTCAGTTCATTTTGGGCTTGCGGGTGCAAGAGGACCTGGAACTGAGCCAGAGCCAGGCATCCTGGCTCGAGCTTTCAGCAGCTTGCCCACCTCCAGAAAGAGAGAATCACACTTTAGAGCAAGTAAGGAGCTTTGAGGCAAAGCTATGCCATCTGGGGGGGCTGGATGATGTCTGCTAGGTGGCAATGAGACAAGAGGGTTAACCATAGTTAAATGTTTCCCAAAAATATCAAGGAAAATATATTGTGCAAGTCATATGTGATTTAGGTGTTGCACCATGAGAAGCCCACTTTAATATCAAATGTACCTTTTTGTACGTATAAGGGGAAAGGAATACTCAAGATATACCGGAAATGCTTTAGTATCATTATACACATCTGCACACCAATTAAATCGAAGTTAAATGGAATGTGTGCCCCATGCCGGGTCCCATAGCACCGCCCCTGTAACCCCGCCCCAGTAGCCCCGCCCACAAACCCCACCCCCCAGTCCATACCTTAATTTGGTGAGTACCTGCACTTATTTTTTTCCATTTAAAGCACTGGCAATGACTGAGATTTATTGGTTTAGATGGCAAAAAGGAAACATTTTAGTCTTTTATGAAAAATGAGTAGAGATTTGGACTATTGAAGTTACACGGGTAGCGAGTTCCCAATTGGTGTGGCAGTTCCTGAAAAGGATTGTGGCTGCTTTTTAAGCTTTGAATTTCCTACGTTCAAGTGTAAGATTCTAAAGGCTTCTTAAATTGAGTTGGTTGCCAGATCATTTGCTTGAGTGTGGATCTCAAATAACACGGTTTGCTGAGATGTAAGGTCTTGTGCGTGATACAAGCCAGTTAGAATTGTATTCTGGCCTCAAGAGGAAGCCAGCGCAAGTTTCTGAGGATTGGGGTTATATGCTCACACTTTTTAGTACCCGACAGGCGTCTGGAAGCTTTGATTGTGACCAAGAGGTGGGCAGGTAGACCAGCTAGGGCTGAGTTGCCATAGTCCACTTTCAATAAGAAGAGAGACTGCACCAACTGTCAAATGTTATTGGAGTGAAGGAATAGTTTATGCTTTTTGATGTCAAACTGTCGTGTAGTTCCTATATAACCTATACAGGATCTGCGCGTTTGGATAACATAAACTGTGGGATTGGTGGCGGACTGATTCCGTGCACCCCCACCGGATACGTTAGCCTGTCTGTATCAGCTAGCTCACAGTGCCACTATAATCTCCTCTTACCAAGGAGAGAATAGATTATGGCAACCTCAGAACATGACAACCCTAATCCCTCAGAATCGTGGAAACAATATACTGCCTTTCGCTCAGTCACTCGTGCTCACTTAGTTTGTCTCAGAGAGTTACACAGAATAAACAGGCTGGGCGTTTTCAATAAGAATTTATTGAACAGTTGTTATTCTAGTGTAGAATAGATGAGCTGCAACACCCATTAGACAGTAGCAGAGATATATGATTAGAAGTACTACGAAAGTAAAGGGATGGTATAGTTCTACCATCTCGCAGAAATCATGAATATATACAAGTACATAAAACACATGATAAAAAGTGCGTACTCCTACGATGCCTCCCTAACTAGATGTACCTAAATGTACCTAGCATCTGTGTAGGTGTTATGCCAAGAATCCCTCTAGGATCTAGTCAATCCCATTACCTGAGAATGAGAGAATATGGGATCTCGTCCTGGTCTCGAGTTGGACACCCCGCGAGGGATGTTAGACCACTGCGAGCTGGAGTGTCTGCATGCAGGAACCTCAGCGTCTCTGGTCAGTGTGTCAGCGGGAAGTCTCGGTCTCCTCTGTCCTTCCAAGCAAGATGTGATGTATATATACCCATAGGTCTCCCCAGGGGTCCTACCTTGCTGTGTTACTGTGTCGGCCTAAAGGATGACGTCGGGCCTGAGCTTTATACAGAGATATTATACAGGAGATGTTAGTCCTGCTGCGCTTCCAAAAAGCCTCATGCATAATGTATGAGATTTGAACTAGGGGGAAACCCGCGTTCTGAATGCAGTGTCGTATCTAGGTAAAAGGTCAGTCCCTAAAAACCGTTATGTATGTAATGTAGGGAAGAATATAGGTGAAAGGTTGCAATGTTACTTGCGCCTATATAGAGTACCTATATGGAATATAACAAAACAGTGGCTTAGGCTTTAAAAGCCATATGCTGCACATGGGAGGCCATGGTGAGATGTGAGTCAATCTATCGGTCCAATTATTCCACTTTATTTCATAGTTGCTAAGTGCAAAAAGGCATTCATCAGAAATGTTTGATTTCTCTTGTTATTTGATTAAAAGCCTTTCAGTTTTCTCAGGGTTTAGTTTTAGTAGGTTTTCTGCCATCAAGTCTTGAATCTTCAGCAGGCATCGCTTTAGTGCAGCGATGTCCTGAGGGGATGATACCTTTATTTAGATATGCAAATAGATGAGTGGCCTCACCTGATTTTTCCATCAGGGTTGTCAGTGACTCCACGTAAAGAATGAACAGTACAAGCCTAAAATGGAAGCATGGAGGGCTCTTCAAGTCAACGGGGGTAGGAGGGGTTTGGCAGTTCTTGCTATTTGCTTTTGGTTAGTTAGGAAAGAGCCGAATCTCTGAGTATCTCACCTCTAATATCCATATGGGTTTCTGAGATGTACAAAACCTGGGGGTGATCAGTTGTGTCAAAAGCTGCCGACAAGTCCAGAAGGGCAAGAATACATGCCGATCCACCATCTATAATACAGTGGGTATCGTTCACTATGTTTGGGATGGTAATTTCATTACTGCAGACACTATCAAAACAGGATTTGAAAAGGGCAAAAAAATTGTTGTTGTCTGTGTGTTTGTACAATTGCGTGGCTACATGTTTTCAATGTCTTTCCCTAGACAGGAAGGGTTGGCCACAGATCGAAAGCTGTTTAGGTTTTCAGGGTCAGCTTAAATTTTTTTTTTATCGGAGGAGCGAGTTCCAAAAGATGGCTTCACTTAGGGATGAGTTGACTAGTCAACACCTCAAGTTGGGGAATAAAGAGAATTTCTCTTTGATGATGATTGAAGGTAGTAGATCATCCTGGTAGATGGTAAGTTTTAGTTATTTGTTAATGGAGTTAAATGTGTTTCAGTATAGGGTCAACCTCCATGTTTTGGAAAGTAGCCATGGAAATTGATGAAATATGAGTGTATATGACTGTAACATGCCTGCAAGGTTGTACACTTTAAAATCAACTCGTTTGAAAAGGCACAAACTTTGACCAATGAGGTGATAGTGCACTGAATGCTGCATCCCCCAGGGGTCATCTTACATTTTGAGCATGACTGTGAAAGTTATTAACTATAGATTTGCATAATTGCCTCTCTCTTCCTCGGTAAGAGGCCCTCTGCCTCTGACCGAGGAAGACGGAGGCAATTATGCAAAACTATGAAAACTACCAATGCTGGAGCACTATAGTTACCCGCTAATTAACTTGTTTCTTCCCCTGCATTGGATCTTTCATAGATTAACATGCTTGAATCAGAGTAGAAAGCAGTGTATCAACATCATCAATGTAAACATAATTGGCAATCGTAACGTCCACACTTAGTTTAACAAACACACTGAAATAGCATCCAGAGTGAAAGAAGACTCGCCTATTGACGTTGCTGCTGCAGAACTCCCCTCCCAGCTGCCAGTTTTCAGGACATTACTTATCCAGGCAGCAGTGCTTACTTAGTAAAGCTATCAAGGCTCTTCCAGGTTGCTGCCTTGTAAATGTCCGCCCATCACATTCCCACATAGAGTGCAGAGAATCCCACAGGATAAAGAGATTTCTTATGACAGAAGGTAATCATTGATGCAATCCAATGTGCAATGCTTTGCTTAGAAAGAGGGGGACTGATGAAAGGAAACAAAGAGTTGGTTTGACTTTCCGAAGCTTTTTATACTTTAGAGCATAAGGATCTTTCTATCGCATTTGTTGGGTTATGAAAAAAAGCTTTAATAAATTACAGGTTCACTTAAATGCAAGTCTGTCAGTACTTTTAGGATGCACTTAGGATTTGTCCGTATGGGACCTAAGGAAAGGATCCTGAATTGTAAATGCTTGAATATCACTCACTCCGCATGTATAAGTTAAAGCCAATACAGAAGTCACTTTTCATGACAAGAATTTCATCTCCGCCTTGTGGATAGGCTTGAATGGACTCTTCATGAGTTGTGCCAATACTACGCATTCCTATTTCGTACTGGTGGTCTAACTGTAGGGAAAGCTCAGAAGATACCCCTTAGGACTTGTTTATTGATTCTCAGAGAAGAGAGATGGTGTGTTCGACATTCTGCGGTATTGTGAGATGGCCGCCAAATGAACTCTGAGAGAGGCGTTAGAGAGAACTATTGTGTCAGATGCAGCAGATATGATACTTAGCACTACCCTTCAGCTTCAATTCCTGACCGAAATATTCTCGGTCTAGGGTTGCAAGTCTTATTGGCCAATAGCGTGGGGCAAGCATGATTCAGTAGTCTGGATATGTCAAAGTTAGCAAACTCCAAGTGATCAAGACTCATCCCTTTGAATTAAGAGATGTTGGATTGTGAATTTCTCATGTGTTCCTGGAGAGCAAGTCCAGGTGTGTGCCCAGTGGACTGCACAAGGCGTTGGATAGCTCAAGGAGGTCTTTGTACCAGTAATGTAGGTGGGATCAAGCTGGTGCCATCGAGATCAGTAAAAGACAAGTTACTTACCTGTACAATGTGGTTCTCCAGTATTGATATCTTTCATCGATTCACATGCTTGAATCTTCCCCGTCGTCGAGGTGGGAGTCCCTTGGTAATTGTAAGTAGTAGTAAAACTCCATTGCCTTAGAGTTAGACTGTAAGTACATATCCCATAGGATTGATTAGCAATCCACATAAATTTGAGTACAACCAAAGTTCAACCAATTAGAAGGAAGCTTTTGCCCCATTGCTCCTGTCCAGTGGAACCACACCTCAGATTTCAAAGCACAAGTGCATAAAATACCATCTAAATAAATAAGAGATCAATGAGGTGAGCGACTGAAGGGGAGGTGGGAGGGGAGCATGTGAATCTATGAAAGGGGAGACAGCGTTTACAATGCTGGTAATACCACGCGGGTTGATAACAACGCGGACGTTACATCGTCCGCGTTGTTACCACACATGGCATTACATCGCAAGTCGTTTCAACGACTTGCGCTTGGTGGCGTGCAACACCAGGGAATGTGTTGGATTTTAAATCCAACACCTTCCCTGCTGTTGTGCTAACTGGAGTAGGAATAGTAATTTATACTATTCCTAAGTCCAGCGCGCCATCTAGCGCAAGTCGTTGAAACGACTTGCGATGTAATGCCATGCGTGGTAACAACGCGGACGATGTAATGACCGCGTTGTTACCTACCGCGTGGTAACACCACGCGTTGTAACATCACATATTTTATGAAAGATATCAATACTGGAGAGCCACATTGTACAGATAAGTAACTTGTTTTTTCCCCAGTATTAAATCTTTCATAGATTCACATGCTTAAATCTGAATAGCTAGCAGAGGTCAACTGAAAAAAAGCAAACCTTTAAATAATAGATTTCTATGCGGAGGCGGGTAAAAAATGTGTGTGTGTATATTTATATCTCCTGCTCCTCGTAGTTGCCACTATAAATCCGCACTCTTGGAACTGGTGCCCATACAGGGCGGTATAATAGTCATGATGGTATGCCTGGATATAATAATTTTGAACTGCCCATTCAGGGCTTGATGGTGGAAAGTATTATTGGTAACATCAGGGGCATACCATACAGCGAAGTTACAGATCTACCGATGTGGTAATAAATAGAGAGCTTCGTGTGATTATCCGCATCGTATGATTCAATTGCGGGGAAGTAGGGACATGATGAATTTAATGTCTTTATTCGAGTAATTCATGTATATATAATGAATTAATTATTGTTAAGTTGAGAATATAAGACATGATGAATCATGTAAATGTCTTTCTCCGATAGATTTTAGCAGTAATTTGCACATTTGAAAATGGCGCACTGTTGACATTCATGATTTTGTCCTTCGTTTGTTTTATTGAAAAGTAACGACTATATGTTTGTTTGTTTGTTTTATGGCGCCCGTCGACACTGACGAAGGCTTATGCTGAAACGCGTCTGTTTACTGAAGTTTGTGCACGCTATTAAATACCAACGCGAGTGCTGGTCTGTACTGTACTGTTACAGTGGAGCGGGAGATATATATTTATATATATATAATATAACTTCTTAATACAATTGTAGCAGACAGTAACCATTTACAAAGAAACAGCACAAGCTCACCTCATTGAAACAAATTTCGAAGAACTGCTTGACCCACCGCCACATCCTTATTGTTTACTGGAGCTAGACAGCAGTGTCTGGTAAAAGTATGCCTGTTTGTCAATGTGGCCCGCTCTGCTTGTGTCTGACAAAGACACTCCTGCGAACAGAGCTGCAGGAAGTTGGTATGCTTCTCGTGGAGTGGGAACGCAGCTTGGATGTAAGTGGCCTTCCCGCTCTTTTATGACCGAGAGATATGGCCGCAGACACCCATCTCACTATAGCCCCTCTTGACACTCCCTGACCTTTCTGTGGAGGTGCAAATGTGACCAGGAGCTGGTCAGATCTTCTGAAAGTCTTTGTTCTTTCTATATAAAACTTTAAACATCTTTTAACATCTAAAGTATGAAGCGCCTTTCTGCTTCGTTCGAGGAGTTCTGAAAGAATAACTTTAAGATAATGGATTGAGGTGAAAATCTGTAGGCACTTTAGGTATGAAGCGAGGATTAGTACGCAGGATAACTCTGTCCCTCTTGAACTGCAAGTGTGGATCCTGCACTATAAAGGCTTGTATTTCACTAACTCGCCTCGCAGATGTAAGAGAGCAGCTGTTTTCCATGTAAGATATTTGATGTCAGCTTTATGTATAGGCTCAAAAGGCCTCCTCATCAGTGGTGCTAAAACTGTATTCAGCTGCCAAGTAATTGGTGGTTTCCTTAACTGATGGATCAGCCCTAAAAAATCCTTTTAGGAATTATTTTATCAGCCTGTTAGATCACAGGGACTTTTGATTCCCAGACCATTTGAATCTTGAAATTGCCGCCAGATGTACTCTAATCGAGCTATGAGATAGACCAGACTGAGCTAACCATAGTAGGTTCGGTAACACTTGTACAGGTGTCAAAGAGAAAGGGCGACACTCATTCGAAGAATACCAATTACAAAATCTTAGCCATTTTGCTTGTATGACTTATTCGTGGACTTCGCTGTGGCTTTCGCCAGAATGTCTCTGTACTGTTGAGAAATATTCAGTTGGTGAAATTCATTGTATTCAGGTTCCAGGCAGCTAAGCTGAGAGATTCCGGGTTCGGATGCATCACCTGCCCACTGTTTCTGTTGAGCAATCCTGGGACTGGTTTGAGTGTAATGTGACGCTGTTCTGACATCAGAAGAAGCTCCACGTACCAAATATGTCTTGGCCACACCAGAGTTAACAGAATAATCCAGCACGGTTTCCTTTTCATCTGGTTCAGCATTCTTTGGATTAGAGGTATTGGGGGAAAAGCAAACACAAATATACCTATCCATGATATTTTGAGTGCATTCTCCCAAAATCCCTGTTGCGGAAATCTGCTCACGTAATTTCAACATTACTTATTTGTCAGGGTAGCAAACGGATCTAGAGACGGTGTTCTCCATTTGCTGAATATTTTTCTGAGTTGAATTTCTGACAGCTCCCACTTGTGGCAATCTTTCAGGGACCTGCTTAATTTGTTCTGCCAACTGGTTTTCCTTGCCTTGTACATGCTCCGCTTTCATGGAGACCTTGTGTTGGAGACACCAGTTCCATATGTTCTGTGCCTCCCTGGCAAGCAGACCTGATCATGTTCCACCTTTCTTGATTAAATAGAACATTGTGGTTGGGTTGTCTGTTCAAATCAAGACCTCCGACCCCTTTTTCTCTTGGCAGAAAAGCCCAAAGCCCCAAGGCCACCGCTTTCAGTTCTAGGAAATTTATATGTTTCTTCTTTTCCTCGTCTGACCTCTTTCCGCTCACTTCCAAATCTTGGAGATGTGCTCCACAGCCTTCTGTGGAACCATCCGTTGTCATGACATAACTTGTCAACTTGACTAGGAACGCTGACCCCACTGCAATGTTGGCTTCCCTCATCCACCATTGCATAATGCTCATCATTTCTGTTGTTATTCGAACATAGTCGAATGAGCCTATGTTCTGCGTCCATTGCTTGTTCAGCTGTTCCTGCAGTAGTCTCATGTACAAACTACAGTTTGGGATGAAAGGAATGTATGATGATACAGTTCCTAGAAATTATTTGAATTGCCTGACTGAAGTGGACTTTTTCTTGATAGGGTAGACGCTAATGCTATTATCTTTGCAATTCAATCTTTTGTAGGATACACCTTGCTCATTTTCGTGTTCAGAACTGTCCCCAGAAATTTAATTGTTGTGTCTGGAATTACACAAGAATTTCTCCTTGTTTATCTGGAAACCAAGATCTTCGAAAAGTTGAAGGCATGCCCTTGTAGAACCCATTGCAGCCCTGTGCAAATTTGCTTTTACGATTATCGTCCAGGTAAGGAAATACCGGCTGGCCATTTTGTCTCAGGTAAGGTGTTACCAGTGCCATGCATTTGGTGAATATTCGTGGGGCAGACTTTAGCTCGAAAGGTAGAACCCTGAATTGGTAGTGACATCCAACCACCTAGAATCTGAAATATGTGAAAATGGGTGTCCGGAAGATCCAACGATGTCATGTGGTCTTCTGGGTTTAACAACTGAATATCTTCTAGCACAATCATTCTGAATGATTGTTTTTTTGAGGTACTTGTTGAGTTGACTCAGATCAAACACATATCTCCATTTTCCATTCTTCTTCTTCTTCAACAGAAAGAAGTTGGAGTAGAAACCTGAACAAAGCTGTTGGTATGACCACCTGATAGATGGATGGCATGGAGGTTTCTGAATACATTCTAGGGTGTGTCCATTAGTTGGAAGAGATGAATTTCCAATTTTTGTAATAGTTGTTGAGAGGCTCTCTGAAATTCAAGGGAGGCATATCCATAGAGGCGACTGGTATCACCTTTTTGTCACCGTCTCCTAGAGGACTCCTGTCCTTTTCCTGTAGCTCTTCTACCTGGTTGGCTTGAGAAAGTTTTTGTCTGTGAGGGTCTAAATTGCTGAGAGAACTGTTGGCGATATCCCTGCAGCTGGTGATGATACGGCTGATATCTGCAAGGCTGGTATCCCCCTCTAAAGGAATATTTTCCTCTGCTTATACCACCTCGAAAAGATTGAAGCCTTGTCTGTTGAAGCATTCCTATCAACCTTGCTGTCCTCGTGTCAGCACTGACCGTGATTGATTGTAAGGCGTCATCAATGTGCTTTCTAAATAGAGCTTCTCCATTGGAAGGTATGTCTAATATTTCTGACTGCACTTCAGGTCTGAATGAAGTTGCCCTTAGCCAGCCCTGCCTTCTCAAGACTGCTACTCCAACCATTTGTCTGAAAACCGTGAGGGCTACATCTATTTCTGAGGATATTCTTTCCCCTTTTTGAAGGATAGCTCTAGCCTCCTGTTTTTTATCCTATGGTAGAGAATCTAGGATTTGCATTAGGTCTGAACACATCTGATGGTCATACCTACCTAGTATGGCCAGAGCATTGAACGCCCTTATGGTGATCACCGCCATGGCAGAAAAATGCTTCCTTATGTTGACTATTCTCCTACCCCCCCATCCTTAGGAGCTGAACAGAGTGTCATCAGGTTTTTCAATCTCCTTTGTTCTGCCTGCATAACAACTGAATCTGGTTTTGGGTGACCAATCAGGTAGGCTGGAGAATGGTCTCGAGCCCTATATTTCTTATCAAGTCTCGGTATCACTGCTGCCACTGTAGCAGGGTTCTTAATGACCTTAAGTCCCTCAGTCCAAATATAGTCAACAATTGGTATGGATCTTACAGATTTTCTAGTTGACTCTTTAAAATCATACAAGAAGCATTCTGTTTGCTGAACAGAGACTGGCACACCAAATCACTTGGCAGCCTTCTCTAGAAGTGCATGAAAGCCCCCTATATCATCTGGCGGCGAGCTAGCAGCGGGAGGTGATATAGCTGTCACGTAGTCATCCCATTCACTTCATGTGCTCGCTGTTTGATCTTGTAGTATCTCACCCACTTCGGGCTAATCTTCGTCATCTCCATGATCAACATTATCATCATTAATGGTGATAGTCTCTAGCTGTCTTGGTTGCAAGATGTCTTTATGCTATACTAGCGGGCTTGCCTGCTGAGAAAATATTTCTGCTTGTGATACCCCAGCTTTAGATTGTTTTAACAGTGCGCCTTGCTTTTTGGGAAATTTTTCATAACAGTCCTTAACATTAGATGGAGATCTGTCACCAGAGCTACAGGGACTTGCATCATTGGTTCTTGTGCAGGTTGTTCATCAAGGAATTCCTCATAAGGATCAAACTCAAGGAATTCCTCATATGCTTTGTCCCTACCGTGTAAGTTTTTAAATGAAAAATCACCTTGCACATATACCGATTCGTCTTGTTCAACTTCTTCATCACAGTCTTGGCATTTTACATGTAATTGTGATGGACTTGTTGCATCTCCAAAAGGCCCTTCATCATCCTCTTCTTTCAATCCTCCCATTTCTAGAAGGCAAACTTGAAGGCAAAGGTGAAACCTTGCTAGGAAAAGTTTGTTCCGGCCTTAGAAGTGATTCGGCAATGATCGCCGACGTGTCAGTCGATGGAGTTGTACTCAAGGATAATGACTAACTTCGATGGCATGATCTTCATTTCCTCCATTGGAACTGGCATCAACTGTGTCGACGACGAAGCAGCAGTGTTCTGTGCTGGCGAGGAGACTGATGTGAACAATCTTGCCATCGACGAAGACTTGTCAATGTGAGTCTTACCGTCGACGATGCCATAGACACCGAAGTCGTCGATTTCGTCGGCGTAGACATCTTCCCCTTTGGCAGTGCCGTAGACGGTCTCGTCGAACATTTAACTAGCGACTTGCCCCATTTTTGTGATTAATAGGAGGTAGGCTTGCTAGTGTCAGCAAGAAGCTAGTGCTCTTTCAAAAGGCGTTGATTCTGAGACTGATGTTTTTTGCTTTGTTCAGCCTTTAGGTGCTGAAGAACTCAACTTTTCCTATTCTGGCTTCTTCTTGTCTGCCATTTTATAAAGCTTTTTAGGCGGTTCACTGAGATCCTTTCCAGGTCTCTCTCTTCAGTGTCCTTTTAACATTAGAAAAGGACCTTTCATCTCCAGAGAGTGGAATTTTAGATGTTTACTTTTTCAGAAGCCTTAAAAATAATCTTGACTCTCTGTCTTTCAGAGTTTTTGAAGAAAATGTTCTGCAGTATTTGCAGTCTTTGGGTTTGTGATGTGGGTGCAGGCAATACAGGCATTCCTTGTGAGGATCTTTAGAGAAAAGCCTCATTTTCCTACAGGTCTTACCTGGTCGAAACAAACCCTTTTTTGAACCTTCTGACATGTTGAGAAATTTCTGTGAGAGTAGTCCATAGGCACCCAGTTATACATACAAATTAGATAAAGGTCAACTGGAGGTTGCCGATGTGACAGTATCAAATTCTGAAGAGATAGCTGAGCAGAGCTCAGGGAGACTCCTTCTCACATGAAGTGCGGTAAGAAATATGAGGTGTGGTGCCACTGGATAGGAGGGTTGGGGCAGAAGCTTCCTTCTGATTGATTGAACTTTGGTTGTACTCAAAATAATGCGGATTGCTACACAATCCTATCAGATATGTGCTCACAATCTAAGGCAATGGAGTTTTAACACTAGTTACAATTAATGTGGGACTCCCACCTCGATGACTTGGAAGATTCAAGCATGTGAATATATGAAAGATTTAATACTGGAGAAACAAGGTTCCTTCTTAAGGTTGCTGAGAACCCTCCGCATAAGGGGAAACAGTGGAGAGGGTTATAAAAATACATTGGATCATGACATCAAAAGGATATAAACCCTCAATCCTAACTCCTAAATGCAGGGACTCCTTTTTGGTTGCTGTCACAAGCAGGTCCAGGTTTGGATGATCCCAACTCCAGAAGACCATGTCTAGGTAGATGTGATTGAGCTTCCACTCATGCTTGGCTGTCACTCTGTGGCTCATAAATTGTGCTACTTCCAACAGGAATTGCGATTTTCCACTGTTCTGGAAGGATTGATTACAGACCCATCCTCATTGCTTTTAGTTCCAGGGAATTTTTGTGTAACTGATTGTCATGGTAGGACCAGTGCCGTCTTGCTTCTAAGTTCTGTAGATGGGCACCCCTTCCCTCCCTGGAGGCATCTCTTATCGAAGACGAATTGAGCTGGTTACTGTATAACCTTTAATGCCAGTGCTATGTTGGATCAGGACTGCCACCAAGAAAGTATGTTCCTTTTTACTGCTATTACAGAAATTAGGGCGTCAGAGGATTCCATGGTCTGTCACTTTTAGATGTCTAACTCCTCCTGGAGTGGAGGCATGTGTAATCAGCACATGGGTATTGTGATGTGCAGCATGAACTCATGCATAGTAAAGATTTGAAAAGGCGTGCTATGACTGACTCCATTTTTGCCACTAGCTTTGCTAATGCAAGAAGATGTAGTGTTCTCTCATATGAAGGATACGCCTTCCATTTTCGAGTGTCCACTATCGCTCCCAGAAACTGTTTGTGAGTTGGTGGGGTGGTGGAAGGTTTGTCCTCGTTCAAGGAAAGGCTCAGTTCATTAAATAGTCTCAAGCAGGTGTTGGCAGATCTTATGGCTCACGAATAAGAATTGCCTTGGATCAAATAGTCATCTAAGTATGTGAATACCTAGGAGCTTTGTGGCCACAGGAAGGCTGAAACCAGAGCCAAGCACCTGATAGTGATCCTTAGTACACATTTTAGCCCAAAGAGTAGACCTCTGTACTGACAGTGCTGTCTGCACATCACGAACCAAAGGGATATGTGATGTTTGGGGTGGATTGGAATGTTGAAGTATGCATCTTGAAGCTCTAAAGACTCCAGAAATTCTGCTTCCTGAAGACGTAAAAGAACTTCCTGCTACACATTTCCATCCAAAGGACTGCTTGCAAAGGAACTTCTTCATTTATCTGAGATCCAGAATGGGTGTCTAGTCTCCTGCTTCCTTCCTGACCATGAACAAATGGGAGTAGAATCCTTTGTTGCACTGTGATTTGGGGATGGCTCCAGGACACCTTTGTTATGCATGGCAAGGATTTTGGACTGTAAAGGGTGAAGTTGTTGATGCAACCTCTTGCTCAGTGGTCATTTTATGAATCCCGTGGCCGTATCGAACCACATTCACAATCGATTTGCCCATTGTCAGGACCTCCGATGATGGAAAACAGTCTCAAATCCTCCCACTAACTGTGCTCTGTGAAGTGGGATATTGGTGTGGGGTAGTTGGAGCCTGCAAACTTTAAATACCTCCACTTATCTTGCTGCCTGCTATGAGAGACTCATTTTTTTACCTTGTTGCCTGTACTGTAAGGATCTTGGAGAAGGTCTGTTCTGTTGAGAAAATGGAGCAGAGCACTGAAGCCTTCCACACGACATGTGGTAGAAATATGAGCTATGGTGGACTCTAGGGGTAGTTGGGTGCGGTGTTATTCGTTCTGATTGGTTGAAATTTAGTATTTTTTAAGGCCAACAGTTTACTAAAAGGACAGTGTTTCAGCCCTTTAGGCCTTGTTTGAGAAACACTGCTGTTGGAAGGTTAACAAAGGACGCCCAGCCCGAAGAGAGGGAATGAGTTAAGCATGTGGATCTATGAAAGACTCAATGCTAGAGAATGTATTTATTTAATACTCAATCTCAGCGGTGGGAGGGTGGTGAATGGCATTTGAAAAAAATTGGGCATACAATTCCTGGTCTGCAATGGGACCAGTCACTGCCAGTACCCAATCAACCCATCTTTTTTTTGCCTTCCATGCACTATCTTGAGCTGGTAGCTCCTCCTTTTGCATGACTTGGACCCACCATGATGAAAGAGATATTCATCCACCCTTTGGGCATTCCCTGAGCTTCTCTACCCAACTCTTTACTTTCTCTGCCTCCCCTGCACTATCTTGAGCTGGTTATTCTTTCCTTTCCAAGTCTTGACCCTTCTTAACCTCTTCCTTTGGCATTCAGTTAAACTGTGACTTAAAGGCCAGAGTGGCTAAGGGTGACTTCCTTGTTTAGGCCTGTTAGTGCTTGTAAAGGCAAATGTGAAACCCCATATATGCATTTCTTCAGTAGAATCACTGATTTCACCACCATTTGATCTCTCTAATGCCACTTATACCAAGGAGATGGATTAGCATTTCTACTGGGTGGACCTCACATGCCATTTATGAGCGCTGAATATATTGTGGACATTGCTATGATTTATTCCCTGCTACGCCTGGATGGACTCCTCAGAAACTAATGCTGAGGCTTGTTGCATAATGGTTGCCCCCTCCTCTTCCTACATAGACGGTCTGTGGTTGCCTAACTGTGCTGCCAGGGCTGGGCTAATGTCTCTCCTGTGTGGCCCCAGTAGTGTGTTCTCTGGCTGCTTACCCATGCTGCCAGATCTTGGGCATGTACGATTAGAGGGTGGACTCCATATAGAGTTCTCAAGTTGCTCAACTGTGCTGCCAGGGCAAGACTTTTGTCACCCCTGGGTAGACGCCATTTAGTTCCCTCTGGTTGCTTAATCATGTCACCAGAGCTTGAGCTTATGTCGGAGTGAATCCTGTGTAGTATTCTTTGGTTACCTAAACATCGTGCTAGGGCTTGGGCTGAAGTCTCACCCGGTTAGACCCCCTACAGCACATCACAAGTTGCCCTACACACTACATCAATATTAGCTTAAATAATCGGACAAACCACAGTAAAAATGGTCAATTTCTGCTTGTGTGATTACATCTATTCTCACGCTGTCTGCAAAATGCCATGCTTAATCACAGGATGGTGACACACTATGTTTACATGATGTCTCTGCACCTCACACATTTCAACAACATCTACTATGCACATCAAACTACAACTCACATCTGTTTCAATCATGCACTCCAGCGGGGTGCTTTTGTACCTGATGCAAATCAGAGTGCTTCGCAACCCCACCAGTGGTATAAAGCAGCAAATAAGAAAAAAATGCTTACCTGTAACAATAGTTCTCCAGCACTGGTATCTTTCATAGATTCACACACTTGAAATCATTCCCCGTTATTCAAGGGGCGGCCTCTGGTATCCGTCAATAGCAGTCAGCAATAGACATATCAATTTCTCAAAGAAATAGTTATAAAACAGTGTCTATAGAGTAATCTATTCAACACATTGGAATAAAACTAGAATCCAGCCAATGAGGGGAAAGTGATTGAACTCCACTCCACGCCTCAGATTTTGAAGCACAAGTGTGTAATACATGAACGGGGGAGCCTTTGAGATGAGGAGGAGTGGGGGTCGCATGTGAATCTATGCTGGAGAGCAGTTTCTTCTCTAGCATCAGACCTTTCATGGCTTTACATTGAATCAGAATAGCAAGCCGTAACTAATTTAGTAATAATATAAGCTAAAGCTGGTGAGAAAAAAACATGCTCATCTTAAGTAAATTGCTGCAAAATACTGCCTGTCCAACTACGGAATCTCATGCATCTTTTGTGCCCAAGCAGTAGTACTTATGAAAGTATGGCAGCACCATGTGGCTGTCATTGAAATATCCATAATGGCACTGCAGCATACAGCACTGCCATTAATGTTTCTGGAATGTGTGAAGACCTTGCCTGGAAGTGAATGATTTGCTGTAGGATAACAAAGAATGATGGTCGCTGGCCCCCATCTCACCATCCGGTGTTTGGATAGCGGGCGACCCTTGTTAGGGTTTCCAAAGAAAATAAATAGTTGGTCTGATCTAAAATGCTGAGTTTTGTCAATGTAAAATTTCAAACATCTCCTGGTGTCCAAGAAATAAAGGGCCCTTTCTGCTGAAGTAGATGATTTTGGAACAAAAATCTTCATATTAAACAGCTCATTCGGAGGGATGCCTGAAGGAACTTTGGGAAAACATTTCAGATTCATACAGAGAATAACTTTATCCGTGCAAGAAAGGATTGTTCGATAGTTAGGTCATCAATTTCGCAGACTCTTCTGGTTGATGCGAGCGTCAGCAACAGGGAGACTTTCCAAGAAAGGAACTTACTTTCAGCTTTATGAATTGGTTCAAAGGGAGATTTCCTTAGCTGCAGTACAATTGTATTCAGCTCCCATTAAACTGGTGGTTGACAGGCTCTGAAAAGACTGTTGTGGAAAACAAGGAGGCTGATTCACCTGAACAGCGATATCTTGCTGTAGCGTGCACCCTGATGGAACTTAATGATGATTAACTGGTGGATGCTTAAAACAGCCTTGCCAGAAAGAGTACACATGGTAGTATCTGATGTGGTAAAGACATTATAGAATCGAGGGCTTCTGATGTGCAACAGAAGCAGATTCTTTCACTTTTGATTTTCAATATTTTTATGGTTGATGGAACTCTAGATTGGCTGTGTATCATCAGACAGTTATGCAGAATATCTAGACGGGCATAGATATTATGCTAAGGAGCCAGGATGTCAAGTTTAGGCATACAGGAGTGGGGTGCAAGACCTGACCTGCACATCTGGACAATAGTGCTGGATGAGATCCTGACAGAATGTGCACGGCTATCGACAAGCAGAGGAGAACCGTGTTCCAATATTGCCTCAGCCACACTGGGGCTATTAAGATCATGGACACGGTTCTCGACTGGTCTAGGCTACTGTCCTGGCCAGGAGGAGAAACAGTCGAAAATCCCAAGCAAATGTTCGCAGCTTGTATTCAAAAAGGCATCCAATCTTGTCCCTGGTTGCAAATGTCTGCTGGCAGAGTAGTGGCTATTTTTGTTGGTCTTGGTCACAAAGAGATCGAGAGCTAGATTCCTCCAGGCAGAATATTTTGTTCACTTGCATGTGACTGAGCTCCCATTCATGACACTCTCCAAGCAACCTGCTTAAGGATTCTCCCCGTTCATTGGTCACTGTTGATATGTCCTTCAGAGAGATACTTTGATGAATTACCCATAGCCATCGCATCTGTGCCCCGGCGATTATACCTGCAAATTGGGCCCCCTTTGCTGGTAAAAGTAGAACATCAAAGTGGTTTGTCGAGGTAATGATGTACCTGGTGCCCTATACATATCAGGAATGCTGCTACTACAGCCATTTATTTTGTGAACACTGTAGGTGCAGACTTCAGTCTGAATGGTAGACGCACAATTGGTAATGGCAGCAAACTACCTGGAAATAGAGATATGTTTGATGGTCTGGATGACTGGGAATATGAAAACATGCTTCTTGTAAATCCAGGCATTGTCATTAACTCTCCTTCCTGAAGAAGCTAAAACACTTCATGCAGTGCTACCATTCAAAAGGGTTGCTTCTTTGAGGAATTTACTAAGGTATAAAATAGAATGTGGATCTTCTGACTTTATCTGATAAAAAAAGAATCTGGAGTAGAAACCCCTGTTAAGCTGGGATTGGGGGATGGGTTCTCTCTCGGGCCACTTTCCATATTACTGAAAAGA
Source organism: Calotriton arnoldi (assembly GCA_963921515.1). Lineage (NCBI taxonomy): Eukaryota > Metazoa > Chordata > Amphibia > Caudata > Salamandridae > Calotriton > Calotriton arnoldi. The sequence goes on along the minus strand of CAWUFW010002651.1, from coordinate 1,164,011 downwards.
TCTCCATCTGTATTTGACTGAGATGAACGTGGGTTTCTTTCCTTGGAGGAACATCTGAAGGGCGTTCCACAAATTCCAAGATGTATCTCATTTGAATAAAATGCAAAACCCATTTATCCAATGTTATGGGTGACCATTCCTAAGCACATATGGAAACCTTGCCATCTATGCAACGGCTCACCGTGGCAAGGGCTTCGTTGGTGGTGGAGGAACCTGCATAGGGGGTGGTTAAGGCTGCCAAGAGGAAATCTTTCACAAAAGTCTGTGATTATGGAACAGAGGTCCCTAATCAGGTGCTAAGGAACTTGCATAATCAGTGACTGATGCTAAGAATAATAAAGGTCATAGTATATACTATCGATGACTATACTATCGATGACTGTCCTCATCATGCATGTAAGGATGCTTTGACATGTTCCCTTCCTCACATTATTTTGGGTGTCCTTCATCATCCAGGGTTTTGTAATCGTCATCCTGACATTTCACATTTATGTCTGCAGGACTGTGAGCATGTTCTAATGGGCCTCCGTCACTGGTACTGTCACGGTTCTCAGGATCTGACAGGACAGTTCTAAAGTGATCTTGCTGGGAGAGGTATGCAATGGTGAAAATGCTGAAAGGACTCCAAGACCTGATGTAAGAGCAATCCAAGGAAAGACAGAAGTTGAACCCAATTTTTTTGTGGTCCCCGAAGGTTTTCTTGTCAATAGGTGACTTGATGATGGAGGAATTGTCCCCGGATGATATGTTGGCAGAGTTGTCAATGTGTGAGTCATCGACAGAGTCATCATTGGAGCCATCGAAGGGAGGCTAATTGACAAAGATGGTGCTGCAATAGGCAAGTTGTCCATCTCTGTGACGTTCGATTGATGAACGAGGTTTTGAGTTTGACAAGTAAGTCATAGACAGTAACATTGAACAGGATTATACTGAGGTTTCTTTAGGTGGTTACTCACTGCAGTAGGAGATGGGGTTTGCTTTGAAGACCTCTTCCCCATCTACTTTGGAGCCTTTGGTGGTACATTCTCAAACAATCATGTTTTATGAGGTGCTCTGGCTTGTCAGAAGAGTCCTTTTGTGTACATTTTTGGGACTGTACTAGAACAGCACTCCTGACTGAATCCTTTACTGAAGAGAAAGCATCCTTCCTCGGACTGCAGAAAATTCTACTCTGTCTTGAAGTGTTTCTGTGGAGAATTTGCAGTCAAATGTGCCCTCCTTTGGCCTCTGATCGGCATACAAGTAATAAATGCAATTGTCATGTGGACAGTCTGCATCAATGGGCTTTTCCCCCACATGCTTGAGAGAGTCAGACAAGAGACTTTTTGGTGTTTCAAAAAAATCTTTCTCTGGCCCAAGAAAGAAAACTCAAGAGAAGCAGGCCCGAAAAATGAAAGCTGCCAAGGAGTTTGGGAAATACCCAGAGAAGCTAAAGATATTCTTAAAAGGATTAATCTCAAGTTATGAGGAAAATGAGTAGTGCTTACAGTAACACACACTGTGCAGTTGAAATCCTTGGAATGGTGGCCTCTAGGGAAGAGTGAAGTTCCAAACACGTTCATGTCATTGGCTGGAGTTTGGATGTTTTCCGGAGAGATGAATAGGTTACTAAACAGACACTCTTTTACTGTTATTTAATTTTATGGGCAAATAATACTTTATTGCTGACTGCTACTGAAAAGTTAAAGAGGCTACCACCTCGATGACGGAAAATGATTCAAACATGTGAACCTACGAAAGATTCGGTGCTAAAGGAAATACAATACAATGGCTGCTCTAGTGGCGGTCAATGACAAAGAGTCAATGCTTGAGTATCAGGTACAACAAAAGATTACTGCAGGATATTTTCACCCTTAATTCGAAATAGGAAACTTCAAGTTTGTAATAACTAGGCAGGGAACAAGTGCTGGCGCTTCTCTCAGAAAAGTCACAAGAGTTCCATACAAGAGTCTGTGATCTTTGTGCAAGTAGCAACAGCGCTTCTTGCTTCCCTATTAGATAGTAAGAAAATTATGTTGAAGATTCCTGTTTCAAATGACCTAAATGCACCTTGTTTTGAGACCTGTGTCCTATATCATACACGCATGACAGGGTCACCCTGACTGACTTAATTAGGACAGAGTGTGGTGGAAAACTTGTTAAGGTATTTGTCCTGATGATGACCTGTTATTGTCTGTTTGCACCAACAGGGAGCTCGTCTGAATAGATGGGTAAAAGGACTTGAGCGCGAGATGGACTGGCATCAGCTCCAACATCTTGATATGGTACTACTTTTCAGTTTCTGACCACAGTCCTTGAACTTGCAGAGAGTCCATTGGTCCACTACCACCACTGGTCTTCCAATGCCTGCTGGAGAGGCTGCATGTGAAGTCTGGCATTGGGAACAATGTAGATGCAGGACGCCATGGACCCCAGCAGAGAAGCCACCTGCCTGGCTGATGGATAAGGAGTGTGGAGGAGAGTGAGACATTTGTTGCTGATTGAGGATAACCTCTCCTCCGAAGGATACACTCTTGTGTTTTCGGTATCCAGGTTTGCTCCCAGGTAGTGAATCGCGAGCGTTGGGTTGAGAATGGATTTCTTGTAGTTGATACGTAGTCCCAACTTCTGTAGCACTTGTATGCAAGTTTTAAGCTGTTCCTGCAGGAGAAGAGGTGAGGAACTTTTGATCAACCAGTCATCTAAGTATGGGTAGACGAAAAGCTTCTCTCTCCGCAGGTAAACCGCTATGCACTTGGAGAACGTGCGATGCGCTGACTTAAGCCCGAAGGGCAGGACCTTGTATTGGTAGTGCTTAGATGCCACTTTGAACCGCAAGAATTTTCCAGTGTTTTCTGGCGATCGGTATGTGGAAGTTGGCATCCTGCAGATCGACGGAGCACAACCAGTTCCCCTGATGGAGTTGGGGGTAGATCTGGTGAAGGCGAGCATCCTGAAATTCTCCTTGCGGATGAACTTGTTTAAGAGTCTTAAGTCTAGAATGGGTCTGTACTCCCGATTTGGACCCTTTTTTTGTAGCAGGAAATAACAGGAGGATATTTCCAGGCCTTGTTGAGAAGCGGGAACCTTTTTGATGGCTTCTTTGTGTAGTAGAGTGGCTACTTCTGTTTGCAACAAGTCTTGTTGATGACCAGAAGTTCTACGAGGTGGAACAGCAGAAGGAGGAGACTTGAACCTGATGGAGTAGCCATTCTGTACAATATTGAGCACCCATTTGTCTTTCGTTTCTCTGCGCCACTCGTCCAGGTTTGTGAGAACACATCCCACCACCAGAGTTGAAAACAGAGAAGGAGGAAGCAGATGCTCATTGTTTTGCCAGTGTTTTAGCAGTGGAGGTTGATGGCCGGGGAGCTCCCTTCCTCTGGCCCTGCTGGCGTGGATGATAGTGCCACCTGGCTTGGTGTTGCTGCTGCGTTGTCCAGTGAGGGGCTATAACCCTCTGCTGATAATGGCGATGATCATAGGGCCGGTATTTGCGTCAGACTTCCTTGCGCTTCTCCAGACCCATTGCTTAAAATTCTGTGCTGGGCCGAAGGTTTAAGTCTGGTAAGCTGTAGCCAGGAGGAACGCCTTGCACAGATGCCGTGTGAGTAGCTGCGGGCTGCTAGGTCCGATGTATCCGCTGCTGCGCTGATCACTTCGTTTGCCACCAAGTCATCCTCCTGGAGAATCTCCTGAAAATCTTGCTGTTCTTCCATTGGCAGTTTTTCAGTAAACCTGGACAGGAAATCCCATAGCGCTCTGTCATACCTCCCTAAGAGTGCTGAGGCACTGGCGACTTTCATGTAGGAGGTGCTGCACATTTTTGTTCCGAGCAAGTCCATGTGCTTACTGTCCTTATTGGGGGGCACTGTAGATGAAGATTTCCCTGAATGCGCTTTCCTAGCCACTGCTACTATAACGGAATCAGGTGGTGGGTTGGCTCTAAGAAAGAGAGAGCCGTGGTCTGGTGCTTTATTATTCTTTGTAATGCGTGATGGTGCGGACCCTATTGATGCTAGTGTTAGGAATGTCTGGAGGGCTGGTTCTAACAGACCAGGGACCAGCAGAAGCATCAGCCTGGATGATGTCCTGTGATGTAATGTTTCGAACATCACAGAAGCCGATGTGGTTGGAGCAGGCATCTCAGTATTTAATTTCGTGGCCCCTCTGATCAGGACCTGATTAAAGGTGATAATGTCGTCCACCGGTGAGATCCTTGCTGGAGGGTTAACTGTTACAGTTGGTGAATAATCTTGTACAGAGGAACGAGAGGTGTCTGAGGACCATGAGGGAGATCTATGCCTGCGTCTCTGAGATCTAGATGAATGAGACCGCCAAGATCTAGATGGTGTCCACCTGAGGTGTTCTGGAACGAGATCTACTTGAAGAAGGTGATCGTGTTCTTCTTGGAGATGTTCGAGAAGGCTTTGTGGTAGTCTTTGGAGGAGGAGGAGTACAAGCTGAGACTCTAGAAGGAGAGTAGGTCTGTGAGAAGTCTGAACCTGGACTCTGCCGTGGTGCTCTCCACTCTTTCACACACTGTAACCAACGTGGTGAGAGGTTGATAGGTGTACCCTCTTTCTCCAGGGCTGGAGATCCCTCAGGAATGATCTGTACAGTTCTGAGTCCTGGGGAGGAGGATCTGCTCCTCGACCATTTAAATCTCGACGTTGATTTACATCTTTGCAATTCTGCTGTACCAGATTGTACATTCCTCGATGTCGAGGAATGTCTTGACGTCAGTGAGGGTCTGGACATCGACTGTCGCTGTGCATCCTTTAACGGCAAGCCAGAGGTTTGCTGTCTTGATCGGTGTCAAATGGTGGTGCAAATCCAAGGGTCTCGATGTTGACTGGAGTCACCTTGAAGGAGAGCGTGAAGGCGGGGTTCTCGACGTCAGACGATGATGCCTTAAAGGAGAGTCAGAATTGTAGTGTTGACGTCAACCGGTGGCATGATGGCGAGGTTCTCAACGTCAAGCCGTGCGTTGAGGGTTGCTTTGATGTCGATCTCTTGCGGTTCATCTAATGGCGCAATGGTGAGATGTTCGCCTCAGTACCTGACCCGGAAGTATGCAGCCTTGACGTCCACCTCCTCTTCGTAGGCGGGGCTGAAACTGAATTCCTCAGCGGCGATCTTTCCACCATCGGGTGCTTCGACGTCGCTGCATGCTGAGATGGCCGCTCCGACCACGATTGTGAGGCTGATGGAGAGCACACAGGTATATCCTGCGACGTTGACCTCCTACCTGTTGACGGTGATGGATAACGGCGTTTTTGGTGTCTTTTCTCCATTCTTCCCCTGAGTTCAGGCTTTTCACAAAAGAAGGGCTCTTTAAAACGGTTTTCAGACCCTCCAAGGCCTCTCTCTTGCAGAGGATGGAGTCTGATCTTCTCTCTGTCTCGTAACGTTCTTCTGAAATACTGCTAATAGTAGTAACAAGTCTCTGGGTGATGAGAAGATGGCAAACACACAATGCAGAGTGTGGATCGGATTTTGCTATCTTTTTGCCACAGGAAGGGCATTTGTTAAATCAGGAAATTGGTTAAAAGTACAGCAGGTACTTAAAACCATTGAATGAAAGCAAAACATTTGGTTTCTGGGCAAAATGTTTTGACAGAACTGTCAAAAGTGAAGAGCTCAGTACTCCAAGATCCTCAAAGAAGGAGTTGGAAAAAGATCTGACCTAACTGACACCTGTGAGGCATAATAGGATTAGGGCGGTCTTGGAGGTTTTAAAGGCACAGCAGTTTACTCTCTTGTGGTTTTCAATGCAGCCTATTGGCTTACAATGCCTTCTATTCCCTTGCTTTTTCCTTTCAAATAAAGGCAATCAGGTACATGCATCAAGGTAGACTTTTGCGGTTCCTTAATTGCGATTATTAAGGAATCGCAATTAAGGAATCGCAAAAGCCTATGCATGTAGAAATCGCTATTAAAATAGCGATTTCTAAACATTCCTTAATTGCGACTCGCAAATTGCGACTCGCAATTAAGGAATGTCTTCCCATTCATTCCTATGGGCCTAGAGGCCCATAGGAATGAATGGGAATTGCATTCGCAATTTACGAGTACCCAATAGGTACTCGCAAATTGCGCATGCAATTTCAAGGGTGTCACAAGGACACCCTGTTGCACCCCTGAAATCTGCATATGAGTACATCTTGCACACACACATGCCCCAAGGGCATGTGTGTGTGTAAAATGGAACTTTGAATAATGCACTTTAGTGCATTTTTCATAGATTTTGCAAATTACCATCAAGTACAAATTGATGGTAATTTGCGACTCCTATTAGCAAAATCGCTAATTTTTTTACTTTAATGCATTGCATTTAAGGAATCTAAATTTGCGATTCCTTAAATGCAATCGCAATTTAAGTAATCGCAATTTAGAGATTACTTAAATTGCGATTTTTGCATTTGGGATGATACATCCCAAATGCAAAAATACCGGTTGCAAAGGGGCAGATTCTGAGAATCTGCCTGTTTGCGACTGGTTTTTCTTTTGATGCATGTGCCTGTATGTTCTGAAGTTTAAAGTATGCATGTTCTATGTTACAGAAATGCTGAATATATATGGTTATTTTTAATGGAAATTCAATGCAATTTTAGCATTGTTATCCTGATTTTGAGTAGGCTGCATGTATATGTATGGTTTGATACACATATATGTATGTTTTAGAGTACTTCGTACTTTTAAGTGTTTAATCATACATATATATGTATATATATATATATATATATATAGTATTTAATATGTACTCCGGGATCCCCGCACATGGGCGGGACTATTCAGTGCTTATGACTATTGATAAGTATCCCCTGGAAGAGAAACTTTGAAATGCGTTTTACCTTTAAAGAGCATTCAGTGAACAGATTGGAACTGTTGCTAAGTCATCCTGTGCCCTGGGCACCCCCCAACTTTTTGCTGACTGATACTGGTGGTAACTGACTCTGACTGACCCTGGGCTCTGCCTAACCAGGGCTATGCTGAAAACAACTAGAATACAGTGAAAACATCTACATACACTAGGGTACACTAAGGGTTGGGGTACCCCTGTGATTGGCATGACCTACCCCATAGGGCCCTGGTACATAATAGGGCAGGGGGGATTGAAACTACCCATCAGTCCCTAGTATATAATAGGGCATGGCAGTTTAGAGGCCAGCAGCCCTTTCTGCACTTGCATGTGTGCACTGCTGAAGCCTGAGGTCAGTTTAAAAAGTGGCTCTGGGCTACAGGACTGCTTTTAAAAAGTAAATTGTGCCCAAACTCGACTTTTGTGTTTGGGCCACTTAAAAATGGTTAACCTACAATGTTTGGGCATATTAGGTACCCCCAGGGTCTTCCCTAGGTGTCCCAGGGGTGGGGGGTCAGGTATCTATAAGGTGGACCCTTATAAAATGAGTTTTATATGCCCTGGGTAAAGTGAAATTGCACATTTCATTCCCCACATTGTGATAAAGTGCTGCCCAAAAACGACTTTGGTGGTAGGAGCACTGTGGAGGGAGGATCTGCAATATTTTTACATATTCAGAACCCCTAAAGTCTCCCCTACGTGTTCCTAGGGTGGGGGTCCTGTAGATATATGTAGCATACTTATAAAATATGTTTTTATAAGCCCTGGTGCTGGAAAAATGGCCCAACTCACTTTTCCCATTGCAAATCCCATGCCATAGGTTAACATTGGAAAAGGTTATTAGTTAAGAACTGGAGAAAGGAAAGCCATAAAACTAGGCTTAAAGGACTCAGTAGAATGGTAATGATAAATCCAACAATATGGTATTGTTGAATTTATTGTAAAATGTACAGACAAGAAGTTATAAGACTTTTTTTTGTCTGGAAGCCAAAATTCAACCCTGTACTGCTCTGCCCTGATTGGTCAGAGATAAGTGGGTGAGCCTGGCTGCTTTGAAGAGGTGATAAATGACCCCTGGGGTTAGGAAGCCTCTCGGGGAGGAGAGGTTGCTGGGCATAGGAATGCCAGAGCAGGGGGAGGAGTCGTAAACCATGGACTTCAAGCGAAGGGGAGGACCCCTGTTCACCTCCAGCCAGATACTATGATTAAGGAAGGAATGAGCAGATGCAAGGGGGAGGGAATATGGAGAATAGCCATCCTAGGGGTGTGTCTAGCCAGGTCTTCTCTCCCTGTTGAAAATTCTGACATTTTGAATTTTGGAAGAATAGTGGTTTCTGGGTTAGCATTTTGCCACACTCTGCAGGAAGTGGTCAGACCTTTGGGTGGAACCCTGCAGCACATTGGACAGGAGTGCCCTCCTGCTTGACCCCAGAGAACACTGAATAAGTATCTGAGAGGGGCGGTGCCTCTCAGATCTGCTGCTTGAAACTTAAGAGAATCAGAAGGGTCTGTGCTGAAGAGTTTGATGTGCATTTCCAAAGGCCTGGACTCTGAAGATTGTGCCTTTGTGCACCATTTGAAACTACAGCCCTGTGGATCAAACCTGCTTCAAAAGGACTAAAGAGTGGACTCCCTGCAAGCTACAGGTTAACAGAGCTCACCTGGAACATCACCACAAGAATCCCCAGCCTGTAGTACTACCAGTGGATTTGTAAGGGTTTTGTCCAAATGGATGGTGGGAATTGAAGTCTCACACTTTCAAGGACCCTCTTGGAGATTCCAGAACCTTGGATTGTGTGGTGGATACTTTGGGACCCGCAAGAAGACCTTCAGGAAGGAGTTCTAACTGGAGCCAGCCTGCTGGAGGGGCTGCACAATACTGGTGAGAGATCCTCCAGAACAATTGCTAAAGGTGAATGTGTCCCTGTCAGAGGCAACAAAATGGCTCAAAGGGGCACTGTTGGTTTCTAAGCACTAGAAAGTGACTAATCTTTAAAAATTCATATCTCTGGTTCCCTACAGTGGATTTTTTTCGTTTTGGTGTCATTTAAAAGATAAAAATATTTATAAATTGGTGTTGGATTTTTATTTTGTGTTGTGTCTTAATTATTTACTGAATTGGTGTTTTTAAATGCTTTACATACCTGTCTTTGAAGTTAAGCCTGCCTGCTCGCAGCCACGTTACCAAGGGTTGAGCATAGGAGTAATTTTCTAAGACCTATTCTGAGCCCTATACTGTGTTAGTGGCCTTATTGCCAGTGGCAGACCTACATTTGCCCCCACCAATAATCCACTTTCCAACATTTGGTGGCAGCGGTGGGATGAGGACTTGTGTTTAAAGAGTACACCTTTCAGTAAAGTGAATTAAGATTTAAAAAATCCTCTAAATTGCCTTAGAACAAAACTTTTGAGTTTGATTTTTGGAATTTGGACTAAAACTGTTTTTAATCCATTGTTAGGATTTTTCCAAATTGTTCTAAGTCTGTGTGCCTAGTTGTTTTGACCCAAAACTAGGGAACCATGTAGCTGGAGCTGGCTAAACTGTCCCAGTTCAGGATGGCTGATCTTCGGGTACTGGGTAGGCTGAGGGGGCTGCCTGCTTAGAACAAGATTAAGAAGGCAGGGTTATGATGTGAAGGTGGGTGAGAGAGCGGGCCGAGCTGGGGTGGTGGGCAGGCGGGAGAAAATCGGTACTCTACCCGGGAAATGCAGCAATGTACTGTCAGACTATATATACTCCATTCCTGTAAATGCCCTAATTGGTTTTGCTTATTTTCTACTGTCTGTACTGATGGATTGCACTGTTGTTTTAATAAACAGAAGTTTAAAAAAAAAAAAAAAAAAAAAGAAGGCAGGGTTGCTTAAGTCCCTAAAGGCCTGGGCTGGGGTAGCTGAGGAGATACAGGGGGGAATAGGTAGTGTTCCCCCCACCCTCACCCGGGAGGGGGGTGAGGATGTTGCCTCTTCCATTTTTTCTGTTGTTTGCCCTGCAGTTCCAGATGGTGGGTGGAGGGCAGGGTCCCCTACTCAGGAACCACCGCTGTCCCTTGCAGAGAGACAGCTTAAGGCTCAATTATCTTTGATAGCTTTGGAGCAGGAGAAATTGGAATTAGCTGAGGAGAAAAGAAATGGTGGCAGTGAAAATGATGAAGATTGAGACGTCCAGGGGTGGTGGTCTTGATCACAAACTTCCTAAGGGTATAGTACCCAAGTACACTGAGAGGGATGACATTGACAAGTGGCTAGCAGCTTTTGAGAGGGCCCTTAGAATGAGTAGGGTCCACTATACGTATTGGGGTGCACTCCTGTGGGAGTTGATTCCAGTAGCTGGGAGGGATAAGCGCCTGACCCTGAAGGGAGAGGATGCAGAATCATACCAGCAGATGAAGGTATGCTTAGTTAAGAGATTTGGTCTGACTCCAGAGCAGTACAGAGTGAAGTTTAGAGGCACCCAGAAATTGAGTTAAAAGTCTTGGGTAGACTTTGTGGACGTTTAAGTGATGGCACTGGAAGGCTGGCTTGTTGGTAACACTGTTGACACATATGAGGGATTGTATGATTTGTTTTTGAAAGAACATATTTTGACTCATTGTGCAGAAGAGAAGTTACACCAGTATCTAATGGACTCTAAGCTGACAGACCCCAGAGAGCTGGGAGAAGCAGCTGATGAGTGGGTGAGAACCCGGGTTTCCATTCAGCACCCGGGGGGTGACCAGAAGAAAGGAGGACAAGTCCCAAGGGAAAGAAGGTCAGAAGGAGTCCTCCAAAGACCCACAAAAACCTACACAAGGAGGGGGGCCCCCGAGCCAACCCAAATTCAAAGGGAGGGGGTATCAGGGAAAGAATGGTAGGTTCTTTGATCCCTCAAAGGTGGGTAAGTGCTTTGGCTGTAACCAGCCGGGGCACAAGCAGGGAGATGCTGTCTGCGCCAAGAAGCTCCCCCCTAAGGGGCCATCCACAGGGATTGCCACTGTAAGTGTAGGGGTGGAGAGTGGTGCTCCAGAGAGGGGTAGTCAGGTGGTGGAAGCAACCTTAGTGTCCCTGGGTGGGGTGAATATTGCAACCCTTGCTGCCTTACCTCCAAACACGGACAAGTACAAGCAGAGGCCTAAAGTGAATAGGACTGATGTTGAGGCTATCAGAGACACAGGGGTTAGTGTAACTATGGTCCTGGATGAGCTGGTACCTCCAGGGAGGTTGCTACCTGGTGAGTTTCACCAGGTGACTTATGCAGACAGCACTACCAAACTCCATCCTATAGCTGTGGTGGATTTGGAATGAGGAGGTGTGACAGGCCCTATGAAGGTAGCTCTGTCAACGGTGCTCCCAGTCCAGTGTTTACTGGGCAATGATCTTGAAGCCTCTCAGTGGTCATAGGTGGAGAGAGGACTCCATATGAAAATATTGGGAGCTCCCTGAGTGGGTATGTGCTGTGACTAGGTCACAGACTAGCCAGAAGCGAGGGGCTGGACACTTGGACCCTGGAACAAAAGGGCCAAGCATCCAAGGACAAGGGTACTGGGCCTGGTGAGCCAGCGCAGGGAACTCCAGAGGTGCAGGAAGAGTCTAACCCTGATGGGGTGGATCTGGCCTCAGAGGGAGGGACTCCATCCCTGCCAGAGCTGTCAGATTTGGCAGAGCTGACAGGAGCAGGTGGACCCTCCAGAGAGGAGTTCAGTAAGGGACAGAGAGACTGTCCCACCCTTGAGAGCTTGAGGCAGATTGCTTCCAAGCAAGAGGAGGGAGATGACAGTGGGTTTCACAAACTCTACTGGGAAGATGGACTGCTTTATACTGAGGCCAGAAACCTCAAGGAGGGGGCCACCAGGAGGTTGGTGGTGCCCCAGAAGTACAGAGTTCATCCTGACTTTGGGTCATGATATCCCCTTGGCAGGACATTTGGGACAGACAAAGACATGGAACCGGTTGGTGAACCATTTCTACTGGCCCCATATGTCTGAAAAGGTAAAGGAGTTTTGCAGCTCCTGTGTCACCTGTCAGGCCAGTGGCAAGGCAGGGGGCAAGACAAAGGCTCCCCTAATACCACTACCAGTGGTTGGGGTTCCTTTTGAAAGGGTGAGGATGGACATTGTTGGTCCCCTGGACCCACCTACTGCATCAGGGAATAGGTATATCTTAGTGGTAGTGGACCATGCCACTAGGTACCCTGAAGCAATCCCTCTTAGAACCATTGATGCTCCTGCAGTGGCTAGAGCACTGCTTAGTGTGTTCACCAGAGTGGGTTTTCCGAAAGAGGTGGTATCAGATAGGGGCACGAAAGTCCTGTCCAGCTATCTGACTGCTATGTGGGATGAGTGTAGTGTCAACTACAAGTTCACCACCCCCTATCACCCACAAGCAAATGGTCTTGTTGAGAGATTCAACAGAACCCTGAAGGGCATGATAAATGGGTTGTCAGAGAAACTCAGGAGGAGATGGGATGTTCTCCTCTCATGCTTACCGTTTGCCTACAGGGAGGTGCCACAGAAAGGGGTTAGTTTCAGTCCCTTTGAGGAGTTGTTTGGACACCCTGTGAGGGAGCCATTGAGCCTGCTGTTTTTCTGGGTTAGCATTTTGCCACACTCTGCAGGAAGTGGTCAGACCTTTGGGTGGAACCCTGCAGCTCATTGAACAGGAGTGCCCTCCTGCTTGCCCCCCGGAGAACACTGAATAAGTATCTGAGAGGGGCGGTGCCTCTCAGATCTGCTGCTTGAAACTTAAGAGAATCAGAAGGGTCTGCGCTGAAGAGTTTGATGTGCATTTCCAAAGGCCTGAACTCTGAAGATTGCGCTTTTTTGCACCATTTGAAACTACAGCCCTGTGGATCAAACCGGCTTCAAAAGGACTAAAGAGTGGACTCCCTGCAAGCTACAGGTTAACAGAGGTCACCTGGACCATCACCACAAAGAATCCCCAGCCTGGAATACTACTAGTGGATTTGTAAGGGTTTTGTCCAAGTGGATGGTAGGAATTGAAGTCTCACACTTTCAAGGACCCTCTTGGAGATTCCAGAACCTTGGATTGTGTGTTGGATACTTTGGGACCCTCAAGAAGAACTTCAGGAAGGAGTTCTAACTGGAGCCAGCCTGCTGGAGGGGGCTGCACAAGACTGGTGAGAGTTCCTCCAGAACAATTGCTGAATGTGTCCCTGTCAGAGGCAACAAAATGGCTAAAAGGGGCACTGTTACAGGGTACCCAAACTCCGGGACTGGGAAACGGATATGGACTGGTGTATGCAGACGGAGAGGGTGGTCTATGAAGGGAGGGGTTGCCCCCAAAAGTGGACCAAGATCTGGGGGGACTGGAACAAAGCAAGGGGAATGCTCTGTGTACCGTTTCTTGATCCCTCTATACAAGAATGTATAACTCCGTGAAATTACTGGTCATAATGTGGAAATTGATGTTATGTAATGTAATGGCAATGTTGGTCCGCACTGACAAATTGATGGTGGTTAATGGTACTTATGCACGGTGTCACTTTATTATTTGCGGTTATATGTTTGTTTTTCTTATTCAATAAAAAGAATTTTAAAAAATTTAAAAAAAGGGGCACTGTTGGTTTCTAAGCACTAGAAAGTGACTAATCTTTAGAAATTCATATCTCTGGTTCCCTACAGTGGATTTTTTTCGTTTTGGTGTCATTTAAAAGATAAAAATATTTCCTATTTTTATAAATTGGTGTTGGATTTTTATTTTGTGTTGTGTCTTAATTATTTACTGAATTGGTGTTTTTAAATGCTTTACATACCTGTCTTTGAAGTTAAGCCTGCCTGCTCGCAGCCACGTTACCAAGGGTTGAGCATAGGAGTAATTTTCTAAGACCTATTCTGAGCCCTATACTGTGTTAGTGGCCTTATTGCCAGTGGCAGAACTACATTTGCCCCTACCAATAATCCACTTTCCAACAGGAACCACTGAACAAAGAAAGCTAACTAGCACATGCAGAGCAACTACACCATAACCTTGTTGATTGGTTGCTGGAGACGCGCTAATCTGCCATTTACAATTTAGAATTACTTTCCAGCATGGAACATTCTTTATTTTGTTATATTTACCCAGTTCCTTGTAGCTTATTGGGTCGTCCTGTTTTCAATGATTATCAAGGTACATCATCTGCTCTTATGTTGCTCAGCATGGCTCGTCTGAGGCTGCTCTTATGGCAGTCAGTGACACAAAGTAAGAGCATTTCAGTTTTTATGGCTGGTCTTGTGGCAGTCGGTGGCACAGAATCTGTGCATAAGTATCAGTTGTGACATCTGCTCTTGTGGTAGACAGTGAAAGAGAATCAGTGCATGAGTACCTTATGAGTTTTACTCTTATGCTTGTCTTGTTGTGGTTAGTGACTCAAAATCAGTTCATGAGTGTCATTGGTGATGGCTTCTCCTATGGTGTCCAGTAACATCAAGTCAGTGCATATCCGTTTTGATATCTGCTCTCATGGCAGTCAGTGACAGAATCAGTCCCTGAAAACCATGCATAATATCTGCTCTTGTGACTGTCATTGGAATCAGTGCTTGAGTATCATGTAACATACCTGCTTTTGTGGCGGTCAGAGACAGAGAATCAGTATATGAGTGTTAGGTATGGCAACTGCTCTTGTGACTGTCGTTAGCACCGGATCATTCAATGAGTATTATGCATGGTAGTCACTCACAGAATCAGTTTGATGGCTGTTTTGTGGCTGTCAGTGACAGAGAATCAGTGTGTAACAGATATGGTGACTACTCTGGTGGCAGTCAGTGGCCGAGAATCATCAGTGCATGAGTATGAAGTATTATAGCTGCATCCACTGTGATCAGTGTCACAGAACCCAAGTGCATCATTGCTGATAACTGCTCTCTTGGTAGCCAGCAACAGAGAATCAATGCATTGTGATATCTACTCCCGAACTGGTTCACTGACACTGAACCAGTTCTCCGAATAAGCCATGATACTGCTCTCACGACAGCCACTGTCACAGAATCAGTGTGAGAATGCCAGATGTGATGGCTGCTCTAGTGGTGGTCAGCAATAGAGAATCAGTGTGAAGTAGTTCATGACTTCTCTCAAAACTCTGTGACAAAGAATCAGTTTGTGAGTATCAAGATATCTGCCCTTGTGAGACTCAGTGCATGAATATCAAATACTTATGACAGCTGATTTTGTGGTGACAGAATCAGTGAGCAAGTATCAGGTCTGAAGTCTGCTTTTGAAGCAGTCACTTCCCATTTTCACCCACCAGTGATTGCTGGGAGGGCGAAGGGTTAAGAGAAAAGTTACATATGGGCACAGTTCTCCAGCAGTTTTATTTTTCACAGAATCGCATATTTGAAGCACTCCTGGTTGTCCGGACCCAATCCTTGGTATTAAATGATTACCTGGCGGCGATCATAAACACTCTAACATTGCACCTTGAAGAGTTTATCCACCTCAATGTACAATGCAGAACCAGGCTAAAGAGGTGGAGAGGCTTTGAACTCTACTCCCCTGGGAGTTCAGGATTTCATAGCCACGAATGAAAGGAAGCGAGAGGCTTATACAATGTGCGTGCTGCATGCTAGTCTATGAAAGATACCAATGCTGGAGAACTGAGGCTACACGTAAGTAACTTTTCTTCTCCATCACTAGATCTTTCACAAATTCACGTGCCTGAAATACGATGAGAGAGGAGTTCAGGCACTGCAGTGCTATACAGGAATGAGGATCACCTTACAGAGCAGATTTCATAACACTGATAGTGTTGCTTCTGGTAGTCATTTGCTCTGTGTAAATAAAATGTTAGACCTCTTTTTTCCCCAGGCTTGGAGGCGAGTGATGGACTGACATCTGTAGAGTAGTGCAGTACCAAATATTTTAAAGTGGAATCCTATTAACTTTCTCTACAACACATCCATCAAACTGGCAGGCAGTGAAAAATCTGCAGGTAGACAGAGTATCCACCAGAAAAATTGTTCCCCTGGTAAGTAACTTTTTCTTCTGATGGACACTTCTTCCTGCAGATTCCTAACCAGCAGAAAAGTTTACAGCGCAATATCCTGCCCTTGCCCTTGGAGGAAGGTTTATGTATAGTTAGACAAGGAAGTCCTGTAGAACAGCTCTGGCAAAGGGCCCATCATGTAAAATACACATTTGTCAACCCCTTCAAAAAATGCATAACAATGGGAGACTTAAACAAGCATTTGCAATGCAATAGGTCTCGCAGTTACGCAAGTTTAAGCTATTTGCATTGTAAATGACAATGCCTTTTATTTATGTTTTTAAAACGAAAACAAAAATAAAAGGCATTGTTATTTGCAATGTCAATAGCTCAAACTCGCGTAAATGCGAGACCTATTGCATTGCAAATGCTTGTTTGTTTAACACACCCCTGCCCCTCTCCCCATCCCCTGCCTTCCTTACCTTATTGTTTCATCAGATGAGCCCACCCCGCGTTTCGCCGCCGCAGCCCGAGCTGTTGTGGAAGCCTTCTCCGGGCCGCTCTCAGCGCGACCCGGAAGTCAGGCAACCTTGCCTGGGACATGGGCGGAGCATGGAGCGCGCGTCCGGAAGTGTCCGGGGCTCCCGTGAGCTCAGGGAGCCCTGCGTGTCGGAGAAGCAAGGCGGGAGCCCACCCCGCACTGGCAAGCAGTAGAGGAAGTCCGGCGGGAGCCCACCCCGCCGCCTTCGTGAATGCCGCATGATGCGGCCGGAGCAGGATTCAAGAGCCGGTAAGTGGTGCATGCAAGCGCACCTGGACAGGAGATGTGCACGCGTATGGTGCGAGCAGGAGTTGTGATAACGCCGCGAGCCGTACACGTGCACATCTCCTGTCTGTTAAGCTTCGGCACAGACAGCTGATGTGCACGCGTACGGTTTGTGGCGTTATTACAACTCCTGCTCGCACCATACGCGTGCACATCTCCTGTCCAGGACTTGCCATACACGTGCACATGTCCTGTCCCCCTTCGCAGGCAAGTCGGCAACAATAGATCTCGCTTACGCGAGCAGCGCATGGCGCTGCATCGCTAGGCGAGACCTAAAAAGGATGGCTGGTCTGGCAGACAGAGGAATGCAGGCAAGGCAGCTAAATAGCCCTTGACAGTGCCTATCACAAAACCTCTCTGAGCAAAAGAAAGTGCGTACTGCAGGACATGAGACAGCTTAGCTTGCAAGGGGTCCACATTAATGACCACACACCATGCAAGAAAGTTGGTCCACCCACATAAGCAGATTTGTTGGAGGGGCGACATGCTAATAATAAAACGTCCACTACCTCTGGAGGCAGTTAAAGGAACTCAGTTGTCCCCGCTCAATCTTCAAGCATGTAGGTGGAGTCCTCGGGGACTGGGGTGCAGAACTATTCCCCCCCCCGACTAGGAGAGAAGGTCCAGCCTGCATGGTAGACACATTGGGAGACATGTGGACAAGAGCAGAAAGTACGCATACCACACCCTCATTGGCCAGTATGGAGCAATTAAATAGCTTGAGTCCGGTCTTGACGAATAGTGCTCAGAACCCGAGGAATCAAGGGTATGGGGGTAGTGGGAAAACGTAATGTAGCTGAAAGTTCCACCTCAGCTGAAACGCGTACACCAAGGCTCCCCTCGATGGATACTAAAGGGTGCAGAACTACCAGCACTGAGCATTTTCAGAGGAGGTGAACAAGTCCTCCTGAGGAGTGCCCCACTGGACGAAGATATCCTGGACTACCTCCAGCTGAAGACGCCACTCGTGATCAGCAAGATAACACCGGCTCAGGCTGTCGGCTCTGACATTAAGAGACCACAATAGGTTATTGGCAGTGAGCCATATCCCTTGGTGGTGTGCCCAAGACCACCGTATCAATGGTTCAAGGCAAAGAAGGTGAGACCCTACTCCTCCTTGTTTCTTGATGGACCACATAGCTGTTGTGTTGTTCGTCAAGAGCTTGACAGACCAACTTTGGATGGAAGGAAGGAAGGCCTTGAATGCCAGCCAAAATTGCCAGCAGTTGTAACAGGTTGAGGTGAAGAACCTGTTCTTGTGGACACCAGAGGCCAGATCCTCCAGATGGACTCACCAGCATCGGATGGAGGCATCCGTCATTACCGTTGTCACTGCAGGAGGGGGAGCGAAGGTCATCCTTCAGTTCAGGTGCACCTTGTTTTCCCGCCAAGTTACGTCTGTTGCAGCGCTGGGGAATATGGAGTCCGACAGGTCTCCCCCCTTACTGCAGCCACTCCCTGCAGAGGCAACAATGCAGGGCACCCATGTGTCAAAGTGACTGCGTGACTAAAAGAATGCAGAAAGCCAGCAGACCTAGGCATCTTAGGACTCTCAGGACAGGAACTCTCGCACCTTGCTGGAAAGATGGAATAATTTCCTGAATGTCTCTGATTCCTTGTGGTGGAGGGAAAGGGGCAAGAAGGATAGTGTCCAGTATTGACCCCATGAACAGGACTGCAGGTGAAAGTTGGGTTCATTAATCAAAAAGCCCAGGTCGAACAGCAGGGATGCAATTGACTGCAGACTGCCCGACACCAGCTTTGATCAGCCAGTCGCCGCGAGATGAGGTGCCACCACTGCCATCACCTTTGTGAAGACCCGAGGTGCCGATAACAAGTCAAAGGGAAGTACCGCAAACTGGTATTTCGTAGAACCCATCAGAAACAGCAAGTACTTCCGATGTGACCGCAAGATAGCGATGTGGAAGTACAACATGTCGAGTGACACCATCCAGTCGCCAAGTTCCAACTTCAGTAGTACTTGAGCTAGGGTCAGCATTTTGATCTTCTCCTTCTTAAGGAAGAAGTTCAGGTCCTTGAGGTCTAGGATCGGATATAAACCGCTGTCCTTCTTGGACAGCTGGAAGTAATGTGCCTAGCATCCTTGATCCTTTCCTGTTCTGGCACCAAATCCACTGCTCCTTTCTGTAGAAGAACTGCCACTGACTGCTGCAAAATGGCAAGGTGGTAAGGGGGTGGGGGACCCTAAAAAGGTTAAGGGGAAATGGCAAATGGAGCCTGAAGAACCCATTGGTCTGAAGTAATGCCTTGCCAGGACGAGAGAAAGAGGGATGGACACCCCCCCTTCAAGGCTCCGAATGGGTTTGGGGAAGCAAATTAGGTCTGCTTTCCTGGTGCTGCGGCGGAGTAGGTGTGCTGGGAAGATCTACAGCCCCTTCCTATGGCTTTGCCTCTGTACTGTTTATACAGCAGGTTTGACTATTTTTGAGTCTGTGGTTGGTATGGCTGGCACTGCCAAAGGGAAAATCCCTTCTGGAACGAAGCATTGAAACTGATGGTAGTCTCTTGTGGGAGAAGGCAAGTGTAAGCCTAAGGAGCGAGCAGTGCCCTTACTGGACTTAAAACGTTCCAGTGCTGAATCAACCTTATCTCCAAATAAACGCCCCCCATCGAACGGCAGGTCCAACAGATTTGCTTGGATGTCTGGTGAAAAGGTGGAGGTCCTGAGCCAGGCAGGGGAGTGGACGATGTTGGAAGTTGGCTGTATCCAACCCTGATTTGATGATATGCCAGGAGGCGTTCTGACCATCTTGTATAACTTTGTGGAAGTGCTGACGCATGTCATCTGGTACATAAGGAACTATCATCTGGGCCCTATCCCACAAAGCATCATTGAAACGTGTTAGGAGACAGTTGGCACTAATTGACTCGAGGGCCATGCTTTCAGTAGAAAAAGCTTTCTTTCTCCAGGCCACAAGTTGCTCTGATTCCCTGTCAGCAGGGGTAGTTGGGAAGGCTCCTCCTGACTGCCCAGAGCACGAAGCTTGAATGACCAGACTCTCTGGTGAAGGGTGGACAGAGAGGAATGGTGGGTCACCTGGTGCAGGGCAATAGCGATGTGCCACTAATCTGTTGGCTGCAGGACTTGAAGACAGTTTCTCCCATAACTGGGTCTAGTATGGTTTCAATAAAAGGGAGCAATGGCTCCGCTGGTGGGGAAGATGGTAAAAGCACCTCAGTTAGGATATTCATTTTGGTGTCTGTAGTTGGGAGTTGTAGGTCCAACACCTCTGCAGCCTTAAGCATCATTTGGTGAAAGGAGACCACTTCTGGTGTAGCGGAGACCAGAGGGGAAATCCATGGCTAGCTCTGGGGTGGTGTCCAGTCCACTAGCAGAGGCTAGACCATGGAATTCCCCTTGAAGATCTTCACCAGTGTCCTGAACAGGGCCAAGGTATAGCAGGTCCAAATAAGTGCTGAATATTAAATGGTCAATTTCTGTATTCTTTCTCAATGAGGCATTGGGTATCTCTACACGATTTGTTCTCCAGAGAGGTATTGAATAACGGCAGTGGTGGCGCCATGTCTGGAGTCGGGGCGGAGGTGGCACTGGTGGTAGTGGTGACATATAAGGAGTCATGTATCGAAGCACCAGGTCAAAGCAAGGCAAGCTGGCATTGAGGTCGATGCTATGGCTCCGGACAGGGCCATAGAGAAGAACATTGGTGGTCCGTATAGAGCCAGTGGTTGTGCAGGTACACCGGATGGCATAAACCCCCTTGCAAAAAGAGAATACATGGCATTTAAGACGCCGCTGTTTCCAACCCTAGGGCTAGGAACTCAGGAAAAGCTGACATTGGGAGGCGCTGATACTGGAGCCACAGAATCCAGTGCTGGAGGCCTAGCTGACGCTGGGTCCAGTGGAGACACCGGAGCAGGGCTGCTCAGGGCGGGAGCCTCTGGAGGAAAGTCGGCTAACTGTGGCTCCAAGGACAAATATCCTGTGGGGGAGTGACAGGGTGACATATACTTGGTCTGCTTCTTCATCTCCTTGTGTTTCTTCTGTTTGCTTCCAGACGAAGAGAATGGTGACCTGGAACAATGCCTAGAGCGTTTCTACTTTGTTTGTCCTCCTTGGCTCTGACCATAAAGAGCTTAGCTTTGCATTCTTTAATGGCCTTGGGATGCATGCTGTGGCAAGAAAAACAGACCCGAGAGTCATGGTTTTACCCCAGGCACCAGAGGCAAATGGTATGAGGATCCGAGATGGATATTTGTCCCTCGCAATCTCTACAAGGTTTAACCCCAGAATTTTTAGGGGGATTGTACTCTACTATTTGAATTTTTGTTGGGGGAAACACTATTTGGCTTCAATGAAGGCACCAGACTTCTGGTGTCGATAAAAAGCAGCTGGTCTCATCCAGCAAAGTGAGAGCTTTGAAATTTCCGGATCCAGTCTGATACCTGGGATTGTTTTACTGGTGAGGATCCTCCAGGTATAAATATCCATCAGAAATAATCTTCACTATCTCTTAAAGTTCTTGCTGAGAAGGTCTTACAAATGTCACAGTTATGAGGAATGTGATAGGCAAACATTAACTGCACTAAATGTGAAGATCACCTGCAAAAATGTTCTTATTCCTGCAGGCGACACAGAGTTTAAAGAGATTTCTTTTCTTTTCACCGAAGGGTAGAAGAGTTTACCTCCTGCTTCCTCAAATACTGTTGGCCGTCCGATAGCCCAGCTCTAGATGTCCTATATATATATATATTACCTATGGGATGGGGTCCCGCCACTGGTCGCTGCCAAGTGCGCCAACAATGAAACTATTGAGCGGAGCATACGGGCACCCAAGTAGATTGCTGTGATGTAACACGTTAATTATCAGCCTGCCAATGATACATTGTAAACTGTATGGAGAATATGTAATGCGATATCTGTGAAGTGTTGCAATAAAAATAAGTTTAAAAAAAGAAAGATTTCTTTGATATTTATAGGAGTCTCTGCCATACTGATAAAATCCAATGTCTTGTGGGCTAAGCCTCCCAGAAATAGTGAAAGAAAGTTTTCTATATGGAGTGACTTGGGAAAGATATTACTCTCAAGAAAGGTCAAAAGAGACTCACCCAGACGGAGTCTCAACCTGTGTAATTTAGGGATGATAGTGGCAAAAAAGAGATATAGCTCAAAGTCTCGACCTTGAGGGAGTGGAAATCTGGGATAGACATGTATATGGGGGCGGAGCAGGTAACGTACAGCTCGAGAGGCTGTCTGCAGAAATTCTTTCAGATCTGGCGTCCCTGGATCAGGTACTATGGGCTTGAGCTTCAAGACACGCGGGGGGGGGGTCACAAACAGTAGTAACGCCCTGGGATAAGGGAGGCCTTACTGAACCGTCACCCTTGGGCCAGACGGGAGCAGAATGCAGTGTAAATCAAACGCATGTCCATAAGCCGTATTATATTAAGGCTGCAGGAAAGGAGTATTTTCTGTAAACAAATAAGAAATGTGTACTGCCAGTTGCTCATATTTGTACCAAATGTGCAATTGATGTGTTATACTAAGCATGGAAAAATTTAAATAAAAACATTAAAAAAAAAAAAAAGGCCAAAAGAAATACTGTTTTAATTAAGTATAGGTTTCTGTGGACAGACGGGAGATAGAAAATGCGAACTGTGGAAGCCTCTGGGGGGGTAGAGGGGTGGGGGGGGGGAGTAAAGCTCAAAGGCTCTAGACCTCATCGGCCAGAGTTTAGGTCATACAGTAAGCTGAGTAGACTGAACAAGGTGCCATTTTACATGACTTTTCAACATGTATCACCTAGGAATCCCAAAGCGATGGCAGGAATAATTAACCTCATGATAAACTATGAACGATCCAGTGCAGGAGAATCCGGAATGTAGTCATTTCCTAGAGGTTTCCAACACACCTACTGCCACATGCATCAACTGCATAGGAATTGCAATTCCTTATGCACGTATGAATCGCAAAATAAATTGCGATTCCCAAACATTACCTAATAGCGATTCGCAAATTGTAAATCGCTATTAGGTAATGTCTCTCCATTCATTCCTATGGGCCTAAAGGCCCATAGGAATGAATGGGAATGCATTCGCAAATTGCGATTACCAAATTGGTAATTGCAAATTGCGAATGCAATTCCTAGGGTGCCAGGGGGCCTAAGGCCCCCCTGATGCACCCCCCAAAAAAGGTAAGTATGCACATGTGCAGCACACACATGCCCTAGGGGCATGTGTGCGCTGCACAGCACTTTGAAAAATGTACTTTTGTGCATTTTTCAAAGCATGCGCAATTTACCATCAACTTCAAGTTGATGGCAATTAGATACTCTGACTGTAGGGTTTTTACCAGGAAGAATGGCGCTCTGCCGTGTAAGCGTATAGTGTTTCGGTGATACCAAGTACGGTGCAACCAGGTAAGGGGGGACATCCTATAACCCCTATGTGTGTGTAGGAACTGAAGCTTAGACGCACAGAGGCCATTTGGATTATGCGCCTCCATACTGTTGAACACGGCTTAAATTGTGACCATGAGATGCAATATTTCTTGGGAGACTAGTTTTCCCATGAAGACAATTTGTGATTACAATATGAACAAGTGACCATATGCATTCAGCAATATAGAGAGAGTAACATTAGCACCATCCTATTGTCTTCCACAATCTATGCCATCAATGTCTCTCATTAGCCATTTGGATGCTCATTGTCACTTTGTATTGCTACTTAAATTGTAACTTTATACCACCAGACATGAATACCCTTTATGGCTTGCACCTTGTATTTATTACTTGCAACTTGCATTGGACCACACCTTGTAACTGTAACTACACAAAGACGTCCTTTATCCAATTCATGCTGCTTTCCTTTACAGATACTTCCTAAGACCGACTGATTACTTCCTATATATTGTACACGAAATTCTGTGATCAGCAGTATATACTCTATGATATCATGCATGTTTACTAACTTCTTCAATCACCACAACAAGAACCATTCTTAGCTGTATGTGTACATATGTTCCTAAACTTGGATTTAAAGATAATATGTTTTACACTACCACCAATCATGTCGCCATCTGTGATACGCTTATCATATCCAACTGTGCACCTTTATGAACATGGATTTTCCGTTCCAGTTGCGCGCATAGATCCCCCACTGTAAACAGCCTACACTCATACCCATTCCCATACATAAAGTACCTATATTCTTATACTCCGCTACTGTCATGTCACATCAACCTCATATAGGCACGCACGCATATATGCAATTTTCCATCCTTTAATTATGCATAGACGCGCTTTGTCATACACACACGGACTTATCATGGTTCATACCGTTTTCCTCACGAGCACATATATATGGAATGCAATTTTCCACCTTTTAATCATGTATACACGCGCCCCGACATACACACACGGACTTATCGTGGATCATGCCATTCTCCTCACGAGTCGCATCATCCTAAGCAATGATAGGAACAGGTTTCCTTAAATTCTCCAGTGAATCGCAACAGATAATCTTCTTTTCAGGTATACTTTTAATGTCCACGAGAATATGGAACTAATAAAGTTTCCACAATCTGGTAGGCTAGCAGCAACGCGCTCTAGTCTTTTCACAGTGTAGGAAGTATAAATAATCACGTCGCCGTGAGGGAACTCAGCGCACCCGCTGAAGGTAAGGAATCCCCTTCGCCTGGATAGCATAGTTAGAAAGTCTAACACTATTACTTAATGTTTTCATACTGATACTGTAGCGCGATCTATATTTCAGATCCATTTTCGGAGCGGTCTACTCTCCCTCCTAATCACGGCACGGGCAATACATAGGATCACCAGTATTGTGGTAAGATCCTTTCCCCTTCACCTCTCTTATGCTAGGGCGCAACTCCTCTCGTTTCGTACTATTCTAGACGCCAATTTTGACCTCCCTTCGTTTTTTACTCAGGTGCGTCCTCCGATCACTCTACGGCTTTACATTTTACGAGCTCAACTTAACACTTTACTTTTCCACTTGACCAGCCGGGTCGGAATTATCACCGGCGGAGCGGTGAGAGCTCAATTTTACCTTTCACTCGCACATTTATGTTTATCTTCTGCCACCTGTTTGTGACATAGTCAGTTTCCCTATATCACCTTTATTTACCTTTCCAGATTATAAAGATTCTACATCTCCGAGTTCAGGTAGCATTTCTGTCGTACTACTACCAAGGAGTATAATAAGAATTTTTCACTCTTAATAATTTTGCATAGTGCTTTGTCGTGTTACCAATTCTGCCATTCCACTATTAAAAAGTATGATACGAAATTTCACTCATAGCAAGATAACGCCAGGACACTCACCACGTGTCTATCCCAACACCACACCTATCTAGTGCACCCTTGCTAATTTTCCGTGGGTTCCCAATTTGTGGTGTCCTACTTTCATATTTACAAGTATTATTCTTTCCTCATCCACACCCTGCGCTTCCAATGGTATTTTTTGCTTTCCCCTTAACTCGCGTCCTTCCTTTCGCTTACTGTTGCGGGAAACGCAATGTTCACAATACTCAAGTGTGGCACTGTACCACTCACTTTGTCAATTTGTAAAACGTGTACTATTCACTCGGCGCACACCCATGATCACTCGTTTTATCTTCATGTCACATATGGTTTTGTAACAAATGTAGGGTTTCCACGCTTAAGGTGTTATTGTACTAGCGCAACATATGGAGTATCCATCTCCACTATGTTTTGACAAGACAACTTTGTGTTTATGTTACCCATTGTATCTTTCCCAGCCCTGAAGAAGTCGCTGGACTATCTCCCTTTGTGACGAAACACGTGTTGGCTGGTTGCTCTGTTCGCTTTAACAAAGAATAAAGACAAAGAACTTATTTACTTGGACTGCATTGACATTTCTTCGAATGTACACAATTGAATGAACTTTTTCACCATATAATCGCTAAACGTGTGCCCAGGACTTTGGTTTTTGATGGTAATTAGAGTTTCCTAAATGCACAGTTTGCATTTTGGAAAGGATTGATGCATCGCAATTAGGGAATCGCAAATTGCGATTCCCTAAATGCATTTGCAATTTAGGTAATCGCAAAAAATAGCGATTAACTAATTTGCGAATTCAAAGCCTTTGATGCATCAGAAAAGGCCTTTTCCGGTCGCAAATGTATTCTGCGAATCGGCCCGTTTGCGACCGGAAAAAAGGTTGATGTATGTGGCCCCTAGTTCCTAGTCCTGGCTTTCAGGCCAGGTACACATGTAAATTTGGTTTAACAGAATTTGGGAGTTGGCACTTGCTGTGTAGAGTGTAATGCATTTTAGATTGTCGCTGCAGAACCACAAGTGACCATGCACACTCAGGGCCAAAGAAGGTAGCGGGTGGGCAGGAGCAAGCCAGGGCATCGCCACTTTAAACATTAGACACAGATTTGACCCATCGGTCGCTGCGAAACTGACCCTTCTACTATTAAATGACATGACCGCCCTACCAGGGCGCGCGGACTCTCTAAGATGGCTGCTTCAATTTTTAGTCCTTTTTACCTCTCAGCATAAGATGGAAACACTCCTTTCCTTACCAGAAAATCAACTGCAAGCAAATAAACAAGATGAAACGGAAACATTTCATTGTCATGATCATTTTCTCTTTCGAGATAAAAATAAAACAGCAAACAACAAATAACGGCTTCCAGTGATCGACCATTACATCCAGATGGGCAGGGGGGGACGATGGGCAATAAGAGGCCACTGAAGTCAGACTAGTCGTTGTTGTGTGCTGATCTCATCACTGCAGAAGCCACTGGAAATCACTGCACTTTCACGTGAAGGAGCTTCACGACAAAGCTTTTCTTCGGCCACAAAATTCCCACGTGGCTTCAGTCTTCCAGAGGCAGTGAAGCACATTACACTAGGCCAACTGTGACAGTCCTCTTTTCGCCGGGTTTTTTAACCCATTACCCACACACTACGTGGGTTTAGTGGCCGTGCTGATTAAAGAATTCCAATCACTTTTAAAACATACATTAAGTCGCTTTTCTAGCAACCTAACAAGGGCTGGGCTGTTCCTTACTTCTTTAGTGGCCCTAACAATATTTTAAAAGCACATTGAAATGACTGGTCCCAGCCGAACAACTTCACTTCCAGTCATGTTGAGCGGCCTTTGACTCACTGGAGACTGGGTAACCTCTGAGGTCATAGGTCACTCCTTCACAGGAAGTAGGAGGGCTCCAAAATAAAGTGCTTGATACCCTGCTAAATAGATCTAAGAGTCCTGGTGAGGCACAGGAAAGGACTACGTTGATATGAAATCAATGACCTACTTTAAAAGGCTTTCCCTTTGAATCTAGGAAGGCTCCCTCGAAAAAGTCCCGAATGATGGTCTCTGATAAGTACCTTATCACAGGGCATGTGGCTTCACTTCAGGGCGTTTTAAAACGTAAATATTTAGGATGGGGGTTTATAGGTTAAGCCTCCAAATGATTTGTTGGTTAAGAAGACCCATAGCTCTCCCATTTCCATGCCAGGTACCAGATCCCTTGCAATGGCCTACTCACCAACAGGCGCCAGCTGGCGGCCTTCTTCTCAGTACCTCTCTGTGGGGCATAAGATACCACAGTGGGTAAACGGGGTAGGCTGGCATCAGAACTGCTGGTACCTGAAACTGTCTACGCTGCGAGATGCATCAACCCACCTGCTGGGAATTTCCTAGCCTAGATCATTATGAGGGATCTGTAATCACTAATCTGTTTCCAAATAATAAGAGAATATGGTAAGAAGAGGACTTGCCTGAAAACCTAACATGCAATCAACTTGGTGGAGTCTACTTCCATGCTCGGGGTGCAGGGGTCACCAGCCTGCTCTCTCTATGAGTACCAGTGCCTTGGAAAGACCTGTAGGCCTAGTTTCAAGAGCAGCAATGTTAGCCTCCTTGCACAATGAATCATGTCAGATCGCCACATCAAGAATGTCATTCACAAGAGTGGTGTTTTAGTTGAATAGAAATGTTCACCATAAAAAGGGTTTGCAATATTTGTCCATCCCCAGCTCCTCTTGTCACACAGAGGACAGACACAGTCTGATTTAAGAACAAAAAGCTAAGCTGTCAGTATCAAGAGTTCCTTCATAATGCGTTGTGGTTGGGGACGCTGGGAGGGGGTCACAGCAAGTCATTTGATGTCTCTGTCACGAAGGTCCCAATCTTGCTTTGGTGAGAGCTGGAGGAATAGTGGTAAAAATGGAGGCACAGACATATGGAGAGTGGAAGTTGGCTGTTCAGCCCAGCTGCTTAGTTCCCCACCAGAAGACGATGATTCCCAAGGCTGCAACAAGGCCTGTTCGCAAGAGGTGGCGCAGGAAGCTGGACGGCTGCACATGGAAACAGAAAATGGACACTGGGTTAAAGGATGGAATATCAATTGGAGCATATGTGTAGTTGAGAAATCATTTGATAAAATGGAAAATGCAAAATGCAAACATGAAAGTAAGAATATATATATATATATATAACCTACTGGCAGTCACCAGTAGATGGTTATAGTTAGGGCAATGTTTCCATGGAAAAAGCGTTTTTTTACT
Organism: Calotriton arnoldi; assembly: GCA_963921515.1. Classification (NCBI taxonomy): domain Eukaryota; kingdom Metazoa; phylum Chordata; class Amphibia; order Caudata; family Salamandridae; genus Calotriton; species Calotriton arnoldi. Next base: position 1,135,899 of record CAWUFW010002651.1, on the reverse strand, counting down.
TGCCTGTATCTTTGGTGCCATTTGACGAATCTTCACAAAATTTTACAAAAAAAAGCGCACCAGTGATTCTAGTTATGCATGGAAAGTTTCGGGACGATTCATCAAGGGGGCCTGAGAAAGGGGGGGGGTTAAAAAAAAGTATGTTTCCCATGTTAATTCTCATAGGAGCTTTAGACACTGGACGGAATTACACCAAATTTGGCAGAAAGCTAGCTTTTGGTATGCAGATTGTGTTTTTTGTTATTTGGTGTAAATCTGCTAAGTAGTTGTTGAGAAATGTAAGGAAGACCAAATAAGGGTATCTGTGGCCACAGCTAATTTGCGAATAATAACGAGCTCGTGCAGCAAAATGCAGAGCTCTGACTGTCTGCCAGCACTTCAACCAGGAAGTGCTGGCTGCCATCTTGAACTCAGCTTCAGCTGAGTCCCACAAAAAATGGGGAAAAAAAGAAAATGGGGCAGGGTAATGATACCCTGACCCCCAGGCCTTGGGGTTACTCTGGAACCCCGCCAAGGCATTTTTCAAAAAATTCATGGCGATTTTTGCGAAATATTTGCGAATATCGCCGTGGTCTACAGCGCTTGATTTAATTGTAACCCCCAGGTGGGACAGGTCCCAGGGGCATGCTGGGAATATTAAAAAATGCCCTGGGGATCACCACCTCCTCTGGGCTCATTATATTAAAAGCGGTGGGGCTGCCGTCCGGACCCCCCCGGGAACCACCACCTCTCCGGGGTTACATATTAAATGATTGGGGGGGCCTCGTGGGCCCCCCCCAGGGACCACCTCCTTCCTGGGACTTAAAATGAAGAAAACAAATGCTTAGGGTGGCCGTACGGACCCCCTCCCCCGAACCCCGGGGACCACCACCTCTTCGGGGCAGCCCTTCAAAGTGAAAGGAGCCAATAATGGCCCTGGGGACCCCCACCCCTTACCGTTGGGTCCTGCTATGTCCATATTAGTTGTTTGCTGTGACTTGGCAGGAGCTTTGACAGCTCCCACCAAATCACAGCAAACACTCCACTTCCAGCAAGTGGGAGCTGACAAAATGCTCTTGCTTGCATGTTTAGCAGCTCCCTGTCTGTGAGAGCAAGAAAGAGGCAAAATAAAGGTGAGAAACGAACAGAAAGAGGCAGAATAAAGGTCAGAAAGAGGCAAAATAAAGGTCAGCAACAAGCAGAAAGATGCAAAATAGAGGTCAGAAACGAGCAGAAAGAGGCGAAATAAAGGTCAGCAAACGAGCAGAAAGAGGCAAAAAAAAGGTGAGAAACAAGCAGAAAGAGGCAAAAAAAAGGTGAGAAACATGCAGAAAGAGGCAAAAAAAAGGTGAGAAACATGCAGAAAGAGGCTGAACAAAGGTCAGAAACAAGCAGAAACAGGCAAAATAAAGGCCAGCGACGAGCAGAAAGAGGCAAAATAGAGGTAAGAAACTAGCAGAAAGAGGCAAAATAAAAATCAGAAACGAGAAAGAGGCAAAATATAGGACAGCAACGAGCAGAAAGAGGCAAGATAAAAGTCAGAAACTAGCAGAAAGAGGCAAAATAGCGGTCAGAAACAAGCACAGAGGTAAAAAAAAAAAAAAAAAGGCCAGCAACAAGCAGAGAGAGGCAAAATAGAGATAAGAAACAAGCAGAAAGAGGCTAAATAAAGGTCAGAAGAGAGCAGAAAAAAGGCAGAAAACGAGCAATGAACGAGCAGAACTCACTCAGGCACTCCTGCACCCACTCACAGAACAACTCAGACACTCTCACAGCCACTCACATACACTCATGCACCCACTCATAAGCTCAGACAAGTACACCCACTCAGAGACCCAGTCAGACACTCCTGCACCCACTTACAGAATCACTCATACTCTCTCTCACCCACTCATAGACCTACTCAGAGAATCATACATCGATTCATAAACCCCCTCAGAGACTCACACACCCACTCACAGACCTACTCAGATACTCATACACTCACTCACAGACTGACTGACTGACACTCATGGTGGCACTCACAAACCCACTCACTCTCACACCCACTCACAGACCCACTCAGATACTCACACACCCACTCACAGACCCTCTCAGGCACTCAAACACCCACTCACACATCCACTGAGACACTCATGCACTCACTCACACACTCACTCTTAAAAGTTATAGGTTACAGTTAGGAAATAACATTAAAAAACCCTAGAAATTCACTGAAAAAAACAAAGGTTACAAGGATGTTATAGTTAAGAAATCAAATTTAAAAAACCTTAAAAATTCACTGAAAAACCAAAGGTTGCAGGGATGTTATAGTAAGGTTCAGCTTTCACTCGAACAAAAGCACAGAAATTCAGCAGTTATAGTTACCTGAGCTAACTATAACTTACGCCCCCACAATGCACTGCTTAGGACCTCACATATTACATCATTCATGACATGGTCCGTGACATTATTGATGACATCTCAAATGACAATAAGGTATTTTTAGAGCACACAATCATCACAGCTCATTGGTGTTGATTAGCCCCATAGATAACTAAACATAAATTATTATCATGGGATAAAAACAGTTTTCAACTGCAAAGGTTTTACATTTCTTTTTAAACCGAACAATGGAAGGCTGGGTTTTGAACTCGGTGGGCAGGGAGTTCCATTAGTTTGCGGCTCTGTATGAAAAAACTTCTTTTCCATAACAAGCTGAATGAATTTTGGTGACACCAAACAGAATTTACTGGCTAAAAATAAGGGGGCACTACCGTAGATGACTCTACGAAGAATGACAAGTGATTTAGACTGAATTCTCTGGCCCATCATAAACCAATGGAGCTGCATCGGTATCGGGTTGATATGCTCTTTAGATGTAACCCTGACAGTAATGAAGACAGCTATGTTTTGGATCAACTATAACCTGGTTTAATAACAGGATTCGACAGACTACCAGATGAAAGTAGTGGCAACCTGTGTATGAAAATCCGGAGGAATAAAACGCAGGATTTTATTCAGAAGCTTGAGGTGCCAAAAACAGGTACGGGTAACCATATTGATTTGAGGTACTAAGGTCAGGTTGATATATATGAGGACACATAGTGCCAACAGGCGCACGGACTGGACCCATTATATCAGGCCATTTCCTGGCTATTAATACAGCCACCTTTGTAGTAGATGTTTGTGGCATCCTCCTTTTCCATTTTTTGAAGTTTCAACTAAAATTTTAAGCAAATATTTAGAGGGATGCCATTTATTAAGTACTCAATAAACCTGTGCAGGCAGGCGGCTGCAGCTGAAGGTGACATCTTTGGCAGTATTGGACTAGGACTTCCCGCTGGCCATTGTCCGCAAGAACGTGCCGTCGCCAGCGGCTTCTTATGACTCGAGTAATCAAATATTTACCAAAATACAAAACCCTAAGAAGAGAGTGGCCAAGCATTGTCTATAGATAAACATTATGCACTGAAGAGTCCAGTCTTTGTGACTGTCAGTTGAAGGTAGGGTTAGGCTTCCTAAAGGAGTTGCTCCAAACAGGGTGTGGCCGTGCAGACATCTGGTTTAATGTACCATATTTCTGTCAGCAACTCCACACGTTCTGAAGACTCATTTTCCCCACCATGAAGCTTTTCTATACCCCCAGAAATAGGACTAGCAGACAAAGGCCAGGACGAACAGAATGATTCTGGATGGCTCCAAGCAGCGCAAGAATACTCGTGAGTCAAGAAGAGAACAAAAGGCTTGGTAAGACCCTACTTTCACCATATCAAAATATCTTTTAGCAGTAACAACAGTTCTGAGTGGGAATCGTCTATGGAGTGACATCCAGGTAGGATCGAAGAACACTTCACAAAACTCTTGTTAGTGTTTCCAGGTCTAACGTGGTTCAAGAAGCTAAGCCCCGGTATCCTAGAAACTCTACAGAGGGATGACCAACTTTTTGTATCTTAGGTTCCACACTGGAATCAGTGCCATAAAGGCACAACACGATAGCTAGACAGATTTTTGAACACAGACTGGCGAACTTTGATATCCAGCCTCAAGTGCAAACAGCAGCGCAATAGATAGTTCAGTTGGTATTTACAAGGCTGTTTTTCAAATATCAGGAAGAGATAAATTTCCAGAGAGTGATGCGTTATCTCATGTAAATGGAGCGTTAGAAGTAATTGTTACAGGACAATTCAGATTATGTTCACAGAATCAGATGCAATAAACTACCTACCAGGAGCCAGCATGCTAGGAGTTCACTTTCCCTTCAACGCTCGATCAGCCAAGCCACTCTGTTCGGTTCGGTCCAGTACAAAAAGATCTCCTACAACCCATTTTGTGAATCAGACGATGTGCAGAGACAGCCGAGGGGCAGATTGCTTGAGGGAGATGTTCATTGAGGCTATACTAATTATCATATAAACCAGAAACAAACTAGAGATGAAAGCTAGACAAGTTATAAGAATAACCTTGACCTTCTGATTTGTGCCCAGATTCGTAAGCGACATCTTTCCTGGTTTCTGCGGAGCTTCTGGTTGTTGGGATTCAGAGTGTCCAGACTGCACTTGTTGGGCAAGCCTTGCAGTGGGGACATGCATGGTTGGGCTCTAAAGACAGTCTCCAGCCTAGGGAGCAGAAAATAACTTGCCAGGAAGTTGGAGGTTGGGGGCTTAAAAGGGCTTTAAATGACAGGCTCAGTCTTAGAAAAGCTGTGACCCATCCATTAATTATGAAGCTCAATGATAAGAAAAAGTTAATTACCTGTAACTGTTGTTCTCCAGAATTGGTATCTTTCAAGGATTCACATGCTTGAATGATCCCCATCGTCGAGCTGGAAGTCCAGCAGCCACCCCTCGATAGCAGTACTATGTTAATGTACCTCTAAGTCTAAGACACAAACTTTGGTAGACTGTTTAGTAGCCTATTCACATTATTTAAAAAGAATCAAAAAATTAGAGATAATCAGTCTCATGACTGCATCCTGAGTAAACATACTCCTTCAGAGTTTGTTAGTACTAGTGTGAATTTATATTAATATGTGGTGAGACTCTGAAGGGGAGGTGGGTGGGTCACATTCTATGAAAGATACCAATTTCCAGAATTGGATCTTTCATAGATTCACATGCTTGAACAATGAGGTAGGAGTGTGGGAACAAATTAACAGATGGAGCAGAACCACTTGCCCAACTGCAGCATCTCTTTGAACTGTCGACTCCAGGCAACAGTGCCGAATGATTGTATGGGTGTTCTTGCAGATTGCTGCACAGCAAATGTTCAATAATGGCAGTCCAGCGAACAGAGCTATTGAAGTTCATGCACTTGTAGTTGAGTGTGCTGAGATTTTTGCTCGTAAAAGATGATTGATCAGCCTTATTGTGAAAGTACATAATGGCAGCAGATACCCAGCAAGATATTGATTGTTTTGACAGTGCATGCCCTCTTCCAGGGGCACTGCAGTCTATGTGCAATTGATGGGGCTGTCTGAATTTACTTGTTCTGTCAATGTAACTTTTTAGACAATGCTTTATGTCTAGAGTATGAAATGCCCCTTCTGCATACACATATATATATAGGCACCGCGCATGTCAATACCGGCGCAGACAACGGCACATGAAGCCGAACGATGCCCCCTACCGGTGCGCAGGGGTACTGCTCACAAAAAATGTCCATTGTTTATGATGTTCCTGAAAAGTTTGGTAATGCATTCTGGATGTTGGGGTTTCGGATTGTGTTTTGTAGATTTACTGGCAATTACAGTGGAGAAGTGTGGCTCAATGGTTAGAGCGGCAGACCCTGATGCAGAGATCTGGCCCGGGTCTTGGGCTCAATTTCCTCGGACCTGATAATTCTCGCCTCGGTGCCTATTCTAATCATGGGTCCCACTCTGCAACTCTGGGCAATAGCTTGCTTAATCTCCACAACGGCCCCAACAGCGCTGGGATGCCTGGCTTCACCCTGGGGGTGCCCAGGAGTGGACATTTCACAGGGAAAAGCCAGGAAGAGTTCCACAGCGGTATGCGTACAGCGCCAGGACACCCCTTTGGGGGTATAAGTGCGCTTTACAAGTACAAATTTCATTTCATAACGGTTATCATCCAGCTCCTAGTACTATGCATTAAGTGGGGCTATAATATGACCCAAACATATCTTCCTCTTCTGCTTCTTCAGAGCCAAACAGGCGCTGTGGAGGATTTGAGGACATCTTGCTAGAAGATGTCTGTTTTGGGAGCGGACCAGGTTCCTGTACTTGAAGCAAAGTTTGTGTTGTCCCTTTGTCAGTTATTAGGAGAATTTAAGGTTTCTTATGTAGCTTTTGAGACAACTGTTTTTTGTTTGGTATCATCAATGCAGTCGTCGCCGACTGCATTAAGATTCAGTGGAATCGTCGATGGTGGTGAAAGCTTTACCGTTTTCTTTGATGAAGGTGGCATTGTCAATGGTATCGGTTATGAAATAGCAACTATCGTCGATAGTGCAGTAGACACTGTCATTGACGAGGAGGTAGCACTGGTCTTTGTAAAACATGACATTACCACTAAAGGTTTAGCCTGTTTTTTTGTTGACGATGATTATTGTGTCAATACCACACATACCGATGGTATCGTCGTTGAGGGGCCTCGCGACAATGGTCTCGTTGTCAATGATTCTTTGGTGAAAACCTGAGGAATTTTTTGCTTCACCATTGGTTGGTCAGACGCTGGCTTAGATCTGTATTTACCAATGTGAACAATCTCCTCACAAAAGGGACTTTGGTTCCCTGTCATCTTTTGAACCTTATGTGGAGGTTCTTTAGAGGTGGATGGTTTGAATTTCAAAGGTTCAAGGTGTCTTTCTTCTGAACATAACCTTTTTAGCTGTTTTTTATGCTTGTTTGAGGTGGCATCAAATTCTTTTTCAGAAGATGGAGCTTCCTTAGATCTGACCTTTTGGAGCCAAATAGGATGTCATCATTCTCTATCCTTTATGGTCGTAGTTGAGGAGGTATGGCATATTTTCCCTTTAGCTTTATTGTTAGGGTACAGACAATTAATACACTCTGTATGAGGATCTTCAGAGTGTAGCCTTTTTGTCACAAGTTCCACATTGTCTGAAGATACCTTTTTTTTTGAAGTGTCAAACATTATCTGTCCTTAGATGTCAAACCCAGAGAAGTGAGAAGTCTTCATTAAATAGCAATGATTTAGACTGAAAGAAGAATCATTTATATGTGAGAAAAAGAGCAGATGACTCCCTTCACAATAAACAGGCGGTAGAAATCTGAAAAAGGATGGTCTATCAGGGTGTGGTCATGAGGCTGATTACCTCCGATTGGTTGAAGTTTTGTTCTTTATAAATGATGTGACTAGGCTACTGAACAGTCTGTGTTTTAGACCTTCAGCCACATTAACATAGTAATGCTACTGAGAGGTTACCGTGGGACTCCCAGCTCGACGGTGGGGATGATTCAAGCATGTAAATCTATGAAAGATCCAATTCTGGAGAAATGGTGAATGCTTTTCTCTGATAGATTTCAAGACAGGCTACAAACGCCTCATCCAAGGGCATAAAGGCTGACATGCTTGCAGTCTGCCTTGATAGGCAATGAGAATGGCATGCACGATCAAATCTGCCAAAGGTACGGAATGCGCAACGCAAGAGGTGCAGCCATGGCAAGCCCTGTGCAATGCACATACCCAGACCAGCACAATCTTAAATTGCAGCACAATTCTGCTTTTCAGAAACCGTAGCAGGCCACTTTTGTGGGTCACTTAGGGACTATGACGGTTCCCACTTTCCAAGCTTCCTCCACTGCATTTTCACACCCTGGGGACATCTACATCTCATCCGATTGGCGCTTCATTACTAAGTGATGGCTTTGCAAAAAGGTGCTAGTGGGTAGGAGGTAAGAGAAGCTGTGGTCTTGTGGTAAAACAGAGGGCAAACAGTGGGGCATAACCTCCACGAACTGCGTGACCTTTGGCCGCTGGCTATCCCTTACTACTCCATAAAAAAGAGGGCTTCACCATAGTGTGCAGGAACACATAGACAGGAAGTGCTAGACTGCCCTGCCTACTTCTCCAATTCTATCAAGAAACAACTGAGTAATCCAGCCTCGCCCTCCATCACACACAGGGTGACTCATCCCAAGTTCTCGCCCTCTGAAGGGCGCTTATATCCACACTCCGTCTAGGGCCCAGCTGGCAAGGGTCTTGATTTAACCCACGCCAAGCCTTTTCGTCGACCTTTCTCTTAACTCCTATTGTTGGAATTCAGGGAGGCGGGAAAACAGGAGAGAAGGAAACAGTGCAGGCTTCAAAAGGAGGAATGGATGGAACGACACAGCCGGACAGGACAGTGGCAGAAAAGGGAGTGTTATAGCGTCTAGGACAGACAGAAACAAAGCGAGAGTAAGCCTGATGGCGGGTTAGAGGTGGACCTGCAGGAGAGAGTCCGAGAACTGAAGTAAACCGTAGGGTGATTCACTCTTCAGCTCTGTAATCATTTGGGAATTTTGTTCGCAGCCTGCTGCCAATTTTTTTTTTTAACTTCATGTTTAAATGCTTTCAGCTCTTAAAGGGAAGGTTCCAGAAATCACAGAAGGGGCAGAAATCAGGGAGAGCGCAACTGCTGGTAAAGGGGTGGGGCAGGACATTGTTGTTTTTTTTGGGGGGGTGTGGGGGGGTACTGCGGCACTCTCCTTGTATCTAGTAAGTTTCTCTGTCACCCTGCGCGCGAGTCCCTTTCAAAGCATAGATTGTATCGAAAAACATCACACAGCAAAAGGAAGCAATGGAGGTGGGCAGACGGCGCGTGAGCCGACAGGCTTCCAGCTCCCTGGAGGAGCGAGCGCTAATGAAGTGCACAAGTAAGGGGGTGGCAGTCACAGCTGGGCACATCTGAGGGGTAATATGTGGGTGGGCATGTGAGCTCTAATTACAACACTACAATAACAATGGATCCAATATAAGCCCCTGTGGACATCCAACTCCATGTAAAATTAATTTCAGGAAATGACGTCAGCAGGTTCACAGATCGCCTCACCTGTCCCCAGGACGAGACACCTGCTTTGTGCCTGAAGGTAAGCCATCTGGGACACAGCCTGAGCTAACATGCAGCTCACATACCAGGAAAGTGTGCAGGAATGTCTCTGAGTGACGAACCTTGAGATCTTCAGCCCACAACTAGCCAAGTGAGTAAACAGGATTCCACACAGGCACCAGCATCGAGTCACATCTAAGCCACAACCCGCCTCCTGCCGGCTCATCATGCTGCACATGCTAACCGTTCTTCTCCCTGAAGGAGACTTCAAAACCGCCATGAACCCTGTTCATACCGCAGGAGGATGACAGAAGGAAGAGTCTGTCTCCCACCCTCTTCAAGCACCAGCTCACCCATGAGCAGCTCTGCAGAGGATTGCAATCTCCTCTGTCCTGCCTGCTTCCCACCTCTCATCCTCCTCCTCTTCACCACACCACGGTCCAGGTCCAGCTATACAAATACAGGGGCGCAGCTTCAAGGGCAAATACATGCACCCAAACATCCAAGTAACGGCCAGGCGGCGTGCTGTGTGAAGCACAGGATTTTAGTTTACGTGTTTTACGCCGCGCCCCTCAATGCATTGGCCATGCTTCTATGAAAAGATTCCTAGTTATGTTTCTTTGGCCAGACCCCTATTGGAGCCCCCCACTTTTTAAATTCCACTGAACCCCTTCGCTGCTAGGCCTTTTCCCCCCCTGTGCTAAGCCTTTTTTTTTTAGCTATTTGGGGTAGTTCGCGCTTAGGCCCCTGTAACTTTTTCACCACATAAGGTATCCACGCCAAATTTGCGTCCTTTTCTTCCAACATCACAGGGATTCTAAAGGTTTTGGAAAAATGGGAAAAAAGGGCTACAGATGAAAGCGTCTGTTTTTTTCCCTGCAAATGGTATCAACAAAGGGGTTGTGGTGCTGAAATCACCATCTTCCCAGCTTTCAGGGACAAGCAGACTTTTGTCAGAAAACCAAAAATTTTTGCACAGTGTTGGCATTTTTCTGGGACATAGCCTATTTTTGCAATTTTTTGTGCTTTCAACCTCCTTCCAGTTAATGGTAAAATGGGTATGAAAGCAATGATGGATCCTGGAAAGCTATACATTTCTTAAAAGTAGACAAAATTTTGAATGCAGCAAGGGGTCATTTGTGTAGATCCTTCAAGGTTTTCGTATAGAAACTAACAGTTGAAAATAGAAAAATTGAAAATGAGTTAAAAAAAACAGCCATTTGTGCCAATATTTTCACCTGTAACTTCTACTAAGTATGACAGATGTTTAAAAGCAATGGACCCTTCTGGTTGCAGGGATATGTAGGTTCGCCAAGAACCCGAGGAACCCAGAGCCAATAACTGAGCAGCATCTTGCAATGGTTTTTTATTGGGTACCGGGTATATAGCAATTCATTTGGAAAAATATAAACAGGGAAAAATCGGTATGAAGGTCACCTATGTATTTCTGAAATGGGAACAAAATATAGAGTTTAGAAACAGTAGCTATTTGCACATCTCCGAAATTGTGGGTACCCATACTAGCATGAGAATTATAGGTCATTTTTCAAAGTGACTTCCTTTTTACACATTGTCTTACATTTGGAAGGCAGAAATGCATTGAAAGTCAATAGGTAATAACAGTTGCTCCACAAGTTTGTGTTCCCCTAAGTCTCCCGATAAAAATGATACCTCACTTGTGTGGGTGGGTGTAGTGGCCGCGACAGGAAACGGCCCAAAACGCAACGTGGACACACCACATTTTCACAGTGAAAACGGACCCTTTTTTTGCAAAGTGCCTAGCTGTTGATTTTGAACCCTAGCTCTGCCGGCACCTAGGGAAACCTAGCAAACCTATATATTTTTTAAAACTAGACACCCAGGGGAATCCAGGATGGGGTGACTTGCCTGGCTCTCACCAGGTTCTGTTAACCAGAATCCCTTGCAAACCTCAAACTTTGTCAACAAACCCACATTTTCCTCACATTTCTGTGGTGAAAAGTTCTGGAATCTGCCTGGATCCACAAAATTCCACCCACCGCATTCCCTAAAGTCTTCCGAAAAAAAAGGTACCTCACTTGTTTGGGTCGGCCTAGTGCCCGCGACAGGAAACAGCCCAAAAAGCAACGTGGACACACCACATTTTCACAGTGAAAACTGACCCTTTTTTTGCAAAGTGCCTAGCTGTAGATTTTGAACCCTAGCTCTGTCGGCACCTAGCGAAACCTAGCAATCCTATACATTTTTGAAAACTAGAAACCCAGGGGAATCCAGGATGGGGTGACTTGTCAGGCTCTCACCAGGTTCTGTTACCCAGAATCCCTTGCAAACCTCAAAATTTGTAAAAAAAAAACATTTTCCTCACATTTCTGTGGTGGAAAGTTCTGGAATCTGCATGGATCCACAAAATTCCACCCACCCCGCATTCCCCAAAGTCTTCCGAGAAAAATGGTACCTCACTTGTGTGGGTAGGCCTAGTGCCCGTGACAGGAAATGGCCCAAAACGCAACGTGGACACACCACATTTTCACAGTGAAAACGGACCCTTTTTTGCAAAGTGCCTAGCTGTAGATTTTGAACCCTAGCTCTGCCGGCACCTAGGGAAATCTAGCAAACCTATACATTTTTAAAGCTAGACACCCAGGGGAATCCAGGATGGGGTGACTTGTCTGGCTCTCACCAGGTTCTGTTACCCAGAATCCCTTGCAAACCTCAACATTTGTCCAAAAAAACCACATTTTCCTCACATTTCTGTGGTGGAAAGTTCTGGAATCTGCGTGGATTCACAAAATTCCACCCACCGCACAGAAATGTGTGAGTTTGGTAGGTTTCCCAAGATGGCCGCCGAGCCCGGGGCCAAAAACCCAGGTGAGAGGCACACAAGTCACCCCATCCTGGATTCCCCTTGGTGTCTAGTTTTCAAAAATGTACTGCGCTAGGGCCCAAAATCCACAGGTAGGCACATTGCTAAAAACAACTCCGTGCCTAGTGGGCTTTCTGCCGCCCTGGGGGGAAGCGAGGGGGGGGGTGGAAGCCTTGGTTTGCCCCGATATGCCCCCAAGGGGGGGCAGAAAGACTGTGGCAATTTGTTTGGGGGTGGGGGCATTGGTATGCCCATTCTGGGCAGCCCCCACCCCCACGAATAAAAATAAGCGTGCGTAATCGCTGGTGCCTAGTGCCCTCTCTGACTCCCCCTGGCAGATCAGGGGCTACTGCCCCCATCTATCTCCGGGGGGGGGCAGAAAGACTGTGGTATTTTTGGGGGGGTATTGGGGGCATTGGCATGCCCATTCTGGGCAGCCCACACCACCTAAATTAAAAAATATATATATTCCCTGATGCCTATTGGGGCTTCTCCCCCCCCCCCCAGGAGGCAGATAAGGGGCTTTTGCCCCTATCTACCTCCGGGGGGGGGAGGAGGGGCAGAAAGACTGTGGCAATTTTTTTTGGGGTGGGGGCATTGGCATGCCCATTCTCGGCAGCCCCCACCCCCATGTATATAAAAAAAATCCCTGGTGCCTTGTGGGCTTTCTGCCCCCCGTGGGGCAGATCAGGGGCTACTGCCCCCATCTGCCTCCTGGGGGGGGGGGCAGAAAGACTGTGGCATTTGGGGGGGGGCTGGGGGCATTGGCATGCCCAGTCTGGGCAGCCCCCGCCCGAACTTTGGAAGAAAAAAAATCCCTGGTGCCTAGTGGGCTTTCTGCCCCCCGGGGGGGGGGGGGGCAGAAAGACTGTAGCATTCCTTTTTTGGGTGGGGGCATTGGCATGCCCATTCTGGGCAGCCCCCACCCCTACGTATATATAAAATAAAAAAATCCCTGGGGCTTAGTGGGCTTTCTGCCCCCCCGGGGGGGGTGGGGGGGCTGATCAGGGGCTATTGCCCCCATCTGCCTCCTGGGGGGGCAGAAAGTCTTGTGCCTTCTTTGGGGGGGTAGGGTGGGGGCATCGGCATGCCCATTCTGGGCAGCCCCCACCCCTGGCATATAAAAACAAATCCCTGGCGCCTAGGGTGCTTTCTGCCTCCCCGGGTGCAGATTGGGGGCTGCTGCCCCCATCTGCCCCCCAGGGGGGGGCAGAAAGGCTGTCTGGCATAATGTTATAGGGGGGAGCAAAGGCCCTTGCCCAAGGGGTCGCTCCCCCCTCCCTGGTGGCTAGTGGGTGGATCCCTGCTTGGGGATCGCCCTCCTGTGGCGATCCCCAAGCAGGGATCCACTAGGGAAGGGTACCATTGGAAAGGGGAGATTCTCCCCTTTCCAACGATACCTCTCCCATGTTTTTCGGTGCTCACGGGCTGAGATAGCCCCACAAGCACCAAAACTGTGAAACTGAAACTAAGTTTCAGTTTCGTTTTCATTGTAATGATGACAGCGCACCATGCGTGTGATCGTCATTACAATGAAAACAGACACTATGCTTTGGGAGGTTGGGGAAGCTCTTCCCCACCTCCCAGAGCCAAAAACAAAAATGGGAAATCCCTCTGCTGTTTACAGCAGAGGGATTTTTTTAAGGTGTGCTCATGACGGAATGGTTCCGTCATGAGCACACTGGCACTTATGCTCATGACGGAACCATTCCGTCATGAGCAAAGAAGGGACTGCTAGCACCACCCACAGTACACCACCGTGCAGCCTGGGTTCAAGGTAGAGTTCTGGAGGAGAGGAATCTGGGACTATGAGGAGGCAGCATGCTTAAGACCCAGCGACTGAGACACACATTCTTTGACGCAAACAAGAGGTGGCGCCCATTCTGAAGTCTATATCAGGAGCTTCAGGTAGACACACCAAGTCCTCCTGTCTTGTGCTCTTTCTACAGCCAGTCATGCCACCCCTATATGGACACACATCCAACAGCAGAAGGAAGCAGAGTAGTAATAGTGCTTAAGAGTTTCACGCCACCCCGAGCACATATACAGTTATAGATGGGTAACAGGCAATATCGGAGATGATTTCCACCAAGGGGTTCTAAGTGATATCAAATAAATAAAGAGTAACACGTGATTTTCACCTCAAAGAGCTGGGATGAAAATCATATTTCATTCACTTTTTACAATCTAACATAGATAATTGGGATATATATATATATATATATATATATATATATATATATATATATATATATATATATATATATATATATATATATATATAGCAGTACAGTTAGGATTCCCAGAGAGAGGACTTCCTCTGATTTAAGTGGCAGTACAGTTAGGATTCCCAGAGATAGGACTTCCTCTGATTTAAGTGGCAGTACAGTTAGGATTCCCAGAGAGAGGACTTCCTCTGATTTAAGTTAGGATTCCCAGAGAGAGGACTTCCTGTGATTTAAGTGGCAGTACAGTTAGGATTCCCAGAGAGAGGACTTCCTCTGATTTAAGTGGCGGTACAGTTAGGATTCCCAGAGAGAGGACTTCCTCTGATTTAAGTTAGGATTCCCAGAGAGAGGACTTCCTGTGATTTAAGTGGCAGTACAGTTAGGATTCCCAGAGAGAGGACTTCGTCTGATTTAAGTGGCGGTACAGTTAGGATTCCCAGAGAGAGGACTTCCTCTGATTTAAGTGGCAGTACAGTTAGGATTCCCAGAGAGAGGACTTCCTCTGATTTAAGTGGCGGTACAGTTAGGATTCCCAGAGAGAGGACTTCCTCTGATTTAAGTTAGGATTCCCAGAGAGAGGACTTCCTGTGATTTAAGTGGCAGTACAGTTAGGATTCCCAGAGAGAGGACTTCCTGTGATTTAAGTGGCAGTACAGTTAGGATTCCCAGAGAGAGGACTTCGTCTGATTTAAGTGGCAGTACAGTTAGGATTCCCAGAGAGAGGACTTCCTCTGATTTAAGTGGCGGTACAGTTAGGATTCCCAGAGAGAGGACTTCCTCTGATTTAAGTTAGGATTCCCAGAGAGAGGACTTCCTGTGATTTAAGTGGCAGTACAGTTAGGATTCCCAGAGAGAGGACTTCCTCTGATTTAAGTGGCGGTACAGTTAGGATTCCCAGAGATAGGACTTCCTCTGATTTAAGTGGCGGTACAGTTAGGATTCCCAGTGAGAGGACTTCCTCTGATTTAAGTGGCGGTACAGTTAGGATTCCCAGAGAGAGGACTTCCTCTGATTTAAGTGGCAGTACAGTTAGGATTAGGATTCCCAGAGAGAGGACTTCCTCTGATTTAAGTGGCATTACAGTTAGGATTCCCAGAGAGAGGACTTCCTCTGATTTAAGTGGCAGTACAGTTCGGATTCCCAGAGAGAGGACTTCCTCTGATTTAAGTGGCAGTACAGTTAGGATTCCCAGAGATAGGACTTCCTCTGATTTAAGTGGCAGTACAGTTAGGATTCCCAGAGAGAGGACTTCCTCTGATTTAAGTGGCAGTACAGTTAGGATTCCCAGAGAGAGGACTTCCTCTGATTTAAGTGGCAGTACAGTTAGGATTCCCAGAGATAGGACTTCCTCTGATTTAAGTGGCAGTACAGTTAGGATTCCCAGAGAGAGGACTTCCTCTGATTTAAGTGGCGGTACAGTTAGGAGTCCCAGAGAGAGGACTTCCTCTGATTTAAGTTAGGATTCCCAGAGAGAGGACTTCCTCTGATTTAAGTGGCAGTACAGTTAGGATTCCCAGAGAGAGGACTTCCTCTGATTTAAGTGGCAGTACAGTTAGGATTCCCAGAGAGAGGACTTCCTCTGATTTAAGTGGTGGTACAGTTCGGATTCCCAGAGAGAGGACTTCCTCTGATTTAAGTGGCGGTACAGTTCGGATTCCCAGAGAGAGGACTTCCTCTGATTTAAGTAGCAGTACACTTCGGATTCCCAGAGAGAGGACTTCCTCTGATTTAAGTGGCGGTACAGTTAGGATTCCCAGAGAGAGGACTTCCTCTGATTTAAGTGGCGGTACAGTTCGGATTCCCAGAGAGAGGACTTCCTCTGATTTAAGTGGCAGTACAGTTAGGATTCCCAGAGATAGGACTTCCTCTGATTTCTGCTTGCTAATCACTTTGCTACCATCTGGCGAATGCCCACAAAACTTTGCAGATCTATTCCTTTTTCTACATTGGCTGAGGATGCAATGTTTTGTGGTGATTAGTTAACAAAAGGGGAGTCCCAAAACACGTTTTTCCACAAATGCATTTTCGATAAACTTTTTACTCAGACTAGCGACAAACTTGCTGAACGGATTTAGCTCAAATTTGGCAGGAACATAGATTATGGGTGAAAAGGGTCCTTTTGGGTATTTGATCTGAATTGGTTCAGTAGTTTTAAAGTTATTAGGGACAAAGATTTAGTGATATATTGGGCTGTGGTATATCGCAGTTATTTCGTGATATACTGTGATAGGACTGACAGTCCTTAGAAAATACAATGGCACCATATTGTTTAGAGCACACTTGGGGGCCGATTATGATGGAGGTCGGATGGCGTCCGACCGCCATCGTTGCGGGAACGGGACCGACCGACAGACAGACGGTGGTCCTTCCCGCCAAATTAGGATCCAACCACCGCGGAAGTGGTCGGAAACATGCCTATTTGTATTGAGGCTTGTGCTGCGGCCCGGAACAGGGCCACAGCACAAGCCCCAATGCAAAGAGGCATGTTTTCAAAAATCCCTGCACCCCGTGGCAGGCACCATGCGGTGCCTGCTACACGATGCAGGGATGTTTTGGGGGCACCACAGGGGCCCCCCATAGCGGAGGGCCACAGGGGACAGGGGCCCTGCTAGGGGCCCCAAAAAAGCCTTTCTGCCGACATGGAATGGCTGGCGGAAAGGTGGATCGTAATCCCCATGGCGGTGCCTGAGAAGGCACAGCCTCCATTGAGGGGAATGCGATCGGACCGGCAGCCCGATGGGCTCCTTGAGCCCATCGAAAGGTGTTGGCCGGTCCCTTGGCCAATGCGGTCGGACCAACCACATCCTAATGCGGCAGTCTGACCGCAGTTAGAGACGTCGGTGGGACCAACACCGACGGCACGCCGGTGTCAGTCCCACCAGCATCAGAATCGGGCCCTTAGTGTCTGTTCTGGATTTAAAAGGCAAATATAGGTTATTAGTGTTTTTAGAATGTGTAGAAAGAAATGAGGCACTTTACAAAAGTCTGTAGGGACACTTTTATAAACTACCTAATATACTACTATAACTTGTAGACCTCTGTAGTCTTGTGAACTCGCTCAGCACACTACATTAACTATAACTCGCTCAGCACACTACATTAACTATAACTCGCTCAGCACACTACATTAACTATAACTCGCTCAGCACACTACATTAACTATAACTCGCTCAGCACACTACATTAACTATAACTCGCTCAGCACACTACATTAACTATAACTCGCTCAGCACACTACATTAACTATAACTCGCTCAGCACACTACATTAACTATAACTCGCTCAGCACACTACATTAACTATAACTCGCTCAGCACACTACATTAACTATAACTCGCTCAGCACACTACATTAACTATAACTCGCTCAGCACACTACATTAACTATAACTCGCTCAGCACACTACATTAACTATAACTCGCTCAGCACACTACATTAACTATAACTCGCTCAGCACACTACATTAACTATAACTCGCTCAGCACACTACATTAACTATAACTCGCTCAGCACACTACATTAACTATAACTCGCTCAGCACACTACATTAACTATAACTCGCTCAGCACACTACATTAACTATAACTCGCTCAGCACACTACATTAACTATAACTCGCTCAGCACACTACATTAACTATAACTCGCTCAGCACACTACATTAACTATAACTCGCTCAGCACACTACATTAACTATAACTCGCTCAGCACACTACATTAACTATAACTCGCTCAGCACACTACATTAACTATAACTCGCTCAGCACACTACATTAACTATAACTCGCTCAGCACACTACATTAACTATAACTCGCTCAGCACACTACATTAACTATAACTCGCTCAGCACACTACATTAACTATAACTCGCTCAGCACACTACATTAACTATAACTCGCTCAGCACACTACATTAACTATAACTCGCTCAGCACACTACATTAACTATAACTCGCTCAGCACACTACATTAACTATAACTCGCTCAGCACACTACATTAACTATAACTCGCTCAGCACACTACATTAACTATAACTCGCTCAGCACACTACATTAACTATAACTCGCTTCAGCACACTACATTAACTATAACTCGCTCAGCACACTACATTAACTATAACTCGCTCAGCACACTACATTAACTATAACTCGCTCAGCACACTACATTAACTATAACTCGCTCAGCACACTACATTAACTATAACTCGCTCAGCACACTACATTAACTATAACTCGCTCAGCACACTACATTAACTATAACTCGCTCAGCACACTACATTAACTATAACTCGCTCAGCACACTACATTAACTATAACTCGCTCAGCACACTACATTAACTATAACTCGCTCAGCACACTACATTAACTATAACTCGCTCAGCACACTACATTAACTATAACTCGCTTCAGCACACTACATTAACTATAACTCGCTCAGCACACTACATTAACTATAACTCGCTCAGCACACTACATTAACTATAACTCGCTCAGCACACTACATTAACTATAACTCGCTCAGCACACTACATTAACTATAACTCGCTCAGCACACTACATTAACTATAACTCGCTCAGCACACTACATTAACTATAACTCGCTCAGCACACTACATTAACTATAACTCGCTCAGCACACTACATTAACTATAACTCGCTCAGCACACTACATTAACTATAACTCGCTCAGCACACTACATTAACTATAACTCGCTCAGCACACTACATTAACTATAACTCGCTCAGCACACTACATTAACTATAACTCGCTCAGCACACTACATTAACTATAACTCGCTCAGCACACTACATTAACTATAACTCGCTCAGCACACTACATTAACTATAACTCGCTCAGCACACTACATTAACTATAACTCGCTCAGCACACTACATTAACTATAACTCGCTCAGCACACTACATTAACTATAACTCGCTCAGCACACTACATTAACTATAACTCGCTCAGCACACTACATTAACTATAACTCGCTCAGCACACTACATTAACTATAACTCGCTCAGCACACTACATTAACTATAACTCGCTCAGCACACTACATTAACTATAACTCGCTCAGCACACTACATTAACTATAACTCGCTCAGCACACTACATTAACTATAACTCGCTCAGCACACTACATTAACTATAACTCGCTCAGCACACTACATTAACTATAACTCGCTCAGCACACTACATTAACTATAACTCGCTTCAGCACACTACATTAACTATAACTCGCTCAGCACACTACATTAACTATAACTCGCTCAGCACACTACATTAACTATAACTCGCTCAGCACACTACATTAACTATAACTCGCTCAGCACACTACATTAACTATAACTCGCTCAGCACACTACATTAACTATAACTCGCTCAGCACACTACATTAACTATAACTCGCTCAGCACACTACATTAACTATAACTCGCTCAGCACACTACATTAACTATAACTCGCTCAGCACACTACATTAACTATAACTCGCTCAGCACACTACATTAACTATAACTCGCTCAGCACACTACATTAACTATAACTCGCTCAGCACACTACATTAACTATAACTCGCTCAGCACACTACATTAACTATAACTCGCTCAGCACACTACATTAACTATAACTCGCTCAGCACACTACATTAACTATAACTCGCTCAGCACACTACATTAACTATAACTCGCTCAGCACACTACATTAACTATAACTCGCTCAGCACACTACATTAACTATAACTCGCTCAGCACACTACATTAACTATAACTCGCTCAGCACACTACATTAACTATAACTCGCTCAGCACACTACATTAACTATAACTCGCTCAGCACACTACATTAACTATAACTCGCTCAGCACACTACATTAACTATAACTCGCTCAGCACACTACATTAACTATAACTCGCTCAGCACACTACATTAACTATAACTCGCTCAGCACACTACATTAACTATAACTCGCTCAGCACACTACATTAACTATAACTCGCTCAGCACACTACATTAACTATAACTCGCTCAGCACACTACATTAACTATAACTCGCTCAGCACACTACATTAACTATAACTCGCTTCAGCACACTACATTAACTATAACTCGCTCAGCACACTACACAACTATAACTCGCTCAGCACACTACATTAACTATAACTCGCTCAGCACACTACATTAACTATAACTCGCTCAGCACACTACATTAACTATAACTCGCTCAGCACACTACATTAACTATAACTCGCTTCAGCACACTACATTAACTATAACTCGCTCAGCACACTACATTAACTATAATCTCGCTCAGCACACTACATTAACTATAACTCGCTCCTCTACCATGCACAGCTTAAACCACGTTAAACCATAGCATTTACAGCAACACTCATGACATCTGAAATGACATCATTGCATGATAGAGGGGAGAGTTATTGTTAGAGTAGTCTGCCTAGTGAATTCACAACACTGTGTACGGAGGTCTGCGAGTTATAGTAAGTTTTAGTTGGGATGTAAATATAACTTTAAGTTATAACTATAACTTTAGAATTTCTAATATTTGGGTTTGTTTTGTATAGAAATAATAAATCAAGTTTTCCTAACTATAATGTGTGTGTGTGTGTGTATATATTTATGATCAGATTATATTATAAGTGATCATGAACATTACATTATTATTTGCACTTGCACTTTACTCTTAATCAAAATGATATATACAGAAACTGTATGTTATTGGTGAGAAAAAGCATTTGCACTTTATATTTATATGTAAATTTTTATATTGATATATATCTTTATAATGTGGGGTGAGGAGTTGGCCTAACGGCTAAGGTGGTTGACTTCAAATCTGGGGAACCGGGTTCGAGTCTCGACAAGAACGCACAACATCCTGTGATTCTGGGCAAATCACTTAATCTCCCCGTGCGTAACAAAAATGAATGTGTCCTCAAGTAACGCAACTGGTGCTCGTGTAAAGCGCTCTGATACCCGATACCTTTAGGTCAAGTTCGCGCTATATAAAACTCTGTAAAAAAAAATGAAATTTGATTATACCAATGTTAGAAATGGGATCTCTAGTTGGCAAGGGCTTGCACCTTTGTCCAAGTAGGGACCCTTCTTCCTAGTCAGGGTAAGGGTTGTTACACTCGTGAAGTAACCCCTGCTCACCCTCGTGGTAGCTTGGCACGAGCAGTCAGGCTTAATTCAGAGGCAGTGTGTAAAGCATTTGCACATAACCAACAGTAATACAGTGTAAGCACTACAAACGGACACCACACCAGTTTAGAAAAATAACCAATATTTTATATACTCAAGACAAGACCAATTACGACAAAAATCCACCATACTATACTTTACGAATGAATACTTGATACGTTAACTTCTTCTTTGCAGGAATAGCACAAAAGCAAAGTTCGTACGAGTTGGTAGCTCCGTCCGAGCCTACCGTGATGCTGAAAACCACAGAGTCTAACAGTTCCGGCCAACCGCGTCGATACGGGCCAGCAGAGTCGTGAACAGACTCGGTCACAGTACCTTTCTCGTTGTGGCTGGTACGGAGTGTACGAGCCGGTCGGGCGTTCGTCGCGGTTGCGGGGCAAGACGGAGCGATGCAAGGTGCGGTGTCCCTCGATGCGGTGCAGGCAGCGGCTCGATGAGCGTCGTGCAGACGGAGTCGGTGAGTCCAAGGCGTGCGATGCAGGGCGAGACGATGCTCGATGCGGTGCTGACAGGTTGCGATGCAGGCGACCTAGCCGGAGTGCGGGAGCTGGCGTCGGACAGCGGTGCGGTGCGTCGCAGACATGCGAGCGGTGCCCCAAATGCGGTGCGGTCTCGACTCTTGAGCCAGTTGCAGCGACAGTGTCAGTCTGGTCCGGCTACCCCAGTGAAGCGATGCGATGCGAACTGCGGTGCCCACAGGTCACGGTGCAAGCAGCGGCTCGATGTTGGCGGCGTCGGACGTCGCCCACGGTGAGACCAGGGTTGCGATGCGAAGCGGGGCGATGCGGCTCTGCGGTGCAAACAGGTCACCGGCCAGGGATGGATTCGGTTGACGGAGTCGGTTGCAGTTCCCTTCCTCTGTGGCGACTGAAACAGCGTTCCAGAAGCGGTACCCAGAGGCTTGTGAAGTCTTTGTAGTCCCTGAGACTTCTTAACAGGAGGCCAGCTCGGTTCCTGGCCCTTGGAGATACTCAGCACAAGTTTGTAGAAAGTTCAGTCCAGTCCTTTCACTGCCCAAGACAGAAGCAGCAACTGCAGGCCAACCCAACAAAGCAACAACACAGCAAAGGGGCAGTACTCCTCCTGGCAGCTCTTCCAACTCTTCGTCTTGGCAGGTTCCTTGATTCCAGCGAGATCTAAATTCATGGGGTCCGGGCCCCAATATTTATATCCCAAATTCCTTTGTTCTCTGAAGGCAGAGAGGCCTTCGCCTAGTCCAAACCAGTTCTGGAGCACTTTGTTGACAAGTCTCCGTCCCTTCTTTCAGTGAGTAGGCCAGGGACATCAGACGCACCACAGGAGGTGGAGCCAGCATTGTGGAGGGAAGGCACTGTCCTATTCAGGGCCCAGGTGCGACCCCTCCCACCCATCTACAGGTCGATCTGGCTATTCAGCCCTGCGCTGACTCACCCTGTCTCCTGGCATCCCCCAGCCCCGGTCACTCACATTCCAGACAAGGAATACACAACCTCGCAGAGGCAGGCTTGGATGGTTAGACAAGAAAATACCCACTTTCTAAAAGTGGTATTTTCAAACACAGAATGTTAAAACCAACTTCACTAAAAGCTGCATTTTATCATTCTGAGTCCAGGCATACTAAACTCGAATTTCTACCATGTTCCCGGGTCAGTTAGGATTATATACTGTAATAATCAAAACCGCCCGTGCTGGCCTAGGGGAACAGGTAGCCTTGCAATAGTGAAAACGAACTAGGCTGTAATTCACTATCAGGACATGCCGCACACACCCGGGCATGTCCTACCTTTCGCATACACCGCACCCTGCCCACAGGGGTACCTTGGGCCTACCTTAGGGGTGACTAACATGCAGCAAAGGGAAGGTTTAGGGACTTGCAAGTGTGTGCACTTGCCAAGTCGACATGGCAGCCCCAGGCTGCGCACAGGCTCTGCGTTGGCAGGCCCGAGTTACACTTTACGGGCTGTTTGCGTAGGTGGCACAATCCAGTGCTGCAGCCCACCAACAGCATTTGGTCTATAGGCCCTGGCACTCGCAGTGCACTTTACAAGGGACTGACACATAAACCAAATAGGCCAATCATGGAAACACCAATCCATAACGCATTTTATACAGGAGCACTTGCACTTTCCCACTGGACCGCAGTGAGGAAAGTGCACAGAATCATTACACCAGCAAAAACAGAGTCAAAACCGGGAGGTCAGAAAGCAAAAAGTCAGGGGAAACACGCCAAAAGATGCCAAGTCTAACAACCAACATATGTATTTCGATATAGCAATTGGTACTTTACCAGAATGCATTACTCACCATACAATCATTTGTTTCATCATCCCAAAAAAAGTAATTTCCACTAATCTTTCAGTGTGTCAGAAATCAGGGATGTTGATTGCACACCAAACTGAATGGTACGACTTTAAAATTATGTGTATATTCCTTTAACAATATCTTCCAATGGTGGACGGAGGGACTGGTCAAGCCCCCTTTTAAATACACTCTGCACTTTACACTCTATGACCCGGACGAAGGCCTCTGGCCGAAACGCGTAGGTTTGTTTTTTCCTAATGCACTGGCATTTTGCTAAAATGAAAATATAATGAAAGAAGAATAAAATCTCAAAAGAAGCTACAAACTTGGAGTGCTCTCGGACTGTATGGTGCTGTCTTCCTGCGTCCTTCTGTAGTGCAGGATTATATATATATTCTTGATGTTTATAATCATGTGACCCTGGGATGGTGAGCAAAGTATAAAAAATATGGCGGACTGCGTTTCCGTATGTGATCAAGGACACTTGAAGTCCGAAACGCGTCATTACGGAGGCTCGTGAGCAATAAAGATCTTATGCCATTTTACCCACTGGAGTTCGTAACTCTCTTCTCGCCGTGTGGAGAGTTTATGGTATTTCGATATAGATATATATATATATATATACTGTGCCTCTTCCCTCCCCTCTCCTCCCCTCCCAAGCAGTGCTCTCTGCTCTCCATCGGAAAATAGAGCTACCACGGCACTGCTAGCCCCTAAACAGAGATTCCTTTGTGACAGTGACTTTTGATTCCTACAGTTGTTACATCATAGCAGTGAATCACCAGAATTAGAGTGTGGTATTAACGATAGTGCCAGCGCCTGGATACGCTCACGGGTGACAAGCAGCGCTCTACAAATCCACCTTACATTACATAACAGTGTTGCTCAATGGGACCTATACATATGAAACCAAAGATACATGGGCCGTCTTCATCCCATCACATTGCATGCCCTTTTTCCAACCCCATTGCACACTGTTGCTCTCAATCGGTCGTGCTCACCTAGGGCAGGGTCTTGTATCTCTACTTATACAAATTTCACATTGCGCATTCTAGCCAGGGGGCACAGAGCCCCGGTCAGTGCGATGATACCTGCGGCCACAGGCAAAGTGATAGTTGGTCTGACTCCCCTCTGCTGTTATTGAAGTCACATTTGCTACCAGTAGGACCAGTGACTGGGGCAACCCAGGTGACTGCCTAGTCCTTCTCCACCCTCTACCTGACCCTGATCTGAGGGGTGTGCAAGCAACAAAAAAAGGTGCATAAGAGCTGTAAGGGAGAGCGGTAGGTTCACAAAGAGTATGATACTCCAGACTTCTGCTCAGGGTGTAGCTGTAGTCTGCAGCATCTCTTTTTTTATTCTTTGATGGGCTAGTGCACTTGTTGTCCACTCTAAAGGGAACTGGTCCAGGCAGTGTACAGAGGGTGCGGCAGGGATGATCAGCACCAGTGTGCGGTCTCTGAAGTGCCTTACACAAGAGGCGAGCTCCAAGGAAGTGATAATGTCCGAGAATACTTCCGTGATCCAGTTCCAGAGAGCGTTGCAAAGGTGAAGGAAGCAGCAGATTCTGTGAATCTGTCGTGCAAGCATTTGGGGCCATATGTATCAAGCGTTTTCCCGTTCGCAAACGGGCCGATTCGCAGATTCGGCCCGTTTGCGAACGGGAAAAAGCCTTTTGGGATGTATCATCCCAAAAGGCAATTGCAAAATAGGAAATCGCAATTTTGCGATTACCTATTTTGAGAATGCATTTAGAGATTCGCAATTTGCGATTCTCTAAATGCAATGCAGGAAGCGCTTTTAAATTGCGACCCTGCTTTAAGGAATCGCAATTTACCACCAACTTCAAGTTGGTGGTAAATTGCAAATCCTTAGAAAAATGCACAATTTAGCATTTTTCTATGTGCCATGTGCACAAATGCATATTTCAGGGGTGCAACAGGGTGTCCTTTTGGCACCCTTGAAATTGCATGCGCAATTTGCGAGTACCTATTGGGTACTCTCAAATTGCGCATGCAATTCCCAATCATTCCTATGGGCCTCTAGGCCCATAGGAATGAATGTGAAGGCATTCCTTAATAGCAAGTCGCAATTTGCGACTCGCTATTAAGGAATATGTAGGAATCGCAAAATATTTGCAGAAACCTACATACATTGCATTTTGCGAGTCTATAATAGCGAATTGGTAAAAATCACTATTATAGACTCGCAAAAATATAATCTTGATACATCTGTCCCTTGGTGTAGGAGGTGGAGTGTGGCAGGGCTGACAGATCTGAATGCTGCCCTGTGCGGGCAGTGTCCACACAGTAAAGAATACACGGATGCCCGCTGGCCACAAGTCTAGACCGCCATCCTTGGTGACCTCTAGCCCATGACGCGGATCCTTCATTGCACACCAGCAACCGCTGAAAGAGCTTTAAATGACATCCTGGAGGCTACTGAGGTTTTTGATGTGTCACATGTTCACAGTCATATTTCTGACATATCTTAAAGAACACGCACACCACTTCCAGGAAGATCCGTTTAACTAAAGACTATTTCTACTACGTTGCTTTTGTTGGCAAATGACATTGTACAGAATGTCCTGTGAAATGTGCACGTGGACACGTGCAGTGCTGCGCAGGGCACCACTGCTGGCATGAAAGTCCCACACGTATGCCAGGGCTTGCCCACTTCCACTTCATTAATAGTTTTTTCAAGCTGCCATCACTTGTCTTTTACAAGAAGACATAGTTTGTTTGGCATGGCTCAGCGGAAGCTCCCAATACTTACAAGCCTTACAAAAAGGCCTTGTACCAGACCACCCAGACCTCAGAAGCGTGGCACCCTCGAAGCTGATGCACCTGCCAGCGCCTGCACTGTCTTATTACAGTTCAGGTTCTATATCCACCCCTGCCCTCCACCACACAGCCCTTCTACTGCCCTCAAGTAACCCTCCACGGGGAGGCCCCAGTTCATCTCAGCAGGCCATGACGACCACTTTGAGATCAACCAAAGGCCCTTCTTGATAACTGCCCAATGGCTCTCTCCCATTCCATCGCATCTTACGGTCAACTGCTACTTTTACGGACCACTTAGCAGCCTACATAGGGAGGCTTTCAAATGCTACACAGTAGGAACATGTGACTTACAAGAACCAAACCTAAACCCAAAACCACGTAGTGCTGAACGTGATGGGATTTTTACAGCAGGTTAGTGTACACAAAGAGAGAGTGTGGTCAGGGGAGACGGGGTAAATACATCATCTAGTGTTAAAGTGGAGAGGGCCGACACACAGGTGCCCCTGGGCACTAGTGCAAGCTTGAAGGGAGTATTATATTCTTAAAAATGAATCCCTCACCATTGAAACCACTGCCTCCTAACATATGTTCTGTCCCGTGGAGCACAATGCACCCTTCAAGCTCTCATTCCCCACGACTCCCAGAAAACTTGAAAGCTGCACAAATCTCACTTAACACCAGGCCAATGGGGTCTGTTACCCAGTCATTTTGTTTCCAATCTCCTTTGCTGGAGAATATCTGAGAAAGGGGAAAAAAGGCCTTGTCTCTTCAGCTTAACTGACCTGTGTCACTACCTATGTTCTCAGTAAGGTGTGCACCTGCGCGCCCACGCACCTCTTTCAACCCGAGCGTGCAGTGTCCTATGTGAAGCGCGCACACAGCAGAGCGCCTGAGAGAGCGTCGCGTCGCCGGGAGTGGCAGGTAAGTTTCCTTTTAATGGCAGCCTGTGCACGCATTCAGCAACAAGAAGCTCCTGCACTTGCTGCAGGGCACAAGTCCTAAAAAAAGAAGTGGGAGGACTCTCCAAGTCAGGTGGTGTTACAGGAAGTGACATCACGACAGGAAGTGACATCACGACAGGAAGTGACATCACATGTGCAGCAGATCTATCATTTGCACGTATTGCAAGATTTAACAATTGAAGCTGCTCAGTGCATAAGCCTGTGACTTAAGGTCCCTGTATAGAGGAATTAACAGCCCAAATGTGGATGAAGTTTGGTGTACAACTACATTAGTAAAGACATTAAGTGCTGTATGCGAGGCATACTAAAACATGGCACCATGAACAAAAGCAGAGTTTGCGCGTTGTAAAAAAACCAAAGAAAACTACATGCTAGAAACTACAATAGTGGTCATCAAAACTATAAAATGTATTACGGTAAACTGAGTACCAATCACTTGGGTAATAATAATGATACGTGCTATTTACAGCACTTAGTAAGAGAGCGTCGACATGGAGTGCTAAATTAAAAGGAACTTATCATCATTAAAAACCTGGTTCCTTCGGCGCAGAGGTCCTGTATGTTAATAGAGGCTCAGTTTACATTTCAAAAATAACAAACGGGTACCACAGACTGCACAATGGGCCATGACTTAAACTTTAGACTAGGCTGCAGTCATGTCCACAAGGTAAATGCATGAAATAAAGCAAAGCAAATCAAGTTAGCAGCCGAATTTTAACCAATTTGTAGTTTTGTCAACACATATGTGGCCAAATTCAGGTAGACGGGAGTTAACATAGATCAAAGGGACTCCAATTATGAAAGTAACTATATCACAGTCCCCGGGAGTTAGGCACATGAATATACTGTAAAGAATCTAAAGCGTGTAGCACACAGAGGCTACAGCTTTCACCTGGTGTACAAGGAACGTGATAGAAATGATTTTGAAAGCCTGATTTTATACCCATGAAAATATGGACCAGAAAGGCACCTGCTAGTGACTAATTGCACATTCCTAGATGCTGTCTTTGGAAGGAACAGGCCGTTAACGATGCTTAACAGAAATAGCACAGAGATGTGTTCTTCGATACTAATTAGGTTTTAGTCTGCAGGAAACATTACCTCTGCGAGATGACTTTGAAGGACTGGACAGCAGCCAGTTATTGACTACAGCCAGTACAATTTTAGCCTGTGAACGTGAAGTTGCGCACACTGTTCCACAGGAGCATTAACCCACCGACTTTCCCTTAAGTTTAGAACTGATGGCCAAAATTATTAGCTGATCGGGAAATCCCTTACCTTGTGATGGACTTTACAAAACCGTCGGTCCGTCGCCAAGCCGAAAATACTTTTCCGTCTCCAGCAGCAAATTTTAACTCCTTCGCTTCGCTCTCGGGCAGGTCAGGCAGGTCAAACAGCAGGCGAGGCCAGGAAAGCAAGTGGAGTATCGTGGAGTGGGAGGGCGAGATATCCGGATCAGGTGACTCGCAAAAACAAGCATTTGCAATGCAATAGGTATCGCATTATTAAAGTTTGAGCTATTGGCATTGCTAAATAATGCAACACCAATAGCTCAAACTTTAATAATGCGAGAGTTTGAGCTATTTTTATTGTAAATGACATTGCCTTTTATTTATGTTTTGGTTTTTGAAACATAAATAAAAGCCATTGTCATTTACAATGCCAACAGGTCAAACTCGCATAAATGCGAGACCTATTGCATTGCAAATGCTTGTTGTTACCGAGAAGCCCTTTCCACAGCGCATACTGGCTCCTTTAACGTTACTCACAAAAACAAACAAGTACAGGTAAAGCACGAGATGGCTTCGTGTAACCAAAAGCACAATGCTCCAGCACTGGAATTATAATCAACATAGTGGCAGAACTTAAATCCCAATGGCAGGAGTCAGGAGGCCTCACAAGGAACATATTAACCTGTAATAATGTGCTAGAATCTGTTGGAGGAATATGGTTAAAGACCAGTGTGCACACTGATGAGAGGCATGTGAGTCCAGGACAGTGTTTCCTATGAATGAGCAGTGCGGACCCTGAGTAACAGTCTCTTAATCATGCAGTTTTGCCATCTGCACTAGTCCTGTTATCATCAGCGCTATTCTTATTGTTGTCATCGGCACTAGTCTCGTTGTCATCGGCACTAGTCTCGTTGTAATCGGCACTAGTCTCATTGTTATCATCAGCGCTATTTTCGTTGTTGTCATTAGTGTTGTCATCAGCACTAGTCTCATTGTTGTCATCAGCGCTATTCTCACTGTTCTCGTTAGCACTAGTCCCACTGTTATCATCAGAGCTATTTTCATTGTTATCATCACCACTAGTCCTGTTGTTATCATCAGGGATATTCTCATTGTTGTCATGGGCACTAGTCCCATGGTTATCAGTGCTATTCTCATTGCTGTCATGAGCAATAGTCCCATTGTTATCATCAGTGCTATTCTCATTGTTGTCATGGGCACTAGTCCCATTGGTATCATCAGCGCTATTCTCATTGTTGTCATGGGCACTAGTCCCATGGTTATCAGTGCTATTCTCATTGTTGGCATCGGCACTAGTCCCATTGGTATCATCAGTGCTATTCTCATTGTTGGCATCGGCACTAGTCCCATTGGTATCATCAGCGCTATTCTCATTGTTGGCATGGGCACTAGTCCCATTGGTATCATCAGCGCTATTCTCATTTTTGGCATCGGCACTAGTCCCATTGGTATCAGTGCTATTCTCGTTGTTGGCATCGGCACTAGTCTCATTGGTATCATCAGCGCTATTCTCATGGTTGTCATGGGCACTAGTCCC
Source organism: Calotriton arnoldi (assembly GCA_963921515.1). Taxonomy (NCBI): domain Eukaryota; kingdom Metazoa; phylum Chordata; class Amphibia; order Caudata; family Salamandridae; genus Calotriton; species Calotriton arnoldi. Next base: position 1,105,821 of record CAWUFW010002651.1, on the reverse strand, counting down.
ATGGTTATCAGTGCTATTCTCATTGTTGTCATGAGCACTAGTCCTATGGTTATCAGTGCTATTCTCATTGCTGTCATGAGCACTAGTCCCATTGTTATCATCAGTGCTATTCTCATTGTTGGCATCGGCACTAGTCCCATTGTTATCATCAGTGCTATTCTCATTGTTGGCATCGGCACTAGTCCCATTGTTATCATCAGTGCTATTCTCATTGTTGTCATGGGCACTAGTCCCATGGTTATCAGTGCTATTCTCATTGTTGGCATCGGCACTAGTCCCATTGTTATCATCAGTGCTATTCTCATTGTAGGCATCTGCACTAGTCCCATTGTTATCATCAGTGCTATTCTCATTGTTATCATCAGTGCTATTCTCATTGTTGGCATCAGCACTAGTCCCATTGTTATCATCAGTGCTATTCTCATTGTTGGCATCGGCACTAGTCCCATTGGTATCATCACCGCTATTCTCATTGTTGTCATGGGCACTAGTCCCATGGTTATCAGTGCTATTCTCATTGTTGGCATCGGCACTAGTTCCATTGTTATCATCAGTGCTATTCTCATTGTTGGCATCGGCACTAGTCCCATTGTTATCATCAATGCTATTCTCATTGTTATCATCAGTGCTATTCTCATTGTTGGCATCAGCACTAGTTCCATTGTTATCATCAGTGCTATTCTCATTGTTGGCATCAGCACTAGTCCCATTGTTATGATCAGTGCTATCCTCATTGTTGTCAGGAGCACTAGTCCCATTGGTATCATCAGCGTTATTCTCATTGTTGTCATGGGCACTAGTCCCATGGTTATCAGTGCTATTCTCATTGTTGTCATGGGCACTAGTCCCATTGTTATCATCAGTGCTATTCTCATTGTTGGCATCGGCACTAGTCTCATTGTTATCATCAGTGCTATTCTCATTGTTGTCATGGGCACTAGTTCCATTGTTATCATCAGTGCTATTCTCATTGTTTGCGTCGGCACTAGTCCCATTCTTATCATCAGTGCTATTCTCATTGTTGGCATCGGCACTAGTCCCATTGTTATCATCAGTGCTATTCTCATTGTTGGCATCGGCACTAGTCCCATTGGTATCATCATCGCTATTCTCATTGTTGTCATCACCACTAGTCCTGTTGTTATCATCAGGGATATTCTCATTGTTGTCATGGGCACTAGTCCCATGGTTATCAGTGCTATTCTCATTGCTGTCATGAGCAATAGTCCCATTGTTATCATCAGTGCTATTCTCATTGTTGGCATCGGCACTAGTCCCATTATTATCATCAGTGCTATTCTCATTGTTGGCATCAGCACTAGTCCCATTGGTATCATCAGTGCTATTCTCATTGTTGTCATGGGCACTAGTCCCATTGGTATCATCAGCGCTATTCTCATTGTTGTCATGGGCACTAGTCCCATGGTTATCAGTGCTATTCTCATTGTTGGAATCAGCACTAGTCCCATTGGTATCATCAGTGCTATTCTCATTGTTGGCATCGGCACTAGTCCCATTGGTATCATCAGCGCTATTCTCATTGTTGGCATGGGCACAAGTCCCATTGGTATCATCAGCGCTATTCTCATTGTTGGCATCGGCACTAGTCCCATTGATATCAGTGCTATTCTCATTGTTGGCATCAGCACTAGTCCCATGGTTATCAGTGCTATTCTCATTGTTGGCATCGGCACTAGTCCCATTGTTATCATCAGTGCTATTCTCATTGTAGGCATCGGCACTAGTCCCATTGTTATCATCAGTGCTATTCTCATTGTTGTCATGAGCACTAGTCCCATTGTTATCATCAGAGCTATTTTCATTGTTATCATCACCACTAGTCCTGTTGTTATCATCAGGGATATTCTCATTGTTGTCATGGGCACTAGTCCCATGGTTATCAGTGCTATTCTCATTGCTGTCATGAGCAATAGTCCCATTGTTATCATCAGTGCTATTCTCATTGTTGGCATCGGCACTAGTCCCATTATTATCATCAGTGCTATGCTCACTGATATACTCGCCCCAAAATTGTTGATGGTCTATAAAGAAGCGCGGACGGTGGGGAGGCTTCCAGCTTCTATGAGGGAGGCTATTGTTGTCCCACTTCCGAAACCGGGAAGGGACGCTCTGGACAGATCGGCGTATCGCCCGTTATCTATGCTGACATCTGACTATAAGATATTAAGTAGGATTTTGGCGACTCGGCTCCTACCCCACATGGTACATTTGGTCCATCGGGACCAGGCGGGTTTTATTCCGACTCGGAACACGTCGGTTAATGTGCGGCGCCTCCTCCGCATATTGGATGCGGACCACGGAGACACTCCTGATGCTGCGGTGCTCTCAGTGGACATTGAGAAGGCATTTGACAGCCTGGAGTGGCCATATCTGTACCATGTTATGAGCGCATTTGGTCTTGGGGAGGCTTTCGTGGGCTGGACGAGATTATTGTACAGAGATGCGATAGCTAGGGTAAGGACAGGGAGAATGATATCTTCTCCCTGCTCGGTAGGTAGGGGAACACGACAAGGATGCCCGCTGTCACCACTGTTGTTTGCATTGGCCATTGAGCCATTGGCGGTACGGGCCAGACTGGGGCGCCATTATCGGGGCCTGGCTCTGTGGGGAGCTGCACAATATATCTCCCTCTATGCTGATGATCTATTGATTTTCTTGGCCAATACAGGGGCGGCGCTGGAGGGAGCGACAAACCTACTGCAGGTGTTCGGAGAGATCTCGGGGCTGGGGGTTAATTGGGGTAAGACCTGTCTCTTCCCGGTGCTCCCGGTGGTAGCGGGCCCTGATCAGATAGCGTGAATTCGGTGGGAACCATCGTGTTTGCCTTATCTTGGGACTAACATATATCATACACATGCGGAGTTGTTGGAAGGGAATGTGGGAAGGGCCTTGCGAGGACTGCGAGGGAGCCTGGCTTTTTGGAGTGCGCTGCCACTCTCGGTTGCGGGGAGGGTGGCACTCCTGAAGATGGTAGCGCTCCCCCGCCTGCTATATTATTTTAGGACATTGCCGATTTGGATACCGGGGGCGATCTTCAGGCAGATCAAATCCATGGTTAGCGGCTTCCTGTGGGGTACTGGCAGAAGGCGAGTGGCACTACACACCATGATGAGACCCAGGGTGGATGGAGGATCTGGCGGTGCCAGACTTCGAATTGTATTACTTGGCAGCTCAGCTGCAGTGGCTTACACAGGCGGTGGCTCGAGAATTTCGGGGACCGGAGGGTCCTGAGGGTCGGTGGATACAACGTCACGTATTATCATTTATCGTACTGCGGCAACCCTTGCTAATTGGGTCGCTTACTGCCGAGGAGCGAACGTTGAGGCAATGTTGGAACCGGTGCCACCGCAGGGCCGGCATTGGCAACCCGTATGCACCGGAGATCCCCCTGGGCATGTGCACCGCCCTCCCCCACGGGGGAGATTGGTCGGCGCTAGCAGACTGGGAGACGCTGGGGGTCCAGGTCATGGGGGATTTGTACGAAAATGGGGTATTACTGCCCTTTCAGACTTTGCAAGAACGGTACGGCCTGCCGCGAGGAGATTATTTGTTGCATGCAGCCCTGATCTCAGCTCTCCAGCGCCATTGGAAGGGGGGCTTTGGAACCCCGGACTGCTATGGCGTGTCAATATGTAGGGATGGCGGCAGGGACAATTAAGGCAATTACATGTCTGTACAGGCGATTGGTTGCGGAAGAATTGCGCCCACTGACGGAATTACGGGGAAAGTGGGAGGAAGACCTTGGGAAGGACATACCGGAAGAGACATGGACCCAATTGGTTCAGAGGGCCTGGAGGAGTACGCGGAATGCCAGGTTTCAATTAATACACTTCTTCATACTGCACAGGGCTTATTTAACCCCGGCCAAGATTAACCGATATTATCGGATGGATACCGCCCGGTGTCCACGCTGTCAATTAGAGGGGGCAGATTTATTGCATATGTTATGGACCTGTGGGCGGTTGGGAACGTATTGGAAGGAGGTAGTCGAACTGCTTTGCGGAATCACAGAGCGCCACATAGACACAGACATGGGTACCTGTATACTACATTGGTTTCCACATACAACTAAGACGAAAACCACAAGCAAGTTTCTAGACCTAGGCCTGCTCTTAGCTAAGAGAGAGATCACGGCCCAATGGAAATCGAGTCGTGGACCTACCATGGGGAAGTGGAAGTCGGAGTTACTTAAATGGGCCAAAAGCGAGGGCACCGTTAGATTGCAACAGGCTATACGTACTAACAATGAGGGGGCGAGGGAAGCAACAAGGGCGTGGGAGGCCCTAGTGATAGCACTACAAATACCTGACACTGACCCGGAGGCGGACCTGGCTGGGGATGATCCAGTGGGCTTCCCCTGATCGTTCACGGGGCAGAGCCGGCAACAAGGGCCTAACCCTGAGGGGGGTGCGTGGGATTTTGCGAGAGGCACTGAGTGCAGCAGGTATTGTCCCACACGTTATCACTGACACGTGACTTGAAGGAATAGGTATTTTTGTTAGACTAAGAACCTAGAAGTCTGGGCACACCGGAGGCAGAGGGAGGGAGGGAGGGAGGGGGGAGGGTGTTTGAATGCGATGGCCGGATGGGTATTTTATGGCCTATATTGTTAAATAAAAAAAGTACTAAGTAGGGTGCTAGGCACTCAGTGAATTGAAAACGGGCACATCCTGATGCCGAATGTGCAGGCAACTACAGTGTAATAGATTGAATGGCAAAAAAATCTCGTTACAGGGACAAACGGGGGCCTAGAAACTGAAGACGGATGTAAAGTATAAGGGTGAAATTGCTAATGTATGATGGTTATGTTTGGATTGATAAAATAATAAAAAACAGTTTAAAAAAAAAAAAAAAAATCAGTGCTATGCTCATTGTTGGCATCAGCACTAGTCCCATTGGTATCATCAGTGCTATTCTCATTGTTGTCATGGGCACTAGTCCCATTGGTATCATCAGCGCTATTCTCATTGTTGTCATGGGCACTAGTCCCATGGTTATCAGTGCTATTCTCATTGTTGGCATCGGCACTAGTCCCATTGGTATCATCAGCGCTATTCTCATTGTTGGCATGGGCACTAGTCCCATTGGTATCATCAGCGCTATTCTCATTGTTGTCATGGGCACTAGTCCCATTGATATCAGTGCTATTCTCATTGTTGGCATCGGCACTAGTCCCATTGTTATCATCAGTGCTATTCTCATTGTTGTCAGGAGCACTACTCCCATTGGTATCATCAGCGCTATTCTCATTGTTGTCATGGGCACTAGTCCCATGGTTATCAGTGCTATTCTCATTGTTGTCATGAGCACTAGTCCCATTGTTATCATCAGAGCTATTTTCATTGTTATCATCACCACTAGTCCTGTTGTTATCATCAGGGATATTCTCATTGTTGTCATGGGCACTAGTCCCATGGTTATCAGTGCTATTCTCATTGCTGTCATGAGCAATAGTCCCATTGTTATCATCAGTGCTATTCTCATTGTTGGCATCGGCACTAGTCCCATTATTATCATCAGTGCTATTCTCATTGTTGGCATCAGCACTAGTCCCATTGGTATCATCAGTGCTATTCTCATTGTTGTCATGGGCACTAGTCCCATTGGTATCATCAGCGCTATTCTCATTGTTGTCATGGGCACTAGTCCCATTGTTATCATCAGCGCTATTCTCATTGTTGGCATCGGCACTAGTCCCATTGATATCAGTGCTATTCTCATTGCTGGCATCGGCTCTAGTCCCATTGTTATCATCAGTGCTATTCTCATTGTTGGCATCGGCACTAGTCCCATTGGTAGCATCAGTGCTATTCTCATTATTGGCATCGGCACTAGTCCCATTGGTATCATCAGCGCTATTCTCATTGTTGGCATGGGCACTAGTCCCATTGGTATCATCAGCGCTATTCTCATTGTTGGCATTGGCACTAGTCCCATTGATATCAGTGCTATTCTCATTGCTGGCATCGGCTCTAGTCCCATTGTTATCATCAGTGCTATTCTCATTGTTGGCATCGGCACTAGTACCATTGTTATCATCAGTGCTATTCTCATTGTTATCATCAGTGCTATTTTCATTGTTGGCATGGGCACTAGTCCCATTGGTATCATCACCGCTATTCTCATTGTTGTCATGGGCACTAGTCCCATGGTTATCAGTGCTATTCTCATTGTTGGCATCGGCACTAGTCCCATTGTTATCATCAGTGCTATTCTCATTGTAGGCATCGGCACTAGTCCCATTGTTATCAGTGCTATTCTCATTGTTGTCATGAGCACTAGTCCTATGGTTATCAGTGCTATTCTCATTGCTGTCATGAGCACTAGTCCCATTGTTATCATCAGTGCTATTCTCATTGTTATCATCAGTGCTATTCTCATTGTTGGCATCGGCACTAGTTCCATTGTTATCATCAGTGCTATTCTCATTGTTCGCATCGGCACTAGTCCCATTGTTATTATCAGTGCTATTCTCATTGTTGGCATCAGCACCAGTCCCATTGTTATCATCAGTGCTATCCTCATTGTTGTCAGGAGCACTAGTCCCATTGGTATCATCAGCGCTATTCTCATTGTTGTCATGGGCACTAGTCCCATGGTTATCAGTGCTATTCTCATTGTTGTCATGGGCACTAGTCCCATTGTTATCATCAGTGCTATTCTCATTGTTGGCATGGGCACTAGTCCCATTGGTATCATCAGCGCTATTCTCATTGTTGGCATCGGCACTAGTCCCATTGGTATCATCAGCGCTATTCTCATTGTTGGCATCAGCACTAGTCCCATTGTTATCATCAGTGCTATTCTCATTGTTGGCATCGGCACTAGTCCCATTGTTATCATCAGTGCTATTCTCATTGTTGTCAGGAGCACTACTCCCATTGGTATCATCAGCGCTATTCTCATTGTTGTCATGGGCACTAGTCCCATGGTTATCAGTGCTATTCTCATTGTTGTCATGGGCACTAGTCCCATTGTTATCATCAGTGCTATTCTCATTGTTGGCATCGGCACTAGTCCCATTGTTATCATCAGTGCTATTCTCATTGTTGGCATCGGCACTAGTCCCATTGTTATCATCAGTGCTATTCTCATTGTTGTCATGGGCACTAGTTCCATTTTTATCAGTGCTATTCTCATTGTTTGCGTCGGCACTAGTCCCATTCTTATCATCAGTGCTATTCTCATTGTTGGCATCGGCACTAGTCCCATTGTTATCATCAGTGCTATTCTCATTGTTGGCATCGGCACTAGTCCCATTGGTATCATCATCGCTATTCTCATTGTTGTCATGGGCACTAGTCCCATTGGTATCATCAGCGCTATTCTCATTGTTGTCATGGGCACTAGTCCCATGGTTATCAGTGCTATTCTCATTGTTGTCATGGGCACTAGTCCCATTGGTATCATCAGTGCTATTCTCATTGTTGGCATCGGCACTAGTCCCATTGGTATCATCAGCGCTATTCTCATTGTTGTCATGGGCACTAGTCCCATTGGTATCATCAGTGCTATTCTCATTGTTGGCATCGGCACTAGTCCCATTGGTATCATCAGTGCTATTCTCATTGTTGGCATCGGCACTAGTCCCATTGGTATCATCAGCGCTATTCTCATTGTTGTCATGGGCACTAGTCCCATGGTTATCAGTGCTATTCTCATTGTTGGCATCGGCACTAGTCCCATTGGTATCATCAGTGCTATTCTCATTGTTGGCATCAGCACTAGTCCCATTGGTATCATCAGCGCTATTCTCATTGTTGTCATGGGCACTAGTCCCATTGGTATCATCAGTGCTATTCTCATTGTTGGCATCGGCACTAGTCCCATTGGTATCATCAGTGCTATTCTCATTGTTGGCATCGGCACTAGTCCCATTGGTATCATCAGCGCTATTCTCATTGTTGTCATGGGCACTAGTCCCGCAGGGGAAACCTGGAACTGAGACTTCTCCAAAAAGAAAGCACTCTCAATATCAAATTTGATACAGTCCACAGAGGACTGAATAAGGATGCAGAATGGCGCTATTGGTTGGTATAGATACAACTTTTTCTGTGTCATGGACTAAGTATTGATATGATATGATTCCAATAATGGGATGATGTTTCTGACTTATCTTCATGTATTGAATATAATTTCTCTTCCCCTGCCTCTATAGTATGAACACGAAACATATTCAAACCACACAGTTATGTCCATCAGACATGTCCATGTCAACCATACTATTATCTTTTTCAGACATTAATAACTGCAACCCTTCTGGCTTGCCGTGACTCCCCTTGGAAATGGCACACTTTGGCAGAACACCATTTGCTAGATTACAAATACTTGAGACTTGAAAATCGCCTTAAAAAACACTTTAAAAGAATAGCTGTTCCACCCATAATCCGTACCATTTTATGGAAATGCTAAGGAACCATGTACTCAAGTACTGTTGTCAATCCATTTCCTCATACACCTTTTAGTTATAACATTTACTACACTTCAAAATAGCACTCATGTGAAATGCCACTCGACACAGCTGTAATGAGTGCAAAGGGGATTCCTAACCCTTTTACTTTAAAATGGCGCCCTCAAAATATTCCAGTAGCACACCGGACGCAGAGTTCCTGGGATTCAACCTGATAGGTAAGAGGGCTTTCAAGCCTATGCTTACTTCTTGCTTTGTACCAGTCTTTGATTTCGAAGCCATGCGGGCAGCGTATTGCTATGCGCATTTGGCCCTTTACACAGGCTGTACATTCGACGCCGGCACATGCCGACAGGGCATATGCCACCGATTTTTGTTAGGTGAATACACGAGGTCAAAATATCTTAACAAGTATGCATACATACTTACTTCCACTTTGATAAGTGCACCGCAAATTTGCTATAGTGCCATAACATTACTTTATGTAGACTACGCATACCGCTCTTTATACCGGACGACTCCGGCAATTCAGACAAGCTGACGGCTTGATCCGGCATTTTACTAGCCCCACGGCTGACTACGGTAGTGTAATTCCTAATCAAGTGCATAATAACTACGCCGGCATCTTGGGCTGGTTCAGCATAAGCATGACTTCAGGAAACTAGTGGTGCGCGCGCACCACAGAGGAGCGGGGGGAGGGAGCGCGGCAGCGAGACGAACGCGCGCTGCTGCGCGTGCTGGCCACCGACGGGAATGGGAGGAGCAAAGGCAGGACATGCACCCGCCTTTGCCCAATCGCGTGCCGTTTTTGTAAAAAAACGCACGCTCCAGCCAATGTGGGCTTCTGAAAGCAAAACCACACGCACGAGCGTGTGGGCAGCTTTCAGAAGCCCTTTCTAGAGGTCTCGCGCTGCGCGAGCAGTGCTACGCACTGCAACGCTAGGCGCAAGACCTAAAAAGGAAAGAAGCCAGAGTACGGGAGCCCGAAAAATAAAGGGCATTGCAGCAGGGGGCGGGACTGCCGAGTTGTGCACACGCCAATCCCGTGACGACTGCTATGGCCACAGGTCACAACTTCCACTGGTAGGCGCCCGGCAAGGTTACAAGGTGATGGGGGCAGGGTCAAAGGGCAAAGCATAATTTTGATAGGTAGCGCATTCGCGCGCTACACAAGAATCTGGGGAGAAAGGGTGTGAAGGAAGCCGGATGTGTGCCGAGAGCAGCTGCGAGACCTGTACTGGGAGCGAGGACAACCTTACCAGGATTAAAGTCCCGTAGCCGGGAGTGTTGAAACTACGCGGTAGCCAGCCCTGTCGTTGGGAGATCGACAGGTAAGTTAACGGCCGCCATCATAGAAAGCCCAGCTTGTGAGCAGGGGGGACGGCGTCCACCCGGTAAAATAAGTGGGGGGACGCCGTCCACCCGCGTGGTGCCCTTGTGAAAGGCAGCGAGTCTTCTAAGACCCTCAATGCTGCCCGGTTTAGGGTTCCACCTCTAATTCACTTTGGGTTCGCTATCAAAATAATGAGGCAAGGCGCTGGAAACTGGAAGACAAGAAGAAGGTTTATTTCTCATGAGGAGATCGCGTCAACTGAGACACCGGGATGTCTCAGTGAGGTGTTCTGCTGGCAATGCTTTTGGCTCTTCCTTTTATACAGGTTTTACACAATGTATTTGTTTCATTTATCATGGTTACAAGCTTGGAGTCTCCGCCCCGGGCAGGTTTTCACACAAGCCCGACATTGTTTCATCAACATGGTTACACAAGCCCAACATTAACTCTCCTCCCGCCCGGGTCAAAAACAGACAATTTAATTGCAGCTGGACCTTGCTTCAGGGTCTAAAACGAGTGAGACCGGCCAGATCTAAGAGTCCGTTCTGTTGATAAAAACAGGTCCCATTGTTGGCAAAAAACAAGTCTTGCTGTGTGCAGTGCAATAAACCATGCTTGCAAGAGTCTGTTTGGTGTTTGTAACCTGTTTGTGCAGGGATGAGAGGAAAGACTAGTTTGAGGCAGCAGGTGATGTTGATGTTTGTCGTGGAGATAGTTTATAGCCCCCAGCACACATATCAGGTTTGGTCAGAGAGTCAGAAGGCTGAGAGGACAGGGTGAAATGAAGGTGACCAACAGAGTACAAAATGGCTGTGGTCAATCAGAATGACTGTAGTTTATGTGCACGTAGGAACTTTCATCAGACAAGATGGCGCAGAATGTTCATGATTGTTTTGTTCTTAACAGTCGCCCCTTTGAACATAACTAGCCAGCTTGTCAGTTTATTTCGATCTCCATAATGTCCTGTATCTCTTGATCATACATTACTCAAATTTTTGTTAGCTGAGTGTCCATAGTCTTAGGGTGCAAGGTAGTTATGCAAAGATAACACAAAGGTGGTATACAGTGTATACCCAAACAACAACCACATATTGTCAATACTGGGACCAAGAGAATCATTGATATTTTCCAACCCCACTCCTTCAAGATGCCCCAAAGCCAACTTCCAATTGTCCAAGTCTCTGATCCTTGATGAATTTCTGAAGATAGTCTATGGAGATGTTCGATTGCTTCATAGACAGAAGGTGAATTATCAGGCTGCGTCGAGGAACTGTGATGAGGCAGAGTCTGTTTGATCAATGTCTTTAGAACGCTTTTCTCGATGATGCTCTGCAGGGGGCTGTGTAGGTTGGTGGCAGAACAAAGGCGATGTAGCATGTGCCCCCCCAGTTTCCTGGGAGCCAGGTGTAGGCTTTTGTTCCACAAACAAAGTACATATTGGGTGATGCAACAAATGCTGGAGGGTTGGCAGTGTTCAAAGTCCTTACAATGTTACAAGTGCTGTGACTCACATTCTTAGTCCCACGGCCTTCAATGCATACAAGGCCAGAGACGTTCACCACAGATAGGGCCACAGTCAGTGTTGCAGCAGTTCTTTTCTTCAGGTAGGAAAATGTGGCTCTGACAGGATTATTGAACACTTGTATTTCCACTCGTTCTTTGGAGGGGACATTCATTGGGAATGTCGTATTGGAGGTGTGAGGGCAAAAGGGAGCTGCTGTTCTTCCTGTTTGGTTTAGCCAGAACTCGTTGTAGAACTGAGCGGTTGTCCCATCGGAAGTGGCATTGTCTTTGTAACTTTCTTGTGGGAGCATCATCCAGGCAAGGCAAGATCCATGAACAGAAAAGGGTGGAGGGATGAAAGGGATGGAATGTTCAGTGGCATGTGGTAGCAGCCCACAGACCCAACAGTTAGTGGCATTGGTGGCAAGATTGTGCTGGTGCAGCATCTGTACGAAAGAATTATTCCAGAATTCTTTGCGTCGTTCTCGGAGATGTGGCGGTAGTGATACCAGGTAGTGTTCTTTCTTTGTGATTGGTTGCATGGTTGGTGACAATGTTCTGTATGCAGGTGCATTCTCTTCAATGATCCAGAGTGTGACCATTAGCAGGAGGCAGGTGAGAAATGCAGCTACAAGTGCAATTGTCTTTGTACTGTGCAGTTCAAAAGTCTTGGTGTCTTTGCGGTGGCTTTGCAGTGGCTTTGCAGGTGTTCCGTTTCTTCCATCATCTTCGAGGAGCTCACCAACTGTTAGGACCACAGACTTTTGTCTGGTGTTTTTCCTGGTAGCGTTGTTTGGCTGTGCTACCGATCTGAGACTCTGACTCAGTTAGTGGCCTGGTTGTTGGAGCTCCCCCTTTTCGTCGATCTTAGGTTGTACCCTTTCCTGGATGGCACCGTGGGGTCGGGAAATTCTGATAGTTCAAGGGTGTCTTCTTGTGGGTAGCAACTCAGAGCTGGTCGGTCTCTCGCGAGTACTTCCTCTTGCACCTCCACCCCTTCACAGGTTGCCAGGGTTGGAGGGACTCGTTTGCAATGGAGCGTGCAGTCAGTTTCATTTTATTTCCACTCGGAGGGCAGTTCGGGTGGTGCTCAGGACTTGCCAGGGGCCCGTCCACCTAGGCTCCAGATTCTTCGTTCTTTGGAAGTTGCAGATCAAACATGGTCGCCTGGCTTTATTTCATGTCCCGGGCCCCTAGATAATCAGGCAAGGCTTGCTGCACCTGTTGGTGGATAATTGTTAGCTCGTTTGTCAATTTATGCAAGTAATCTGCGTAGTTCTGTCTCCTGCCGTGGCTCGGGCAGTAACGTCTGCTAGTGCATTTCCCTGTCCAATGAGATCAGTCACTTTCCTATGTGCTTGGCATTTTATCACTGCTAACTTCTTGGGGAGGAGGACTGCTTGCGTCAAGACGGAAACTAAATCTCCATGCAGGATGGGTGTACCGTGTGAAGTCAGGAACCCTCTTTCTTTCCATAAGATTCCAAAATGGTGAACCACCCTGAAGGCATATTGGCTGTCGGTGTATATGTTAACTGTCGTGTCAGTCGCTAAGATCGGTCGGGACAAAGGGTTGGTGGAGGGCGTACCGTCAAATCCTATTGCGGTCACATGTGAGCCTGACAAGGGTGCCTTTGAAATCAGTCGTTTGGATAGTGCACTACGTGTTGCTCCCGTGTCTACCAGAAATGGCGACTTTGTGCCCAGGACCTCAGCGGTAACATAAGGCCCTTGCTGATCAACATAGAGCTCGACTGGATCCCTCCCTTGCCCCTGGCTGTCCTATGCAAAGTCGTACGTATTGTCATAATCTGTCTGTTGGTACTGATTCTGTTTGGGATGGTCAAATGTGTTCACTCTTCCTGGCCTTTCCTTGCTTGCTTCACTCGTGTACCCTCTCCCACGTCCTCTTCCTCTCTGTCCACTTGCTATTTCCCTCGCCCCTCTGCCCCTACCAGCTCCTAACAAAGCCAGGCATTGGGTTTTCCAGTGTCCATATTCTTTGCAAAATGCACATTGATCCTGTCCTAGGTCTTGGCGTCCTACATATGATGTCGATGAATTGTTACTAGGTGGCTGTACTCTAGGGGTATTCTGCTGGTATCCTCCCCTATATTGCTCCCTTCCTGTATTCGCCCCCTGGAGTTGTGCTACCATTACCCTTTCCTTCAAGTCCTTCTTTTTCCTTTCTGTAGCCCTGTCATTTTCGTTTTTCTGATGTTCATAGTACTGGGCCATTTGGAGAATGGCCGCCGGTTTAGATGCTGCCCAACTACTTTCTCTGGCTTGTAATTTCTGGGATACATCTGGCAGTAGTCCTTTGACATAGTTCTGCACAAATAAGTGGTGTCCGGTTGCGGTGGACATGTCTTGTCCACTGTAATCGGAGAACACTGTTTCAAATCTGGAGAAATACTCTGAGACATCCTCTTGTGGTTTCTGGCGGCACGCGGTTACTATGGACCAGTCTATCTTTTTCTCTGGGATCAGCGTTTTCACTTTCTGCACTATTTTGTCAGGGAGGTCCAATATTGCTTTAACCGGTTTTTGACCAGGGTTCCGCTGTTTATCTAGTGTGTTAAGTTGTTCCCAGGTATGACCAAGCAGTTCGGTATGGTCTATTTTCCTAATCTGTTTCCACACATCTGCTGGCAAACATAACCCGAAGAACAAGTCTATGTCGGCAAGTGTCATTATTGTTGATCCCAGAGCGGTACCTAGCTCGGTGTAAAAGGCGGTGGGGTTTTTTCGTAAATCCGGTAGAGATTTACGGAACGTCAAAATGTCCTGTCTGTCCCATGGTTGATACACCCAATTGTAGACCACCCTTCCTCTAGCGTCTTGATGGTTTATATCGTCATTAGTCCCTTGTCCTCTAGGAGGTACCCAGTAAGGGGCAGCTTCTTTTATTGGCATCATGCTATCTGTTTTTTCCACTGGGGGTCCTGCTACCTTAGTTGTCCTGTCCCTATCTATCTGTCCTTGTTCTATGAGGTGACGCAATACTTCTAGTGTGGATGAAAATAGTTCTGCAACATCGTTGTCGTCTTCATCTCCGATGTCTACCTTCCTGTAGAGAGCCACTAATCGCTCGGGCCCTACGTCTTGGTACTTCTCTTCATATGCAGTAAGGGTGTGGTAACAGAGACGTACAATAAAGTATCGTTTGCGGTTTTCAACATAGGAGTCGCATATGTCAGTTACGTATTCTTCTGTTTCTTTCCTATCTATGAGGGTTTTAACTATTTTATCAATGCCTGCTCGCTCATTTTTACTTAATCGCGGGACCCTGGGCGCTCCTTTTTCTTTTGATCCTACCTCTACTACTGTATCCTTTGATGAGGCATTTGGTGTGGGTGACTCGGTGGGAGCAGAGGCGGTGGAGACTGAGGTGATCGTGCCATCTCCAGCTATACTTTGGTGGTCCTGGCGTTGTGCTATGGGATGAGTAGGGGCGTAAGGGGGTGGCATGTATATGATTGGGGGACCTAACAATAAATCATCATCTACCCTTTGTTTTGCTGGTAACTTGGGGTAAAGAGTCGAGGGCGTTCTAACAGGGCATTGACCTGATATTTTTGATTCCTGTTCCTTTTTATCGATTTCCTTTTCTTTTAGTTTTTCTTCTAATCTTTTACAGGCTTGGTAAGCTGATTTTCGCGTTTCTTTATCTTGTCTAGCCTCGTCCCTTTTCTCTCTCTGAGCTGCCTATTTTCGCCATAAACCAAAACTGTCAAACATGGCTGGTGTAGTTTTCTTTTTGTGGAGAGCTAATTCTAACATTTCTATTTTAGCGGGATGGAAAGATCCCGTCAGTGGCCACTGATTTACCCGGTCCTTCCTAGTGTATTTATGCCATAGTTTGCTATAAGCTACGGTGGCTAATCCATACTTTACGTACATGTCCTTGTTAGGGGTGCCTTCCGGCGGTGCCGGCTGACTGACCTCTAACAAACGGTCTGATCCAAAACAATTACAATCAAACAATCTAGAGAAAACAGGCATGACGTATTTATCGGTCAAAATGAATATCTCAATCAATCAATTTAGACAAAAAGTCTGCACTACCTGTCCTTCGCTGTCTGCAAAGAGAGAATATTCCTATTCTACGTTGTTTGCAAGCAGGGAATGTCTCAAATAACTCGATATCAAAAAAGGAATACTAGTATTTCAATCAAACTATTCAATCAATCAATCAATCAATTTAAGTCGTTTTTTCACGACCTTACCCGGACCGTATGGACAGTTCTTAGTCTTCCCCTTCCAGCGCCTGGTTGTCCTCTCACTCCAACAATCAATGCGGCGTTCCTCTAAGGTCCCAGTCAGGACCGCGGGTCACTCGAGAGAGGTCCGTTCGGAACTGGTGAAGTTCATTCGATCGGCAGCCAGACAAGGGTCTTCTCAGGCAGGTATACCCCAATCGTTTAGTTGTTCACTCCATCGTTAGGACCTCTCTACCGGACCCGTGCGTCGCTGATGGGCCCCTACGCTTGGGCGCCAATTTGTGAAAGGCAGCGAGTCTTCTAAGACCCTCAATGCTGCCCGGTGCAGGGTTCCACCTCTAATTCACTTTGGGTTCGCTATCAAAATAATGAGGCAAGGCGCTGGAAACTGGAAGACAAGAAGAAGGTTTATTTCTCATGAGGAGATCGCGTCAACTGAGACACCGGGATGTCTCCGTGAGGTGTTCTGCTGGCAATGCTTTTGGCTCTTCCTTTTATACAGGTTTTACACAATGTATTTGTTTCATTTATCATGGTTACAAGCTTGGAGTCTCCGCCCCGGGCAGGTTGTCACACAAGCCCGACATTGTTTCATCAACATGGTTACACAAGCCCAACATTAACTCTCCTCCCGCCCGGGTCAAAAACAGACAATTTAATTGCAGCTGGACCTTGCTTCAAGGTCTAAAAACGAGTGAGACCGGCCAGATCTAAGAGTGCGTTCTGTTGATAAAAACAGGTCCCATTGTTGGCAAAAAACAAGTCTTGCTGGGTGCAGTGCAATAAACCATGCTTGCAAGAGTCTGTTTGGTGTTTGTAACCTGTTTGTGCAGGGATGAGAGGAAAGACGAGTTTGAGGCAGCAGGTGATGTTGATGTTTGTCGTGGAGATAGTTTATAGCCCCCAGCACACATATCAGGTTTGGTCAGAGAGTCAGAAGGCTGAGAGGACAGGGTGAAATGAAGGTGACCAACAGAGTACAAAATGGCTGTGGTCAATCAGAATGACTGTAGTTTATGTGCACGTAGGAACTTTCATCAGACAAGATGGCGCAGAATGTTCATGATTGTTGTTTTGTTCTTAACACCCTGACTTGCTGCATTTGTTTTCTTAATGGAGCACGGCTGGGGGCTGATTGTGCGCCATTGTTGCAAAATATTTCTGTTAATTGCAGCGCATGACGGTGCTGCGATTAACAGGAATACTTTCACAAAGGCCCACAAACAGCCTGCAGCCGCCCTCTATTAAGAAATGAAATGCAGCAAGTTTACAAACTCGGCGTGTGTTTTACACGTCGTGCTTTTGGACTTGATGCATGTCTTATGGAGCGCGGCTGCGGGCTGTTTGTGAAAGTATTCCTGTTAACCGCAGCACTGTCATGCGCTGCAATATACAGAAATATTTCCACAAAGGCCCACAATCAGCCCCCAGCCGTGCTCCATTAACAAAAACACATGCCTCAAGTTCAAAAGCACAACGTGTAAAACACACATCGTGCTTTTGGACTTGCTGCATTTCTTTTAGGTATAAGTATAAATAAATAAGTGGCCCTACATCAGAGATCCACAAGGCCCACATTGTTTGTAGCTCCTTAAAACCCCAAGAACGAGAGACATCTGTATTTGGCTCATTCATATCTTCTGGTTCTAGGAGGTACAAGTTATGGTTTTAAAATCGTTTAAATTAGAAAATGATACATGAAACAGTTTTGTCCTGGGCTATCAGGAAACATCTTTGATGTACAAAACAGAGAATGTCTTGATGTTTTATAGATAATCGAATGTTCTTTAGTGTTAGTGTCCCTTGAACCACCACACTGGTGGTATTTTGTGCGTGGAATCACCATGCTGGTAATGGTTTGCATATATGCTCACACAGGTGATGTCTTGCACATGAGGTTTCCCCAATGCTTTGTTGAGCCTTAGATCATCTTAATGATTTTTTTTTATACATGAGATCATTACAGTCCAAACATTGTTTTGCAAGTGCCCAGCACTATTGTGATATTTTGTGCAAATGATTTGCAGTTTTTGCCTGGCATTATCATAGGTGGCAGTATTCTGTACACGGGCAAATCATAATGCTCATATGTAGTGCTTGAAATTTTTACGATGGTGATATTTTGCACCTGGGATTATTCCAGCATGCTATCAACCCAGTTGTGATGTTTTGTGTCTTGGAATATTGCATTAGGAATATTGTGTGCAACTGGTAATCCCAGTAGTGACATGTAGTGTATGCGGCTGTTTAATTTTGATGTGACTGTCAAATCTTCCTGTGGTGGTGGTTTGTACCTGGGAGCATTACATTGTTGTTTTGTGCATATGCGCGTTGTCATAGTGCCGATATTGTGTCTTGGAACATTACATTGAAGATATGCTTGCTCTTGATTTTTTGTGCCCGAGATCGCCACAAAAGTGGTACCTTGTGCCTGATGTAACCACCCCTGTGCTGTATGCCTGGGGGCTCTATATAGTTATGGTGAATATTTTGAGTCTTGCCACTACAGTTCCCAGACCTTAAACTGAAGAATAAGCCTACCCCAGCGCTCAACCAAATCCGAATCTTAACTCTACCCTTCACTTAAACCAAACACTGCCCCTTAACTAATGCACACCTAACAATATTCCTTACGCTAACTAGTTTAGTCTGGTACTTACTACTGTCAGTGTTGAAACATTCTCAGAAATGGTAATCTCAGTCCGGATAGAATCATCTATATAATTAATGGTACATCAATGTAATGGATTCTGAGAAGTCAACCGTATCATTTAAAAAGGAAGTCAAAGTGCTACTAATGAACAAGTTCT
The DNA here is from genome assembly GCA_963921515.1 of Calotriton arnoldi. Lineage (NCBI taxonomy): Eukaryota > Metazoa > Chordata > Amphibia > Caudata > Salamandridae > Calotriton > Calotriton arnoldi. The sequence continues at coordinate 1,087,522 of CAWUFW010002651.1, read as the reverse complement.
TGCTCGAAGGCTCATGTACTTTAGTAGCCTACCACATGAGCCCTCATTTGCTGTACCATGTAAAGTATTGGACTTCTATGATCATGCCCCGCCCTGAAACTCCGCCACTCTCCACTAGAACAGCGCTCGCGTGCCTGACTGCCTATCATAATTATAAGGTAGCAACAATGGTATGGTCTGAAGGGTGGGGGAGAGTCACCGCAGGCGGGGCGACGTTCCTCCGCCCTTTAAAAGGAACCGCCCCTGGGGGTCATATTAGATACAGTGCCCTGGGGGCCCAAGTGGCGCGTGTGCCCATTTTCTTCACACAGCGCCGTATAATTTTAGGCCAAGCACCTGTTTGTTTTTAGGTCGAGCCTGGGCAGCGCATGTGCTGCTCTGCGAGGCATGCTGTATTGAGGTATGGCATAGAAGCTCCGCCCATTTCCTGCCCAACTTTTCAATTGGCTCCTGTTACTGTCCTTTCGAAATCGTTGCTTTTCATTCGTGAATAGGCTTAGTAGTCCCTCCTTGGTACCGCCTTGTCTGCATTTGTATCCTCCCATAACGACTGGACTTTTTACTTGTGTTGTTACACGGTCTGCTTTATCTAGTGGGTGAGCACTGTTTTCTTTAATGATCTTCCCTATTCCACCCACGATGTCGCAGCACGCCGCCACCTTTTATATCATGTCATTTACTCATGTATTTTTTCTTTTCCAGTGTGGTCCGTTTTAACTATAGTGGCTGCGCTTATTTATTTAATTTACGGCGCGGTCCGCTTTCACTTTAGCAGCTGTGCTTATTTATTTATTTATTTCACAGCGCCACCACTTTCACTTCAGCGGCCGTGCTACAAAAGCTTTCTTTCTTTCTTTATTTTTATTACACTTTGTGTAAAAGCGCCCCATAGGCATTTTCACTTTAATGTTGGCCTCGCCCCTTTCTTTAGACGCTGCACCCACACATGCGGTCTGGTTCCTGGCGCACATAGCCTTGGCTGCAGCGCACAAAGACCTTACAGTGCCACACACAGAGGAAAACAATTAGAGGGAACATTGGTCACTACCATTAACTTCCTTGCTCGAAGTCTGGAGCTCCGTGTTTGGAAACAGTAAATGACAGACGTCAGGAGACGTCGTGGAGAGGTGTGGTGCAGCGGCCAGGGCAGCTGTCTTCGGAGCACAGGGTTCACGGTTCGATCCCCGGCTCCGGCGGCAGCTCAGCTCAGCACCATGTAACTCTGGGCAATAGCTCGCTTAATTTCCACGACGGCCCCCAGCGCCTTGAGACCCGTAAGGGTGAGTAGTTCGCGCTTTACAAATACGGATTTAGGAGAGGGAAAAGTAGGTAGATCCTGACACGGAAGGATGGTGGAACCTGGAAGGTCATCCTTTAGTCAGTAAGAAGGCCAGGAAGCAGCTTTATTAAGATCCAGATCCAAGAAATAAGAAAATAGCAGATATACTTTGATCCCACAGTCTTTCTTCCACAACCCCTCAGAGTAAGAAGGCTCTGAAGGAGATCTGAGGTAAAGTGCTGAAATAAATCACATAAGAGACTACTGGGAAAAGAACACTTATCTGCAACTTCCTGGCAACCCAGAACCAGACACCTCACTGGAAGAGGAAAGACCACCTGTGACCTTGAAGACCATGGACCAGATAGATCCCTGGGAGGAGGGAGAGTTGTTGGTAACCTCAGACACTCAACGGTCAAGAGAGATCAGGAACAACTGAGGAGAGGATAATCACAAGAGCCAGGGATCACAAGAATGAATATGCACTGGCCCTAATTTGCCGGCATCCATACACGCTTGTATGAGGAAAGAATACAAAACACAGGAAAGAGAGGAGTTCAACCATCTCTAGCGAGACCATGGTCAAGAAACCCACAGACAAGAATGCGCTAGATTGATGGGAAGCTTGGATCCAAGAAAACCTAAGATGTTTACTCAAACATTCTTAGGAAGCTACAAAACTTTGTCTCATGAGATTTGCAGGGCCACACGGCATACGCTGTGGACCAAAATAAAGTATAGATGTCAGAATTCGCCCCAGAGATACTGAGCCAGCTTGTTTTTACCAAAGCAGGCACATGCCCAGTACACGCTATACTTCTGCCGTGCTGCCAGGTTGTACTTGGCTCATGCGACTGTGTTTAAAATGAACCTGGTCAGTTGCACTGAAGTAAATGATACCTTTCAAAAACATAAGACCATGTCAGACTCACTACCCAGCAGGGAACCTTGTTATGTTGATTTGTATACTGTACAAATCACCCGAGAGGGTATCCAGGCATTTGGGCAGGTGTGTTCCCCAAGGTGCTTATTCAAAGAGTCGGGTCTTCAGCTGATTGTGGAACTGGAGAAGTGAGGAGGAGGCTCTGAGGTGTTCAGGGAGATCGTTCCATGTCTTGGGTGCGATGTAGGAGAATGATGGACCTCAAGTTTTGCTTTTGCAGATGCGGGGAATGTGTGCGACTGAGGTGAGGCAGAGCGTAGGTGTCTGGAGGGTTAGTCCAAGTGTATGCGGTTGTTCAGGTATTCTGCTCATGTGTTAGTAAGGCTTTGTATGTGTGTGTGAGACGTTTGAATTAGCTGCGCATGTGAATAGGGAGCCAGTGTAGCTTCCTGAGGTACGATGTAATGTGGGTGTGACGTGGAAGGTCGAGTATAACTCTTGCGGCGTTGTTCTGGATGGTCTGTGTAGGAGATGTTTGCAGATTCCGGTGTAGAAAGCGTTGCCGTAGTTAAGCCTGCTGGTATGAGTATTCTGAGGCAACCATTAGACAATCTTTCGCAGCATGCGTAGGATGTGGAAGCAAGAGGTGCACACTGCGTTGACTTGGGCCGTGATGCTGAGCTGTTTGTCTAGGCTGATGCCTAGATTTCTTGCCTGGTTTGTGGGAGCGGGTGTTGGTCTTAGCTCCAGCGGCAGCTCCTCCGTTATGGCGGAGGAACGTTGCCCCCCTGCTGAGAGACAGCAGAGGCAAAAGTGACAAATAAAATGATAATAAAACAATGTTATTATAATTTTACTTTTCATACGGAGGCAGAGCCAGCTGAGTCTACGGCGGGCGGGGCCATCCTAATGACCGAAGCAGTGAGGAGGAATAGTGCGCACTGTCAGTGGCGGCTCGCATAGGGCGTGCGGCGGGGCGGGGGGGTAGTAAACTCGGACATACGACGGAACGGAGGAACGTAATAATTACGTTCCTCCGTATGTCCGAGTTTACTACCCTCCACCGCCCCGCAGCACGCCCTATGCGAGCCGCCACTGCGCACTGTAAGTGTGCATGTTGGTTTGGCCAGCTGTTTTAGGACAGCCAGACCCACATGCACACTTATATTTCTCCAACCCGAGCTGTGTTGCACAACCAGGTGGAGAACAGGCACAGGCTCCTAGGCACTGAGCGAGTGTCAAACCAGCCCGCTCAGGCCAATCACGGCGCTGCTCTCATGCTGGTAAATAGTATTACCAGAATGAGAGCAACGTCTTGATTGGCGTCTTGGAGCCTGCGCAGTGTGCTCCTGCTTCGTGGGCTGCCTGGAATCTGGAGTTGGGACAGGAGCAGAAGAATAGAGGCAACAGCGGGCAGGTAAGTACTCTAGTTTTATTTTATTTTTTTGTTATTCCCCCCCCACCCCCTCACTTGTCGTTAGGAGGAGCCGCCACTACCTGGCTCCGACGGCTATCAGGTGAAGGCTGGATAAAGAATTAAGGGTGCAGGTACTCTATTCCAATCAAGTGAATTCTACAAAGAATTAACTTTGAAAAAATGATGGGGGGGGGGTGAGACTCGGATCAAAAGACCCACTGATGCTTCACATCTGGGTGCTCTGTCTTTCCTCTTCAACTCGTAGTTACAAGAAGGGCTAGGATGGTGATACTCACATGGGTGCTCTGTCTCTCCGCCCCCTTCTTTCCTCTTCAACTCGTTGTTACAAGAAGGGCTAGGATGGTGATACTCACATGGGTGCTCTGTCTCTCCGCCCCTTCTTCCACTTCAACTCGTAGTTACAAGAAGGGCTAGGATGGTGATACGCACATGGGTGCCCTGTCTTCCCGCCCCCTTGTTACAAGAAGGGCTAGGATGGTGATACATGGGTGCTCTGTCTCTCCGCCCCGTCTTTCCTCTTCAGCAGTAGTTACAAGAAGGGCTAGTTGGTGAAACTCACATGGGTGCTCTGTCTCTCCGCCCCTTCTTTCCACTTCAACTCGTAGTTACAACAAGGGCTATGATGGTGATACTCACATGGGTGCTCTGTCTCTCCGCCCCTTCTTTCCACTTCAACTCGTAGTTACAACAAAGGCTATGATGGTGATACTCACATGGGTGCTCTGTCTCTCTAGGATGGTGATACTCACATGGGTGCTCTGTCTCTCTAGGATGGTGATACTCACATGGGTGCTCTCTCTCTCTAGGATGGTGATACGCACATGGGTGCTCTGTCTCTCTAGGATGGTGATACTCGCATGGGTGCTCTGTCTCTCTAGGATGGTGATACTCACATGGGTGCTCTGTCTCTCCGCCCCTTCTTTCCTCTTCAACACGTAGCTACAAGAAGGGCTAGGATGGTGATACGCACATGGGTGCTCTGTCTCTCTAGGATGGTGATACGCACATGGGTGCTCTGTCTCTCTAGGATGGTGATACGCACATGGGTGCTCTGTCTCTCTAGGATGGTGATACGCACATGGGTGCTCTGTCTCTCTAGGATGGTGATACTCTCATGGGTGCTCTGTCTCTCTAGGATGGTGATACTCGCATGGGTGCTCTGTCTCTCTAGGATGGTGATACTCGCATGGGTGCTCTGTCTCTCTAGGATGGTGATACTCGCATGGGTGCTCTGTCTCTCTAGGATGGTGATACTTGCATGGGTGCTCTGTCTCTCTAGGATGGTGATACGCACATGGGTGCTCTGTCTCTCTAGGATGGTGATACTCGCATGGGTGCTCTGTCTCTCTAGGATGGTGATACTCGCATGGGTGCTCTGTCTCTCTAGGATGGTGATACTCACATGGGTGCTCTGTCTCTCCGCCCCTTCTTTCCTCTTCAACACGTAGCTACAAGAAGGGCTAGGATGGTGATACGCACATGGGTGCTCTGTCTCTCTAGGATGGTGATACGCACATGGGTGCTCTGTCTCTCTAGGATGGTGATACGCACATGGGTGCTCTGTCTCTCTAGGATGGTGATACGCACATGGGTGCTCTGTCTCTCTAGGATGGTGATACTCACATGGGTGCTCTGTCTCTCTAGGATGGTGATACTCACATGGGTGCTCTGTCTCTCTAGGATGGTGATACTCGCATGGGTGCTCTGTCTCTCCGCCCCTTCTTTCCTCTTCAACACGTAGCTACAAGAAGGGCTAGGATGGTGATACGCACACGGGTGCTCTGTCTCTCTAGGATGGTGATACTCACATGGGTGCTCTGTCTCTCTAGGATGGTGATACTCACATGGGTGCTCTGTCTCTCTAGGATGGTGATACTCGCATGGGTGCTCTGTCTCTCTAGGATGGTGATACTCACATGGGTGCTCTGTCTCTCTAGGATGGTGATACTCACATGGGTGCTCTGTCTCTCTAGGATGGTGATACTCACATGGGTGCTCTGTCTCTCTAGGATGGTGATACTCGCATGGGTGCTCTGTCTCTCCGCCCCTTCTTTCCTCTTCAACACGTAGCTACAAGAAGGGCTAGGATGGTGATACGCACATGGGTGCTCTGTCTCTCTAGGATGGTGATACTCGCATGGGTGCTCTGTCTCTCTAGGATGGTGATACGCACAAGAGTCCGCACTACAGTATGACCACATCCCGCATAACATTCCTTCTTGCTGGAGTTCAGAAGGATAATTATGAATTATATTTATTTCACTTTCATCTGGCACCGGAAGTTGCTCTGGAAGGAGGGTCACATGCGGAGTTCCTGTACAAATATGTCAACGGCAGCTGATGCAAGCCAACAGGGGTCAAAGGCTGGAGAGCGGAAACACTCCAGGGGGGGGAGGAGAGAAAAGCTGGGAGATGGAGGGGATCTGAGGGACCGACTTCAGCATAAGATAGGACCCGTTTCTGCTTCGGGGTGACACGATTCTTAGACTGGATACGGACAGCAGAAAAGGAATGCCCTGATAACCGCGGGGCGGGTAGAAGATTCCACAAACCAGGCCAGCTCTCTCGTGTCTGGATAGGGACAGCAGAAAAGGAATGCCCTGATAACCGTGGGGCGGGTAGAAGATTCCACAAACCAGGCCCGGCTCTCTCGTGTCTGGATAGGGACAGCAGAAAAGGAATGCCCTGATAACCGTGGGGCGGGTAGAAGATTCCACAAACCAGGCCCGGCTCTCTCGTGTCTGGATAGGGACAGCAGAAAAGGAATGCCCTGATAACCGTGGGGTGGGTAGAAGATTCCACAGACCAGGCCAGCTCTCTCGTGTCTGGATACGGACAGCAGAAAAGGAATGCCCTGATAACCGCGGGGCGGGTAGAAGATTCCACAAACCAGGCCCGGCTCTCTCGTGTCTGGATAGGGACAGCAGAAAAGGAATGCCCTGATAACCGTGGGGCGGGTAGAAGATTCCACAAACCAGGCCAGCTCTCTCGTGTCTGGATAGGGACAGCAGAAAAGGAATGCCCTGATAACCGCGGGGCGGGTAGAAGATTCCACAAACCAGGCCAGCTCTCTCGTGTCTGGATAGGGACAGCAGAAAAGGAATGCCCTGATAACCGCGGGCGGGTAGAAGATTCCACAAACCAGGCCCGGCTCTCTCGTGTCTGGATAGGGACAGCAGAAAAGGAATGCCCTGATAACCGTGGGGCGGGTAGAAGATTCCACAAACCAGGCCCGGCTCTCTCGTGTCTGGATAGGGACAGCAGAAAAGGAATGCTCCTGATAACCGCGGAGCGGGTAGAAGATTCCACAAACCAGGCCCGGCTCTCTCGTGTCTGGATAGGGACAGCAGAAAAGGAATGCCCTGATAACCGCGGAGCGGGTAGAAGATTCCACAAACCAGGCCCGGCTCTCTCGTGTCTGGATAGGGACAGCAGAAAAGGAATGCCCTGATAACCGCGGGGCGGGTAGAAGAGTCCACAAACCAGGCCAGCTCTCTCGTGTCTGGATAGGGACAGCAGAAAAGGAATGCCCTGATAACCGCGGGGCGGTTAGAAGAGTCCACAGACCAGGCCAGCTCTCTCGTGTCTGGATAGGGACAGGAGAAAAGGAATGCCCTGATAACCGCGGGGCGGGTAGAAGATTCCACAAACCAGGCCAGCTCTCTCGTGTCTGGATAGGGACAGCAGAAAAGGAATGCCCTGATAACCGTGGGGCGGGTAGAAGATTCCACAAACCAGGCCAGCTCTCTCGTGTCTGGATAGGGACAGCAGAAAAGGAATGCCCTGATAACCGCGGGGCGGGTAGAAGATTCCACAAACCAGGCCCGGCTCTCTCGTGTCTGGATAGGGACAGCAGAAAAGAAATGCCCTGATAACCGCGGGCGGGTAGAAGAGTCCACAAACCAGGCCAGCTCTCTCGTGTCTGGATAGGGACAGCAGAAAAGGAATGCCCTGATAACCGTGGGGCGGGTAGAAGAGTCCACAAACCAGGCCAGCTCTCTCGTGTCTGGATAGGGACAGCAGAAAAGGAATGCCCTGATAACCGTGGGGCGGGTAGAAGATTCCACAAACCAGGCCAGCTCTCTCGTGTCTGGATAGGGACAGCAGAAAAGGAATGCCCTGATAACCGTGGGGCGGGTAGAAGATTCCACAGACCAGGCCAGCTCTCTCGTGTCTGGATAGGGACAGCAGAAAAGGAATGCCCTGATAACCGTGGGGCGGGTAGAAGAGTCCACAAACCAGGCCAGCTCTCTCGTGTCTGGATAGGGACAGCAGAAAAGGAATGCCCTGATAACCGTGGGGCGGGTAGAAGATTCCACAAACCAGGCCCGGCTCTCTCGTGTCTGGATAGGGACAGCAGAAAAGGAATGCCCTGATAACCGCGGGCGGGTAGAAGATTCCACAAACCAGGCCAGCTCTCTCGTGTCTGGATAGGGACAGCAGAAAGGGAATGCCCTGATAACCGTGGGGCGGGTAGAAGATTCCACAAACCAGGCCCGGCTCTCTCGTGTCTGGATAGGGACAGCAGAAAAGGAATGCCCTGATAACCGTGGGGCGGGTAGAAGATTCCACAAACCAGGCCAGCTCTCTCGTGTCTGGATAGGGACAGCAGAAAAGGAATGCCCTGATAACCGTGGGGCGGGTAGAAGATTCCACAAACCAGGCCCGGCTCTCTCGTGTCTGGATAGGGACAGCAGAAAAGGAATGCCCTGATAACCGTGGGGCTGGTAGAAGATTCCACAAACCAGGCCAGCTCTCTCGTGTCTGGATAGGGACAGCAGAAAAGGAATGCCCTGATAACCGTGGGGCGGGTAGAAGATTCCACAAACCAGGCCAGCTCTCTCGTGTCTGGATAGGGACAGCAGAAAAGGAATGCCCTGATAACCGTGGGGCGGGTAGAAGAGTCCACAAACCAGGCCAGCTCTCTCGTGTCTGGATAGGGACAGCAGAAAAGGAATGCCCTGATAACCGTGGGGCGGGTAGAAGAGTCCACAAACCAGGCCAGCTCTCTCGTGTCTGGATAGGGACAGCAGAAAAGGAATGCCCTGATAACCGTGGGGCGGGTAGAAGATTCCACAAACCAGGCCCGGCTCTCTCGTGTCTGGATAGGGACAGCAGAAAAGGAATGCCCTGATAACCGCGGGGCGGGTAGAAGATTCCACAAACCAGGCCCGGCTCTCTCGTGTCTGGATAGGGACAGCAGAAAAGGAATGCCCTGATAACATTGGGGCGGGTAGAAGATTCCACAAACCAGGCCAGCTCTCTCGTGTCTGGATAGGGACAGCAGAAAAGGAATGCCCTGATAACCGTGGGGCGGGTAGAAGATTCCACAGACCAGGCCCGGCTCTCTCGTGTCTGGATAGGGACTGCAGAAAAGGAATGCCCTGATAACCGCGGGGCGGGTAGAAGATTCCACAAACCAGGCCCGGCTCTCTCGTGTCTGGATAGGGACAGCAGAAAAGGAATGCCCTGATAACCGCGGGGCGGGTAGAAGATTCCACAAACCAGGCCCGGCTCTCTCGTGTCTGGATAGGGACAGCAGAAAAGGAATGCCCTGATAACCGTGGGGCGGGTAGAAGATTCTACAAACCAGGCCAGCTCTCTCGTGTCTGGATACGGACAGCAGAAAAGGAATGCCCTGATAACCGTGGGGCGGGTAGAAGATTCCACAGATCAGGCCAGCTCTCTCGTGTCTGGATAGGGACAGCAGAAAAGGAATGCCCTGATAACCGCGGGGCGGGTAGAAGATTCCACAAACCAGGCCCGGCTCTCTCGTGTCTGGATAGGGACAGCAGAAAAGGAATGCCCTGATAACCGCGGGGCGGGTAGAAGATTCCACAAACCAGGCCCGGCTCTCTCGTGTCTGGATAGGGACAGCAGAAAAGGAATGCCCTGATAACCGCGGGGCGGGTAGAAGATTCCACAAACCAGGCCAGCTCTCTCGTGTCTGGATAGGGACAGCAGAAAAGGAATGCCCTGATAACCGTGGGGCGGGTAGAAGATTCCACAAACCAGGCCCGGCTCTCTCGTGTCTGGATAGGGACAGCAGAAAAGGAATGCCCTGATAACCGTGGGGCGGGTAGAAGATTCCACAAACCAAGCCCGGCTCTCTCGTGTCTGGATAGGGACAGCAGAAAAGGAATGCCCTGATAACCGTGGGGCGGGTAGAAGATTCCACAAACCAGGCCAGCTCTCTCGTGTCTGGATAGGGACAGCAGAAAAGGAATGCCCTGATAACCGTGGGGCGGGTAGAAGATTCCACAAACCAGGCCCGGCTCTCTCGTGTCTGGATAGGGACAGCAGAAAAGGAATGCCCTGATAACCGTGGGGCGGGTAGAAGATTCCACAAACCAGGCCAGCTCTCTCGTGTCTGGATAGGGACAGCAGAAAAGGAATGCCCTGATAACCGTGGGGCGGGTAGAAGATTCCACAAACCAGGCCAGCTCTCTCGTGTCTGGATACGGACAGCAGAAAAGGAATGACCTGATAACCGTGGGGCGGGTAGAAGATTCCACAGACCAGGCCCGGCTCTCTCGTGTCTGGATAGGGACAGCAGAAAAGGAATGCCCTGATAACCGCGGGGCGGGTAGAAGATTCCACAAACCAGGCCCGGCTCTCTCGTGTCTGGATAGGGACAGCAGAAAAGGAATGCCCTGATAACCGCGGGGCGGGTAGGAGATTCCACAAACCAGGCCCGGCTCTCTCGTGTCTGGATAGGGACAGCAGAAAAGGAATGCCCTGATAACCGTGGGGCGGGTAGAAGATTCCACAAACCAGGCCAGCTCTCTCGTGTCTGGATACGGACAGCAGAAAAGGAATGCCCTGATAACTGTGGGGCGGGTAGAAGATTCCACAGACCAGGCCAGCTCTCTCGTGTCTGGATAGGGACAGCAGAAAAGGAATGCCCTGATAACAGCGGGGCGGGTAGAAGATTCCACAAACCAGGCCCGGCTCTCTCGTGTCTGGATAGGGACAGCAGAAAAGGAATGCCCTGATAACCGCGGGGTGGGTAGAAGATTCCACAAACCAGGCCCGGCTCTCTCGTGTCTGGATAGGGACAGCAGAAAAGGAATGCCCTGATAACCGTGGGGCGGGTAGAAGATTCCACAAACCAGGCCCGGCTCTCTCGTGTCTGGATAGGGACAGCAGAAAAGGAATGCCCTGATAACCGTGGGGCGGGTAGAAGATTCCACAAACCAGGCCCGGCTCTCTCGTGTCTGGATAGGGACAGCAGAAAAGGAACGCCCTGATAACCGTGGGGCGGGTAGAAGATTCCACAAACCAGGCCAGCTCTCTCGTGTCTGGATAGGGACAGCAGAAAAGGAATGCCCTGATAACCGTGGGGCGGGTAGAAGATTCCACAAACCAGGCCCGGCTCACTCGTGTCTGGATAGGGACAGCAGAAAAGGAATGCCCTGATAACCGTGGGGCGGGTAGAAGATTCCACAAACCAGGCCAGCTCTCTCGTGTCTGGATAGGGACAGCAGAAAAGGAATGCCCTGATAACCGTGGGGCGGGTAGAAGATTCCACAAACCAGGCCAGCTCTCTCGTGTCTGGATAAGGACAGCAGAAAAGGAATGCCCTGATAACCGTGGGGCGGGTAGAAGATTCCACAGACCAGGCCCGGCTCTCTCGTGTCTGGATAGGGACAGCAGAAAAGGAATGCCCTGATAACCGTGGGGCGGGTAGAAGAGTCCACAGACCAGGTCCGGCTCTCTCGTGTCTGGATAGGGACAGCAGAAAAGGAATGCCCTGATAACCGCGGGGCGGGTAGAAGATTCCACAAACCAGGCCAGCTCTCTCGTGTCTGGATAGGGACAGCAGAAAAGGAATGCCCTGATAACCGCGGGGCGGGTAGAAGATTCCACAAACCAGGCCAGCTCTCTCGTGTCTGGATAGGGACAGCAGAAAGGGAATGCCCTGATAACCGTGGGGCGGGTAGAAGATTCCACAAACCAGGCCCGGCTCTCTCGTGTCTGGATAGGGACAGCAGAAAAGGAATGCCCTGATAACCGTGGGGCGGGTAGAAGATTCCACAAACCAGGCCAGCTCTCTCGTGTCTGGATACGGACAGCAGAAAAGGAATGCCCTGATAACCGTGGGGCGGGTAGAAGATTCCACAAACCAGGCCAGCTCTCTCGTGTCTGGATAGGGACAGCAGAAAAGGAATGCCCTGATAACCGTGGGGCGGGTAGAAGATTCCACAAACCAGGCCAGCTCTCTCGTGTCTGGATAGGGACAGCAGAAAAGGAATGCCCTGATAACCGTGGGGCGGGTAGAAGATTCCACAAACCAGGCCAGCTCTCTCGTGTCTGGATAGGGACAGCAGAAAGGGAATGCCCTGATAACCGTGGGGCGGGTAGAAGATTCCACAAACCAGGCCCGGCTCTCTCGTGTCTGGATAGGGACAGCAGAAAAGGAATGCCCTGATAACCGTGGGGCGGGTAGAAGATTCCACAAACCAGGCCAGCTCTCTCGTGTCTGGATACGGACAGCAGAAAAGGAATGCCCTGATAACCGTGGGGCGGGTAGAAGATTCCACAAACAAGGCCAGCTCTCTCGTGTCTGGATAGGGACAGCAGAAAAGGAATGCCCTGATAACCGTGGGGCGGGTAGAAGATTCCACAAACCAGGCCAGCTCTCTCGTGTCTGGATAGGGACAGCAGAAAAGGAATGCCCTGATAACCGTGGGGCGGGTAGAAGATTCCACAAACCAGGCCAGCTCTCTCGTGTCTGGATACGGACAGCAGAAAAGGAATGCCCTGATAACCGTGGGGCGGGTAGAAGATTCCACAGACCAGGCCCGGCTCTCTCGTGTCTGGATAAGGACAGCAGAAAAAGAATGCCCTGATAACCGCGGGGCGGGTAGAAGATTCCACAAACCAGGCCCGGCTCTCTCGTGTCTGGATAGGGACAGCAGAAAAGGAATGCCCTGATAACCGCGGGGCGGGTAGAAGATTCCACAAACCAGGCCAGCTCTCTCGTGTCTGGATAGGGACAGCAGAAAAGGAATGCCCTGATAACCGTGGGGCGGGTAGAAGATTCCACAAACCAGGCCCGGCTCTCTCGTGTCTGGATAGGGACAGCAGAAAAGGAATGCCCTGATAACCGTGGGGCGGGTAGAAGATTCCACAAACCAGGCCTGGCTCTCTCGTGTCTGGATAGGGACAGCAGAAAAGGAATGCCCTGATAACCGTGGGGCGGGTAGAAGATTCCACAAACCAGGCCAGCTCTCTCGTGTCTAGATACGGACAGCAGAAAAGGAATGCCCTGATAACCGTGGGGCGGGTAGAAGATTCCACAGACCAGGCCCGGCTCTCTCGTGTCTGGATAGGGACAGCAGAAAAGGAATGCCCTGATAACCGCGGGGCGGGTAGAAGATTCCACAAACCAGGCCCGGCTCTCTCGTGTCTGGATAGGGACAGCAGAAAAGGAATGCCCTGATAACCGCGGGCCGGTAGAAGATTCCACAAACCAGGCCAGCTCTCTCGTGTCTGGATAGGGACAGCAGAAAAGGAATGCCCTGATAACCGTGGGGCGGGTAGAAGATTCCACAAACCAGGCCCGGCTCTCTCGTGTCTGGATAAGGACAGCAGAAAAGGAATGCCCTGATAACCGTGGGGCGGGTAGAAGATTCCACAAACCAGGCCCGGCTCTCTCGTGTCTGGATAGGGACAGCAGAAAAGGAATGCCCTGATAACCGTGGGGCGGGTAGAAGATTCCACAAACCAGGCCAGCTCTCTCGTGTCTGGATAGGGACAGCAGAAAAGGAATGCCCTGATAACCGTGGGGCGGGTAGAAGATTCCACAAACCAGGCCCAGCTCTCTCGTGTCTGGATAGGGACAGCAGAAAAGGAATGCCCTGATAACCGTGGGGCGGGTAGAAGATTCCACAAACCAGGCCAGCTCTCTCGTGTCTGGATAGGGACAGCAGAAAAGGAATGCCCTGATAACCGTGGGGCGGGTAGAAGATTCCACAAACCAGGCCCGGCTCTCTCGTGTCTGGATAGGGACAGCAGAAAAGGAATGCCCTGATAACCGTGGGGCGGGTAGAAGATTCCACAAACCAGGTCAGCTCTCTCGTGTCTGGATAGGGACAGCAGAAAAGGAATGCCCTGATAACCGTGGGGCGGGTAGAAGATTCCACAAACCAGGCCCGGCTCTCTCGTGTCTGGATAGGGACAGCAGAAAAGGAATGCCCTGATAACCGTGGGGCGGGTAGAAGATTCCACAAACCAGGCCAGCTCTCTCGTGTCTGGATAGGGACAGCAGAAAAGGAATGCCCTGATAACCGTGGGGCGGGTAGAAGATTCCACAAACCAGGCCCGGCTCTCTCGTGTCTGGATAGGGACAGCAGAAAAGGAATGCCCTGATAACCGTGGGGCGGGTAGAAGATTCCACAAACCAGGCCAGCTCTCTCGTGTCTGGATAGGGACAGCAGAAAAGGAATGCCCTGATAACCGTGGGGCGGGTAGAAGATTCCACAAACCAGGCCAGCTCTCTCGTGTCTGGATAGGGACAGCAGAAAAGGAATGCCCTGATAACCGTGGGGCGGGTAGAAGATTCCACAAACCAGGCCAGCTCTCTCGTGTCTGGATAGGGACAGCAGAAAAGGAATGCCCTGATAACCGTGGGGCGGGTAGAAGATTCCACAAACCAGGCCTGGCTCTCTCGTGTCTGGATAGGGACAGCAGAAAAGGAATGCCCTGATAACCGTGGGGCGGGTAGAAGATTCCACAAACCAGGCCAGCTCTCTCGTGTCTGGATAGGGACAGCAGAAAAGGAATGCCCTGATAACCGTGGGGCGGGTAGAAGATTCCACAAACCAGGCCAGCTCTCTCGTGTCTGGATAGGGACAGCAGAAAAGGAATGCCCTGATAACCGCGGGGCGGGTAGAAGATTCCACAAACCAGGCCAGCTCTCTCGTGTCTGGATAGGGACAGCAGAAAAGGAATGCCCTGATAACCGTGGGGCGGGTAGAAGATTCCACAAACCAGGCCAGCTCTCTCGTGTCTGGATAGGGACAGCAGAAAAGGAATGCCCTGATAACCGTGGGGCGGGTAGAAGATTCCACAAACCAGGCCAGCTCTCTCGTGTCTGGATAGGGACAGCAGAAAAGGAATGCCCTGATAACCGTGGGGCGGGTAGAAGATTCCACAAACCAGGCCCGGCTCTCTCGTGTCTGGATAGGGACAGCAGAAAAGGAATGCCCTGATAACCGCGGGGCGGGTAGAAGATTCCACAAACCAGGCCCGGCTCTCTCGTGTCTGGATAGGGACAGCAGAAAAGGAATGCCCTGATAACCGCGGGGCGGGTAGAAGATTCCACAAACCAGGCCCGGCTCTCTCGTGTCTGGATAGGGACAGCAGAAAAGGAATGCCCTGATAACCGCGGGGCGGGTAGAAGATTCCACAAACCAGGCCCGGCTCTCTCGTGTCTGGCTCTTAGAAGTGGCGGCTTGAGGCCAGCGCGCCCGGCTTGCAGCAGAATCAGATGTTGTTTACTTAGCTGCTTCTAACGCGGATGACTAACTCATAATCTCTATTTGCTTTCGTTGGGGGTTGACTCGGAGACACCGAGCCGTGTGGTTGCCGAAATCGGCTTGTTTCTTTGGGACAACCTGCTTTTTTCTTACTCTACAAGTTTTCTTCGTAAATCGTATTTCTGAAAGAGTGGAGTGCCCTCTCAGTGCTGGGATCGGTGTTGTAGGGGAAGCTGTGTGCACCCTCCTTGCAGTTCACCTGAGCCACCCTTGGGGTGGGCAATCGATGACCCCCTGCCGTGGGGCCTCCACCGGAATGAGTGCCGCCCAGGCCCCGCCAGATCTGATGCGGGCCCGGTCTGCAGTGAATCTTCTCTCGGAGGAGTTAAGGGAATCTCTGCTCCGCAAGGGGTCCGCGTTTCCCCCTATGCCTTTCATTTCATGGTCCTCGAAGGGGGAGGGGCGTTTGAAGGGTTCACAGATCTTGTTTACGAGCGCTTTCCCTTCAGCCTACATGCAACAGTTACTTGGCCACATGCCAGGGCAGTTTTGCCAACTCCGCTGTGAGGCGCCATCAAGGCGGCCACATAAGGCACCCATCCGGGAACCTGGAGACTTGTGCACCCCCATAAAACATCCCTGTACCATGACTGACACGAGAAGGAACAGAACCACTAGCATGGATAAAACCAGCGCAATCCGGTACCCACGAACTGTGGCACCTCCATAACACAGCCTGTACCAACACACAGCCATGTGACGAGTAAAATAACTCCCACTACAACACGCGGCGCCAACAGGATACAACTTAACACATCCCTGATCCAACACACAGCCATGTGAAGGAACCAACTGCACCATCGAACGCTTAATCCAACGACCCACCCTCAGTGTACCTGAGAAATGGCGCACGCTTTTACCACCACCCTGTAGGAACACCCATCCACCTGAAGTATTGCAATTACACCCATGACATACTCCCTGTGATCAGGGACACCAACATGTTCAAAACCATAATACAGCCATGTACCAACACACAGATATCTGAAGAATCATCATCACACCCCCAAACAATCCCACCACCATCAGCGTAGAGAAGAACCGCTGCTTCTCAGGGAACATAACCGCAGCCATCACCTAAGTCACTGCTGTCAGACCACCCAGGAACCTCCATAAAACAGCCCTTGCCAACACAGAGCCACAGGAAATGACATAACCGCAGCCATCACCTAAGTCACTGCTGTCAGACCACCCAGGAACCTCCATAAAACAGCCCTTGCCAACACAGAGCCACAGGAAATGACATAACCGCAGCCATTACCTAAGTCACTGCTGTCAGACCACCCAGGAACCTCCATAAAACAGCCCTTGCCAACAGAGCCACAGGAAATGACATAACCGCAGCCATCACCTAAGTCACTGCTGTCAGACCACCAAGGAACCTGCACACCTCCATAAAACAGCCCTTGCCAACACAGAGCCACAGGAAATGACATAACCGCAGCCATCACCTAAGTCACTGCTGTCAGACCACCCAGGAACCTCCATAAAACAGCCCTTGCCAACAGAGCCACAGGAAATGACATAACCGCAGCCATCACCTAAGTCACTGCTGTCAGACCACCCAGGAACCTGCACACCTCCATAAAACCACCCTTACCAACACAGAGCCACAGGAAATGACATAACTGCCCCATCATTTAACACACCCTCAGAGTACCCAGAAACCCACACACATTTATTATACAATTCATCGTTCAACACAAAGCCATCACTTGCGAGCAGACAGAAACCTACTATCTCCATAACATAGCTATGACACAACCCAAGGCAAGGTGAAGAGAAGCTAACCCCACCATTACCAGACGTTATCTCAGAGACATATGTATAGTACCAGCTACAATGGCACAGTTCACTTCATGTCTACAACCCCCACTGCAGTTGTGGCGAGAGGCATAACATGAAACTTACTATAAGGACTCTCGTACCGGAAATGCTTGGTCCGCCTTCCTACAGGGCCACATGTCCAGGTAGTGCCTTCCATGTGCACCCACCAGCTTCGAAATCCAAGTTTTCACTTTCTGTCCAGAAGGAGGTGCGTAGGTTATTCAGATGAAAATGGGGGAGGCAGGCAGGTAGTAAGGCGGTCCTATAAGTCTCAGCGCAAGAGTCACTATGTTCAGTACTTACTGAGGTATCCTGTTTCCATTCCAAGCAGGCAGTAAGGCGGTCCTATAAGTCTCCGCGCAAGAGTCACTATGTTGAGTACTTACTGAGGTATCCTGTTTCCATTCCAAGCAGGCAGTAAGGCGGTCCTATAAGTCTCCGCGCAAGAGTCACTATGTTGAGTACTTACTGAGGTATCCTGTTTCCATTCCAAGCAGGCAGTAAGGCGATCCTATAAGACTCCGTGCAAGAGTCACTATGTTCAGTACTTACTGAGGTATCCTGTTTCCATTCCAAGCAGGCAGTAAGGCGGTCCTATAAGTCTCCGCGCAAGAGTCACTATGTTGAGTACTTACTGAGGTATCCTGTTTCCATTCCAAGCAGGCAGTAAGGCGGTCCTATAAGACTCCGTGCAAGAGTCACTATGTTGAGTACTTACTGAGGTATCTGTTTCCATTCAGGATAGGCAGTAAGGCGGTCCTATAAATCTCCGCCCAAGAGTCACTATGTTAAGTACTTAGGGGCCCATTACGATGGCGGGCGGACAAAGTCCGCCCGCCATCGCAAGGGAGCCAGGGACCGACCGCCGAAGTTGCGGCGGTCCCGCCATGTGCATTAGGATGCGCCCGCCACACTGGCGGGCGCATCGTGGCCCTTTTACATTGCGGGTGGATCTGCTGGCTGCAGACCCACTCGCAATGTAAAAGGTCTGTGCACAGCATTGCCATGCACTACATGGCAGGCACCACGTGGTGCCTGCCACGTAGTGCATTGCAATGAGGGGGGGTACCATAGGTACCCCCCATGTGCAACCCCCCGCAACGGGCCCCCACCAGCAAAACCTGCATGCCTTTCCATGGCTGATCACCGCCAGCATCATAATATGGATGGCAGTGTCTTGCAGACACCGCCACCATATTATGCCCCTTTTCCGGTCTTTCCGTCCGCCGCAGACCCCCCAGCCATACTAATATGGCGGGGGGTCAATCTGGCATGGATGGCGGGCGGATCGCCCCCGCGGGGCCAGCGGTGGCTACCGCCGGCCCGGCGGGGGTGATCCGCCCGCCATCGTAATGGGCCCCTTACTGAGTTATCCTGTTTCCATTCCAGGCAGGCCGTAAGGCGGTCCTATAAGTCTCCGCCCAAGAGTCACTATGTTGAGTACTTACTGAGGTATCCTGTTTCCATTCCAGGCAGGCCGTAAGGCGGTCCTATAAGTCTCCGCGCAAGAGTCACTATGTTGAGTACTTACTGAGGTATCCTGTTTCCATTCCAGGCAGGCCGTAAGGCGATCCTATAAGTCTCCGCGCAAGAGTCACTATGTTGAGTACTTACTGAGGTATTCTGTTTCCATTCCTCCTGAATGGTGCACACACCATAGAGAATCTTTAAATGATCTGGAAGGAGTCAGTAGAGATCTCTCAATACGGACTCATGTGCATTGTCTAGTGGTGTAGTAGACATTTGGCATTTGGGCCCTGAATAAACCACTCTATGGATCCCAGATGTGAACTGTACAACCTGTAGGGAGAGTTACAGGAACTAAAATCGTGATATTACCAAAATGCTGACATATATATTTTGGGGAACGTTCTGCCTGATCCCAAAATCATTTTAAAGGAAACAGCATTGACAATGTTTATATGGGCTGAACCCCACTCTTGAATTAAGTTAACCACCCTAAAATTGTCATACGTGATGCGTGAATTGGGTGTTCCTGTCACGGAATAATGCTACCTGGCTTCACATCTACACTTTTTACCTGAATGGCTGTCAGAGACCCATGGAAGGGAGAGAATATTGTTAAACGGATGCCACTAGGATATGGAACGTGCCGTGACAGGTCTTGTTTGCGGCATGTTCCTGGCCCTAATGAATACTGTCAGTGCGGGGTCGCATATAATCTCACAGACTTGGAAAAAGACAACTTTGACGGAGATGAAAATGTCATTCTTTACATGCCAGCTCCCTTTTGGGGGCTTACATGGGTTTTACAAATTGTATAAAGAAGCCTGGGCAGCGGTTGGTTGACCAATGGCAGGCAGTGGGATGGTTGACCAATGACTAGTAGTGGGATGGTTGAACAATGGCGGGCAGCGGATGGTTGACCAATGACTAGTAGTGGGATGGTTAAACAATGGCTATGACACATTGTGGGACCTTCTTAAAGAAAACAAAGTATGAACATTCGAGATGACTAGGAAACAGTCTGGGCTCAAGGCAGGCCCTTTCTGCCATACACTAGGCTATCTAGGGCGGCACATGACACAGAGGAGGCATTTCCGGGGGTTGTACAACGGAACGACGCAGGAAAACACATTGCATGCCTTAACCACGCATTTTTTAACCCGCATTTTTTCTTACACCGCTTATGCTTTTACAAGGTATGCCATTACCACACACTGTTCATATATATAAAAAAACCAAAGGGGATGATGGACGGAGTGTTGAACATTGCAAGCACTCACCCCCAGTCAACAGATCTGGGTTTAATCCATCATCATTCTTTAGCTCACTCTGCCACCCCAGTTCAGACATGGCCATATGCAACTCAGTCTGACCCTGTGCCTCATGGGAACAGTCCAGCCCGAACTGCCAAGCCATGTCTTCCCTGGACCGGAAACAAGCATCCTGGGACCGGTTTCTGGCTTACAGCCGTCATCAGCCAGGCTATCTTGAATCCAGTGGCAAAGTGAGCAAGGGACCCACGTCTGGGCATACCCTGCCAACTTAGGGCGAACATAGCAAAACCAAAGGGGATGATGGACGGAGTGTTGAACATTGCAAGCACTCACCCCCAGTCAACAGATCTGGGTTTAATCCATCATCATTCTTTAGCTCACTCCGCCACCCCAGTTCAGACATGGCCATATGCAAATCAGTCTGACCCTGTGCCTCATGGGAACAGTCCAGCCCGAACTGCCAAGCCATGTCTTCCCTGGACCGGAAACAAGCATCCTGGGACCGGTTTCTGGCTTACAGCCGTCATCAGCCAGGCAATCTTGAATCCAGTGGCAAAGTGAGCAAGGGACCCACGTCTGGGCATACCCTGCCAACTTAGGGCGAACATAGCAAAACCAAAGGGGATGATGGACGGAGTGTTGAACATATATATAAAAACAATGAAATGAAAGAACAAGCATCTGCAATGCAATAGGTCTCGCATTTACGCAAGTTTGAGCTATTGGCATTGTAAATGACAATGCCTTTTATTTATGTTTTGGTTTTTTAAACATTAAAAAAGGCATTGTCATTTACAATGCCAATAGCTTAAACTCTCGCAAGTGCGAGACCTATTGCATTCCAAATGCTTGAAGGCATCACTGAGTTGCCCCCTTCTGTCTCCAATGCCCCCCGAAGAGCTCCCTTTTTGCTACGAGTTAAATAAACAAGCCGGTGGTCACAACTGCGCACGAGAGACCTCCCTGCAGCAAGAGAAACTCATTAAAGAAAATAGTTCCTACAGACTAAAGAAGATGTACCGTGTAACAACCGAAGTAAAAGGGCCAGTCCTCATGGGACGTTACAAATGAAGACAAGATGGTACTAAGGAGGTACTAACAAGCCTAATAGCAAATCAGAAGCCTGCATTTACGAAGGACAATGGCTCAAGCCAATGACAACTAAGGGCGGAGAGTGGGTGGGGCTTCAAGTACCTACTCCAATACAGCATGACTCGCATAGCAGCACATGTGCTGCCCAGGCTCGACCTAACAATGTATTTGTGGGGGGGAGACCAACTTACCTTAAATGTTTGGTAAAGGCATCTGTTGTAAAAACATACAGGTGGTAAAAACATGCATGCTAAAAAATGTGTGGTAAAGTCACAACGTGGTAAAAACCTCGTTGTGAAGGCTGTTTCCCTTTCTGGGTAGACTGCTGGAAATCATGTCACAGACCCAGGGCGGATAACCACTGTCTACAATTGACAAAGCAGTATGGGGGGGATCGCACAAAGGGGAACCTACAGGTCAAACAGAAGTGGCAAAGGGGTTGTGGAACACAACGAGCCGATACCAAGTTGGACCAGACCCTGGACTACACAAGGAAAGAAAGCTTTGTGTAACTCCAGGTTTTCATTCATGCACTTCTGATTCATCGACAGGGCATACTACACACAAGTCATGCAGAAATCAAACAATCCATTATGCAGCAAGGAGGTGCCCTAGATAACAGTCTAAAAGCGATGTGGTATGGTCCTGTACAGTGGAGTAGGTGTTCTGGCACAAAGTAAATGGTGCCTTGCGTCCTATGTGGGAATGGCTACTAGTGGAAGACATACCGATGAGTATTGTTAGAACGGGCCCTACGGACAAGTTACCTTACTTCAGTAATGCTCTTTCTGGTGAATACCTTATCTAACTGCAGATTCCTTATCGTTGGAATATTTCCCAGGCTCCAGACTGGTTCCAGAAGTTTTCATAGCAATGCTCTGTGTCACTAGGTGTCTCTATGTGGCGCAGCTTTGACTTCGTTCCGCCCCGGAAGTGATGGAGCGGAGCCGCATATAAGCGCCACTCCTGCGCACCAAATTCAGTTCCTTTCTCTCCGTACCTTCGAATGCGGATCCAGAGATCTGTTCCCTTTTTCATCAGTTTGACAGATTTTTCAAACTGAATTCCAGTGTGAAATGGAAAATGTCCCCATCTAAAACTACAGTATTCAAACCATGCCATGACTGTCATAAACTGATGTCGGTGACTGTGAGTTGCGCTGCTCATATTTCAACTTGGGACACCGCTACAAATTGTGTGAGGAACGGGCTCTCTGGCACCCAAAGGTGACTTGAGTCTGTGAAGGAAAGCAGTATGTCGCTGAACATCAACCAATCTGTGCAAGTCCCACTCCTGCTCTAAGTCAAGGAAGCGGAGCCGTTCCCACTCTGGAGGCCAATTCCGTGACAGGTCTTGTTTGCGGCCAAGATTGTCTGGTAAGTTGAAGTCCAAGTTGAAGTGGAAACACAAGAAGGTGAAGCAGGACTCAACTCCATTCCATCAATCTCTATCTAAAGGGAAGTCAGGAGGCTGTCAAGGTGGCACTCAATCTTACTCCTGATCCTTAATTGAGGATCTGATCCTGATGGGGCATCTGGGACACCATAGCAGGAAAAGGCCTGTAGGGAGGCCATGCTGCATATTTTGGCCCTCTTTGGCTCCCAGTGGTGTTGGAGGGGCCTCCGGTAAAATTACTGCGGGGGATCTGTTTTCTGCACCGTGTGAGCCCCTGGAACTCGTCTTGTGGCATATTCTAAAGGAGAGGAATCTGCCGCTGGAAGTATCCATCAGAAATTAGCTGAAGACCTGGAGTGCTGGAGGGAATTTTACAGGAACACATGTACATTAAC
Source organism: Calotriton arnoldi (assembly GCA_963921515.1). Lineage (NCBI taxonomy): Eukaryota > Metazoa > Chordata > Amphibia > Caudata > Salamandridae > Calotriton > Calotriton arnoldi. The sequence continues at coordinate 1,064,929 of CAWUFW010002651.1, read as the reverse complement.
ACACCCGTCATGGTGGACGCGATCTGAGAGCGCCTATATCTGTCTGAGGATGGTGTCTCTTTTGATAGGATGACAAGGTCTGCCCACTGGGAGACCCGCAACCCTGTGGAATGTATAAAGTTGTTGATCAATGAACTACTATTTGGCGCACCTGATCTACCCTCTGTATGTTATGTGCTACAATATTAATATAGTTTTTGAAACAAAATGTTTTGTAAGCAGGAGGTGATGGGTAAGGGCTTGAGCTCATGGCCCTAATAGGTTTGCAATAAAATTGTGCTCTTACTACAAGTTCCTTATTCAAAGCTGTTGAAATAGGTCCACGGGAAGGTGAAGGGAGTTGCTCACCTTCACTGAAGGTGCCACAGCCAGAAGAAAGCTCCTGGGATATTACACTGGCTTTGTCTGGAGCCCTTCAGTGGTATCACACTGGGCCTCCCCCATGATGCCCTCTCAGACCTTACACCAGATTCTACCTGGGCAACCTCTCACTGGTAAACACCTGAGACGTCGAACAGTCATTAAATGAAGAGTCTCCTGAGGAGCCCTCAATGGGCCTCACACTAGGCTTTAACAAAGATACCCACCAAGCTCTTTCACCAGGGCACGCAACTCCTTACCCAACCAACCCAGAGGTTGCCCTGGTGGTTCTTTTAAATTGATGCGTCTGTATTGACCATCCTCAAAAGTGGTCTGCGCTCCATTCCAGATAGTGACAATAACTTCCTGCTGTCCTCTGGTGTATCGGAGCATTGACTCCTTGGGGCAGTCTGCCATTTGTGTGAACCTATTCTGCTGATCACGGCTCCCTTCTTGGCGGCAACTTCCATCCATTCAGGCGCCATGTCCCCCTGAGTGAGTACACAATTTCTTTATCACACTAGTGTGTACACATGTGTTTCTGTCAATACCCTTAACTGTGGTTAATAATTTCCCTGTTAATTACTGACATAGGTCCCCAAAATACTTTTGTCCTGATGAGGCCCTTGTATCCTAATAAGGGTCGAAACATCATCGACACAGATGAGTAACGGACACACTATGGAACTGCTAACTTTGCCACATGGAATAATCAAAGGATTTGTTAGTTACAAACTCATCAAGCTTTTCCCTATACTTTTATTGTTATATTTGTTTTATTGTTGCGGTTGCACTGCTGACATGTTGCAATGTGTTTGTTTATATATTTTGTTGTGTGAAATTGTTTTGTAGGTGCTTTTATGGACATTTTGTTGAAATGTAAACTTTGAGGATTCTTTCTCTTTAGCTTCACTCAGTACTGTGGTGGTCTTTGTTGACTTATCAACACTATGTCATTGATTGCATGAGGTTAACCTGGTTTAATACCCTTTATCAAATGATGCGATTGAGAACCACTGTTGCATTAAGATTGTGTTTCACCCAGGTGCCCATGGCTCTGAGGGTTGCTCTTGTAGCCTAATAAGGCTGTTACTTTATGACACGTGATGAATCATAGACAAGGCTGATCCCTCCAGGGCTGGTGACCTAGTATACTGGTAGGGCAGCTGCAAAATGGTAGCATTTGCTGGGAGCCTGCAAGACCGTCACCACCGAGGCTGCCTTGATATGTCTCGTGGCTCTTAAGCACGTCACACATTTTGTGGCATTGATGCTTCGAGGCACTCCGGTTCCGCTGGCATATTCCCTTCTAGGGTAGAAGGGCCTTTTCTCGACGTGGCTGCTTTTACCCACCAAACTCAGATGAATTGCTTCTTTCCTTTGCAAGTCACCTATTGGGGCCCACTACTGACCTAAGTAGCGAGCCTACTGGGTAGTCCTCTGGGTGCTCTGTTGGTACATATGGGTTTTGCCCCAGACCTCTACTCATTTTCTCTTCAGCAGCATTGCCACACTGTTTAGGCCCCTTCTTTACGAGGAAAGTTGAATTGACTCTTGCTGTAGGCATGATCAGGGTGTAATGGGCTTCTCCCTGTTAATAATCCTCCCACGGGGAAGTTAGACTGCACACTGGTCTGCCATTGGAGGTTCGACAGTTGGACTAAAGTCAGAAGTAAAGTTTCTTCTGTGCTACTCTCAGGCCTCTCCTTTGTGGTGGGCTCGCTAGATCCAACTCCTTCAACTGGATTAACTCTGGAACATACACCTCAGTTTGAGTAGATGCTCCATCAGCGAAAGAAAAGGAGGAATCGCCTGTAGCCCTGCTCATCTCCTAAACCTTACCACCGCACCGCGAGAGTCCGAGCACTTATCTGGGTATGCAGCCAGCCTGCTGCCTGCCCAACAGATCTCTTTTCTGGACGTAGTAGTGGTTGTAACGTCGGAGGTTACGGGGCAGCCAAAGAACAGACTAGGCCACAGGTTCGGGCCGTGACGTCACAGAGGGGACACGGAGACAGTTTGATGGCATTGGGCCAAAGACCCCGAGCGGTCTTGCGCCCCTTTATTTATGCCCTCGGGCGAGCCCGCCCTCGGGATGCGTGGGTGCGTGAGTGGCGTGCGTAAACGGGCCGGGTGGCTCCGTTACTACATCCCTCCAATCTTTTAGATACATCGACCTATTTCTGGAAAACCGCTCAGATCTTCCGAGCACAACACACAAAGTCTCTCAGTCTCTGATTAGGGGTCGGATTCGGCCGGAGCCCATACTTCTGGCTCCGGGAGCTCTTCCTTGCTTCTGAGCCTTCGGGCTTCTCCTCTGGTGCGGGTATAGCATCCTCAGGACTCGTCCTGTCCTCCACTGCCTCTGATTCTCTTCGGGGTTGCAATGGCACCTCCTCCTGGTGACTTCGCTGGACCTCCGCAGGGACCACTCCTTCACCCCCTTCCAGTTCTTCTGTGAGTTGGTCATCCATCTGTACGTCCCTGGGGACTCTTTTGAACCAGGAGGTGTTCCTTGTAACCAACCGGGTGCCCCGCATGGCCGATACCATGGTCCCTTGGATGTTGACTACTTCCCATGTTTCTGGCTCATATGGGGTGCGATACTTCCAGTTTGGGTGGCGGTCTTTTATTATCACTCTGTCCCCAACTTGAATGCTCATGGGTTGAGCCCTGCGAGCCCGGCTCGCCTTGTCATTATTTAACTTCCTTCTATTCTGTGCGGCGCTTTGATCCATCTCTGGAGGACTCCAGGATCGATTGGCAGGCACACTGTCTCTCGGGGCCCGTCGGAATAGCAGATGAGCTGGAGCGCACCTGGTGGTGCAGTGTGGGGTTTGGCGATTTGCACTTAGAAACTGCGATAGGCACTGCTCGGCATTGTCTCCTTTGTCCACCCCGATCCTTAGGGCCCGGTTCATCGTGCGCATGAACCGCTCCACCTCGCCGTTTGCCTGGGGCCACTGTGGAGTGATCTTCCTGTGTCGGATACCGCGGGAGGTTAGGTAATCCTGGAACTCTCTTCCTTGGAACGGCGGTCCGTTGTCGGATTTGATCTCGTCTGGCAGGCCCATCATTGCGAACGTGCGATCCAACACAGCCTTCACTTGGGAGAACGCCGTTGATGACACTACTTCCACCACCGGAAACTTCGAGTGGGAGTCAACTAGCACTAGCGTGTTTCGTCCATCTGGGAATGATCCAAAGTCGATGCTCACTTTGGACCATGGTTCCGGGCACGGGTCTTCGGTGATCACTGGGTGTGGCGCAGGATCGCCACTCGTGATGCTGCAAGAGTGACAGTTGCGTACTACCTCCTCTACCATTACATCCATTCCGGGGAACCAGACCTTGCTCCTCAGTCTGGCCTTGGTCTTCGATGTGCCTTGATGACCTTGGTGTGCCAGCCGGACCACTTCCCCTGCAGACTCTTTGGGATCACGAGGAGGCTCCCCTCAAAACCACTCCGTGAGGGCCTTCGCTGAGTTCGTTTTTACTCTCCACACCTGTTGTCGAAAGATTTGTTCCTCCGCCGTGAGGGAGCTGACGCCGTCCAGGAAGTGACCCCAGTTTCGGTTTGCCAATGTGCCCTTGACTTTGACGAGGCACTCGTCTGCCTCTGTGGCTTTCCCCACGTCTTCAAGCGTGAGTGCAACAGGACACGCTTCCAGGAGACCATGCGAACATACTCCTCGGTGTACTCTTCATCCGCCGGTGTGCGGAGCGACGGGGGTGAGCTAGGGTGGCGTGAGAGAAAATCTGCCGGGTTGTTGGCCCCTGGCCGGAAAATCACCTCGAAACTGTACGTTTGTAGCTGCACTGCCCATCTCTCGATCCGTGGAGGTGCGAGCCGAGCGGTGCCGGCAAAAAGCGGGACGAGGGGCTTGTGGTCAGTGACCACTCGAAATTCGTGTCCATAGAGGTACAGATGGAAGTGCTGGCACGCCCATTTTATTGCCAGAGCCTCTCGTTCTATCTGTGCATACCGCATCTCTGTGGCCGTCAGCGCACGACTGGCATATGCGGTGGGGACCCATTCTCTTGACTCGGTTTCCTGCATCAGGACGGCCCCTAACCCAACTGGGCTGGCGTCCACCACGACCTCCGTGCGTCGATGCGGACGAAAATATGCCATGACTTTGCTGTCGATGAGGGCGCTCTTGACTGCCTGAAATGCCAGATCTTCCTTGGCAGACCAGGCCCATGGTTGGCCTGCTTTCGTGAGGACACGGAGTGGCTCGGACAGAGATGCGAGGTTGGGGATGAACCGGCCACAGTATGTGGCCATTCCCAGGAAACTTCGTACTTCAGTGGCCGAGGTAGGTCTCGGGGCAGATCGAATGGCCTCTGCTTTCTTCGGGTCTACACGCAGTCCGTCCCTGGAGAAAATGTATCCGAAGAAGTCCACTGACTCCTGATAGAACGAACATTTGGATCTGTGTAGGGTGAGTCCATTGTCTGCCAGTCGCTGCAAGGTTGCTCGGAGGTGCGTGTGGTGTTCCTCGAGTGTCTTGGAGAACACGAGGATGTCGTCACTTAAGTTTATTACCCCTGGTAATCCGGAGAGCGTCTCCCTTATTGCATTTTGGAACATCTCCGCTGCTGACGAGACTCCAAAACTCAATCTCCTGTATCGACGTAGCCCAACGTGAGTGGAGAATGTTGTAATGTTTCGGCTGTCAGGGTGGAGCTCCAGCTGGTGATACCCCGCATTGAGGTCCAGTTTGGTGAACCATTTGGCGCCGTTCAGGTCGGCAACGATGTCGTCCATCGTAGGCGTAAGGTGTCGCTCCCTCTTTACGGCCTTGTTCGGCAGGCGCATGTCGACGCATAATCGAATGGCCCCCGGCTGCTTTGGTTTTGGTGCCACGACGAGGGGGGACACCCACGGGGTGGGGCCCGACACTTTTCTATCACCCCCAGGTCTTCAAGCTTTCTTAGTTCTTCCTCCACCTGCGGCCGCAGGTGGAACGGCACCCTCCGGTGCCTTAGCGCCATGGGCCGGACTGTTGAATCTACATGTAACTTAAACGTCTTCCCTTTCAGGCATCCCAGGCCTTCAAATAACATGGGGAAATCTTTGAGCATCTCTCGTGCGTGTAGATCGTGTACTTGATTAGCAAAAACACAAGTTCCAGGTCTTCTGCCGTGTGGCAACTGAGGAGGGTGCCCCTTCTCCCTTCGGTGACATGGAATTTCGTGCTCAGGCTCCGTCCGTCACTGGTGACGTCTACCTCCATGACTCCTCGTAGAGGGAGCGGCTCGTCACTGTCGTACGTGTATATCCTTGCTTTGGACGGTAGGAGCTGCGGGCGTGGCACTAGTTTCTCGTACTGGTCACTATCCATTACGTTGACAGACGCTCCGGTGTCTATGAGGGCACTCACAGGGAACCCTGCTACGGTGATACTGCACATGGGCGGCGGTCGGCGCGTGGATCCTTCTCTGCCAACGAATGACACAAAGAATACTTCGTCTTCTTCCGTCCCATAGTCGAAACCTGGCGATGGGTCGTCAACTTGGTTATTTGAATCTTCTAGTGTCAGCTGTCGTACCGCTGTTGTAAACCTACGCGGGCCTGGGGTGTTGCTCCGCCCTCTTCCGCTCCTGCAGACTTTGGCGAAATGATTTATTTTTCCGCATTGCGAACACGTTTTTCCTCTTGCAAAACATTTTCCTCCTGGTGGGTGATCCATGCCGCAGTTGCCGCACGTGTTTTTCTGCGTAGGCCTCGGGATTCCTCTCGATTGTGGTGGGCGTCTGTGGACCACATCCACTCTCTCCTCCTTGACATGGGGTGTCTGCTGTGATGTTGCTGGCCGATTCAGAGCCGCTTCCATTTCGTCCGCCCGTGCGTTGGACAGTTCATGAGACCTGGCGAGTACTAGGATTTCGTCGAGGGTGATGCCTGGCTGTCGCAGCACGAGGCGTCGTAGCGAGACTGACCGGCAGCCTTGAATGAGCTGTGCGCGGATTTCCGCCCTCTGATCTGGCAGCGTGCATGATGTTGCGAGCTTCCGTAAGCGGGCGTAGAAAACGTCTATGGTTTCGGCCTCTCCCTGTCTTGCTTGCCTGAGTTTGAACCATTCGAAATCCGGGTTGATTTGGGGATCAAAGTGGCGGTTCAGAGCTGCAACCGCCCCGGCGTAGTCGTGATCCTCCCCCTATCCGGCAAGGTCTCGAACAGGTCGTACAATTCTGCTCCTCCATAGCACATGAGGAGTGATCTCTTCACTCTCCCGTCCCTCTCTCTCACTCCGATAAAGTAGTGGTCCAGCCGACCGATCCAGGAACGCCATCGTGTTGCGGCTGTTGACGGGTCAGAGAGTTCACTGAAGGGTGGCAACGGGGCAGCCGTGCCATGACCTGGCGGAGCGGGTGCTTGATGTGCGGCCTGTTGCAGTGCGGGGGCCAGTAGTGCGTCCTGCTGAGGGGCCGGTGCTGCTGCGGGGGCACCCCCACCGACGGCGGCCGGGTTGTTCATTTTTTTACAGCCGGTACTCTCTGCACAGACACAGCAGGATGTGTTGTGATTTTCGTCGCAGTCCCCTTCGGTGTGATTATTGTAGCCGTCTTCACCCCCTACCAAGCAGCATGCTCAGCGCACGTGATGGTGGCGCTGGTGCAGGTACCACAACACAGGGTCTTCCCCCTGGAGTCTCCGGGCTGTGTGTGGTGTCTGTGCACTGGTGCCTTCTTGTGCTGTGCCAGAAAACGACTCCTAGGCTTGCCCCCTTTTTTTTTTTTTTTTTTAAGTCCTCCCCGTCGGGCAGGCTGTTGAAGGCACAGTAAGTGGTGCTCCTTATAATCTCCCTGTTCGCGAGGGTCGAGTTCTTCCCTCCGTGCGTTTTTTTTTCTTCCGGACGCGCTGTGGTAAGCGCGTAGCTTCACTCCCCGGCTCTACCACATGGCAGTGGGAGCGCGGCCGAGCAGCAGCTATTTTGGGCCCTCGTGAGTGGATGCTGCGCAACGCTGTGACAGGATGGCGCTCGCTCGCATTCACTCACTCACGCGCAGGGTTTGCCTCACCTCATGCGCTGCTCCACGCGCCGTAGACAACTCCTGTCCGTTCACGCTCCCTGCTGTGGCGCGCCTGCCGATGCGGCACACCCGGAGCCTGACGCGGCTCCCGTGAGGTAACTTCACGCGGGGTTGGGCACCCGCTGCCGGTCCAGTTTTGCGCCACCAGCGCGGACTGCGGGAGTTCCGGGAGTGCGGGGACACAGGCACCGGGCAGCAACTGCGGGTGCGAGGCGTGGGACAGACCCACCCTTCGTCGCCAGTGTAACGTCGGAGGTTACGGGGCAGCCAAAGAACAGACTAGGCCACAGGTTCGGGCCGTGACGTCACAGAGGGGACACGGAGACAGTTTGATGGCATTGGGCCAAAGACCCCGAGCGGTCTTGCGCCCCTTTATTTATGCCCTCGGGCGAGCCCGCCCTCGGGATGCGTGGGTGCGTGAGTGGCGTGCGTAAACGGGCCGGGTGGCTCCGTTACTACAGTGGTCACCTTGAAGGTGCCCCAACGGTAATGATCCCCTCTGCCCCTGGCAGAGCCTACAAGGGAAGGAAGGGTCTCATTGTCCTTATGCCTATTGTCAGCGAGACTTAAGAGGGACTACCATCCATCACACGTAGAGAGCTGGGGAGCTCTGAACCTTGAGAGCTGCCGCCGTGGCGGCTCCTCTGAAGGCACTGAGAGCTGGGGGAGCTCTGAACCTTGAGAGCTGCCGCCGTGGCGGCTCCTCTGAAGGCACTGAGAGCTGGGGGAGCTCTGAACCTTGAGAGCTGCCGCCGTGGCGGCTCCTCTGAAGGCACTGAGAGCTGGGGGAGCTCTGAACCTTCAGAGCTGCCGCCGTGGCGGCTCCTCCGAAGGCACTGAGAGCTGGGGAGCTCTGAACCTTCAGAGCTGCCGCCGTGGCGGCTCCTCCGAAGGCACTGAGAGCTGGGGAGCTCTGAACCTTCAGAGCTGCCGCCGTGGCGGCTCCTCTGAAGGCACTGAGAGCTGGGGGAGCTCTGAACCTTGAGAGCTGCCGCCGTGGCGGCTCCTCTGAAGGCACTGAGAGCTGGGGGAGCTCTGAACCTTGAGAGCTGCCGCCGTGGCGGCTCCTCTGAAGGCACTGAAAGCTGGGGGAGCGGCCAGTCGGCCACCAGGTTTTTAAAAAGCAGCTCAACAAACTGCCCCAACTCCGTCGGACCTCCAGGAGGGGCCCCACCATGGCAAACATGGCGTCCACCTGACTCTCAACAGGGGGCGGAGTGTCCGTTTGCCAGACTGGGCACTCGACAACATTTGTGGATGAATGCCTGTCTGTCAAACCCCAAATCACGCCCCGAGGTTCTGCTCACTCGCCGCACCAGAGCCGCGCCTTCAGAGGTGTGTGTAAAAGTCTCTTAGCCAAGGTTTGGCCACCAAGTTAACAAATTCACTGGAACCCTGAGTGTTAGTCAGCCCCACCTGTATAGTTTGAGCAGCCGATCCCACGGTGGGGCCGTAGGGCAGGATGTATAGCGGTGCTGATACATATACAATCCATCACACAGAACAAGACTCAAGGCTTCATCGGGGCGCTCTCCCGATGCGACAATACATCACGAGACCAAAGCGCGAGGGATCTGGAAATGCCAGCGTGATCCAGAGATGGCGGTACCATTACATGTATGTCGAAAGCTATGTTTTCAGCACAAACGTAAGCCTTCCCGTTACTTCAAACATGCAATTCACAGAATGAAGCAGTTCCCGGCATTGTGAGGGTTTGAGGCCACCGCGGTTGGCGCTATTGTGTCCTGTTAAGGAGGGCCTGGACCGGGCCGGATCTCTCTCTCCTGCTCTCACACCTGAGTAAACAGATCCTTCAGAGATCCGCTGCAGATGAGCTCACTCCTTCCAGGTGTAAGGAATATGGCCGTGTTTAAAGCTGAGAGTGAAAGATAGCTCTTGTGCAAGCAGTCCCTGGCACGCCCTCCTCCGTTACCTGTCTGCTGAGGACAGCGCGCCTGCTCCGCTGCCAGCACCCCCGGCGGCGCTGCATGACCTCAGCCCGCAGGAATCCTGCCCGCCGGGAGTGCAGGGCGAGCTCCGGTGCGGTGCACTCGGGCCGTTGGCATGAACGTTACCAGAGATGCACCCTAACCCACCGTCACCGATAAATCCCGCCTGGAATGTCTCCAGAGGCCGCGGCCTTACAGCCGTCTGTGAGCAGAAGGCAGACTAGAGAAAGGAAGAGCAGAGCCTCCATGTGACACGTGAGCCGACTGGTGAAAGGCTGAGCAGGGCCTTCGTGTGAGCAGTGTGCCCACTGGTGAAAGGATAAGAATGACCTTCATGACACGTAAGCCGACTGGTGAAAGGATGAGCAGGGCCTTCGTGTGAGAAGTGTACCGACTAGTGACAGGATAAGTATGACCTTCATGTGACACGTGAGCCGACTGGTGAAAGGAAGGGCAGAGCCTTCAGGTGGACTGGGAGGAACAGGACCTTCAAATTACCAGTGAGCCACCTGGTGAAAGGATGAGCAGGGCCTTCGTGTGAGGAGTGTGCCCACTGGTGGAAGGATGTGCACGACTTTGTCACTTGTCTCCCAAGTGATGAAAGGATGAGCAGGACCTACATGTGACATGTTTGCCCACTGGTGAAAGGATTAGGAGACGTTCATATGACCTTTGAGCAGACTGGTGAAATGATGAGCGGGGACGTCCTGTGACCTGCCAAGCGTGTAAGGACGAAGAACCAGTGGGTGGAACGGAGAAAAATAAGCAGGACCTTCATGTGACCAGTGTACCGACTAGTGAAAGGATGAACATAACCTTCACGAGAAGCCTGTGCCAACTGGCAAAATGGTGAGCAGAGCCCCTATGTGACGTGTGTGCCAACTGTAGAAAGGATGAGCAGTGCCTCCAAGTGACCTGCGTGCCGAGATGCGAAGATGAGCAGGGCTTTCATGTGACGTGTGTGCCAACTGTAGAAAGGATGAGGAGAGCCTAAATATGACCTGCGTGCGCAATAGTGAAAATGAGGAGGACCTTCATCTGACCTTTGTGCTGGTTGGTGAAAGGATGAGCAGGACTGTGCTATGCAGCATCGAGCATAGGAATATTATGGTATCAGAATACCGTGGACTGAATCTCAAGGAATGCGATGTCGAACGTTAAGTGCTAGAGAGAATGTACAGATTTACTATTCTTAACTCCACATCTATGCGCCTTCAGATATATATAATGGCACGGTACATATAAGTGGAGCAAGGTATAGAAAATCTCTACGTTACCTACCTTTCTATAGTTCGTCTCTGATATTTTGCTCATGATATTTCGTGTCCCTGAGATTCAAATCTCAATATTCCGGGAGCACAGCGATGAGCAGAACCTCAATGTGAGCTGATGGTGAAAAGATGAGCGGAGCCTTCATGTGACCTGTGAGCGGACTGGTGAAAGGATGAGCGGAGCCTTCATGTGACCTGTGAGCGGACTGGTGAAAGGATGAGCGGAGTCTTCATGTGATCTGTGAGCCGACTGATGAAAGGATGAGCGGAGCCTTCTTGTGAGCGGACTGGTGAATGGATGAGCGGAGTCTTCATGTGACCTGTGAGCCGACTGATGAAAGGATGAGCGGAGCCTTCTTGTGAGCGGGCTGGTGAATGGATGAGCGGAGGCTTCATGTGACCTGTGAGCGGACTGGTGAAAGGATGAGCGGAGTCTTCATGTGACCTGTGAGCCGACTGATGAAAGGATGAGCGGAGCCTTCTTGTGAGCGGACTGGTGAATGGATGAGCGGAGCCTTCATGTGACCTGTGAGCCGACTGATGAAAGGATGAGCGGAGTCTTCATGTGACCTGTGAGCGGACTGATGAAAGGATGAGCGGAGCCTTCATGTGACCTGTGAGCCGACTGATGAAAGGATGAGCGGAGCCTTCATGTGACCTGTGTGTCCAGCAATGGAAGGATGAGGAGGATGTTTATGTGACATGTGTGCCGACTGGTGAACGGTGAGTCAGCTGAAAACCTGGTATGAGAAGAAGTGGCCATCTTGGAGTGGGCAGAGACACAATCCAGAAACAGAGCGCCTTGCCTGCGAACTCTACCACTTTTGAATACTGGAAGAGAGGGCACTGAAGATCAGAACCAAGATGGAAAAGTGACAGACCTGTAATCCTAGTTCCAGGGTCATCCTCATCAAACTCATAAGCACTGAATAGTACGGCCCATGATTGGGATCCCGAAGCGATATATATATATCTATCTGCGCAATACCTTTTTGTAGAAAGGAGAACCACAATACTGAAGTATGTTTGCAGCCTATAAAAAGCTAAAAATGACAACATTTCATTTCATTTTAAAAAAGCATCCAATTTAATAAAATAGTTACTAAATAAATAAAAGTTACTAGGGAAAATCGCTCATAAATCTTATTTAAAAGGAAAAGGAAGGGGAATAAAGGGCAATGTTAGCAAACAGGTTTCAATGCACAGGCATGGAAAACTGGCACTGTGCACTAAACGCCTCACTGTAGCCCCTGCAACCCACCATGCTCCACAGGTGACAGTTAGGCCAGTCCATTTTTATGGAAAAAATAGGATGTTGTGTAAAAGGAAGAAAACACTGTATACCTTCTTATCCGGGGAGGTGGGTGGGTTGGTTATGACTATGATGAGATTCCCCTGGAACAGAACATGGTTTACAGGTAAGCAACATTCCTTCTCACCCAGGGGAGCCTCATAAATAGTCCAAAGCATTGCATAGAACAGCAAGCTCATCCCACAAAAGAGGCGGACAAGAATGAATTGCATCAGCTATCATCCCACAAAGATTCCGCGGGGAAGCTTTCCTTCCTTGGGCCTCCACGCTGGACATAGTGTCTAACTATATGCATGGATCTCCAGGTGTTGGCCTTACATATATCTGAAATAGACACATTCCTTGACAGAGCCACTGTCAGAGCTTTTCCTCTTGTGGAATTTGCTTTAGGCCTACCAAGAAGTGGCTTGTCATTTGATACGATAGTAAGATGCAAGATGCTCTCCATCTAGAAATGGATTGTTTGTTGTAGTTAAACCTGTCCTTACAGGATCATAAGGACCATATGTCTTATCTTGGCAGCATTTCAAAAACATTTTCAAAATACAGGATATGAAGAGCTCTCTCCGCTGAAGTTGGAGGATCTGGAATTCAGGTTGGTAAAGAAATGGTCTTGTTGAGATGGAAGTCTGAGACCACTTCTGGAAGAAAACTGGGATGAGTTCTCATGACTACTCTATTCTTATGAAAAACAGTGCAAGGTTCCTGAGAACATAAGGTGTGAATTTTGTATGGCAGTGTTTAATTTGTAAAAGATTAAGTACCAGGGCTCAAAGTATTTCTTTGGAGTCCACTGCAGCTGGCACCGCCCCAGCTCCAACCCCTGCTGTCAAGTGCCAGTGACAGCAGTACCTATGTGCTAGCTTAAAGCAGTGGATCTCAACCCGGGGTCCGGGAGCTAGGGATCCGAGATGCCTACTCAGGGAGTCTGTGACTGATTTGAAAATAAAATAATATTAACAGAACAGCTTAATAAAGTCTAAATAAATAAAGATGAAATATGTGCTGTTGAACATTTCTCCATGTTCCGTACATGTGAAGGAATTTGAAACTGGAGGCTAAAAATTAAATTAGTATCCTCAGATTAATTGGTAAATTGGTAAAAGCAGTGCAAGTCAAACAGAATATAGTATGGACGATAAGTGCCCTCAATTGAGTTTAGAGAAGCTCAAATCTTCCTATTAAATATTTGTTTCCAAATTAAATAAAATGTTTCACCATCTGTGCATTTGTTTGATGAATGCTTGTTCATGTATTTTTTGTGTATTGTTTTGCGGCTCAAATCATTGAAAAAGTATAGACTGGGATCCCCAGCTTCCAGTAATGACTCAATGGGGGTCCCTGGATTCTAACAAAGATTCAGTGGGGGTCCCCGGGTTTCAATAATGATTAATTGGTGGTCCACAGTAGTCAAAAGGTTAAGAACTACTGGTTTAAAGTAAAGTATATTAAATCACCACTGAGGAATGGAATTCTACAAAAAAGTATAGACACACAGGGCCACCATGTGGTGGATAAATACATGCTGGTGTAAAGAAAAAGGAGGTGGTGCTGAGCACCTGCAAACACCGGCACAAATTAAGCACTAGTCTATGGGCCGAAGTGATGCTTAACAAGAAGGCAGCCTTTGAGGTAATATGTTGTAATGATGCTTTTATAAATGGGTTCAAAGGGAGGACCCATTAGATTAGAAGGTCTCACATTCAGTTTCCAATGAGGAGAAGGGTATCTAACCCTTATAGACTCTACGAAATCTTTAATTACAGGAATTTTAAAGAAGATGTTTGCGAAGGAGATTTCCTATAAGCAATGATTACTGCAAGGTATACTTAAAGGGATGAAAATTGTAGGCCAGACTTTGCTAGATGAAGTAAGTAAGTAATCACCACCTCTTCTTGTAATTTGGAGAGAACTTGATTATTCTGAATGTACCAAATGTAGAATCTCTTCCATTTGAGTGTGTATGATATTCTGGTGAAAGGACACCTGGCCTCTCGTAGCATGTCCCTACAATCCTGCGGCAACTTCAGATGTCCATACTGTAATAATTCAGGAGCCAGGCTGCTAAGTTGAACGCTGGAAGGTTGGGATGCAGAGCCTGGACCCTGAGCTTGTATTGGGGACTCTCTCTGCGCGGCGACCTCCTATATGGTGGCTTGGATAGAAGTGGTATGTCCGTGAAGCACCACCGCCGGGACCTTTCCGGAGCTAACTTCATCATTCTGGCCTTGGAACGATACAGCTTGATAAAAATCTGTGTATCAATAGAATGAGAGGAAATGTGCACCAACATTTCTTTGACCAATCTATCAAAAGGGCATTTCTTTTTTTATCCTGACTGGTAGTATCGGGAGGCCCAATCTGTTTCCTGCATCTGTAATCCAATCTCAGTCTTGAAAGAGGGTTGGCAGAACTTCATTTCTGAAGACTCCCTTTCCTGTATTAAATGACTGAGAGAGTCTGCTTCTGCATTTTGCATACCGGGCACATGGACAGCAGTGATGTGCAAGTCTCTTACTATTAACCTTTCTAGATCGCTTGCAATTCTAGGTCTAGAATAAGAACGTCTCTGCTTGTTCAGATGATGCACTGCTGTATTGTTTTTCTGAACAAGAAGAGAGTTAATCATGAAGGAAACAGGAACAACTTCCAAACCAGTGGGACCGGTTTCAATTCCAGCAGGTTGTTATGATAGGCCTTCTCCTTCTCTATCCAGTTGCCTTGAGTCTTCAGATGACCAATGTGAGCGCCCCATCCCTGGAGAGATGCATCTAATTAATGTTTGAGTTGAAACCGAGTCTACTTGTCCTCCAGTTAGTGTTCTAGGTGCCTAAGAGGAAGTCTGGCATGAGGAACTATAAAAATGCAGGAAGCCATTGATCCTAGGGAGGGGGATAATATCTGTCGTCCTGTTGAATGAGTTGTTCGTAACAGATTGAGACACTTCAGTCGGATAGATAATAGTGTCTCCTCAGAAGGATACACTTTTGCGAGCAGAGTATCCAAGATCGCACCCAAATAATGTATCCTTTGTATTGGTGTGAAAGGTCAACTTTTATAAGTTGATGGAAGATCCCATCGGGATAGGGTGTTCAGATATATTAGAAGATGTTTCAGCTCTTCCGATGATGTCGCCTTTAGTAACGAGCTGACTAAATATGGGTAGACAACGATTTTCTGTCTCCTCAGATATGCTGAGACAACAGCCATACAGTTTGTGAATGTTCAGGGAGCGGACATCAGCCGAAAATGGTAGGACTTTGTATTAGAAGCGCATGTTTTGTAGTAGAAATCTTAAGAATTTCTGATGCGTCTTTATTATGGGGATGTGAAAGTAGGTATGCTGAAGGCCTATTGCACACATCCAGTTCCCCTTATGCAATTGGGGACAGGTTTGGTATATGCCAGCATCCTGAATGTTTCTCTCTTCATGTATTTTCTAATTATTCTGTGACCGAATATACGTCTGGATTTTTCATTTGTGCATTTTTTTTTTTTTAAATCAGATATTACAGGAATGAAGTCCCCATTCTATTTTGGTGATTGGGAACCTCCTCTGCTAAACATTTCAGCAATAAGATCAGCTCCCTTCTAATCCGCTCGTGATGATGTTTGACAATACTTCCCCATCGAAGTTGACTAATGGAGAGGGGAGAAGTCACTGTTTGAGAGGTGGCTTCCCTGACGTTGCAGATGATTGCTCACTTCTTCTTCCCCTTGAGGACTTACGTGGATGATACAACTATTTCCTTTGGTGGCCTTGCTGCGGATTTAGCCACTCAGGGGTTTGAATTCTCTGATGGAAGAAGTTTCTGCCGAAGGGCCTGTATCGTCTCCTATATTCTTTCTTTCTCTCCAGGCCTACTGCTCTTAATGACTCCATTTCAAATTTCATATGGCTCATTTCATCGCCCACATGAGAGCCGAAAAGAGAGTTTCCTGAAAATGGTAGATTCAGGATACGCTGCTGTGCCTCAGGTTTAATGATTTGATTGGAGACAAGCATCATCTATTAATGAAGGATTTCTTGGAAATCTAGCCTGTCTTCCCCTGACCGTCTCTCCCTGAATCTTTGAAGAGAATCCCAGAGGGATCTGTCGTACCTTCCCAATAGTGCAGTAGTATTAGCAGCTTTCATAGTTGCTGCAAAGTTTTCACACATTTTCCTTACTACTGAATCCATTCTCTTGCTTTCTTTATAGAGTAGAACAGAAGGAAGAGTCACTGTATGCCACTTCTTTGTGATTGAGACAATTACAAGTCTGGTTGCGGATCTGTTCTGAAAAAGAGAGGATCTTGGTCCGGAGGTCTATATTTCTTCAGAAGTCTGGATGTTAAAGACTTCACTGAAGCAGGAGCCAGTAGAAGTTGCATGGCAGGATTCAGCAACACAGGAACCAAAGGAGGAGGAGAGGGTTAGATGCTGATCTGTGATGCAGAGTGTTAAAAATACCAAAGCTGCCGTTGTTGGAGTTGGCATGAGTATGTTCAGTTTTGCTCCTCCTCCTAACAGTACCTCATTGGCTGCAGTCTTAATGAGGATGATTTTCAGGCAGAAATATAACACAGACCCTGTGAGGGTCTAACTCTGCCATCCTTGTCCCACAAGCAGATATTTCATAAAAAGCTAAGTCATCCCGATACAAAAAAAGAGCATTTTCTGTCAGAAACATATGTAAATACGCTCCTAGATTTAAAGATGTCAAGAGAAGGAGAAAAGTAAAGGTTTGGAAAAGAGTTCCAAAATGAATTAAAGCCAGAAAGACCGAGCTTGGTGTCCCAGGATCCTGTTGCCAAGAGTCGGAAAAAAGAACTGACCTGTCACCTGTGGGGCATGATGAGATTCAGAGGGAACAATGAGGCCCATAAAACAGTGCTGGTTTTCATATGCATTTGTATTCTACATGCTAACATTTCCCTTCAATAGCTTTTCTTTAAAAAAAAGGTTTGTGAAATATCTTCTCTAGTCACTTTTATTTATTTAGGGGCCATTTTATTAAATTGGATATTTATTAAAATGAAAATTAAATGACATTTAGACATTTTTAGCCTTTTTATAGGCTGCAAGCATACTTGTTTTTATTACTATGGCACTCCTTTCCACAGAATATGTACATATTTATTTATAAATATTGTTCAAGTGCTCCGGGATCTCACGCATGGCTGGGACGATTCAGTGTTTATGGCTATTGATGAGGATTCCCTGGAAGACAACCCTTCACATTCTCAAAGGGGCAGTGTGCTATCCTGGAGATACTGTGAATCTACACAGGACTTTACAGTTTGACTGAGTCCAAGAGGCACTCTATGGAAGGGATTTTGGGGCAGTCATTCAGTCTAATCCAAAGAGAAACTGAAGGCTGTCCGTGAATTGTCAGTCGCAAAGGTGCCACTGCAAAAGGATGGAAAGGTACAGAGCAGATGTTCCTAAGAACACGTGAGAGAACAATCCTTTTGCAGATGATTTAAAAAGTGGTCGCAAAAGCACAATTGTGATGACCCAGAAGAAGTGCTTTACTGACTAAAAATCCCATTTCACTAAGAGGCAACAACTTGAGGTACAAAACATATGAAAAGGACATAATAAACTGAAACAGGCCCCGAGCAGTGATTTGCATCTTTGCACTTCACAGTGAACAACAATAAGAATTATTTCCATCAGTGCAGTCAAATTTACTATACTGTATAAAAAGACGGCCTTTGCAGACAAAGTTGCTAAGAGAAAAGTAAATGCTACAATTTTCAAAGGGCAAAGATCTTTGAAAAGAGAGGAATGAGTCATAAGTATTCTCAAAACTAAGGGTATTATTTAGAATTTGGGGGACAGAGTATTCCACCACACAATGGCAGAGTACCTTGTCCGCAAAATTTACTATCCGCCCACTCCAGTTATTCAGGCGAAACATCATGTTTCCACCTTTGGAGCCCGGGCTGGCTCAACTGGTGGAAACCTTACACCGACACCCCGACAGACAATGACCTGTCAGTCTAAGTATCTAAGACTGTCCACCTATTTAGGGTGGACATTCTGATGTACTTTTTTTCCTCTCCCTGTTTCCGAGGGGGGAAAAAAACGACCCCACACTCTGAGAGAAAACTCCCAGGGTGTGAGAGCGATTGTTTTTTATTTTTCAAAAACAAACTCCCACTTTAGATGACCTGCAGTAGCGGCTGCTGGCCTAAAAGCATCGAGATTTCCACCTGGCAGGCACATATCTGCAAATATGTGGGCTGTAGTACTGCCCGACATTCCCTAAATAACCCCTTAGGTTCAATCCAAAGTGGAGCCTAGTTCTGATAATTGTAAAAGAGCTATTCACGCTGCAGATAACATTTCTAAGAGTAGCCTAGACAGTGAAGCCAGTAACTAAGCACTGCTAGTTTGACAGAAGGAAAGAAGAGGGACAGTTGTAACTGAAGGTCACTTTTCCATACAGAGCTTAAGCACAATAGAGAGAGGAGGCTTGTCAAAAGTGCATGCAATCATAATTTGTATGATGTAGGCAGAAACAACATTATTTGCATGTGTGAGTACTTTATTTCTTTTTGATAAACACAAGAAGCATCCCGTGCGCATGATGGTCAAATTGGAACAAAGCAAACACAAGGAGATGATGGACGGAGCGCTGAAACTTTTCAACCACTCACCTCCAGTCGCAGATCTGGGTTGAATCCATCTTCGTCCTTTAGCTCACTTCGCCACCTCAGTTTAGACCCAGCTAAATGCAAATCAGTCTTGACCCTGTGCCTCATGGGAACAGTCCAGCCCGAACTGCCAAGCCATGTCTTCCCTGGACCGGAAACAAGAATCCTGGGACCGGTTTCAGGGTAACACCCCTCATCAGCCAGGCTACCTTGAATCCAGTGGCAAAGTGAGCAAGGGACCCCCTTCTGGGCATACCCTGCCAACTTAGGGTGAACAAAGCAAACACAAGGAGATGATGGACGGAGCGCTGAAACTTTTCAGACACTCACCCCCAGTCACAGATCTGGATTGAATCCATCATCGTTTTTAGATCACTTCGCCACCCCAGTTCAGACCCAGCGATATGCAAATCAGTCTTGACCCTGTTCCTCATGGGTAAAGTCCAGCTCTAACTACTAAGCCGGGTCTTCCCTGGACCGGAAACAAGCATCCTGGGGCCAGTTTGTGTTTGATAAACATAGGAAGCATCCCGGTGTGCATGATGGTCAAGTTGGAATAACCAGTGTACTTACACTGTATTGTAGCATTTATATAGCACTTACTACCCTGATGTGAGGCACTAAAGCACTTGCTTACGTGGGCAGAAAGATACGCCATGTAAGGTGTGTGGTTGGAAGGTTGCTGTCTTTGTTTTGTGATCCTATGTGGGGAGTGTTTTCATGTTGTGTGTGATGACCATTGAGGTGCGGTTGTTGTGTTCTGGGACGCTGCGCTTAGCAGTATGGTGGATCATGAGGTGTGAGAGACAGAGGGGCCATTTATGGGTTTTTCAGTATGCGAGCAGCTTCGAGCAGCTCTGCAGGTGCCTTTATAGTATTTCTTATGATCATAGTCCACTTAGCTGGTTACTGCCCTGGGTTATCCAACCGGAAACTTTGTTTATAATTGTCATCCTTAACTGGCATGGTTGGAGAGAGAAAAAAGAGGAGAGATCTGCTGGGACAGGATTGTTACTATCACCCCACATCTGCGGATCACTGTGAGATGCAAAGAAGGGGTCATAGTCTACGGTTATTTGGGACCTGAAGTGATGGACTAGATTAAAGTCCTCCGACGGACCAGCAGTATGTGATAGATCTCTTCAGTAATTCCATGCCTGCTCACTTGGTGATGGTTGGGTATTGGTGATACAGTACTGGTGACGGACAAGCCCTGTAGCAGATATGTCATATGTCAGTGAGAGGGGTGAGTTACAGTTGGCTGCTGACCGCTCAGTATTATGATATTAGTGTGGGACAGAAATGTTATATATGAATTGACATAACAATATAATACCCGGGTGAACCATAGGTCAGCCCATCTTAGCTCACTTGCATATAAAAAGTAGTTTCTGGTTTGGTTGTTCCGTTTCTGTGCACTGTAAGCTGAAGATTGAACTTGAAGGTGCAAATGTTTTTCCGGGTTCTACACATGCATTAACACATCAAACTCAGACTTGCTGCCTTTGTCAATGTTTGTTTACATGAAGTAAAGAGAGTTTTAAACTGGTATTGTAAAAATAATAACCAGGACTCACCTTAAATATGGGCTAGAAAATGATATGAATAGGATTAGAGGAATATGCCATCTTATCACGCATGCAATTACAACGCATACCATTACAACGCATACCATTACTCCGCAAGTCGGGGGCGCTGGATGCTGGAATAGTATAATTTACTATTCCAACTCCAGTCTGTGCAACAGTAGGGAAGGTGTTGGATTTTAAATCCAACACCTTCTGACCCCTCCACAAGTCGTTGTTCTGACTTGCGGAGTAATGGTATGCGTTGTTACAACGCGGTCGTTGTAACGACCGCGTTGTAATTGCATGCGGTGTTCTTGATTAGTGGTAAACGATTAGAAATCATGCCAGAGAGGGCCAGCAGGAGCGCACAAGGGTCTTTACGAAGAGAAATTTAAATCTCTAAAGTCTGGAACAGCAGAGAAATGACAGTGAAATTCAAAGACCTCCTGGCTGTAAATACCGCACAGGAGGGGCGTGTTTCGGCAGAACTGAGGTTCGAAGTAGGCCCCGTCAAAACTGTTTGGCAGTATGCGAAAGTGTGGCAAGATAATAGGCACTGCTTATAGCTGCCTGCTCGTAGTTTTCCAAGGGTTTTCATTTTAAAAATAAAAAGGCCAATTAGAGTCCCTGAAACTGAGGAGCCCTGACCACCGTCCAGCCCTAGAGGAGACGAGTGTCCGGGCACCCCCTGCCGGCGTGCTACCCCCCCTCATACAACTAACCCTCCAGCTCAGGGATCCTCGGTGAATGTTGCCAGCACACACTGATCACTCCCACGCACACCCCACTCCTGGCAGCGCCGCGGTACCGTGCAAGAGCTCCGCCTAGAGCATCCAAGCCTTGCTGCCTGCTCTGCTCTGCTCAGACTTGCCATGTTTGGCCCGGAAGCCGCACCGTTCGCTGGTTCTCAGCCTGGCTTGGCTGTGAAAGCAGTGCCGAATATTGTGAATACTGCTGCCTAGAGTGCCTCTGTGGTCCCACAAAGCGAAAGTTAACATTTTGTAACTGTTCGTCCTGCAGCGCCCAAGCCCTTGACGGGTCCCTTTGAGGACGTGAACAGTGCACAGCCAAGTTCATGACTTACAAATCAGGGTACCTGGTGTGGTGCTCTCAAGTGTATGCATACAACAACACAATAACATTGATAGAGCCCACAGCTTCTACCGAAGGCAAGTAGCAGTACCATAACTAACCAGGCAACCAATCCCAGAATCAAAAACCCTCCAGGCACGAATTAAAAAGACAAATTTTCCAGTTCTTTCTAAAAATACTTTCAGAGGGGACAAGAGGAAGGCTGAGAGGGAGAGCTTTCCAAAGCTTAGAAGTGAGATAAACAAAAGATCTCCCAGCTTTGCGCATCCAAAGAAATTGAAGTAACTTTAATTTATTCGATTTCAAGGACCCCACCTGATGGTAAGCTTGGACTCTTCCTTAGCTAGCGAGGTCCTTTACGTTCAAATGCTCTATAGGCAATAGTTAGTGCTTTAAATTGAATCCGCTTGGCTACAGGCAACGAGTGTAGCTGGTTGTATTACCATAAACAGGCCCAATATAGGGCCAACTAACAGAGTTTTAACAAAAATGTCCATTCCTATAAAGCCTCTTGTAACCTGCCCATATCTAGCTAAATAGAATGGAATGTAGAAAAGATTTAGTTGGACCCGGTAGAAGGCAGCATCGCCAAGACGCGCCGGTCGACTTTCTCATGCTACAAAGGTATGACCTGACAAACTTTGATAGAATGTGGACTTGCTGGGAGTGCCGTCTGCTCCTTAGCTGAGGAGTGGTTTTAGAATATATCGAAAACTTCGTTACTATAACCACGAGACTGGCACACCAGTTGCCGCAAACAGTGTTTTATTTTCCAATAACAGTAGTTGAAGAGTAAAACATCTACGGTTTTGGCAGCCTTGGACGCGATGCCGGGAGAGATATATATATATATCTCTCTCTCACATATGGACAGCATACTGTCTACTCTTGCACAACACTGCTCCTACGCCTGGCCTCCAAGGCAGCAATTTTTCAAACTGTGGGGCGAGGGATGCCCAAGGTGGCCCGGGCATAAGGCTTCGGCAAGGAGGACTGCCTCAAGCACTTCACAACTCCTATGACTCCTTGTAAAATAACTGTGGAGCTCATTATACTGTTGTCAATGCGATGCCTTTTTAAACCTCACTATCACCCTGCATGTCACGCTTCCTTTCACCTAAATGTATGTGAGCACCTGAATACTATACAAAAAATTGTAAAATAAATGTCTATCATTTATCTGACCTACATGACCTTCCTTTGATCTTTCCTTTGCTCCCTCATGAATTAATTTCAAAATCTTAGAACCAAGTGTTCCCTGCTGGGTCACTTTCTCGCTTTGGACCATTTAGGCCACACCTGAACCATTGTTTCCTAAATATCTCGCCACCCCAGGTTCACATATTGGGGTACCCTTGTCTTCTCAAAAACCAACTAATTACTGTAGCACCATTAGAGGCAGCCAGGTTTTCTGACAGCACAGACCATAAGACCAACACAAGACAGTCGAGAACACACCCGGATGCCCTTATAAAAATCTGATGTTAAGGGTAAAAATGAGGATGGAAATCAACTTGGAAGGGTGAAGACATTGATCATAAAACCAGTTGTTGTCAAACTATAATTGAGATATCTAATGGGCAATCAATGCACGAAGTACAAAAATCATGTTCCATAGAATCCATTTATAAGGAAGAGTAGAACAGATGGGGCCTCTGGATCAAATGGGTTACCCGCTGCCCCTTTCAAAGCTTCTCCAGAGCTCTGGGCGAAACACCTTAACCTCCTTTACAGGGCAGTGATGTTACAACAGGGAGACCCAACCTCTTGGCCTGGATCAATAATTCACCCAAATTTTAAAGGGAGTGTTAGAAATGGGATCTCTAGTTGGCAAGGGCTTGCACCTTTGTCCAAGTAGGGACCCTTCTTCCTAGTCAGGGTAAGGGTGTTACACTTGTGAAGTAACCCCTGCTCACCCTCGTGGTAGCTTGGCACGAGCAGTCAGGCTTAATTCAGAGGCAGTGTGTAAAGCATTTGCACATAACCAACAGTAATACAGTGTAAGCACTACAAACGGACACCACACCAGTTTAGAAAAATAACCAATTTTTATATACTTAAGACAAGACCAATTACGACAAAAATCCACAATACTATACTTTAAAAATGAATACTTGATAAGGTAACTTCTTCTTTGCAGGAATAGTTCAAAAACAAAGTTCGTATGAGTCGGTAGCTCCGTCCGAGCCTACCGCGATGCTGAAAACCACAGAGTCTAACAGTTCCAGCCGACCGCGTCGATACGGGCCAGCAGAGTCGTGAACAGACTCGGTCACAGTACCTTTCTCGTTGTGGCTGGTACGGAGTGTACGAGCCGGTCGGCGTTCGTCGCAGTTGCGGTGCAAGACGGAGCGATGCAAGGTGCGGTGTCCCTCGATGCGGTGCAGGCAGCGGCTCGATGAGCGTCGTGCAGACGGAGTCGGTGAGTCCAAGGCGTGCGATGCAGGGTGAGACGAAGCTCGATGCGGTGCTGACAGGTTGCGATGCAGGCGACCAAGCCGGAGTGCGGGAGCTGGCGTCGGACAGCGGTGCGGGTCGGAGCGGTGCGTCGGAGACGTGCGAGCGGTGCCCCAAATGCGATGCGGTCACGACTCTTGAGCCAGTTGCAGCGTCCGCGTCGGTCGGGTCCGGCTGGTTCAGTGAAGCGATGCGATGCGAACTGCGGTGCCCACAGGTCACGGTGCAAGCAGCGGCTCGGTGTTGGCGGCGTCGGACGTCGCCACGGTGAGACCAGGGTTGCGATGCGAAGCGGGGCGATGCGGTCTGCGGTGCAAACAGGTCACCGGTCAGGGATGGATTCGGTTGACGGAGTCGGTTGCAGTTCCCTTCCTCTGTGGCAACTGAAACAGCGTTCCAGAAGCGGTACCCAGAGGCTTGTGAAGTCTTTGTAGTCCCTGAGACTTCTTAACAGGAGGCCAGCTCGGTTCCAGGCCCTTGGAGATACTCAGCACAAGTTTGTAGAAAGTTCAGTCCTTTCACTGCCCAAGGCAGAAGCAGCAGCTGCAGGCCAACCCAACAAAGCAACAACACAGCAAAGGGGCAGTACTCCTCCTGGCAGCTCTTCCAGCTCTTCGTCTTGGCAGGTTCCTTGATTCCAGCGAGATCTAAATTCATGGGGTCAGGGCCCCAATATTTATATCCCAAATTCCTTTGTTCTCTGAAGGCAGAGAGGCCTTTGCCTAGTCCAAACCAGTTCTGGAGCATTTTGTTGACAAGTCTCCGTCCCTTCTTTCAGTGAGTAGGCCAGAGACATCAGACGCACCACAGGAGGTGGAGCCAGCATTGTGGAGGGAAGGCACTGTCCTATTCAGGGCCCAGGTGCAACCCCTCCCACCCATCTACATGTAGATCTTGCTATTCAGCCCTGCGCTGACTCACCCTGTCTCCTGGCATCCCCCAGCCCCTGTCACTCACACTCCAGACAAGGAATACACAACCTCGCAGAGGCAGGCTTGGATGGTTAGACAAGAAAATACCCACTTTCTAAAAGTGGTATTTTCAAACACAGAATGTTAAAACCAACTTCACTAAAAGATGCACTTTATCATTCTGAGTCCAGGCATACTAAACTCGAATTTCTACCATGTTCCCGGGGTCAGTTAGGATTATAAGCTGTAATAATCAAAACTGCCCGTTCTGGCCTAGGAGGAACAGGTAGCCTTGCAATAGTGAAAAACGAACTAGGCTGTAATTCACTATCAGGACATGCCACACACACCAGGGCATGTCCTACCTCTCGCATACAACGCACCCTGCCCACAGGGGTACCTTGGGCCTACCTTAGGGGTGACTAACATGTAGCAAAGGGAAGGTTTAGGGACTTGCAAGTGTGTGCACTTGCCAAGTCGACATGGCAGCCCCAGGCTGCGCACAGGCTCTGCGATGGCAGGCCTGAGTTACACTTTACGGGCTGTTTGCGTGGGTGGCACAATCCAGTGCTGCAGCCCACCAACAGCATTTGGTCTAAAGGCCCTGGCACTCGCAGTGCACTTTACAAGGGACTGACACATAAACCAAATAGGCCAATCATGGAAACACCAATCCATAACACATTTTATACAGGAGCACTTGCACTTTCCTACTGGACAGCAGTGAGGAAAGTGCGCAGAATCATTACACCAGCAAAAACAGAGTCAAAACCGGGAGGTCAGAAAGCAAAAAGTCAGGGGAAACACGCCAAAAGATGCCAAGTCTAACAGGGAGAGACAGAGGCGATCCAGCAAACTATTGGCTAATTGCACTGCTCGACACCGAGGCCAATTATTTTGCAAATGTAGTGCTACGAGATCTCCAGGCATGGGTAGATAGCCAGGCAGTAATCCCATGGAAGCAAACAGGATTCCGTGCTGGTCAGGGGACACACAAATATGGCAGCCCTAACACTTTGTATGGCAAAATCAACACTTTACGCTTGCTTTATAGACGTTAAGGCTGCATTGAATAAGGTCCAACAAGACTTACTTTGGCAGAAACTTATCAGCAAGAGGATCCCACCAAAAATCATGAAAGCCATGCAACTTCTCGACACCAAAACATGACTACCTATTAAGCATGGAGATGGTACAAACCTCTGCAAGGAAAGCTACACTACTATAGGCCTAATGCAAAGGTGCGTTCTTGCTTGTTTACTGTTTAACACCTACATCTCAAGCTTGTCCACTGAACTTAGCTCTCACACATCATATATGCAGATGATCTCCTCTTAATGAACATGACCCCTATTGGGCTACAATGGCTACTCGAAGCCCTACTCTTTTTTTTACAAGATGTTATAAACTTGAAATCAATTACAAAAAAATAAAAGCTGTGAAATTTGGCAAGAAACTAAAAATACCAGGATCATGGGGTAACGACTGGATCCAGTTAGCCACGAAATCAAAATATAAATATGTAGGGATGGTATTCGACTCAAGAGGCACCTTTGTGCTACATATGGACACTATGAAATCCAAAGCCGACTCTCTGACCTCAGAATTCTGCGCACTCTAAAGTTCACTGAAGTTCCCTATTCTAGGGCCACTACAGAAGGCCATGAAGGCAAAATTGCTCACAACCATCTTGTATGTTTGCGAAATAACTACAGGGAAGGCAGCAAGGTTCCTAGATCTGCTAACTGAAAAAGCACACGGTCCATCTTCAAGCTCCTGAACTGCACCTCGCAGGCGCAATGCTCCTAGAGTTTGGCAAAATAAAACAGACATTGGCTTCAAAAAGCCGTTTTTAGGTCGAGCCTAGAGTAGCGCGCAAGCGCTGCTCTGGTGAAGACTTTATGTAGGGGCTTCAAAAAGCTGACCAGACGCTCGTGTGTCATGGCCTTTTCCTTGGGGTTACCCGCACGGCCGCCATCTGTTTCCAATTATCGTGCCCAGACGCGGGCGCGATAATTGAAAACACATGGCGGCCGTGCGGGTAACCGCAAGCAAAAGGCCATGGTGCACAAGCGTGTGGTCAGCTCAGCAGGCTGCCGCGCTCGCCCCCGCTCCTCTCTTGTTTTTATTACTTTAAGCCTTCCAACATATGTTCCCTTTACACTGTCGCTCGTTGTGTAAGACGCGCGGTGCACGCTGTTTACTTATTGTCATTCCGGCTTTTTAGGTCTCGCTGAGCCAGCGCATTGGCTTTTGAAAGTGCTACCAGAGGCTTTTGCTGGCCTCAAGCTTGCGGTCACGCGCGCAGCCGCCATGTGGGTTTCTGTCAAGGCTCATTAAGCCTTGCGTGCCTCTCTCCGCTTGCTTGCGCTTCAATTCCCTCCCCTCCCCCACCACAGATCGCGTCACTCTGCTGGCCTCCACTCCCCCACCCCTCCCCCGTCTCTCTATACTGCAGCAGGCCGTAGCGTGCTTTTTAAAAATGTTCTTTTAGCGCGCACGCACACAACTCCCGGGCTTGTTTATTCCGGGAGCCCTGTCCAGCTTGGCCTCCCAGGTTCCAGCAATCTTTCACTGTCAGCGGATGCCACTTTCACTTTCGCGGCCGCGTCACTTTCATGGCCACGCGGCCAATGCTTGTCTTCTTTGAAGCAAGGAAAGCATTTATGGATATCCCACAGGCCTTCCAAGACTTCAGGATTAGAGCACTTACTGAACTTTTTAACCCGGAGGTGTTACAGGACATCTGTTCGCGTCCAGGTGTGCCACTGGAATAATCTTGGTGGCTTTAGTAAATTGACAAAAGTACTTGTTTCTAATGCACACTGGAGATCTAGCACGCTACGTTGCATTATCTCTTCTGGCCGATACATCCACCATTACACTTCATAAACAGCACAAAACCACGCTCCCTCAAATCCTCGATGCTATGATCACATTGCCGAACAAAGATTGGGTTCGGAGTCTTTCGGGGCAAGACACTTTAGTGCAGTCTCTAGCCACGCAGCCAAAGAGCCTTCACTTGTGCCAGATGCACGCTTCCCCTGTTGCTGGCCATCTTGGTGGCTTTACTCTTGGTGGTTTTCATTTCAGTGTTAACACCACTACTTAAACTATTACATGGTAGCTGACCTTCCAGTAGTTGCTTGTATACCCGCCACTAACTAGGATTATTTGTCTTAGTAACCTTTTATGATTTGCACCGGAAGCGCGCAAGGCTTGGTACAAGGCCCGAGGTTTCGTAAAGCTGAAGTATGGCATCCAATTAAACAAACTTGCACTGGGGGAACGCTGATTTGCTTTGACAAGATTCAAACTTTTTGCCTGCATGTCAGAGCAGATGTCAGTAGTATACATTTAACACACTGACTCTTCTTACCTGAGCTATAATAGTACCTAATAATGCATATACAGTCCTGCCAAGTATCACGCATCAGGTGTGACTAACGCATTTCAGTGTGGTGCTCCGCATCACCGCACTGAAATGCATTGTCACGGATTTGATGCCACTCTCTCTGCTGTCACACAAACCACTAAACTAGTAGATTACTGGCCACTCCAGACTGCTAGCTTGCGTGCGTGACTGTGTGTCTAGCCTGCGCCCGGGCTGCTCCCGCAGACGTCACTTTCCGGCCGGGCGCGCGCTGCCAGAAGCACAGAGCTCAGCAGTGAGGCTGCTACAATGTATTCTTTTTTAAAAGCCGTAGTGCATTCCCGCCCGGCGCGGCGCCACTGTCACAGCCTGACCTTACGACCCGGCGACTAAG
The DNA here is from genome assembly GCA_963921515.1 of Calotriton arnoldi. Lineage (NCBI taxonomy): Eukaryota > Metazoa > Chordata > Amphibia > Caudata > Salamandridae > Calotriton > Calotriton arnoldi. The sequence continues at coordinate 1,036,556 of CAWUFW010002651.1, read as the reverse complement.
GCAGTACGTACGCTACGTTCTGCTGTCACCTGTGGCGCAAGCGGTGGTGGCTGCGTAGGCAGATGAGTGGAACTGTGGCAAATGGCAGTGCTGCTTGCAACGCCGCGGTGAAATTGTTTTAATGCACATCATAATCTCGTGCAAATGGGGGCCAACCCATGGACCACGGCGGCTGCTGGAGCCCGGAGCAGCAGTCACAGCACTGATGACTGTGTGCAGCTGCTGCTGTGTGGTGAGCCTGAATGATCTCTAGAATCAAGCCCGAGCACCGTGTTTTCCGCGAGAGGATAACAGAAATTACATTTATCCTTCTGTGATCAAATCGCGGCAGTGCGCCTGCACTGAATGATCTGGGGGCGGCGCCTTGCCTTTCTGTGTTTCCAGCAACTGGCGCCACCCTTGCACTGTGTTGGGATTATGGCCAAATGAAGTAATGAGTGACGGCGGCGGCGGGCAAATTAAAGTTTCTTTTTCAGGTACGCACCGGTGCCCGCCGGAAGCAGAGAGAGAGAGTATGAGGCTGGCGTAATCTTGTCCAAATGGCACTTAATTAGCAGTGCACTGTGTGCTACCAAACCTCAAACCTGAGAGGGTCGTCAGCGCTCATGACTGGCAGGATGTTTTTAACTATATTATCCTGCCAGCCCCCAGGAAGGCATCACTGGTGTTGAGGCGGGCCCGCCCGAAAATAGCATGCTCGTGGTCCTGTATCAAAAACTGCTGCCAATTAGAGCAAGACAATCTTGAGGAGAGCTGCCCGTGGCTCTCTGTTCCCTCCGACTCAGCTTTAAACTGCAGCTGAATCACCGAGACACGTCGCACCTCAACAGTGTGAAAAAAAGTTAGCTGGCGAAGCATTCAGCCTTGAGACCCACTCCCAGGCAGTGGTGGGATGGACAGGAGTAGTCAGGTGAGTCAAGCACTCTGACTAGGGTTGTCACATTCCCAAGAAAAGTTTATTTGTTTTATCAAGTCTGCTAATGCCTGGACATAATACTAAATAGACTGGAAACAAAATCAGATTTATTAATTTGTAACTTTCCATTTCTGTGTTTGGTTACTCTAAGTAATAGTCATGGATCAGTGCTAGAACACGTTTAAAGTGCTTTCTATTTGCATTAGTTCTTTGTAGTATATTCAGTTAAAGGTTGCAAATATTTACCAGCTTTAGGTGATTTCGCTTACTTTTTTACATGCCGGAATAACATATCTGCCCTGTGTTCATTTGATCTCTGCAGCACGTGCTTACCTGTATTAGGCCGCAATAAAGTGCAATGGCATGGGGATGTGAAAGGTTTTATGATAATTTCTTTACTTTCATATCTTCTATGCAGACAAATCATTTCGTATCAGTATCTTAATCTTCTATTTCAAGGGTTTTGAAGCAGTTTCAAGGTATTTTAGGTTTTCTCGTTGATAAAAAGTGTCTGATATTTTATATTTATCTCTTTCATTGCTTCGTTTTACTCGAGAGAAAATGTCCCCCCCAAGTGTTACACATTTGGTAGTTCACTGAAAACACTAAAAGCCCTTCCATTTCTGGTGTTTTTAGCAGTTTTAAGATCTTCTTAGAGTTTCTTGTTAGTCAGTTGGGTGTAATTTCTGATATTTATATGGTTCGCTGGTCTTTAGTGCTTGATTTTGCTTGCGCGAAAGTGTCACTCATAGTAGTTGAATTGTCACTCATAATTCCACTGAAATTATGAAAATGTCACACACAAGCAATCAGAAACCTTGGCAGCTATGCATATATGCATACAGGTATGATTTTTAGCTTCCCTATAGTTATTGAGCTAGATTCAAAGTTTAATTATGCATTTCCATTTGGGATGTGAGATGTAAAACATAGGAAAAATCCCAAAGTATTTCCACTATATCTAGTAGTATAATTGCAGTCTTAAAAGAACAATATGAGCCCCTTTACACTATTAAGTTTTGGAAGCCCTGGGGGCTTTTTTACAGGCCCCACGCACCACCTGTACGTCACTTTTTCCTATATTAAAAGTGACGCACCAGCGGCGCAAGAGGCTTGTAAATAACCCCCTGGTTTTTTAAGCCTGGCGAAATCGACTTATTTAAATAAGTGTGACTGGAAAGTGCAAAACTGAAAAGTGCATATCACCGGATATGTTGAAAATGAGATAGAGTAGCAATAGCTGATGTTGTTTGACTGCCCATTTTACGAGATTCTCTTTAAATGTAATACTTGTATGTGCACTTCCTGCAAGGCTGACTCGGCCTTTCATCTCTCCAAGGTCAGTTCACAGAGATCGGTAAAGGACTTCTCCAGATATGAGCAAAAGGCACCCAAACAGAGTTGGGTGCGTCTCTTCCAAAAGTTGTGACCTTCTGCCTCCTCCCATCATTTAATTAACATACTGAATAATGGACAATAGCCATTTTAAAAATCTATTTCCACTAGTAATCGAATAAGATAGTTCAGTGGGTTATCTAATTAGTCATCATTTATTTGCATTTGAAACAGAAGATGGAAAATGTTTCTCCAAGTGTTTTACCCCCCTCCCCCCGCCCCCACCCCCGCATGCGCTGCACAACTCTGTACTCGGAGCACATTTCCAGCTGTGAGTTATGCTTCACAGCTGCCGAGTGCCTTCGTTTAGTTACCACATACCGCTCTCAGATTTTATAACGCTTTGCAGATATCTGCACGTCCGTCCAAGACCGGATATGCCCCCCCCCCATCCCCCCCCGGCCGACACAGCATGAATGCATATCGCGTTTAAAAGCATCGCCGCATATCAGTGGACCAGTGCATACACCTTTAAAGCATACACAGTTGATCCATGTGTTATCCTCGAGTTACAAGCGAAAGGAGTGGAACTCCCTATGCCCCCCCCCAAAAACAGCATTGACCTCCAAGAAGCTGCAGTGGGGCTCGGGTCAGAAACTTCATTCAAGGCCCCAGGTCAGATTCTCAAATTTAGCATTTTTAGGACGATTTAGATTACAGCATTGGTGAAGAGTTAACATCAGCTTTATAATGGATTCGAGTTCAGCCCTGCAAGGTACAAATTACTAATAATGACAATAATAATATCAACAACAATAATACTAATATCGATAATAATAATACTATATCATATAAACCATACAAAGCAACACAATTTAGACAAACATTTAACATTCAATCAAAAGCTGAAAAGTGGGATTAAAAATAATCTTCTTTGAAAAAGCAACCGTAACAGTGATTTACGTAATTTCTTTTCGAGCAAGCAAGTAGAATGCTAACAAATAAAGGTTCAGCATTTTCGAATTCAAAAGAATACATTTGGCATTGAAAGTTTTCCTCGTTATATTCTTCCAAACAGTGATATTGCACGAAACAGTAGGTGTTTGAAGGCGAACGAAAGAAATATGTTTGTTCTAGACGTGAACTGAGTTTTAAAGAATGTGTCAATTTTCAATAAGAATACATTACATGTCCTTCCAGTGCTAATTTTGAAAACACATAATTTCTTTGTATTTACGCACTCTATGAGTGTGCATATGTTCCAGCTGTCTCCTTGTGTACTTCTCCCACCTCCGCGTTCCTCGTGCCCGCCCTCCCTCCTTCTGTTGTCGGTGTTGCTTGCCCCCACTTGCTCTCCCTCCGTCCATTGTTCATGTAGCTCGCCCCCACTTGCTCTCCCTCCTTCCATTGTCCACGTTGCCTGCCCCCACCTGCCCTACCTTCTTCCTTTGTCCATTTTGCTTGCATCTACCAGCCCTCCTTCCTTCTGTTGTCTGTGTTGGGTGCCCTGACCAGCCCTGCCTGCCGCCTTCTATTGTCCATATTGCTTTCCCTGACAAGCCCTCATTTCCTCCTTCTGATGTTCATGTTGCTTTCCCCCACTCACACTCCGTCCTTCCTTTGTTTGTGTTGCTTGCCCCCACTCACACTCCGTCCTTCCTTTGTTTGTGTTGCTTGCCCCACTCACACTCCGTCCTTCCTTTGTTTGTGTTGCTTGCCCCCACTCACACTCCGTCCTTCCTTTGTTTGTGTTGCTTGCCCCCACCCATCCTCCCTCGTTCCATTGTCCGTGTTGCTCCTCCCACCCACCCTCAGTGTTGCCTAAAAAAAATCCACTGTGACACGCAGTGCTGGTCGCATTATGGCTCTTTTTTGCCACACCATCCATTATCCATGTTGCCTCTGCCCCGCCCTCCCATCCACCACCAATAAAGAACAAGCATTGGCATAGCCAATAGGTCTCACCTTTGGGCCCTTTTAAGTGTTTAGCCATGCAACAGGTGATGTTGTTGCACCAAGGATATTGTGCTGCAACACTAAATACTTATAAGGTCCCAAAAGCGAGACCTATTGGCTATGCCAATGCTTGTTTTTAAAGACGTGCCACAGATTTAAATTGGCGGAGGAAAATTTGCTAGCCACATACTTCTGGCACGAAATAAACACACAGAACACAAAATCAACATTCAGCTGTGTTTTAGAAGATGCCCTGCAATCGCTCCAAGCCAGGATCATTTGGACCACTCGGGTAGCAACTGGTGAATTCAAAAGAATACTTAACAGAGTTTCTAGATCACTTTTCATGCAAGAAGACAAAGCAGCATTGGTGAAGCGGGCCCATGCTTGGCAAGTGATTAACATCTACAAGTCCTAACAAGCATTGGCATAGCCAATAGGTCTCGCTTTTGGGACCTTATAAGTATTTAGTTATGCAGCACAATATCCTTGGTGCAATAACATTAACTGTTGCATGGTTAAACAGTTATAAGGTCCCAAAGGCGAGACCTATTGGCTATGCCAATGCTTGTTCTTTTTGTTTCATCTGTTGCCTGGCACATGAGCTTCTGTCATAGAGTTACTTGCACTTTTTAAAGTAGTGCATGCTTAAGTATGTGCAGAATAAGACCTTGCTTAACTTATAATAGACAATGGAATTTGCCCAGAAGGTGAGTTGTGTTGAGCACTGTTCAGTATTTTCTTCGGCTGACTGCTCAACATATTGTAGTTTAGGACATTCTTAATGTGTGATTCGCATGTACAAAGTCCCAGTCACTGTCCTGCCAGTGGCATAAGGAAATCTTTAGTAAGGTAATTAGTGAGCTGTTTAATTGCAGGAAATATGATGATGAAAACATGATTTAATATTTTTCTACTGTAGGGATCTGTATAATGCAGTGAAGGAAGTAATTGTACCTGAAGAGGTACATGTTTTATGATCAAGAGGTCACCTGAGATTCTATGTAGTAGATATAGGACCTTTCATATCCAGACATTGGTTTCTTGCAGTCTACAGGACATCTTGATTGGTGGAGGGTATACAGTGTTTATTATCACGAGATGCCAGTTTTTATTCGCATTAATTCCTCACTGTGGAACCTAAGTTATTTCGGGAGGAAGAGGCTAAGAAATGAAGTGATGAGTGTGGAGTCAGCTTGGTGATGCATCCTGAATAGATAAGCGTAATTGTTGCTTTTGAGGTTTTTTTCTTGGCTGTTAATCTGGGGTGTGTTTTACAGTATAAATTTTGTAGCGAAATTAGTCGGGATATAATCTATAGTTGGAATGGAGCCAGTGTGATGTGCAATTGGTTTAAATGTTATTGGTGGTAGTAAAGGGTTAAAAAAAGGGCTAGCCTTTAGGTCCAGCAGCAATGCTGTGTCATTCTGGCCGTTTCTCTCTAGAATAGTTTTCTGCGAGTACCAGGTGAAATATTAGAGTACCCATAACAGCTTTTTTCACTATTGTATTAGGCCATTCCATTTGAAATGCGACAAGGATCTGTCCCACCCCCTCCAGTTATTCAGTTTGTATGTTGAAGCACTGTGGGAGATATTCTCCAAGGGAGGTAAATTCTCAATAGTGACTGTAAAAACCCTTAAGGTAATACACGTCCGTGATGCAGTCCATATTTATGTTTGACATGTTTTACTTTATGTTATATTCCATAAGAGCACTTTGTTTTTGCAGATGTTGTGTTTCAAGTGTAGTTTTTTTTTCCTTATCAGCAACACATAACTTTTGTATAGTGCATACTGTGAACGGAGTCTCCTGCAGGGGTCCGGCTGAGTTCAGGTTGTGGGTGGATGTTTATGTTGAAGCTGTAGGCAGTGTGGATTTTTCACAGTGGCTGTCACTACATTATAGAGGTGTGCTACCCTACAGGCACATCCAATCTTTGGCCTCTCTGTAGAGCACGCATAGAGATGGTCACATATGCACCAACTGCATTTGTGATTTATGGTAAAGCGAATGAAGAGGTGCTTCACCGTGGAAATATTGACAACACTAAAAGAAAAGAGGTGGTTCACGTGCGGGAGAGATTGTGAAGAGGGAGAGATAAAAGGAATTGCGTGCAGGAGAGAGAGAAAATGGTGCTGAAGATGAAAGAGACGGCTTGTTAGGTATGTAAATGGAGGATTTCAGAGAGATGGAGAGGAGAAAAAGGACATTACTATCTAATAGAATGAGATCTTGCAGAGACTGCAGAGCAGAGTAAAGGGGAGAAAAGTAGTGATTGAGACATTCTAAAGACCACCACCCTTTCCACAGACCTCGGTAATCATTAATTCAAAGTCGCACTTTGTTATTCTACTTATTCGGAACAAAACATCGTTGTTGCCAATTCATGTGATGCTCCTAACAGGCACTGGGACAGCTAATAGGTGCAGATTGCCCATTGATGTGATCTATATGTCTGGATGGAATAACAGAAAACTCACAAGGATACATCAATATATTTGTTAGGTGGTATGCTGTGTGAAGCACAGGCTTTTGGATTACATGTTTTATGCAACGACCTTGATTGCACAGGAAAGCAATCGTAGTTACATTTTTGTGGGCAAGTTAATTTTAGAGCCCCCCCCCCTCCCCCCCCACCGCATTTTCATTCCACTTAAAAAATATAAAGATCATTAAAAAGCAGGACTAGGCAGTATAACCATGAAAGCAAGTTATTTCATCCGAGCAGTTTAGCCTAAATGTTTGAAAAGCTTTAGTTGTTTCCGTCTCAGTCTGCTCCAATTAAATGACATAATGCCAAGTTAGCAGATTCTAAAACCACTTTACTGAATTCTATTACCTGCCTCTGCCACGCTTTCTCCTTCTCTCCGGCCTGCTGTAAGGACTCATGACGGACACGTTTCAAACACTGCTCTTTGGCACGGTGAGGGGGGACAGGGCTGCGTTAGGATAAACCAGCACTACTGGCCTATCTGACGATCCACTTAGCATTGCTGCTGCGGTTCCATCTGCAGAAGGAAGGAAAAGCATGCTAAGATGGTCCCGGCATGAACCAGCTCTCCTGCACCTGCGCAGCACACCCGGCCTGACTGGAGGTGTGACACCACAGTATCTATACAAGCCAAGCCAAGGAGTCCATGGCACATGTGTGCAGAGCTGCTGTTCGGGCCACAAAAGTCACCCAGCTAAAAAATGGGGGGAAAAATATTAACCACATTTTAAAAGTGCCTGTAATACGGAGGCCTCAGATTTAGGGGGGCCAGAGACAAATATGGGCTGGCCCGGCCCCGCTGGCCCCCCGTGGCTACGGCCCTGGGTATTGCCTTCCACTAGTATGAGTACAATGTGCAGCTGTATCTCAAGATTTATAGCACAGATGCCCGTCTGAAGTATGCTCATGGATGTCCTGTATGAAATTTAAACTTTACCCTCAAAAGACCGAACTCTCCTATTGTTACCAGACAGCTCCAAGTTCCTCTCTCCTGAATGGATAGCAAAGGTACAGCTCTTAAGCATGTTTCCCAAGATTGTGAAATCAGCCAAATTTCTTGGCATCACACTGATTCTTTCTATCAATCTTGGCCTTTTTATCAAATTACTCACTAAGTGTGCTAGAATTCTACCAAAACTGCTGTTATTTCAGACCCTTTATCCTTGGAATTATATCGGTGGCATTGTACAGACACTGAAGGTATTTTGCATAGAATATGGGTCTCAAAACCATCCTCGTCCCTTCAGCCAGACAGGTCACACAAACCAAACAAGCATTTGCAATTATAGGTGTCGCATTTACGCGACTTTGAGCTATTGGCATTGTAAATGACAATGCCTATTATTTAGGTTTTGGTTTTTAAAACATAAATAAAAGGCATTGTCATTTACAATGCTAATAGTTTAAACTCTCGCAAATGCGAGACCTATTGTATTGCAAATAGTTGTTTAAAAGGGAGGATGGGCAGGGGGGCACACGCATCTTCAAGTAACCCTGCTGGGCCTGAATAAATAGTAAAACTCCCTTTTTTGCTCGCTCGGATCGTTTGTGTACGTGCTATCTGTGAAAGGGAGAGAAGGGGGCTGCGGCGGCCAAGTGGGGGCCATGGGCAAAGCGAAAAGGAAAGACAAGGCGTGGAGAGTCGGGCAGAGTGAGTCACAACAAAGAAATTGTAAATTAAAATAAATGCTAATGACACCGACGAGAGACGGAAGCAGAGAGAGAGGATATGAAAGCTGGCGCCATGCTTAAATTAAAAGTGCGGTGCCTGTGCAGATAAAAGTTATGTGCATGGCAGCCCGTGAAGTGGGCGCCATGCTAATTAAAAAAAAAAGTGGTCACTTGCTTAAAAATTAAGCGTGGCGCCCGTGTTGTTATAAAAGCGGGCGCCGTAGTGACATTTTAGGTGCGGCGCACAGGGGTGGGGCGAGGATGAGGGTCTGCAAGCTCCGCATGCGTCATTGTTTAGTGGGTGTTAATTGATTTGGCGTTACAAAATAAATGTGCGGCCGCCATTCTGGAACGTAAAGCTGCCTCGCCTTTGAAAAAATAACATAAAGAGGGGCTTAGAACCGCAGTGTTTTAATGGCGCAGCTGCCATTTTTGAAACAAAACCATAAACAAAGATAAAGCGCTGCTGCGCTGCTTAAAAAACAAACCAAAATACAATTGTTCACTACTCACCCCAAACATTTTTTGTGCTTCCTTAAATGTTGCAGCCCCTTGAAGTCGGCTGCCTGCTTGCAGCCCAGAAAAGACGGAGGAGGGAGGCAGCGTCAGCACAAGTGAAGCGCTGGACAGCAGAGACGTCGGCAGCGTGAGAGAGGAGCGGGGGCGAGCGAGCGCGGCAGCCTGCTGAGCTGACCACACGCTCATGCACAATGGCCATGTGTTTTCAATTATCGCGCCCGCGTCTGGGCACGATAATTGCAAACAGATGGCGGCCCTGCGGGTAACCGCAGGGAAAATGCCATTGTGCACGAGCGTGTGGTCAACTTTCAAAAGCCCCTTACATAAAGTCTCGCAGAGCAGCGCTTGCGCGCTACTCGAGGCTCGACCTAAAAAGCACAGTCCTACTTCGACCTCGGGCTACCTTTCCATATTAGGCTCAAGTTTATGCGTCTTCGACTAGGAATTCAACCAACCCTGGATCAACTAACCGCTTGGTTAAAAACTGCAGAATGCAGACTCTGTGGCATGGGAAAGGATCATTTAACACATATACTCTGCACCTGTCCTGCAAAGCTACCTGAACGTCGAAAGCTGCTGTGTGGAGCCTTCAACCAAGCTGTCATTCACACATGCAGGCCAAGCTCTTCTTGTCGTACTCAACCCGAAACATCAGCACCTTAATACTCAGGCGGTAAAGTTCCTAGAAACATCTGAAGCAAGAATAAAGACCAATGTAAGGAACTGACAAGTACAATGGCAGCACGAGGGACTCGTCCAGAGCCAGGCACTGGACATTACAAAAAAGTGCGGCTGTTTTAGCGAATTATGCACTCACACTTTTTAGGTCAAAGCCTACTAGACAGCGCAGCTGTCTGGTTTCCTAACTACATCATTCAGAAAGCTTCCCTGGGAATGCATTCCACCCACTGTTTACCATTGGCTTTGTGGTTTGTAATTCACATTTGCTTGCTTTCGATTTGCTGGCTTTATTTATTTTATGCTGTCCAGCTTGAGTTCGTCCCTTCTCTTGCCCAAACTTTATTTACTGTTTTCTTTCACCAGTACTGAATATCTGTAAACAGGCCTTTAAAACTTGTTCTTATGGTGTCACATTTGCTGTGCATTCAAAGATGGAGGTCAAATGTCAGGCTGTGTCTTCCAGGGAGCTTGGGGTTTACTTCTCTTTCTCTGACTTCAAAGTGAGAGGTTTTATGTGTCAATTATTCTGGCTACTCGGGGTGTGCTGTACAATGTTTTTTCTTCTAGCACAAAACTACATTTAAATGTCTATAAATTAACTATGCAGATATTTCAGAATATGGAAAGCACAAATGAAGCAAGTTTTTTGGTAATTCTGAAGTGTGGTGGAAAAACATATTTTAATACGATCAAAATGAATCAATACACTAGGTGATGACATTACCACACATTATTGTTTGTGCGTTGCATACTTTTATCCATAAAACTGTATGTCTGCAAATGTAATGGTCATTTCAATTAAAGACGTGTTGTCTGTAATGGCAGTGCGCTACCACACCAGGCATACCCCACCCCACTCCACGCCACTGCATTCTACTCTGCAGCACTGCATAGTACGCCACTTGTACTCTACTCTATACCACTCCACTTTATGCCACTTCACTCGATGCCTCTCTACTCTACTCTATGCCAATGTACTCTCCCACACACTACTCTACTATGCACCACTGCACTCTTCGCCACTGCAATCTATGGCAATCTACACTAATCTACTCTGCACCACTGCACTCTACGACACTGCACTCTACTCTATGCCACTGCACTCTATGCCACTTCACTCTATTCTAAAACAATTTACTCTACGCCACTCTATTCCACTTTGCGCCATACCACTCTACGCCACTCCACTGTACTCTACGCCACTGCACTCTATGCGACAATGCACTCTACACCATTCTCCTCAAAACCAATACACTCTATGCCACTGCAGTCAATGCCAATCTACTCTGCACCAATGCACACCTCTATACTCTACTCTGCAACACTCTAAGCCACTCTACTCTACACTAATGCACTCTATGCCACTCTACACAACTGCAATCTACAGCACTCTACTCTGCAAAACTGCACTCTGTGCGACTTGGCATTCTACGCCACTCTACTGCATTCTACCCCACTACACTCTACGCCACTCTAATCTACTGTGCATCACTGCACTCTGACACTGCACTCTATGCCTCTCTACTCCACTTACTCTATGCCAGTGCACTCTACCCCACTCTACTATGCACTACTGCACTCTTCACCAATGCACCACTCTACTCTACACCAGTGCTCTCTATTCCGCTGCACTCTAGGCCACTGCACTCTACGACACTCTACTCTGCAAGACTGCACTCTCTGTCACTGAGCTCAACGCCACTCTACCCTGCACCACTCAACTCCACGCCACTCTACTGCTCTCTATGCCAATGTACTCTACTCTGCATTACTCCATGCCACTCTAATCTATTCTGCACCACTGCACTCCAAACACCACTTTACTATACGCCACTTCACTCTAGTCCACTCTACTCCACTCTGACGCTCTACTCCATTAAACTCTACTCCACTCTCCAACACTCTACAATGCTCTAAGCAAATCCCTCTACACCCCTGCATGCCACTTTACTTCACTCTACTCCACTCCGGCACTCTGTGCCACTATACTCTACGCCACTCAAGTCTACAACACTCTACTCCACTCTTTGCCATTCCACTCTAAGCCACTCCACTCCACAACAATCTACTCCACTCTACGTCACTATACTCCACTCTACGCAAGACCCGCTACGCCACCCCACTCTGCTTTACACCACGCTATGAGACTCTACTCTACAACTCTCCTCCACTCTGACACTCTAAGCCACTCAACTCTGCTCCCTCCACAACACTCTACAACACTCCACTCCATGACACTTCACTTCACTCCACTCTCTCTACTTAACTCTACTCTGCACCACTCTGCACCCCTCCACGCCACTCCATAACACTCCACTCTACTCCACTTTACAACACTCAGCTCTCCTTTACCCCACTAACATTTACCCATGCTGAACAGCACCCACGCTGATGTACAACACGGCTAAAACATACTGGCAAAGCTAATAGCTCTTGCATAGGAGAGACCTATTGGCTTTGCCAATGCTTGTTAAATAAAGATACTGAAAGCGGTATTGTAGAGGAGTATGGACACACTAGTTAAGCTTACAAAATCACGGTTACAACGCTATCATCTTACAAGTGTATCGACCTTTTTAAGTATTTTTTTAGTGTACTAAAGCGTAATGGTTTTAATTAACTACGCACATCAGAAATACATTTGAATTTCATGGGAATTATAATATTTATATAATTTTTAATTTGTTTTGCAATTTATAAAGCGCGGACATGGCCCGAAGGCATCAGAGTGCTTTACAACAGTAGCAGGAAACACGGGTTACAGCGAGTTCCAGTTCCAGTAATTAAACTCTGACATTTACAACGGTGGACGCTGCAGGAGTTACCACATGAGACAATCACAGCAGTTAGTCAAAGGTGGTACACAGTTAAAGAATCAATTTAGATGGTGGGGCCACATAACGAAGGTGGTTCAGATCCTGGTGGAGAGAGTACTTAAGTATGGTCGAGGGTCATTAACCAAGGTGTCTGCCAACAACTCTGCTCCGAGGTCCCCGCCCGGTGCTCCAGCCAACTCCCGCTGCTGCCCCTGCTGCCTGATCATGCCGTGGAGTAGTGTGCTGAGCAAGGCTGGCCCCAAATCGGATTGACCAGGACAGCACCCTGGGCGGAAAGAAAATCTGGTGTTTATTGTGGGGGCGGGAGGTCGTTGCAATGTGACGGCAGGAGGTGTGAGGAAGATGGGAAGAGGGCAGGGGGTTGATGGAGTGCAAACAATTACGCTGAGGTACATTAAGGGCTGATTACAAAGACTTTAACGGGACCCGATTGAGACCAAGTGGGATGACGAGCTGCTGTTTGCATAACATTAAGTAAGGCAGCTCCCTGCTACGTCCCTCGGAATATTAGTGGCCTGGGCCCAGCTTGGCCATGCCCTGCTGGTGAGTGTGGTTGCTCTGGGTAACTGAGCAGGTCAATTCTGTCAGATCATCCGGATGCTCAAAGTCTTCACCGCCATTCCCTGTCTGTTGTGAAGGGTTGGCTATTTTTAGTGCTTAATTTGAACCGATGGTTTCCGGTGCTCGGCATTGGCAGTTCATTGTCAAAACTAGCGCTTGTGTCAGTCTGCCACAAGGTGGCGATGTCTGGCTAATTTAGAGAGGACCACATCAACAGTAAAATATTCATTCAATATACATTAAAAAGGATTATTGCCTTCCGCCCAAGACATTCTTATTGCTTTGGGGGCCTGGAATAGGCCGAATTGTCACACTTGTGGGAGTGTGATGGTTAGTAGTTGTGTTGTTACTATCATTGGCAGCGCTGGCAGGGGCAATGTGTGGCACAAGCTACAGTGGCCTCTTGACACTTATGCCCCTTAACTCTTGACTTAAGCCCTGGCACTTATGTTTTTTTAATAAACTAAGCAGTAGTTCTTTGATGTCGGTTCCTCGTCGCTCAAGCTCCTGTCCATGGATCTCAGAGAAACTCCATCCTGTTCCCTGGGCGCAGCCTCTGCCCCTGCACTGTTTTTGTTTTCAAAATGAAACATTTGACCACTGTATCACAATGTCTGCAATCTACGGTCACATTTTAGACATCATTAGATGCGCAAGAGAGATCGTTGGTTCATAAAAGGCACTTTATAGACTGTTTATTGATTAATGGCCATTCTTTCATAGAAGCAGTAGAACAGCAAATGGAGACGTGTGAAGATGCACTCATTTCCGCATTTTTTTTCATTTTGGAGGCAGAGATGGAACATTAAAGAAGGACTTTGGTTAAAGCTCAAAATGCATTGGGGGTGGGGAGTTTAACACTGCATTGATTATTGGCGCTGGATTCATTCAGTATGGAATCATTTAGTTACTTGACAGAACATGTTATTACTAGGGGGCTCTCCCAGAGCTCACGTGCGCCACTGCACAAGGTTGAAAGCGTGGCCCCAGGCACCTGCCGTGTCTGACGCTTGACACCCGGAGTGAGCTACAGACCACTGAGATGGTCTGCAGAGATCTTCTGTTGTTTACCCGAGTTTATTTAGAGTCGGTGTTGGGAACGTCGTCTCTTTCGGCCCCTCTCAGCTTCTGGGGAATTGACGATATGTTTTAAATCAACTCACCTGCCAGACTCTATGGCCATTTTATTTGTCTGAAATACTGGCACGCGGGATGGGGTCTCAAAGTGATGGCAACGAGCCCCACAAGCAGCCGCGTTCTGAGGTTCTTGAGCTGGGAAGCCTTGTTATGCCCATTTAGCACAATCTGACCCCGACAACAACACCTTGTCGATGTGCAGGAGGTGCAGACACGTGATGTCCATGTGTTCGAATTGTCTTCTCTTTGTGTTTGGTCTCCTGCTAAAACACAATACAATGTGTGCTACAATAACCACACCGCAGCAGTGCCCCCTAAGCCCTGCTGGTCTCATTCTGAAGAGGCCCCGTGAATACCAAGTGCTTCCAATCTGTGGGCCAAGTGCAGCCTGCGGGGTGGCAGTGTGGCAGGCGCCTCCAGCTCCAGATCAGCCGCACAGGGCATGGAGTGGGCAGCGATGCTGCAGAGAGGATGCCCTCACCAGGAAGGCGGCTCCTCCATATCTGACAATGATCTCTGTACTCGGGTGTTTCTTAGGGGTGGGCGGAATTTGCGTAGTCGCGCTACGCAAAGCTCCGCGAAACGGTAAAAAATCTCCGCGAGCACGCAAAAGTTCCGCGAACACGCGGAATTGCTTGTTCCGCCTGTTCGTGATGCTTTTTTCCTGTTCGCGAACGCTGTTTGCGTGATCGGGGCGAAATATCTCGTGAACACGCATTTTGAAAGCGCGAACAAGCAAAAAACTCCGCGAAGCCGCGGAATTTTTGGCAATTTCGCGTTCTCTGCGGAACGCGAAATTACCCATATTCCGCAAGCGGAACGGAATTTACCGCCCAGGCCTAGTTTCAATAGCACTGACAGACCCCACACAGATGTTGGCGCGCTCTAGGGGAGTACAGGAACATAGCACATTTGTGGCTTTGTACCTACTGCGGTCATTTAGTTTACACTACTGACGAAGTGTAAGAGTGCAAGAACTCTCGTTTTTATGTCTACATTGGCCACGGCAGTAACCGGACTAGTGATACAGGATACGAAGAGGGAAGATAGCAGCCTTAGCGCAAGCGACCCGCACGTGTACAGTGGGACCAGTTACCCGGCGAAGGGAGAGTTAGTTGTAGAGGATACAAGCGAGTGAGAGAAGCTGTCCGTGAAGGTGGAGTTCAGAGCTAAGAGAAAGGAAGGAAGTGTTCAAGGGTTGTGTTAGAAATGGCGGTCTCTAGTGGGCAGTGTACCCTGTCCAAGTAAAGACCCTTCCTTCTAGTCAGGGTAAGGGGATTAAACAGGTAAGATAACCTCTGCTCACCCCTTTGGTAGCTTGACACAAGCAGTCAGGCCTATCTCAGAGGCAATGTGTAAAGCATTTCTAAAAAACAGGCACAGTAACAGTGAAAACACTACAAATGAACACCTCACCAGTTTACAAAAATAACCAAACTTTATCTGATTAAAACAAGACCAAAACAATAAACATCCAACATACACAAGCAAAGATATCACCTTTAAAAGGTTTAAAATAGTTCAGTTCATACAAAACTATGTATGTGTCACTTTTTAGCACAAAGTGCCTAGGATGTGTCAAAATTAAAGACAAAAACAGGCACTGGGGAGATGAGGCACCAAAAAACAAAGCGATGCATCGATTCCTTACTCTCAGTGTAGGTGATGCATCGATTCCTTACTGCCAGAGGAGCTGATGCGTTGATTCTTTGCTGTCAGGGGGGTGATGCGTCAATTCCTCACTGCGAGTTGAGATGATGCGTCAAACTCCGGACATGCGGTCTCAGTTCCTTACTGCTGGACAACGTCGATGGACAACTTGGCACACAGGTGCGATGCGTGGAAAATCCGGACGCGCAGGTGTTGATGCGGCAGCAGCGAAACAGGTGCTGCATCGATTTTCCCAGTCGCAAGCAGGTGATGCGTCTATTTCTTCAGCCGCACAACATGGCCTGCATCCGGGTCAGAGCGGGTGTCTCGGACATCGGAGACACGGGGCACAGGACTCGGACTGTGGCAATTTTTCAGCTGCACAGCAGGCGCTGTGTCGACTCTTTGCCCGCCCCGCGGTGACGCATGGATTTTTCTTCTGCACGGCGGTGCTGCGTCAGAAAAACAGGTGCTGAAGGGCGATGCGTGGACTTTCTTCTCTTCTTTGCAACAAAGCCACCTCCAAGGGGCCAGAACTGGAACTGGCACCACTTGGCAGTGGGGGCACTTGCCTGGTCGACATGGGAGTTCAAAATTGCACACACAGACACCGCAGTGGCAGGCCTGAGACATGGTTGCAGGGCTACTCACGTGGGTGGCACAATCAGTGCTGCAGGCCCAGTAGTAGCATTCGAATCACAGACCCTGGGCACACACAGTACACTTTACTAGGATCTTACTAGTAAATCAAATATACCAATCCGAGATAACCAATCATAATCACAATTTACACAGGGAGTACTTGTACGTTAGCACTGATCAGCAGTGGTAAAGTGCCCAGAGTTCTAAAACCAGCAAAAATAAAATGTATTAGACAGTCAAAAACAGGAGGTCAGAAGCACAAAAGACAGGGGAAAACACGCCAAAGATGCCAGATCTAACAGGTTGCTACTATGAAGGGAAATGAAGCAGCCTTTTTTCAGAATAAGGTTACAAAGTGGAGATTGTTAGGGCTTCAGAAGAGTCTGCTTCTGCTGCTATTTTGTAATTCAAATAGTAAGGAGTGTTGAGTTTCAAGACATCTGAATATAAAGCATGCAGACGCAAATGCCAACCCCTTTCAGCTCCCTCAGTACTGCCACCAGATGCTCACATTTTTTAGTAAATGTGATCACTGACAGCTGCATTAAGACTTGCTTTTTAGGGGGATGTGCGGATTGTAGGGAGTTCTGTGCGAATTCTCTGACTACCCCAAAAGATGTTCAACAACTAACTGCTTCTTAGTTATTGATCAATCCAGGAGCGGCTGGTTTAAGGGAAGAGTGGCGGGGTGGGAGGGGGATGGGGTCAGGTGGACCGGGGGACGAAAGACAAAAAAAAAAGAAAAAAACATAAAAAAGAATTGGCATGCCGCCTGCCGCATCGCGCTCTTTTGCTCCTCTCCACTGCAGGCACAGTCTCCCAGACTCCCCTGCGACCAAATCCAGACGCTGCTCTCATGCTGCGGGCAGCATGGAAGCAGTGTCAGTATTGGCCCGAGTACCCTCGATTTGCGCTCCCAGAGAGACTGGGAGCCTGTGCCTGCTGTCTCCAACCCGGCAATGCAGCTCCGGTTGGAGACAGCTCAGTGTGCATGTCGGTTTGGCCGTCCTAAGATGGCCGGCCAAACCGACATGTGCACTGACAACAGTGCCCACCACTCCCACTCCATCACTGTTACCCCAATGGCCCCACCCCCAAAGTCTCGGCCTGGGAAGGAAAAATAAAACAACAATAAACACGTTTTATTATCGTTTTATTTTTCACGTTTTTAGGCTGCTGGGGGGGGGGGGGTGACACTCCGCCATAGCGGAGGAGCCGCCGCTGGATCAATCAACAAGCCGGATGAACCCCAATATAAGAGAGTATGGTGGTGGGAGACCACTCATTGTTATGGTCTAGAGACATCTGGACCACAGAGCTAGGAAACACCCCAGCACTTGTAGAGAAGGTAAAAAATCTAAGAGTCATATCAGCTGTAGAGCTATGGACCCAATACGCATCACATGCAGTAAGGACAAGTATTTTTCCATTTTCAAGTGAATAGGAAGGTGTTTAGATACTTAAGGGTGCCCATTTGGGTACTAAGCACTATGACCACAGTTTACCAATATTGTATATCTGGACAAGTACAAATATTTTGTAGAGAGCCTACACAGATGTCAAAATGCCGCAGAAGAAGCCCTTGTGAGCCTGTGGTATCAGGACCATATAATGACTGCGAGCCGCGATTAGCCTGGATGAAGCATACAAAACCAGTGACCACTGATGAACTGGAGGAGGTGGTAACATATATCACCGGTGAGCTAGTGGATCAGGATGGATTTGAGATATCCTGAACATGGGGATCATACAACACCACAGAACCCAGATGAACTTGGAATGGCAGAATCGTAAAACAGCAGGAAGCCGTGACGCACCTGAGAAGGGGGGGGCGGGGAGGGGGGAATCATAGAGCCAACACCTAGATCCCTCTACTGGCTGGTGGTGGTGAGACATGTTGCTTTCAGATCACACTGAATGCTACTTCCAGAAACCAACAATTTGATGGAAAACCTTCACAAACACTTTCAGAGGCGGTTCCCAGTATTTTGAGTTTATTACATTTTTTTAAATGTAGATGTGGAGCAATGCTTCTTTTCAATAAGAGCAGCTCAGTTATGGAACTCCATACATCCCCCTTTCTACTAGGAGGAGAGAAAAATTTCGCTGGTTCTCACAATTCTGAGCTTTGTTATACAGTAGAGCCTTTCAGTGCGAAGAGGCCACACAGGTGGAAAATGGTGCAATCTAGAAATGCTCTTACCCAAAACATTTTGCGTTCCCTATTTGAGAAGAATATGCCCAGGAATTAGCCTTGTGGGGCGGGTCCATGTGGATGAGGACAGGAGTCTTTGGAGCTACTGGTTATCAGCTGCCAAAGCAATCCCTCACATGTGCTTCCAGGCGTGTTCAGGCTCAGAGTCTAACAAGAATCAGCAAAGCCTCACTGGCAGACAAAGGAAGGAATGATAGTGCATCGTCAGTCTAATAAGAATGAGCAGAGCCTCACTGGCAGACAAAAGGAAGGAATGATAGTGCATCGTCAGAGTCTAGTAAGGATGAGCAGTGCCTCAGTGGCAGACAAAGAAAGGAATGATGGTGCATCGTCAGAGTCTAGTAAGAAAGAGCAGAGCCTGACTGGTAGACAAAGGAAGGAATGACGGTGCATCGTCAGAGTGTAGTAACAATGAGCAGAGCCTCACTGGCAGACAAAGGAAGGAATGATAGTGCATCGTCAGAGTCTAGTAAGGATGAGCAGTGCCTCAGTGGCAGACAAAGAAAGAAATGATGGTGCATCGTCAGAGTCTAGTAAGAATGAGCAGAGTGTCACTGGCAGACAAAGGAAGGAATGACGGTGCATCGTCAGAGTCTAGTAAGGATGAGCAGTGCCTCAGTGGCAGACAAAGGAAGGAATGATAGTGCATCGTCAGAGTCTAGTAAGGATGAGCAGTGCCTCAGTGGCAGACAAAGAAAGGAATGATGGTGCATCGTCAGTCTAATAAGAATGAGCAGAGCCTGACTGGCAGACAAAGGAAGGAATGATAGTGCATCGTCAGTCTAATAAGAATGAGCAGAGCCTCACTGGCAGACAAAAGGAAGGAATGATAGTGCATCGTCAGAGTCTAGTAAGGATGAGCAGAGCCTCACTGGCAGACAAAGGAAGGAATGATAGTGCATCGTCAGAGTCTAGTAAGAATGAGCAGAGCCTCACTGGCAGACAAAGGAAGGAATGACGGTGCATCGTCAGAGTCTAGTAAGAATGAGCAGCGTCACTGGCAGACAAAGGAAGGAATGATAGTGCATCGTCAGAGTTTAGTAAGGATGAGCAGTGCCTCAGTGGCAGACAAAGAAAGGAATGATGGTGCATCGTCAGAGTCTAGTAAGAAAGAGCAGAGCATGACTGGCAGACAAAGGGAGGAATGAAAGTGCATCGTCAGAGTCTAGTAAGAATGAGCAGAGCCTCACTGGCAGACAAAGGAAGGAATGACGGTGCATCGTCAGAGTCTAGTAAGAATGAGCAGAGCCTCACTGGCAGACAAAGGGAGGAATGATAGTGCATCGTCAGAGTCTAGTAAGAATGAGCAGAGTGTCACTGGCAGACAAAGGAAGGAATGATAGTGCATCGTCAGTCTAATAAGAAAGAGCAGAGCCTCACCGGCAGACAAAGGAAGGAATGACGGTGCATCGTCAGAGTGTAGTAAGAATGAGCAGAGCCTCACTGGCAGACAAAGGAAGGAATGATAGTGCATCGTCAGAGTCTAGTAAGAATGAGCAGCGCCTCACTGGCAGACAAAGGAAGGAATGATAGTGCATCGTCAGAGTCTAGTAAGAATGAGCAGCGCCTCACTGGCAGACAAAGGAAGGAATGATAGTGCATCATTAGAGTATAGTAATGAGCAGAGCCTCACTGGCAGACAAAGGGAGGAATGATAGTGCATCGTCAGAGTCTAGTAAGAATGAGCAGAGCGTCACTGGCAGACAAAGGAAGGAATGATAGTGCATCGTCAGAGTCTAGTAAGGATGAGCAGAGCCTGACTGGCAGACAAAGGAAGGAATGACGGTGCATCGTCAGAGTCTAATAAGAATGAGCAGAGCCTCACCGGCAGACAAAGGAAGGAATGACGGTGCATCGTCAGAGTCAAGTAAGAATGAGCAGAGCCTCACCGGCAGACAAAGGAAGGAATGACAGTGCATCGTCAGAGTCTAATAAGAATGAGCAGAGCCTCAGTGGTAGACAAAGGAAGGAATTATGGTGCATTGTCAGAGTCTAGTAAGGATGATCAGCGCCTCACTGGCAGACAAAGGAAGGAATGAAAGTGCATCGTCAGAGTCTAATTAGAATGAGCAGAGCCTGACCGGCAGACAAAGGAAGGAATGATAGTGCATCGTCAGAGTCTAGTAAGAAAGAGCAGAGCATGACTGGCAGACAAAGGGAGGAATGATAGTGCATCGTCAGAGTCTAGTAAGAATGAGCAGAGTGTCACTGGCAGACAAAGGAAGGAATGATAGTGCATCGTCAGTCTAATAAGAAAGAGCAGAGCCTCACCGGCAGACAAAGGAAGGAATGACGGTGCATCGTCAGAGTCTAGTAAGAATGAGCAGCGCCTCACTGGCAGACAAAGGAAGGAATGATAGTGCATCGTCAGAGTCTAGTAAGAATGAGCAGCGCCTCACTGGCAGACAAAGGAAGGAATGATAGTGCATCATTAGAGTATAGTAATGAGCAGAGCCTCACTGGCAGACAAAGGGAGGAATGATAGTGCATCGTCAGAGTCTAGTAAGAATGAGCAGAGCGTCACTGGCAGACAAAGGAAGGAATGATAGTTCATCGTCAGTCTAATAAGAAAGAGCAGAGCCTCACCGGCAGACAAAGGAAGGAATGATAGTGCATCGTCAGAGTCTAATAAGAATGAGCAGAGCCTGACTGGCAGACAAAGGAAGGAATGACAGTGCATCGTCAGAGTCTAATAAGAATGAGCAGAGCCTGACCGGCAGACAAAGGAAGGAATGACAGTGCATCGTCAGAGTCTAATAAGAATGAGCAGAGCCTCACCGGCAGACAAAGGAAGGAATGACGGTGCATCGTCAGAGTCAAGTAAGAATGAGCAGAGCCTCACCGGCAGACAAAGGAAGGAATGACAGTGCATCGTCAGAGTCTAATAAGAATGAGCAGAGCCTCACCGGCAGACAAAGGAAGGAATGATGGTGCATCGTCAGAGTCAAGTAAGAATGAGCGGAGCCTCACCGGCAGACAAAGGAGGAATGATAGTGCATCGTCAGAGTCAAGTAAGAATGAGCAGAGCGTCACTGGCAGACAAAGGAAGGAATGATAGTGCATCATCAGAGTCAAGTAAGAATGAGCAGACCGTCACTGGCAGACAAAGGAAGGAATGACGGTGCATCGTCAGAGTCTAGTAAGAATGAGCAGAGCCTCACTGGCAGACAAAGGAAGGAATGATGGTGCATCGTCAGAGTCAAGTAAGAATGAGCGGAGCCTCGCCGGCAGACAAAGGAGGAATGATAGTGCATCGTCAGAGTCAAGTAAGAATGAGCAGAGCGTCACTGGCAGACAAAGGAAGGAATGATAGTGCATCATCAGAGTCAAGTAAGAATGAGCAGACCGTCACTGGCAGACAAAGGAAGGAATGACGGTGCATCGTCAGAGTCTAGTAAGAATGAGCAGAACCTCACCAGCAGACAAAGGAAGGAATGATGGCGCATCGTCAGAGTCAAGTAAGAATGAGCAGAGCGTCACTGGCAGACAAAGGAAGGAATGACGGTGCATCGTCAGAGTCTAGTAAGAATGAGCAGAACCTCACCAGCAGACAAAGGAAGGAATGATGGTGCATCGTCAGAGTCTAATAAGAATGAGCAGAGCCTGACCGGCAGATAAAGAAAGGAATGATAGTGCATCAGCAAAATGATGCCGCAACGGTGACCCATGAAGAATTGACATGCAAGGGGTTATCTACAAGGGGCGGGGGAGGGGTGTGCATCTGTCGATCTCGCTATTTCAGGGGAATGACTGGAGTGTACAAGCACTACACTATGACCAGAAAACTGGGAATATGCTTAACATTAACAACCGACAGCACAAATATTATATATAGAAAGGGAAAACCGCCCACGCTGTCCCTGGCTGTCACAGTGACTTTTGGAAACAATGAGAGATTCCTTTGCAAGAGTCACTCTTCTGCAGACAACAATAAACAGACTGCGCTTCGGGGCTTGGTGTTTGAGGAGACAGAAGGCGCCATAGTCCAATGGCTCTGGAATGTGGACTCCTTATCTGAACAGCTCTGCCCAATGTTACAGAAGCGTGAAGAAAATACGAGTGCAAACTAGGAAGGTCAAGTAGTGAAGGGAAAGTCTCGACGGTGCTAACACAACAAAAGGGGGGAGGGTCCAAGGGAGATAATTTATAGACCTACGAGGAGAATATCCCCTAATACAATACAATTATACCACAAAACCTCCTCGGGTCTCCAAAAACGCGCAATATAGTAAACCAAAAAATATGAAGGATTAGAAGATTATAGTCTCATTAAATCCCCCAGCCAGGGGGAGATCCCTTTCAGGACGAAAACCCTCACCCACCATAGGTGGCATGCTTCATCATATGGGTTTCTCCTCCCAGTGGGAAACCTAGTCCCACTGAGGGCTACAACTCCCTCACTGTGAGGAAGGAGCTCTGGGATGTTTTGTTTGAGTAGTAAGAACCTTCTCTGGATGCTAAAATCCCATATGTGAATCTCAGGTGTGGTGAAGGCGCAGCGCAAAGAAGTAAATGCGTGAATGTGCAGTGGTGAAATTAAAACTACCTAGTGGGGCAAAAACTTTTTATTGGCTTGCTCGTACTGGTAGGATTAAAAGCAGTGCAATTAGCAGTATTGATTTAAAACTGCTATATATCATAAACGGTCGACATGTTTCAGCCTGAGTGATCTTAACCAAGTATCGAGGCTTTCTTCAGGACCAGACTAAAAGTAAAGCTGCTGCTCGTGATCAATGTGACGAAAATATAAGAAAAAGATACACAACCAGTAATCCTTTGTATTGTTGATTGGTATTACTGGAGTTATCTGTATAGGTGAGACAAAAACAGAGAACCATAACAATTAAAACTCTAATCCATCAAGATCAATGTGATACATATTGCTCATGCCGGAATAGCCGCATGTCCATCCGCGGCAAACATTTATGCATTTGTGGAAAAATTTCACTTACCCAAAGATATTGGATAAGTGGCCACACCTCTACCTGGCAACAGCTCAGGGAAAAGGGGCCCGCTCTGAAAGAAATAAGATTGTGTGTCACTCACTAGGAACTTTCAATGTGGGCACCGATCTAAAAGCGTGTGTGTATATGTACATCAAACAATTACAAAACAGTGTGAAGGAACCCATTAAAACTACGCACCCGTATGAGTACCAAGGTACTACAGGTGGTGGTTGGCCATCTCATCCAAAATTGTATATAACTCTCTTAAAGGTTTTCACGCATCAGATAAACTGCAATGCGCAAAAGGTGTCTAAAAATCATATGCAAATACTTCATGTCACTCACGTGTAATGTGCCACAATTGGTTCAATTTCGCTCATATTCATAGCGGTAAATTACATATGAAGCTCTCTGTAATTATTGTAATGCCATGTCTGGCCGTCAAGTTAGATAAACGCCCAGAAGCATAATAGCTTGTCTGCGTTCATTCTAAAAGTGATCGCCACGGTTAATCAGCACAATCACTTTGGTTCTCCAGCAGGATGGTAAATGAAAGACCTCGCACACAACAAGGCATTCCCACTCTCGCAGACACAAACACTCACCTCTCCGTCGGTACCCTGTCTCGGTACTGGAGCTGCAACCATTTTAATTAATTGTTTTCGAAATGACCACAAGTAGGTCAATAAAGTTTTGTCAATTCAGGCTAGTACGACCGAGCCTTAGTGTTCGTTCGGCGCGCAGGCGCATCAGCCCCCTTAATTAAAATGGGGCGGGTATTTGGTAGACAAACCGTCGAGTGCAGGCAATCGCGACGGTCACCTGGGGTCCTTGAGACGCGCTGATGGGAATGCGCTTTCCGAACAGCTACAAATACGGTGACCGAACCCCCCCGTCGGTACCTCCGGTTGCAGCTCCAGTACCGAGACGGGGTACCGACGGAGAGGTGAGTGTTTGTGTCTGCGAGAGTGGGAATGCCTTGTTGTGTGCGAGGTCTTTCCTCGCTGGGTGACCTCATTTCTATTGCTGTTTGTGACCTTAGTTTTGGGCTTAAAAAGTTAAAAAAGATACAAGCGTATTAGCGTCTGTCCAGGATACGTTCTCGTTTCTAATTCAGTTTGTGAAACGAGTTATCTCTATCGTTTTAGTTTCAGACGATATTTTACGTCTGTATCACTAGATATTTCTCTGCGTACTCTTATCCTCATGCCCCGTAATAGTCATCAGTATGATAGGTGCCAACAGGGTCATTTACCATCCTGCTGGAGAACCAAAGTGATTGTGCTGATTAACCGTGGCGATCACTTTTAGAATGAACGCAGACAAGCTATTACGCTTCTGGGCGTTTATCTAACTTGACGGCCAGACATGGCATTACAATAATTACAGACAGCTTCATATGTAATTTACCGCTATGAATATGAGACGCACAGTGGAATTGAACCAATTGTGACACATTACACGTGAGTGACATGAAGTATTTGCATATGATTTTTAGACACCTTTTGCGCATTGCAGTTTATCTGATGCGTGAAAACCTTTAAGAGAGTTATATACAATTTTGGATGAGATGGCGAACCACCACCTGTAGTACCTTGGTACTCATACGGGTGCGTAGTTTTAATGGGTTCCTTCACACTGTTGTTTGATGTACATATACACACACGCTTTTAGATCGGTGCCCACATTGAAAGTTCCTAGTGAGTGACACACAATCTTATTTCTTTCAGAGCGGGGCCCCTTTTCCCTGAGCTGTTGCCAGGTAGAGGTGTGGCCACTTATCCAATATCTTTGGGTAAGTGAAATTTTTCCACAAATGCATAAATGTTTGCCGTGGATGGACATGCGGCTATTCCGGCATGAGCAATATGTATCACATTGATCTTGATGGATTAGAGTTTTAATTGTTATGGTTCTCTGTTTTTGTCTCACCTATACAGATAACTCCAGTAATACCAATCAACAATACAAAGGATTACTGGTTGTGTATCTTTTTCTTATATTTTCGTCACATTGATCACGAGCAGCAGCTTTACTTTTAGTCTGGTCCTGAAGAAAGCCTCGATACTTGGTTAAGATCACTCAGGCTGAAACATGTCGACCGTTTATGATATATAGCAGTTTTAAATCAATACTGCTAATTGCACTGCTTTTAATCCTACCAGTACGAGCAAGCCAATAAAAAGTTTTTGCCCCACTAGGTAGTTTTAATTTCACCACTGCACATTCACGCATTTACTTCTTTGCGCTGCGCCTTCACCACACCTGAGATTCACATATGGGATTTTAGCATCCAGAGAAGGTTCTTACTACTCAAACAAAACATCCCAGAGCTCCTTCCTCACAGTGAGGGAGTTGTAGCCCTCAGTGGGACTAGGTTTCCCACTGGGAGGAGAAACCCATATGATGAAGCATGCCACCTATGGTGGGTGAGGGTTTTCGTCCTGAAAGGGATCTCCCCCTGGCTGGGGATTTAATGAGACTATAATCTTCTAATCCTTCGTATTTTTTGGCATACTATATTGCGCGTTTTTGGAGACCCGAGGAGGTTTTGTGGTATAAAAGTCTCGACGGTACCAAGCTAAACACGAGCACCACAACCCCTTCCACAGGCTTCTGGCTGTCACTCATCAGTCACAGGCACAGACACTTCAAAGGCACTAAGTAGGCGCTTGAATCACAGGAGGCTGTAGGGCTCTACGCGCCAGAGGAAATGGCTCATATAGGTAGTACACTGGAAAGTATGGGCATCAGATGACTCAGGACCATATCAATCACAGAGCCAGAACCTATTCCTGTAGGGTCTGCATGGTCACCACCTACTCAACTATCTCAGACTCTACGTCAGTCCGCTCCAGGCATAAGCGAAGCTGCATGATGCTAGTGACACGAGACTGCAATCTGCTACTCATCACACTTGACACCAGAACACTTCTCTGCTAACCATGCCTAATACCAAACAACATCCCACATAGGCCACACACCCTTCCAACCAGACACAACATTATTATATTTTTTTTATCCCTCCCTACATGCTCAAGTGTAGCAACATATGACAGGATAAGAGAACGTTTCTGGTAATCATGCACAATACCAAAACACTACCCACATAGGCCATGATGAAAACACACCTCCCTCCAAACAGACACAATAATATATCCTATCCCTCACTACCAGTGCAGTGACCGATGACACGATAGAAGAACCACTCTGGTAATCATGTACAATACCAAAACAACGCCTGCATAGGCCATGATGAAAACAAACCTCCCTCCAAACAGACACAACAATAATATATCCTATCCCTCACTGCCAGTGCAGTGACCGATGACACAATAGACAAGCATTGGCATAGCCAATAGGTCTCGCCTTTGGGACCTTATAAGTCTTTAGCCATGCAGCACATTATCCCCCACTGGGCAAATTTCTGTTATGGAACAAGTGCTTATGTAAAGTGCTTTGATACCTTGATTTGCGCTATATAAAAATGCAAAAAATAAAAAGGAATGAAAGGAGAAGTGCTTGCAGATTCCTGAGGTGGGGTAGCGAAAAGATGCACTCTGTAGAGTGATTAAATAAAGCATGTTTGGCTGTGAGACAATCTGGCTGGGGTTGATTGAGAGGGGGGAAAAGAGGCTCGAACTAAAAAGCTGTGCAAAAAAACAAACAACAAAAACACAAGTCACCCAACAAAAAGGACAAGAGGATGTGCGGGGTCAAATAAGCAAGCAAACGAGTGACCAAGTCAACCATTTATAAGCAGCGGGGGACCGTCCACAAAGTACTTGAGAGGTCTATCGCAACTAGACATCTAGGAAAGACATAAAAAGACTCAACACTCATTGCATCTCAACGTACCATCAATACAGCGATACAAAAAATGTAAAGATCACGAAAATCAAAAAAGTAACACCAAATATGCTGCTAGGATGACAAAATAATCATAAGAAACCCATTGCTAAAAAAACTAGTGTCCATCCGCAGGGCCTGGAAACATCAAATAAAACGTTATGCTGATTACGTTCAGTAAAGAGGCCAAACTTCAATAAACTAAAAAAACTGAAAAAAGAACCACCTTCTACATATCTATTTCCCATGTATTTACGGTCTTTTGTCAGTGCTTTTTTCACGTCTTGTGCCGTATCCACATATCTAGCAAATGCTCATAGGCCCAACAAATCTACAATTTTTTGCCATTAAACTACTCCCATACCACCCCGATGTAAGCCAGTCATATATATGTGATATGCATACCGACCTATTGCCACCCCAAAATTAAAAACTTGCGCCAATCAAATGTCGCATGCAATTCAATACACCCACTTTATGTGCATTCAATGGTCGGGATGTCATGCATTAAGCAGTTTCCAATTACATAAACCGACGGCATCAATTAAAACCATCTAACACTCAAAATGCTGGATCCCACCCCAATTTAAGAATTAAACAGGATTGTTAGCGTTAATAATTGCAAGTGTAAAAGCTAATTAAGACAACTTTGAACGAGCGTGAATTTCTACCAAATTAAATATTATTCATGCCATAATAACCTTGTTTCCATGGGTCTAGTGAAACATACGCACCTGAAAAAAAATCCAGCACTTCCTCCTGCGTGCAGGACCATGGCAATCCTCGAATTTTTACTATATGTTCATCTGCCATTGTAAAACCCGTTGTCCACAACGATAACGAATTTATAGTGAATATAAAGTAGGTTAATAGTGAAACTTAGTGCTCAATATATCTTAAGTTAAGAAGCTAACTAGTTCACGAATTAATTGCTTACTTAATAAGCAGATAACCCCAACCACAAAAGACATGTCGGGCACGGACTGCAGCATCTACTAGACAACAATTGAGACTTCCGCATACATAAACCATGTACATGAGCTAAACCACATTACCCTTATGAAAAATATCAATTAAAACCACAGAAACTTGGTCAGATATCCCCCCCACCCCCCATAAGTATCCATTCATTACAGAGTAAGAGAGAAAACAGGGACAATTACAACTAATTAAAACTCGTCTGTTTCGTTCACCGTCAATACGGCCAATAATTCCTTATTATATAATCGAGTTTTTAAACGCCCAATGTATGTGCATGGAAAGTAAATATACTTCCAAGCCAACTTCCGGCGGCTAGTAATAGGGTGGAGGAACCTCCGCATTTACACGTCATAGGGGGCGGGCGGCCCTATGTTGAGACCAATCCAGTAATGCGACATGCCACGGGCCACATTTTCTTTCCATATTTATCAAACGACATAACGAGTAAAAGCTACGCTGTGGAACACACACACACATGCATATGGTCTACAGCGCCGTATACCATTGGAATAAATTCGTGCCGAGGCCACCCGCTCCTTAATCAGGGTTCATCAGCCTTCCAAAACGCCATTTAAATATGACGGTGCATTGAGGGTCAACTGCATCTCATCAGTAAGAGTACGAAAATCATTAAACATTGGATAAATTCCGTAATAAGCTGGTGTCGGGCGATAAAATATTCCCATTTGCATGAAACACTACATTGCACCTCAGAATTATATTGATACGGTGGAATTAGGGGGCATATATAAATCATGAAAAACAAAAGAAAAAAAAGAGGCTACCCAATAACTTAATCGATAGCCTGAAATTCTGCCCCAGACGCACGGGCAAGAGTACCTATAGGTGGTACGCCTCTCAAAACAGAGCTGCGCATAACTGGATCTCCCCATTCTAGTGAGATGACTAGATTGGCAAAAAAAAAACAGGTACACGATAAATTACATACGCCAGAAACTGACACGTGTGCGGTTCTTGTGTTTCAAGGACCACATCCATTACAGCATTTGCACAACGCGAGGCTTGTTCTAGAGACGAGGGATACGCCAACACTACTAACATGCGGAGCCCCGGATCCGCGCCACTACATTAAGCACCAAAGACACTTCTTCACCATATACTGACGAGAGAGTTAAAAAAAAACACTTCAGTAAGAAAATAATCTGCGTGAAAGGGTCTGGCTGAAAGCAAGGACGGCGATAACAAGCAAAAGCGAAAGCACGGCGCGTTGCGTGTAACCTGACCCACCAGGAATGCAGCTGCCACCCTGCGCGGCGTCGCTGCTCGCTCCCGAGAGCAAAATGCCGTGGGATTGACACATTGGAACGGAGGTGGGACATGCACCCGCCTTTGGCCATTTGCGTGCTTTCATTATTGAAAGACACACGCAAAGGCCAATCCAATGTGTGGGAGGAGTCAGGCCCACACGGAGAAGTTTAGAGTGCTCACAAGAAGCCTCCCATAGAGCAGCGCTGCGCTAGGCTCGACCTTAAAAACCACTCTGGTAATCAGGCACAACACCAAAACAACACCCGCATAGGCCATGATGAAAACACACCTCCCTCCAAACAGACACAACAATAATATATCCTATCCCTCACTACCAGTGCAGTGACCGACAACACAATAGAAAAACCACTCTGGTAATCAGGTAAAACAACGCCCACATAGGCCATGATGAAAACACACCTCTCTCCAAACAGACACAACTATAATATATCCTATCCCTCACTACCAGTGCAGTGACAGACAACACGATAGAAGAACCACTCTGGTAATCAGGTAAAACAACGCCCGCATAGGCCATGATGAAAACACACCTCTCTCCAAACAGACACAACTATAATATATCCTATCCCTCACTACCAGTGCAGTGACCGACAACACGATAGAAGAACCACTCTGGTAATCACGTACAATACCCACACTTTGCCACATAGGCCAGCTCATAACACACCCTTCCAACCAGACACAATACAAACAAGCATTGGCATAGCCAATAGGTCTCGCCTTTGGGACCTTGTAAGTGTTTAGCCATGCAGCACAT
Organism: Calotriton arnoldi; assembly: GCA_963921515.1. Lineage (NCBI taxonomy): Eukaryota > Metazoa > Chordata > Amphibia > Caudata > Salamandridae > Calotriton > Calotriton arnoldi. The sequence goes on along the minus strand of CAWUFW010002651.1, from coordinate 1,006,119 downwards.
TATCACCCACCGGGCAGATTATGGATCTGATGCAAGCCGGGATCTTAGGACAAGATTGAAATCTATTCTAGAGCAGGATTTGGAGAGATTGCAGATAGGGGAAGGAGTAAAGGCAGATAGGGGAAGGAGTAAAGGCCTTGGGTCTGAGGCAGACTCAATCTGGATCCAGTAGACTCTGGGAAGTCAAGAGTCGGCCACGGATTTAAGTGCAGACCAGAGATCTAGTCCAGTCTGGGCATTCGATGCATGTTGTAAGGGACTGGTCCGAGATGGGGATCCACTGCTGGCTGGGGATCAAGTGAATGTGAGAATCCCGTGCAGACTGCTAATAATATGCAGCAGAAATAATACAGCGCATGCTGAAAGCCTAGTGGGGCCACAAGAGGCTACGGATCCAATAGATCGCGAGATCTCGTGCAGCCTGGCCGGCCCACATACATGCATGTAGATCCCGAGTGTCTAGAGCAGCACGACACCGGCTGATGATGTAGTGTTGGTTTCTGTGGCAACGCACGCGACCCTCTCTTTTAACATCAAACATTTACATAAATAAACTTCATGAGTTTGAGCTCCGGACAGAACTTGTACACGAGTTTTTAAACGTAAATTATTGTGGAGAAAGCCGACTTCATGCTGACTTTGTATCCCACGCGCTATAAATAACACGTTGACTTTACATGCTGCCATCAAATATTATATTATGAACATTCCTACTTCTTCAATTCAACGTCAATAACATTTGTTTGCAGTCACATTATTGTAAGTGACTATCCTTATGTTTTGAAAGTTAATATTTAATCTACCCTTTACAGTCTGTGGAAATAATTGCTAGGCGCACTGTTTAAGATGTCATTAAGAGTGGGTTAAAAGGTTCATACTCTTGTTGCAGGATGTTTTAAAGCTTTGGCTGTTTCCAAGTTCTTGCACTTGGACTTCGGGGGTTTCTGAATGTAATATATTGCACTTACACTAACAACAGTGCGCTTAGATTACTATTTCTTTTTGATATAGAGTCTGGAGCTCAGAGTCGCAGTAGAAACCTGGACGGGGTGTCTGGATCGAATACTGTGCACCCCAAAACACCATGAATGCAGTCGTCATATGCAAACATTTTCAGAGCACACACAATTTTGCTTCTTAAATAAATGATTTCTCAACTGTTCACTTGCTGATTTGTTCAAATGTAAGATGTGAAGTGTGACAATAAGAATCAGAATAATAAAACACACACTAATGTTTTACACAGCACTTCATATCGGAGGTGCTGTTTGTAAGCGCCCTCAAGGAAAGGTCTTAGCATTGCCCAGATTAAAGGCACTTTATTTCCTACAGTGGGAAGGACGGAAGACAGAGTCTAAAGTATCAGACTTATGATCTGCGTGTTATGGCAGCAAGGGTTTAACTCACTGAGCCATGGAGCTGCATTACAAACCACTTAAAAAGAAGTGTTGATACCACCAATGAGAACCCATTTTACGAGCCTTACAATAACTAAAGATTGAATTGCCTTGCAGGATAAATTCACATTGTTTGCAGCAAGTGCACAACCCACAGAGCTACTTTAACAGGAGTTACATCAGACTCTGTAATTAACACAGTGCGCCACCAAACTATCCTGCATAAAATACACACTGGTGAACCAAGCATGGCGTACGCTGTGTTATAGGTGCTGTTTTATTTGAACAAGGAACTGTTTCTTTGCGGTTTTCTCACACATGGACCGGGCCACTTGGGCTGGGGGGAGGAGCGTTGAATACTAATAATGCATGGGCTCAATGTTTGTACTACTTGGCAAGGGTCCTGGTAAGATGGCCGTGTCTGTAATTCTGCCCTCTACAGATACTGGCCTGTTAACAACGGTCATCTTCGTCTGAGCAGCTCGGACTCAGCCTTTCATCAATGGATGTCAACGCACCAAAATGGCAGGAGCAGCTCTTTTCTTCGTCCCTTCGACCCGGACTCCGACCCAGCTCATTATTCATCACACAGGCGAACCCGATGCATTACCAATGCTTGTTACTGGTGTCAACTCAACTTGCGTGTTGTGTGCTGGGAGGCGGGGCGCTTTGCTTCGTGGCGCTCCTGCGTCGGTAAGTGTGGGCACCCACAGCTGAGGCTGTGTGTGGGATTATAAACGGGTTTTACCACCAATGAGAACCCATTTTACGAGCCTTACAATAACTAAAGATTGAATTGCCTTGCAGGATAAATTCACATTGGGTAGCAAATAAAAAACCCTCTAAGAATATGACACACACAGGTCAATGCCCGTTGCCATTATTATCCTATTTTCTGTTGTTATTGTTGTATGCTTAGTGTTCCAAAGTGCTATGAAGCTGGAAGGCAGCATGTTGGCACCAAATAAAACACCACCACAATAGAAGAACCCGTGGTTAGGTGCCGCGTGGCACCCGCTGGGAGATTTGCATCTCTTGTTCTGTCACCTACACAAGGCCTTCAGCTGTAGACATTGCACAAAGTTACTACAAATGTGGCGCGCTGTGTTCGACCTGCGCCTCTCTCTCTCTCTCGTGTCACCGGGTAATATATGAGCCGAGGTGTGGAGCTGTGCAAGCTAAGCACAATACCTGCCGTGAAATATGGACTTTTCAGAGTATATGCCTCGCAGGGTGCGGGGAGGACGGAGGGAGGGATTATCCGCCCCTTGTGTGATTGCCCACGTGGACTCCCTACCTCCACAACATGCATGGACCAGGCATGACCGACGTGTGTCCAAGTCTGAAATCACAGGTGTTTACGAGCTGCGCCACCAGGTGCTATGTTTTTTACAGTCACATTTCGGGACTCCTTGAAGTGCGGCCAGTATCTGTCGCCCGCCCGGACAGGACACTCTGCCTCCGCCATGTTCCCCGGGGGCCCGCAGGCGCCCGGCTGCTCTCGGAGGCGGGTGGGCAGCCATGACAGCCACCGGTGCCCCATTCTGGTCACGGCCTCCCGTGGTGCGAGGCTAGTTTCAGCATGCTTGCCAGGGATGGTTGTGTCTTTCACCAAGGCCCTGGTTCGATAACTCAATGATGAGGGCAATTATAAAGTGAACATGTAGCTAAATGTGCTGCGGAAGGAAGCGGCCTGCGCACCGATAGCAGAGCTCTTTCCAATGACCCACAGCTGAGCCAGACAGGTACCACCTCCCCATCTGAATTACACGATGTAACGAGGCTGCAAACTTTCACGAAAGTGAAAGCTTTTAAGACAAGCCTGGGAGTGGTGCGGGCGCGCTGCTGTAAAAAGCCAGCGCGAGCTCCATCTGTTTCCAATTAACGCGAACGCGAGATGCGGGCGCGATATTTGGAAACAGATGGCGCTGATGCTCGCTCCCGAGCACCCTAGGCCACAAGAGAGAGAAGGCGGGACATGCACCCGCCTTTGGCCAATTGCGTGCTGTCTTTCTTAGAAAGACGCATGCAAAGGCCAATAGCGGGTGAAGAAAACAAAAGCACACGCACGAGCGTGTGTTCCAAAGTTTAAAGCCCTTACTAAATGTCTCGCAGACCAGCGCATGCGCGCTGGCTCAGGCGAGACCTAATAAAAACGATACGGCAATTTTGTTGATAAATTTGGATTGCAAGATATTTGCTACTAAATTTGTAACCAGATTAGAATCTTTTTTTCCTAAATTAATTGGCGGTGAACAATGTGGATTTATTGAAGGCGGGCTTTCTCGGATGACACTAAGTTTTTTTAAGTTATCAGTAAGTATTCTTCTGACTCAAATCAAATTGTTGCTATTTCATTGGATGCAGAAGTAGCCATCAACAAGGTTGAATGCTACATAATGTTTAGGACTCTATAGTGGTTTGGGTTCGGTCCTAAATCTTTGCAGTAGCTTTCTATTCTTTTTAGTACCCCTAAAGCCCATTACTAATAATACTTCTTCATACTTTTTTCTTAATAGCGGTATGAGCCAAGGGTATCTATTATCACAACTTGTATTTGCTTTGGAACATTTTCTGTTATGGATGAAACAAAATATGGATATTAAAGGTATGTTTTCTGCATATGCTTTTCATATTTTATACATCTAGGACCCGATTCATATTTTACCAGCTTTTTATGAGATTGGCCTATTTTCAAAATGATCAGAATAAAAGGTCAACACTGATACTCACCTTTAGAAAGATACAGTCTGAGGGACAAGTTTCAGCATTTTTATTTGGTTGGGAGTCGTTCCAAAACGACATTTTGGAGACAGGTTTACTAATAATATTATAAACATGCATCTCCACTGTGCCTCTCACTGTGGAGGAGGATAGATACTATTAAAATGGTAACACGTTCAATTGTTTTATATACAATATCCATTTTATTGGGCAAAATACCTAAGGGCTTTTTAACTACATTGATAAATTACTCTATATATTACTATGAAAGAACAAGACAACAAGAATTTCCTTATCCCAATTGAAAACAGGACAGTATTACATTTCCAGATTTTTAATCAGATCAGTTAGCTTTTCCATATTGTCAGCCTTGAATATGGTACAGAGATTTAACTAATATAGACAAACTTACTTGAGTAGCCTAGGGGAGATATATTACAGCTCCACTTTTCTTTAATTGAGCTGAATCAATGACTAAGGGCCTGATTCAAATCCTGGCGGAAGGCCCATGCGACCGCCAGGGCTACAGAGTAAATTACTCCGTTGCCCTGGTGGAAGGACTGCCTCCAGATGTATAAATGACTGCCAGGCTGTAGGTCATGTATAAAAGCATTGCCAGGAACCGCCATGCTGCCATGATGGCGGTTCCTGTCAATGCATTTTACTCTGCTACGGGGCAGCATCAGCAGGACGCAGCCCTGTAGCACAGAGTATTTCATTTTTCTTTTCAATAAGAAAATCCCGAAACGGGATTTTCTTTTTTAAAAGAAAAAATATAATGCTCCTCTGGCCATGGGAGTCTTCTCCCAGGAGGGTGGGGGGGCATTATAATGATTTTACTGTTCTTTACCGCCATGTTTCACCTGGAGGCAAGAAACAGTAAAAAATGACTATGCGTCCGCCTATTCAAATTGGGTGGGCGGGCATGTAGCCATTTCTCTGATGGCTCTTACTCCCCAGGGCCGTAGTAGGGGATTAATCACAGCAAGGACAGAGTAGTCTCTGCCGTGATTAACACTAAGGTCCACCCACATGTAAATGTGGTGGGCGGACCACTATATTGGCGTGGAGGGAACACAATCGCTGTTGCAATGGAGTGCCCTCTCTGACAATATATAAATCAGGCCCTAAGAAATCAAAATCCTTCTTGTTACACACCATAAATTATACCTATTATTTCTAATTTTTATCATCTGGCCTGTAGAGTAGAGAGTTATTATTGCTCTCTCCATTATGGAATAACAAAAATATTAGAGCCACTAATATGGGGTAATTTATTGGTGTCACTGGAAAAATAGATTGGGTAATCAGTTGCTTGACGGTATTAATTTCTGGTCTTATCTCAGTTGAAGGATATTTATAAATTCCCTAATCTTTCCTTTTCCCAATATAACACAGTAAGGCATGTACTAAAAAATGTTGAGATTGCCTGATAAGGCAACATCTGAAGTTCAAAGAGTTTCTATCATTTTTGTGAATTCTCAAAATGACCAAAGGCTTTGATCTTTTAGAAAAGTTTGATGTTAAAAGATATTACTTGTGTAAAATCTAATATAGAGAAACAAGGGGAAAAAATCTTAATATTAGCCGGTGAAATAGGTGTGGGAAAAGCTCTAGTTAAAAAGTACATTTCCACATCAAGAGCTTCAAATACAACTGAAACAGTTTTTAACATTTATAATGGGTGCGTTATACTCCTGTTTTATTAAATAAAACTAATCATCTATTTGAGGCAAATATTTGTTTACTCCTGTTTTAAAACATAAAACTAATCATCTATTTGAGGCAAATATTTGTTTACTCCTGTTTTAAAACATAAAACTAATCATCTAATTGAGAATACATTTTGATCATGTTCAGAACCTAAAGCGGATACTTTGTATAGTTGTAATTTAAAACTAATGAAAACTGTGGCCCTTTGTAATTTCAAAAGATATTTCTGGGAAGAATGGTGTCGGACAGGAATGCATTACCAGGACAAGGTGAACTAGGAGACATGCTGTTAGCCATAGCAGTCCAACAGATTGCATCAAATTGGAAAGTATTCAGCAAGATTTCTTTAAAATGTTGGTGGTACATTATTTACTACAATCAGAGAATGGATACTGCTTCCCTGCATCCTCCACCTACACAGAGTAAAATAGGCGAATTATGGAGTCCATTTTCAACCCACTTATCTAATGTAAACATCCTTTTCACACAACTTCAGTTGAGGTAGAAGAAAGACTAAACCTCCTTCCTTAACTATTTGTTTTTTTACATAGTATTGTGTATATTTATTGTATGCTTACTCTCAGGATTTATGAAGCGGGGCAATCACCTAGAAGCTATTTTGGTGCGGGTAAAGACCTGCAAGTAGCCGAGAATGAGAAATGGATTAGGAGAAGTCATGCTTTGGGTCCGGAAAGCAAGGTAGTATTAGACAAGACACAGTGTAGGAGGCAGGGTGTTCCAATATTTGGCAGCAAGGTATGAAAAGATGGGCCTCATGGCTTGGGAATAGCAAGCAATAAAGAGAGGAGGATCTGAGAACGCCAGTTGGAGACTGATGAACAAACCTGTCGCAAAAGTAGAGTGTTTTGATTACGGTAGGCTAGATGGGCCAGGAACAGAGTTTTAAATTAAATGCATTTGGAAACGAGCAGCCAGGGAAGGGCAGCCATACAGGGTGTGATATGCGAATGGCAAATAAAGATGAAGATGAAATGCACCACTGTGCTTCGAATGGGCTGCCGCCCCGAGGATGGTAGACAGCAAGGACCAGGTACAGGGAATCACAGTGATCGAATATGGAAACTACAGGGGCCTGGGTTGCAATTTGGCGAGAGGACATAGGCAGATAAGGAAGATTTTCCAAATGAGTCGCATTTGATGGAGTCAAGAGGAAGACGAGACCTCACTCACTTGTGTGGTTAAAGAAAGATTATGTTTGATCCAGAATCCAAGGCTCCATACTCCCGATGCCGGTGTACATAGTGAACCGAGATTCTGAGGCCACCAGATGGAGGACCAGAGAGAGATGCTTATTTTCCCAGCAGATGGAATTCTGCTTGATTGGTATTGATTTTGAGGAATTATTGTACAGCCAGGAAACTACCTCATGGAGACAGTTTTGAAAGTTTGGATTATGGGAAGAAACATCATGACAAAACTGAATTTTCAGTGTCTGTGGTATATGTTATTAAAGACAGGCCGCATGCCTGAAAGGGTAGCGCTAGAGGCGTAACATAATCTTTGAAAAAAGCCTATGAGGCACACCCTTCTTGAATTTCCTGGACTCAGATTATAAAGGAGGAAGAGGGACGGCTTGATAATGATCATGTAGACAGAGCTTTACCTATACACCACTCTGAAGGTGGAAAGTAAAGAGGATGTTATGTTACTCAGTTTCAAAGGCTGCCAAGAGACATAGTAGAACCAGTGCCGCTGTGTGGCCTCGGTATACTAGTAATCGGAGGTCATCGAGTACTGACGTTAACGCGGCCTCCAGGAGCAACCCCAGAATATCCCTCATTAGATATCTTCACTTCATTCTTCTTTTCTTTCTTATTCATCTTTTCTTTTCCTTAACTTCTCTTTATCTTCCTTCTGTTTGTTTCTTTTTCTATTCTATATAAATCTTTTTTTATAAAAGCCATATTTAATATACAGATTAATAACTAATTGTACACAATAAACTAATATATTACCGTTTTATCTCATTATATATTGTTATTTAATTAATGCTTTTTAGATATTAAATTTTAAATTATACCTGGATTTTTGTCTTTAAATTTACCCATTACTTTTAAACATTAAAATAAGGAAAATGCTGTGTGAGACACTACTGTTTGCACATATTAAAGATAGATCCTGGGTATATTAACACGCATAAAGTCTGTGCTGGATATCCTTTTCGCAGACACTCACAATAATAACTAAAACTTCTGCTTGCCATACATCGCAAGAGGTTTTCAATTCAAGTCCAAAAGACATTATACTTTTACAAGCATGGAAGACGCGATCATCGCCAAGCAAACAAACATTGACAAAGGCAATCGTTTTGGCCTTTGTGTAGTGAAAAGTTATTCTCAGCCTTCAGTATAACCCACAAAACAGGTGCCAAATACTTTGATATTATCTGCATAAGCCTTTCTGACACATGGAACAGGTTCAGCACAGTCAGCACGCGTGCAAGCACAGGTATAGTACAGCATGGGAAGCAGCAGTGCAAGGCTCCTTCACATGAAGGCAACACAAGGTAGTTGCTTGAGCAAATGTTATGGCTGGGCTACAGTTGGCAAGTAGGCAGGGGGCACAAAGATGAAAGGGGCGAGGAAGCAGGGGCCAAGGCAGCAGAAGGTGAGGCCTTTAGGAGGTGATGGGACATGGAAATGCCCAGGGAATCTTCGTTAAATTCTTACATGCTGAGTTATTTGCCGACGCACGGAATCCCGTAACCCATATTTATAAAAAACGTTTTTCAGTACAAAAGCCCAATTAAAAAAATCGAATAGAAAAGAAATAAAATATATTTTTAAAAGTCGATAATATAAAGAAAGTGGCAAGGAAGTTCTTTAATAAACCTTTTTTTTTTTTTTTTTTAAATGAAGAAGAAAGGAAAAGCAGGGCAATGCAAACAGAGGCTGAAGAACATATACGGCCTGATATAGATCTTGGGGGATGGGATACTCCGTCCAAAACATGACGGATATCCCGTCCGCCATATTACAAGTGCCATAGATATAATGCACTTGTAATACGACGGACGGGATATCCGTCACGTTTATGATGGAGTATCCCTTCCGCCAAGATCTAAATCAGGTCCATAGATTGGAAAACTAACACTCCACGTTTAAGGTGTTCCAGTATCCTATCGTGCTCTACTAGTGGCAGTTAGGTCATTTTCTTATGACTTCTAGGTTGAAAAGGCCTTCTTAATAGCTTTTAAGAAATCATTCACCACAGGCCCTCTGAAGAAAGAGGTTTGTGAAGGACATATTCTGTAGGCAGAAACAGATGTATACTGTACCTTAATTGAGGAGAAGTGCAACCCAGAATTCAGTAGTTGGAGAAGGTAAAAGAGTACTGCCTCTCCTTGACATCTGGAGGAATCTAGGCTGTTCTGAATACATAAGATACAGAATCTCTTACATCTAAAAGCATACAACATTCTGGTTGAAGGACGCTAAGCTCCTTTCAAAATGGCCATACACTTTTGTGGGTGATTTAGGTGCTCATATTCTATGGGGTGAGGAGCCTCTATGATGGAAGTTTGGAAAGCTGAATCTGGCCCCTGAACTTTTGATAGAGCTCCAGTTGTACAGTAGCTCCCTATGTGGTCACTCAGACAGGTGCATAAGGTCAGTAAACCCGTAAGTGATATGGCTATTCCAGAGCTATTAAGATCATCCAGCTCTGCTGTACGTGATTACTGACGGGATCAGTGGTATCGGAGGAAAGGCGTATCGAAACATCTATGCCCAGTCTATCAAATGGCCATTTCCTTTAATCCCGGATTGATAGTACTTGGAGACGAAGCCTCAGCATTTTTTGCTTGCAAGCTTGCATAACAGTTTAGTTGCCAAACAAATCAATTGCGAAAGACATATTGCAAAACTTTGTATTATAAAACATGCTCCTGAGTTCCCCGAAACATTCTTCTGAGTGAGTATGCTTTCACATTCTGCACATCTGTAAGGTGTACTGCAATGCTCTGAAAATTTCTCACTATGAGCCATTTCCAGTATGACCAAATTTCCAGAGACAGAGGCCGAAATGTATCTCTCCTTGCTTGTTCAATTAGTACATAGCTGTTATATTGTCTTTTTGAACCAGAAGGGAGCCTGTTCTGAATGTAAGAAGAAGCAACTTTAGAGCCAGATGGACTACTCACAATTCATGGATCAAGATCCTTGCATCTGCATGTGATCCACGTGAGCACCCCAACCAATGCGAGAGGTATCTGTCACAATTGTCTTTGCCAGGATGTCTTGATGGAATGTAACCTTTTTCCACAGATTTTATCATCAGCACCACCAGAGGAATGATTGGGCCTCAAACTGAGGTAACAGTGGGTCTGTCTTACCAGCTGCTTCGAGACTGGCAGCACTGATCCTCTAATCATTGTTGAAGAGACTTGGGGCCTGATTTTGATTTTATTGGAGGAATTACTCTGTCACAATGGTGACGGATATCCCGTCCAACCAAATATAAATCCCATTGGATATAATGGATTTATATTTCGGCGGATGGAATATCCGTCACCGTTGTGACAGAGTAACCCGTCCGCCGAGATCTAAATCAGGCCCTTGGTCTCTAGTTTGGCATGAGGAACTAGAAAAATGCAGAAAGACATGGACACCAATTGAGACCATTTTTGATGGTCAGACCTTCTCCAGAGCTTGTTCCAATAATAAGGTGTTTACTTCTTGTTGAAATTGCTTCAGGTGGATTTGGAAGGATCTCTGGTTGTAATTTTGGAGGAGATTCGAATTCAGTGAGTAGCCATTTTGTGAAATATTCAGAACCCACTTCTGGGTATTTTTTGCCGCTCTGTTTAGTTTGTGATGCTTGACTGTTCCTGAGTAATGCAGAAGGGTGAAGTGAGGAGTCACTGTTTCACTGGTGGTTTTCCGACCGCCAGAGGCTGATGGCCATCTCTCCCTTTGCCAAACTTCTGTTTGCAGTAAAATTATCACCTAGTTTCCATAGGAAAAGCGGTTTTTGTTTTGCCAATAACTTTGGCGCCATTGGATGAATCTTCATGAATTTTTTCAAAATTAGTACAACAGTCGGTTCAGCTGCTCTGTTGAAAGTTTCAGGGTGATTTGCAAAGCAGGGGCCGAAAAAAAGGGGGTGTCCCAAAATGCGTTTCCCCATGCAACTCCCATAGGGATTTTGAACACAATTACAGCTCGAACTGCTGAACGGAATTCTAGAAAGCTAGCTTTTGGACTAGAAAGCAAGCTATTTGGTGTAAATCAGTTCAGTAGTTATCGAGATATTATAAGAAAACAAAATGTGCATATCTAGGGACGCGGAACCTCCGCGGATCCACCTGCGGTGAATCTGTGGCCCCACATGCCACAGCAAGGTCCTGATTGGCTGGTCGCATCTTGATAGAAAAGTTGTGGCCGCCATTTTATATATCGGGAAACGGTCCCTGGGGTTGAAAAGTAGCATGTAAACTAAATGAAGGGGTCAGGTTAGAGCTTTCCTCACCTCCTGTTTGTGTTATAGATGTGGGAAAAGCATGTACAATGGGCAGCAAAATGCCAGAAAACAAGTTTTTTTTTTGCCACCCGTGAGATACACGGATCTGTCGTGGAGCTCAGCGAGGCCCCTCATGTAAATCCGCAACGGCTACACGGATCTCGCTGCGTATCCAAAAAATTATATATAAATATATACTCAAGAAATGGTGCAGTATGTGTATGGCACAGGCTGAAAAGAATGGCTTACCAGAGGGAAAGGGTTTCACTTGTGGCCAAAGTAGGTAACACCCTTGTCATTGTCTATCATATGCAAAGTACACTCTCTGGCAGTGAAATGATAAACCACAACTGGTGATTGGCCACGGCATGGCGCCGGACCAGCATGGCCATGCTGGAAAAGCGGTGCACAATGACCCTCCACTTAGCAAACTTCTGCTCGAACGTGTGGTTTGGCCACATTCAGGGTCCTCCATAAATCCACACATGGATGTATCTCCCCTGTTGTCTTTCTGTCGTCCACCAGTGGGGTATGCCTAGAGGTGGCCCAGCAGGTTGCATTCAACCACTAGGTAAATGTTTTTAAGGTGTTTCAATACTGCCTTCCACAGATTCACCGGCATGTTTCGTGCTGTGCAAACACTCCAAACCACAAAACCCTTTTCAAATTTGAATGTGGTGCAAACATTCTTGCACACAACATAACCCCCACCATAAACCGTAGGATCACACTGAACCTCAGGGGCCCCATCAACCTTAATGCTTACCACTAACATATCAGAATAACATGCGTCACTGCGGCATCTGCTCTTTCGGTTCCGAGGTCGCCTTCTCGTTGCTGTGCACCCGAGCGCCAGCATGCGCACACTCTTACTTCCGGGCCCTCGCAGGCCTCTATGCGCTACAGCCCCTGGCACGCCCTCCCATTGGTACACAAGCCTCAGCGCTATCCACGGTGGATTATGGCCACACCCCGAGCACCCCGTGACTCAAGTATCAGGGAGACAGGCACATCATGGACAGGCCGCTGGTTGGTTAGCCTGTGCGACACCCAAAATCCTTCACGGCACCTGCTGACACATACCACCTTGCCACAGTGCTTAGAGGCTACTAAACCCGCCGAAAGGCACAGTCACTTCTCCGCGAATAGGACGGCGGGGAGATATCCTGGAAGTGCAATCTTGTTGTCACTGTAAAGATGTTGGAGACATCCGCGCGAGTAAACAAAGGGATGCACAATAAAGTGCATCTTTCATTCATCATTCACGAGCCAAGAACTCACCATGCAGAGAGGCGGGAGCTCTCCTTTCTAGGAACACAATCTGTAAGAGTTTCGGCTGCAGTAACCTCGTCTGGAAGAATGCTGACATGAAATTCCACCAGGATGAACATTTAACAAAAAAATGTGATGAGGAAGACGGATCCGAAACGAGAGAGACGCACGCAAGATGTACACCAGAGAGCACGCCGAAGCCTGAACATCCAAACAATATCCTAATATAGTAAGAAAAATGTTTGATTCTGTTTGATAACCAGAAAAAAATGTCAAACAATTGTTCGCTCCCGGCGCTGCTGCCAGGATTACAACATTTTACAACAAATTCTTTTGCTCGACTTTCCGTGGCTTTTACGCGCTTTTTTGTGAACATGTTCTGATTTAGCATTTGGCCACGAGAGACTGAAAGTTATTTCTGGTTTTCATTAAAGGGGATTTAGCGTTACGTCTTCGTTGCCAATGGTGCAGACTGGTCGGCTCTGTGAGGCCGGAGCAGAGGAGTCAGTCCTGGGGGCGGCCCGGCCTGCTGTGGTGCCTCCTACCGGTGTCCAGCCCAAAGACAGGGGTTAGGCCCGGTCTCTGTGCAGCCGGAGCAGAGGAGTCAGTCCTGGGAGCGAGGGGGCGGCCCGGCCTGCTGTGGTGCCTCCTACCGGTGTCCAGCCCACAGACAGGGGTTAGGCCCTGTCTCTGTGCAGCCGGAGCAGAGGAGTCAGTCCTGGGAGCGAGGGGGCGGCCCGGCCTGCTGTGGTGCCTCCTGCCCGTGTCCAGCCCAAAGACAGGGGTTAGGCCCTGTCTCTGTGAGGCCGGAGCAGAGGAGTCAGTCCTGGGAGCGAGGGGGCGGCCGGGCCTGCTGTGGAGCCTCCTGCCCGTGTCCAGCCCAAAGACAGGGGTTAGGCCCTGTCTCTGTGCAGCCGGAGCAGAGGAGTCAGTACTGGGAGCGAGGGGGAGGCCCGGCCTGCTGTGGTGCCTCCTGCCCGTGTCCAGCCCACAGACAGGGGTTAGGCCCCGTCTCTGTGAGGCCGGAGCAGAGGAGTCAGTCCTGGGAGCGAGGGGGCGGCCCGGCCTGCTGTGGTGCCTCCTGCCCGTGTCCAGCCCACAGACAGGGGTTAGGCCCTGTCTCTGTGCAGCCGGAGCAGAGGAGTCAGTCCTGGGAGCGAGGGGGCGGCCCGGCCTGCTGTGGTGCCTCCTACCGGTGTCCAGCCCAAAGACAGGGGTTAGGCCCGGTCTCTGTGCAGCCGGAGCAGAGGAGTCAGTCCTGGGAGCGAGGGGGCGGCCCGGCCTGCTGTGGTGCCTCCTACCGGTGTCCAGCCCAAAGACAGGGGTTAGGCCCTGTCTCTGTGCAGCCGGAGCAGAGGAGTCAGTACTCGGAGCGATGGGGCGGCCCGGCCTGCTGTGGAGCCTCCTACCGGTGTCCAGCCCAAAGACAGGGGTTAGGCCCTGTCTCTGTGCAGCCGGAGCAGAGGAGTCAGTCCTGGGAGCGAGGGGGCGGCCCGGCCTGCTGTGGAGCCTCCTACCGGTGTCCAGCCCAAAGACAGGGGTTAGGCCCTGTCTCTGTGCAGCCGGAGCAGAGGAGTCAGTCCTGGGAGCGAGGGGGCGGCCCGGCCTGCTGTGGAGCCTCCTACCGGTGTCCAGCCCAAAGACAGGGGTTAGGCCCGGTCTCTGTGCAGCCGGAGCAGAGGAGTCAGTCCTGGGAGCGAGGGGGCGGCCCGGCCTGCTGTGGTGCCTCCTGCCCGTGTCCAGACAGGGGTTAGGCCCTCCTTTGATGTCACTGTTCTCGCTAATTGCTTTATAATCGTCATCACATCGGATTTAGCAGTCGGCCCATTAGAAACACAAGTCAACTCAAAGCTTGCAGCGAGCGTTACTCGCCCAGGATGAAGTTTCGCTCGCGCTGGGCGAGTGGGTCAGTCCAAGTCCAGACTGAGCGCACAGCGAGCGGCCTCCCTGCAGGGACTGGACTACCGAACAAATGCCGGGTCTTCCCCTGTGCCAACCAGCTCCAAGCCCTCTTCAGTGTGCCCCAGGCTCCAAGGTGTTCGTGACACCGGACAAGCCTCACTGCTGACGAACAGCCAAGGTTGATGAAGAGAATGCAGAATAAAGCCGACGATAAACTACGATCACTCCCAGCGGCGCTGGGTCTTTCTTAATGGCAAAGCGCCCTTTCCTCTCCGCGGTACTGAGCCTTTACCGTTACTATAGTACAGACTGTCCTTCTCAGCGGTACAGTCTTTCCTTTTTGCTGGCACTGAGGCCTTCCTCCTCAGTAACACTTAGCCTTTGGTTCCCAGAAACACCGAGCCTTTCTTTTTCGGTGGCATGGAGCCTTTTCTTCTCAGTAAACACTGATTTTTTCCATTTCAGTGGCATGGAGCCTTTCGTTCCCAGAAACACCGAGCCTTTCTTTTTCGGTGGCATGGAGCCTTTCGTTCCCAGAAACACCGAGCCTTTCCTTTTAGGTGGCATGGAGCCTTTTCTTCTCAGTAAACACTGATTTTTTCCATTTCAGTGGTACAGAGCTTTTCCTTCTCAGTAAACTCCGTGCCTTTCTTTTTCGGTGGCAGGGAGCCTTTTGTTCCCAGAAACACTGAGCCTTTCCTTTTCGGTGGCAGGGAGCCTTTCGTTCCCAGAAACACTGAGCCTTTCCTTTTAGGTGGCATGAATCCTTTCCTTCTCAGTAAACACCAAGACTTTCCTTTTCGGTGGCATTGAGGCTTTCGTTCCCAGAAACACTGAGCCTTTCCTTTTAGGTGGCATGGAGCCTTTCCTTCTCAGTAAACAGCGCGTTTCTTTTTCGGTGGCATGGAGCCTTTCGTTCCCAGAAACACTGAGCCTTTCCTTTTAGGTGGCATGAAGCCTTTCGTTCCCAGAAACACTGAGCCTTTCCTTTTAGGTGGCATGAAGCCTTTCGTTCCCAGAAACACTGAGCCTTTCCTTTTAGGTGGCATGAAGCCTTTCCTTCTCAGTAAACACCAAGACTTTCCTTTTCGGTGGCATTGAGGCTTTCGTTCCCAGAAACACCGAGCCTTTCCTTTTAGGTGGCATGAAGCCTTTCCTTCTCAGTAAACACCAAGACTTTCCTTTTCGGTGGCATTGAGGCTTTCGTTCCCAGAAACACCGAGCCTTTCCTTTTAGGTGGCATGGAGCCTTTCCTTCTCAGTAAACAGCGCGTTTCTTTTTCGGTGGCATGGAGCCTTTCGTTCCCAGAAACACCAAGCCTTTCCTTTTCGATGTCATGGAGCCATTTGTTCCCAGAAACACAGAGCCTTTCCTTTTAGGTGGCATGGAGCTTTTTCTTCTCAGTAAACACTGATTTTTTCCATTTCAGTGGCATGGAGCCTTTTCTTCTCGGTTAACACCAAGCCTTTCCTTTTCGATGTCATGGAGCCTTTTGTTCCCAGAAACACTGAGCCTTTCCTTTTAGGTGGCATGGAGCTTTTTCTTCTCAGTAAACACTGATTTTTTCCATTTCAGTGGCATGGAGCCTTTTCTTCTCGGTTAACACCAAGCCTTTCCTTTTCGATGTCATGGAGCCTTTTGTTCCCAGAAACACCGAGCCTTTCCTTTTAGGTGGCATGGAGCCTTTCGTTCCCAGAAACACAGAGCCTTTCTTTTTCGGTGGCATGGAGCCTTTCGTTCCCAGAAACACCGAGCCTTTCCTTTTAGGTGGCATGGTGCCTTTTCTTCTCAGTAAACACTGATTTTTTCCATTTCAGTGGTACAGAGCTTTTCCTTCTCAGTAAACTCCGTGCCTTTCTTTTTCGGTGGCATGGAGCCTTTCGTTCCCAGAAACACCAAGCCTTTCCTTTTCGGTGGCAGGGAGCCTTTCGTTCCCAGAAACACTGAGCCTTTCCTTTTAGGTGGCATGAAGCCTTTCCTTCTCTGTAAACACCAAGACTTTCCTTTTCGGTGGCATTGAGGCTTTCGTTCCCAGAAACACCGAGCCTTTCCTTTTAGATGGCATGGAGCCTTTCCTTCTCAGTAAACAGCGCGTTTCTTTTTCGGTGGCATGGAGCCCTTCGTTCCCAGAAACACCAAGCCTTTCCTTTTCGATGTCATGGAGCCTTTTGTTCCCAGAAACACAGAGCCTTTCCTTTTAGGTGGCATGGAGCCTTTTCTTCTCAGTAAACACTGATTTTTTCCATTTCAGTGGCATGGAGCCTTTTCTTCTCGGTTAACACCAAGCCTTTCCTTTTCGATGTCATGGAGCCTTTTGTTCCCAGAAACACCGAGCCTTTCCTTTTAGGTGGCATGGAGCCTTTGGTTCCCAGAAACACCGAGCCTTTCTTTTTCGGTGGCATGGAGCCTTTCGTTCCCAGAAACACCGAGCCTTTCTTTTTCGGTGGCATGGAGCCTTTCGTTCCCAGAAACACCGAGCCTTTCCTTTTAGGTGGCATGGAGCCTTTTCTTCTCAGTAAACACTGATTTTTTCCATTTCAGTGGTACAGAGCTTTTCCTTCTCAGTAAACTCCGTGCCTTTCTTTTTCGGTGGCAGGGAGCCTTTCGTTCCCAGAAACACTGAGCCTTTCCTTTTAGGTGGCATGAAGCCTTTCCTTCTCAGTAAACACCAAGACTTTCCTTTTCGGTGGCATTGAGGCTTTCGTTCCCAGAAACACCGAGCCTTTCCTTTTAGATGGCATGGAGCCTTTCCTTCTCAGTAAACAGCGCGTTTCTTTTTTGGTGGCATGGAGCCCTTCGTTCTCAGAAACACCAAGCCTTTCCTTTTCGATGTCATGGAGCCTTTTGTTCCCAGAAACACAGAGCCTTTCCTTTTAGGTGGCATGGAGCCTTTTCTTCTCAGTAAACACTGATTTTTTCCATTTCAGTGGCATGGAGCCTTTTCTTCTCGGTTAACACCAAGCCTTTCCTTTTCGATGTCATGGAGCCTTTTGTTCCCAGAAACACTGAGCCTTTCCTTTTAGGTGGCATGGAGCCTTTTCTTTTCAGTAAACACTGATTTTTTCCATTTCAGTGGCATGGAGCCTTTTCTTCTTGGTTAAGACCAAGCCTTTCTTTATTCGGTGGCATGGAGCCTTTCGTTCCCAGAAACACCGAGCCTTTTCTTTTAGGTGGCATGGAGCCTTTTCTTCTCAGTAAACACTGATTTTTTCCATTTCAGTGGTACAGAGCTTTTCCTTCTCAGTAAACTCCGTGCCTTTCTTTTTCGGTGGCATGGAGCCTTTCGTTCCCAGAAACACCAAGCCTTTCCTTTTCGGTGGCATGGAGCCTTTCGTTCCCAGAAACACAGAGCCTTTCCTTTTCGATGTCATGGAGCCTTTTGTTCCCAGAAACACCGAGCCTTTCCTTTTAGGTGGCATGAAGCCTTTCCTTCTCAGTAAACACAGCGCGTTTCTTCTTCGGTGGCATGGAGCCTTTCGTTCCCAGAAACACCAAGCCTTTCCTTTTCGATGTCATGGAGCCTTTTGTTCCCAGAAACACCGAGCCTTTCCTTTTAGGTGGCATAAAGCCTTTCCTTCTCAGTAAACACAGAGCCTTTCCATTTCGGTGGCATGGAGTGTTTCCTTCTCAGTAAACACCGAGCTTTTTGCTTTTCGGTGGCATGGAGCCTTTCCTTCTTAGCACCCACCAAGCTTTTCCATTTCGGTAGCATGGAGCCTTTCCTTCTCAGTAAACACCAAGCTTTTCCTTTTCGGTGGCATGGAGCCCTTCCTTCTCAGTAAACACTGAGCCTTTCCTTGTAGGTGACATGGAGCCTTTCTTCTCAGTAAACACCGAGCTCTTCCATTTTGGTAGCATGGAGCCTTACTTTCTCAGTAAACACCGCACCTTTCCTTTTCAGTGGCATGGAGCCTTTCCTTCTCAGTAAACACTGAGTTTTTCCTTTTCGTTGGCATGGAGCCTTTCCTTCTCAGTAAACACAGAGCTTTTCCTTTTCGTTGGCATGGAGCCTTTCCTTCTCAGTAAACACTGAGCTTTTACTTTTTGGTGGCATGGAGCCTTTCCTTCTCGGTGAACACTGAGCTTTTCCTTTCCGTTGGCATGGAGCCTTTCCTTCTCAGTAAACACAGAGCTTTTCGTTGGCATGGAGCCTTTCCTTCTCAGTAAACACTGAGCTTTTCCTTTTTGGTAGCATGGAGCCTTTCCTTCTCAGTAAACACCGAGCTTTTCCTTTTCAGTGGCATGGAGCCTTTCCTTCTCAGTAAACACTGAGCTTTTCGTTGGCATGGAGCCTTTCCTTCTCAGTAAACACAGAGCTTTTCCTTTTCGTTGGCATGGAGCCTTTCCTTCTCAGTAAACACTGAGCTTTTCCTTTTCGGTGGCATGGAGCCTTTCCTTCTCGGTGAACACAGAGCCTTTCCTTTTTGGTAGCATGGAGCCTTTCCTTCTCAGTAAACACCGAGCTTTTCCTTTTCAGTGGCATGGAGCCTTTCCTTCTCAGTAAACACAGAGCTTTTCCTTTTCGTTGGCATGGAGCCTTTCCTTCTCAGTAAACACTGAGCTTTTCCTTTTCGGTGGCATGGAGCCTTTCCTTCTCAGTAAACACCGCACCTTTCCTTTTCGGTGGCATGGAGTCTTTCCTTCTCAGTAAACAACGCACCTTTCCTTTTCGGTGGCATGGAGTCTTTCCTTCTCAGTAAGCACCGCACCTTTCCTTCTCGTTGGCATGAAGCCTTTCCTTCTCAGTAAACACTGAGCTTTTCCTTTTCGTTGGCATGGAGCATTTCCTTCTTAGTAAACACAGAGCCTTTCCTTTTCGTTGGCATGGAGACCTTCCTTCTCAGTAAGCACCGCACCTTTCCTTCTCGGTGGCATGAAGCCTTTCCTTCTTAGTAAACACCGAGCCTTTCCTTTGGCATGGAGCCTTTCCTTCTCGGTAAACACTGAGCCTTTCCTTTTCGTTTGCATGAAGCCTTTCCTTCTCGGTAAACACCGAGCCTTTCCTTTTCGTTGGCATAGAGCCTTTCCTTCTTAGTAAACACTGAGCTTTTCCTTTTCGTTGGCATGGAGCCTTTCCTTCTCAGTAAACACTGAGCTTTTCCTTCTCGGTGGCATGAAGCCTTTCCTTTTCAGTAAACAAAGAGCCTTTCCTTTTCAGTGGCATGAAGCCTTTCCTTTTCAGTAAACATAGAGCTTTTCTTTTCAGTGGCATGGAGCCTTTCCTTCTTGGCACCCACCAAGCTTTTCCTTTTTGGTGGCATGGAGCCTTTCCTTCTCAGTAAACACTGAGCTTTTCCTTCTCGGTGGCATGAAGCCTTTCCTTTTCAGTAAACATAGAGCCTTTCCTTTTCAGTGGCATGAAGCCTTTCCTTTTCAGTAAACATTGAGCTTTTCTTTTCAGTGGCATGGAGCCTTTCCTTCTTGGCACCCACCAAGCCTTTCCTTTTCAGTGGCATGAAGCCTTTCCTTTTCAGTAAACATAGAGCTTTTCTTTTCAGTGGCATGGAGCCTTTCCTTCTTGGCACCCACCAAGCTTTTCCTTTTTGGTGGCATGGAGCCTTTCCTTCTCAGTAAACACTGAGCTTTTCCTTCTCGGTGGCATGAAGCCTTTCCTTTTCAGTAAACATAGAGCCTTTCCTTTTCAGTGGCATGAAGCCTTTCCTTTTCAGTAAACATAGAGCTTTTCTTTTCAGTGGCATGGAGCCTTTCCTTCTTGGCACCCACCAAGCCTTTCCTTTTCAGTGGCATGAAGCCTTTCCTTTTCAGTAAACATAGAGCTTTTCTTTTCAGTGGCATGGAGCCTTTCCTTCTTGGCACCCACCAAGCTTTTCCTTTTTGGTGGCATGGAGCCTTTCTTCTCAGTAAACACCGAGCTTTTCCATTTCGGTAGCATGGAGCCTTTCCTTCTCAGTAAACACAGAGCTTTTGCTTTTCGGGGGCATGGAGCCTTTCCTTCTAGGTAGCACCAAGTCTTTTTTCTTCTCAGTAAGACAGAGCCTTTCCTTCTCTGTAACACTGTGCCTTTCCTTCTCAGTACCACCGAGCCTTTTGTGGTCAGTAACATCAAACCTTTTTCTTTTGGGTGGCCTAGAATCTTTCCTTCTCAGTAACAAGCCTTTTCTTATCAGTAACACTGAGCCTTTCCAGACCCCCAGGATATTGTGGCATTGATTTAAAAAATTGGGGGCATAAAAATGGAAATGTTGCAGTACACAATTGCATTTATTGTGGCATTTTTGCCTCAAATACAGTGATTCAAATGTAACAGTTTATCATCATTTTGGGATAGCTCAAGGATCTAATCCTCCCAAAAGACCATTGCTGGCAATCTGCTGACCACAAGCCAACCCTAAAGACTCCTATACGTGGCACCCTGCCTCCCTTCCCACCCACCCCACAAGACTGTCAATAAATAAAGGCACTTGGGTGAAAATCTGTTGCACAGTTTAGAAAAGCTGTGCACTCCTTCCGTGTCCATTTTTCTAACAAGCTCTTATTTTTCTCCGGTGAACTTAACCATCATGTAAATCCACTGGAAGATCGGCCTCGTTTTCGCTGCTGTTTGCAATCTATGCGGGGCTTGAGCAGCCAGGGTTTCCCTATGTGTACTCACCCATCTAGGTGCTACTGTCTCTCAACCTAGATCATGTTGTAACTGGAAGTGGTGGCAGCGGCTTCACAGTAGAGGTTCATAGGCCTTTGTTTCTATACCCGTCGGTGGGGGGGGGATGCGCACTGGCATTCACTACTTAAAGATCCATCAAATCTCCATAAATTGGAGGCGATGGGTACAAAAATGGTCTGAATCTGAAAGCATGGCACTGCATAGGGAAGAACCTTGACCCTTAAAGAAAAAAAAACATTACACACCAGTGGTATGAAGTACTACTGGCATTTCTCTCTGTTGGACTTGGCCCTCTCTGCATGGTCACCGTCACCCCCAAACTTTTTGCCTTCAACCGTCCTATTTTTTTAACCTGTTTTTGTTGGCTTTTAAGGCTCTGTGCGCTTTACCACTGCTAGCCTGCACTAAAGAGCTAGTGCTCACCTCTTTCTTAACATGGTAAAATTGGCTTACACCCAATTGGTCCCTAGTAAAATGGCACTACATGGCCTACAAATTAAATACTACTAGAGGACCTGCAGCACTTATTGTGCCCCACACTTAATTAGCCCTTTAAATATATCTCAGGTCTGCCATTGTAGCCTGTGTGCAGTTTTAACCATTTTAAACTGCCATTTCAACCCGGCAAAATAAATCCCTGGTGGACTCATCGAAAAAATCTCCTGGTGGGATTCCCTTTCCACCAACCTCCCCCAACGCAATCCTTGATCACAGACGCCTCACTTCAGGGTTGGGGAGCACACAGGGGTCTTCTGCAGACTCAGGGCAAGTGGTCGAGCAAAGAAAAAACATATCATATAAACATGCTGGAGCTATGGGCAGTACATCTAGCCCTCAAGGAGTTCTACCCGTCGATACAGTCCAGGTCAATATTAGTACAAACGGACAACACGACCACCATGTACTACCTAAACAAGCAGGGGGGAACTCGCTCTCGTCCGCTGTCCCTGGAGGCTCAGGCGATCTGGCATTGGCTCCTGGCCAGACAGCTCTCAATCACAGCAATCCATCTGCCAGGGGAACAGAATTCACAGGCGGACTCTCTAAGTCGTCACTTCGAAGATCAACAAGACTGGGTATTAAACGATGAAGTGGTGGTGGACATTTTTCAACAATGGGGTCATCCAACCGTTGATCTCTTTGCGGACGAGGTAAACAAAAAATGCCATGCCTTCGCGTCAAGGTTTTACCTACCAGGATCGATAGGGAATGCCCTTTTGATCGACTGGTCAGGAACCTTTGTTTACACTTTTCCTCCTCTTCCTCTCATCCCGAAGGTAATAGCCAAACTCACACACTCCAGGATGAGAATGATTCTGATAGCACTAGACTGGCCACGGCAGTGGATGTACCCGGACCTGCTACATCTCTCGGTGTGACCACACAGGAGGCTTCCGTGCAGACCGGACCTTCTGTCCAAAATGAACGGGAGGATCCATCATCCCAACCTTCCCTCGCTGAACTTAGCAGCATGGCTCCTGAGATTCTCCAGTACGGCCATCTAAGTCTCCCTCAGGACTGTATGAACATTTTGAGGGAGTCCAAAAGACCTTCCACAAGACATTCCTATTCTTTTAAATGGAAAAGGTTTCATTTGTGGTGTATACGTAATGGTTTCCAGCCTACCAGGGGGCAAGAGGAGGTAATTTTAGCTTATCTCCTGCATTTGGCCAAATCAGGTCTAAAGTATACTTCCATTAAGGTACACTTGGATGCCAGTACGGCTTACAGAAAGTCTCCAAATCAGTCTTCTTTCTTCCAGCTCCAGGTGGTTAAGGATTTCCTTCAGGGTTTAAAGAAAGTTTTTCCCCCTGTCCGACCCCCCTTCTCCTCCTTGGGAGTTGAACCTGGTTCTTTCCAAACTGATGGGTCTCCCTTTTGAACCTATTCACAAAGAGACCCTACATCACCTTACATGGAAAGCCACTTTTTTGGTGGCGATTACTTCAGCTCGTAGAGTAAGCGCGATTCAGGTGCTCTGTTCCAAAGAACCGTACACGTTTTTTCATCACAACAGAGTGGTTTTAAGGACCCGCCCCTCCTTCCTTCCGAAGGTGGTATCAGATTTCCATGTCAACCAAACGATCTCTCTACCTTCTTTTTTCCCCAATCCATCTACGCCAGCAGAAAGGTCTCTCCATTCCCTAGACCTTAAGAGAGTTCTGAAATTCTACTTAGATAAGCCCAAGACCATTAGAAAGTCTGATCAATTATTTCTTAACTATGGTGCCATCAGGACAGGTTTCCCAGCCTCCAAGCGTTCCATTTCCAGATGGATAGTGTCTTGCATCAAGCTGGCTTATCAATTGGCAAATAAACCTCTTCTGGTTTCTCCCAAAGCACATTCCACTAGGGGAAAAGCAGCTACAGTGGCGTTTTTACACAATGTACCGATGGCTGAGATCTGCAAGGCAGCCACTTAGAAGTCGGTACATACTTTCACGAGACACTATTGTCCCGACTCTGATTCCAGAGCAGATTCTCAAGTAGGCCAAGCCTCCTTGAGGAATCTATTTCAATGCTAAAGTCATTTGAATTGGATTCTTTGACGTTACTGTTTTTTATGGTATTCATTTGCCCGCAGGAAGAGGGGATGGGCTTGCTACTCGATTCAAGTGCTTATGACTATTGATGAGGATCCCCTGGAAGAGAAGGATAAGTTACTTACCTGTAATCCTAGTTCTCTTCCAGGGGTATCCTCATCAAAGTCATAAGCAACCTACGCACCTCCCTGGGCAAATGATCCAAAATTGTCATCTCTTTGTGCCCTGACCTCCGGGTCTCCGTAAAGAACAACTGACCTAACTGTCACCCCTGAGGCATGATGGGAAGCTAGGAGTCATGGCTGCCTTAAAGGCACGGTGCCAGTTTTGTGATTCTCTACATTTGCTTTCAGTTTCTATGCTGTTGAAGTTCCAATGCAGCCTATGGCCTAAC
Organism: Calotriton arnoldi; assembly: GCA_963921515.1. NCBI lineage: Eukaryota > Metazoa > Chordata > Amphibia > Caudata > Salamandridae > Calotriton > Calotriton arnoldi. The sequence goes on along the minus strand of CAWUFW010002651.1, from coordinate 982,068 downwards.
AATGCCTGCCTTTTTCTCTTTGCAGGACTACTTTTCTGCTGTTCATTAAAAGCAATTTAAGTGTCTTTGGGTCGTCCTGGTTTGTTTGTATATGTGCAAAGACAAGACTTTACAGCATTGCTTAGCCTGTTGTGTCTGGAAGGCTACATTGATTGTTTAATTTTTTTTTATTTATATGTTTATATATATAGAGCTGTATATATAGGTTTTCATATATAATTTTAAAATATTTTCTGGGGTCCCTGCGCATGGGCGGGAATATTCAAGTGCTTATGACTTTGATGAGGATACCCCTGGAAGAGAACTAGGATTACAGGTAAGTAACTTATCCTACTTTACACATTGCCTTTAAGTTAAACCTGACTGTTTTTTGAGCCAAACTACCAGAGGGTTAAGCACGGGATAATTTAGTGACTTTAGTATTTCACGCTGGCAAGGAATGTGGTTGTTGCTTGAGAAGGGTTAGCACCCCCCTCAAACAATAACCCAGTTTCTCACACTCTCATAGCAGGATAGCTTTTCAGCACAAGACAATGCTGGTTGGGATTTATCTGGTTATAGGTATATAATATAAGGGTGGTGGGGTAATCAAAGCAACATGCTCAATTATCCTCCATAATGCACACAATGTGACGCAAAGGCATGACTAGTGATGGTAAAAGACTGAAGCCTGGGGCCCTCAATTTTGCACACTGAGGATCCTGCACATGGTGTACGAATCAGGCTCCCACTGGAGTACTCCCATACCATGACTATTCACAAACTACAGGAGACAGTAAATTTAAACAGATAAAGTGCGGATCCCAATTGCCGCATATGCCATTAAAAACATACACAAAGCCAATGCAGAATGACCCAGCAGTTCTTTATGCTGAAAAGTTGAAACTGCTAAATGGCGGTGAGCTCCAACCTCATTCCTCCCAAAGAAAGGTAGTACTCTTGTTTCCTCAATTTAAAAAAAGACAAAGGTGAGAGAAAAATAGTGCTATATCTTATTAGATATGGCGCTGTTCTGCTCTGTCTGTTTCACGCATTGGAGCAAAGCAATTTTCATTGCTGCGCTGTGTTACCGGAATTCCTTGTAAGTTTGGCGCAGAAAGTATAGAAATTACAGTCAAGCATGAAAAGGTTGTAACGAATATAGGTTTATGATAAACAGTAATAAAAATATGCTAAACAATTTTAATTGCATGACAATTTAATTGAAGTGTTTTATAGGGCTCTGTAATAAAAACAAATTGTCACTAAACCGGGGTTTAAAAAGACATTTACTTGTTTTCGCAACATTTTATGTTTGAGATATATATATATATATATATATATATATATAAAATCTACTGGCGGTCGCCAGTAGATAGTTATAGTTAGGACCTATTATCCATAGGAAATCCGCGACATTCTATTTGCAATAACGTTGGCGCCGGTTGGCGAATCTTCGCAAGCTTCCAACTTGTTGGGGCGCTCCGGTCCGCTCCTACCCTGAAAGTCTCGGGGTGATACGTCAAGCGGGGGCCGAGAAAAAGGGGGTCCCAAAACGCGTTTTCCCCATTCATTTTTCCATAGGAACCTTTAGTCGCAGCTACAGCCCGAACTGCTGAACGGAATTACCCCAAATTTGGCAAAGAGGTAGCCCTTGGTTCAGACTGGTGCCTTTTGCTAAAATGGTGTAAATCCGTTCAGTAGTTCCTGAGAAATTCACAATTAAAATCACATATATATCTATGGGCGCGTCGGATCCGCGTACCCTCCCGATCACGAGCTGCATGCTAATTGGCTGTCAACACTCCAAATCAAGAAGTGTTGGCAGCCATTTTGTCCTCGGTAGAACCGAGGGACAGAAACAAGTGCGCAAAGCGCAAAAGGGAGCAGGGTAGAAACACCCTGACCCCTAGGTCTGCTCAGGGGTCCCACAAGGACCCCTGGGCAGAAAAAGATTTATTTATTTTTAAAAATCGGCGGGATGCGCTTAGGGTGCGCGGATCCCGCCGAGAAAAAAAGAAACAAGTGCGCAAAACGCACAAAGGGGGCAGGGTAGAAACACCCTAACCCCTAGGCCTGCTCAGGGGTCCCACAAGGACCCCTGGGCAAAAAGCATTTTTTTTTTTTTTTTTTAAATCGGCAGGATGCGCTCAGGGTGCGCGAATCCTGCCGGAAAAAAATCGAGCGCGGTCTCCGCGCTTCGATGTTAATTGGCCCCGGGTGGCCCAAGTCCCGGGGGCATGGTGGGGGGGATAATTTAATGTGTGGGGGCCTCAAAGGGCCCCCAAGCCCGAGGACCGCCACCCCCGGGGCTTTTTTAAATGGTGCGGGAGGGCTCTGAGCCCTCCCGCAGCCCGAGGACCACCACCTCCCCGGGGCTTTTTTAAATTAATTTAACAACCTGTGTGGGGGCTCCAGCCCCCACACGCCCGAGACCGCCACCTCCCGGGGCACTAACAAATTAAAATGGGGGTCGGTTTTGGACCCCGAAGCTCCGAGGACCACCACCTCCCGGGGCTGTGCTGATGTAGGGAGGGGGCCGCGCGGCCCCCTCCTGGAGCCCTTGATGGCCCTGGGGACCGCCACCCCCAGGGCCGGCTCCTGCAGTGTCCCGGGGTGCCTACCCCGGGACACTGTAGTTTGCTATGGCAGGACGGGAGCCTCGCGGCTCCCGTCCTGCCATAGCAAACTGCTTTGGATACTGGAAGAGAGAGCAGGAAACCTGCTCTCTCTTCCAATATCCAAAGCACATTGCTTTCCACATGGGGAGCAGCATGTCAGCTGCTCCCCATGTGGAAAGCAATGCCGGCTCCCAAGGGACGTGGGGAGCCGGCGGGACTGTGGGGGATTGGGGACCCCCACAGTCCCCAACGGAGAGGAGCCAGCCCGGGGGATGGGGTCCCAGGGGCAAGTAGTGGCCCAGGAGGGGGCCACGCGGCCCCCTCCCCAAAAAAGAAAAAGAAAAAAAATTAAAAAAAATGGAAAGGCCGGCCCGGGGATGGGGTCCCGGGGCCTTAAATAGCCAGAGGAGGGGGCCACGCAGCCCCCTCCAAAGAATAAAAATAAAAAGGCCATGCCCTGGGGGATGGGGTCCCGGGGCCAATACAGGCCCAGGGAAGGGGGCCACGCGGCCCCCTTCCCGTTTTTTTAATTAAAAATTAAAAAAAGGGGTAAGGCCCTGGGGGATGGGGTCCCCAGGGCATAAAAACAGGAAAAAGGAAGGGGGCCACACAGCCCCCCTTCAGGAGACAACATTTTTTTTTTTTTAAACGATCGGCCCCGCAGGCCCCGCCCCCTTCCTTCACCACTCTGCAAACGCGCCCCTGGTGCGTTTGCAGAGAGGAACAATTCCCCTTGAATACTGGGGGTCCCTGAGGGCCAACTAGCCCACCAGGAACCTCCAATATGCGCCAGGGGCTGCGTTGCAGAGACGTGTAGAGAGGCCACACCCCTTTACACCTCTCTGCAACGCAGCTCTGTGGCGCTTTTGGAAGGTATATGGTGGGCTAGTTGGACTCCGGGGACCCTCAGGATTCAAGGGACTTATACCCCAACTTAAAACGCGCCACTGGGTGCGTTTGCACAGTGGTGAAGGGAGGGGCGGGGCTTCAGGTGACATGTGTGCAAACAGGCCCCGTGGCGCGTTTTAAGATGGGAATTAAATCCCCTTCAATCCTGAGGGTCCCTGAGGGCCAACTAGCCCAACAGGTACATCCAGAAAGCGCCACAGAGCTGCGTTGCAGAGAGGTGTAAAAGGGTGTGGCCTCTCTACACGTCTCTGCAACGCAGCCCCTGGCGCATATTGGAGGTTCCTGGTGGGCTAGTTGGCCCCTAGGGACCCTCAGGATTCAAGGGGACTTAATCCCCCAACTTAAAACGCGCCACGGGCGCGTTTGCACAGATGTCACCTCAGGCCCCGCCCCTCCCTTCACCATTGTGCAAATATTCCTCTAAAATCAGCCGAAATACGAATTCCGATTTACTCACCTGTTATCAGGAGAGACCTCAGTGCTGCATCTTTCAGCCCAGTACTGGTCCTGAAAAGTAATTTTAACCGTACTTACCGGTAACTTGAATTTCCTTCATAGGCTAACATTGACTGGTTTCACTTGGAAATTCTTCTAAGTGTGGAGTTTTGGAACTTTAAAATATTCCTCTAAAATCAGCCGAAATACGAATTCCGATTTACTCACCTGTTATCAGGAGAGACCTCAGTGCTGCATCTTTCAGCCCAGTACTGGTCCTGAAAAGTAATTTTAACCGTACTTACCGGTAACTTGAATTTCCTTCATAGGCTAACATTGACTGGTTTCACTTGGAAATTCTTCTAAGTGTGGAGTTTTGGAACTTTAAAATATTCCTCTAAAATCAGCCGAAATACGAATTCCGATTTACTCACCTGTTATCAGGAGAGACCTCAGTGCTGCATCTTTCAGCCCAGTACTGATCCTCAAAAGTAATTTTAACCGTACTTACCAGTAACTTGAATTTCCTTCCATAGGATATCATTGCCTGCTTTTTGCTGAAAAAGTTTCTAAGTGTTGATTTTTGAAACATACAAATATTCCTGTAAAATCAGCCGAAATACGAATTCCGATTTACTCACCTGTTATAAGGAGAGACCTCAGTGCTGTATCTTTCAGCCCAGTACTGGTCCTGAAAAGTAATTTTAACCGTACTTACCAGTAACTTGAATTTCCTTCCATAGGCTAACATTGACTGGTTTCACTTGGAAATTCTTCTAAGTGTGGAGTTTTGGAACTTTAAAATATTCCTCTAAAATCAGCCGAAATACGAATTCCGATTTACTCACCTGTTATCAGGAGAGACCTCAGTGCTGCATCTTTCAGCCCAGTACTGGTCCTGAAAAGTAATTTTAACCGTACTTACCGGTAACTTGAATTTCCTTCATAGGCTAAGATTGACTGGTTTTCAGCAAAAAGTTTCAAAGTGTTGATTTTCACAAACTACAAATATTCCTTAAAAATCGCCTGTATGACTTAAACGCATTCTTTCAACTGTTTACAGGAGATGCACCAGTGCTGGATCCAGGATCCAACACTGAGTAAGAAAAAGTAACGATAACAGTTTTTACCTGCTAAGTGAATTTCCTTCCGTAGGATAACATTGGTGATTCTATGAGAAAAAGTTTCTAAGTGTCAACTTTTAAAATACAATAATATTCCTTAAAAATCACGACTGTAACCAAAACGCTTTTACTCAACTGTTTACAGGAGATGTACCAGGACTGAATCTAGGATCCAGTCCTGTGGTTACAAAAGTAATCCATAAAGTAACTAATTGCATTTAACTAGAAATTCACATTGAGCTGAATGTTGCATTGTGTTTGAAAATGTGTTGCCCATTGCAACAACTGTAACTACTGTACTTAAAAGTCTATTGCCTATCTGCAAAGTATTTAAACTAAAGTAATTCATTCTGAGAAAGTATTTTTTGTAATGTAATGTATAATGTAATTACAATGTAATTTAAAAAATAAAATATGTAAAAAAAAATTGTTTCTAAAAATGTAGTAAATCAGTATGAAAAAAATTAATATAACAATTAATACATTTAAAAATTGTCATTTACAAAACCTTTGAAATTCACTGAAAAAAACGTAGGTTTCAGGCACGTTATAGTTAGAAATTAGCATTTAAAAAACCTTTGAAATTCACTGAAAAAACCATAGGTTTCAGACACGTTATAGTTACAAATTAACATTTAAAAAACCTTTGAAATTCACTGAAAAAACCATAGGTTTCAGACACGTTATAGTTACAAATTAGCATTTAAAAAACCTTTGAAATTCACTGAAAAAACCATAGGTTTTAGGGACAGTTATAGTTACTTGGACATTGCACTCGTACAAAACCCGTGAAATTCCCCCGTTATAGTTAGTTCAGCTAACTATAACTCGCGCCCCGCAATGCACTGCTGATGGCGTCACATATTACATCACTCATGACATGGTCAGTGACATCACTGATGACATCACTGATGACATCTCAAATGACATCACTGATGACATCACTGATGACATCATCCACGTGATAATCTGATGCACCTCCTCACACCCTAATATAACCTTTGATACACCCACTCTAAATTACAGACTGCCATTCGCAAAACCATAGACACTCCAACACCAATAACTACATACCCACTCACTGATTCTTAGGTCTACACACACACATCCACTCACTCACCCGTACAGTCACTCATACTTACGGTCACTCAGTACAGGACTATCATATGCACTCTTACTCCTATATAGACACTCAAACAACGCCACTCATCCATAGAGATACTCACATACCTAGTCAGTCATGCAAATAATTAAACACACTGCCATTTACTCACCTATACAGTTATACACACACCAGCTCACTTACTCATACAAATAGTAGCACATTGTTACGCTCTTATACAATCACTGATACAAGCACACACTCATCCATACAGCCACTATCACAATCACTCACTCTCGCTTATAGCTATTTATATACTCCAACACACATATATACTGCCTTTCACATATGTAGTTACTCACACATGTACCACTGGGACATACATTCACTCACTAACACACTCTTACACACACTTACCCACCCATACAGTCTATCACAGATGCACTCTTGAAACCATCCACCCAGTGAATCACCCACTCACACATCTATGCACAGAGTTGCACACACCCCTCCCACACAAACACTCAGGCACCCATACAGATACTCAGACAAGCATTCAATAACTCATATAGACACTCATGTAGCTATTCACAAACACATGCAGCCACTTACACAGCAACAGACAGACGGATACAGACATTCACCCAGTTTAGTCACTAACCCATGCATTCAGTAAGATACGTTAAATCACTCACTTATAGAGTCAGTCACGCACCTACTAAATCATCCATACAGACACTTACACACCCACTCATTCTTCAATACGTCTTTTCCTATATATATTAAAAATATATAAACTTTACAGAAACACAGTCACTGGATGATGTCATCAGTGATGTCATCAGTGATGTCATTTGAGATGTCATCAGTGATGTCACTGACCATGTCATGAGTGATGTAATATGTGACGTCATCAGCAGTGCATTGCGGGGCGCGAGTTATAGTTAGCTGAACTAACTATAACGGGGAATTTCACGGGTTTTGTACGAGTGCAATGTCCAAGTAACTATAACTGTCCCTAAAACCTATGGTTTTTTCAGTGAATATATATATATATATATATATATATATATATATATATATATATATATATATATGACAGAGCATACCCATCAAAATCTTTACACACAGGAAGATACAAGTAATGGGCAAAAAATACTAACCATTGCAGTTGTCAACCTATTCATTTAAGTAACAAGTTAAGTTTCATGATTTCTTTTAAGTCTTTTTTTCCCCTACAAGAATCATAAGATTAGACAAAACAGACAATATGCTGACAGTTTTATAACATATTTTCTTTACTTTTGCTACTGTTTTCAACAGAGTGCAAGGTTTCTCTGCTTTTAATGCTGAAATTGACAGGGAAATCGCGAGATCTGGCGTCAGAGTTAATTTCGCTGTTTATTTTGGAAATCGCAAAATCGCGAAAAGCTGGACGGCCTGCCTTTACTTCTTGGTAATGCAGAGCCTTTTCTTCTCAGTAACACTGAACCTTTCCTTTCCGGTGGCATAGAGCCTTTCCTTCTCAGTAGGACGGAGCCTTTTCTGATCAGTAACAGAGCCTTACCTTCTCAGTAACATCAAATCTTTCCTTTTCGGTGTCATGGAATCTTTACTCTCAATCGTACTGAACCTTTCCTTCCCAGAAACACCGAGCCTGTTCTTATCAGTCTTTCCTTTTCGGTGGCATGCGGCCTTTCCTTCTCAGTAACGCAGAGGCTTTCCTTCTCAGTAACACAGAGTCTTTCCTTCTCCGTAATACAAAGCTATTCCTTCTCAGTAACACTGAGCCTTTCCTTCTCAGTAACACAGAGTCTTTCCTTCTCAGTAACACTGAGCCTTTCCTTCTCAGTAACACTGAGCCTTTCCTTCTCAGTAACACAGAGTCTTTCCTTCTCCGTAATACAAAGCTATTCCTTCTCAGTAACACTGAGCCTTTCCTTCTCAGTAACACAGAGTCTTTCCTTCTCAGTAACACTGAGCCTTTCCTTCTCAGTAACACAGAGTCTTTCCTTCTCAGTAACCCGGAGTCTTTCCTTCTCAGTAACACGGAGTCTTTCCTTCTCAGTAATACATATCTGTTCCTTCTCAATAACACAGAGCTTCTCCTTGTCAGTAAGACAGAACCTTTCCTTTTTGACGGCATGGTGCCTTTCCATCTCAATAGCACCAGGTATTTCTATCTCAGTAACACCGAGCGCCTTTTCTTCTACGTGGCATAGTGCCTTTCCTTCTTGATGGCATGGAGCCTGACCTTCTGAGTATCATGGAGCCTTTACTTCTTGGTTGCATGGAGGTTTACTTTTCAGTGGTAATGAGTCTTTCCTTCTCAGTCGCACAGAGCCTTCCCTTCTCAATAACACAAAGCCTTGTCTTCTACGAAGCATGGAGCCTTTACTTCTGTTATGTTAATAAAAATTTCTATAGCGCACATACACCAAGAGGTTTCATGGCGCTTAAACTTGGTCAGTGTGAAGGCGAATTATGCATAAGCCTGCTCAAACAGCCATGTCTTGAGCATTTTTCTTAACCCCAAAATATTATTGCAAGATCTAATCGCTAGTGGAAGTGAGTTCCAGAATTTGGGGGCCAGATGGGAGAACCTACACCCTCCCTGGCGTTTGAGCTTGTAGGTAGGGGTAGTTAGCAGCTGGAGATGAGCTGAACGCAGATTACGGGTGGGAACATGCCTTGATATCATGCAACTGATGAATTTAGGGCTCCTGCAGTGAAGGGCTTTGAAAATTAGGCACCCTGTCTTGAAGGCTGCCCGCTGGGTGATTGGGAGCCAATGAAGTTTTGAAAGTAGAGGACTGGCAGATTGCCATTTTGGGCGTTTGTGAATAAGTCTTGCAGCTTGGTTTTGTACCAGCTGGAGACGTTTAAGTAAAAACAATGGAAGGCTGAGGTAAATAGAGTTGGAGAAGTCAAGACGAGAGAGAACCAGGGCAATCACTACCTGTATAAGAGCGGTGTGGGTAAGCAGGTGGGCAATCTTCCTAATTTTGCGTAATTGGAAGAAGCATGAGGAGACCACTGCCCCTACTTGACCTCTAAATGAGAGATCAGCATTTATGGTGATTCCTAGACTTTTTACGGAGGGGAAGGGATGGGGGAGGTCCCAGTTCAGTCGGCCAATAGTGTGGGCCCCAAAGATCTGGCCTTTTCCGGGCAGGACTAGTTCGGTCTTGCCCGGATTAAGTTTAAGATGGTTATGGTCCATCCAACTCTGGATATAGAGCATGGTGTCTTGAAATTCCAGAATTGAGTCAGGGAGTTGTCGATGGTGAAGACAAGCTGAAGATCATCAGCATAGTTGAAGGTAGTTAACTTCCTGTTCCTTAGAGAGTGAATCAAGGGCAGGAGGTAAAGATTAAACAGGTGGGGGGACAATGATGATCCTTGTGGGACCCCACACGTGATAGCGGTCTTGGGGGCAGTAAAAGGGGCAAGGCGTACTGCTTGGGTGCGACCCTCGAGAAATGACTTGATCCAATTGAGAGCTGCACCTTGTATGCCGGCCTGTCTGACACGGTCCAACAAAATTTTGGGTCGACCGTGTCAAACGCGGCCGACAGATCCAGGAGCACCAAGTCCTGAGGGGTACCCTTGTCCGCGTTAGCTCGCAAGGCGTCTAGAACCGCGAGGATTACAGTCTCAGTAGAGTGGGCGGGCCGGAAGCCTGCTTGGTGAGGGTCCAGGTGTTCGGAATGTTCGATGAAATTGGATAGGCACCTGGCAACATGGGCCTCCAATATCTTAGCCAAGAAGGGGAGCAGAGAAATGGGGCGGTAGTTTGATGGATTTAGGGGGTCGGCTCCAGGTTTCTTTAGGAGAGGGACCACAATTGCATTCTTGAATGCGTTCGGGACCCTGCCCTGCCCGAGGGCAGGGCATCTCAGAAACATGGAGCATTTCCATCTCAATAACAGAGCCTTGCCTTCTAAGTAACACAACGCCTTTGCTTCTGGGAGGCATGCAACCTTTCCTTTTCAGTAACATGGAGCCTTTCCATCTCATTAACATGGAGCATTTCCATCTCAATAACATAGAGCCTTTCCTTATCAGTAACACAAAGCCTTTCCTTTTGGGAGGCATGGAACCTTTCCTTTTCAGTAACTTGGAGCCTTTCCATCTCAGTAACACGGAGCCTTTCCATCTCAGTAACACAAAGCCTTTCCTTCTCGGAGGCATGGAACCTTTCCTTCTCAGAATCATAGAGCCTTTCCATCTCAGTGGCATGGAGCATTTCCATCTCACTAACATGGAGCCTTTCCTTCTCAGTAATACAAAGCCTTTCCTTCTCAGTAACACAAAGCCTTTCCTTCTCAGTAACATGGAGCCTTTCCTTCTTAGTAACATGGAGCCTTTCCTTCTCAGTAACATAAAGCCTTTCCTTCTCAGAATCATAGAGCATTTCCATCTCAGTAACATGGAGCATTTCCATCTCACTAACATGGAGCCTTTCCTTATCAGTAACACAAAGCCTTTCCTTTTCAGTAACGTGGAGCCTTTCTTTCTCAGAATCATAGAGCCTTTCCATCTCAGAGGCATGGAGCATTTCCATCTCACTAACATGGAGCCTTTCCTTCTCAGTAACACAAAGCCTTTCCATCTCAGGACCATGGAGCATTTCCATCTCAGTAACATGGAGCCTTTCCTTCTCAGTGGCAAGTCGTCTTTTCTTCCCTGTGGCATGGAGCTTTTCCTTCTCACTAACATGGAGTCATAGCTTATCAGTATCAAGAAGTCTTTCCTTCCCAGTAATACAGAGCCTTTTCTTCTCATTGGTAACAAGCCTTTTATTCTCGGCAATACAAAGCATTTCCTTCTCATTGACCCAGGTCCTTTCTTCCCAACAGCACAGCCTTTCCTTCTCAGTGGTACGAGCCTTTCCGTCTCGGTGGAAAGGAGCTTTTCCTTCTCAGTAGTACAAAGTCTTTCACTGTCAGTGGCACAGAGCCTTTCCTTTTTGGTGGCAAGGAGCTTTTCCTTTTTGGTGGCACAGAGCCTTCCTTTCTAAGTGGAACGAAGCCTTTTGCTCTCTGTGCCACAGAGTTTTCTTTTCTATGTGGCACGGACTCTTTTCTTCCCAGTGGCAAAGAGCCTTTCCTTCTCAGAGAAATGGCCTTTTTCTTTCCAGTAGCATGGGAACTTTTCTTTTCGGCGGCATGGAGCATTTTCTTCCCAGTGGCATGGAGCCTTTTATTCTCAGTGGCATTGAGCCTTTTCTTCTCTGTGGCATGAAGCCTTTTCTTCCCAGTGGCATGGAGCCTTTTCTTCCCAGTGGCATGGAGCCTTTTCTTCTCTGTGGCATGACGCCTTTTCTTCCCAGTTGCATTGAGCCTTTTCTTCCCAGTGACATGGAGCCTTTTCTTCCCAGTGACATGGAGCCTTTTCTTCTCTGTGGCATGGAGCCTTTTCTTCTCTGTGGCATGGAGCCTTTTCTTCCCAGTGGCATGGAGCCTTTTCTTCTCTGTGGCATGAAGCCTTTTCTTCCCAGTTGCATTGAGCCTTTTCTTCCCAGTGGCATGCAGCCTTTTGTTCTCTGTGGCATGGAGCCTTTTCTTCCCAGTGGCATGCAGCCTTTTCTTCCCAGTGGCATGGAGCCTTTTCTTCTCTGTGGCATGAAGCCTTTTCTTCCCAGTGACATTGAGCCTTTTCTTCCCAGTGGCATGCAGCCTTTTGTTCTCTGTGGCATGGAGCCTTTTGTTCTCTGTGGCATGGAGCCTTTTCTTCCCAGTGGCATGCAGCCTTTTCTTCTCAGTGTCATGGAACCTTTTCTTCTCAGTGGCATGGGACTTTTAATTCAGGCAGCATGACAGCTTTCCATCGCAATGGACTAATCTTCTGCTTCCCAGTGGCATGCAGCCTTTTGTTCTCTGTGGCATGGAGCCTTTTCTTCCCAGTGACATGGAGCCTTTTCTTCCCAGTGGCATGGAGCCTTTTCTTCCCAGTGGCATGGAGCCTTTTCTTCTCAGTGTCATGGAACTTTTTCTTCTCAGTGGCATGGGACTTTTAATTCAGGCAGCATGACAGCTTTCCATCGCAATGGACTAATCTTCTGCTTCACAGTGGCATGGAGCTTTATACTCTCAATAATATTAAATTAAAGCATTTTGGAAAAAATAATAATAATAAAGCACAGTTACACAGGGGAAAATCGCTCCTTATTTGGGGGTCAGTAAAAAAAGAAAAGACTGAAACTTTGTAGTGGAAACACTACAAAACCTGAAATACGTTCTTAAAGCAATCCTGATAAAGTTCCTTGAAGTTCCTTACGGCTGTACAGCGTGGAGAGTCTGCCTCGAACACTCTGGGTGCGACATTGTAAAGAGAGGGCACAATGCAACAGAGGCAATGAACAAAAAGGCCTGAAGAGGCCCACCGGGACAAAGCAGGGGTGAGCACTGATCCGTTTCGGCCCAACGGAGCCGGCCACACAACAGACGATGACCACCGATTGCCGCCTGGCTTGTATTTCTTACATTCTTTATGTTTCGTTTGATGCTTGTTCTTCTTGTATTTTCCCCAAGGTCAAGCTGTTTAAGAAAAAGTGGCGGAATCATACCGAGAAGGGGACCCTTTGGTGACACCGCCCCAGTGGCGCAAGATGATAATGCACGATGCAGGCCCCTCCGGGGTACTATGCCCACCCAACAGACCCTATGGTCATTGACTATAGCAACTCTGAATATACAGGGCCTTAACTTGCCAGTCAAGCCAAAGTTGGTCGTCCACTGGCTCTTCAGGAGACTCATCTTTTGGCAGCAGACACAAAATGATGTGTCTGCCGATATCACCCCCAGCAGCTCCACTCCACTGCCCAGACAAAACCGAAGAGGTGGCAATGTTCCTGAGGGCAAGGATTCCCTTCCAGCCAACCTCCACTTACAGGGACCGGGAGGGCAGACTGGTTATGATTTTTTTTTAAACTTATTTTTATTATAATACTGCATTGTTAGTCACAAAAATGATTACATTCTACATTTACTCGTGATCTGCCCATGGGCCATCATCAAGGACTACATTGCAATGTGCGTGATGTACCAGGGTTACTCACCCATTCATCATTTATGTTTAAAGTCCATGTGCAGTAATCGTAATAATAAGGATCGTACAGTGTGAGTAAAGAAAAACCATAAACACTATAACATTGCACAGCAGTGACCGGTGAGACTGGTTATGATTACGGGAAATTCAGAGAGGCAGCAGATGTCGGTAGCCTCAATCTATGGTCCTAATGACAGCAGATATCCCTTCTCCTCCTGGATATTTTCCTATTTAGCAGCTCACACCAACGACAAACTGGTGTTGGGGTGCGACTTTAATGTTGCGCAAATCCGACAGTGGACAGATCACACTTCACATGGCATTAACTGACCCTCTTACCACCCTTGACCCAGGGGTTGGACGATTTGAAACTAGTAGATGTGTGGTGCAGACAACACAAGAGTGAGCGAGACTGTACCCACTTTTCTCATGTCCATTGATCCCACTCCCGGATTGACTATATATTTGTTTCTTCTCCTTTGTACCCCAGGGTAGATTCTTCCAAAATAGGCACATGGGTACTGTTCGACCATGCGCGGTTGAGATTCTGTTGCAGGCAGAGCCCTCCATTGATCCACCCCTCAAAATGTGGAAAATGAATGAGGTAGCGTTTCGAGACCCAGTCCTACAGAAACATACGAGATGGAATTATGAATTATTTGAAAGAAAATGAGTCGGAGGAACAGCCATGGGCCACGATCTGGGATACCTCCAAGTTGGTAATACGCAGGGAATTCATTAGCCAATACTTCCACCTTCCTGTGGTTGGAACGTGCCCGTCGACTGGAGTTGGAGACTGAAATACCTACATTGTAATCTGACTTGAAAATTAAGCCCTGTTGTAGGACCAGGAGGTACTTGCGTAGAGCTAGTGGAGAGCTAGATGTGGCCCTGGCCAAAGATGCCGAGACCAAACAGCTAACGGTGAAACATGCCTATTAAGAGCGGGAAGGTAAGGCAGATCAGCTCCTGACACACAAAATATGTGCAGACAGGCTGAGTAACCGGTTCCAAATGGTCTTGGACCCTCAGGGTTCACCCAAGACCTCTGGTCGGGAAATCCTACAGACCTTTAGGCAATATTACTCAATCCTATACAGTCGCGAATCATACTCCCAAGAAGCTCAAGACATATACTTGGGTACAGTCTAATGCCCGATCTCAACCCAGAGGATTAGAGAGGGTTTGGAGGACGAGATAACAGAAGAGGAAGTATGGCTGGCCATCAAGTGATTGCCGAACAATAAGTCCCCTGGCCGAGATGGGTTTCCAAATTCTTTCTATAAAGCCATTGCAGTCCCCCTAGCTCCTCCCTGTAGGAAGCTGGCTCTTTATGTAATAGATCAATACTTTGATATATCGTGTAAAGAGTCCAGGGGTTCCCTTAATAGTGGACAGGACTTGCTATACAATCTTTTTTTAAACCTTAGGCACACAGAGGAGTGTAAGACATTTGCAAATGCACACAATGATTACTAAATGACAACACGACTCAAGAAGGAGATCCACATCAATTTATAAAAAATAGCAAGTATCTTTATATATGTTTAGGAATCAGAGAAAAATCGTTTAGGTAAGTACATTTTCAAAAAGAAATTCTTTTCACTTTAAAAAGTGGACACAGTGCAATTTCTGAGTTCTGTAATGTTATCCTATGGAAGGAATAACAAGTTCTGCAAACAGGTACAGTACATCAACTTACAGTACCAATCCCCAGGAGTAAAAGTGAGTGGTGGGCAAGGTCCAAGGTAGCACCAGCAGTACACCACCAGTGGCACGAGGGCGGCCAGGAGCTGGGTGCAAATCAGCGTCAGGAGCCCAATGAGTTTCAATGGACATTGTTCTCGGGAAGAAGATGCTGCAGGCTCTGGCTAGGAAGCCAGTCGGGCTGAACCAGCGAGTGGCCTCAGGCCTTGAGATGCTAAGGGACGTAGGGACGCCTTTGGTCCTCTTCTCCAAGGCCCAGGGGCGAAGGATTAGGAGGTGTCAAGTTTTGCTTACCAGAGCAGTCGCTGTAGAGTGGGCCAGAATGCAGAGGTAGTAGGCAGCGTCTGGGAGTCCAGGTGGGGTGAAACCACAATGGACTCGGTCTTTGGAGGGCTGGGGAACCTTGTTGGCACCATTGGCCCGCTTCAGCCCAGCGGTGACGTGTGCAGTAGTGGCTTCAGGTATCAGGTTTTGGCGGTTCCAGGGACCTCAAAGTCTCTTCTTTAGAGTTTCTTCTTGAACAGGTCCGCTGTTTACAGGAGTCTTTTACAAAGGCAGGCAGTCCTCCCAAGTCTCTGGAGTCATAGCTGCAGGATGAGTCGACTTTGGTGCAGTTTTCGACGAGGACCGCAGACAGGCCGACGGGGCTGGGGCCAAGTCAGGTGCTCTCTTCAGCCTTCTTCTGCTTTTGCTGCTCTTCATTCTCCTCTCTCTTCTTAGGTCATCAGGATCTGCTCCTCTGGAGCAAGGGACTCCCCTTGTCATGTGCCCTAGTTTGGCCCTGAAGGAATTAGTGCAGTTCTTACATGTACATGATCCTTTTTCCTAAAACGTTGCCGTCTCCTTGCCACATCGACGTTTGACACACATTTGCATTTGTGACGCTTAGACTAGTTTCATAGAAACACCGACCTTGCTAACATGGAACACTTCGTGAGAATACAATCACACTGCATTAGATGCAAGGCCTTTCACGTGTGTAATATAAATGTGGTTTTATTGCATCCATATGGCGACACAGCTATCTGTAGAACACAAACAGCCTGATCACAATCTTGGCCCAAGGCAAGTATGCCATTTTCTATATAAGGCCTTCTGTTTCCTAGCATAATCACAGGAGACACTTCTGCTGATCTCAAGGAGTCCCTGTATGCTGAAGCTTTCGCCTAGCAGCTGACTGACATCTCCGTGAAGGATGTTCAGTTCATGACCAAGACGGGGTCATACATTCTTACCTACCAGGTAAAGGGGTTAGATCATCCAGAGGTGGGGTTTCTTTGCAGATCATACATTCACACCCTAGACACGTAGATTAGGGTTAGCATCATAGGGGTATGCTCGATTGTTATAATCTTTTATATGGATGCATACATAACCTGTCTCATTAAGATGGTGTAACTCTTTGTTTTATTCACTGTGTTGACACTCATTATAACTTTTATCTGCTTCTGTCTATTAATCATCGCAGCCCATATTTTCTATACAAGAATCACTACGGTTCAACAAATATTGAAAACGCCACTTTGTGTATTCTTTGTATATTTCTCTGAACAAACGAAAGCACGAGTGACTGAGTGAAAGTTTGAAGTCTGTCACCACGGATCCTGAGGGAAGAGAGTTGTCATGTTCAGTGGTTGCCAGAACTGGTGGCACTGCGAGCTTGCTGGTCCAAGGGACAACATATCCTACGGGGTGCATGGAATCAGTCTGGCACCATCCTAAGTTTATGTTGTCCGCAAACGCATAGTTCCTACTGATTAGTGGAAACTACACAACACCCTAACTACTGTATTTAGAGGCGTTAGGGGAGTGTAGGGTTGTAGCCAATGGGCTGCTGACGCCTGGGGTCACTATGCCCCGTATATGACCACTTTCTGTGGGAAGTGGGCATAACCCTATCACGGAATTCCTAGGTATGCCATCACAAAGATGGCTACCTTTGAAAAGTCATGTCCACCTCGCAGTTAGCCCACCTTAGGGGTGATACTAGCCTGGGGGTGGCACGCGTACCTGACTAGCTAATTTTCCCGCCTGTCCAGGTACCCAGGGGATTCCGGACAGGGGGGGTGGCTTCCTCTCCTGTGAGGGAAGCCAGATTTGCATTTCCAAAAGCGGTGACCCCTTTGAAGCTTGCCAGCCCAAGGAAGCTAATCAGCAGGTCATCCTGTGGGAGGGGTGTTACATCCTCTTCACGGACAGGCTTTTGTTCCTGACCTCCTGAGAGCAAAAGGTTCACACCCTAGCAGGTCAGAAACTTGTCTCGAGTGGCAGGCTGGCAGAATCCTGTCAGCAAGCACACCAGAGGCTGGTAGGTTTTCAGGGGGCACCTCTAAGATGCCCTCTAAGTGCTTGTTTTGATAAATCATGAATCCAACTCGTTTTCGCCAGTGTCCAGTACATGGTTTAAAATGGCTTCCCTGGTCACTTGTGCTGGCAGCAATAGGGCGGACCGGCACTGGGGCATTATCTGCTCAGGCAGATATGTCCTCGCATAAAATATTAAGCACCCTGCCTTAAGCCGGTCAGGCCTACTGTAGGGGTGACTTACAAATATTATATGCAGTGGTAGGGGAGATGGCACACAGGGATGTGTCCAACTTTCACCAAGTTCTGCTAGTCAGTTGGATACAGTGTGCACTGATTGTGAATTTATCATACAATGCAATTCAAAGTTTTTTCAATGTTCTGCCTTTTAAATCTGTTAACATCATAGAATTCATGCTTTATTTCTGCGCTAATCCATAAACCACTCCTACTCTTCTGGACAAAGATGTCCAATTCTCTGAAAAAACAACAAATGACTTTGCATACAATCAATGTTGATTAACAAATTACTTTAAACTGAAATCTTTATGTCTGTGCCCAATGCATTTCGGGACCATATACCTTCTTCAGGGGCCTCTGCAAATAAACAGTGATACATGGAGGATGTTAGGTAATGATTAAAACGTGTCATTCATTGGTGCTAATCACCATATACCCTTGTATTAGCTTTTAAACTCATAACAAAATGTTATATGTATACAAAAACAAAACTCACGACATGTATACAGAACAGTACATTCAGTGAAGTGTTGATGTGAAAAAATGCCAATCTTAATATGCAAGCTCTGTCTTTTGTGTGAATCCCTCCCTATTATTGTTTTTACTTGACACCTGAAATCGAGGAACCACAAGTACGAACCATTCCACATGCCCATGCCTTAACCATTGTGTGGAAAGTTTGTGCTGTTCAACCACATGCATAGTGAATGTCCGATCAATAAATAGTACTCACGATGACTAACATGCAAACTATCCAGAAATCGGTTTCACTGTGTAAACAAAATGTTTAAAATTATTGAGACCTTAAACCAAATGGTAATCTGATTACACCAGTTTATCCCGTGTATGCACATACCTTCCTCTATGATTAGAGTAACAACCGTTTCGGTCTCCCCACAGCCTCAACAGGCGACCAAATATCGTAGGCAGATTTTCCTGTAACATTTATGAATAAACCCATGTAGACCAATTTAAAAAAGAATCTATCAACCGCCCCTTATCACCACTGTTATCTCCAACATACCTTTACTAGCCAACGTATAAACGTGATAATTACTCCGTTACTCTCAAGCCGTCTCTACGCAGCCCTTCTCCGGTGCCTAATTTATATAGTTTAACCGTGTTTGATGAGTGTCCTCCGTGTTAGTCATAGAAAAATCACAGCCTCTCTTCGCTCGATTTTTATTCAACGCCATATTAAAATGGCTCAATGCGCCCGTGTTCAGCTAAATTCATGACCCTTCGAAGGCTATGTAATGCTGTTCATTATTGTACTAAGACCGCAAGTTATAAAACATCTAGTTTTCAAGTACACGAATAAGTATGTGAAAAAATAAAGATGAAAAAGTGATTTGCTCAAAAACCCAAATAATAATGATATATGGTGCAAAATTATTATCGTGTCCAAAAAACCATAAGAAACCATAAGAAACAATTCCCAAACTTCTTCCAAACACCTAAGTGAAACACTTCTCAGTGATGTGTGGGTTGTTCTGTATGTTCATGGTAAGTAATCATTGACTGGTCTTTTGCATATGTTGACAATAAGAATACTATGTTGGACACATACAGAGACCTACTGAAACTCTGTTTTACTGAATGCTTTATGGGCTCAATCCCTTACAAGTATACTTAATATCCTCCTTAAGAAATCAACAGATTTCTCTATGCTTTTGAGGTCAAATTATTGTACTGGATAAAACGTGTGTGGTGTTATTTTTCTGAGTTCTATTGCTGACTGACGACTATCTGATATGACACACCATCTTTGTTGAAAAGAAATGATGCTACACTTGCTTAGTCCTTTTTCATTCACTGCTATTATAGGAAACAACTCATTTCTAATTTGTCGTTTAGTCCCTTAAGGGTCATGTTATCCAATCTTTCGATCCAAATTATTTCTATTTGAGAGTGAAGTTTTAAGTTGTTGCGACCTGGGAGGTTCTCAAGAACCTCTATAGCTTGAAATCGCAATTGTGCTATGGTATGTCTGGAGTCCACCCAATGTAAGGCCAAATTAGAGTTTGTATTTTTGTTACGAATCATACTTTTGTGCTCGGTGATTTTTATCTTCAACTTCCTTTCTGTTTTTCCAATTTAAATTAATATGCAGGGACATTTTATACAGTAAATTGCATTAGAATTATTACAGTTAGCTGTTTGATTTGTTCTCCTGTTCTTGGATGCGGGATATTTTTGCTGATTACTACATTGTTGCAATGAATGCAATAATTGCACTTCTTCATTCCTTCAATCTGACAGTCTGATTTTTCTCATGATGATGTCAATAACGCTTTTAAATTCCTGGTTCTGGTATATGCAAACAATGTTTTTTTCTCGAATAAACCTCGAAATTTCGGTTCTCATTGTAACAGCTCTCAACATTTATTATTCTTTTTATTGCTGTGAATTTGACAGAACATTTGGAGACAAAGACCACTCTATCTGATTGTGTTTTAAACTTTTTAGACAGAAGATCCATCCGATTTAACGCCATTACTCAGGATGTTGTTTCTTCCAATAACTTTTGTGGCTATCCTCATGCCATAAACCTGCGTTTGTTTTCTTCCAATGTTTCTTTACAAGTGGTTGTGTCTCAAGTTATCCTTCTAATTCCCAGAAACTGAGAATAAGGTAGATTTTCGATAAATCTAGGAGAATGAAAACTTTGATACAATCAAGTGTTTTTACGGTATATTGTTTTTTTCTAAACCATAGTTTCAATACCTGAATCTGCCATTTGTATCTTAACATCCAAAAAAGCAAGATCCACATCACTTATTGAGTTAGTGAATTGTATTCTGGTATTCTTCAGATTCAAGTCTATGATGTTCTGCTCCAGACTTTCTCTTGTGTTATTCCAGATTAAAAGATGTCATCAATAAATCGACAAAAAATAATCAACTTGTTTTGCAACGTTGGATCACTGAAAATATGATCTTGCTCAAATTTTGCCATAAACGTATTCGCGTAAGTAGGAGCTCCCGCAAATCCCATTGATGTTCCGTCTAACTGAAGAAAGAAATTATTTTCCCATTTAAAGTGGCTATGGTGTAAACAAAAATGTAGAATTTCCAATAAAAAGCCCTTGTTAACTTTTACTGCCAGTTGTTCTAACAATGCTCATTGTGTTGCTTCCAATCCTTACTGATGGGAAATAGATGTGAAAAGAGCTGTAACGTCTATTGTACATAATAACCACTTAGCAGTACCTTTTTGTGGAAGAGCTTCAAGACGTAAAAGAAAATCTGTGGTTATGTTTGACTTACGATCTCCATGTTTGTATGAACGATGAAGATAAAATCAAAATATTTTCCCAATGGTTCAAAAATTGAACTGCAACCCGATACTATAGGTATGAAAGGTGGATCACTGCTGTTTTTGAGAATTTTTGCAATAGTGTACAGCGGAGGTCTTCGTGGATGTGCGGTCGTTAAAATAATTTTAGTGGTGGAGCTAATCCATTCCAATTCCAGTGCTTTATCCAAAATCTTGTTTTATGTTTCAACTCGTTTAGTGGTGGGATCTTTCTCAAGTGCTTAGTACGTTAGCTCATTTCCAACATGCTCATTTACTTTAGCTTTGTAGTATCCTGCATCCATCACAACTAATGCACCTCCCTTAACAAACTCCTTGCTTTTTGTCAAGGATCTTAGAATGTTCATTTCAGCTCTCGATAAATTTGATGGTGTCTGCACCTTATAATTTAACAATTCCTGATCTTTTATACCCAGTAACTCCAAAGTATCTAGTTTTTTGTGCGAAATCAGTGCCATGAATGTACTTTTCTGTTTGAACTCCAGATACTAAGGTTCTTCCTTCTCCTCCTTGGATGATATTATGTTAAAAAAAAAAATTGTAACCTCAAAATTCTCAAGAATTTAAATAATGCTATTTCACTTTCTAGTTGATTAGAACTGTGCGTTGGTACAAAAGAAGTCCCTTTATTCAATAACTTCAATTGGTGGGGAGACAATTGTTGAAGAAATATTAATTATTATACTTTATTGACTCCTCAAATGTTTTCATTGCTTTTCTTTTTTCTCTCCGGGTTTTGACACTGGACCTTGAGTTTTTGCAATGACTGGATCGGGAGGTTGAGTTGGTTCCAAACCAGCAACTAAAAAAGACCCAGACGATCCTGTTGATGTCAATTCCCTGTAAGTAGATGCCACTGATGTATCCTGCTTCTGTGACGTTATGTTGATAAGTCCTCGAGTTGGGTCTATATCTCGATCTGACACTACACTCTCCTCTGAGGAGGTGTTTGGTTTTCTGATTGATCTTCTTTGGGCATACTTATCTGCCTAAGTGTATGCCTCATTTAATTTATAATATATCGTATCACGCTTGAATTTCCTTAACATCCATCCACAGGGATGTGTGACATGTCATGTTTTCACTTTGGACTGCACCAGGACATACAGCTTGCAATGGCAGTCGTGCATGTGCTGGATGAGGGGTCTCTAAGGGTGGCACAATTTGCGCTGCAGCCCTTAGGGCCCCTCTTTAGTACCTCAGGCCCTAGGTACTAGGGTACCATTTACTAGGAACTTACATAGGGTGATAAGGTTTGCCAATTGGGGGAACAATTGTACAGTTTTGGGAAAGAGCTCTGGCACTGGGGACCTGGTTAACAGGAACCCAGTGCACTTTCAGTCGAAATCACATCATGTACCACACAAAATGTGGGGGCAACCATGTCAAAAAGGGGCACTTTCCTACAATCCCCTAACAAAAGTTTTCAACTCCTTTTTGGTCACCCGGGAGGTGACTCCTTCCATGATAAGAGTCCTTCCTTATACTGCTACTGAAGCCAGACAAAGACCTCCAACAATGCAGTTCTTACCGCCCTATAGCGCTGTTGAACAGTGACGTGAAAGGTCTTCAACTGTCGACTGGAGGAGGTCTGGCCACGCCTGATGTCTCCCTATCAGGCTGGATTCATTCGAAATAGACAGAAGGGGGATAACATCTGATAGGCCCTCAACGTGGTCGACAAGGCAGTAGCCAAGGGAACAGAGGTACTCTTGCTTTCCCTCGATGCGGAGAAAGTCTTTGACTGCATTGACTGGTCCTTTCTGTGGTAGATTCTTGACAAGATGCCTCTGGCGTCATCAATGAAAATTTTCATACTGGCCAACTATACTTGAACCTCAATGAATCAATACCTTTGATAGGGGGGCCTCCTCATTTTGTCTCTCACCCTGGAACCCCTTTACAATAAAATTATGGCAAACCCAAAGACAACGGGGATGGCTGCTAAACAGGGACCCATCAAGCTGGCCCTCTTTGCGGATGATGTCCTATGTTTCTTAACCAATACGACAGAATCACTCCCCGCTCTTCTAGAGGAGCTGGAAGGCTTCTCGGTGGCTGGATTCTGAGTAAACTGCCACAAATCAACGGCAACGGTGGTAGGCGGGAATGGTCACATCTCTGAGGAGACGATAACAAGGCACGGCCTGCGGTGGTCACTATGGGGAATACGTTACTTGTGGGTGATGATCCCACCCTCGGTAGTGGAGGTTTTGTCTTGTAATATTCTGCACCTTCTAGATGTATTGTTTAAGGACCTATATAGATGGGGTAGACTTGAGATTTCTTGGGTGGGCAGGATAAATTGTGTAAAGATGAACCTGTTGCCTAGATTGTTTTATCTCTTCCGTTCTCTTCCGGTACCGATACCCCCAGACACTCTGAAATCAATAAACTGGAGGATGTGGGCTTTCATTTGAAATGGGAAGCCTCTTGGGTGGCTTGGTCCCTTCTGATGAGAAGCCCAGGTGAAGGGAATTGGAGGTGAAGAGCTGTTCGCAGATGGAGGGACCTTTCAAATGCTTTCCTGAATCTACAGAGCATTAGACAATCCCACTCCAGCACTACAGTTGCCATATACACAAAAATGTACAGGGGATTTGGCTCTGGACTTGACTGAGGGGGACTGGATTCTGGTTTGGAGAGAGGCTACACGCTCCTCCCTTTGCATCCAGCACAGGGCAAATGCTGTCGTCATCTTCCTTGTGTCACTCCCCTTTCCTAGACGCAGGCATGGAGGGTGACAGCACACCCAGCATAAAGGTCCCTGCCTTGGGGGATGGGGTCTATGAGACAGAAAAAAATATATACTTTCTCCATCCAAGGGAAGGTGGGGGTCTCACTGAGGACAAAATCGTTATGGGGTGGGGGCCTCATGCATGCCCACTCTCTAAAGGGGTCAATTTAATAAAAATAAAATGCATGTTGCCCCAACCTCCGGGCCCTGGTCTAACCCAAAGGTTAGTGGAGGAGATGCAGCAGAGTGCTACACACTTGGCTTTCTTTTCAACAAGGCAATTCTTTGACGTGGCATATCACAGACTCAGTTGGGCCAATTTCCTTCATCTTTGGCTGGTTTTGCTCTTGGTGGCCAGGTGCAGCCCCCAGGAGTATTTACATTAGACCTCCTGGTCTCTAAAAGGGCACATTTTGAGAGGAGCTGTAGTTTCTGGCTCTCTGCGCCAGCCTTCTCCTCTGCCTGGCTCCTGGTGTCCTGGTGCTCCTTCCCTACTGGTCGGGCATCTTGCACAGGTCCTTCACTACCAGACAGCATAACACCCTCCTGCCCTCACGCCCCATATTGTCCTGGCTTCCTTGCGGAAAACCTGTGGGTTGGGCAGAGGAGTCCAGATCTTTCCTCTCAACTGGTCTTCAGGGGCATAAGGGGTTCCCGGACAGATCCATCCTAGTCCTGGGGGTCAGCTGGGGTTAAAGTCCTCAGTTCACCCTTGCACAGCATCAGGTGGCTTCTCCTTCCAGCTGGACAACATTTTGCTGTCAACACTTTAAGGTCCAGGGTCTTCTCCTGTGTTTCTACCTTGTGCAAGGGTTTTTAAGTGGGGGTGAAAGGTTCTAGGGTGCAGTCACCCCTGGCCAATCCTAAGATGCCACATCATCCCTCCACCCCTGTCCCAACCTACCTGCATAGCATTCTAGGATAATCCAAAATGGTGACTTCAAGTTTTCGCTGGTAAGAGCTCCTCTGAGGGCCTTAGCTCCGCCCCTATCTGACACCACTGCCTGATCCCTTCCCACCAAAACTTCAAAGGCGAGCACTTCCAGTGTTGGCTCCGGAGGTATGGGCTTCCTCCTTTGTTCCAGTGGGCCTGGCTGTCTCAGTCCAGGTGCAGTGCCACAAGCTAATTATCTGATGCAGATTTCCACCCCACTCCTTCCTTTTCCAGGAAGCACTTCAGACCTACACTATGAATGCCAATCGTATTGTAAGGTCTACCTCGGGTCAGTACGAATCCTTGCAGAGTCCCTTTTGCGACTAGCTATCTGTGCGCAAAAACCGAGCTGTGCACAAGGGTAGTCTCACACGCGCAGCCCGCACATGTTTGCACAGATTCTCGCGTACAACCAGCCCTGTCCTTCTATCCTAGCTGCGCAGCAGCTGCCTTACATTAAAATTGTAGACACTGACGGTTAGCACGCTGAGTCCAATTACCGTGAATAAGTCTCAGGTAGGGAGACTCACTCACAATAAAGTAAAAAAAATGGGTAATCAAAAGTGAAGACTCCTGGTGAACTAAATGGGGGCAATCCATTTGCTATAGAGGTATAAAGTCTTCCCATCACCTAAGAGGCCCAGTACCTCATCAATATAGAAAACAAACGACGCCAAACATGGCATTGGGTTTTTACCACAAGATCTACTGCCCAGGGGCCAGATCAGTGAAAACGTTCATCATTAAATGCTCCCTCTTTGCACTCTCTAAGTATGAAGAAAGCCCAGTCTACACATGGAGGGGGGTTCATCAATCTCTTCCCTCAGACAAATTACAATAATACAGGGAACTGGAGAGCCACTGGGTCTTCCAAGCCATTACTGTTCTAGCTGTCTGTTTTTCCACCATGAAATCCCAGATAATTAACGTAAGGATGAATGTCTACAGCTACTTAGGAACCGGATGTCAGGCTCATTTTTTGCTGCAGGTTTCAGTGTTCCACTTATTCACTCTGAAGTCTGACCATACCTCCCCACAGCACTCCCCCCACTCCACTGCCAGAGCCCAACAGGTGCTCTCTACAATATTCACCATGAAAGCCCTAGCTTAGCCTGCTAGCTGCTTAGAGGGTTTGTATGTTTTGAAATTTCTAAAGTGCGGAATTAGCTGGCTAACAACTGAGCCATGTATAGGGGTCAAACCCCAGTGGGAAGACTAAGGGTAGGAGGGGACAGAGGGATTCGTAGAGCCAATGGAAGGAGTGAGAAGTCAGTCTATCAAAAGCAGTCTTCCCTGAAAAGGTGCGTTCTCAATTTCTTCCTGAATTGTATGTAGGAGGGTTGGTGCTTGTCTTAATCTCAATCACGTTTATTTTGGGCAAAAAAAAAAAACATAACACATGACAAAACAAGTCTCAACCCATAAAAAACAAGCATTTGCAATGCAATAGGTCTCGCATTTACGCGAGTTTGAGCTATTGACATTGCAAATAACAATGCCTTTTATTTTTGTTTTCGTGTTTAAAACATAAATAAAAGGCATTGTCATTTACAATGCCAATAGCTTAAACTCGCGTAAATGCGAGACCTATTGCATTGCAAATGCTTGTTTAATGAACTCAGCGATACCAAAGGGGGATGATGGACGGAGTGCTAGAGCAAATCAAACACTCACCCCCAGTCAACTGATCTGGGTTTAATCCATCATCATTCTTTAGCTCACTCCACCACCCCAGTTCAGACATGGCCATATGCAAATCAGTCTGACCCTGTGCCTCATGGGAACAGTCCAGCCCGAACTGCCAAGCCATGTCTTCCCTGGACCGGAAACAAGCATCCTTGGACCGGTTTCGGGTTCATAACCCTCATCAGCCAGGTTATCTTGAATCCAGTGGCAAAGTGAGCAAGGGACCCATGTCTGGGCATACCCTGCCAACTTAGGGCGAACAAAGCGATACCAAAGGGGGATGATGGACGGAGCGCTAGAGCAAATCAAACACTCACCCCCAGTCAACTGATCTGGGTTTAATCCATCATCATTCTTTAGCTCACTCCACCACCCCAGTTCAGACATGGCCATAGCAAATCAGTCTGACCCTGTGCCTCATGGGAACAGTCCCTTGCTCACTTTGCCACTGGATTCAAGATAGCCTGGCTGATGAGGGTTTTGAACCCGAAACCGGTCCCAGGATGCTTGTTTCCGGTCCAGGGAAGACATGGCTTTGCAGTTCGGGCTGGACTCTAGCATCTCGAGACCTTTCTGTCATTACCACACTGCAGCACTGTACAGAATGCAGGATCGGCTTTAGCGATAGTGGCGCCCAGTGCGACAATCTTTGTTGGTAACCCACCTCCCGCACCTCCTTTGTCACGTGGCCGATAGTTAGCATGAGCCCTACAGCCATGATGCAGCTTTGGCGCACGTTACTACATGGCTTTATTTTTGAGAGACTCTGTTTATGCCTTTCACATGAGAACCGTCTGCTGTGTTCGTTCTCTGCCTGTTCCTGGAGTTTAGTCTGAACACTGTGAGCAAGGTCGATAAACAATGCCCCTTGTTATTCTGTTCTGGTCAGGCCCTAGCACCTAGACAAAACATACTAATGCAGCTGCTGCTAGAGACTCGTACTTTGATATTATGGGGATGCATGTTTAGGTAACACACACTTGGAGAGGGACCTTTCCAGGGAGAAGAGCAACATTCACCTACGATGTAGAAATACCATCTATAGTCTAAGGTATGGGGTTTGCTGACAAACCCCAGAGATTTTCTATTATATAATAATACTTCTTCTTATCAAGGGGAGGGAGGTTAGGCATTGTAGTCCTTTCTCCATTGTCTTTATATGATGACATCTTCCTTTATGATGTATGGTGTAGCTGCAATGCTAACTATATTAGTGTTATGCATTTTTCTGCTTGTTGTGGCACGTATACTGCATGTTAGGGCACGATAGTTGAAAAAAATGTTAAACTATATTCGTGTCTCGGTCAGATCTTATTGTGGACAGGTACGAGAGCGTGAGCGAAAAGGTGCGTCTTGTTACCGCGATTCCTGAGAGATCCGGGAGTGTTGTGTTCTGGGGTGTCTAATCATTTCCTTCTTCGTGACTGTGTAGGAGAGCGAGTGAGACACTATAGCTAGTCGGTCCTGGGCTCGTGGGCACTAAGGTGGTGTGAAGGCTTAGTCCCTATACACTGGAGGTCCCATAGTCCTGCGCACAGCTCTGTGTATGTGCAGAATCACTGCATCATGGCGCCCAACGTTTGGTCTGGTACTTATTCACGAGACCCCCGAGTAGCACAATACCCTCTCACCAGTTTCGGAGACGTCCGTGGTGCGCAGGTTTTACCTCCTATTTCAGATTTTTTATTGGTTTTTCAAGCTTGAATTTTAAAAGGTTTAGTTTTATTTGTTCTTGAACCAGTGTTGCGCTACCGTTTTCCTTGCTTACATTTCAGTGTCTATAGTGGCAATTAACATTGCTGCGCCTAACCACGCCGCAGTTACTGCACATTTGACTCAACATGGAGTCCCGGTTGCGGGAGCGGATTTTATATTCGTGATAGAGGTGGACGCAGCATTCCGTTTCAGAGTATTTTACTCCTGGGTTAAGTTTCCAGTGGTTGACGGAACTGATCACTTCTTTCATGAATATGAGCGTGGTTACCGTCCATATTGTTTACTTGAAATTCTGTTGTCAGCCTAGAAGCATACCATACGGTTTAATGGCACCCTTCCTCACCCTGTTTCAGTGGTCCGTCTCGGCCCCTTATCGGTCGACGGGCCACATGGCCCGTTTTGGCAGGATTTACACCACATCCAAATTATCTTGGTGTTTCACACGCAGAGCTGCGCATATTACACACGTCTTTAGTTCATATACACAGAAGTGTCATTCAATATATGTCTCGTAATATACCGGCGGCTCCGGCTGGTGCCGCTCAGCCACCAGGGCATTGTGGTAGCGCGGTTATTAGTCCTATCATGATTAATTCGGTGATGGGGAAACGTCCTCCGAATAGGGATGATTTTCCCTTCTGGTTGGCCGAAAAGTTTGAGCAACTCGAAGCTGTTTTTCCACATGCGTCTCCTGTGGATAAACACATGATTCTTACGATGAGCTTACCTAAAGGCCTTATTCCCAATCTGGCTGATTGTACCACACGGAGGAAGGTATTTGCGGAGGTTTATTCGCTTTGTTTTGGCACCCCTTCAAAGGCCGTGCTATCCGACGGTTCTTAAGAAGGTTCAAGATAAACACGGAACGGAGGCTGCCCTGGAGTTGGGGATGAGATTAGTTGGCGTGTTCCCTATTGTCTCCGACATGATTCTTGCGAACGTCAAGGGGGGGAGCAGTTAGCTTACTGGTGAGTCAGCGCCTAGAGGCAGTAGCTGACGTGGATAAACAACGTGAATTGCCAAAGATTATTGCAAACGTATATAAATCCTTGGGGCGCAATAATCTGAGAATTAGACATTTACTCAAACGCAGAATAAGCCCCTGCCTGAAAAGGAGAGGCGTCCGGTCTTTCCTAAAAAGGCTTGGAATAGAAATCAGCGGGAGCAACAGCAGAAGCAAGGTTTGCATGCTGGTTCACCGACACCTGGTGCTTCTGAACGTAGATGTGATTTACATGACCGCTCTAAAATTAAGACACCAGAGAGGTTCCAGGTTCCTGATCGCTCTCCTCGTTCTCTTCAGGAATCATCGGATCCACAGTTTGGTGGCGGAGAGCGACAGGATTGCAGGCAAGGCAAGACCACTCAACTACGACGTGATCCACCACGCCAGTTTGACGTAAAAGCCAAACCAGAGGGACAACCTCCTTATCGTGCCCAGTTTCAGAAGAAGAAAGTTGCCGCTTTAACAGCGAAGTATGCCTCAGACGGTGAGAACCCTGTTTCTCGATTGGAGATGGGCGGTGACACTCCTCGACAGCGAGGCGGAAGTTACCATAGTGCGGGAGGCACTCCATCCTTGTCTGGAGGCGAGAGCAACTGATACTTTCATTACAGTGGAAACAGCAGATACACGAGTTGCACCCCCTGAAAAGCTTTATGAGATAGTCCTCCAAATTGAAGGCGATATAAAACGGACAATTAAGGTAGTCTTTTGGGACAACCTTACCTCCTCTTATGACATTTTGTTGGCGGAGGCAGATTGGCCTCCTCCATTAGTTTGGGGTTCTTCCCCAGGGGAGGACGTGATACTCCTGAGTTTTTCCTGTTACGTCTCTGAAGAGGCTAAACATGCTTACGCGTCGGAATGGGCATTAGCCCTAGTGCCGGCTGTGTATCGTAATCAGGTAGGCTGGGATAAAGATTCACCGGCACATGAAATTCCTTTATGATCTATGCCACAGCCACAGGCACAATATCCGATCAAGCGTGAGGCAAAAGCATCAGTAAGTGAAATTTTGACCCAGTTGGAATATCAGGGTGTCATTGAACCCTGTGTTTCATTCATGAATAATCCTCTTTTTCCCTTATCGAAACTGGACGGTTCGTATCGTTTTAGATTACAGTCATTTAGACAGTCACATTCGTACATTTGCAGTACAAAACACACACAGCTCTGCGTTAGTGAATAATATTGTTCGCAAAAAATACACAACAACACTGGATATTTCCAATGGATTTTATAGTCACAGTTTGGCTCCTGACAGCTGTGACTTAACCGCATTTACCGTGGTCGGCAATCAGAGGGATTTACGCGTTTGCCTATGGGCTATAAGAACAGTCCTGGGGATTTTGCTGTGTGTGTTGTGTCTCTTTTGCACGACATAGACCCTGATGCTTTCTCATAAGTCGATGACATTTATTTGACAGATGACAAATTAATACCGCATCTTGTGCGTGTGGATCGCATCATTCTGTCTTTTGCCGACTTGGGGTACAAATATAATTTTGCCAAGTCACACATCGCCTATTTTGCGGTACTCTTTTTGGGCTACGAGCTCAATAATGAAGGTACGAGGTTGGCCCCCCACTTTCTGGAGACATGTGCACAATTGCATCCTCCATCTTCATTGAAAAAACTGCAATCCTTGCTGGGATTTTTAAACTTTGGGAGGACATACATTTCTGATTATGCCCAGCGTATCAAACCGATTTATGCGTTGATACAACCCTCTTTTTCGTCTTCCAGCTGGCTTCCGGAACATACCACAATTCTTTGGTCTTTGCAGTCTGATCTGCTTGCGACCAACTTCTTCTTAACACGTGACAATTCTACGAACTTGGTCATAAGAATAGTGCCAGGGACTGTAGATTTCACTTATTTGACGTTCAATGAAGGTGACACAGTACCAATAGCTTATAAATCGCATTTGTACACATCAGCGGAAATGCGCTTTTCCACAGTTGAATTTTTTTTTGACACCTGTCCAGATGGCGATTCTGAAGGCACGCTCTCTGGCGCAGGGAAAACGCATTCTTATGGTCTCGCCTGTAACTGTTTTAGAAGCAGTGACAAAGGCGAGTGTTCCGAATTCTAAAGCTTTGCATCCACGTTGGATACAATGGGCAAGTTCTTTGACATCGGCTGATGTCACTTTTATCTTTGATCCCTCTTTGCAAACACAGGAGTTTTTACAATATGAACATGTTCATCCTCCTCCGTTGTCTTTGTTTACTCTAGATCAGTACAAATTTATCATCTATACAGACGGTTCCGCTCAGCCAGACGTTGGGTCAAAGCATGCTTATTCGGTGGCTTGCGCTATAGTGGCTGGCTCAATTGTAAATGGTGAATTTAAGTCGCCCATACACAGGCGCTTGGGGACTGTACAGCTCAATTAGCGGAGCTGCGTGCTTTGATTTTAGCTCTAGAATCCGCGGATCCTGATGTGAACACACTTGTGTACGATTCCTCCTACTGTGTGCAGGCTTTCAATGACAATTTATTCTTTTGGTCTCAGAATGATTATCGAGACTCTAAAGGTAGCACAATTAAGCATAAAACGCTTTGGGTCCGAGTGGCCGAACTTAAGGAACGTTTGCCACTCACACGTTATCCATACTCTTGGCCATCAGCGTGTGGGAACACATGCTGTTGGTAATTCTTTGGCTGATGAGGCAGCCAAATCTGTAGTGGCCACATGTTCAGTAGCAGCAGTAACTAGGTCCATGACTAAAATTGATAATATTCTTGCAGCAATTGCTGCGACGAAGGATGGGATTGGGTTCCCACAGGGTTTTCCTTCGCTTTATTCATATCACTTATCTACAGATCAAGTCCCATTTGCTACGATATCGTCCGTTGGGGATCAGCTGATTCCCAACGAGGACCGCAGACTTCCTTTGATCATAGCCGCACATGAAGGCATGGCTTCTGCACATGCCAGGGTTTCTGGAACTGTTTCCATTTTACAGCAACATTATTGATGACGTGGTTTATACAAGCAAACCCATAATTATGTACTGTCTTGTGACATTTGTCAACAGATTAAAGCCTCTACGGTTGCACGTCCACCACATACACAGCTATACATTTCTAATCAACCGTTTGGTTGTATTTATCTTGATCACTGCGGTCCTTTGACATCTGACACTGCATATAAACATATTTTAGTTGCAGTGGATTCGTGCTCTCGATTCCTTTGGGTTGGGCCGCAAAGCAGTGCTGACGTTCGAAATGTCATTAGAGATTTGCGTGTCTTTGTCGGGACTTTTGCCTGTGGCACCTTCCATTCTTACCGACGTGTTGCATTTGCCTCTAGGGCTTACAAGGATGCAATGAAGTCTTTGGGGGTGCTGGTGCAGTTTTCGTCTCCATACCGGACTGAGGGCAATTCTATAGTGGAGCGAATGAACCGTGACTTAAAGCAATCTTTGACAGCTAGAGTCTTAGGTACTGGCAGGGGTTGGCTGACTCATTTGTATGGGGTTCAACGTGCACTTAATAATCTCCCAAGAATATCTCTGGGTGGGCGGACCCCATACGAAATGCTCTTTGGCATTAAAATGTTTGTGCCAGACCTTGATGGTCTAGACGTTGTGGCGGCTGTCGAAACATTTGACGTAGTTAACCATTCTACTATGTTACAGGAACTACAAAAGACCCGTGACATTCGTCCTCGTCCGCTGAAGCAGAGGTGCTGATTCCTGTTACTGGCTGGCTTCCTAAAGTTGGTGATCTGGTATGAGAAAAGCTGGAGAACAAAAAAGAATTTGGTCCCGCTTATCGTGCACCTGTCCCAGTTCTTGGATTGAAGGGTACTTGTACAATGATTTTGCCTCCTTTGCCTGGCCGCGAGGAAAACAGATTTATTTCAATTGACAATGTCAAGCTACACCATATGGCCGATACTGAATAGTATGACTCCAAGTGTTCCAAGCTGAAATCTTTCAATGAATCCGATGGCTTCAACTTCCTCGACTACTCCCCGCGTAATGGAGGGGGAGTTGGAGACTTCTACTGATTGCTTGCCTGTTGTGACTTCTACTTCCACTAATGCAGACATCGAGTATGATTCTCCTCCAGTTGAGGTCGTCATTGACATTCCTGACAGTACCATACATAATCCATCTGATGCTGCACGGCCTCCATTGTTTCGTTTGGGAGCGAGTGGTTATTATATGAATCGTACCAGTTTTTCGTCAGACTCATCTTCTTCGTCCTCATCTGTGAAAACCCCTCCGACACGTACACGTCTTTTCATTGCCTGGTTCAAAAAGACTTACCTAGTCCCACCTTGGACCTACATCTCGATGGTACTCACGCTTATATTCCTTTTCATGTGGATTGGGTTTGTGACAGTGTTCTTCTTGCTCATCAATGGTCATTATTTGTCTGACGCTCTGCTGTGAAATTTGTTGATGGCTCCCCATACATCCTACCATATAATGAAAAGAGATCAAGCCCTTGTGAACATTTCGGCCTTCCCTGTTGCTGATGGCATTGTTTGGGATAAAGTTGCATTCGATATTCATGGTCCGACGGAGGTCCTGAACTTCCATACGTGTTCCGCGTTTCATTAGGAGATGTGGTACCACCGGATATACACTCGGACAACTGGGATGTTCAGGCCGTTCATTCATTGTTTTCTAATTTAAAATATTATGCTGCATTTGATGCTGAAGATTTATATTTAAATTCGGCCAATTATGCGGATTTATTCTGTTACCAACATTATGGCCATCATTTCTTGCACAAAACAAACACGCTGAGACCGATTTTTAATTTTACACAGTGTGAACATTGTCCGACTCCTTTACAGGGAAGTTCTAATACTCAACGGAGTAAGTTAACATACTTTTCCGATTATAATATTTCCAATCCAGAGTCCTATTTCTATAAGTTAAAATTGCCATCTCAATCTAAATTCATATTGATGCACACTAAATTGATTTATTCTAATTCCTTTAGGACTGATTTGGCCGTACATGGTTACGAACATTGGAAAGACACCATTGATTTGAAATCCGTTTGGGGTACTAAAGATTGGCAGGTGCAAGGCACTGAAGCTCTGCATCGTGCAGGTCTAATTCCGACTCAAATTTTGTTTTTAAATGACAGTGCAACAAACTACTTGTTTTGGTTTGGCGACGGCCAAAAATTTGAATTTCCCTTCTATTCCCTCATTGGCTGAGTACGATACATGGCGTACGCACACCAATCGCACGATTGATGTATTGATTGCCCTGTTCCAAAATGGTAGTATAATTTCTTCTGATGTTGACCCCTTGGGGTGGTTATTGTGGCCAACAAGTTCTAATGCATGTCAACTGCGTTGTCTAAATGCCAGTCAAGAAACTTTATTCGGTGTGATATGACCATCAACGTGCAAAGAATACAAAGTAGTGGATTCGCCAACACATACAATGCCTTAATATATTTCTTAAACAAATATAGCTAACAATAAGTAAGATGACATCTTCATAAAAAGGTTATAATTAGTAAAAGAGTAGGTTAAAAGGAGAAATATAAGGTAGGGGTCTATCAAGTAAAGACTCACACTTAATGGAGCCCTACGGAGTTGTACATTAAAAATATAAAAACATGTACTGTGAGGATACAATGATAAAACAAGCAACTAATATGTATTGAGCACAATTTCCATGTTCCAGCTGCATGGCACCATTGGTTGAAACAGCTAGGCTTGCAAATAATGTATTAGAAAGGGCCTTCATAAAAATAAACTTAAGTCTGAACAAAAGTGCACTCCAGAAGTCACTCTCAGGAATGAAACTTCACAGAGAGGTAGAGAAGATAAAAGTGCTAGTGCATATTGTGCAAAGGTACCATATTTCATACATATTATATAACCAATACAGACGCGGCTTACAATGTTTGTCCCCACTAAAAGAGAAACGAATGCTCAAATAGGAAGGGCAGGAAAACATAGATTGGGAAATCCGCATCGTTTCCATGGTACATAGAGCCAATAAAAAAATTCTGCTTACAGTTCGTATACACAATCATAATAACATATTTACTGGTACAGATGCCATTTATGAATCATGCTCTAACTGTAGCTATAGACTAGTGGAGCCAGGTATAGATAGAGAGCTACAGTAGATGGATTAGCCATTCATCAATCTAAGCCCACTAATAAGCCACATTTTCCCCAGAAATTTGGCTACTGCACAAGCTAATAATGGCCTGGAGTCTGTTTTTAGTATGCGTAACGCCTCTTGGTGACATCGAGTACCCATCTGCCTGCAGACCGGGGCTAACCACTTGAGTCTCGGGGTTTTATACAGTGGGCATACAAAGAAAACATGGTTAATCGTCTCATGGGCCCCTGGGCAATGGTGACAGCAGCATGTTGCGTCATGAGCTCCTCGATGCCAGGCAACAGTAAATGAATTCAGAGGGAGAGTACCAAATCTGAATTGTATGTACAGCTTCCTATCATTCGGAATGGTGATAACCTCCATGTACTGCTCATACATACTTAATAGCTTGAATTCTAGAAATTCTGTTGTAAGGCAGCCACCTATTAGTGTCACATTTCTCTGCCCTACCCAATTCCAATAACAGGTCTTGTCATAGTCTCTACTAGGTAACAAATTAATGTCGGACTCAGCCCACAGATTCCCCAAGCCAACCGCAGAGAGGAGTGTCTGGATGTTGCTAAACCACCCAATTTTTTTGAGACCATCTAAACTACAGATTTCTTCAAGGGCAGCCATATAGTGGGTAAGCTCAGGTTTTTTTTCCAGACGTAGCCAAAAAAGAAGAGGGCGTAATCTCGCTTTGTCCACTATTGTGGATCTGCCCATGTCGAGCCTTAGGGGGAGGAGTGGGGTACTCTGTGGGAGAGAACAGAGGGACCTCAAGAATTTATTTTCTGTGCGGAGAAGGCCCTCTAAATTGTCGAACCCCCAAAGTTCGGCTCCGTAAAGAGCACAACTTACCACTTTCTGGTCGTAGATCTGGAGCAATGCTGCTATCGGCCTGGTTTGCGAGGCCCTATGTTCCTTTATTAATGTCCCTGTGGTTTTCCTCTGCTGGAGGATTCGTTTAGAGATGTGGGGTTTCCAGGACATTTTCTCCGCAAGGGTTACGCCCAAATAATCAAAAGTATCCACTCTCTCCAGAGGGCCCCCCCCCCCAGCAGTAATTTGCCCTTGAATGATTTGGGCAGATTTAGCAACATAAGCTTAGTTTTCGAGGTGTTGATCTCCAAGCCTCTCAATCCACAGAAGGCCATAAAACGATCAACTAGCAGCTGGAGGCCACTGGGGGTTTTTGAGACCAGCAGGGTGTCAATCGCGAACAGTAAGATTGTTACTTTCACTCCCCCCATTTTGGGGGCATCAGCGTGAACCTCTGCTAAGTGCTTTACCACTCCATTTATGAACAGCGAAAAAAGGGTGGGCGCCAGGACACAGCCCTGCTGTACCCCCCTAGCAACTTTAATTGGATCTGACAGCTGACCTTGGTCACCCCATCGCACCCTTGCATAATTTCCCTTGTGTAAACGGATGAGAAGAGCCAAAATTACATGTGGGAGCCCCTGGTCACGTAAGACCTGTCATAATTTAGGTCTAGGTATGAGATCAAAAGCTGACTTTAGATCAATAAAGGCAGTGTAAAGACTACCCTGTTCTATTAACGCTGTCTTCCAAGCCAGCAAGGTGAAACGAAAAACTTGATCAACAGTGCTCACTTTCTTCCTGAACCCCGCTTGGAAGGGGGATAGTATGTTGTTTTCCTCCATCCAGTATGTGATTTTATTCAGTAGGGCATGGGAGAAAACCTTCTGTATAGCATCAATTAAGCTGATTGGCCTGTAGTTGGATGGAAGCTAACGGTCCCCCTTCTTAAATACTGGGATGACTTCCGCTCCCTTCCATGACGGAGATATTGGAGCCCCTTCAGCAATTTCATTTGCTAATAACAGGATATAGTTTGTCCAGCTGGGGATGTCGCTCAGAAAAACATCTCCAGGTATACCGTCAGGGCCAGAGGCTTTGTTTTTGACTATAGTGCAGATACTCTGCGTTATCTCTGCTGAGGAAAAAAGGTTATTACTTGGTTGGTTGCTTTTATATTCCATGAGGGGGCCTTCCGAGTCTAACACTTCCGATCCTGTATAGACTGCTGAGAAGTGTTCGATCCAAGCAGCCTCAGAGATGTTACTTGTCGGTGGTTTGGATTTTCCAGCATCACCCCTCGTAACTAGCAGCCAAAACAGCTGGGAGTCTTTCCTTTGGCAGGCATCGCGAATTTGGAGCCAGCGGTTCTCAGTCCACTCCTTTTTTGCTTCGGCCTGCGCTAATTTGTAATATTTCCTGGCCAATCGTATCTCTTCTACTTGGTTTGCTCTTATCGCGGCTGCCAGCTCAAGCCGCAGCTTCTTACATTTCGCATTAAACCAGGAGAGGTGAGAGTTGTCTGAAGACTTCTTACGATGAGACTTTGGGAGGGTGAAATGAGAAGCTAACTCAGTAAACAAGGACGTGTGGGTGGTCGTTACCACTGCAAGCTCGTCCCGCTGGTGTAGTGAATCACTAAGTTTGCTGGTGCTATTCAAGAGTGTTCATTTATGGCTTCCAGTTTGCGGTCATCAATGGCTACGCGCACCCACTTAAGATGCCTATTGTTGTTCGTGGGGCATAGCTCCTTAGTCGCTAGCTTTGCATCAGTACTGTTGGCGTTCTTGGTCCAAATACTGTTCATAGTAAGATCAAGGGGTTGTGATCACTGTCTGTGGTTTCTCCTACTATCATAACCGACACATCTGGCCATAATCTCAGCTCTAATAGCACATAATCAATCCGGCTCACATTATCAGTTCTGTTGAATGTGTTTGCCCCCTTCTTATCAGATATAGTGCGGCCATTAGCAGCCCTAAGGCCGTACTCAGGAGTAAGGGCTTGAAGCTGTAGAACAGTTTGGGTCAATTTTTTGATTGGATGCAAATCAAGCGAAGGAACATGCCACAACTCATCTACTTTGTCACTGTCTGTTAGATCTTCTGTGCCCAGCGGTTCGTACGTGGTGTTGAAATCTCCTGCTATTAATAATGGAGATGAGGACTCTCTTTCTTCAAGGCAGTCTTCCAAAGCTTGTACGGTTGGTGATCTGGAACCCGCTTTGACACCACGGGCTAGACATTATAAATGTCCAACCCCTTACCGTTCCTGCCCCTCAGATTGATTGCAAGAATATCCGGGCTGCTAGTCACAATCTCCCTGACTGCGCATTGTAGGTCGATCTTAATCCAGATCATCAGCCCCCCTGCCGGCTGCCCCAGTCCACTTTTCGTCGCTGGACAGCTAACCGTAACATAGCCGGGAATAAAGACAGGTGCAGTGGCCCATGTTTCTTGTAGATTGCAAATATCAAAATGCTCTATATACTGAATCCAGTGGGGGAGTTCCACCTTAGATTTTAGGCCTGCCACATTCCATGACAGTATACGGAGTTTAAATGTCGATTCTACTGAACCGTTGCGGGCTGAATGGGAATCTTCCATTGCGCTGCGTATCTGTGGTAGAGTAGAGCGTACTTCCTGATCTAAGCTTAACATTGATGTACTACTGGTCGTGACATCTCCCTATTGAAGAGCTGGGACTTAGATGGCAAGTCGCTACGTAGATCCCCAGTCATAATAAGCTCAATAGAAGGTGTCAAGGCCTTGGCTGAGTGGCATAAAATCAGAGGGGTTTCAAGATCCTGCCCCACCTGTCAATCATTTATGGCCAATGGTGAATCCATCCCTAACAGGGTAGCATGCCTTCTATGTGCTTGACGCTGGAACATGGCAGGGGGGTTGTACTTCATCTGTATGTTGGTGGAGGTGGGTGAGCACGATCTTGCTTCCAGCGCTATAAGATTATGTACCAAGGTCTCGTCTTTTAGGTGTAGTTCAATCGAATCAGTAGGTAGGGTATATGGCTTAGTCGTCTTGCCCAGATGATATCTTCTCTGATAACAGACCTACACCCTCTTATTTTACGAATCCAATGGATTGTTTTATTAACCAAAGAATTTTTGTCTTCATATTTTGCTAAGGATGGTGAAACTTTTGGTACATTAATCATAAAGATGCTCTTAGAGAGGGATCGATCTTGTTCATACCTTGAACTATAAGGACGCTCTAGCTCATCTGACTTTGTATCAATTGTGCCCGCTGGGTTCAGGGCCTTTGTATTTGCTTGTCTCGAGTGCCACGTTTGCATGGACATAAGAGGTACAAGAGGCGTAGAGGTATTTGAAGACTTAGGGG
Source organism: Calotriton arnoldi (assembly GCA_963921515.1). NCBI lineage: Eukaryota > Metazoa > Chordata > Amphibia > Caudata > Salamandridae > Calotriton > Calotriton arnoldi. The sequence continues at coordinate 942,918 of CAWUFW010002651.1, read as the reverse complement.
CAACACTGATCCCAAGCATTTTTTCCTGTCTCAATTGCGGACTCGATGGCTGAGTACAAGTGTCCGCTCTAGGTTGTTTATTATCCAGCAGTGTCTTGACCTGTTTGGTAAGTTCTACAATTAACAATTTAAGTAAAGCAACTTCATCCCTGAGTTCGATGCTTACCCTACATGTATCTGACCCTACTGACGAATACTCAGCTAGGGATCCCTCCCCCCTCATTTCAAAGGCCTCTGTCTGTGGGACCTGAAGTACTACAGCTTGAGTTACAGGTGAGGGTACCCAACCTTCTTCTTTCTGCCTTACCGCTGGGCTTTTAGATATATCATGTAGAGGAGAGTAACGATTGATTGTGGGTACATTAAAAATGATATTACTAGTGTTACTGTTAGCTATCTCGGCTACTTCTCTAGTGCCTTCACTTAGGCTTTTGTCTGCCACTTCAGCGGACGAGGGGACTAGCCCTACTTTATTAGTAGCTTTCGCAGATTCATGATGGGAGCAATTATCTGACGCCGAAACAATAGACCTGGTGCTACGCGTTGTGCGCTTGGAAAATATGGACGGGATTCTTTTAATTGGATTGGAGGTTAGGCTAGGGGGAGGCTCAAGTGCGCTAGAGGACTGCTGATTATCTAGAACAGCTGGATTCAAAGCCGGATCTAAGATATTGTGGCATTCCTCCAGAAGGTCATCGATACGGTTAAGAACACAATTAGTGGCACTGAATTTACGAGTCGTTTTGGTTTTTACTAACTTTCCTGCGAGGCCCTTCGGTCTTCCCACCCCCTTCCTTATCAATAGACTTCCTTTTCCCCATTAGAAAAGATCAGTAGGTGGCAGCACTGTAGTGTTCAGGCCAAAGAGTTAAGTCTACTAATAACAATCAGACAAGCTGTTTGGCATAGGTAAAAACAATGGTTAAAACTCCTAGTCCGGGCCACTAGCTCAGCAACTCTAAAGAGGGAAGCCCAGTGGCAAATCACAGGACTGGGACGAGGTAACAATCAGGAACGCAGCAAAACTTATATTGAATTTATAACTCGGAGTTTATTGAGTTGTGACGGCGTTCAAAGTCCCAAAGAGTCTCAGCTGGTATTGGAGTGCGAAAACCAGAGGCCAAGGGGGATGGCCCTACCCTGCCTCTTCCTGTCGATGACTGGCCCGCCCTTGGCCGGGGCTTCGCCCGGGTGTGGCCCGCGCCGCGGGGAGACTGTGGCGCTTATGAGCGCGTTGGTGGCTCCTCCCTCCTGGGAGAACGAAGACTTGTGGGACTTGGTGTCCCCAAAGCAGCAATGCGGGCAGCACAGGGCAACAGCAGCGAAGAGAACGGTGTCTAAATGTAATGACAGGTTTCATACAAAGCAGACCTTATCCAAGTTTCCCACATTCTCATTCAGTCACCACGTATTCGGGGGGGAAATTGTGTCAGCAATGGTTGGGACACTCCACACTGTTTATTTTAGGTCCAAAATCACCTTGATCAAACCGATTTATTTCTGAAGCATATAATGAATTGTGGAAACTATCGCAGATGGAAGCTGCTGTGCGCCTGCGCCAAATTGACCAAGCTAATTTGGGAAAAGTTCTTGCAGTGGTAGATTATAGCATTAATACATTGTCTTCACGTATATACACCTTGGATAATATTGTTTCCTCTGTTATTGATATTGTACAGAATGATGTATCATGGTCAAAATCAATTGCGCTCTGTAATGCAATTTGCATGGACGTTACAAACATTCAAAAACTGTAAAGTTCCATGGGATTATTTGAATGCTTCTGCACTGTTTTTACCCTTTAATTTGACTGATAAACAGAAATTTATGTCTATGAAAGACGCAACTTACATGTTATTACATATAGAACAATTAGAACAGTTACCTTTTTCTGTAGCAGAGACTGATTCAGCTGTGTGGTTAATACATGGTGTTATTTCACTGCCCTTCTCACTATTTCAGTTTACATCTTGCATGAAACACTTTCCTGTGAGACGCTTTGAGCCCCGGGGAAGTGCTTTTATCCATGAATTGTGGTCATTACATTTTACCAACAGATGTCAGCGTGCAGATAAGGAAGTTTTCCTAAAAGGGGAGGATTGTGATTCCACAGTAGGACATTCCCTAGTCTGCAAACAAGTTAAATTGCACGCCGCCTGTAACGTGTCGGCCCCTAATCTGGCTTGTTTTTTAAAAGGTACGCCTGTCCCAGCTATTATCCCTGCACTAACTTTGCTTTCGAATGGCAGTTATCTTATTTTGAATAACCACGACTGCTGCGGCTTACGGGCCGGCATCCCATATATAGCAACGGTTTCGCAACGTGTTACTTGTTGTAGCAATGTCCTTTTTCCACCCCCTCATGGGATTGTAGATAGTTCGCTTTGGCCTTCCATTCCTACTTTGAAAACAGATTTCAATAAACTAAGCAGACTCAAAGTGCTATTTTTTCAACAAGAAGTGGCTCTCACATCAGCGCAAGAGACCTTCGAATTGCAGGTGGCGAGAACTCTAAGTGAGATACACTCACTACTGAACACAAATCTCCCACTCCATTTTGGGGAATTAATACACCAAATATTTAATGCGTCTGATACGGAGGGCCTTGCCCTCTTTTTTAAACTCGTGGGATCTGGCAATAAGTCCTCTTTTCAGACGACTTTTGGAGTAATACCGGCTTTTATACATTCAATTCTTTCCAGCGCCTTCGGAGGGTTTCCAATGATCCTCTTACTGGCGTGCTGGTACTTCTGCTCCTGTTACGCAATGGCTGCCCATCATATGGTACTCTACAGACCCGTCCAGTTGCGACTGTACCGTGAACGAATGCAACAGCTTTTTGGATGCTTGCCATTGGCGACGCTTGGTGTGAGTTATGGACTTACCTTTCGCTTCGCCTATTTCACTTGCGTGCAACCTGTGTTCTATTGCCGACAGTGCCCTTTCTGTTGGGCCATGGATATCTGCCTCTCTAATACATCACGCGCTGACCTGGATTATGATCTGTTGATGGGTCCATTACTGGCCCATAACCAGGCCTGTTCTGGGGACGGCCGGCTGATGCATGCGGTGGCACTTGGAGTGTTGGCAGGCTGGAATACCTGAAAAGCTGCACGGCGCCTCTTCCAACTGAGTTTCATCGAATATCACGTAAATTGCCCGGATATGCTCCTAGAGGCATTGGATTATGAAGAGCACGTATGTTCATTCGAACTGCTCAACTGGATGGCGTCCCTCTTTGCTATGAACGACAGGGATGACCTTTTGGAACAGCTTGCATTCCACGGTACACATAATCTGGTGAATTTTCCATACTCACCTTAAAAACATTTTAAATTAGAATTTTTGCATTATTAAAATTCGGCCTTTTTACAAGCGTTTTTAGGTCTCGCGTGGCGTTGCAGCGCAAAGCGCTGCTCGCCTCGGCGAGAGATTTTGTGAGAGAGGATTTTCAGAAAGGGCTTTAGCTTCCGCCTCATTTCCATTGGCTGGCGTCACCGCTTATGCTAAACGGTGGCCTGCCATTGGAAATGAGGGTTTTTGGTTGACGCCCTTTGGCCTCCGAGCCGGACTGGGTCGCCTGCTTTGCTGCTGCCGCAAAGCACTTTCTTATCTTTATGGGGCCATGTGTTTCTAATTAGAAACACATGGCCCTATAAAGCTAAGAGATCGTTGCTTGTTGTTATTGACCCCTTTAAATATAACTGGAAGACCCTCTGCGTGCGCTCCCATTGCCGTGATCATCTTTCCAATCTGCTTTATTTCCTGTTTTTTCTACACTAACATCCTTGTAGTTTATGGTCACTTTTAGACATTATTTTCTTGTTTCCGAAATGCAGCACACTGATTAGTAAAACACGCTTTAAAAAACTTAACTCATGCCCCGTGTTTTATCGTAAACAAAGGTTCGTAACAAATGCACGTAGGTCCCTCTAATGCATCCTAGTCTGTTGTAGAGTTAGGGTTATCCCCCCTCCCCCCGTGACTTTTATTTGCGCAAATTGGCGTACTCATTATAAACAATTGCGTGTCAAGGGGAAGCACAATATTCTCATTTATTCGGGCGTAGTTATAATTACCCCAGGTCTAGTATATTTCGACAACTAGATTGAATATACGTTTACTGTTGTAGGCGTACTGTTATGTTGTTATGTTTGCAGGTATTTATAGAGCGCACGGATGGGTTAGAGGATGGGTGAATTTTTTGTTTCCAGGTGGAGGAGAGCGTGCTGAACATCGGGAGGTTTAACAACGTTGTCAGATTAGCGGGGTTTTCCCCCTTTAAATCCGCCCAAAGTGCTCTAGAGAATATAAATGCCATCTCTGAAGGCGAGTTTAACGTGTTGCTCTTGTGTAATCTATAGAAACTGGTGACAAGCATGTAGTCTTTTTTTAAACTAAAGATTTAAAGAACGAACGTTCGTGTTTACTGTGCGAATTCTAAAACTGACATGACAAGCACAACCTTCAGGGCTCCCAGGTAGCATCTGACGTGCCATGATGTTACAATTAATCTGTCAATCCACTGACCGATGTGATGTCAGACTCTGGGCTGAGCACACAGACTTCTACCGCACTGCACTCCCATACTGAATTACTCATACGTGCATGCCACCTCGGTAGGTACTCTTAAACATTGTTCAGTGCATTCACTTCTTGGCCCTCCTCTCAATAGCAATACTTCACGAGGACTTGAAGCTGCTTCTAGAGACAAACATGCCCGCAAAAAAGAAAAAGGCTTTGCTGAGAGTGGGAGATGCCAAAATTGGGGCTGCCATACAGGAAGAACTGGGATACCCATGCCAAACTGGTGGCGTAGTGTCTGAGCTCCTCAGAGGTAAGTGCATGAGGTGGGCAGAAGACCGTGGAGAGGGTGCCCGTCATTACTGCTTTGCACTCCGATTAAGGAAAGGTAGATGCACCCATATCACACTGGAAACCAGAAGAACTAACAGCACTCCACTCAGGGCGCTCATGTCCTGATGCATTCATTGGGGATAAACACCTGTAAACCCGTCATCTTGCAAAACATGTACTCCTGACTCAACACATGGGCAGAGCTAAAGCCCCGATCATGTTGGTCCTCACAAGTCTGGCGACAGGTGCGCTGTCAATCCAGACTATAAAACGTACCTTTGCCAATTTACTTGGCTGCGAGTCTGTTTGTCGGCCTGCCTCGGTGCACCCGCACGTTTACCTTTTTTAAATGCTTCTCTGCAGAGATTTCTTACACCTTTTACACAAACTTAAGGATCCCTAGCGACACCTTTGTTAAACAAGCATTGGTATAGCCAATAGGTCTCGCATTTGGGACCTTATAAGTTTAGCCATGCATTTTTGACATTGCTAATAACAATGCCTTTTATTTTTGTTTTCGTTTTTAAAACATAAATAAAAGGCATTGTCATTTACAATGCCAATAGCTTAAACTCGCGTAAATGCGAGACCTATTGCATTGCAAATGCTTGTTTACTCTGCTTGTCGTTGCATTCTGTTTTTCTATATGCTACAACCTGCCCATGGGGAGGGTGTCACGTGGCCGATAGGGACATTGTCGACATCACTAAGTTAGCATGAGCCCTGCAGCCATGATGCAGCTTTTGCGCATGTTACTACATGGATTTATTTTGCGAGGCTCTGTTTATGCCTTTCACATGAGAACCGTCTGCTGTGTTTGTTCTGTGCCTGTTCCTGGAGTTTAGTCTGAACACTGTGAGCAAGGTCGATAAACAATGCCCCTTGTTATTCTGCTCTGGTCAGGCCCTAGCACCTAGACAAAACATACTAATGCAGCTGCTGCTGGAGACTCGTACTTTGATATTATGGGGATGCATGTTTAGGTAACACACACTTGGAGAGGGACCTTTCCAGGGAGAAGAGCAACACGCACCTACAATGTAGAAATACCATCTATAGTCTAAGGTATGGGGTCTGCTGACAAAGCCCAGAGATCTTCTATTATATAATAATATATATATTCTTTTTTTTAATTTTTTTATTTTTTTTTATTTATTTGAGTTTTATATAGCGCTGGCTAGACCCGGAGGTATCAGAGCGCTTTACATAGGGTTCCACAAAGTTACAAAATTACATCAGTTACCAGTTACATCAGTTACTAGAAAAACATTTCAAGTGCGTAAAGACGAAATAAATGGAGCTTAGAAAGAAGAGGGGGTAGGGTAAAGGGGTAGGAGGGAAATAGGGTGGAGAGACGAGGGAGAGTCTGTCCAAAGTCCGGCTGGGTAGGTGGCGGCCGAGGGGGAAGTCCACAGCCCATCTCCTCTATAGCTATCAGGTAGCTCCACCGGGCATCGGCCAAATATCTAGGTCTCAACGGAAAAACATTTAAAAAGCATAGGGGACGAAAAAATGGAGCACAGAGGGGGAAAGGGGTAGGGTAAAGGGGTGGGAGGGAGATTGCGAAGGCGAGACGAAGGAAGGTCTGCCCAAAGTCCGGCTGGGTAGGTGACGGCCAAGGGGGCCATCTCCTCTATGGCTATCAGGTAGCTCCACCGGGCATCGGCCAAAAAACTAGGTCTAGCGCTTAACATAAGGAAACATTGTGTTTTATATAGCGCTGGCTAGACCCGGAGGTATCAGAGCGCTTTACATAGGGTTCCACAAGGTTACAAAATTACATCAGTTACCAGTTACTAGAAAAACATTTCAAGTGCGTAAAGACGAAATAAATGGAGCTTAGAAAGAAGAGGGGTAGGGTAAAGGGGTAGGAGGGAAATAGGGTGGAGAGACGAGGGAGAGTCTGTCCAAAGTCCGGCTGGGTAGGTGACGGCCGAGGGGAAGTCTACAGCCCATCTCCTCTATAGCTATCAGGTAGCTCCACCGGGCATCGGCCAAATATCTAGGTCTCAACAGAAAAACATTTTAAAAGCATAGGGGACGAAAAAATGGAGCACAGAGGGGGAAAGGGGGTAGGGTAAAGGGGTGGGAGGGAGAATGCGAGGCGAGACGAAGGAAGGTCTGCCCAAAGTCCGGCTGGGTAGGTGACGGCCAAGGGGGCCATCTCCTCTATAGCTATCAGGTAGCTCCACCGGGCATCGGACAAAAACTAGGTCTAGCGCTTAACATAAGGAAACATTGTGTTACAAATTACAAAAATGATCACATTAATTACAGAGAGGTCACAAATTCAATACAGGAGTTATTAGCGACCATGAAAAACAAGATCCACAAAAAGGAGAGGGGGAAAAAAAGAAAAAGGCCAGGGAGAGCAGGGAGTCCACGGGAGGGAGTCAGCAGCGGAGAAAGATACGAGACATAAGTCAGAGGTCCGGCTAACTTCTTCTTACCAAGGGGAGGGAGGTTAGGCATTATAGTCCTTTCTCCATTGTCTTTATATGATGACATCTCCCTTTATGATGTATGGCCTAGCTGCAATGCTAACTATATTAGTGTTATGCATTTTTCTGCTTGTTGTGGCACTTATACTGCATGTTAGAGCACGATAGTTAAAATAAGATTTTAAACTATATTTGTCTCGCGTCATATCTTATTGTGGACAGGTACGAGAGTGTGAGCGAAAAGGTGTGTCTTGCTACCGTGATTCCTGAGAGATCCGGGAGTGTTGTGTTCTGGGGTGTCTAATCATTTGCTTCTTCGTTGAGTGTGTAGGAGAGCAAGGGAGACACTATAACTAGTCGGTCCTGGGCACTAAGGTGGTGGTAAGGCTTAGCCCCTATACACCCAGGTCCCATAATCCTGCCCATAGTTCTGTGTATGTGCAGAATCCCTGCAACACATTCTGCACAAATTCCCTCATTACCACGCTCCACCAGTGCCCCTCATCTCCCCATAGTCCCTGTCTTACATGCATTACATTTGTTTCATTGCGCTACTCATAGCAGTGTAGGGTGTCAGAGCACTTTACATGTATCTCACACAAAGGGTCAAGGGGAACTATACGCTACTGAAAACTATACTATACAACTTCCAAAATAACTAGGCTCACACAGTGTATGGAGTAGCGAAGCACAAAAGAGAAAAAAAAGAAAAAAGGAAAAACAAGGTAAAGTGGTGGGGCACTACAAGTGTTTTGGACGAGAACCCTCACTCACTCAAGGGTGACATGCTTCATCATTGGGTCCCTCTACACACTGGGACCGCAAGGTACCCAGTGTGGGCTACGACTTTCCCACAGGAAAGGAGCAGGAGTGTTTTTTAGTGGCATGTCTATGTAATAATACCTCCGGGGTAAAGTGAGGGGCAGAGTGCAAAAGAAAGTGGTGTGTTAAAACTATCTCAATAGGGGCAAAACAACTTTATTCCTATGCCCTAAGGGATAGAAATTAAAAGCATAGTGTAACAGAGTTATGGATGTACACCCTGTATGAGGTCAACATGTTTCTGCCATGTATGACTAAGATGTTCCAGCCATTCTTCAGGACCAAGATCTTCAGTCACTCTGCTACATAAAACATGTGCAAACTATAATATCACTCTAATAAGAAGTTCCAAATATACTCAGGCCGATACTCTTAACCAACTGTGCTCAGTGGCAACGGGTTCTTGAGTGGGTCAGATGGGCCCAAAGACAATGAATAAGGTCTGACTCTACCATCTACAGAGTCTCTTCACACGTAGAGCTCTTACGTGTAAACTTCCTCACTATGGGGAGACTCTGGCGGGAGAGCACTTAACATCACACACACATTATACAGAGCCAATGAATCATGTGTACCTAAATCAATCTGTAGAAAATGCTACATGAGACAATGAGGATTACAAGGTGTAGGAGTCACATGTCACAGATACTAGTAGGCAGTATATTTTAAGAGTGTTTGGTCTCAAGAAGCACAAACTCAGGATTTAAAATGTACCACAGTGGTTCGCTTTACTAGTAAGAATGTATTTCTACCCAAATGGACCATAGCAACACCAGGATAATGAAAGACTGCGGAAAAAACATAACATTCTAACCTATACCATGCAGTTTGCATGCATCTCTTTGATGACCGTTCATAGCTCACTGTGCTATGTTAGAGCTGTAAATTATGAATTGCAAGTAACATAAGGATCTTTGTGACAAAAGCAGTAACCTACAGTGAAATCCACATAAAGTAGAGGTCAGTGATTTGCTTGGTACACGTTCTTTGCCGCAGGCATTTTAATCCTCTGCGCCACCTTAGACGAGTCAAAACTGCCTCTAAACAAAACTCAAATCTCTCTCCAGCAGGAACATTAATCACCAGAGTTATCTTGACATTTTATTCTTGCTTTAAAACTGCTCAAATCAAAAAGGACTCAGCAGCAGGTGCTTTCTAAACCCCTGTTATTTCTAAACACTGCGCACCTGAGGTCAGCGCCAGGTGCGGCTGCACTGGTCCCACTGCCCTAGAGTCAGCCTTGATCCTCAGACATTCCTATCAGTCTCACTGCACAACAATCAGGAATAAAGAGCATCCTCAGACAGTTCCACAATTATTTCTCTGCAGAACTATGCAGACTAAAGTGCAACTTCAGACATTTTTATTAGTCTCTCACTGCACAACAGCATAGAATAAAGAGCATCCTCTGGCTTTTCTATCAGTCTCTCACTGCACAACAGTGGGGAATAAAGAGCAACCTCAGACATTTCTATCAGTCTCTCACTGCACATCAGCATAGAATAAAGAGCACCCTCTGACATTTCTATCAGTCTCTCACTGCACATCAGCATAGAATAAAGAGCACCCTCTGACATTTCTATCAGTCTCTCACTGCACATCAGCATAGAATAAAGAGCATCCACAGACATTTCTATCATTCTCTCACTGCACAACAGAGGGGAATAAAGAGCACAATGACATTTCTATCAGTCTCTCACTGCACAACAGCATAGAATAAAGAGCACCCTCTGACATTTGTATCAGACTCTCACTGCACAACAGCATAGAATAAAGAGCACCCTCTGACATTTGTATCAGACTCTCACTGCACAACAGCATAGAATAAAGAGCACCCTCTGACATTTGTATCAGTCTCTCACTGCACAACAGTGGGGAATAAAGAGCAACCTCAGACATTTCTATCGTTCTCTCACTGCACAACAGCATAGAATAAAGAGCACCCTCTGACATTTGTATCAGTCTCTCACTGCACAACAGTGGGGAATAAAGAGCATCCTCAGATATTTCTATTAGTCTCTCACTGCACAACAGCATAGAATAAAGAGCACCCTCTGGCTTTTCTATCAGTCTCTCACTGCACAACAGCATAGAATAAAGAGCACCCTCTGACATTTGTATCAGACTCTCACTGCACAACAGCATAGAATAAAGAGCACCCTCTGACATTTCTATCAGTCTCTCACTGCACAACAGCATAGAATAAAGAGCACCCTCTGACATTTGTATCAGTCTCTCACTGCACAACAGCATAGAATAAAGAGCACCCTCTGACATTTGTATCAGTCTCTCACTTCACAACAGTGGGGAATAAAGAGCACCGTCTGACATGTCCATCAGTCTCTCACTGCACAACAGTGGGGAATAAAGAGCACCCTCAGACATTTCTATCAGTCTCTCACTGCACAACAGTGGGGAATAAAGAGCACACTGACATTTCTATCATTCTCTCTCTGCACAACAGCATAGAATAAAGAGCACCCTCTGACATTTGTATCAGACTCTCACTGCACAACAGCATAGAATAAAGAGCCCCTCTGACATTTGTATCAGTCTCTTACTGCACAACAGTGGGGAATAAAGAGCACCCTCAGACATTTGTATCAGTCTCTCACTGCACAACAGTGGGGAATAAAGAGCATCCTCAGATATTTCTATTAGTCTCTCACTGCACAACAGCATAGAATAAAGAGCACCCTCTGGCTTTTCTATCAGTCTCTGACTGCACAACAGCATAGAATAAAGAGCACCCTCAGATATTTCTATCAGTCTCTCGCTGCACAACAGTGGGGAATAAAGAGCACCCTTAGACATTTTAATCATTCTCTCACTGCACTGTGACATGAAATAAAGAGCACCATCAGCCATTTCTATTAGTCTCTCACTGCACATCAGCATAGAATAAAGAGCACCCTCTGACATTTGTATCAGTCTCTTACTGCACAACAGTGGGGAATAAAGAGCATCGTCTGATAGGTCTATCAGTCTCTCACTGCACAGTAGTGAGGAATAAAGAGCACCCTCTGACATGTCTATCAGTCTCCCACTGCACAACAGCATAGAATAAAGAGCACACTGACATTTCTATCACTCTTTCTCTGCACAGCAGTGAGGAATAAAGAGCACCGTCTGACATGTCTATCAGTCTCTCACTGCACAACAGTGGGGAATAAAGAGCACACTGACATTTCTATCACTCTTTCTCTGCACAGCAGTGAGGAATAAAGAGCACCCTCTGACATTTCTATCACTCTCTCTCTGCACAACAGTGGGGAATAAAGAGCATCCTCAGATATTTCTATCACTCACTCTCTCTCTGCACAGCAGTGAGGAATAAAGAGCACCGTCTGACATGTCTATCAGTCTCTCACTGCACAACAGTGGGGAATAAAGAGCATCCTCAGATATTTCTATCACTCACTCTCTCTCTGCACAGCAGTGAGGAATAAAGAGCACCGTCTGACATGTCTATCAGTCTCTCGATGCACAACAGTGGGGAATAAAGAGCACCCTCAGATATTTCTATCAGTCTTTCACTGCACAGCAGTGAGGAATAAAGAGCTTCCTCAGACATTTCCATCAGTCTCTCACTGCACAAAGAGCATCCTCTGACATGTCTATCAATCTCTCACTGCACAACAGTGGGGAATAAAGAGCATCCTCTGGCTTTTCTATCAGTCTCTCACTGCACAACAGAGGGGAATAAAGAGCAACCTCAGACATTTGTATCAGTTTCTCACTGCACAACAGCATAGAATAAAGAGCACCCTCAGATATTTCTATCAGTCTCTCACTGCACAACAGCATAGAATAAAGAGCACCCTCAGATATTTCTATCAGTCTCTCACTGTACAAAGAGCATCCTCTGGCATGTCTATCATTCTCTCACTGCACAACAGCATAGAATAAAGAGCACCCTCAGACATTTCTATTAGCCTCTTACTGCACAACAGTGGGGAATAAAGAGCACCCTCAGATATTTCTATCAGTCTCTCACTGCACAACAATGGGGAATAAAGAGCATCCTCAGATATTTCTATCACTCACTCTCTCTCTGCACAGCAGTGAGGAATAAAGAGCACCGTCTGACATGTCTATCAGTCTCTCGATGCACAACAGTGTGGAATAAAGAGCACCCTCAGATATTTCTATCAGTCTTTCACTGCACAAAGAGCATCCTCTGACATGTCTATCAATCTCTCACTGCACAACAGCATAGAATAAAGAGCCCCTCTGACATTTGTATCAGTTTCTCACTGCACAACAGTGGGGAATAAAGAGCATCCTCTGGCTTTTCTATCAGTCTCTCACTGCACAACAGAGGGGAATAAAGAGCAACCTCAGACATGTGTATCAGTTTCTCACTGCACAACAGCATAGAATAAAGAGCACCCTCAGATATTTCTATCAGTCTCTCACTGCACAACAGCATAGAATAAAGAGCACCCTCAGACATTTCTATTAGCCTCTCACTGCACAACAGTGGGGAATAAAGAGCACCCTCAGATATTTCTATCAGTCTCTCACTGCACAACAGCATAGAATAAAGAGCACCCTCTGACATTTGTATCAGACTCTCACTGCACAACAGCATAGAATAAAGAGCACCCTCTGACATTTCTATCAGTCTCTCACTGCACAACAGCATAGAATAAAGAGCACCCTCTGACATTTGTATCAGTCTCTCACTGCACAACAGCATAGAATAAAGAGCACCCTCTGACATTTGTATCAGTCTCTCACTGCACAACAGTGGGGAATAAAGAGCACCGTCTGACATGTCCATCAGTCTCTCACTGCACAACAGTGGGGAATAAAGAGCACCCTCAGACATTTCTATCAGTCTCTCACTGCACAACAGTGGGGAATAAAGAGCACACTGACATTTCTATCATTCTCTCTCTGCACAGCAGCATAGAATAAAGAGCACCCTCAGACATTTGTATCAGACTCTCACTGCACAACAGCATAGAATAAAGAGCACCCTCTGACATTTGTATCAGACTCTCACTGCACAACAGCATAGAATAAAGAGCACCCTCTGACATTTGTATCAGTCTCTCACTGCACAACAGTGGGGAATAAAGAGCATCCTCAGATATTTCTATTAGTCTCTCACTGCACAACAGCATAGAATAAAGAGCACCCTCAGATATTTCTATCAGTCTCTCACTGCACAACAGCATAGAATAAAGAGCACCCACTGACATTTGTATCAGACTCTCACTGCACAACAGTGGGGAATAAAGAGCACCCTTAGACATTTTAATCATTCTCTCACTGCACTGTGACATGAAATAAAGAACACCATCAGCCATTTCTATTAGTCTCTCACTGCACATCAGCATAGAATAAAGAGCACCCTCTGACATTTGTATCAGTCTCTTACTGCACAACAGTGGGGAATAAAGAGCATCGTCTGATAGGTCTATCAGTCTCTCACTGCACAGTAGTGAGGAATAAAGAGCACCCTCTGACATGTGTCTCACTGCACAACAGTGGGGAATAAAGAGCATCCTCAGATATTTCTATCAGTCTCCCACTGCACAACAGCATAGAATAAAGAGCACACTGACATTTCTATCACTCTTTCTCTGCACAGCAGTGGGGAATAAAGAGCACCGCCTGACATGTCTATCATTCTCTCACTGCACAACAGCATAGAATAAAGAGCACCCTCTGACATTTGTATCAGTCTCTTACTGCACAACAGTGGGGAATAAAGAGCATCGTCTGATAGGTCTATCAGTCTCTCACTGCACAGTAGTGAGGAATAAAGAGCACCCTCTGACATGTCTATCAGTCTCTTACTGCACAACAGAGGGGAGTAAAGAGCATCCTCAGCCATTTCTATCAGTCTCTCACTGCACAGCAGCATAGAATAAAGAGCACACTGACATTTCTATCACTCTTTCTCTGCACAGCAGTGAGGAATAAAGAGCACCGTCTGACATGTCTATCAGTCTCTCACTGCACAACAGTGGGGAATAAAGAGCACACTGACATTTCTATCACTCTTTCTCTGCACAGCAGTGAGGAATAAAGAGCACCCTCTGACATTTCTATCACTCTCTCTCTGCACAACAGTGGGGAATAAAGAGCATCCTCAGATATTTCTATCACTCACTCTCTCTCTGCACAGCAGTGAGGAATAAAGAGCACCGTCTGACATGTCTATCAGTCTCTCACTGCACAACAGTGGGGAATAAAGAGCATCCTCAGATATTTCTATCACTCACTCTCTCTCTGCACAGCAGTGAGGAATAAAGAGCACCGTCTGACATGTCTATCAGTCTCTCACTGCACAACAGTGGGGAATAAAGAGCATCCTCAGATATTTCTATCACTCACTCTCTCTCTGCACAACAGTGGGGAATAAAGAGCATCCTCAGATATTTCTATCACTCACTCTCTCTCTGCACAGCAGTGAGGAATAAAGAGCACCGTCTGACATGTCTATCAGTCTCTCGCTGCACAACAGTGGGGAATAAAGAGCACCCTCAGATATTTCTATCAGTCTTTCACTGCACAGCAGTGAGGAATAAAGAGCTTCCTCAGACATTTCCATCAGTCTCTCCCTGCACAAAGAGCATCCTCTGACATGTCTATCAATCTCTCACTGCACAACAGCATAGAATAAAGAGCCCCTCTGACATTTGTATCAGTTTCTCACTGCACAACAGTGGGGAATAAAGAGCACCCTCAGACATTTGTATCAGTTTCTCACTGCACAACAGCATAGAATAAAGAGCACCTCAGATATTTCTATCAGTCTCTCACTGCACAACAGCATAGAATAAAGAGCACCCACTGACATTTGTATCAGTTTCTCACTGCACAACAGCATAGAATAAAGAGCACCCTCAGATATTTCTATCAGTCTCTGACTGCACAACAGAGGGGAATAAAGAGCACCCTCAGACATTTGTATCAGTTTCTCACTGCACAACAGCATAGAATAAAGAGCACCCTCAGATATTTCTATCAGTCTCTCACTGCACAACAGCATAGAATAAAGAGCACCCTCAGATATTTCTATCAGTCTCTCACTGCACAGCAGCATAGAATAAAGAGCACCCTCTGACATTTCTATCAGTCTCTCACTGCACAACAGAGGGGAATAAAGAGCACCCTCAGACATTTCTATTAGTCTCTCACTGCACAGCAGCATAGAATAAAGAGCACCCTCTGACATTTCTATCAGTCTCTCACTGTACAAAGAGCATCCTCTGGCATGTCTATCATTCTCTCACTGCACAACAGCATAGAATAAAGAGCACCCTCAGACATTTCTATTAGCCTCTCACTGCACAACAGTGGGGAATAAAGAGCACCCTTAGACATTTTAATCATTCTCTCACTGCACAACAGTGGGGAATAAAGAGCACCATCAGACATTTCTATCAGTCTCTCACTGTACAAAGAGCATCCTCTAGCATGTCTATCATTCTCTCACTGCACAACAGCATAGAATAAAGAGCACCCACTGACATATCAGTCTCTCACTGCACAACAGCATAGAATAAAGAGCACCCTCTGACATTTGTATCAGTCTCTCACTGCACAACAGCATAGAATAAAGAGCACCCTCTGACATTTGTATCAGTCTCTCACTGCACAACAGCATAGAATAAAGAGCCCCTCTGACATTTGTATCAGTCTCTTACTGCACAACAGTGGGGAATAAAGAGCACCCTCAGACATTTGTATCAGTCTCTCACTGCACAACAGCATAGAATAAAGAGCACCCTCTGACATTTGTATCAGTCTCTCACTGCACAACAGCATAGAATAAAGAGCCCCTCTGACATTTGTATCAGTCTCTCACTGCACAACAGCATAGAATAAAGAGCCCCTCTGACATTTGTATCAGTCTCTTACTGCACAACAGCATAGAATAAAGAGCCCCTCTGACATTTGTATCAGTTTCTCACTGCACAACAGTGGGGAATAAAGAGCATCCTCTGGCTTTTCTATCAATCTCTCACTGCACAACAGTGGGGAATAAAGAGCAACCTCAGACATTTGTATCAGTCTCTTACTGCACAACAGTGGGGAATAAAGAACACCCTCAGACATTTCTATTAGCCTCTCACTGCACAACAGCATAGAATAAAGAGCACCCTCAGATATTTCTATCAGTCTCTGACTGCACAACAATGGGGAATAAAGAGCACCCTTAGACATTTTAATCATTCTCTCACTGCACTGTGACATGAAATAAAGAGCATCCTCTGACATTTCTATCAGTCTCTCACAGCACAAAG
The DNA here is from genome assembly GCA_963921515.1 of Calotriton arnoldi. Lineage (NCBI taxonomy): Eukaryota > Metazoa > Chordata > Amphibia > Caudata > Salamandridae > Calotriton > Calotriton arnoldi. Next base: position 926,531 of record CAWUFW010002651.1, on the reverse strand, counting down.
AGCATCCTCTGGCATGTCTATCATTCTCTCACTGCACAACAGCATAGATTAAAGAGCACCCTCTGACATTTGTATCATTCTCTCACTGCACAACAGCATAGAATAAAGAGCACCCTCTGACATTTGTATCAGTCTCTTACTGCACAACAGTGGGGAATAAAGAGCAACCTCAGACATTTGTATCATTCTCCCACTGCACAACAGCATAGAATAAAGAGCACCCTCTGACATTTGTATCAGTCTCTTAAGGCACAACAGTGGGGAATAAAGAGCATCGTCTGATAGGTCTATCAGTCTCTCACTGCACAGTAGTGAGGAATAAAGAGCATCCTCTGACATGTGTCTCACTGCACAACAGTGGGGAATAAAGAGCATCCTCAGATATTTCTATCAGTCTCTCGCTGCACAACAGTTAGGAATAAAGAGCACCCTCAGATATTTCTATCAGTCTCTCGCTGCACAACAGTTAGGAATAAAGAGCACCCTCAGATATTTCTATCAGTCTCTCGCTGCACAACAGTGGGGAATAAAGAGCATCCTCAGATATTTCTATCAGTCTCTCACTGCACAGCAGTGAGTAATAAAGAGCTTCCTCAGACATTTCCATCAGTCTCTCACTGCACAAAGAGCATCCTCTGACATGTCTATCATTCTCTCACTGCACAACAGCATAGAATAAAGAGCCCCTCTGACATTTGTATCAGTCTCTCACTGCACAACAGTGGGGAATAAAGAGCAACCTCAGACATTTCTATCGTTCTCTCACTGCACAACAGCATAGAATAAAGAGCACCCACTGACATTTATATCAGTCTCTCACTGCACAACAGCATAGAATAAAGAGCACCCACTGACATTTGTATCAGTCTCTTACTGCACAACAGTGGGGAATAAAGAGCACCCTCAGACATTTCTATTAGCCTCTCACTGCACAACAGTGGGGAATAAAGAGCACCCTTAGACATTTTAATCATTCTCTCACTGCACAGCAGTGAGGAATAAAGAGCACCCTTAGACATTTTAATCATTCTCTCATTGCACAACAGCATAGAATAAAGAGCACCCACTGACATTTATATCAGTCTCTCACTGCACAACAGCATAGAATAAAGAGCACCCTCTGACATTTGTATCAGTCTCTCACTGCACAACAGCATAGAATAAAGAGCAACCTCAGACATTTGTATCAGTCTCTTACTGCACAACAGTGGGGAATAAAGAGCATCCTCTGGCTTTTCTATCAATCTCTCACTGCACAACAGTGGGGAATAAAGAGCACCCTCAGACATTTCTATCAGTCTCTCACTGTACAAAGAGCATCCTCTAGCATGTCTATCATTCTCTCACTGCACAACAGCATAGAATAAAGAGCACCCTCTGACATTTGTATCAGTCTCTCACTGCACAACAGCATGGAATAAAGAGCAACCTCAGACATTTGTATCAGTCTCTTACTGCACAACAGTGGGGAATAAAGAACACCCGCAGACATTTCTATTAGCCTCTCACTGCACAACAGCATAGAATAAAGAGCACCCTCAGATATTTCTATCAGTCTCTGACTGCACAACAATGGGGAATAAAGAGCACCCTTAGACATTTTAATCATTCTCTCACTGCACTGTGACATGAAATAAAAAGCACCATCAGCCATTTCTATTAGTCTCTCACTGCACAGCAGCATAGAATAAAGAGCATCCTCTGACATTTCTATCAGTCTCTCACTGCACAAAGAGCATCCTCTGGCATGTCTATCATTCTCTCACTGCACAGCAGCATAGAATAAAGAGCCCCTCTGACATTTGTATCAGTCTCTTACTGCACAACAGTGGGGAATAAAGAGCATCCTCTGGCTTTTCTATCAGTCTCTCACTGCACAACAGTGGGGAATAAAGAGCACCATCAGACATTTCTATCAGTCTCTCACTGTACAAAGAGCATCCTCTAGCATGTCTATCATTCTCTCACTGCACAACAGCATAGAATAAAGAGCACCCACTGACATTTATATCAGTCTCTGACTGCACAACAATGGGGAATAAAGAGCACCCTTAGACATTTTAATCATTCTCTCACTGCACTGTGACATGAAATAAAGAGCACCATCAGCCATTTCTATTAGTCTCTCACTGCACATCAGCATAGAATAAAGAGCACCCTCTGACATTTGTATCAGTCTCTTACTGCACAACAGTGGGGAATAAAGAGCATCGTCTGATAGGTCTATCAGTCTCTCACTGCACAAAGAGCACCCTCTGACATTTGTATCATTCTCTCACTGCACAACAGCATAGAATAAAGAGCACCCTCTGACATTTGTATCAGTCTCTCACTGCACAACAGCATAGAATAAAGAGCACCCTCTGACATTTGTATCAGTCTCTCACTGCACAGCAGTGAGGAATAAAGAGCACCCTTAGACATTTTAATCATTCTCTCACTTGCCAACAGCATAGAATAAAGAGCATCCTCAGACATTTGTATCATTCTCTCACTGCACAACAGCATAGAATAAAGAGCACCCTCTGACATTTGTATCAGACTCTCACTGCACAACAGCATAGAATAAAGAGCACCCTCTGACATTTGTATCAGACTCTCACTGCACAACAGCATAGAATAAAGAGCACCCTCAGATATTTCTATCAGTCTCTCTCTGCACAACAGCATAGAATAAAGAGCACCCTCTGACATTTGTATCAGACTCTCACTGCACAACAGCATAGAATAAAGTGCACCCTCAGATATTTCTATCACTCTCTCTCTGCACAGCAGTGAGGAATAAAGAGCACCCTCTGACATGTCTATCAGTCTCTCACTGCACAACAGCATAGAATAAAGAGCTTCCTCAGACATTTCTATCAGTCTCTCACTGTACAAAGAGCATCCTCTGGCATGTCCATCATTCTCTCCCTGCACAACAGCATAGAATAAAGAGCACCCTCTGACATTTGTATCAGACTCTCACTGCACAACAGCATAGAATAAAGAGCACCCTCAGATATTTCTATCAGTCTCTGACTGCACAACAGTGGGGAATAAAGAGCACCCTTAGACATTTTAATCATTCTCTCACTGCACTGTGACATGAAATAAAAAGCACCATCAGCCATTTCTATTAGTCTCTCACTGCACAGCAGCATAGAATAAAGATCATCCACAGACATTTTAATCATTCTCTCACTGCACTGTGACATGAAATAAAAAGCACCATCAGCCATTTCTATTAGTCTCTCACTGCACATCAGCATAGAATGAAGAGCATCCTCAGATATTTCTATCAGTCTCTCTCTGCACAGCAGTGAGGAATAAAGAGCACCCTCTGACATTTCTATCAGTCTCTCACTGCACAAAGAGCATCCTCTGGCATGTCTATCATTCTCTCACTGCACAACAGCATAGAATAAAGAGCACCCTCTGACATTTGTATCAGTCTCTCACTGCACAACAGCATAGAATAAAGAGCACCCTCTGACATTTGTATCAGTCTCTTACTGCACAACAGTGGGGAATAAAGAGCATCGTCTGATAGGTCTATCAGTCTCTCACTGCACAGTAGTGAGGAATAAAGAGCATCCTCTGACATGTGTCTCACTGCACAACAGTGGGGAATAAAGAACACCCTCAGACATTTCTATTAGCCTCTCACTGCACAACAGTTAGGAATAAAGAGCACCCTCAGATATTTCTATCAGTCTCTCGCTGCACAACAGTGGGGAATAAAGAGCATCCTCAGATATTTCTATCAGTCTCTCGCTGCACAACAGTTAGGAATAAAGAGCACCCTCAGATATTTCTATCAGTCTCTCGCTGCACAACAGTGGGGAATAAAGAGCATCCTCAGATATTTCTATCAGTCTCTCACTGCACAGCAGTGAGTAATAAAGAGCTTCCTCAGACATTTCCATCAGTCTCTCACTGCACAAAGAGCATCCTCTGACATGTCTATCATTCTCTCACTGCACAACAGCATAGAATAAAGAGCCCCTCTGACATTTGTATCAGTCTCTCACTGCACAACAGTGGGGAATAAAGAGCAACCTCAGACATTTCTATCATTCTCTCACTGCACAATAGCATAGAATAAAGAGCACCCACTGACATTTATATCAGTCTCTCACTGCACAACAGCATAGAATAAAGAGCAACCTCAGACATTTCTATCGTTCTCTCACTGCACAACAGCATAGAATAAAGAGCACCCACTGACATTTATATCAGTCTCTCACTGCACAACAGCATAGAATAAAGAGCACCCACTGACATTTATATCAGTCTCTCACTGCACAACAGCATAGAATAAAGAGCACCCACTGACATTTGTATCAGTCTCTTACTGCACAACAGTGGGGAATAAAGAGCACCCTCAGACATTTCTATTAGCCTCTCACTGCACAACAGTGGGGAATAAAGAGCACCCTTAGACATTTTAATCATTCTCTCACTGCACAGCAGTGAGGAATAAAGAGCACCCTTAGACATTTTAATCATTCTCTCACTGCACAACAGCATAGAATAAAGAGCACCCACTGACATTTATATCAGTCTCTCACTGCACAACAGCATAGAATAAAGAGCACCCTCTGACATTTGTATCAGTCTCTCACTGCACAACAGCATAGAATAAAGAGCAACCTCAGACATTTGTATCAGTCTCTTACTGCACAAAAGTGGGGAATAAAGAGCATCCTCTGGCTTTTCTATCAATCTCTCACTGCACAACAGTGGGGAATAAAGAGCACCCTCAGACATTTCTATCAGTCTCTCACTGTACAAAGAGCATCCTCTAGCATGTCTATCATTCTCTCACTGCACAACAGCATAGAATAAAGAGCACCCTGAGATATTTCTATCAGTCTCTGACTGCACAACAATGGGGAATAAAGAGCATCCTCAGATATTTCTATCAGTCTCTCGCTGCACAACAGTTAGGAATAAAGAGCACCCTCAGATATTTCTATCAGTCTCTCGCTGCACAACAGTGGGGAATAAAGAGCATCCTCAGATATTTCTATCAGTCTCTCACTGCACAGCAGTGAGTAATAAAGAGCTTCCTCAGACATTTCCATCAGTCTCTCACTGCACAAAGAGCATCCTCTGACATGTCTATCATTCTCTCACTGCACAACAGCATAGAATAAAGAGCCCTCTGACATTTGTATCAGTCTCTCACTGCACAACAGTGGGGAATAAAGAGCAACCTCAGACATTTCTATCGTTCTCTCACTGCACAACAGCATAGAATAAAGAGCACCCACTGACATTTATATCAGTCTCTCACTGCACAACAGCATAGAATAAAGAGCACCCACTGACATTTGTATCAGTCTCTTACTGCACAACAGTGGGGAATAAAGAGCACCCTCAGACATTTCTATTAGCCTCTCACTGCACAACAGTGGGGAATAAAGAGCACCCTTAGACATTTTAATCATTCTCTCACTGCACAGCAGTGAGGAATAAAGAGCACCCTTAGACATTTTAATCATTCTCTCATTGCACAACAGCATAGAATAAAGAGCACCCACTGACATTTATATCAGTCTCTCACTGCACAACAGCATAGAATAAAGAGCAACCTCAGACATTTCTATCGTTCTCTCACTGCACAACAGCATAGAATAAAGAGCACCCACTGACATTTATATCAGTCTCTCACTGCACAACAGCATAGAATAAAGAGCACCCACTGACATTTATATCAGTCTCTCACTGCACAACAGCATAGAATAAAGAGCACCCACTGACATTTGTATCAGTCTCTTACTGCACAACAGTGGGGAATAAAGAGCACCCTCAGACATTTCTATTAGCCTCTCACTGCACAACAGTGGGGAATAAAGAGCACCCTTAGACATTTTAATCATTCTCTCACTGCACAGCAGTGAGGAATAAAGAGCACCCTTAGACATTTTAATCATTCTCTCACTGCACAACAGCATAGAATAAAGAGCACCCACTGACATTTATATCAGTCTCTCACTGCACAACAGCATAGAATAAAGAGCACCCTCTGACATTTGTATCAGTCTCTCACTGCACAACAGCATAGAATAAAGAGCAACCTCAGACATTTGTATCAGTCTCTTACTGCACAAAAGTGGGGAATAAAGAGCATCCTCTGGCTTTTCTATCAATCTCTCACTGCACAACAGTGGGGAATAAAGAGCACCCTCAGACATTTCTATCAGTCTCTCACTGTACAAAGAGCATCCTCTAGCATGTCTATCATTCTCTCACTGCACAACAGCATAGAATAAAGAGCACCCTGAGATATTTCTATCAGTCTCTGACTGCACAACAATGGGGAATAAAGAGCATCCTCAGATATTTCTATCAGTCTCTCGCTGCACAACAGTTAGGAATAAAGAGCACCCTCAGATATTTCTATCAGTCTCTCGCTGCACAACAGTGGGGAATAAAGAGCATCCTCAGATATTTCTATCAGTCTCTCACTGCACAGCAGTGAGTAATAAAGAGCTTCCTCAGACATTTCCATCAGTCTCTCACTGCACAAAGAGCATCCTCTGACATGTCTATCATTCTCTCACTGCACAACAGCATAGAATAAAGAGCCCCTCTGACATTTGTATCAGTCTCTCACTGCACAACAGTGGGGAATAAAGAGCAACCTCAGACATTTCTATCGTTCTCTCACTGCACAACAGCATAGAATAAAGAGCACCCACTGACATTTATATCAGTCTCTCACTGCACAACAGCATAGAATAAAGAGCACCCACTGACATTTGTATCAGTCTCTTACTGCACAACAGTGGGGAATAAAGAGCACCCTCAGACATTTCTATTAGCCTCTCACTGCACAACAGTGGGGAATAAAGAGCACCCTTAGACATTTTAATCATTCTCTCACTGCACAGCAGTGAGGAATAAAGAGCACCCTTAGACATTTTAATCATTCTCTCATTGCACAACAGCATAGAATAAAGAGCACCCACTGACATTTATATCAGTCTCTCACTGCACAACAGCATAGAATAAAGAGCAACCTCAGACATTTCTATCGTTCTCTCACTGCACAACAGCATAGAATAAAGAGCACCCACTGACATTTATATCAGTCTCTCACTGCACAACAGCATAGAATAAAGAGCACCCACTGACATTTATATCAGTCTCTCACTGCACAACAGCATAGAATAAAGAGCACCCACTGACATTTGTATCAGTCTCTTACTGCACAACAGTGGGGAATAAAGAGCACCCTCAGACATTTCTATTAGCCTCTCACTGCACAACAGTGGGGAATAAAGAGCACCCTTAGACATTTTAATCATTCTCTCACTGCACAGCAGTGAGGAATAAAGAGCACCCTTAGACATTTTAATCATTCTCTCACTGCACAACAGCATAGAATAAAGAGCACCCACTGACATTTATATCAGTCTCTCACTGCACAACAGCATAGAATAAAGAGCACCCTCTGACATTTGTATCAGTCTCTCACTGCACAACAGCATAGAATAAAGAGCAACCTCAGACATTTGTATCAGTCTCTTACTGCACAAAAGTGGGGAATAAAGAGCATCCTCTGGCTTTTCTATCAATCTCTCACTGCACAACAGTGGGGAATAAAGAGCACCCTCAGATATTTCTATCAGTCTCTGACTGCACAACAATGGGGAATAAAGAGCACCCTCAGATATTTCTATCAGTCTCTCGCTGCACAACAGTGGGGAATAAAGAGCACCCTTAGACATTTTAATCATTCTCTCACTGCACTGTGACATGAAATAAAGAGCACCAACAGCCATTTCTATTAGTCTCTCACTACACAGCAGCATAGAATAAAGAGCATCCTCTGACATTTCTATCAGTCTCTCACTGCACAAAGAGCATCCTCTGGCATGTCTATCATTCTCTCACTGCACAACAGCATAGATTAAAGAGCATCCTCTGACATTTCTATCAGTCTCTCACTGCACAAAGAGCACCCTCTGACATTTGTATCATTCTCTCACTGCACAACAGCATAGAATAAAGAGCACCCTCTGACATTTGTATCAGTCTCTCACTGCACAGCAGTGAGGAATAAAGAGCACCCTTAGACATTTTAATCATTCTCTCACTTGCCAACAGCATAGAATAAAGAGCATCCTCAGACATTTGTATCAGACTCTCACTGCACAACAGCATAGAATAAAGAGCACCCTCTGACATTTGTATCAGACTCTCACTGCACAACAGCATAGAATAAAGAGCACCCTCTGACATTTGTATCAGACTCTCACTGCACAACAGCATAGAATAAAGAGCACCCTCTGACATTTCTATCACTCTCTCTCTGCACAGCAGTGAGGAATAAAGAGCACCCTCTGACATTTGTATCAGACTCTCACTGCACAACAGCATAGAATAAAGAGCACCCTCAGATATTTCTATCACTCTCTCTCTGCACAGCAGTGAGGAATAAAGAGCACCCTCTGACATGTCTATCAGTCTCTCTCTGCACAACAGCATAGAATAAAGTGCACCCTCAGATATTTCTATCACTCTCTCTCTGCACAGCAGTGAGGAATAAAGAGCACCCTCTGACATGTCTATCAGTCTCTCTCTGCACAACAGCATAGAATAAAGTGCACCCTCAGATATTTCTATCACTCTCTCTCTGCACAGCAGTGAGGAATAAAGAGCACCCTCTGACATGTCTATCAGTCTCTCACTGCACAACAGCATAGAATAAAGAGCACCCTCTGACATTTGTATCAGACTCTCACTGCACAACAGCATAGAATAAAGAGCACCCTCTGACATTTGTATCAGACTCTCACTGCACAACAGCATAGAATAAAGAGCACCCTCAGATATTTCTATCAGTCTCTGACTGCACAACAGTGGGGAATAAAGAGCACCCTTAGACATTTTAATCATTCTCTCACTGCACTGTGACATGAAATAAAAAGCACCATCAGCCATTTCTATTAGTCTCTCACTGCACAGCAGCATAGAATAAAGATCATCCACAGACATTTTAATCATTCTCTCACTGCACTGTGACATGAAATAAAAAGCACCATCAGCCATTTCTATTAGTCTCTCACTGCACATCAGCATAGAATGAAGAGCATCCTCAGATATTTCTATCAGTCTCTCTCTCTGCACAGCAGTGAGGAATAAAGAGCACCCTCTGACATTTCTATCAGTCTCTCACTGCACAAAGAGCATCCTCTGGCATGTCTATCATTCTCTCACTGCACAACAGCATAGAATAAAGAGCACCCTCTGACATTTGTATCAGTCTCTTACTGCACAACAGTGGGGAATAAAGAGCATCGTCTGATAGGTCTATCAGTCTCTCACTGCACAGTAGTGAGGAATAAAGAGCATCCTCTGACATGTGTCTCACTGCACAACAGTGGGGAATAAAGAACACCCTCAGACATTTCTATTTGCCTCTCACTGCACAACAGCATAGAATAAAGAGCACCCTGAGATATTTCTATCAGTCTCTGACTGCACAACAATGGGGAATAAAGAGCATCCTCAGATATTTCTATCAGTCTCTCGCTGCACAACAGTTAGGAATAAAGAGCACCCTCAGATATTTCTATCAGTCTCTCGCTGCACAACAGTGGGGAATAAAGAGCATCCTCAGATATTTCTATCAGTCTCTCACTGCACAGCAGTGAGTAATAAAGAGCTTCCTCAGACATTTCCATCAGTCTCTCACTGCACAAAGAGCATCCTCTGACATGTCTATCATTCTCTCACTGCACAACAGCATAGAATAAAGAGCCCCTCTGACATTTGTATCAGTCTCTCACTGCACAACAGCATAGAATAAAGAGCATCCTCTGGCATGTCTATCATTCTCTCACTGCACAACAGCATAGATTAAAGAGCACCCTCTGACATGTCTATTAGTCTCTCACTGCACAGCAGCATTGAATAAAGAGCATCCTCTGACATTTGTATCAGTCTCTTACTGCACAGCAGTGAGGAATAAAGAGCCCCTCTGACATTTGTATCAGTCTCTCACTGCACAACAGTGGGGAATAAAGAGCAACCTCAGACATTTCTATCGTTCTCTCACTGCACAACAGCATAGAATAAAGAGCACCCACTGACATTTATATCAGTCTCTCACTGCACAACAGCATAGAATAAAGAGCACCCACTGACATTTGTATCAGTCTCTTACTGCACAACAGTGGGGAATAAAGAGCACCCTCAGACATTTCTATTAGCCTCTCACTGCACAGCAGTGGGGAATAAAGAGCACCCTTAGACATTTTAATCATTCTCTCACTGCACAGCAGTGAGGAATAAAGAGCACCCTTAGACATTTTAATCATTCTCTCACTGCACAACAGCATAGAATAAAGAGCACCCACTGACATTTATATCAGTCTCTCACTGCACAACAGCATAGAATAAAGAGCACCCACTGACATTTATATCAGTCTCTCACTGCACAACAGCATAGAATAAAGAGCAACCTCAGACATTTGTATCAGTCTCTTACTGCACAAAAGTGGGGAATAAAGAGCATCCTCTGGCTTTTCTATCAATCTCTCACTGCACAACAGTGGGGAATAAAGAGCACCCTCAGACATTTCTATCAGTCTCTCACTGTACAAAGAGCATCCTCTAGCATGTCTATCATTCTCTCACTGCACAACAGCATAGAATAAAGAGCACCCACTGACATTTATATCAGTCTCTCACTGCACAACAGCATAGAATAAAGAGCACCCTCTGACATTTGTATCAGTCTCTCACTGCACAACAGCATGGAATAAAGAGCAACCTCAGACATTTGTATCAGTCTCTTCCTGCACAACAGTGGGGAATAAAGAGCAACCTCAGACATTTGTATCAGTCTCTTACTGCACAACAGTGGGGAATAAAGAGCACCCTCAGATATTTCTATCAGTCTCTGACTGCACAACAATGGGGAATAAAGAGCACCCTCAGATATTTCTATCAGTCTCTCGCTGCACAACAGTGGGGAATAAAGAGCACCCTTAGACATTTTAATCATTCTCTCACTGCACTGTGACATGAAATAAAGAGCACCAACAACCATTTCTATTAGTCTCTCACTGCACATCAGCATAGAATAAAGAGCACCCACTGACATTTATATCAGTCTCTCACTGCACAAAGAGCATCCTCTGGCATGTCTATCATTCTCTCACTGCACAACAGCATAGATTAAAGAGCATCCTCTGACATTTCTATCAGTCTCTCACTGCACAAAGAGCACCCTCTGACATTTGTATCATTCTCTCACTGCACAACAGCATAGAATAAAGAGCACCCTCTGACATTTGTATCAGTCTCTTACTGCACAGCAGTGAGGAATAAAGAGCACCCTTAGACATTTTAATCATTCTCTCACTGCACTGTGACATGAAATAAAGAGCACCAACAGCCATTTCTATTAGTCTCTCACTGCACAGCAGCATAGAATAAAGAGCACCCTCTGACATTTCCATCAGTCTCTCACTGCACAAAGAGCATCCTCTGACATGTCTATCATTCTCTCACTGCACAACAGCATAGAATAAAGAGCACCCTCTGACATTTGTATCAGTCTCTCACTGCACAACAGCATAGAATAAAGAGCCCCTCTGACATTTGTATCAGTTTCTCACTGCACAACAGTGGAGAATAAAGAGCATCCTCTGGCATTTCTATTAGTCTCTCACTTGCCAACAGCATAGAATAAAGAGCACCCTCTGACATTTGTATCAGACTCTCACTGCACAGCAGTGAGGAATAAAGAGCCCTCTGACATTTCTATTAGCCTCTCACTGCACAACAGTGGGGAATAAAGAGCACCCTCAGATATTTCTATCAGTCTCTGACTGCACAACAATGGGGAATAAAGAGCATCCTCAGATATTTCTATCAGTCTCTCGCTGCACAACAGTTAGGAATAAAGAGCACCCTCAGATATTTCTATCAGTCTCTCACTGCACAGCAGTGAGTAATAAAGAGCTTCCTCAGACATTTCCATCAGTCTCTCACTGCACAAAGAGCATCCTCTGACATGTCTATCATTCTCTCACTGCACAACAGCATAGAATAAAGAGCCCCCTCTGACATTTGTATCAGTCTCTCACTGCACAACAGTGGGGAATAAAGAGCAACCTCAGACATTTCTATCGTTCTCTCACTGCACAACAGCATAGAATAAAGAGCACCCACTGACATTTATATCAGTCTCTCACTGCACAACAGCATAGAATAAAGAGCACCCACTGACATTTATATCAGTCTCTCACTGCACAACAGCATAGAATAAAGAGCACCCACTGACATTTGTATCAGTCTCTTAACTGCACAACAGTGGGGAATAAAGAGCACCCTCAGACATTTCTATTAGCCTCTCACTGCACAACAGTGGGGAATAAAGAGCACCCTTAGACATTTTAATCATTCTCTCACTGCACTGTGACATGAAATAAAGAGCACCATCAGCCATTTCTATTAGTCTCTCACTGCACATCAGCATAGAATGAAGAGCCCCTCTGACATTTCTATCAGTCTCTCACTGCACAAAGAGCATCCTCTGGCATATCTATCATTCTCTCACTGCACAACAGCATAGATTAAAGAGCACCCTCTGACATTTGTATCATTCTCTCACTGCACAACAGCATAGAATAAAGAGCACCCTCTGACATTTGTATCAGTCTCTCACTGCACAACAGCATAGAATAAAGAGCACCCTCTGACATTTGTATCAGTCTCTTACTGCACAACAGTGGGGAATAAAGAGCTTCCTCAGACATTTCTATCGTTCTCTCACTGCACAGCAGTGAGGAATAAAGAGCACCCTTAGACATTTTAATCATTCTCTCACTGCACAGCAGTGAGGAATAAAGAGCACCCTTAGACATTTTAATCATTCTCTCACTGCACAACAGCATAGAATAAAGAGCATCCACTGACATTTATATCAGTCTCTCACTGCACAACAGCATAGAATAAAGAGCACCCTTAGACATTTTAATCATTCTCTCACTGCACAGCAGTGAGGAATAAAGAGCACCCTTAGACATTTTAATCATTCTCTCACTGCACAACAGCATAGAATAAAGAGCACCCACTGACATTTATATCAGTCTCTCACTGCACAACAGCATAGAATAAAGAGCACCCTCTGACATTTGTATCAGTCTCTCACTGCACAACAGCATAGAATAAAGAGCAACCTCAGACATTTGTATCAGTCTCTTACTGCACAACAGTGGGGAATAAAGAGCATCCTCTGGCTTTTCTATCAATCTCTCACTGCACAACAGTGGGGAATAAAGAGCACCCTCAGACATTTCTATCAGTCTCTCACTGTACAAAGAGCATCCTCTAGCATGTCTATCATTCTCTCACTGCACAACAGCATAGAATAAAGAGCACCCACTGACATTTATATCAGTCTCTCACTGCACAACAGCATAGAATAAAGAGCACCCTCTGGCATGTCCATCATTCTCTCCCTGCACAACAGTGGGGAATAAAGAGCACCCTCAGATATTTCTATCAGTCTCTCACTGTACAAAGAGCATCCTCTAGCATGTCTATCATTCTCTCACTGCACAACAGCATAGAATAAAGAGCACCCACTTACATTTATATCAGTCTCTCACTGCACAACAGCATAGAATAAAGAGCACCCTCTGACATTTGTATCAGTCTCTCACTGCACAACAGCATGGAATAAAGAGCAACCTCAGACATTTGTATCAGTCTCTTACTGCACAACAGTGGGGAATAAAGAACACCCGCAGACATTTCTATTAGCCTCTCACTGCACAACAGCATAGAATAAAGAGCACCCTCAGATATTTCTATCAGTCTCTGACTGCACAACAGTGGGGAATAAAGAGCACCCTCAGATATTTCTATCAGTCTCTGACTGCACAACAGTGGGGAATAAAGAGCATCCTCAGATATTTCTATTAGTCTCTCACTGCACAACAGCATAGAATAAAGAGCACCCTCTGGCTTTTCTATCAGTCTCTGACTGCACAACAGTGGGGAATAAAGAGCACCCTTAGACATTTTAATCAAATAAAGAGCACCAACAGCCATTTCTATTAGTCTCTCACTGCACAGCAGCATAGAATAAAGAGCATCCTCTGACATTTCTATCAGTCTCTCACTGCACAAAGAGCATCCTCTGGCATGTCTATCATTCTCTCACTGCACAACAGCATAGATTAAAGAGCACCCTCTGACATTTGTATCATTCTCTCACTGCACAACAGCATAAAATAAAGAGCACCCTCTGACATTTGTATCAGTCTCTCACTGCACAACAGCATAGAATAAAGAGCCCCCTCTGACATTTGTATCAGTCTCTTACTGCACAACAGTGGGGAATAAAGAGCAACCTCAGACATTTCTATCGTTCTCTCACTGCACAGCAGTGAGGAATAAAGAGCACCCTTAGACATTTTAATCATTCTCTCACTGCACTGTGACATGAAATAAAGAGCACCCTCAGCCATTTCTATCAATCTCTCACTGCACAACAGCATAGAATAAAGAGCCCCTCTGACATTTGTATCAGTTTCTCACTGCACAACAGTGGAGAATAAAGAGCATCCTCTGGCTTTTCTATCAGTCTCTCACTGCACAACAGTGGGGAATAAAGAGCAACCTCAGACATTTCTATCAGTCTCTCACTGTACAAAGAGCATCCTCTGGCATGTCTATCATTCTCTCACTGCACAACAGCATAGATTAAAGAGCATCCTCTTACATTTCTATCAGTCTCTCACTGCACAAAGAGCATTCTCTGGCATGTCTATCATTCTCTCACTTGCCAACAGCATAGAATAAAGAGCACCCTCTGACATTTGTATCAGTCTCTCACTGCACAACAGCATAGAATAAAGAGCACCCTCTGACATTTGTATCAGTCTCTCACTGCACAACAGTGGGGAATAAAGAGCAACCTCAGACATTTCTATCAGTCTCTCACTGTACAAAGAGCATCCTCTGACATGTCTATCATTCTCTCACTTGCCAACAGCATAGAATAAAGAGCACCCTCTGACATTTGTATCAGTCTCTCACTGCACAACAGCATAGAATAAAGAGCACCCTCTGACATTTGTATCAGACTCTCACTGCACAACAGCATAGAATAAAGAGCACCCTCAGATATTTCTATCAGTCTCTCTCTGCACAACAGCATAGAATAAAGTGCACCCTCAGATATTTCTATCACTCTCTCTCTGCACAACAGCATAGAATAAAGAGCACCCTCTGACATTTGTATCAGACTCTCACTGCACAACAGCATAGAATAAAGAGCACCCTCAGATATTTCTATCAGTCTCTCACTGCACAACAGCATAGAATAAAGAGCTTCCTCAGACATTTCTATCAGTCTCTCACTGTACAAAGAGCATCCTCTGGCATGTCCATCATTCTCTCCCTGCACAACAGCATAGAATAAAGAGCACCCTCAGATATTTCTATCAGTCTCTGACTGCACAACAGTGGGGAATAAAGAGCACCCTTAGACATTTTAATCATTCTCTCACTGCACTGTGACATGAAATAAAAAGCACCATCAGCCATTTCTATTAGTCTCTCACTGCACAGCAGCATAGAATAAAGATCATCCACAGACATTTCTATCATTCTCTCACTGCACATCAGCATAGAATGAAGAGCATCCTCAGATATTTCTATCAGTCTCTCTCTGCACAGCAGTGAGGAATAAAGAGCACCCTCTGACATTTCTATCAGTCTCTCACTGCACAAAGAGCATCCTCTGGCATGTCTATCATTCTCTCACTGCACAACAGCATAGAATAAAGAGCACCCTCTGACATTTGTATCAGTCTCTCACTGCACAACAGCATAGAATAAAGAGCACCCTCTGACATTTGTATCAGTGTCTTACTGCACAACAGTGGGGAATAAAGAGCATCGTCTGATAGGTCTATCAGTCTCTCACTGCACAGTAGTGAGGAATAAAGAGCATCCTCTGACATGTGTCTCACTGCACAACAGTGGGGAATAAAGAGCATCCTCAGATATTTCTATCAGTCTCTCGCTGCACAACAGTTAGGAATAAAGAGCACCCTCAGATATTTCTATCAGTCTCTCGCTGCACAACAGTGGGGAATAAAGAGCATCCTCAGATATTTCTATCAGTCTCTCACTGCACAGCAGTGAGTAATAAAGAGCTTCCTCAGACATTTCCATCAGTCTCTCACTGCACCAAGAGCATCCTCTGACATGTCTATCATTCTCTCACTGCACAACAGCATAGAATAAAGAGCCCCCTCTGACATTTGTATCAGTCTCTCACTGCACAACAGCATAGAATAAAGAGCCCCCTCTGACATTTGTGTCAGTCTCTTACTGCACAACAGTGGGGAATAAAGAGCACCCTCTGACATTTCTATCAGTCTCTCACTGCACAAAGAGCATCCTCTGGCATATCTATCATTCTCTCACTGCACAACAGCATAGATTAAAGAGCACCCTCTGACATTTGTATCATTCTCTCACTGCACAACAGCGTAGAATAAAGAGCACCCTCTGACATTTGTATCATTCTCTCACTGCACAACAGCGTAGAATAAAGAGCACCCTCTGACATTTCTATCAGTCTCTTACTGCACAACAGTGGGGAATAAAGAGCACCCTCTGACATTTCTATCGTTCTCTCACTGCACAGCAGTGAGGAATAAAGAGCACCCTTAGACATTTTAATCATTCTCTCACTGCACTGTGACATGAAATAAAGAGCACCCTCTGACATTTCTATCAGTCTCTCACTGCACAAAGAGCATCCTCTGGCATATCTATCATTCTCTCACTGCACAACAGCATAGATTAAAGAGCACCCTCTGACATTTGTATCATTCTCTCACTGCACAACAGCGTAGAATAAAGAGCACCCTCTGACATTTCTATCAGTCTCTTACTGCACAACAGAGGGGAGTAAAGAACACCATCAGCCATTTCTATCAATCTCTCACTGCACAGCAGCATAGAATAAAGAGCACCCTCTGACATTTCTATCAGTCTCTCACTGCACAAAGAGCATCCTCTGACATGTCTATCATTCTCTCACTGCACAACAGCCTAGAATAAAGAGCCCCTCTGACATTTGTATCAGTTTCTCACTGCACAACAGTGGGGAATAAAGAGCATCCTCTGGCTTTTCTATCAGTCTCTCACTGCACAAAGAGCATTCTCTGGCATGTCTATCATTCTCTCACTGCACAACAGCATAGATTAAAGAGCACCCTCTGACATTTGTATCATTCTCTCACTGCACAACAGCATAGAATAAAGAGCACCCTCTGACATTTGTATCAGTCTCTCACTGCACAACAGCATAGAATAAAGAGCACCCTCTGACATTTCTATCAGTCTCTTACTGCACAACAGTGGGGAATAAAGAGCTTCCTCAGACATTTCTATCGTTCTCTCACTGCACAGCAGTGAGGAATAAAGAGCACCCTTAGACATTTTAATCATTCTCTCACTGCACAGCAGTGAGGAATAAAGAGCACCCTTAGACATTTTAATCATTCTCTCACTGCACAACAGCATAGAATAAAGAGCACCCACTGACATTTATATCAGTCTCTCACTGCACAACAGCATAGAATAAAGAGCACCCTTAGACATTTTAATCATTCTCTCACTGCACAGCAGTGAGGAATAAAGAGCACCCTTAGACATTTTAATCATTCTCTCACTGCACAACAGCATAGAATAAAGAGCACCCACTGACATTTATATCAGTCTCTCATTGCACAACAGCATAGAATAAAGAGCACCCTCTGACATTTGTATCAGTCTCTCACTGCACAACAGCATAGAATAAAGAGCAACCTCAGACATTTGTATCAGTCTCTTACTGCACAACAGTGGGGAATAAAGAGCATCCTCTGGCTTTTCTATCAATCTCTCACTGCACAACAGTGGGGAATAAAGAGCACCCTCAGATATTTCTATCAGTCTCTCACTGTACAAAGAGCATCCTCTAGCATGTCTATCATTCTCTCACTGCACAACAGCATAGAATAAAGAGCACCCACTTACATTTATATCAGTCTCTCACTGCACAACAGCATAGAATAAAGAGCACCCTCTGACATTTGTATCAGTCTCTCACTGCACAACAGCATGGAATAAAGAGCAACCTCAGACATTTGTATCAGTCTCTTACTGCACAACAGTGGGGAATAAAGAACACCCGCAGACATTTCTATTAGCCTCTCACTGCACAACAGCATAGAATAAAGAGCACCCTCAGATATTTCTATCAGTCTCTGACTGCACAACAATGGGGAATAAAGAGCACCCTTAGACATTTTAATCATTCTCTCACTGCACTGTGACATGAAATAAAGAGCACCAACAGCCATTTCTATTAGTCTCTCACTGCACAGCAGCATAGAATAAAGAGCATCCTCAGACATTTCTATCAGTCTCTCACTGCACAAAGAGCATCCTCTGGCATATCTATCATTCTCTCACTGCACAACAGCATAAAATAAAGAGCCCCCTCTGGCATGTCTATCATTCTCTCACTGCACAACAGCATAGATTAAAGAGCACCCTCTGACATTTGTATCATTCTCTCACTGCACAACAGCATAAAATAAAGAGCACCCTCTGACATTTGTATCAGTCTCTCACTGCACAACAGCATAGAATAAAGAGCACCCTCTGACATTTGTATCAGACTCTCACTGCACAACAGTGGGGAATAAAGAGCAACCTCAGACATTTCTATCGTTCTCTCACTGCACAACAGCATAGAATAAAGAGCACCCTCTGACATTTGTATCAGTCTCTCACTGCACAACAGCATAGAATAAAGAGCCCCCTCTGACATTTGTATCAGTCTCTTACTGCACAACAGTGGGGAATAAAGAGCAACCTCAGACATTTCTATCGTTCTCTCACTGCACAGCAGTGAGGAATAAAGAGCACCCTTAGACATTTTAATCATTCTCTCACTGCACTGTGACATGAAATAAAGAGCACCCTCAGCCATTTCTATCAATCTCTCACTGCACAAAGAGCATCATCTGACATGTCTATCATTCTCTCACTTGCCAACAGCATAGAATAAAGAGCACCCTCTGACATTTCCATCAGTCTCTCACTGCACAAAGAGCATCCTCTGACATGTCTATCATTCTCTCACTTGCCAACAGCATAGAATAAAGAGCACCCTCTGACATTTGTATCAGTCTCTCACTGCACAACAGCATAGAATAAAGAGCACCCTCTGACATTTGTATCAGACTCTCACTGCACAACAGCATAGAATAAAGAGCACCCACTGACATTTGTATCAGTCTCTTACTGCACAACAGTGGGGAATAAAGAGCACCCTCAGATATTTCTATCAGTCTCTCTCTGCACAACAGCATAGAATAAAGTGCACCCTCAGATATTTCTATCACTCTCTCTCTGCACAGCAGTGAGGAATAAAGAGCACCCTCTGACATGTCTATCAGTCTCTCACTGCACAACAGCATAGAATAAAGAGCTTCCTCAGACATTTCTATCAGTCTCTCACTGCACAACAGTGGGGAATAAAGAGCACACTGACATTTCTATCATTCTCTCTCTGCACAGCAGCATAGAATAAAGAGCACCCTCAGACATTTGTATCAGACTCTCACTGCACAACAGCATAGAATAAAGAGCACCCTCTGACATTTGTATCAGACTCTCACTGCACAACAGCATAGAATAAAGTGCACCCTCAGATATTTCTATCACTCTCTCTCTGCACAGCAGTGAGGAATAAAGAGCACCCTCTGACATGTCTATCAGTCTCTCACTGCACAACAGCATAGAATAAAGAGCTTCCTCAGACATTTCTATCAGTCTCTCACTGTACAAAGAGCATCCTCTGGCATGTCCATCATTCTCTCCCTGCACAACAGCATAGAATAAAGAGCACCCTCTGACATTTGTATCAGACTCTCACTGCACAACAGCATAGAATAAAGAGCACCCTCAGATATTTCTATCAGTCTCTGACTGCACAACAGTGGGGAATAAAGAGCACCCTTAGACATTTTAATCATTCTCTCACTGCACTGTGACATGAAATAAAAAGCACCATCAGCCATTTCTATTAGTCTCTCACTGCACAGCAGCATAGAATAAAGATCATCCACAGACATTTTAATCATTCTCTCACTGCACTGTGACATGAAATAAAAAGCACCATCAGCCATTTCTATTAGTCTCTCACTGCACATCAGCATAGAATAAAGAACATCCACAGACATTTCTATCATTCTCTCACTGCACATCAGCATAGAATGAAGAGCATCCTCAGATATTTCTATCAGTCTCTCTCTCTGCACAGCAGTGAGGAATAAAGAGCACCCTCTGACATTTCTATCAGTCTCTCACTGCACAAAGAGCATCCTCTGGCATGTCTATCATTCTCTCACTGCACAACAGCATAGAATAAAGAGCACCCACTTACATTTGTATCAGTCTCTTACTGCACAACAGTGGGGAATAAAGAGCATCGTCTGATAGGTCTATCAGTCTCTCACTGCACAGTAGTGAGGAATAAAGAGCATCCTCTGACATGTGTCTCACTGCACAACAGTGGGGAATAAAGAGCATCCTCAGATATTTCTATCAGTCTCTCGCTGCACAACAGTTAGGAATAAAGAGCACCCTCAGATATTTCTATCAGTCTCTCTCTCTGCACAGCAGTGAGGAATAAAGAGCACCCTCTGACATTTCTATCAGTCTCTCACTGCACAAAGAGCATCCTCTGGCATGTCTATCATTCTCTCACTGCACAACAGCATAGAATAAAGAGCACCCACTTACATTTGTATCAGTCTCTTACTGCACAACAGTGGGGAATAAAGAGCATCGTCTGATAGGTCTATCAGTCTCTCACTGCACAGTAGTGAGGAATAAAGAGCATCCTCTGACATGTGTCTCACTGCACAACAGTGGGGAATAAAGAGCATCCTCAGATATTTCTATCAGTCTCTCGCTGCACAACAGTTAGGAATAAAGAGCACCCTCAGATATTTCTATCAGTCTCTCGCTGCACAACAGTGGGGAATAAAGAGCATCCTCAGATATTTCTATCAGTCTCTCACTGCACAGCAGTGAGTAATAAAGAGCTTCCTCAGACATTTCCATCAGTCTCTCACTGCACAAAGAGCATCCTCTGACATGTCTATCATTCTCTCACTGCACAACAGCATAGAATAAAGAGCCCCCTCTGACATTTGTATCAGTCTCTCACTGCACAACAGTGGGGAATAAAGAGCAACCTCAGACATTTCTATCGTTCTCTCACTGCACAACAGCATAGAATAAAGAGCACCCACTGACATTTGTATCAGTCTCTTACTGCACAACAGTGGGGAATAAAGAGCACCCTCAGACATTTCTATTAGCCTCTCACTGCACAACAGTGGGGAATAAAGAGCACCCTTAGACATTTTAATCATTCTCTCACTGCACTGTGACATGAAATAAAGAGCACCATCAGCCATTTCTATTAGTCTCTCACTGCACAGCAGCATAGAATAAAGAGCCCCCTCTGACATTTGTATCAGTCTCTTACTGCACAACAGTGGGGAATAAAGAGCACCCTCTGACATTTCTATCAGTCTCTCACTGCACAAAGAGCATCCTCTGGCATATCTATCATTCTCTCACTGCACAACAGCGTAGAATAAAGAGCACCCTCTGACATTTCTATCGTTCTCTCACTGCACAGCAGTGAGGAATAAAGAGCACCCTTAGACATTTTAATCATTCTCTCACTGCACTGTGACATGAAATAAAGAGCACCCTCTGACATTTCTATCAGTCTCTTACTGCACAACAGAGGGGAGTAAAGAACACCATCAGCCATTTCTATCAATCTCTCACTGCACAGCAGCATAGAATAAAGAGCACCCTCTGACATTTCCATCAGTCTCTCACTGCACAAAGAGCATCCTCTGACATGTCTATCATTCTCTCACTGCACAACAGCATAGAATAAAGAGCCCCTCTGACATTTGTATCAGTTTCTCACTGCACAACAGTGGGGAATAAAGAGCATCCTCTGGCTTTTCTATCAGTCTCTCACTGCACAAAGAGCATTCTCTGGCATGTCTATCATTCTCTCACTGCACAACAGCATAGAATAAAGAGCCCCTCTGACATTTGTATCAGTTTCTCACTGCACAACAGTGGGGAATAAAGAGCATCCTCTGGCTTTTCTATCAGTCTCTCACTGCACAAAGAGCATTCTCTGGCATGTCTATCATTCTCTCACTGCACAACAGCATAGAATAAAGAGCACCCTCTGACATTTGTATCATTCTCTCACTGCACAACAGCATAGAATAAAGAGCCCCTCTGACATTTGTATCAGTCTCTTACTGCACAACAGTGGGGAATAAAGAGCATCCTCTGACATGTCTATCAGTCTCCCACTGCACAGCAGCATAGAATAAAGATCATCCACAGACATTTATATCAGTCTCTCACTGTACAAAGAGCATCCTCTGGCATGTCTATCATTCTCTCACTGCACAACAGCATAGAATAAAGAGCACCCTCTGACATGTCTCTCACTGCAAAACAGAGGGGAATAAAGAGCACCCTCTGACATTTCTATCAGTCTCTCACTGCACAAAGAGCACCCTCTGACATTTCTATCAGTCTCTCACTGCACAAAGAGCACCCTCTGGCATGTCCATCATTCTCTCCCTGCACAACAGCATAGAATAAAGAGCTTCCTCAGACATTTCTATCAGTCTCTCACTGTACAAAGAGCATCCTCTGGCATGTCCATCATTCTCTCCCTGCACAACAGCATAGAATAAAGAGCACCCTCTGACATTTGTATCAGACTCTCACTGCACAACAGCATAGAATAAAGAGCACCCTCAGATATTTCTATCAGTCTCTGACTGCACAACAGTGGGGAATAAAGAGCACCCTTAGACATTTTAATCATTCTCTCACTGCACTGTGACATGAAATAAAAAGCACCATCAGCCATTTCTATTAGTCTCTCACTGCACAGCAGCATAGAATAAAGATCATCCACAGACATTTCTATCATTCTCTCACTGCACATCAGCATAGAATGAAGAGCATCCTCAGATATTTCTATCAGTCTCTCTCTGCACAGCAGTGAGGAATAAAGAGCACCCTCTGACATTTCTATCAGTCTCTCACTGCACAAAGAGCATCCTCTGGCATGTCTATCATTCTCTCACTGCACAACAGCATAGAATAAAGAGCACCCTCTGACATTTGTATCAGTCTCTCACTGCACAACAGCATAGAATAAAGAGCACCCTCTGACATTTGTATCAGTCTCTTACTGCACAACAGTGGGGAATAAAGAGCATCGTCTGATAGGTCTATCAGTCTCTCACTGCACAGTAGTGAGGAATAAAGAGCATCCTCTGACATGTGTCTCACTGCACAACAGTGGGGAATAAAGAGCATCCTCAGATATTTCTATCAGTCTCTCGCTGCACAACAGTGGGGAATAAAGAGCATCCTCAGATATTTCTATCAGTCTCTCACTGCACAGCAGTGAGTAATAAAGAGCTTCCTCAGACATTTCCATCAGTCTCTCACTGCACAAAGAGCATCCTCTGACATGTCTATCATTCTCTCACTGCACAACAGCATAGAATAAAGAGCCCCTCTGACATTTGTATCAGTCTCTCACTGCACAACAGTGGGGAATAAAGAGCAACCTCAGACATTTCTATCGTTCTCTCACTGCACAACAGCATAGAATAAAGAGCACCCACTGACATTTATATCAGTCTCTCACTGCACAACAGCATAGAATAAAGAGCACCCACTGACATTTGTATCAGTCTCTTACTGCACAACAGTGGGGAATAAAGAGCACCCTCAGACATTTCTATTAGCCTCTCACTGCACAACAGTGGGGAATAAAGAGCACCCTTAGACATTTTAAACATTCTCTCACTGCACTTTGACAAGAAATAAAGAGCACCATCAGCCATTTCTATTAGTCTCTCACTGCACAGCAGCATAGAATAAAGAGCACCCTCTGACATTTGTATCAGTCTCTTACTGCACAACAGTGGGGAATAAAGAGCACCCTCTGACATTTCTATCAGTCTCTCACTGCACAAAGAGCATCCTCTGACATGTCTATCATTCTCTCACTGCACAGCAGCATAGAATAAAGAGCCCCTCTGACATTTGTATCAGTCTCTTACTGCACAACAGTGGGGAATAAAGAGCACCCTCTGACATTTCTATCGTTCTCTCACTGTACAGCAGTGAGGAATAAAGAGCATCCTCAGACATTTCTATCATTCTCTCACTGCACAACAATCACGAATAAAGAGCACCCTCTGACATTTCTATCAGTCTCTCACTGCACAAAGAGCATCCTCTGGCATATCTATCATTCTCTCACTGCACAACAGCATAGATTAAAGAGCACCCTCTGACATTTGTATCATTCTCTCACTGCACAACAGCGTAGAATAAAGAGCACCCTCTGACATTTGTATCAGTCTCTCACTGCACAACAGCATAGAATAAAGAGCATCCTCAGATATTTCTATCAGTCTCTGACTGCACAACAGCATAGAATAAAGAGCATCCTCAGATATTTCTATCAGTCTCTGACTGCACAACAGCGTAGAATAAAGAGCCCCCTCTGACATTTGTATCATTCTCTCACTGCACAACAGCATAGAATAAAGAGCACCCTCTGACATTTCCATCAGTCTCTCACTGCACAAAGAGCATCCTCTGACATGTCTATCATTCTCTCACTGCACAACAGCATAGAATAAAGAGCCCCTCTGACATTTGTATCAGTTTCTCACTGCACAACAGTGGGGAATAAAGAGCATCCTCTGGCTTTTCTATCAGTCTCTCACTGCACAAAGAGCATTCTCTGGCATGTCTATCATTCTCTCACTGCACAACAGCATAGAATAAAGAGCACCCTCTGACATTTGTATCATTCTCTCACTGCACAACAGCATAGAATAAAGAGCCCCCTCTGACATTTGTATCAGTCTCTTACTGCACAACAGTGGGGAATAAAGAGCATCCTCAGATATTTCTATCAGTCTCTCGCTGCACAACAGTTAGGAATAAAGAGCACCCTCAGATATTTCTATCAGTCTCTCTCTCTGCACAGCAGTGAGGAATAAAGAGCACCCTCTGACATTTCTATCAGTCTCTCACTGCACAAAGAGCATCCTCTGGCATGTCTATCATTCTCTCACTGCACAACAGCATAGAATAAAGAGCACCCACTTACATTTGTATCAGTCTCTTACTGCACAACAGTGGGGAATAAAGAGCATCGTCTGATAGGTCTATCAGTCTCTCACTGCACAGTAGTGAGGAATAAAGAGCATCCTCTGACATGTGTCTCACTGCACAACAGTGGGGAATAAAGAGCATCCTCAGATATTTCTATCAGTCTCTCGCTGCACAACAGCATAGAATAAAGATCATCCACAGACATTTCTATCATTCTCTCACTGCACATCAGCATAGAATAAAGAGCACCCTCTGACATTTCTATCATTCTCTCACTGCACAAAGAGCATCCTCTGACATGTCTATCATTCTCTCACTGCACAACAGCATAGAATAAAGAGCACCCTCTGACATTTGTATCAGTCTCTCACTGCACAACAGCATAGAATAAAGAGCACCCTCTGACATTTGTATCAGACTCTCACTGCACAACAGCATAGAATAAAGAGCCCCCTCTGACATTTGTATCAGTCTCTTACTGCACAACAGTGGGGAATAAAGAGCAACCTCAGACATTTCTATCGTTCTCTCACTGCACAGCAGTGAGGAATAAAGAGCACCCTCTGACATTTCTATCAGTCTCTCACTGCACAAAGAGCATCCTCTGGCATATCTATCATTCTCTCACTGCACAACAGCATAGATTAAAGAGCACCCTCTGACATTTGTATCATTCTCTCACTGCACAACAGCGTAGAATAAAGAGCACCCTCTGACATTTGTATCAGTCTCTCACTGCACAACAGCATAGAATAAAGAGCATCCTCAGATATTTCTATCAGTCTCTGACTGCACAACAGCATAGAATAAAGAGCTTCCTCAGACATTTCTATCGTTCTCTCACTGCACAACAGCGTAGAATAAAGAGCACCCTCTGACATTTGTATCATTCTCTCACTGCACAACAGCATAGAATAAAGAGCACCCTCTGACATTTCCATCAGTCTCTCACTGCACAAAGAGCATCCTCTGACATGTCTATCATTCTCTCACTGCACAACAGCATAGAATAAAGAGCCCCTCTGACATTTGTATCAGTTTCTCACTGCACAACAGTGGGGAATAAAGAGCATCCTCTGGCTTTTCTATCAGTCTCTCACTGCACAAAGAGCATTCTCTGGCATGTCTATCATTCTCTCACTGCACAACAGCATAGAATAAAGAGCACCCTCTGACATTTGTATCATTCTCTCACTGCACAACAGCATAGAATAAAGAGCCCCCTCTGACATTTGTATCAGTCTCTTACTGCACAACAGTGGGGAATAAAGAGCGCCCTCTGACATTTGTATCAGTCTCTCACTGCACAGCAGCATAGAATAAAGAGCACCCTCTGACATTTCTATCATTCTCTCACTGCACAAAGAGCATCCTCTGACATGTCTATCATTCTCTCACTGCACAACAGTATAGAATAAAGAGCACCCTCTGACATTTGTATCAGTCTCTCACTGCACAACAGCATAGAATAAAGAGCACCCTCTGACATTTGTATCAGACTCTCACTGCACAACAGCATAGAATAAAGAGCACCCTCTGACATTTGTATCAGTCTCTCACTGCACAACAGTGGGGAATAAAGAGCAACCTCAGACATTTCTATCGTTCTCTCACTGCACAGCAGTGAGGAATAAAGAGCACCCTCTGACATTTGTATCAGTCTCTCACTGCACAACAGCATAGAATAAAGAGCACCCACTGACATTTATATCAGTCTCTCACTGCACAACAGCATAGAATAAAGAGCACCCTCTGACATTTGTATCAGACTCTCACTGCACAACAGCATAG
Source organism: Calotriton arnoldi (assembly GCA_963921515.1). Lineage (NCBI taxonomy): Eukaryota > Metazoa > Chordata > Amphibia > Caudata > Salamandridae > Calotriton > Calotriton arnoldi. The sequence goes on along the minus strand of CAWUFW010002651.1, from coordinate 899,441 downwards.
AATAAAGAGCACCCTCTGACATTTGTATCAGTCTCTCACTGCACAACAGTGGGGAATAAAGAGCAACCTCAGACATTTCTATCGTTCTCTCACTGCACAGCAGTGAGGAATAAAGAGCACCCTCTGACATTTGTATCAGTCTCTCACTGCACAACAGCATAGAATAAAGAGCACCCACTGACATTTATATCAGTCTCTCACTGCACAACAGCATAGAATAAAGAGCACCCTCTGACATTTCTATCAGTCTCTCACTGTACAAAGAGCATCCTCTGGCATGTCTATCATTCTCTCACTGCACAACAGCATAGAATAAAGAGCACCCTCTGACATGTCTCTCACTGCACAACAGAGGGGAATAAAGAGCACCCTCTGACATTTCTATCAGTCTCTCACTGCACAAAGAGCACCCTCTGACATTTCTATCAGTCTCTCACTGCACAAAGAGCACCCTCTGGCATGTCCATCATTCTCTCCCTGCACAAGAGCATAGAATAAAGAGCACCGTCTGACATTTCTATCAGTCTCTCACTGCACAACAGTGGGGAATAAAGAGCCCCCTCTGACATTTCTATCAGTCTCTCACTGCACAACAGTGGGGAATAAAGAGCCCCCTCTGACATTTGTATCAGTCTCTCACTGCACAACAGTGGGGAATAAAGAGCCCCCTCTGACATTTGTATCAGTCTCTCACTGCACAACAGCATAGAATAAAGAGCACCCACTGACATTTATATCAGTCTCTCACTGCACAACAGCATAGAATAAAGAGCACCCTCTGACATTTCTATCAGTCTCTCACTGCACAAAGAGCATCCTCTGACATTTCTATCAGTCTCTCACTGCACAAAGAGCATCCTCTGACATTTGTATCAGTCTCTCACTGCACAACAGCATAGATTAAAGAGCACCCACTGACATTTATATCAGTCTCTCACTGCACAGCAGTGAGGAATAAAGAGCATCCCCAGGCTTTTCTATCAGTCTCTCACTGCACAACAGTGAGGAATAGAGAGCACCCTCTGACATGTCTATCATTCTCTCACTGCACAACAGCATAGAATTAAGTGCACCCTCGCACATTTCTATCATTATGTCGCTACACAGCAGCTCGGAACAAGAAGCCTTCTCAGACAGTTCTAGCCCCTCTGACTGCATGGCGGTAGGAGTACCACCAGCCACGCACGCCATGCAGTCTCATGTCACCATTACAAAAAAGCATCCTCTCAGCCTTTTCTGCAGCTCGCTCTTTAATAGTTTCTTTTAGGAGGGGGTGCCTCGGTGCGACTGCTCCTCCCACCCCTCCCCCTTGCCCTTTCTACAGCGCTTCCTGCCAAAGCGCTCTCTGACCCGTGAGGAGGGGAAAGCTGCCCCTTACAGTCCCGCATTCCTCCCACCAAATATGGCCAGAGAGAGCTGGGAGACGGGCGGGCTCGGCCGACCTGGGGGCGTGCCCGGCCCCTCCAGCCACGCTGCAATGTTTATCGTCAGCTGCCTGCTGGGTGCGAATGAGCAGCACAGACGCCGATTCTGTGGGAGACTTCCAGCCTCTGCTCCTAATAAGGCGCCGCGAAGCCGCTCTCTTTTAAGAGGGAGCTGGAGCTCGTCTCCGACCGACGGCGCTCCTCAGGGCGTGTACAGAGAGGAGGGACTCTGCGAAGAGAGACGCCTAACCCAGTCTCTGCCAGGGAGCGCACAATATTTATTTATTTATGCAAATTTATATAGCGCGGGCATTGCCCAAAGGTGCCAGAGCGAATTACAGCAGCTGAAGTTACAGATGGTTTAAGATAAATAATACAGCTCTAAGTAGGCGTCCTGGATTTGCAGGGACTGTCCCGGGTTTCCACCAGCTGTCCGGGCTCCTGTAGAGATGGTGACTGGAAACAGTGGCAGACACATTTTGTGTTTTATAATGCAGGACCAGGTAGCAGCTCTCATCAGAAAGCAGTTAATTTAACAGGTAAAATACTGGGCTTAAAACTAGGAATTTATTTCCTTGGTACCTCGTTGTCTGTTAATGAGCAGGGTCATTCTGTGCTCCACAGATGATGTACAATTGTAGCCCTTTTTCTGTTTTTGTTTTCAAAATCTGGCCACCCTAGCTTTAAGTAATTACAAAGGTTGAGAATACAACAAGGTAGAGCATTACACAAAAGGTGTTCAGGCCGTAAGAAGGTGGAGGTAGTAGACAGAGCGTACAAAAGGTGTATATGGCCATAAAAAGGTTGAGGTAGTATACCGAGCGTACAAAAGGTGTATATGGCCGTAAAAAGGTTGAGGTAGTAGACAGCCGTAAAGGTCCTTGAGGTAGTATAGAGGTCTGCGCCAAGAGTTGATCACAGAGTTTTAGCTGAAATACCGTTGGAAGCGAAGGGCTTCTTTCAGGTCCGTTTTGAACGTGGTCAGTGAGGTAATTGTCGCAGATTTGGAGGCAGTGAATTCCAGATTCTGGTTGCGCCTCCTTTTTAAAGGAGGGGGTTTAAGGAGCATTGCTTCAGCGGTTCGCATTGGTCTGGAGCCGCCTGATTGCTTGAGTTTGTCCGCCAGGTAACGGGGAGTGGATGCGTGCAGGGCTTTACGGGTGATGCAGGCACTCTTGTAGATAGCCCTTGCTTCAACTGGCAACCATCGGAGAGTGACCAGCATGGTGGTAATGTGGTAATTTCTTACGGCCCCGAAGATGAACCGTGCTGCTGAGTGTAGAATAGTTTTCAGGGGTGAGATGGGTTTTGGGGAGACAAGCCAGGAGAGAGGTACAATAGTCTATTCTGGAGATCAGTGTATGAGCAAGAGATTTAAGATCTTGTTCTGGGATGTAACGGCAGATTCCCCACAGAAGATGTAGTTGATAGCAAGCGCTTTTGGAATAGTGCTGACTTGAGAATACAGGTTGAGTCTTTTCTCTAGGATGACTCACAGAGACTTGGCACTGTCAACAATGGTGGGTTTGCTGTTGAGGCTGTTGAACGAGTCCATCCAGGACTGCAGTGGAGATGTTGATTTCGAAGGGAAGATGAGCGGAAATTCAGTTTTAGAAGGGTTTTAGTGTAGATAATGAGAGGTCCTCCAGTGGTGAACTGAGTTTAGGGTGGTGGCGAGCAGCGAGATATCGTTTGAGGAGGAGACCTTTATATATAGCTGTGTGTCATCCGTGCTTTGGTGATATAAGATCTCAGACTTCTTAAGAAGGACTCAGAGTGGATCGGTGTACAGGTTGAATAGTGTTGGGGCAAGGATGGACCCTTGAGGAACGCCTTGGCGCACTGCAATCAGTGAGGAGAGATGGTTATTAATTTTAACTCTCTGCGACCTGCCCATGAGGAATGAACAAAACCATTTCAGGACCATGCCACGAATGCCCATTCGATTTTTGAGTGTGTCTAGGAGCATGCAATGGTTGATCATGTCGAAGGATGATGATAGGTTGAGAAGAATCAGGAGACAAGGGTTGTCTGTGTCTAGAATTCAAAGAGCATTGTCGACCAACTGTAATAAAGCAGATTCTGTACTGAAGCCCTGATTGAACCCAGACTGGAATTCACCTAGGAGGTCATTGTTTTTGATATGTTGGGTGACTTGCTCCACTACACACCTTTCAATGATTTTTGAGAGGAAAGGCAGGTTGGAGATCGAGCGATAGTTGTTGAGGTCATTGGTGTCTGCAGAAGGTTTTTCTTAGGAGAGGGTTGACTTATCCAGTTTAGAGGCAGTAAGGAAATGTTCCTTGGCAAACAGAGAGATACACTAGTTGTATCCAGTGGGGAAGCATGTGAGTATAAAGGTCTTTTGCAGTGTTACCAGGGACTGGGTATAAAAATGGTTTGAGGTTTTTTTTTTTAATTGATAATCTGGAATAACACTTCCTCTGTAAGGGAATAAAATAGCTGCCAAGTCTCTTTGGATTTGCACGCTGGCGGAGAGGTAGGTCGCACATAGTAATGTAGTAGCCATGGAACTTTTGGAGTCGAAGAACTATAGAAACTCCTCCGCTTTTGATGATGGGTCTTCAAATTTGCTGGATGTAGGCGCGGAGGGGTTGTTGGTGGTTTTGACAAGATTGAAGAGTTGCTTTAGTCAGTTCTTGGCTGAGTCCAGCATGGACCTAAAGTGATTAGATTTCTCCAAGAAGATGTGGTTCTGTATGGGGCCCGAGCATATCTGAAACAAATGAGGTTAGTGGTGGAGGGCGACCGTCTCCATTTTGTCATGTGCCAGAGTTAGGCCAGGTAGGAATTGGTATAATTCTTACATATACACAAATCCTTCTTCCTAAAGTTGCCTTCTCTTTGCCACATTAACGCTCGACACACATCTTGCGGTCATGGCGCTTGATTTTGGTTTTGCAGAAACTCTGACCTGGCTGACACAGAACAATTTGTGAGAATCCTACAACACTGCCTTGGCATTTGGTGCAAGGCCTCTCACGTGCGTAATACAAATGTGTTTTATTATTACATCCATATGGCGGCACAGCTATCTGTAAAACACAAACAATGGCTACCCGATTACAATCTCGACCCGAGTCAAGGATGCCATTTTCTATATATAGTCTTTTGTTTCCTAACATAATCAGAGGAGACACTTCTACTGATTTCAAGGGGTCCCTGCATGCTGAAGCTTTCGCCTAGCAGCTGACTGACATCTCCGTGAGGGGTGTCCAGTTTGTGACCAAGACGGGGTTGTACACTCTTACCCACCAGGTAAAGGGGTTAGATCATCCAGATGGGGGTTTTCTTGGCAAACCATATATTCACACTCTAGACATATAGGTTAGGGTTAGCATTGTAGGGGTACACTCAACTGTTACAGTCTCTTATATGTACACATATATAACCTGTCAACAAGATGATGGAACTCTTTGGTTTAATTTCCTGTTTTGACACTATTTGTAACTTTTATCTGCTTCTGCCTATTAATCATCGCAGCCCACATATTTTATACAAGAATCACTCTGGTTCAATAAATATTGAAATCGCCCCTCTGTGTATTCTTTGTATATTTCTCTGAGCAAAAAAAAGCACAAGTGACTGAGCGAAAGTGTGAAGTCTGTAACCACGGTGCCTGGGGAACAGAGTTGTCATGTTCAGTGGTTGCCATAACTGTTTGCTCCCTGTTTAGGTTTAGGGGGTGGCTAACGGTGGCAATGCTAGGTAGCTGGTCCAAGCGACAACATATCCAGCAGGGGTGCATGAAATCAGTCTCGCACCATCCTAAGTTTATGTCATCCACAAACGCGCAGTTCTTACTGATTGGTGGAAACTACGCGACAATTTCTTTTCTAAGATTCTTAAGGCTTTCCTTTCCTCACAAAGGGCCTTGCTGACCCATGGTGCTGATGTTTTAGGACGTTTCTTTTCAATCTAAAATGGAGTTGCAACGTCAATTGCATCAGAGAGGCATGCAAAGCTGTGGGAGGTAGCGTTGTTCACATTTGTGGTGAAGCCAATGGGGTGAAGTTTCTTCTGAACAATGTTACTAAGGGTAGTTATGTCTATGTTTCTGGTGTCTTGAAACCAGGTGGTTGCTCGTTTCGGTTGGTCCATTACCATGGCGTTATAGAGTCGTAGGGAGAAGGGAATGAGAGAGTGGTCGTACCAGTCTATCGGGATTGGATCATTCACTGAGAGCATGTTGTCTTTGGAGATTATTAGATCTAGTATGGAGCCTTTAGTGTGTGTTGGCTTAAGGTTATGTTGAATCAGATCTTTACTGAGGAGAGTGGAGGCGAATCGGTTCACTGTAGAGTCTTCTGTGGTGCCCCAGCGAAGGTTGAAGTCTCCCAGAAATATCACTTTGTCGCTATGGGGGATTTGGTCAGTTGTGAGGTTGGTGCATTCTTTGACAAAGGCCATGTTATTACCAGTTGGGTGGTAGATTGCATTTATTCTGAAGGGAGAGTTGTGTTGAGCACGTAGGTCTACAGTAAGACATTGAAATGTGGAGAAGGGGCCATTTGGTATTTCCTTGAATTGCAGTGAATCTCTGTAGAGGTCTGTGATATCGCCCCCAATTCTGCCTACTCGGTCTTTTATGACGATGGAGTAGTTTGGTGGATGTAGAAGATCAAAGGTGTTGTGGAATGTGTCGTTGAACCAGGTCTTGGTCAGGATTAAGAGGTCAAGGTTGTATTGAATGATGATGTCAGAGACTTCTCGTTTGTATTTAATAGCAAATCTACAGTTGTGAAGCATGATGTGTACAGATGAGGTAGTGGATTTGGTGAGACGGGTATCAGAGGTTTTGGTTATTATAGAGATATTGGTCCTGATAGCACTGTATGCAGAGAAGAGGAACTCTGCAACGAGAAACGCTCTAACCCAGCCTCCAGCAGGGACTGCTCTATCAGAAGGTGCCCTTAGAACACTGTATGCAGATAAGAGGGAATCTACAAAGAGACGCTCTAACCCAGTGTAGGAAAGTAGGATCTGGTTTCATGGTTACCCCCACTTTTTGCCTGGTGTCAGTGTGATTTTGACTTAGTCTGCTGGGTTCCTACTAATGAGCACCCTAGCATCTGTGCTCTCTCCACTAAATTGGCTCTGGTACCTCCACAATTGGCTACTGGTGTACCCTTATAAGTCCCTAATATATGGTACTGAGGTACCCAGGGCATAGGTACACCAGAGGTCTCCCATGAGCTGCAGCATATATTGTGCCACCCATGGGAGCCCACTTAAACTGTGACTACAGGCCTGCCATTACAGCCTGTGTGAGTTGGTGCTTGCACCCCTCACGACAGATATACGTTTCCTTATATCTGAGGTCACTGCACTTAAAACCTATAAGTCACCCCTATGGCAGGCTCTTCAGTACTGAGGGCAGGGTGCTTGGTTACAAGTGTGAGGGTGCCCCTGCATGAGCAGGATACCCCTACAAACTCCGGAGTCGATTCTCCATGCTTTGTAAGTGTGGTCAGCCATCTTAAGGTATATAGTGGACATCAGTCATTACGAGATGTCTAACTAAACAATGGCTGCACCGAACCTGGTCATGTTTGGTATCAACCATGTTGGAATTATACCCCAACGCCGATTCCGGTGCTGAAGTATGATCCCATGTACTGAGGGCCTCCCTAGGGGACCCTCTGTACTCCCAGTAACATCCTTTCAGGGTCTGCGAGTAAGCTAGTGCTGCTGCCGACAACAGACACGATTCTGTCCTCCTGCTGTCGAGCTGAGGGTAGGGGCGCTTTGCAGTGCCACCAGACTGCTTTAAAGGGCACATTTGGTGCCCTCCTTACATACTCCCGTTTGAGCCAGTTCAAGAACCCTTAGTTCCTGCTCTGGTGTGAAACTGGACAAAGAACATGGGAGTATCCTCCACTCTGTCACGCGCCTCCTCTGGGAGGGACCCGCGAGTCGTTCCAACCCTTTCCTTAGGGTACTTAAGGGCTCCCCCATGGGTGGGTCCTTAAATGTGTCATGGGACCAGACTCTACCCTAAAACTAAGTCACTCTTCAATCGTCTGGACACTTGGACTTCATTGGATTTCGACTGGAACCGAGACTCCACCAAGGAAGACTCCTGCTGCTCCTGGTCTCACTGTTCTTCAAATCTTCTGCGTCGTCTGTGTCTGTGCTTCATCCAGGTTCTCCAAATGTCATGTGGGCATCAAGGACACCTGAAGAAATCTCCCTTGGAGTGAAGGAGTCACTCCCCTGCAGGCACTACAACAAAGCTGACCGGTCTGCTGCTCTTGACGTCTCACGGACATCCGTAGGCTCAACAACACAGGTGGTGGTTTTGTGGCTCCCTAGAGGCCTGACCTGTCTTCCTTGCAATTTGGAGGACAGCATCCCTCGTCGGGGCTGCTGGGACCGAACCCCTGTGCACTGCATCGACTTGCCGTTGCCAAGGCTTGTTGGCTCTGCACTACAGAGATCTTCAGGCTATAAGAAGCACCAGCCTCCAGCACCTCAATTCCTGAAGAACAGAGTCCTCCCAGCATCTCCTGCATCGTGGGCCTCCAACTTTGGTGAGCTTCTTGAGGTCCTCTTGCGACTCCTGTGCCTCCAGCCTGTGGGTCCTCTCGAGGGTCTTCTTTTGCTTCAGTGGGCTCCTCGGCTTGCTCAGGCATGCTCTGACTCTCCTGCACTTGGTGAGTCCCTTGGACCTTGCTGGTCCCAACATTTGCTCCTTTTCGTTCTCCACGCCAGTTGCGGCTACCAAGGCTTGATGGTGCTCCCTCCGGACACCGACCACCTAGACACCAACATCCGACGTGGGACAGCTCGAGCAAGGCTCCTGGTCTTCCTCAGCATCACCTAGTCCTCACAGCTACAGCAACACGGTCACCGTAGTCTCTTCTGAACCTCCCGACATCAGTGGGCATTTTGTTTTCCTTGCCCCCTGGTCACCTCCGAGTGGCATAGACTCTGTCCCCTCTGCTTGCAGGTTCTTCACTTCCTGAATCCACCCTTGGACTCCACCGGACTCCTCCAGTTTTCTCCAGAGGCATCCTCTTCGAAGTCTCCCATTGTCGTCAACGGCAGGTTCCGACATCACTTCACCCCTATGCACCTGGCTTTACCTGGTGCAGGTAACCTGGATCCTGGGGCATCCACATGTGGGGTGGCTCTCCAACCTTCTGTCTTCCAAAGGGTTTCTTCAGGGTCCTTCTTTAAAACTGCAACCGCGACTTCTCCATTGACTTCTATTGGGCACACAGCTGTGTTTCCACTCTGCACACAGCCTCCTTGGGGTTCCTGGATACTTACTGTGGTGGTTCCTTGTGTCCCCAGCTCCTCGGAGTCTCCTGGTTCAAGTCTTGTTCTTCTTTGCAGTTCGCATTCCACTTTCTTAATATATGGTTTGGTATCCCTCAGGAGACCAGTGTATATTTGTGCTACTTACCTGATTATTTTGAAGTATTCTTGTGTATTGTGTTGATATCTCCGGGTAGGAGATACACCAATGTGTTAGTGATTGGGTGATAAATAGACTTATTTTTTATAAAACAATGTGTGTTTTTTTCATCTAATCCACACTGTCGATTAAATGTGGTAAAACAAGCTGCTTTACACTCCTTCAAGATAAGCCTGAAGGCTTCTCTACACAGCTACCACTTTGGCAGCTTTCTGTGGTTATCAAAGACAACTAAAATCACCATAAGGGTTGTCTGGATTATTGCAAGGTGCATCACTTGGATAAGTGTGCGCCATATACCAAGCCAGCCACCTACACCCAGTCTCCAGGCAGGGACTGCTCCATCAGAGGGTGCCCTGAGAGCACTGTATGCAGGTAAGAGGGACTCTACAAAGAGAGATGCTTTACCCCAGCCTCCAGCAAGGCCCGCTCCATCAGAACGTGCCCAGAGAGCACTGTATGCAGAACAGAGGGAGTCTTCAAAGAGAGACGCTCTAGCCCAGCCTCCAGCAGGGACCGCTCCATCAGAGCATGCTCCAAGAGCAACTTTATTACATTTTTGAAACATGGCTATAATTTTTACACATTTTCAACAAAGCATGCACTGCTGCTGCATAGTAATAACCAATACAGTGGTGTAATCAGTTACATATGTAGCTCTTAATTTGACTTGAATCACATCTATCTATGTGTTGGTGGCAAAATACAGACAAGGAAATTGTGTGAAATTTGCAAGGAGGAGGATGTATATTTAAGCTATGGTTGCTTATTTATACATTTCAAGTATGCACAGAATAGTGCCCATATGTCAGCAGGCAAGAAGCGGGAAACATCAACAATGCCGTATATTTCAGCATTTTTGCTGCATGTTGTGAAGTCTTTCAGCCAGCTTTCAAAGCTTGGACCAACACTGCTTCTCAATGAGATGTTACACTACGTCTACCCGAAAGAAGGACAAGTGTGGTAAAGTTATGGTATTGTTTAGGTACATCTTTACCATACCACAGATTGGCCATCAGCGGAGTTATAACTAAATCGTCAGTGGTGATCAATTTGAGTGTATACAGCAGTTTATTGCAATATTGTTTTATTGTAGGGCAGGCCCAGGCCATGTGCATTAAGCTTGCACTGGAAGCTCCACATCTCCAACAATTTGCAATGTCCAAATCTCAACATACTAGCATGGGTGTAGTAAGACCTGTCTATATATTTAAGTTGGATCAACCTAAGTTTACCATTCAAATCTATGTCTTTAATCTGTTGACGACAATACGTCCATTGTTTATCAGTAATGTTGTTTCTAAGTCAAGCTTCCATTTGGCTTTTAATGATTGTAGCTCAACACCAGTCTCCTCAATCACATAATTTATACATGTATGTGATCAATTTAGCAGGGCTCGAGTTGGTAATAAAATAGGTGAGTAAATTCCATTCTGTAGGCTCAAATGGAAGTTCAGGATATACTGCACTGAATAAACATCGCAATCTATGGTATGTCAGAGTGCCCATGGATGTAGGTCTAACTCCCCCATACAATCCTCAAAGGTTTTGAAGCGGTTTTAAGTATAGAGTTCACCCATTGTGTGTAAGTCTCTGGCAAACAGCTGTCACACCATTCCTCTATCCACCATCATCTGTATCGAAGAGTTATTGGCTACGGGGAGATTCAGTGAATACACTGGCCCTCCATGCATCAACTTGTCTAATCAAGACCACACCCAAATCGTGAAGACCAGTGTGCGAATTTCACTGGCTGGGCGTTGTGGTGTTTTAATATGATTGTACACAGCGGTGAGGGGGCAGTCAGTCCTGGCTTCAGGTCTCGATGCAGGATGGGGTTGTCTCGTATTTCGGTACCAACAGTATGCAAACTGGGCCTGAGCTACGAGGTAATAAACCTCAACATTGGGGGCTGCCTTTTTTATAAGGCATAGTCAATTTATGCCAAGCAATTCTGTGCTGATGGCCCTCCCATGGCGGGTGCACCATCATAGACCTTAGTTGATCAAAGTAATCATGTATGAGAGGAATCTGAATATTTTGGAATAAAGTCAACTACCTAGTTGGAACAGGTTTCACACAGAAACCTCAGAGGGTGTTCCATGTGAACAGACTTAAGTCATACATTCAGAGAGAGTACATGGCCAGCATCATGACAATGGCAGAATAGGTCAAGGAGTGAGTCACTCCCAAATCTGCTGCACAGTGAAGAGAAAAATGGCTCAGTGGATGGGGTGCAACAGGTGGAGTGCAGGGAGGTTTTGGGATGCATTACTCACCTCTTCTTACACTACCCAAGATTGACTCCAGTCTGTGTGCATGACATGTCAAATATACATACAATGCTACCGTACAACAGTACTTTGACGGGATGGAGAGAGGGAGATTAATATTGCATAAAGACAGTGAAAACACTCCATTAACCCATAGACATTATTTCATAATACAGTTGAGATTTCTGATAATTATAAATGGATACAAAATATTTTGCTTAATGTTTAGAACAATTCCAAAATATTCAAATAGACATATATTTATAAAAGATATGTAAATTATTATCTCTATTCATACAGAATTCATGATATAAAATATCAAAATTGATCAGACAATTTACGAATAACAGACCCATGAAACCTCTTTTGCTCAACACTCATACTGAAATCCACACTCTTAAAAATGGCCCTAAACCAATAAACATCTCCAATTTATGCATGAATCTTGGAGACAGGTAGTCATAACCAGTGTGCCTTTAGTAAAATCGTTGTTGTTCCAGCGCCTAGTCAACTATTTGCTGTCTAGCCCGAAAATGTTCTGAGTGGTCTACCAGGACGATATTGCATTATTTAGTAGGTATTGCTGGAGACAAAAATTGCTAAATAGGCAGACTTCTATAGTCCAACTTGGACATCACGTAGAAAATGAAAAGATTCACCTTTTAGAGGCAAAAGTACAAGCAGTGCTTGATTGGGAAGGTTCCACAACTCAGATACAGATGAGAGCTTTTTCAGGCCTCACAGGTTACTAAAGGAAGGAAAAGTTTCTTACCTGTAATCCTAGTTCTCTTCCAAGTAAATCCTCATCAAAGTCATAAGCAATGAATTGTCCCACCCACACGCGAGATCCCGGAGCTCTTTGCAAAATAAATATATCTGTATTTGCATAAAAAAGGAGCCAGAAAAGTCTATATAGAAAACCATAGGCTCTGCGGTCATAAAAGGGCTAGATATGGCCAAATTTCATTTATTTATTTAATTATAAAAAATTCCAAATTTAATAATACAAACAGTGTTAAGTGACAAGCAATATCTGTCACAAACCTTTTTTATAATGGAAACCAAGGAAATACAGGGCGCTGTTAACACATAGGCTGCACAGCTAGCTTAGCAAACTGACACTGTGCCTTTAAGACTTCACCCTTGCTCCAGTGTCCCACGATGCACCAGGAATGACAGATCAGTTCATTTTTACGGACACAAAGATCATGAGCATAAAATCGAAATCTCTGCCTTTAACATTTTTCCGGGAGGTGGGAGGGTTGCTTATTACTTTGATGAGGATTCCCCTGGAAACGAAAAAAAAGTTACTTACATTTGGTAATGCTTTATCTAGTAAAGGTCTATCTAGCCGCAGATTCAATCAATCAATCAGGAGTTTGTTAAGCGCAACTACTAACCCGAAAGGGTCTCAAGGTGCTGTGGGAGGGTTGGGCGCACAGCTCCTAGATGATTCAAGGTGATTCGTCGAAGAGCTAGGTCTTAAGGTCCTTCAGGAACTTGGAGCGTGTTGGTGTCTCACGGAGGTGGAGAGGGAGGGTGTTCCAAGCCTTGGCCGCGAGGAAGGAGAAGGAGCGGGCTCCTGCTCTGGTCTTCTTGATTCGCGGCACTGTCGCAAAGGAGAGCTGGGCTGAGCGGAGGGATCTTTGGGGTGCGTGGAACGAGAGGCGGTGGTTCATGTAGGTGGGCCGGTGTTGTGGAGGGCTTTGTGGGAGTGGGTAAGAAGCTTGTAGGTGATTCTCTTCTTGATGGGGAGCCAGTGTAGTGCCGGCAGATGTTGGGTGATGTGGTAGTGGCGCAGTAGGTTGAGGACTAGTCTGGCGGAGGCGTTCTGGATGTGCAGCACAGCACAGCTTTCCCTTTCTATGCTCCGGCGAACCCAACGGAGAGTTAATCATCCACCCGGTGTTCCTTGCTGTAATCAATGTAGAACAACAACACTTTTTTGGGTCCCAGCGATGGAGTCTCTCCTCTTTGGAAAGGTGGGCGGAGCAAAGAAAGTTTGCAGTGTGATAGTTTGGCCGACGTGGATAGGCATTAACACCTTTAGCAGGAAAGAGGCACAGGTGCGGAGAACCAGTTTGTCTGAGAAGAAGGTGGTGTATGGAGGGTGCACAGAGAATGCCTGAAGCTCACTAACCCTCCTGGCCGATGTGATGGCCACAAAGAAGGTTGTTTTGATGCCAGGAGATGCAGAGGACAACTATGCATAAGCTTGAATGGCAAGCACATTAAAGACATTAAAACCAAATTGAGGTCCCATTGGGGCATAATTAAGGGCTTTGGAGGAAACGTGCTGAAGTCCTTTAAGGAAACGAGTCACAACTGGTGACTTAGGAAGGGTTGATCCGGCAGCCGTAAGATGGTCGATGTGCCCAAAAGAAATCCTTGAACTGTACCCAAAGCAAAGCCTTGCCGGGCCACTAATAAAGCAAACAACAACGCCTCAGATAAGAGCGCAGAGAGAGAATCAACATGTTTGGCAGTGCATCAAGCCGCAAATATGTCTTAACAGCAGGTGTTTACGGTCTTAGCGGAAGGAGGCCTGGCTACGAGAATGACTTTTCAGACTTCTGAAGAGAAGTCAAAGACTGTCAGCTGCTTCAGATCAATCTCCATGCATGAAGGCGGAGCGTGCGCAGGGTTGGGTGTAGGACCCTGCACAGTTGCTGTGACAGGCAATCCTCCAGAAAGGGCAGCCTAATTGGAGGACTGATGCTCATGCTCAAGAGTTCGGGATACCATACTCTCGGTGCCCAATCTGTAGCCACAAGAATGACTTGGGCCAATCATTCCTGATCTTCTTGAGAACTCTGGGCAGGACTTGTATTGGCGGTAAGGTGTACAGGAGGTGTGAATACCACTTGAGACGAAATGCATCTCAGAGCAAGAGCCGCCTTGGAAACTCCAGCGTGCAGAGGTGCTGACATTGCGCATTCTTGGTGGTGGCGAATAGATCTAACCAAGGCTCTACCCAGTCGCAGAAGAGACCTTCCAGCATGTCCGGAGGGCGCCGCCATTCATGATCTGAGAGGCATCGACGGCTGAGTTAGTCTGCCCTGGCGTTCAGAGAGTCTGCGAAGTGTTGGCCGTTCAGGGAAATGTCCTGACATTCCAGCCATGTCTAGAGGCGCAGAGCCTCTTGACATAGGGTCCACGACCCCACCCGGCCCGGTTTGTTGCAGTACCCCATGGCGGTGGTGTTGTCCTTAAACACCTGAAACTAGCCTTCCCTTGACAGAAGAGAAGATGGAAGAGAAGAAGGCCTTCAATGGCAAGTGGATCACTCTTAACTCCAGCAGGTTGATGTGGACCTGAGACACCGCTGGAGACCAGAGTCCTCTGATCTCCACCTCTCCCCAATGGCCACCCCAACAATGATGCATCTGTCACCCCTTTGAGTTCTGAGTGGGGGAGGGAGAAGGATCTGCCGCAGACCCAATCACGGTTTGTCAACCACCACTGCAGATCCTTAGCAATTTCCTATGATATCTGGACCAGGTTGGAGAGATTTCCCTGATTCTGCGCCCACTGAGACATCAGGTCCTACTACAGAGCCCGCATATGCCAGCAGGCATGTGTTACCTGAGGGATGTCTTGAGGCCCAGCATCCTCAGAACCAGTCTAACCGTAATCCAGGATAGAGGCTGAAACATCGGAATCACAGCCTGAATATCCTAGACTCGCAGTGTCTGAGAGGCAGTCAGGTGTGACTTTGGCACGCTGATAGTGAACCCCAAAGAATGCAGTAGGTCCACCGTAGTCTGGAGGTGTGTAATGACTGTTTGGGGTGAGCCCACCTTCAGCACCCAGTCGTCAAAGTAGTGGAAGCCTAGAACCCCATACCTCTGCCGATGGGCTGCAACATCGTCATCACTTTCGGAACACCCAAGGGGCGCTGGTAAGGCCAGGGGGGAGCAGAGCAAACTGAAAATGCTTGCGGCCCACCGTGAACTGCAAGTAACGTCTGTGGGCCGGCAATACGGGTATGTGAAAATAGGCATCCTGCAAGTCCAACACTACCATCAGCAGAAAAAAACAATATACAGTGGTAAAGGTTGTCCTTGCAAATGGGAAAAAAATCTGATCCCCGTAGAGAAAATTTCAAGGGATAGTGGTGTAATCCTTGGGGGGAATTGTGAAAAACTGACCATGGGTCTTATGGCCTTGTAAATGCATTGTTCCAAATTATTCAGTGCCTTTGATGAACTTGTTTTAAATATGCCTCATTGATTGGTCTAATTGTGCAAGGCCCTACTCCGGGCCACTGGATCACACAGTTCTGCCTTGTTTATGAAATTTCAATAAAAAGATTTCATTAAAAACCACTACCATCCAGTTTCCAGGGTCCAGAGCAGACAAGACCTCAGCCAACATGAGCATTTTGAATTTCTCTTTTTCAGGAAGTAGTTGAGAGGGCGCATGTCTAATATGGGGCAGAGGCCTCCGTCCTTTTTCGGCACCAGAAAGCAGTGGGTAGCAACCACACCTACTTCTGAAGTGGGCAGTGGGGTTCCTGTGAATAGAAGGGTGTAACCCCGCGAAACAATCTGAAGTACCCATTTCTTCAAGGTGATGGACTGCCATTGGGGCAGGCGGTGCTTAATCCTGCCATCGACCGGTTGCCCAGGATGGTGAGAGGGCATATTAAAGGGGTTTGGAGGCTGTGGTTGCTGGCAGGATGACGGACTGGGCAGTTTTCTAGGTCTCTTAGGTCCCACAGGGCTTGTGGGAACCGCACCTGCTGCCAGGAAAGGACTGGGGAGCCTATTGGCTGTGGTGGCTGGGCAAGAATGGACGCAGTTGGTAGCTCCTACCGTAGCCATGGAAGGAGTGAAAGGGAGAGTGGGGCTGGCACAGGGCCATGGAGAGTCCCAGCAATCAGGCGGTGGCTCTGCTGTCCTAAAAGCGCTTGAGTGCTAAATCTGCCTTATCGCTAAAAAAGTGAGTGCTATTGAAGGGCATCTCTATAAGGGATGCCTAGACATACCCCGAAAAGCCAGTGGACATCAACGAGGATGGGGTGATGGAGTGCCACTGATGGTGTGATCGCTCTGCCTAGTTAGTCGCAGTATCTATTCTGCAGCGTATAGTGAACTTTGCTGCATCCCTGTCATTGGCAATAGCCTGGGACAGTATGGCTCAGGCCTCCTGCGAAACCAAGGACAGCGCTTGTGCAACTAAATCCCAAACTGCGTGGGAATATTGGCCCAAGAGGCAGGCGGTCTTCACTGATCGCAGTGCAAGGCTGGTGGAAGAGAAAATCCTCTTACCAAATGTGTTCAACCTCTTGGATTCTCTATCCAGTGGTGTGGTAGGGAACATGCCAGGGTTGACTTTGGACATGGAGGCCTGAAAAACCAGACTCTCTGGGGTGGTGTTCTGGGTAAGGAAAGCTGTGTCCCAGGAGCAGGACGATGATGGTGGGCAATCGTCCTGTGCACAGGAGCCCCTGAACAGGGCTTGGCCCGTGCCCTGAGCAGGACATCAGCGAGGTCCTCATTGAAGGGAAGACTCCCTCATTGGGCCAACTCCCAATTGAAGAACCTCTGTCAAGACATTCGTCTTGACTGCCACCGAGAGCAATATAAGGCCCAGGACCTCAGCTGCCATCCTCATCACCATGGCAAATGAAGCCCCTTTCTCCATAGCCACACTAGGAGGAGAAACTACGACAGTGTTGCATAGGTGTCTAGACCACTGGCATCCGGCAGTTCCTCCAACCAGTTATCTTTGGGCTCTTCCATGGGGTCGGGATAGCCATAAGGATCCTCAGATCCACTCCAGTCGTATTCCCCACAGGACCCATCAGTAAAAAGAAGCACTGTCTCCGATCTGGAGGGTCGAGTTCCGGTTGGTGCCGGAGAAGATGTCGGGCGATGCTGGTTCGGCTCCATGTCTGAGTCAGGTATGACGATGGGGTCAGTGCTGCAGGGAATGGTGCCAGTGGAGCAGGCTACGGGGAAGGTTATGGACACGTGACCAGAGCCGATCCGGATCCAGGAACAGATCCGAAGGGCCTAACTGGCGCTGAGGATGAACTTGTCGGAGGCAATCCAGTGGGGGCACCTGCCGAGCCTGTGGTTCCCGGAGGTGCTCCAGAGGGGTTGACCCACCTAAATATGAGGAGTATGGCCTCTTAAAATTCCTTTAGCTGGGTGTGGGTCACTCTGAGAAACTCTGGGAGTTGCGGATCGGACCCAGACTCTGCAGCTGACGTGTGGGAGTGGGAACTGTATTTAGGGCATCTTTCCCATGTCTAGTCTAAGGACTTGGACTGGTGCAGTGAGCGCTCCGATTTCTCGGATTTCTTGAGTGACTTACCCGAAGATGACTTAGAGCGCGACGACGAATGACGGGAACGACTCTGCGCATGGGCCTAGGGCCTTCCCTCGTGAGCTGGAGTGACGCTGAGTCGACTGGCGTTGGGCGACCAGAAGCTTCAGGGAAAGTTCCTGAACCAGCTTAGGGTTTGTCACACAACTGTCAGGGACGGCCTTGGAGTCATGGCCCAGGCTTCAAGCACCAAAGGCAAACCTGTCAGGGGTCTGTTAGACATCTGCCTGTGACAGGATTCACAGGGTGTAAACCCCACGAGCTTTGTGGGGACATCCCTATGGCTCAAAAATAATTTTGACAAAAGGTCGAAATAGTAGTCTAAAAAAAAAATCAAGGATGTTAGAATCATTTTTGTTTTTGAATGTTGTAGCTTGATCAGTACTGTCAGAATCAGTGGGATGGGAGGAAAAGCATAGAGAAATCTCCCTGACCAGGTGATCAAAAGGGTACCCCCTCAATGGTTCCTGGTTGGTAGTATCTTGAGGCGAAGTTTGGCTCTTTTTTGTTGTCTGTAAAAAGGTCAATTTTAGGATATCGTCTGTTGTTGACAACATCTTGAAGTACTTCATTGTGATTTGATTTTATCACACGAGTCAACGTATTGGCGTGCTCATTGCCAATGCCTGGTAGATGGCCTGCTGCAATCGTTAAATTCTTTACCAACAGCCATTTCCAAACGGTCTGAGCGTCTACAGACGACTACTTTGAATGTGTTCCCCCTTGCTTGTTCAAGTAATACATTGCAGTTCTATTGTCCATCTGAACAAGAAGCAAATTTGTTTTGAAAAAAAGAATTACAAAGCCAGATGAACAGCACTTAACTTCAACAGATTGATGAGGTAGGATCTCTCTCCCTCTCTCTCCAACCGTGTTCATTGTACTTGTAGATGGTCCATATGAGCCCCCCACGCTAGAAGGAATGCATTTGTTACTATAGTTTGCGAAGGAATATCATTGTGAAAATGAACCCCTTTCAGGAGATTGTTTGCTTTGCACCAGTAAGGGAATGACTGACTACCTTGGCTGGTTAGTGTTAACGTGTCCTACCAGCTTTCTGATTTCTGGTTCCACTGATATTCAAGACGTTGTAGAGGCCTCACATGGGGTCTGGCATTTGGTGTTAAGAAAATGAATGATGCCATTGGTCCCACATGGAGGAGGAAACTAGTTCTGCAGCTGGGTGGAGTGTTCTTTTAAAACTGCAGCATTTCTGCTGGATAAATAATACTCTCTCCTCTGGCGGGAACACATTTATGAAAGTGGTGTCTAATCTCGCTCCTAAGTAGTGAATCCTTTGTACTGGAATGATTGTTGATTTATGAAAGTTGATTTTCAAACCCAGTTTCTGCAAGATGTTTGCTGCGGTTTGAAAATGTCTCTTTACTACCATCTGGAGATGATGCCTTTATCAACCAATCATTCAGACAAGAGTAAATTAAGATTTTTTGTTTTCATAGTCGGGCCACTACAGCTGCCATGCACTTTAAAAAGTGCAAGGAGCTGAGTTGAGGCTGAAAGGCAGAACTTTGAATTGGTAGAATGTTTTCTTACCATAAAGCTTAGGAATTTTCTGTGCTTCTTTATGACTGGAATGTGAAACTAAATATCTTGTAAGTCTATTGTGCACATCCAGTCCCCTTGATGTAATTGTGGGTAGATTTGGTATAAAGTTAACATCCTGAAGGAAAGGTTACTTACCTGTAATCCTAGTTCTCTTCCAGGGGCTGCAACTGTGAAGATGTGCAAAGAGAGACTGCACCTTTAAGGGCTCACAGCCCACCAGTATCCCATCATGCCCAGCAGGTGGCAGTTGCTTCAGTTCTTTTTACAGATACAGGGAAGTATCAAGTAGGGAAAGTGAACGTCCATTAATCGTCTCGGTCTCTTCCACTGGGGAGGAGGGCGGGTTGCTTATGATTTTAATGGAGATTCCCTTGGGATAGAACTAGGATTACAGGTAAGAAACCATTCCTTCTCTATCAGGGGATCTCCATTGATCATCACAAGCACCGATTAGAGTAGCAAGCCCATCCCTACAAACTGGTGCAAAAGAAAAGAGAGAACCCCTAGACTTGATTAAGCGAGTAGATTCCTCAGATAGGCCTGTCCTACTTGAGCTTCTGTTCTAGCATCAGAATCCAAACGATAGTGTTTGGTAAAAGTGTGAAAAGATCTCCAAGTACCTGCTTTACATATTTCAGGGATGTGTATGTTCTTCATTAAAGCTGCTGTAGCCGCTTTCCCTCTAATGGAATGAGCTTTAGGTGTACCAAATAGAACCTTATTTGCTTTCTGGTAGCATAATAGGATGCAAGACATTATCTGTTGGGATATAGATTGTTTAGACGTGGCTAACCCTGTACGGACCAGGTTACAGCTTACAAACAATTGGTCAGCTTTGCGGATACCCTTTGTTTTGTCTAGATAATATTTTAAGACTTGCCTGACATATAGAGAATGAAGAGTTCTTTCAGATGGAGTGGTAGAGCGCTGAAAAAAAGCAGGCAAAGAAATGGTCTGGTTAATGTGAAAATACAAAACGACTTTTGGTAAGAAGTTTGGATGAGTCATCATAACCACCTTACTGCTATAGAACACCATATATGGTTCGTGACAACATAAAGCCTGACTCTCACTAACCCTTCAAGCTAATGTAATAGCTACGAGGATAGCAGCTTTCCATGAAAGGTGCTGCAATGAAGTTTTATGGATGGGTTCAAAGGGAGCCTGCATGAGCTGTGAAAGCACTATGTTCAATTCCCAAGCAGGGGAGGGACGACGTATCAGAGGGAAAACCCTCTAAGAAGTCTTTAATAACAGGAATTTTGAAAAAAAGAGGTTTGTTAAGGACATTTTCTATAGGCAGTAATTGCAGCCAAATGAATTTTAATAGAAGAGAATTGTAAGCCTGATTTGCCAGAAAAAGCAAATATGATAAAATAGCTTCTTCTTGGCACTTATTTGGATCAAAGTTCTTGTTAGAACACCAGATACAAAATATCTTCCATTTGAAAGAATAAGCTGAACATGTTGATGGGCGCTTAGCCTCTTTCAGAATGTTCATGCATTCTTGTGGAAGGTTCAAATGTCCATATTGAACTAGCTTAGGAGCAATGCTGCCAAACTCAAAGGGAAGAGACTGGGATGAAGCATCGGACCTCAGAATTTCATGAGAAGGTCAGGTCTGCACAGCAACTTCATGTGTGGACGCCCCAACAGGTGAAGAAGGTCTATGAACCACCATTGTCGGGGTCACTCAGGAACTATCAAAATCATTCTGCCCTTGAGTAAGACAGTTTGATTATTACTGATGAAATCCGGGGAATTGGAGGAAAAGAATAGAGAAATTTACCAGATCTGCCGATCCATAGGGTATTCCCTAGTATCCCTGGTTGGTAGTACCTCAAGGTGAAGTTTGGGCATTTTTTGTTTTCTGCAGTTGCGAACAAATCTATTTGAGGGAAACCCACATGCAGAAGATGCTTTGCAAGACATTGTTGTGAAGAACCAACTCGTGGTTTTCCTGAAGAATCCTGCTCAGGGAGTCTGCTTGAACATTCTGAGCCCCTGGAAGATGGATTGCAGAGATGCTCAGGTTTCTGGCTATCAACCAATTCCAAATTGTTTGAGCTTCGTGAGACACAGCTTTGGATCTTGTTCCCCCTCGTTTGTTCAAACAGTACATTGTTGTTGTGGTGTCCATGTGAACAAAAAGGGATTTCGACTTAAAGGAGGAAGAAAAGCCTTCAGCGCTAGATGAACTGCTCGTAGCTCGAGGAGATTGGTGTGATGTAATTTCTCTCTGAGAGCAAGATCCCTGGATTTGAAGGTGACACATATGTGCTCCCCACCTAACAGAGAGGCTTCTGTTACTATGTCTGAGAGGTAATCTCCTGATGAAAGTGCATCCCATGAGGGAGATTTTTTGGTTCACACCACCATTTGAGGGACTGCTTCAGTTTGAGGGAAAGCGTAAAGTTGTCCTCCCAGTTGCCGGAGTACTGATCCCACCGATCCTCAAGACACTCTTGAAGCGGTCTCATGTGGGGCAGGCCGTTCGATATCAGAAACAGGCACGATGCCATCAAGCCTAGGAGAGATGACACTTTTCTCACTGTGCGATGAGAGGCTTTCATGAGAGAGTGACATTTCAGATGGATGGATAACAGTCTCTCCTCCAAAGGATACACTTTTGCTTGTATGGTGTCGATGGTGGCACATAAATAATGCAGAGACTGGACTGGAGAGGAAGTCGATTTGCTGTGATTGACACGCAGGCCTAATTGGTGGAGAGTAGTGATCGTATTCCGATAATGAAATTGCGCTTCCTGTTGCGTTGATGCTTTGATAAGCCAGTCGTCTAGTTAGGGATAGACAAATATCCAGAGTTTCCTGAGATGTGCAGTGACGACTGCCATGCACTTCAAAAAGGTTCTGGGGGCTGATTTGAGGCCAAAAGGAAGTACCTTGTACTGTTACTGATTGTTCCCTACTACAAATCTCAGGAATTTGTCATGTATTCTGGCTAATGGAATGTGAAAATATGCATCTTGGAGATCTATTGAGCAGAGCTAGTCTCCCTTATGGATTTGGAGATAAATTTGATGTAATGTTAACATTCTGAACTTTTCTCTCCATATCCATTTGTTGGAGAGTTTCAGATCTAGTATGGGTCTGAATTTGTTTTTTGGGGCCTTTCTTTTTCACCAGAAAATAACGATATAAATCTCAGTGCCTCGTTGGCTGGGAGGATCGATCTACACCGCTTGCTTCTGCAGAAGGATGTTCACTTCTGATCTGAGCATTTGTAGATGGTGGGTGGATGGGTTTGGTGGAATATTTGGTGGAGTGCTGGTGAAACGGAGACAATAACCATTCTGTACAATAATCAGAACCCAGGCGTCTTTTGCGATGGATTTCTACTCTGTCAGATGTTGAGAGAACACTTCCTCCTACAGGAGTGGGTAACGGAAGAGGGGAAGCAGAGGCTCATTGTTTGGAGCCTGCAGGAGCCCTTCCTGCTTGAGCAGGTTGGTAGCCAGTTCTACCTTAGGGTTGACGTCTTTGGAGCTGTTGCAAAGGTCTTTGAGGCTGCTGTTGGTGGAGACCTTGTGACCTCTGAGACGTTCGAATCCTCTACTGGTAGAAACGTCTTTCATAAGGATTGTAAGTGTGTCTACATTGTTCTTTGTGTTTTTCTAGACCCACTGCCTTTAAGATCTCCATCTCAGTCTTCATCTGAGCTATTTCATAATTGGTGTGACTGCCAAATAAGGTGTTGCCCGAGAAGGGAAGATTAACTATCCCCTGCTGAGATTCTTATTTGACGGCTGTAAGACAAAGCCAAGAATGCCATCTAAGAGCCAACCCGTGCTAGTATCCATTGGCTGCCAGTAGAGAAGAATCGGCAGCAGCACTAAAGACCAATCTTCGATCTCTCAGGAGGTCTGCAAACCGCTGCAAGGATTCCCATGAGGCTCTGTCATATCTGCCCAGTAGGGCAGATGCACTTGCTGCTTTTATGTTAGTGGAAGCTGTACCACATACCTTGCGTCCCACTAAATCAAGCTTCTTACTCTTTTTGTCTGGAGGAACTATAGATGAAGGAGTAGTAGAGCGCCCTTTTCCTGCAGCTAGGATGACCACTGCATCAGGGGGAGGATCTGAACGAAGTAACAACGGGTGCTGCTCCGGAGGTCTATACTTTTTCTAGAGCCACAACTGAGCTGATTTTTGCTGCAGCCGGTGTAAGGAACGGCTCCATGGCTGGTTCCCAAAAAACCCAAACCAGTTGTAGGAGGGGTCTGGACGCCGTCCATTGGTGAAGCGTCTCGAAGATTACTGACGTTGATGTAGTTGGGGCAGGCACAGGAATTTTCAACTTTGATGCCCCTCGCACAAGCACCTCTTGAAAGGTGTTAATGTCATCTACTGAGGAGACCCTTAACTGGTGAGAATCGGTCAGCGTTGGTGAGTATCTTCCAGAGATGAAGGAAGAAGTAGAGTAGGGAGATCTCAGTCTTGATTGTGTTCTAGACTTGGACCTGAATGCATGATGATAGTGATGCGTGTGACGAGAAGGTCATCATGAAGAGGACTGTCGAGACTGATGGTGATGCCTTGAATGCGCTTGTGCTCTTGACCGATGACGAGATCTGCAATGAGGAGATCTTGATCTTTGAGAAGAAGCAGGAGGCCTCGTCGGCAGAGGTGCTTCCACGGGTGTCTGTGGTTCTGGAAGATGTGCTGGCGAGGCAGCACGAAGAGGCACTGGCGAAGCAGGTGGAAGAGGCACTGGCGAAGTAGGTGGAAGAGGCACTTAGGGAGGTGGCAAAGGAGTACTCCTCATAGGAAGGTGGAAGAGCCCTGGTAGAAGACTGACCCTCTCCTTACTCTCGTGACGTTCTACCTTCAGATTGCGCCTGTTGCTGCCTATCCCTCTCTTCTGTCCCATGGAAGCGAATCTGCTCCCTGTCACTCAGGGTACGTGTGGAAAAGGTCCTGAAGTGTAGACATCTGTTAGGAATATGACTGTCAGGAAGGCAGATGATAAAAACATCATGTGGGTCAGATTTGGCCTTCTTTCTTCCACAGGAAGGACACTTGTCAAATAAGGATGACATTTTATTTGACAATGGAAAAACAATTCTCTCAGAAAATGACAAAAACACTTGAACAGGTGAAATCCATCGAGTAAAGTAGTTGTCAAAAACACTTCATTGATATTTTTGAGGAAAAAAAGGCAAATAGGCCAAGCTCAGTGCACCACGATCCTGTCACCAGGATCCAGAAAAAAGAAATGAGGCAACTGCCATCTGCTGGGCATGATGGGATACTGGTGGGCTGTGAGCCCTTAAAGGCGCAGTCTCTCTTTGCATATCTGCAGTTGCAGCCTTCTTCATCTTTGTCCTTTAAAAAAAAGGGTTTGTGAAAGAGATTTACATAGTCAAATAATGCAATTCCAGTTAATTTTTCCATTTTTTACATATATAGATTACCCTTTTTCAAATGCAATCTGAAAATATCGACCAATATAGCCTTCTTATAGGCTGCAAAACATTACTGTCTTAAGTTTCTCTCCAGGCCATATTGAAGAAAGGCGAACACCTCCTCTGAAGACGATATACTGCAAAGCAGTGCACCAGGATCCTCGCACGTGGGTGGGACGATTCAGTGCTTATAATTATCAATTGAGATTCCCTGAGAGAGAACCAGATCATCTTCATATATAATCAGAACAGTCTCTAGAAATCTCAGTCTTTGCCAAAATTTGTAGTCAAAACTAGAGCACTTAAGCTGGCCCCACCTTCTGCACAAAAGTGAATGGCTCATCAGAATTAGCTTCTTGTGCACAGCAATATAGAAAGCACTAGTCAATTCCATTATAAATTGGTCCATACTAAAGACTGGAGAACTTGTAGCCTGTTTCTAATCTCCCTTCCTTTCAAACATAAGAGACAGCGGTAGTGACGAAGCTTCACAACATATGTCAACATACACCTCTCTGGCTGAAGTAGCCTTGCTCAAACCTTTGACACCTGCTAAGAACCCTAGACAATAGATAGGCATTAGCTCAGCTATTCTAGCCATTTCTTGGGTTGTCAACAGTGTTTTACATAAGAGACTCTACTATCCTGCTCAGCAATCTAATGGGCAATGTGCTGCTTTTCCTGAAAATGGAATGAGCCCTTCCCCAATGCCATACTGGTCAATAATGGCACACGCAGCAACAATGAGAAACCATTAAAATGTGGCGCCACCAGGTCTAAATCCTCACCATATTCAATTTTAATGATTGTATTTCCCCTCTGGTGTCAAGAGGTTAAACGTGGGTTGCCAATGATGTACTATGCTGATGATACACATCTTTTATTTAATGTAAAGGGAACAAATGATGTTAAAGCCTCTCAAAACACCTCTCTAAGATACAATATAATTGGTCTAAAACATTTGTAAGATATTGTGTGTGGACATCAACATTTAAATGGTGGGTTTATTTTGATTTCATACTTTTTCATTTCCTCTCTCTAGCTAGGTTGCATTTGTGTTCTATTTGTCATGTCTATCCCTTTTTCTCTGTTTTCAGTTATTTCCTTTATATTCTTTTGTTACACACATCATACTGTGCCATGCTTATCTTCAATTGTTAGATATTTTTTGTTTTTATAAATGAATGTAATAAAAAATTAATTAGTTATGCTTTAAAGACTTCAAAACTGAATGCCTAACACAGGTTCATACACAGGACAACCAAAGTCTTTATTCTTCACCGGCACCACATTATGATTTTCACCTTCTCCCCAGTCACATCACCCTGGGGAAACTCCACTACTCCTTAAAAATACTCGCTCCGCTGTGCAACGCAATACAAAGGGCACGCCGAATTCAGAGAATGTCTCTCCTTTTTGTGGCAGAACCAATCCTCCACAGTAAACTACGCTATTACTTCATTGAGTCAGCAATCCCATCAAATAATGGTCGTCACTCGTTCACAGCCCTGGCACCAAACACCTAGAACATCCTTCCCACATACATTCAACTGTAGCGAGACCTTGTTATGGCAGCAAACTCCACCCGCTAACAGTTACTTATTCCGTTCCCTACGCAAATAAAATGGGAATTTACTAACTCCCTTTACCACACCACAGCCATTGTTTCCAGTTTTGTAAAGTGTTTTGTCACCCACAAGAACAGGGGTCTCTAACCTTTTCTGTAACAAGAGTGTAGTAATGAAGCACTACAATTATCAAGGTAGGTAAAACGTAGAGTTTATTCGCAGGCAGAGACTGCGCAGGAGCCACAACGAGCAAGACAAAATCCAACTGAACAAAAGAGAACACAGCCAGGAGTATTCTAAATTCTTTATGGAATGCACACATGCAAAGGGAATAATGAGCTGTGAGCATTCCAACAGGACTAAAGCGTAACCACACACCACTACATTATCCTTTTGTTTTTTTAGACAAACATCAAAAACAAGGGAAAATACAAGAATCAACCAAAGGAGCAAGGAAAGAAGAAAGAACAGCAAGAGAACACCAGGGAAAGAGAGAAAAGAAACAAAGAAGAGGCAAGACAAGAAAAGAGCAAGGAACAAAAGAAGAAACTGAAGGGAAGAACAGAAAGCAGAAAAGAAAGGAGAAAGAGAAAAGGTTTTCGAAGGAACAAGCGAAACCTCAAAGGAATAGAGCGGCGAGGGTTTCGATGAAACTAACGAAACCTCACAGGAACTGAGCGTCAACGGTTGCTTCTACGCAGCTCAGTAGGTACACGCATAAGTAAATCAAAACTATTAACATTAAGCAAATCGGAACCAATACCATTAAGTGAATCAGCCAAATGGTCACACATTTGCTTGGGGTTGACTTGACCACTAACTTTAACAACACATGACATGTTCCACCAATTCTTGTTGTTGACCCTAATGGCATTCCCAAACACCTTGTCCACAACCATGGGGTCAGAGTATTTCACATTCCCCTTTTTGCAATGAACTGGGATCTTGATGCGTACCACCTCACCAACAGCAACCTTCATCGGGACATACCTTTTCCGAGAATCAAAATAATTCCTTTGACGTTGCTGTGCTTTATCAACATTCTCTCTGACAATCTCATCCACACCCTCAATAGCATCCAACTTCACCCACCTGGACATCTAGCCTGGGCACAACTTTAAAGAAGGCTTTCTTCCCCTCAACAATTCAAAGGGTGAGACTTTGGTTGAGGAATGTGGAGTGGTGCGGTAAAACCACAACATGGAACGCACAGCATTCTGTACAACACATTTACTCGCAATGTCCCATTACACACAATTGTTCAACACCCTATTCATACGTTCCACCAGGCCATTCGTTTGTGGGTGGTAAAGTGAGCTTCTACAGTGGGAAATACCACCTTGCACCAATAATTCTTGACATTCCTGACTGACAAACTGCACCCCATTGTCAGTCACAATGGAGGTGGGAAAACCTTCCCGCAAAAACCTCTTTCAGGAAATCAAAAGATTCTTGGAATTAGGTCCACCTAAAAACCGAACCTCAGGCCACTTAGAATAGTAGTCGATAACAACCACAGCATAGTGAGAACTGGGGGCGGGGGGGGGGGATAAAAGGTTAATGGTCCCACCAAATCAATACCAACCTTCTCCTAAGGCCTAGACAGAAGTTCAATGGGAAGTAGGGGCGGTGTCCCAACTTTAAAGCTTTTCTCCGCATTCAAACACACCACACACTCGCTCACAAAAACATCGACATCCTTATTCATAAAAGGCCACCAGAAAGCTTCACGCAATCTGCGTTTTGTAAGTGTTTTTCCCAAATGCCAGTCATGAGCAAACAAGATCAACCTTGGCCTCAGCTGTTCAGGAGGAATCAATCTACCTCCACGCATCAAAATTCCATCCTCAACAGAAAGCTCAAGAGCCACTTTCACAAAAGTTTGGAGTGAATAAGGTAAGTTTTTCTTCTTGGGCCAACCACAGCTCATACACTTCAAGGCATGACCCAGAACCGCATCTTTGTCTAGTTTGTTCCTCCACTCCTCCTCACTGACGGCACACATGTCACGCAAATCAATGGAGGCAATGAAGCAATTATCCTGGTCCTCGTCTTCCTCTACACCAGTGTAATCTTCAGCAACTGGGAACCTTGAGAAAAATCCGACCTACCATTTTTGTTACCAGGCAAATAAGAGACCTCAAAATCATACTGCAATAACTTTGTAGACAATCTGGCAATCCTTGGTGAGTGTTCTTTGATTTTATTCCCAGAAAGGATGGAAACTAAAGGGCTGTGATCAGTACGCAGTACAAAATTATTGCCCCAAATGTAGGAATTAAACTTCCTAATGGCCCACCAGCAGGCAAGGAGTTCTCTCTCTATCACAGGAAAATTCACTTTCGAACCTCTCAAGACTC
The DNA here is from genome assembly GCA_963921515.1 of Calotriton arnoldi. Taxonomy (NCBI): domain Eukaryota; kingdom Metazoa; phylum Chordata; class Amphibia; order Caudata; family Salamandridae; genus Calotriton; species Calotriton arnoldi. The sequence continues at coordinate 871,044 of CAWUFW010002651.1, read as the reverse complement.
TAGAGGCATACCCCAAGGTACTCTCCACCCCCACTTTGGATTGTGTGAGGATGGCGCCCAGACCAACACCACTGGTGTAAACAGTGATGGTACACCTGACATTAGGATCAAAATGTTTCAAAATGTTGGGACCAACCAACTGAGTTTTCACCCATTTAAACACCTCCTGACAGCGTTCATCCCAAACAAAAGCTACTCTTCTTCAACATGTTGGTAAGGGGTTGAACTCTAGAAGCATAGTCAGGCACACATATTGAATAGAATTCGCAAAGACCAATGAAAGATTTCAACCCAACCTTGTCCGTAGGTGCAACACTGTAAACAATAGCCTTCACCAGACCAGGTCCAGGCTCCACCCCATGTTCAGACAAGACATGTCCCAAATACACCACCTTTTTCTCTAGAAAAAGACACTTCTCCTTCTTGAGGACAACACCCCTTTCTTGTATAATGTCTAGGACTTTGAAAAGAGACTCATCATGCTTCTCCTTGGATTCACCATAAATCAACACATTGTCCTGAAACACAGCAACACCTTTGATACCCATTAACAAGTGACACATGACCCTCTGAAAGACTGCCGCCGCGGAGGCAAGCCCAAAGGTATCCTACAATACTGGAAAGTCCCAATGGGAGACACAAAAGCAATGAGATGTCTAGAAGAAGGCTCCAAAACAACCTGGTGGTAAGCCGAAGCGAGATCTAATTTACTAAACCACTTCGACCCATTAATCATAGTCAATAACTCCAAAATCTTGGGGAGTGGGTGAGAGTCAACCCAAATGTTTTTGTTGAGACTGCGCAAGTCAACGCAAATACACAGATCTCCATTGTTTTTCTAGCGACAACCAATGGAGAAAGCCACAAGGACGACTCAACTGGCTCTATAATGCCTTACTGACACAAATCATTTAATTTGTGCACAAGACGATCTCTCACGCTAAACGGGACACTCCTCAGTCTGTGTTTGACAGGAATAGTATCCTCCTTAACCTTAATCTGATGTGTGAACCCCTTAACCTGTCCCAAACATTCCCCAAAAACTAAAGGAAAACGTTGTAACACATTTTGAGTATAATTAGAAGAACACGCTATAGAAACCTGTTCCTTATTTCCCGGCCTGAGAATCATCTGAAAAAGCCCTTGGTGAAACCACCCCAGAATAGACAAACCTTTGATGGCCACATAGACTTTACCAAGAATCTTCCTTCCCTTAAACACCAAGATGTCCTAAAAAAACAGCCAACTCTATCTTCTGACCTTCATACGAGACAGGCACCCTGTCAGGTGGTTCCAAAGGACGGTCACCCCACGTTTCCTCAAACAATTCCTGGGTGATCATGGTAATTCTCATGCCAGAATCCACCAAAAGACGCACTTGCTTGTCACCAATCCCAATTTAGACATAGGGATCAACACATTCGGAAGTGTCACCTACAATGACAGACTCATCACTCACCACCATCACCATGTCTCTCAGTTCGCCACAGAAGGAGAACTGGCCTGGCCTTTGCTAACTCGACGAACACTCCCACGCTTGCTACGTTGGTATACTTTAGCAAAACGACCAAACTTGCCACAAGTCCTACATGAGACACTCTTTGCAGGACACCCTCTAATCCCCCTTGACATGAGAAGGGTTACCACACCTGAAACACACATTGGGTTGCTCGAAAAAACTGCTTTCATTTCGTGGCGAAAAATTTGGCTTAAAGTCTTTTGCTCTAACTGCCCCTACATGCTCATTCGATTTGTCCTCCAACTCTTTGACAGATGTTTCAGAAAGCTCAATGCTTTTCGCAGTGCCAATTGTTTCTTCAAGAGATGGACTGTCCATAGATAAATTTCTGTTGGATAGTCTTATCCGAACACTTACAAATGTACTGATCTCTGACTAATTGTTCAGTGAACGCTTCAAATTGACAGTCTGCACTCAATCTTTCAGGGCAGAAACAAAAGCGTCAACATCTTCATCTGATCTTTGATCCCTTTTAAAGAACTTATGCCTGATGACAACTAAGCTTGGCATAACATTGAAACGTAACTCTAATTTTTTAACAGCTTCTACAAATTCATCAATTTCCACATCACCTTGAACTCGTACCAACGGAGGCAGGTGTTTAAAAACTGATCTTCCTTCAAAACCTAGCGAGTGCAACAGTAGACATTTTCTTCTTTCAGCCCTCTAACGAGAAGCACCTAAGCTCCCAAATACGTTACAAACGCATCATACCAGTTCTTCCAAATAATGGGTGGGTTACCAGGCACTTCGATAAAAGGGGGTGGTGGAGAAACAGACTGCATGGTGAGGGGGCAGCAAGAAGTCAGAGAGATAAGCAAAGTACAAGCCGAGGAAATAAAAATAAACTAAGCAAAAATTGGAACAAATAGAATGTAAGTGTGCAAAGTGTGCGTCTGACCTTGTGATCGCACGTACGTCACTTGCTGGACACGGAGCGTCAGTAAACGTAGTGCCTGCTCCAGTCTAGACGATAAGCCTGGATCGAAAATGGCGTTCCTTCACAACGTGCTGCGTGCAGTAGCGTCAAACTGTGCGCCTGACCTTGACCAAACCAGGGTGCCTGACCCCGTGAAGGCATTGCCGAACGTTGGGCTGCTGCTGCTTAAACGGCCGTGATGTCTGTGCGCGTGCACATGACCGTAGCTTACAAACAGCGTGAAGCCACTCCCTCCGAGCTGCAAAAACGGCGAGCTGCAGCTACCAAGTGCCTCCGTGACTTTGCTCGAAACAATAGTGTCAAGAACATCCCCGTAGAACGAGTTGAACAGCAGGGGAGGCAGCGCTTACAAGACGAGGCATCCGAAGTCTACTGTTGGTACTGCAGTCCTCTGCCAATCGTCGCCATCATAATTGTGGTAATGAAGCACTATAATTATCAAGGTAGGTAAAACGTAGAGTTTATTCGCAGGCAGAGACTGCGCAGCAGCCACAACGAGCAAGACAAAATCCAACTGACCGAAAGAGAACACAGCCAGGAATATTCCAAATTCTCTATGGAATGCACACGTGCAAAAGGAATAATGAGCTGTGAGCATTCCAACAGGACTAAAGAGTAACCACTACAAAGAGCTAATTACGTTACCCAAAAATTATTCTGAGCGGGGGCATGGCTTGGCTCCAGCCAAAATGACCGCACACTAAGAGGGCTTTGAGCAGCTGAACTGTGAATCTCTACCATGCGTCTATTAATCTGCTCTTGTCTGCAGCACGATGAGCACCTTGGCACGCAATGACGGCTTGAAGCCCAGTGCTGGTTTTTGGTGACTTCCCCAGAGGCCAGAACAGCCAGTTGATCGCCCGGCGGCGTCGGCCAGGAGGGCCGTGTGGAGGCAGCAGCCGCTGTCGGCATGCGCTGCCAAACTGCCATTCAGCCGGCTGACACCGGGGGCCCCTGGTACGGAGGTGATGTGAGTAGGGGCTTGTCGCTGTACTTTCCCCTTGCCTCCCGACTGGTTGCATCTTGACTCCACTCCTTGTGAAGATCTGGAGAGGCCGCGCGGGCCTACAGCTGAGCTGAGTGACAGTTGGGGCCTGAGACTCGGCCGTGCACACAGCAGTGAGTAGCAGCCTGTGTACTGGGGCCTTGGGCACACTGGGGGACCGAACGACCAGTATACCATGGCGCGAACGGAGGCACACCATCGCTCTCGCCTCCCAGCTGCATTGTGGAACTGCCTTCCCTGGGAAGCGTGGGCCTCCGGCTGGAGAGAACATTGGGCGCAGCTGTGGGAGAGGCCGCGTGAGGTTTACTGAGGTCGGGGACCCCTCGTCGGAGGGATCGGTGTTTCAGGCCAACTCAGGCCCTGGCTTGGGTGATTGCGAGGACTCCCCCGCTCCCTGGAATATTGTGCTTGAGGAGCGGTGGCCGCTGGGCCGCAGACCCTGTCCCTTCTCCTTCATAAGTGCCTGCGAGGTGGTGAGGCATTCCTCGAGGGGCCCTTGGGGCTCAGGGGGCAGGTATACAGGGCTCTCTGCCGGCGGATTCATCCTCCTTGCCTGCCTCTGCCCTGCGTCACCTCCCCCAGGATGGGAGCCACACACACTTGGTTTTGGCTCGGCATGGCCATGAGGTTCCCCACGTACAGTTAGGGTGGGAATCGGTCTACAGGACAGCTGAACACCAGAACTGGGAGGACAGCGCCGGGTGTCCCTTGGGGGCCTGGCCGATGCTGAGGTGATTTGAGGCTCCACTAGGGGGAGCCTCTGCCCTCCCGGATGCGGATTGTCTATAGGTGAGCCGCCTGCAAGCCAGCAACTACAGAGACTGCCTCGCTCATCGCAGGGGTCCCAGTGGCTTCTTGGGGATATGGGGAGGCCTAGGGGTTCGGCGCCAACTCAAGCCAACAAAATGGACAAATATAAATATCCAAGCCAGCCCCTGGGGCAACTGGTCCAGGACTGGGTCCGGTGGACACAGCGGAGCCCTCCTTCAGCGCCATCATGGCAGCCATTATGGCAGCCATTAGGGATCTCAAGAACACTATTGCGCCAACACTTGATTCTATGAATAGCAATGTCAACCTCCTCCGGGCCAACATTCCAAAGATCTCAGAAAAAGTGACAGTGGCTGAATCCCACATTAACCTGTTGCAATCCAAGTCCACAACGCTGGAGGAGCAGGTGCAGCACCTTACGAGGCAGCAGACGGTCATGGAGGCCAAGCTGGAAAATCAAGAAGGCAGGGCTCGCCAAAATAACATTAGGGTGGTGGGGGTCCCCGAGGGCCCCAGCGTTGACCTATTCCTCGAGAATCTTATATTTAATACCCTGTGCCCCAAACGCACATCAAACCTCTTTTCTATAGAGCAAGCCCACAGGGCACTGGTCCCGCCGGCGAAACCGGGCCGCCCCCGCAGACAACTATAGCCAGGATACACAACTACCGTGATATAGACGCTATTCTGCAAGCAACCCGCTTTCATGGTGACTTGGCGTACGAGAACACCACAATACGTTTCTTCCCTGATTTCACCTTGCAGGTGCAGTGCCAGCGCCACAGCTTTGAGGAAGTTAAGAGAATGATGTGTGCCAAAGAACTGAAATACATGATGCTATACCCGGCGAGGCTGGAAGTGGTGGTGGACGGAAAGTCATGGCTCTTTGCTACTCCCAAGGAGGCGTGGAGTGGCTGGAGGGCTGGCGCACTCCCGGCCATCGGTCACAGAGGGAGGCGGAGAAAGGGCACCTGACTGGCACACGAGGAGAAGCGCGGCCGGAACTCGGAGAGAAGCAGGCAGAAGAAGGGACTCAGACAAACCGGGAGTGATTCGACCCAATGAATCTGCAGCGACAATATGCTGAAATGCCGAGCTCGACGTCTTGTTGACAAATGTGGCGATGCTGGTAGGTGACTGTATGCTATAAAGCAGGTGCATAGAGTGCCAGCCCGGGGATGGGATGGAGGTCTAGCAATGTTATGCAGTGATGGGTAAGACATAGATACCGATATTACTGACTTGGGCTGGAGCACCAGGGGTGCACCAGTTCGGCCCGTTGAGGCGGTGCCAGCCAACCCTAGTTAGTCGTACGATACAGTTAGGGTGACATGCACTCTGGATGTTTGGGTGGTGGGCAGTCTTGAGCCTGCTGTGCAGGGTAGCAGGGTTAGGGAGGGTGTTGGGAGTTTTTTGAATTCTAAAATACAGTTCTACACTCGGTTTACTCATTTCAGGGTGCATGCAACTGATGAGAATGCAGGCAGTGGGGAGACACACGACAGGACACAAGATGGAATACAACACAACAGGCCTACTCCTGGGGGGGGGAGGATACCTACCCACCACCAACCTTTACGCTTATGACAGAGCAGGGACAGCGGGGGCTGACCATATGGACGTGGAACGTGAACATTCTGGGCAGCAAAAGTAAGCACACATTAGTACTGTAATACCTGCACAGATTGGCTTTGGACTTGTTACTACTCTAAGAAACACACCTCTGAGGTAATCATTACAAGGCCCTTGACCGTTTTGGTTACACGTTAGTAGATCCTGCTTAGGAGATCAGTGCCGTTCAGCCTCCACTGCACGTGGCACAACCCTCAGAGCCGCTAGGCAGCCCCGTCAGAGACATGGGAGGGCCTTACACTGAATATCTGCTCGGCGTATATACCACCTAGACTCCATGCCACAATACTGCCAGACGTTAGTTCTCTCATTTTGGAGATGCCCTCAGGGATTCCTGTGTTGGGAGGGGACATGAGTGCCGCCCTGGAGCCAGCGATTGACAGAATGAGCAGGGCGGCTGCACAGGGAGATGCGGGACCTCTGCGGCCCTTTGTGATGGCATTGGGCCTGGTGGCAGTTTCTTCCGCCTTGATTATATTTTTACACAACACACCTGTGCGGGTGGCTTTAGGGCGGCAAAACACGATGCCAGAGGCATCTCTGACCACTCCCCGATCAAGGTCCTGCTGAGTGGACCATTACTAGACTTTTCACTGCCCCCACGAATCGACCCGTGGTACCTCCGCGACAGGAGAATCAAGGGAAAGTTGAGGAAGGGTGCGAAGACCTACTTTCAGGAGAACCAGGGGACGGTGGCATCGGACTCCGTACTTTGGGAGGCATTTAAAACTGTTATGTGCGGGCAGGCCCAAGCCCTGATAGGGGGCAAGAAAAAAGAAGCCAGGCTTGAATGTGAGGCAATAGAATGTGATATTGCTGTTTTGGAGGAGAGGCCACTGACTGAGAACACAACAGTCCTTAGTCACCAGTTACCCCTGCGTCAGCAAGATCTTAGGGCGCTGGCAGAGAATAGGGCGCGTAGCCACGCTCTAGCGATGCAGCGTTGCCTGTACAATATAGGGGACAAGGCCAGTAAGCTGCTGGGCTGGTTGGACAAAAGAGACAGGGTCCATTCCTGGGTACCTGCAATACTAGATAAGGCAAATGTGTTGCAGGCGACAAGCGCTGCAATTGCAGATGCCTTCGCAGCCTACCATGAGGGCCTGTACACTCTTGCAACGACTAAAATAGAGGCTGACTGTGCAGACTTCCTCAGAGATATCGCACTCCAGACACTAGCGGGGGACGCAAGTGAGACTTTAGAGGCTGACCTGACGGAAGAAGAGGTAGCAGCGGCCATACGGGACTTCCAGTCTGGAAATGCGGCCGGGCTCAACATCCTGCCAATAGAATTGTACAAGGGGATGACGGACAAGGTTGCCAAACCTATGATGGCCATGTTCCAGGCAGTACATGAGGAGGGATGTCTGCCGCAGGATCAGCGGATAGCCACCATAGCCATAATACTCAAGGAGGGTAAGCCACTGACAGACTGTGGCTGCTACCGACCCATATCATTGCTACGCAGTAATCACCACCATCGTTTAGCCTGACCAGTTGGATTTCATGCCCCATAGGAGTACCCGCCTCAACCTGCGACGCCTTTACTGCATGCTCCACATGACCAGCACGCCCGAGCAAGACAAGCTGCACTACTGTCTCTGGATGCCAAAGTGGCATTTGATAGTATTGAACAGAACTACATTTTTGCTACACTTGCCAGGCTGGGCTTTGGCCCAATATTTTGTGAATGGGTCAGGCTTCTGTATCAGGCGTCGCTGGCCAGGGTTGAGAGTCAATGGTGCAACGCTCCGTGTCTTTGCCCTGCATAGGGTAACTCAGCAGGGATGCCCCCTCTCACCCATGATCTTTGCACTGGTGCTCGAACCTCTGGCAGCCAGGGTTCGCCAAGACCCGTAGATATGGGGAGTGCGGGCGGACAGAGGCTGGGAGGAACATATCTCCCTCTATGCTGACAATATCCTACTGTACGTCACTCAGCCTTCCCTCTCCGTCGCCCGAATACTGCAGATCTTCCACATCTTCAGGGGCTACTGCATTAACTGGGCCAAGTCAGTGGTCTTCCCATTGTTGGGGGAGGCACTGAGAGTCCTTTCTGACTGCACAGCACCAGTGGTGCTAGAGAGGTTCCAATATCTGGGGATATATGTCACTCGTGACCTGCAGGAGTTCCTGCGCAGGAGCGTCCTTCCTCAACCAGAGAGGCTCCGTGGCGATGTGGTCCACTGGTGAACTCTGCAGTTTTCACGTACGGGCAGCTCTAAACAAGATGATGGCCCACCCACGCCTTTTGTACGTGCTCCAAAACACGCCATTCAAAGTTCCACCGGAGTTCTTCCGGAAGATCGAGCACAAAGTTAGACTCTTACTCTGGAATTGTGGCTCCTCGCGAATTGCGCTGAAAAATCTCCAGAGGGGGGCCTACGACGGTGGCCTGGCGGTCCCTGACATCCTGAAGTATTATTGGGCAGCACAGCTCTTACGGATAAATGATTGGGTATTCTCAGACTGACAGGAACCGGCATACAGAGTAAATAGAGATGCCATGAGCAATGGCAGCCATGAGAAGAACCTGTATTGTAGAAAACGGGAGCGCGACCTGCCAGTGCACACTCAGACGGTGGTTAGGACGTGGAGGGAGGCTACAGCCCATCTGGGTTGGAAGAGTCAGCTCACCAACTTGATACCATTATGGTGTAGCGACCTGCTACAAGAGGTTGAGACCCTGGAGGGATTCCCGAGATGGGAGTTAATAGGTATAGAACACCTAGGGGACATCTGGAGAGGCCAGACTTTTATACATTTCAAAGACCTTTGCCCGGAATACGAGTTGTAGGAAACAGAATGGTATGGCTACTTCTGATTGGGCCATGCTCTCCGGAAACATATCTTAGAGGGTGAACAATTGTCAGAGGCATCGCCGCTGGAGGACTATTTACTTATGGAGCCTATACCCGACAAGGGGATCTCTATAATATATAGGAAACTAGTCAACAACTCCCCTGATCCACTGGGGGCGTTGAGGGTCTCTTGGGCGGCAGACCTAGGTGACACAGACAATGAAGAGTGGGTGGACGTCATACAGAGCTCACAGGAAATAGCGATTCGGGCCTGGTTCCAGCTTGTGCAACTTAGAATTCTGCACCAGTCTTACTACTCTAGGACTCTGATGTACAGGATAGGCAGAGCACATTGCCTCTGGGGGTGCAGGCAGGAGGGCACATTTTTCCATATCCTTTGGGAATGTCCAGTGATACAGAAATATTGGCGAGGGGTCACAGGAGTAATGTCTCGGGTCTTATCCTTGGAAGTTGCAATGAATGTCAAATGGCTCCTTTTAATGATCACAGGGGAGGAAGTCTTGCCCCAGTACCACAAAATTTGGTTGGCGCTGGCAGCTGCTGTGGCCAAGCGTACTATAGCATGGGCGTGGGCTAAGGCGGCACTTCAGTCTATTGAGGATTAGGAGTCGGCCCTCGATTGGTGCCAGAGGGCGGAAGAAATAATTTTACCACAGCAGGAGTTGCCCCAAGAAATGGGAGAGTGTGTGGGAAGCCTGGCGCGCCTTTAGGGGTATGAGTGGGAGGCGGGTGAGGTTGGGGAGGAGGGCTGAGTAGGCTGCCAGGTTGGGTTGCTGGAGACATGCTCTACGTACTGACACAGGTCGTAAAAGAGCCATCCTTGAAGTGTATTTATCCTTTGTCTTTAAGAAGTGGATTTTTCCTGCTGTAAATGGTGTATGATATTCTGATTTTGCTCCATGTACATGCTGTCTGATGACTACTATTTTAATAAAAAGAGTTTAAAAAACAAATGTATCCTGAGCTACCAGTATTATTCGTGTTGTAATAGTGACCACATCAGACAAGGGGCAACGCTATGCAAGATTACCAGCAATAATCACTTCAGCGTATCAGGTAGGGTTGCTAGCAGCAATGTAAAATAGGGGTTGTCAATTTAGAAAGCCTTTACATAGGTAATACTTAGCAGCCATAGCTGCAATGCTCATGGAACCAAGGTAATATCAGTAATAAGTCTCCCCACTGCCACATGATTTATCCTTCAAATATCAGCTTTAAAAATATTTTGGAAATCCAGCCATTTTTCTCCAAACATCATCTTATGAGTTCTGAAGATAAAAGCATTTTCTCCTCGAATACACATTTTGCAATTTTGGTTTAAATATATTCAGCCAATCAAAAGCTTCTAATTTAGCAGGCTGGTTTGCACACAGGAGAGCTACTCAGTGTTAGCTGGAGAACTACCAGTAGCTCATGAGCTACTCATTGGAGAAGCCTGCACTAGAATATACTGTTTTACAGAAAAAGATTTAATATTTGGAAAATTTCCGGTGCCTCAGTATTACGTGCTGTCACTCCAGTGACTAAGTGCAAAGTTATATATTGAACCACATTTAAATGAACCTATCAACTCAACATATGGTTAGCCGATCAAAAGTGTCAAACTAAATACGATGTACCTAGAGACTTTACTTTATGCATTTCCTTTGTACTCTCCTTGCTGGGCTTCGCCCTTCTGGTACGCTGAAAATTCAATAAAATGTGTTGTTAAAAAAAAAAGTGTCAAACTAAAAATGTAGACTGTCATTTAGACAAATGACTTCAAAGAGGACACACGAACTGGGATTTTGTGGAATTAAATCCTTTTAAAATGGCACTGAGATTTTAAGGATTTGTTTACCAACAGTAGGATAGAGTTAGGACTCCTAGGTAGTTGTGCCCATTCCCTCTTCCTGAGCCAAAGGATGCCACTGAGGTGAAAGATGAGCGGAACCCTTCCTTGAAAATAAAAGAAAATGGGATGAATACAGTACTTGAGTTAATCTCAGCCACTGGTAATTACTTGGTCCACATCCCAATTCATCGTTTTTTGCTCACCATGCCACCTCAGATTAGACTCAGCAATATACAAGTCAGTCTTGATCCGAGCCCAAACTGCCAAGCCAAGTGCTCTCTGAACCGGAACACAAGCAACCCAAGAGCACGATCAAGCCTGATTTGCATATGGCTGGGTTCAAACTGAGGTAGCACAGTGGGCAAATGAGCGATGGGTTGGAATGAATGCTACCCCGAGAAGTTGCCAGTGGTTAGACTTCTTGCAAGCATCCTCCCATCACCTTTTGTGTGTTTGATAGGCCCTTTCTTGAGGCACTCCATGTCTGGTTGCTTACCTGTTGGAGCGTGCTGGAGTGGTGGTGTGATGGAGGGATGTGGGGGTTGGGTATGTCACCATGAAAGGTGACCATGCTCATGAGTGCTTGGAAGAGAAGCAGCACCCACATTCTCTGGTTAACGGATCTGCTCTATATCGTCTACATTATCAATGACCAGCGTGCGTGCGTGCCACCTCATCAGTTGTCCATGATCCAATGGCATGATTTAAAAGTTTGATACAGTCGTAATTTAAAAAAAAACTTTATTCTCACTGACTGCTTCTTCACAACAGTTGGTGAATGATATCAAACTGCTCCTTAGTCCAGCTCATATAGTTGCGTCTGCGAACCTACCACCGAAACCAGCTACTATTCCAGAACTCCTGTATTTTGTAACCTACTCCTTTTTTAGCACTTTAGATATGCAATCCTTATGTATACCATTGCTGCTGTGACAGTCACTGAGAAAACATTTAGCCTTTCTTTGACTCGCTTGTAGTCCTGATGAAAAAGTTATTTACCTTTGGTAAAAAACAAGTTACTTACCTGTACACTGTGGTTCTCCACTATTGACATCTTTCATAGATTCACATGCTTGAATCTTCCCAGTCGTCATGGTGGGAGTCTCACGGTATCTTTTACAGCAGTATGGAAAGAAGTACATAGAAACCAATGCAAAAGGAATAGAATTTTTGTAAACCCATTGTCCTCTTTACAAGGTCCAAACTTCAGCCAATGAGACGCCAGCCCTGAGACCACAAGCCCCTGCAGAGCCACCATACCTCAGATTTCGAGCACAAGTATGAGTCGCAGTTAAGCGTCATGAGGTAAAAGTGGCCAGCCTTAAACGGGGAGGTGGGCGGGCCGCATGTGAATCTATGAAAGATGTCAATACTGGAGAACCACAGTGTACAGGTAAGTAACTTGTTTTTTTTTCCAGTATTGAATGTTTCATAGATTTTCATGCTTGAATCAGAATAGTAAGCAGTACAGGACCCTCCCAGAAAAGCGTTTGAAGGCATTGACACTTTCTTTCCTAAAGCCGAAAATGTTATAAATCCCTATTATAGAAATAGAGTCTGCATGTCAAAATGTAAAGAAAATTTATAGTGAAACACATTTAGAAAAAGTTCTTATCTATATAATAACATACCCAAGTATCCATATTATATATCAAAACAAAGACCAGCGCGATTCCTTCAAGCACCGGAATCGGACACAACGACAAAGGTATTTCCTCCAAATTATTTTATTAGCATGTTTTCGAGGGCTATTACGCGTTTCGGCAGGATCCCCTGCCTTGATCACACAATGAGCCAAATTCCCACATTGCAGTTTATGTGTGCTTCCTCCACCCCGTGATGCAGAAAAACATAGACAAAAGACTACATAATACAAAACAGTTCATTGCTAGTACATTCATATTTCTTAATTTAAAGCATACACAATGTTTGCATGATAACTTTATGAATACATGCTCTGGTGCCTTGTTAGCACTGTGATTAAGTGTATATACTTACATATCACTATGGGTCATGTATTAACACAGAAAAATTTCTTTTTTTCTTTTTTCTTTTTTATAACTTCAATTAACTTTATTGTGCCTTTTATATAAGCCCAATCGGAGTGTTGCAATAGTTGAAGAGAAAGGAGGAGAAAGATGCTATTGGACACCATTTTGTATCTCAGTAATGTGGGTTTTTGACAATCACTGGATGTTCTTACTCTGAGTGATCTAATTTCTCCCTTTAGAAAAGCAAATGCTGTGCAAACAGGCTAGATACAATGCGATTACCATGGGATATAAAGTGCAAGTGCAAGATCTCATTGATTTGACTCTGAAATCTGATGTTCATCATTATAATGTGCAAATACGGCAATTCTGTGCAACCACGCAATATATTAACATAGCTGCCATACGAAATAAAGTGCAAGTGCACAATATCATTGGTTTGACTCCAAGACCTAATATTTGTCTTTATACAGTGCAAATACAGAAATCATGTGCAAAGAGAGTATCCTTGCCTGGAGGGAGCAAAGGCGATGAGTAATTGGTTTGATTTTCGAAAATGACTTTGTCCTTTCAATGTAAAATCTCAAGTAGCGTCTGACATCTAGCGTGTGGAGAGACCTTTTGCCGGAGAGGATGGCTCCTTGAAGTACATTGGCAATATATTAGGCTCATTTAGATGGAACGAACTTGGGACCTTCTGTATGAATTTCGGATTTTTCCTCAGTACCACCTTGTCCTTTTTGAATTGGATAAAGGATTCCAAGATTGAGAAGGCTTGGATTTCGCTTACTCTCCTGGCTGATGTCAATGCCAGCAATAGTGCAGTCTTCCAGGATACAAATTTAATGTCTGTCCTGTGGATAGGTTTGAATGGTGACCTCATCAGTTGAGCAAGGACTGTATTTAATTGCCAGGAAATCACTGGACGCTTTATTGGCAGAAACAGCCCCTTCATGAATTCCTTCATCACTCTGGAAGACCAAAGCGATATATATGTCCGGGCTTTCTCCGGCATCTCGAGATTGCCGCTAAGTGCACTTTTACTGAGGAATGGGCCATACCCACTCTTGCTAACTGTAGCAAATATGGTAGTATCTGATCCGGTGTTGATTGTAATGGATGTATCGAGTGATCTATGCACCAATGGCAGAATCTCTTCCATTTCGCGGCATACGTTTTATTAGTGCTAGTTGTCCTTGAGTGACTCAGGATGTTTCGACAATCTTGTGAAATGTTCAGGGATTCAAATTTCTGGTTATGAGGTTCCAGGCGGACAAATTTAGAGTCGATCCGTCGGTGATTCAACTCCCATTCGTGGCATTGACTTGAGGACCTGCTGAGCGAGTCTACCCACGTGTTGTGGCCTCCGGGAACATGCTCCACTTGAAGAGCGATGCTGTGTTTTAGAAGCCACTGCCAGATTTCCAGAGCTTGAGAGGATAGTATTTGCGATCTCATTCCTCCCTGCTTGAGCAGATAAAACATTGTGGTAGTGTTGTCCGTTCTCACTAGAACCGCGGATTCTTGGCAGAAAGGCGTGTAACCCTAAGAAGACCCCCTTCAGCTCTAAAGAACTGATGTGCATCAGAGCCTCTGGAGCATTCCATTGTCCCCGAATCCCCAATTCTTGGAGATGTGTCCCTTACCCCTGTAGGGATGCGTCTGTAGACATTACGAAACTGGGAGTTCGAGGCTCGAAGACTAGTCCTGTAGATATATTTTCTCTTGTCTTGCAACATGACAGGGCTTTTCGAATTTCTAGAGTGATAGTAATGAGATCCTCGCATGAGCCCTGAACTTGGATCCACTGTATATCTAGTTGTTTTTGAAGCTGCTTCATGTGTAGCCGGCAGTTTGGGATCAGTGGAATGCACGAGGAAAGCATCCCCAACAAGGATTTGTATATTCTCACTGAAACAGACTTTTCCCCCTGTATTAGCGATGTCATCTTTAATAATTTTTGGATGCATTCCTCCGAAAGGTAGACCTTTGCACTCTTTGTGTCCAGTACTGCGCCTAGAAACTTCAGGGATCGCGATGGTATGAGGGAGGATTTTTCCACATTTACCTAGCGTCTTGAAGAGCTGCCGACAAACCCTAGAGGAGTTTTCTGCAGAGTGGTATGTAGGTCCTTTTACTAGCCAGTCATCGAGATATGGATAGACTTGGTGTCCTTGTTGAGTAAAGAACGCTGCTATTGGCGCCATACACTTTGTATACACCCTTGGCGCTGACCGGAGACCAAAAGGCAGCACCTTGAATTGATAGTGGCACCCCGCCACCTCGAACCTTAGAAATCATCAATGTTTGACATGAATGGGGATGTGAAAATAAGCGTCCAGGAGATCTAGCGATGTCATAAAGTCTCCTTTGTTGATCATTCAGAGAATCTCCTGCAACAATAGCATCCTGAAGGGTTGTTTCTTTGATATATTTGTTCAAACCCCTGAGAGCCATTACCTGGCTCCGTTTGGTTCTCTGCTTCTTTTATATTAGAAAGAAGTTTGAGTAGAAACCCTTTCCGCAATGTTGCTGTGGAACCTCTTCTATCGCTCCTTTTAGAAAGAGGTTCAAAATCTCTTGTTTTAATAAGGCTAGATGTTGATGTTTTCTCGAGAAGGGAGGGAGTCCAGGAGGTTTCTGGATGAACTCCAGGGTGTGTCCCTGCTGAATAATGTCCAACACCCATTTGTGCGTAGTTATCTTTAGCCATTGATGGTAATACCCAGACAGGTAGTGATTCTGCTGAGGTTTGTGTTGTACGAGTTGGGTGGTGCAATCAAAATGTTACTGACGTCTGGAGTTGTCCTGTGACTTTCCTATTGTAGGAGCACGCCTCCGGGCTGTCTGCTGGTAGAGCACATTAGACGCCCGAAACTGTTGCTGGCCTGCATACTGGTGATCTCCCTGTTGTTGGTAAGGTTGGTATCTGTAGGACTGAAAGGAAGGTTTTTGACCCCTTCCTCTACCTCCTCGAAAAGACTGAAAACAATGTTGTTGGAGAGTTCCTAGGGAACGTGCTGACTCCCTATCAGCCTTTATACCCTGCAGTGCATCGTCAATATGATTCCTGAAGAGATTTTCTCTGTCGAATGGCATGTCCACGATTTTTGCCTGAATCTCCGGGTGGAAGGAGGTAGCCTTCAGTCAACCCTGCCAGCGTTGGACAATTGCTCCTGCCATTTGTCTGAATGCCACTGACGAGATATCCATCGCTGTATCGATCATCTCTGAGACTGCTCTAGCACCCTCTTGCAAGATCTGTGTAGCCTCTTCTTTTATATCTCCAGGGAGATGGTCCAGAAAAGGTGCCAAGTCGGACCACATCTGGCGGTCATAACGTCCTAAGATGGTTAATGCATTTGACGCCTTGATGGAAGTGGCCACCCTTACTGCAAATTGATTCCCTGTACCATCCATCCTTCTACCATCCTTATTGGGAGGAGCGGAGCACGGAGCCGCAGGGTTTCTGAAGCGCCTTTGGGCTGCTTGCATGACTACCGAGACATGCCAGAGAAGACTCTGGGGCTTTATATTTTTTGTCTATTCTTGGAATCAATGCGGTTACTTAAGCTGGAGGTTTCATAAGCTTTAGTCCCTCTTCCCAAATGTAGTTCACCAGTGGGATGGCTCTTATAGACTTCTAGTGGAATCTTTAAATTCATATAGAAAACATTCCGCTTGTTTTAGAGGAAGAGGCAGGTCAAACCTCTTTGAGGCTCGTTCCAACAGTTCGTGGAAACCCCCAATGTCCTCCAGTGGGGAATAAGCTGGGGAAGGTGACAGAGATGGTGAGGATGGCGCAACGTAATCGTCCCATTCTGTACCCGCAGGAACTACGTCGTACACCAACTCTCGTTCCTCTGGTTGGTCTTCCAAATCACTCTTGATATAATCTTCTCTAATGGCTATTACTCTAGGAGCTAGACAAATGGGGTTGGAGAGGGTCTATTGTGTTGTCTGTACACTATCTGATGAACTTACTCTATATTTAGTAGAACATCGTTTTGGTGGAGTGTTTGTGGGCACATAACCTCCAAACAAGAATTTGGAGGCTCTGAAGGTTGGGGTGCAGAACTTGTCTCTGCAACTGCAAAAGGATATCTACCCAGTGGAGGAGACGTAGTGGCGGGCACAGGGAGAGACTTATCAGGTCCACAAACCACACCCTTTTTTGGCCAATCTGGGGCTAGCAAACTTACTTGCCTCCAGTCGCAGAATTTCTTCCTTGCACCGTGAGGAATTGAGGGTATTTGAGTAAATGCGTAGTAAAGCAGAAAGTTCCAGCTCAAGCGAAACGTGTCCCCCAGTGCTCCCTGCAATGGATACTGGAGGGTACAGAACATTGGGCAGTGAGTGTTGTTGCAGTGCTGGACTACCTTGGGATGAAGTCTCTACTCATGATGGGTAAGATGGCCCAACTGAGGCTGTCCGCTCAAACATTCAGCTTTCCGGCCAGGTGGTTGATTACCAACCAGGTGTGATCTTGCGCCCAGGTTCAGACCCACAGAACCTCACAATAGAGAATATGCAACCCTACACCCCTCTGCTTGTTAATGTACCACATTACGGTCAAATTGCCCATCAAGATTTGGACAGCCTAACCGTGAAGGGACGGCAGGAAGGCTCTGAGTACCAGCCAAATTACCATTGAGTTCCAGCAGATTTATATGCAACATCTGGTCCTCTGGAGACCAAAGACCTCTGATCTCTAGATCTTGCAGATGGGCTCCCGACCCTAAAGGGGAAGGATCTGTCATCAGTGCAGACACTTCTGGTAGGGGTAGGAATTGATTCCCTTGTGCTAAATTACCTTCCATGCTCCACCACCTCAAATCCGCCGCTGTATCCCTGGAAATCATTATGCAAGACGGACGATCTCCACCATGCTGGGATCACTGCTTGTGGATGCACCACTTGAGGGCCCTTGTGCCAGCATTCATGAGAATGCAGGGAGCTAGCAGACTTAGTGGAGGGGGCATAGGTCGAGGTGCCGATCCTGATGCCGGAGTCGGAGCAAGTATACCTGGGGAAGCAGCAAGGAATGGAGTGAAAGGTGCTGAAAGCTATGTGTCAGCAGCGTCCCGAAGGCATACCCCATAGGACCCATGGGACCTGAAGGCGCACCAGAGGGCATCATGGCCCTACAAAAGACATCAAACATGCAGGATCCGTTGCAGGACCAGAGAATTCAGGGTGTGAATGACTGGACTGGGGCATTGGTGTCGGTGCCAAAGGAGGTAGCGGTTCCAGGATCAGTGCTAAGTCCGAGGGAGCCGCTGAGTTTGGATCTTCTGTGGGAGGTTCCATACGCTCTGGTTACAAAGAAAAGTCTTACGGTGTGGGGGAGAGCTTCAGGACTTACCTTTGGAAGTGTGGCGTCGCTCAAATTCGTGTTGATGCTCCTTATTATGTTTTCTTTGTGACGACTTAGATAACAGCAGCAACTACATTATTCTCAATCATGGTCTGGACTTCCGCTTGGTGCGATGGTCGCCACAGGCTCAGACCATGAACAGCTTGGCCTCCCGTTCCTTGATGGCCTTGGGCAGCAAACTCCGGCAGGAGCTGTATGCCTTAATGCCGTGGTCCAACCCCAAGCAACAAAGACAGATGTCTAAAGGAGGATTCTTCTTCCTGTCCTTTTAGACTGTAAAGAAGACAAACACTTGCTTCTCAATCATGCTAAATTTATACCGAAATTCCTTCTATGTACCCAGCCTAGTCCCATTAGATAGTTACACTACTATCTCATGTTTGAGAGTAAACATCTGCGTTTTTAGGCCCAACCAATATATAAGGTATGTCCCTGAATACTCAGAAATGTGGCTTCTAGTCTATGCATAGCATGTGATCTACAGCTCACATGCCTCGAACGGAAAATGCTACTTACCCAGTATGCATCTGTTCTTGGCATGTAGAGCTGTAGAGTCACATGCGCCCACCCACCTCCCCGGTTACCTGTACCTGTTCCAGTACTATCTTACTTAGATACTTACACATGGACATCTCTATTCTACTTTTACTAACTCCATTCTCACCCTCTGCGGGAAAACAATCTAACAATGGAGTCAATGCCCATGTGCACTATCACTGAAAGGAGGAGTCACCTACCTCATGACTGGAAAAGACTTCTTCGAACAAAAAAACATGCAAACATCCGGACCCAACACTAGGTAGCGGACTTATGCATAGCATGTGATCTACAGCTCACATGCCTCGAACACGTATTTTCTCTGAACCATGAACCAATGAGACTCATCTTCTCATGTTTGAAGGCAATGTTATGAATGGTGATCTTGAAAGGAAAAATGGTAGGGCTATACGGTGCAAATCGTGCATGTCTAGTGGTGGATCTACAGTGGTGAAGATTTTACTACTAGGAAAGCTGTCAGGGTTCTGCCGTCAGGAAAACTGACATCGTCGACCTCGAAATGAGGTAGGGATGCAAAAGTTGGCGGACATGGCATCTGCCAATTTTTGACGGATGCCTTGTGAATGCCAACTTGAATTTAAATACTTGTTCCAATGGGAAAAAGGTGAAAACAGATGGTTTCCTACCGAAGGTGCACAGTTTAAAAGAGAGCGTGTTTTTTAAGGATTTCCTTTGGCACAAATAATTATTTGTAAATGCTGTAAGTTGTTATCGGGGGAATCACCTTACAACAGGAACTGAGCTTCAGAAGCACTCCATACTGAGATTCAGTGGCTTGTTCTGTGAGAAAGAAAAAAGTACATCGGGACTGTGCACAGTGTAAGATGAGAAGGAAGTTATGCAGGCCATGCCAAGAAATGGGCATCTATACAACACTGAGAAAACAGTGAGATCTTCTCACACAGGGGACAGTTAGGAGAATGCACCAGATGTCAAATTGCCAGCACAGCCTTGCTCCTACCTTCCTTGGATGGTGCTGGGCTCGCAGCTCTTCTTGCAGTGAGTTCAATTGCTCTACCATAGCCCTGCTTTCTTGACGGAGAAGGTCAAACTCTGTCTGCGCAATGGTCTGCCGGTAGGTTTGCTAGAGTGTGGGGTATAAACAGAGAGGAAATGTGAGGCCCAAGAATGATAAGGATGGTATGCTTTACTGTCCAGGTAAAAGAATACTCTACTTATCTGCCACAACGGTTCCCCATTGAGGGCATCTTCTCTAGTTGTTATGATTGTTAACATTGATGGAGAATCTTACATCTCAGATCACATTTTTTTCATGGAATAAACATACATAATTGGGTAGAAGAGAAATGCTTTCTATGCGGTCTCGGAGACAAAAACACACACCTCATTCAAAAAGGATATTTAGGAAGGAGCAGCTTTTGAATCCATAGAAGCAAGGTCCTGATGCAAGGATTACCTCCTGCTCAAAATATAACTAATAATATGTAGAGGGTTAGTCACTGTTGTCTGGCTCTCCCACAGGTAAATCCATTAACGCCTTCCACTCATAATAAAGCTATTACAAATCCTAATCCCTCCCTCTATTGTGAGGTTTAAGATAATATCACCCTGACCACAGGCGGACTAAAGCTACTCGAAGATGGCAAGCTACAATACACAGAATAGCACTTCAATAACATAGCATCTCAGCTAGAGAACAATGTCTAATGAAAGATAACCTTTCCCTCTCCCTTGCAGGAACTTGAATGCATTTACATACTTTCAAAATAGAATGCGGAGGAAATGGTTAATACTTCTTCACCTAAAAAGGTGCTTTAGGACAAACTGCTCTGCTAGAGAAACCCCACTGAGGTTAGTGTCTAAAACATTTTGCAAAAAGCATTCACTGACTACTTGGAGGCAGCTTTGCAAATCTCACAAGAAAGTTACTTTAGAGTTTTGCATTTGAAAGACTAGCCACATGTAGAATGGTCATATTTTTGAATTTCTGGACGCTTTTCTGCAGCACAAAAGAAACCTCTCATACTATACCAAAAAATAACTCAAATATATTGATGTCCAGTTCACAGGCATTTTCACTTGCTATGTCTAAGCATCCACAAAAAAAAGGCTTTTCTATTCTACAAGATTTACAGACAGAGGATCTCCCCTTCTAAATGGCTACATGTCATATGGTCTAGGCGTCCACAACTGATGTGCAGGACCTTGGCCCCTGCGTTCACACCTGCTGTATAAGGTGACAGCATTGTCTTTCAGCATTAGCAGAAGTTCCCTCCCAGTTCCTTGAGGTCACAACAGAAATACTATCTTGAGTGCCATGATCCATGGTGTGAGGTTTGAGTTCTCTATTTTCTATAGGTTTACGATGAAGGAATCCACAATGTAAGCCCTCACAAGAGAGACTTCTCTCAATTATATCCCTTGAAGAAGGGCTGCTGCTGTCATGAAAGGAAACCAAATTACCTCTTTCTTGCTGGGCTTCCTACAAGTGAAGTGTTAGATAAAAATGCATGGCAGTGTCCTCCTAATCCGATGATCACTCACTCACTTTGAAAGAAGCGACATCCTAATCCTACAGCAAATCAGTGAATAACTCGAACAGCGAAAAGCAACATTAGGCCTAAAAGCGTATAAAGATGCTTGCTTTGCACCAAGCATGTGATTCAAAGCACTGGGTAGGCAAGCCTAGAGAAGTTTAAGTTAGTGATGATGTGGTGACTTATCTTAGCGGTATGGTGACTTTTTTGTAGGTAGGCCTCAGACCCCTTCCTCCATGTGCATGTCATGCAGCAAGGTAGCAGAGCACCTGTGCACAGGACGGGCTTGCTACAAACGTGCTGCCAGGGAAAGACACAAGATGAGGGGCAACCTTAGCTCCATGAAGTAACTTGGCACTATTCAATATCTTAGTCACCTATCCTGACAATGAGACTAGGCATCGCCACCTGTTACGCGAGTAGTTAAATGATCCGGTCGACTAATCTGGTCTCACCTCTGGCCGCCCATCCCTTCCTCAGTGGGTAAGTGGTCTATTTGCTGAATCACGCCTGAGCTCAAAAAGGAACACTTGCTCGCCATGCAAGCAGAAAGAAGTGGAGAAGGGCTCTTCAGAGGAAGCTTTAGCCGTGCTCAAGAACCAGCTGAGAATATATGACGTCTATCTTAACACTGCCAAACCTTGCCTTTGTTGCCACCAAGCTTACAATCTCAAATATCCTTACCCATGGAAAAATTTGCGGTAATATGTACTTTTCAGTTACCCCCACCAGCTGTATCAAAATCACAAACCTTTGCCAAAGCAGTGCGATAATCTGACCTCTATATTGATAAGATTAGTTTAATTTATTAGACCATTATCATGCTCAGGTGCAGGCCTATAGCAACTCTCCCTTTTCAGTCAAGGAAGCCTTCAGCAGTTTGGGTCACTTGTCAACTTTTGATGACTTTCGCCGAGCTTAGCTGGGTACCCCAACAAGCCCTGCCCTATTGACTTACTAACTTACTAAGGTTCCTGGCTCCTACTTTCATTCCTCTATTGTGAGAGTCTATTAACACCTCACTATCTGAAGGAATAGTGCCCAATCAATGCTAATAAAGTATGGTTACCCCTTTCTTCAAGAAGGCTAATCTGAAAACTTACAGACCATCAAGCTTTTCCCTGCTTTTTCTACGATCATGGAGCGATACTTCAGTGAGTGGCTTTCTGGCAAACCTTATACGCCCTCAACTGGACTCAAGTAGGCATTTGTGCTAGACATAGCACAGAGACTATTCTTTTGGCCATTCTTGAAGACCTAAATAAAATCTTAGGTCCCTCCTTACATCTATAGGATGGTGAGACCTCTAAGCCAGAGCAGAAAAGTATAGCAGTAAGAATCGTTCTCATCACTACCTTGTTCAAATAGAACTATTTCATCATTTATATTAGCTGATATCACCTAAAGGTTGCACAGCTTGTGGGCTTGAAGCTTGCTAACTCTAGAGGCTGGTGTAATGGCCAGAGATATTCTGATACTCATAAACAGAGGGGCCGATTCCGATCTCGGTCGGAAGCTCTCCGAACGGGATCCGGCCGGGAAAAATACGAGCCGAGCGCCTTTTCTCCGACCGACTCGTACAGCTGTCCGTCCGAGCGAGTACGATGCGATCGTACGCGTTGTTTCCGACCGTCTCGTTTCCGGCTCCGAACCGCTCCGACCGACTCGCACGGACACGATTCGCACCACGCAATGGAGGCGTTACCCGACCGAGCCAGTACGATGCGCGCTTCGAACAGCCCGACCGACTCGTACCGTCCGGCTCAGGAAAACTGTCGGAGCCGTACTTCGGGGGTCCGTGTCGGACCCCCCTTCACCCGTAGCCGCACGAGTCGCACACAGGGGGGACCCATGGGTCCCCCCTACACATGCATGTACGGTGCGTGTCGTACGACCGGCTCCCATTGACTTCAATGGGAATCCGACCGACTCGAGTCCGGCAGCATGCGGGCGCATCGTACTCGCTCGGTCGGACTGCGGGAGTCCGGCTCGGTCGGAAATCTCTCCGGATCCGGCTCGGTCGGAGAGTTTTCCGACCCAGATCGGAATCGGCCCCAGAATAGAAAAGCAAGCTCATTTCTCAAGTCCAAAAGTGGGTAAACCAGCAGAATTAGTAGGAAACAGGTGAGAACCCTGCCATGCAAACACGTTGCACATGGATGTCTGACCCACTGTCTTAGTTTTGGAGTTAAAATGCAGTATTGCTTTTCAAATGAGTGGATAGATCTCCAGATGATTGCCTTGTAGCTCTCAAACACTGAGTCATTTTTCATATGAGCAGCAGTTTCACAGGCAGGTAAACGCTGAATATTAGGATAGCTGGATTCCATTAGTCTAGCCATGGATTGCTTCGAGGATGGTAACTCCAAGCCACCATATCCGTAATCAACAAATCAGTTGTTTTGATTTACAAACATCTTTGGATTTATTAAGGCATTACGTCAAAGTTAATTTCGACTGCATTAAGGAATCCTTCCACTGCGGAAGTTGGATTTAGGAATAATGAATGCCACAAAAAAATCTGATTTAATTGGAGGCTATTGAGTGGCACATGGTGGCAGTTCTCTATCACCTCAGCTCCCACACCTATTGCCCACTTAACAGTCCGGAAACACGTAAAACTAGTAGTAGCTGTAAGGATGATAAATGCATGGACATCTATGTGGAATAGACTACCCAGGACATGAGCCTCTGGAAACTGTTGATGTCGAAAATGAAGACGGGAAATAAAATTGCTGCACTCCATTTGAGTCCATTACCATGAGGAAATGCTATCCTGTGATTTAGACAGTGAGGAGAGAGTGTCCATGGACACGTCTAAAGGCGCTGGAAGGTGGATGCGGTCAACATCCTGAAGGGTAGTATAGGCTGGAAAGTATCATATTTGGTGGTTGTGTTGTGGTAGGAAGAAGGAACAATAAATGCCCAGGCAACTGTAAGACCTGGTGAGCCTGCAGCTGAGGAATACAAAGCGGATGACAGACTGGTGAAGGCACTCTTCCCTTCCAACCCGAACCTCAGGTTCTTGAATCTTCTACAGCCTGGTGGATCAAACTCCCTTGAACTAAAGGGCAAAAAGCAACAAAGAATGGCAGGGGAGAGCTGTCTCTGCAGTAACAAAACCTAGCAGTGGATAGAATGTAGGACTGGCTTGAATGGCTGCTAAAGTTGAGAGATCTTATGACAGAGATACACCGGGGGCTACAGAGCCTTCAAAGTTAGAGATACACCGAGGACGTTTGCTGGCAGGCAGTAGTGAAGAGGAGGCATTTTATCAGCGTGACCAAAGGCAAAGCACCAGCAGAGCCCTGAATAGAAAAGAGGTAAGCAGCCATATTGAAGTTAGAAGTTTTATCCTAGGATTATTATATGGTGTGGTTGTGTGACCTCACTGTGCAATAAAGACACAACCCCGTATCAGGTCAAGTCAGGTTTGCTTGTAAATCCTTAGTTCAGTTCTAGGTGCCTGTGGCTCAGAGCAGTTAGACTTTAAGGAACAAATGTAAAGCATTAAGAAGTAGCAAAACAGTTGAAGAAGAAGAAAATGCAAAACAATAAAAACTCGATACTAATTTATAAAAATAGGTTGTATCTTTATCTTTAAGTTGACAACTCAAAGTCAAAAATCAACCGGCCAGAAGGTTCCTGAGGTTCCAAAGAAACAATAAATGACTGTTTCACTAAATGCAATAAATCTTTGTAATCTACCGCGTTCGCGGTTTATGGTTAGCCACAACAAACAACTTGAAAACAGCTATATGGGCACTCTTGGGGGTGCCACCTCCGATAGGGAGCCAGTCACAGGGACCAGTCAGTTCCAGGGGGACAGTTACCTGTCAGAATAAGCAGTCTCCAGTCCAGTTCTGAGTCCATGGGCAAACCGCTGTAGTAGTCAATGGA
Source organism: Calotriton arnoldi (assembly GCA_963921515.1). Lineage (NCBI taxonomy): Eukaryota > Metazoa > Chordata > Amphibia > Caudata > Salamandridae > Calotriton > Calotriton arnoldi. The sequence continues at coordinate 846,196 of CAWUFW010002651.1, read as the reverse complement.
GTGGTTCTGATGCAAGGGATACAGGATACTAAAGATGCTCAAGGATGCTGAGCCGGTGTCCGGGTTTGTCCTGTGGCCATCCCTTGGTTGCCAAGCACAGAGGGATGACTTTGACCGCAGGGGTCGATATCCCACAAAATCTGGGTGAAGCCCAGCACAAAACCAGTTGCACCCAATGTGCATGGTTTCCCTGGTGTAGGTAACCTTGTTCCCCGGGCATCCACGGGTGGGGTTGCTCTCCAACCTTATGTCCTCTAAGGAAATTCTTCGGGGTTCTCGGGGAAGGGTCCTTGTCCTGCAAAACTGCAACTTCTCCATTGACTTCCATTGGGCATGCAGCTGTGTTCCCACTCTGCACACAGCCTCAGTGGGGTTCCTGGGTACTTACCTTGGGTGGTTCCTTGTGTCCCTGGCTCCTCTGGGTCTTCTGGTCCAAGTCTCGTCCTCCTTTGAAGTTCGCATTCCACTTTCTTAGTATATGGGTTGGTCTCCCCTTGGATGACCACTGCATTTTGCACAACTTAACATATTTTATTTGAAGTATTTCGGTGTATGGTGTTTAGATCTCCGGGTAGGAGATATATCAATGTGTTAGTGAGTTTTGTGCAATAAATAAAAGCATTTTTATATAAACACTGTGTGGTTCTTTTTCATTTAGCTTACAATAGAAGATTAAACTGGTGAAACAAGTTGCTTAACACCCCTTCAATATAAGCCTGTAAGCTGCTCTCCACGACTTTGAGAGCTTTCTATGGTTATCAAAGAGCACTAAAATACCCCGCATAAATTGGCACGTACGTACCCATCATCTGCAGATATTTGCCCTAGATGCCAGAACTCAGAAGCTACTTTTTTACACATGGTCTGGTCATGTTCTCAACTTACGTCATTCTGGGGAGAGGTCTCGGAAACAATGTGATCTATGCTATCGTATGTCCTTGCGATTCCATTTACATCGGACAAACCCAACAAAAGATCAAAGCACGGATTCTCCAGCACTGTAGTCGCATTAGATGTGGCATACAAGGAGCACCGTTGGTTGAACATTTTTCAAACATGAGTCACAGTCCCGATGAATTGCGTTGGATAGTACTAGAGAGAGTCTCCTTGGGCCCAAGGGAGGTAATATTGGTGCAATTTTGAATTTGAGGAATGTAAATGGATGTCCCTTCTGGACTCCATCATGAATGGTCTCAATGAATCAGAAATCAGTCATGCTCAATTTGCCTGTCTATCCGTGGAATAATATACATGTATTTTTCTGTCATCTGAATATACACTGAGCCAATCTAATTTTAGACTTAATTTGGCTCTTTGTCACTTTTCACCTCAAAAATAATGTTGTGATATGTTAAGTTTCTTACTTACTCCTTTCCTCGTCTATATAGACGCAGTGTACCATATCACACGTGACCATAATCATGCAGAAAGGCTTTTATCTAACCATCTATGTCATTTTTTAAAATACCATCATGCTTTCCTGTACATTACATGTACTCATGTATTTTATGAACCATGTGCATGCCAATATCTGAATACGATACAATGTCTCAATATCCACATGGTAAATAGATGCAGTTCCTGTATTCCACATATACCCATGCAACTCATGAACCCTCTGCATGTTAATTTCTGAACACGATACTATAACAAAGCTATATAATAATTTTTTGAGGAATAATCTGTTAACTACAAATATATGTTGATCTGCTGAATCACCCGTTTTTAATACCATCTAAGCCGGGGTCCTATTTACACATGACACCAATTTAACTTGCTTTTAACTTTTTTAGTCACATTTTTGGAGATTCAAGTCTGTCTTTAGTGGCTCCACCATGCAATGTCAGCACTTAGCGCCTGCACGCATTGCTTTGTCATGCGTTATCCATGCTTCTATTTAAGCCAGTAACATCTAGCCCTCCGTGTCGTTAGTTCACACGGACTTCTATACTGAACAGCGGTGAGTTATTAGCCAGCGTGTCTCTCTTCAACCTCTTGACAGTTTCCCTGTTCTGTCGGTAATTTAATACCCTGTTATCCTATTCTGTTTTGGTTTTTAGACGCACTGGAAACTTTAATGTTCCATGCCTTTCTTCAACGCAGGTAATTAACTCTGCCTGATGCGGTCTTTTCTCTTAAAATAAGCTACAGTTTTGCATTTACGTACTTAGATTTGGGTTGCACTTTAATTTACTTTGATAGACATTCAAGCACCTTCACTTGGTTTCTTTGTGAGTACTGACCTCCAAGTTGGTCTTTGGCGCTCTTTATGGAGTAGGAGTATACAGTATTCTTAGTAGACACTGTATATATCTTTTTTCTATGTTACTCAGTTTAATAACCTTCAGGTTCTGACAATGTTGTGGCCCGTTTCGGTGCCTTTCTACCGGCTTATGGAACTCTAATTAATGCGATATATGCGCGTAATGAATGAAAGGGTGTTGTATTTATTCTTGATGCACGAACGCACGCTTTTCATTTTCTATGCGCGTAGTAGTATGGTGGTTCACTTTCATTCCTGCATGTTCTCTTTTTAAAGTATGAGTTGTTAGCCGTTCCATTAGGTCTCCTATGTTGACATCTACTCTTTCAGTGAGTGTTGTTAGTCTTTTCTTTAGGGCTCGTTTAGCAAGAGGAAGATTCTAGAACATTGATTGTACACATTACCTTCACAGGTGCTGTCTCTTTTTTCGGTTATTTGAAGCCTTTAGGCTCCCGCATAACTTCAGCCTTCTACCTGAGGCGTCTTATGGTAAATTCTACCATCACTAATTTTTTAGATATTATGCTAGATCTACGTGACTTTTCTCTAAGTCATTTTTATGTTTTTTCCTAGATTCCCCCTTCCCTCCCTCACATCACAGTCCTGATGAAGACCCCGGCATAAGGATTGAAATAGCCTACATACACTTTGGGGTCGAAACGTCGACATTTTGTTCTAAAGCCAGTATTAACACCAGGGATTTAGTACTGTGTTAATTATAATCATGGCCATACAGATCTTTATTGTATATATTTGTGACTGATAGGCTTGATTAAGGAGCCCTTTGTCTTTCAAATTTTATTATTGTGTTTGATGCAAACTACTTTCTCTAAGTCACTACCCCCACCTCACTCGAGTCACTATCACTACACCCTCCCTTCCCCTTCTTTTCCCTTTTCCCATCTAGGGATATCATTGTATATTATATGATATGAATCAGGTCAATAATAGACCAATGCTTAGTGTGAATAAAACACTATAAGCTACAATTACTTTATGTCTCATTTTGTTTAATATATGTGTGTTATATTTTTGGTTAAAAGTTTTGTTGAATTTCTGGGACCATTTCCCTTATGTACTGTCTGTCACCCAGGTCCCAGAGACTATTATTGGGTTTACCCTTCTTAGGTAACTCGGAAATATTAACAGCAGCAACGGGAACTCCAATTGCAGCCCAGGGTGCACATTTCCTGCTCGGCATTACGAAACGTAATGCATGCCGCAAGAATCTCAATAAGTTTCTAGACTTAGCGCTGGTGTTAGACTTGGCGTGTTTCCCCTGAGTTTTTGCTTTCTGACCTCCCGGTGTTTGACTCCTTTTGTGCTGGCTTAGTGTTTTTGCGCACTTTTGTCACTGCTGATCAGTGGTAAAGTGCAAGTGCTCCTGTGGTAAAATGTGTTATGGATGGGTGTTTCCATGATTGGCCTATTTGATTTATGTGTCAGTCCCTAGTAAAGTGCACTGAGTGTGCCAGGGCCTGTAAATCAAATGCGGTTAGTGGGCTGCAGCACTGGCGTGTGCCACCCACACAAACAGCCCGTAAATGTAACTCTGGCCTGCCATTGCAGAGCCTGTGTGCAGTCTGGTACTGCCATGCCGACTTGGCAAGTGCACCCACTTGCCAGGCCCTAACCTTCCCTTTTCTTACATGTCAGTCACCCCTAAGGTAGGCCCAAGGTACCCCTGTGGGCAGGGTGCAGTGTATGCGAAAGGTAGGACATGCCCTGGTGTGTGTGGCATGTCCTGATAGTGAATTACTGCCAATTTCGTTTTTCACTATTGCAAGGCTACCTGTTCCCCATAGGAGAGAATGGGGAGTTTGTTTATAACATCTTATAAACATAACTGGCCCTGGGAACTACTGACGACGCCTGCTGACACCGCCACCGAGCCGCTGCTCGCACCGCTACCTGTGGGTACCGCACTCTGTACCGCCTCACTTCGCGACGACGCCTTGGTATCCCCGACGCCGCCGCTCCACGCCGAAAATCGACACTGCTGCTTGCACCGTGGTTCGGGGGCATCGCTCGTAAAGCTACACGACGCACCGCCCTCATCCCACACCGCAGCCTTGGCCTACCGACGCCGGCGCGTCGACTCCAGTTCGTCAGCCAACGACAGCGCTTCAGCAACGACGACGCCACCGCTGCTTGCACCGTGACCTGCCAGCACCGCGACGAGCACCGCATCACTTCGCACCCCGACCCTGGTCTCACCGACAACGCCATCTGACGCCGCCACCGAGTCGCTGCTCGCACCGCGACCTGAGGGCATTGCACGCCGCACCGCTGCACCGGACGCCTGCCGACGCCAGCGCTCCTGACTTCAACAGAGAGGAGTTCGATCTGCAACGCGTGTGACTTCAAGGGCCAGACGACTCCTGCACCGACCTCCGGAACCGACGCCTGCGGACGCCGTGCTTTCGGAAGCTCAACGAGAGGTCGCCGACGCCCTGCATTTCTAAAGGTACTGTTTTGCGGGTCTTCCCGACACCGTAGCTGGCCCGCGACGCTGCGGTCAGCCAGAACTGTTTGGATTTGTTTGTTCACAACGCCGTGATAGCCCCAGAGGGAGCTATCGACTTCAAGGAACTGTTTTTCAAGGTTATTTTGATAACTGAAGATTTCTAAATAATGTATTGTGGATTTTTATCGTTTTTGGTCTTGTCTTAAGTATATAAAAATATTGGATAGTTTTCTAAACTGGTGTGGTGTCCTTTTGTAGTGCTTACACTGTATTACTGTTGGTTATGTGCAAATGCTTTACACACTGCCTCTAAGATAAGCCTGACAGCTCGTGCCAAGCTACCAAGGGGGTGAGCAAGGGTTATTTTAGGAGTGTAACTCCCTTATCCTGACTAGGAAGAAGGGTCCCTATTTGGACAAAGGTACCTACCTCTGCCAACTAACATTGGTTGTCAGCGGTGAGGATAGGACTTGTGTTTGCACTTGACTTACAGAGATTGGTGTGCACTACTACCATATCGCAGACCATTACGTGCCACACACTGGTTCTTTTTCTTTTTGGCCTATTTTTGATCTTGCCCGTTTGAACTTGCTACTTCATCATGCCTGAATCAAGAGCATCATCTGTTGCATCCCTGGAAGTTGCCTTTGAGGAGGATAGGTTGGAATCCTACAATGTGAAAGAATTGAAAGCGATTTGCAAAAACCTAAAAGTCCAAGTCAGAGGCCTCACTAGGAAGGAGGAGCTACAAAAGGCGCTGAGGGCCTGGGTAGCAGCCAGACATGCCAGTGGGCAATCTGGAGATCTCAGTGGAGAGGCGGCGGAGCCTACTCCTAGGGTGGATGTGCTTTTGGGAGAAGGGGAACCCTCCAGACCAGGCAGCAGTGGCCTGTCCCCAGAGGAGCTGGAGGACAGGCGGGAAGCAAGGAAGTTCGAATTGGAGAAACTCAGAATGGAGAAAGAGAGGGAAGAGAAAAGAATAGCCATGGAAGAAAGGAAGATGATCTTAGATCTTGAGAGAAGTCTTAAGGAGCTGGAATTAAGGAGTAGGCCCAGCTCAGATGGTGGCAGCAATTCCTCAGTGCAGGCAGATAGAATTGTGCACATCCACAAGAATGTAGGCAAAGAGTACAAGAAGGGTGATGACATTCAGAGGTGGTTTCAAGGGTAGGAGTCGTCCATTCACATGAATGGGGTCCCTGAAAGGAATTGGGGGGCAGGGTTATGGCCTCTCTTTCCAGAGGAAGCAAGGGATACCCTGATAGCTTTGGGTAAGGGGCAGAACCTCACCTACGCTGACATGAAGGACGCTCTCCTCACTAGGTATGGACTCACTCCTGAAAAGTACAGGGATCAGTTTAGGTCAAGTAAAGTCTGATGCCAACACTTGGTTGGAATGTGTAGATATGTTTTGCAGGTCACTGGATGGCTGGGTGAAGGGCAGTAATGTGACAGATTATATGGGGCTCTACAATTTGATTGCATGGGAGCACTTGTCTAGTCTATGTTTTGCAGATCTGCGCCAGCACTTGGTTGATAGTAAGCTAACTGACCCCAGGAAGCTTGCTATGGAGGCGGACCGCTGGGTGAGTACCTGGGGCCACAAGAAAGCGTTTGGGGGAGACTCAGCCATAGGTGGGCAGGGTCCCCAGCAGAAAAGTGGGGGGACAAGGGTAAAGCACAGGAGTTCTCTAAAGGGCCCCAAACTAACACCCAGGGTAAAGGTTCCCATCCCCCAGGAGATAAGAAAGCAGTGGTCTCTTCAGGAAAGCCTGCTGAGACTGGCCCCGACAAGTGTTTTGCATGTGGCCAGGTGGGTCACTTAAAGGGGGACCCCAAGTGTCCCAAGAGGGCACAGCCACCCACCGGTGGGCAGTCCAAGGTGTTGGCTAGTGTAGCGCTTGGGGAGGAAGGGTGCCCACAGGAGGGTAGGGATCCCGCAGAGATGACCCTCGTCTCACTAGGGGACAGTGAGATGGTCCCAGGAAACCAGGTGCCCTCTAACACAAAGAAATACAGCACCTGGGTGACCATCAATGGAAAAAGGGTAGAGGCTCTCAGAGAAACTGGAGCCAGTGTGACCTCAGTCCGGTGTCACCTGGTCTCTGAGGAGCAGGTAGTCCCAGGGGCATTCCACCAAGTAGTTGCTGTGGACAACTCAGAGCGCCAGTGTATGGTGGCGCAGGTTCCCTTTGGAGGAGGGGGGGATCTCAGGTCCCTTGAGGGTGGTTGTGAGCCCTACCATGCCTGTAGATTGTCTGCTAGGTAACAACCTGGAGCAGTCCTATGGAAGGATGTTGAGCTCAGGTCTCACTTGGAGATGCTTGGGTTGCCAGAGTGGGCATGCGTGTCTACTCAGTCAATGGCGGCCAGAAAGGGTGATCAGAAGGACTTGGAGCCTGAAACAGTGGCCCAAGTCCCTGCCAAGAGAAAGGGCAAGGGGCGCGGGAAACCGGCCCCTGAAGTTCCCATGGACCAGGAGGAGGCAGACCTTTAGGGGGACGCCCCGGTGCCTACAGGGGAGCAGGTAGCTGAACTGGGGGACATCTCTGAGCTGACCCATTGGCAGCAAGAAGGGGGTCCCACCAGGGAAGAATTCTGCAGGGAGCAGAAAGAGTGCCCTTCTCTGGAGGGTCTGCGGCGGCAGGCTGCAGACCAGGCAGCTGGTGATCAGTCTGGATCACATTGGTTCTACTGGGAGAATGGTCTCCTGTATAGTGAGCCTAAGGTCGCTGAGCCTGGGTCAGCCCGTGTGCTGGTGGTACCCCAGCGCTTCAGGACCTTCCTACTGGGTCTGGCTCATGACGTGCCTTTGGCAGGACATTTGGGACGGGACAAGACCTTTGACAGGCTTGTCACCCACTTCTTCTGGCCCCAAATGCGAAGGCAGTCAGATGGACATTGCAGGTCTTGCCAAACTTGCCAGGCAAGTGATAAGAGTGGGAGGAAGGTCAAAGCTCCTCTCCAACCTTTTCCAGTTGTTGGAACGCCCTTTGAAAAGGTAGGGATGGACATTGTGGGGCCACTGGATCCCAAGACAGCCATGGGCAACAGGTACATCCTGGTCTTGGTGGACCATGCCACCCGGTACCCGGAGGCAATCCCTCTCAGGACAACGACGGCGCCAGTGGTGGGCCGGGCGTTAATGGGGATCTTTTCCCGCGTGTGGTTCCCCAGAGAGGTGGTTTCTGACAGGGGAACCAATTTCATATCCAAGTATATGACATCCCTGTGGAAGGAGTGTGGTGTAACCTACAAGTTCACCACTCCTTACCACCCACAAGGTAACAGTCTGGTGGAGAGATTCAACCAGACCTTGAAGGGCATGATTAAGGGTCTAACAGAACCCATGAGGCGTAAGTGGGACGTCCTCCTGCCATGCCTTCTCTTTGCGTACAGGGAGGTGCCACAGAAGTCTCTTGGGTTCAGTCCCTTTGAGCTTCTGTATGGTCACCCTGTGAGAGGACCTCTGAGTTTGGTGAAGGAAGGCTGGGAGGCAGCTCCCAGGAAAACTCCCCAGGATGTGTTTAGTTACATTCTGGCCTTCAGAAACCAAACTGCCCGCTTCAGGAAACTCGCTCAGGCGAACGTAGAAGCAAGCCAGGAAGAAATGAAGAATTGGTATGAGCAGAATGCCACTCTGGTCGAATTTCAACCTGGGCAAAAAGTGTGGGTCATGGCCCCAGTGGAACCTTGTGCCTTGCAGGACAAGTGGACTGGGCTGTTTGAGGTGATGGAGCGCAAAAGTGATGTCACCTACCTGGTGGATTTGTGGACTCCAAGGAACCCTTTGAGGGTCCTGCACGTGAACCGCCTCAAGCCCCACTTCGAGAGGTCCGAAGTGAGCAGGCTCTTGGCGACAGATGATGGGGTGGAAGAGGAGAGTGAACCTCTCCCTGACCTCCTGTCTACCAAGGAGCACGATGGGTCAGTGGAAGGTGTGATCCTCTCCCCTACACTGACCCCAGAGCAGCAGAGCGACTGTCACCAGTTGTTGGGACAGTTTGCCCCCCTGTTCTCTCTGACCCCAGGTGTTACTCACTGGTGAACCCATGACGTGGACACCGGTGTCAGCCCTCCTGTGAAGCACAAGATTTACAGGTTGACTGACCGGGTCAGGGCCAGCATCGAAGAGGAGGTCTCTAAGATGTTGGCGTTAGGGGTGATCGAGCCCTCCAACAGTCCTTGGGCCAGCCCAGTGGTTTTGGTCCCAAAGGCTGCTGCACCCAGTGCCACTCCAGAACTGCAGTTTTGTGTGGACTACCGTGGGCTCAATGCCGTCACCAGGACTGACACGCACCCCATCCCCAGAGCTGATGAGCTCATGAGCTCATTGATCGGTTGGGAGCTGCCAAGTTCCTCAGCACGTTTGATTTAACGTCTGGGTACTGGCAGATTGCCTTAACCGATGGGGCCAAGGAGAGGTCAGCATTCTCAACTCCAGAAGGACATTATCAGTTCTGAGTGATGCCTTTTGGGTTGAAGAATGCCCCTGCCACCTTTCAGAGGTTGGTCAACCAGGTGTTGGCTGTACTGGAGGATTTCAGTGCTGCATACCTGGATGACATCGCAGTGTTCAGTTCCAGCTGGGAAGAACACTTGCAGCACCTCGGTGAAGTGTTGAGGGCTCTGCAGAGGGCAGGCCTCACGATCAAGGCCAGTAAGTGCCAGATCGGGCAGGGTTCTGTGGTGTACTTGAGGCACCAGGTAGGAAGCGGCCAGGTGGCGCCCCTACAACCCAAGATCGACACCATTCTGGCTTGGGAGACCCCCAAGACCCAGACAGAGGTGAGAGCCTTTTTAGGTCTCACCGGGTACTGCAGGAGGTTTGTTAAGGGGTATGGCACCATTGTTGCCCCCTTAACAGAGCTGACTTCCAGGAAGCAGCCCAAGAAGGTGATCTGGACTGAGTCCTGCCAGAAAGTTTTTGATGCCCTGAAGGCCGCCATGTGCACGGCGCCCGTGCTCAAGGCACCCGACTTCTCCAAGGAATTCGTCGTGCAGACCGACGCTTCAGAGCATGGTGTGGGAGCGGTACTCTCACAACTCAAAGAAGAGGGCCTAGACCAGCCTGTAGTCTTCCTTAGCAGGAGACTACTCCCCAGGGAACAGAGGTGGAGTGCCATAGAAAGGGAAGCTTTTGCTGTGGTCTGGGCACTGAAGAAGCTGAGGCCCTACCTGTTTGGAACTCACTTCCGGGTTCAAACAGACCACAGGCCCCTCAGGTGGTTGATGCAAATGAGGGGTGAGAATCCCAAACTGCTGATGTGGTCCATCTCCCTACAGGGAATGGACTTTACGGTGGAACACCGCCCTGGCACAGAACACGCAAACGCAGATGGTCTGTCCAGGTTCTTCCGCCTTAGTGAAGAGAACTCCCAGGAGGTTGGGTAGTTCTCCCTACTTTCAGCTGGAGGGGACATGTGTTAGACTTGGCATCTTTTGGCGTGTTTCCCCTGAGTTTTTGCTTTCTGACCTCCCGGTTTTTTACTCCTTTTGTGCTGGCTTAGTGTTTCTGCGCACTTTTCTCACTGCTGATCAGTGGTAAAGTGCAAGTGCTCCTGTGGTAAAATGTGTTATGGATGGGCGTTTCCAAGATTGGCCTATTTGATTTATGTGTCAGTCCCTAGTAAAGTGCACTCAGTGTGCCAGGGACTGTAAATCAAATGCGGTTAGTGGGCTGCAGCACTGGATTGTGCCACCCACACAAACAGCTCGTAAATGTAACTCTGGCCTGCCATTGCAGAGCCTGTGTGCAGTCTGGTACTGCCATGTCGACTTGGCAAGTGCACCCACTTGCCAGGCCCTAACCTTCCCTTTTCTTACATGTCAGTCACCCCTAAGGTAGCCCCAAGGTACCCCTGTGGACAGGGAGAAGTGTATGTGAAAGGTAGGACATGCCCTGGTGTGTGTGGCATGTCCCGATAGTGAATTACTGCCAATTTCGTTTTTCACTATTGCAAGGCTACCTGTTCCCCATAGGACAGAATGGGGAGTTTGTTTATAACATCTTATAAACATAACTGGCCCTGGGAACTAGGTAGGAAAATAAAGTTTAGTATGCCTAAACTCAGAATCTAAAGATGCATCTTTTAGTGAAGGTGATTTTTACATTCTGGGTTTGAAAATTCCACTTTTAGAAAGTAGGTATTTTCTTGCTCAGCCATCCAGCAGGCCTCTGCTGGGTTTGTGGATTGACTGTCTGGGTTTTGGATGACGGGGGCTGGGGAGCAGCAGTGGCTCCAGATAGTCTAGGTGGGTCAGGAAAGGGCTGAATAGACCTGGGCTGCATTTAGAGTAGGGGGAGGAGATTTCCTTTCACCTGAATGGGCCTGGTCTGCCTCTGACAATGTCGTCTCCACCTCCTGCCAGAAAGCCACACCAGAGAGGGCAGAACTGGTTCTGGCTGGGCACAGACACTCTCTGCCTGAGAGGACAAAGGATTTTGGGTTATAAAAAGTGGAGCCCAAACCCCTGAACTTTAGAACTCTTTTGGACCAAGAAGACTGCCAAGAAGAACAGCTGGAGAAGCTGTGAGGAGAACTACCACTTTGCTGAGTGCTTTGCTGTATTGGCCTGCAGTGGCTGCTTCTGTCTTGGGCAGTGAAAGGACTGGACTGAACTTTCTGCAATCTATTTTTGTGAGTTTCTCCAAGGGCTTGAGGTAGAGCTTGCCCCCTGTTCAAGAAGTCTCAGGAACAGCAAAGACTTCAAGTTCGTCTGCCCTCAGCACTGGGGACTGTGTGTTTTGTGCTGCACCAGAAGAAAAAGCAACCCGACACCGTCTACAACGCCACTGCTGACTCCGTGTCCTGAAGGCACCGCAGAGGGCACCGCCGCACCACGACCCTGGTCTCACCAACAACGCCTGCTAACGCCGCCACTGAGCCACTGCTCGCACCGCTACCTGTGGGCACCGCACTCTGCACCGCCTCACTTCACGACGCCGCCTTGGTCTCCTTGACGACGCAGCTCCACGCCGATATCGACACCGCTGCTTGCACCGTAAAGCTACACGACGCACCGCCCTCATCACGCATCGCAGCCTTGTCCTACCGACGCCGGCGCCATCGACTCCAGTTTGTCAGCCGATAACAGCGCTTCAGCAACGACGACGCCACCGCTGCTTGCACCGTGACCTGCCAGCACCGCGACGAGCACCGCACCACTTCGCACCGCGACCCTGGTCTCACCGACGACGCCATCTGACGCCGCCACCGAGCCGCTGCTCGCACCGCGACCTGAGGGCATCGCACGCCGCACCGCTGCACTTCGCACCGCAGCACCCGACGCCTGCCGACGCCAGCGTTCCTGACTTCAACAGAGAGGAGTTCGATCTGCAACGCGTGTGACTTCAAGGGCCCGACGACTCCTGCACCGACCTCCGGAACCGACGCCTGCAGACGCCGTGCTTTCGGAAGGTCAACGAGAGGTCGCAGACACCCTGCATTTCTAAAGGTACTGTTTTGCGGGTCTTCCTGACACCGTAGCTGGCCCGCGACGCCGCGGTCAGCCAGAACTGTTTGGATTGGTTTGTTCACGACGCCGTGATAGCCCCAGCGGGAGCTATCGACTTCAAGGAACTGTTTTTCAAGGTTATTTTGATAACTGAAGATTTCTAAATACTGTATTGTGGATTTTTATCGTTTTTGGTCTTGTCTTAAGTATATAAAAATATTGGATATTTTTCTTAACTGGTGTGGTTTCCTTTTGTAGTGCTTACACTGTATTACTGTTGGTTATGTGCAAATGCTTTACACACTGCCTCTAATATAAGCCTGACTGCTCGTGCCAAGCTACCAAGGGGGTGAGCAGGGGTTATTTTAGGAGTGTAACTCCCTTATCCTGACTAGGAAGAAAGGTCCCTATTTGGACAAAGGTACCTACCTCTGCCAACTACAGACCCCATTTCAAACAGCTGGCCTTAGCTAAACGCACACTAGCTATGGCCTGGAAATCACCGGCGGGCCCCTCCATCCAGGTTTAGTTGGTGGCCCTCCGCCGGGCCTTGGTGGCTGAACACGAAATACAGGCTTCCCATACCCCACGACCGCCATCTAGGGCTCAACCTGTAGACTGGCGACACTATTTATCCACCATAGAATCCAAATATAGCGGGACACGCACCAATTCGTAATATATCAGTGGCATTACAACCACAGCTCGATGGACCACCTAGAATAGTACATAAATATATATGCGTTTTATCAAGGGAAACGCGCACACACTCTGCAAACGGAGTCAGATTGTTTATAACTTTGACCAGGCCCAGCCACATCTAGTCTATTGAGTGGAAATTAGACTGAGCAACCTCCTCTCCTCCCCCCCCCCCTATCGAAGTTAACATTTGTTCATATACCTCGCAGTATTCATTATTAACACGCTGTACAGATAGTGGTTTCATATGTATAGTAATCATCGGACAGGCACACCAGTTATGTTGGATAATGTTCGATAGTACGATTTGGTACAGCTTTTATGTTCCAAATATTTCGGAAAGATCTCGACAAGGATCAATGTTGCTGGTACTTGATTATTGTACTGTGCATGATCTGTCGCCCCCACCATGTGGGCACGAAAATGCAAATTGAAATGAACAAAATATGTATCCTACTATGGTTCATATATTGATGTAAGTTTGATTAAAAAATTTTATAAACATTATTTAAAAAAATCAAAGAGCACTAAAATAACCATAAGGGTTGCCTGGATTAATGCAAGGTGCATCACTTCAATAAGTGTGCACATTATACTAAGCCAGCCTCCTACAGTATCGATTTCTTAAAACTGATCTGGAGACCTAGATATTGGAGGGGCTCGATGCAGATCTGATAATGTCTTTCCGATTGTTCCGGGAAGGAGCTTTTTACGAGCCAGTCGTCTAAGTATGGGTAGACAAATAATCTTCTCCTTCTTAAGGCTGCTGCTACTACGGCCATGCACTTTGAGAATGTGTGGGGCGCTGATTTCAGGCTCAACAGTAGCACCTTGTACTGATGTGGAAGTAGGCATCCTGGAAATCGATGGAATACATCTAGTCCCCCTGATGGAGTCGAGGGTAGCTCTGGTGGAGGGCAAGAATCCTGAATTTTTCTTTGCGTATGAACTTGTTTAGCAGTCGTAAGTGAATGGGTCTGAATTCTCCGTTTGGGCCTTTTTCCTTACCAGGAAATAATGGGAGGATACTCCTAGCCCCCTTTGTGAGTGTGGGACCTCTTCTATGGCCTCCTTTCGGAGCAGACTGGTGACTTCGCTCTCTAGAAGGGTTGGCTGGTGGCATGAGGTTTTTGAAGGTGGGACAGCAGGAGGAGGAGACTTGGACCGTAGCGAGTACCCATTCTGAACAATAGTCAAGACCCAGTTGTCGCTGGTGATGGATCGCCACTCATCCAGGTATCTGGCGATACTTCCCCCCCCACCGGAATGGGTAACAGAGACAGGGGAAGCGATGGCTCATTGTTTGGCTGGCATTTTGGAGGAGGATGCCGTTTGACAATTAGCTCCTCTTCCCTGCACTGGTATGTGGTGCTGATAATGAGACCGGGCTTTCTGGCGTTGCTGCTGACGCGGGGGCCAGTGATGGGCTTGAACCTCTGTTGATAGGGTTGTCTATCATAGGAAATGTTTCTTCGACAGAAATCCTTCTGCTTTTTAAGACCCACAGCTTTGAGAGTATCTAGCTCTGTCTTCATTTTTGCCATTTCGTCATCTGTGTGAGAGTCAAAGAGCGAATTACGAGTAAACGGAAGATAAAGAATCCGCTGCTGTGCCTCTGGTTTAAGGTCTGTAAGGTGAAGCAATGATCGTCTGGCACAGATTCCATGAGAATTCCCATGTGCAGCAAAGTCGGATGCGTCCGCCGCCACACTAATGAGCTGGTTGGAGACAAGGCCCCCTTCCTGTAGGATCTTTTGGAAGTCCTGCCTGTCTTCCTTGGGAAATTTGTCTGTAAACCTGGACAGAGTGTTCCAGAGAGACCTGTCATATCTCCCTAGCAAGGCAGATGTGCTAGCTACCTTCATAAAAGAAGCAAATGTGCCGCACACCGTTTTTCCCAAAGCGACCATCTGCTTGCTGTCCTTATACAGGGGAACCGATGAGGAGGCAGCAATAGAGTATGTCTTCCTGGCAGCCACTATGATGACCGTGTCCGGTGGTGCGTTCGTCCTCAACAATAACGGGTCCTGGTCTGGAACCATATATTTCTTAAGGATCAGCGTTGGAGCCGCTCGTAGGGAGGCTGGAGTGAGAAACAGGTCCATTGCTGGTTGGAGTAGTCCTGGGGACAAAGGGAGCAGTGGCCTCGATGATGCCCTATGGTGCAGATTCTCAAAGATAATGGATAAGGATGTTGTGGGTGCTGGGATATCAAGCACCCCTAGCCAACACTTCGTTGAAAGTGGTCCGATCATCTATTGGGGAGACCCTCGCCGGTGGATTGTCAGTAAGTGTGGGTGAGTAATCCTTTACTGAAGATCTTGTAGATGTTTTGACGTCGGCGCAGTGTGGTGTGTACACTCAGTGCCTATCCAGGCTGATTCCTCGATAACGGATGGCGGTGGGCCGCCGATGAAGCAGTAGGCGAATCCTGTCTCGACGTCAAGTGGCGATGTGCTGCCGTCGACAGAGGCCTTGTAGGCGTTGCATGTCTCGACGTCGAGCGGCAATGAGATGCCGTCAACAGAGGCTTCGCCGATGATGCGTGTCTCGACGTTGAACAGCAATGTGTGGCCGTTGACTGAGTCCCTATCGGCGATGCATGTCTCGACGTCCATCGGTGATGTGTTGCCGCCGACTGAGTTTTCATCGGTGAAGTGTGTCTCGACGTCGAACGGCGATGTGTGGCTGTCGACTGAGTCCATTTCTGCCATGCACCCCTCGATGTTGACCGGTGATGTACTTACGTCGACTGAGTTTTCACCTGCGATGCATGTCTAGATGTCGAGCAGCGATGTGCAGCCATCGACGGAGTCCCTCTTGGCGAAGTGTGTCTCAGCGTCTCAAGGCGGTGTGTCACCATCAACGGAGTCCCCCCCAGGTGTTGAGTGTCTCGAACAACAATCACCGTTGCTTCAACGCAGACGGAGGTCTCGTACGCGATGTGTGCATTGTAGCTAAAGGCACTTCCGACGTCGATCTTGACGCAGACTGGAACAGATAGGGATCTTCCTAATTCTTGATGTAGATCTTTTTTTCGCCCCTCTGGAGCGGTCTTTGAGAAAGAGAACTTCTTCTCTTGAGGCAGATAGTTAAAGTACCCCTGACGAACCAGCCCTTCCTCTCTCCTGAAAGCCAAGCAGTCAGATTTTTTTCTCTATCCTTTAAAGTTCTTTTAGACAGCTTCTTTCAATTATGACACGTCTCAGGAAGATGTGTGTCAGGGAGGCAGATGATGCAGACTAAGCCTGGGTCAGTCTGTGCCTTCTTTTTGCCACAAGCAGGGCACTTGACAAAAATGGAAGGCATTTTTGACAGACAAAAATACAATTTTCTGTCAGAAAAATAGTGCTCTTCACTCTAAGTAAAGAAAACCATACAGTGAAGTTAAGAAAATTCGTTTTTGAAAATATTTTTTTGACAAAAAGCCAAACAATAGGAGCGCTCACTGGTCCAGGGACTGGTGAGAGGTTTATTAAACGAAAACTCAATGTAACCTGGGCATTTTTAGCCCTTTCTATTGACTGCATACACACACACACACACATATATATATATATATATATATTATATATATAAAAATAAAAGTACTTCGCACATTCATGATGCTACACACACACACACACACACACACACACACATATATATATTTTTTTAATATATATTTAATATATGCTCTGGGTCCCCGCACATGGGCGGGAATATTCAATGCTTAGGACTTTGATGCGGTTCCCCTGGAAGAGAAACTCAATTGCAACCAGAGAGAGTCAGCTTCTCTTCCCAACCGCCTGAAAGCTGGCATGTCTAGTCTTCCAGGCATTGTTGCCATTGAAATTTTGGTAAAATTGACATTTATACTTTTTTTTAACCCTTTTAAAACTATTGTTGTGTTGCTGTGAATGAACTGCTAAATGTACGAGTTTTTGCACATTGATTCGGGAGGTGGGAGCAGCTAAAAACGTTTTGCACTTCTGTCAGCCTTTTTTGCCACTTTGGGACATGCTAGAGGAGTCATTCCTCCTGCCTCTCCCGCTTCCTCTCCTCTTGTTCCCAGTGAGCTAGCCTTACCTTCTACCCTCTCAAATTTTCTGGCTTGCTCATCTTCTTCAGCCTTGGCTTTCTGAAGTGCCAACTGCTAGCACAGGGTCCCTGCTACACTCAACCCACCCAAGGGATTTATTCCTGGAATTGGTGACAGTAGTACTCCAGAAATTAGAGGTGGTGTACACACATGAGGTATTCTAGAAACTAACAGCATTAGGTGTCTTGGTTAAACTCTGGTAAATGCATATGGGGCAGTAGCGGCTCGTGGAGGGAGTGCTGCGGGGCGGTGGGGGGGAGGAGCAGGGTGGGGGGTAGTAAACTACGGCATACGGCCGAACAGAGGTAAGTAAACAAATAAATAAGTAAAGCGGATTTCATTGCGTGCGCTGCATTGCCAAATGCGATGCAGCGCGCGCAACAAAATTCGTTTTATTTATTTATTTGTTTACTTACCTCTGTTCGGCCGTATGCCGTAGTTTACTACCCCCCACCCTGCTCCTCCCCCGCCCACCGCCCCGCAGCACTCCCTCCACGAGCTGCTACTGATCAGGGGACACACTCTGTGTGTGTCTGGGATAGATCTGCCCTAATGGGATACTAGAGCCTGAATCCACAGTGCTCTGTTACCGGGTTCCTACCATGTCTCCCTCCCCAGTGTCAACTACGGCCTCATCCCTTTCACCCAGGGTCTCAAACTGGTCCCTAATGAAATTAGCAAGGACCTCTCTGTCCCTAATCCTGGTAATCCTCCATCCTCGGTCCCTACAAAAATCCTTCATCTGATCTATGATGTTAATGTCAATTCCCAACCCTGTGTTTTCCATTGTATATGGGTGTTGCCATTGTGCCAAGAAAAAACTGGAGCTATTGTACTACTAGCGCAAATTGGAAATGGCCAATAATGCACCTGTATCCAGAAACCTAACCGTTAGGCACCCCAGAGCTAGCTGTCAATTGTCAGAACCCCTTTCAGAGGGCCACAGGGCAAGCAGGGGTTATGGGCCCAACGGAGGGGGTTGATGCCTTTTACTCCTAATGTCCCTGAGCACGAACTACTATGGATTCTTAGTAACTGGGCCAAGAACCCCTTCAGCACTTCACTCTCAGAAATAGCATGATCCGAGCAGTTCAAGGCTCCCTCGGTATGGGGGGTGGTCAGGGTGGAGGTTGTGGAGACAGGGGAGTGACCACAGGGTCACAACTCAAAATGCACGCAGCAGCAGCAATAAATACTCACTTTTATAGAAAAAAGCAGTATTTTATTTTCTACCGCATACTAACACAAAGGAAAAATACAACATTCACAAACTAGTGCACAGTCCCCCTGAGGTCAGGGCTGTAGTGTTTCTTTAGGCGGTTCACCAGGTGCCACTCCCTCCTCGCTTCCAGTGATAGTGGTTATTCCCCATTCAACATAAGCAACATCCACGGTAAGCCCCACCAGTAGTCCAAGTCTCAAGAGTCCACTATGGCTCTCATTTTTTTTTAAAGTCATCAGTGTTTCAGCGCTAATTAGCAGCAAGTTCCCAAGGGGCCGACTGGCCCGAAATTAGTTTGACCCACACCTCGCAGGATCGAAGCGACCAGAGTTCCTGAGCACACCCCTTCAACAGGCGCTGGAGCGGCAGCAGCAGATTCAGGTGATTCCGCTGCACACAGTCCATGCAGGTGGCACTCAGTGGTCGGAGTGTCCTCACATGCGGTTGCACCTCAGCAGCAACCGAATGTTCTCAGCGGCAATGAGGGTTGGAGGGGGATGGGGGTGGTAATACTATGCTCCTGTTGCGAATCCTTCGTACCGGGCGAGGTGCACAGGGACACACAGGGCCGCACTCCTCTCAGCAATGGCTCTAACTAGGGCACACAACTTGTTGGTCTCAGTGACCCCTCTGGCAAAGGGGGTCACCGTATCCTAATGCTACTGGGCTGCAGCCCAATTGGCACTGTGAAATGCTCAGCGGTTTCCCCTCCTGACATATGGGGTCACGCTCACTACTGCACACAGGCTACAGCCCTTACTGCACACCAGTCTTCTCACAGCGGCCCCTCTTGGCATACGGGGTTGCAGCATCCCAGCTCCAGCCCGATTGGTGCAGAGATGCACACGACTCAAATCACGGCAGCCCTCCTCTTCTTGCATATGAGCATCGCAGATTTTGTTCTGCACACAGGTAATGACCCAATCAGTGTAGCAGCGTCTTCTTTCACCTCAAAATGGGAGTCCACTTGACAGGGGTCCCCCCACTGGACCTCCCTCTATCGCTCTCCTCTTCCTCACAGGACACACTGGTCTTGGCAAGTATGCAGGAGCTGGTGCTACAGGCTCAAGGGCAGGTGGTCTTGAATTCCCTGAGTGATGTCCCCTCATCCGAAATGGAGACTAGCATGCCTTGGCCCAGAGTCCTGGTCACAGTCTTGCAGTTTCTCCTCCTCACACAGCCTGTCTGGCTGCTTGGCAGATGACAATTTTTTAGGTCTCTAGCTCCCCTTCTTATAGTTCATTTCCAGACACTAAATGTAATTTAGAGTCTAAGTCTTTTAAGTTTATGTTGGGGGTCTGCTTCTTTTGAAGTGACCATATCACACCCTCTCCAAAGTCGCTCCGCAGGCTCCCTTTTGAAGCTAGGATGCAGTTGAAGACAGCGTGTATGACACATAATGCCCTGCACCAGGATAAACCAAGAATCATCAGCCATAAGCTCATTATCTCAGGAGGCAGCAAATCCCTAAGTGCGCATTCCCTCTTTCTAGAACCCCTTCAGATTCAGAAAATAAAAGACCAATGCCTTTACTTTCTCCGGATCCGCTCTGAGAATATGGAACTAGCTCCCAGAAGAGATTCGGTCCAGCCCATCGCCACATGCCTTCAAAAAAGATGTCAAGAGGTCTCAGTGGCTTATACGACGGTCATTCGACCAGGTCATCAAGAAAGCATAGCCCCTAGATTCTCGTTGCCAGGACTTGCTTGCATTTTTTGTTGCAAGGAAACAAAATGTTTTGCACTTCTGTCTGCCATTTTTCCCACTTTGGGACATTCCAAAGGCGCCATTCCTCTTGCCTCTCCCGCTTCTAATTCAGATCTAATGTCTGATACCACCATTGCCTGGAAAAGTGCTGTAGCAGATCCTGATTGAGCTTGCACTAATAGCAGTCAAACAGGTGGCAGCTGAGAGCATCAACATGGTTGTTCTGGACTTCTGGCAGGGAAGATATCTACCTTGTTTGTGATGGCCCGGTTCACAGCCACTGTGGCTCTTCCAACTAAGAGTAGGACCTCGTTCCTCCTTCTTTGGTGATGTAAAACATCAAGGTCATATTGTCTGTTGTAATCAGGCTAGCCCGGCCCCCCATACATGGCAGGAACGCCTGGAGGCCTTGCCTCATGGTGTGTAGCTCCAAGGTGTTTATATGAAGTGACTTCTCTTGGCTGGACCAGAGACCTCTTGTAGACAGCTCCTGCATGGAAGTTTCCTAACCTACTACAGAAGCATCTGTCAACATGATGATCCAGTCCGTTGTAGGTTGGAAGAGGAGGCCTGCATTGAATTTGTCAGGAAACCTCCACCACAGTAGAGCTTGTTTGAGGCAGCTGGTTAGTGCCACTATATCGTCCCACAACCCTGTTGACTGTTACCACTGGAGGACTAACTTTAGTGGAGTATGCCTCATTTAAAGGCAGCAGAAGAGAATTAACCCTATGCAGGATTACTTGAGGGAAAGTATTGTTTTGTATGTTCTCATTGGAAGGTTCACAGTGACAGATGTCTGCAGCTTATGCTTGAGGCTTTGTAATCTGTTTGGGTAAGGAAATTCCTTGCTAAGCTACATGAGCAGGATTACTCCTAAAAACTGGGTTTGAGTAGAAGGATGAGCGGAAGATTTTTTAACATTTAGGGGTCGATTCCGATCTCGGCCGGTAGGGCACCGAATCGGATTTGGCTGAACCAGATCCGATTCGGAGCCCTTTTTCCCGACCGACTCGTACGGGCGTCCGGGCGAACGAGTACGATGCGAGCGCGTGCAAATTCGCCGACCGACTCGTTCGCGGGTCCCGACCGCTCCGACCGACTCGCACGGATGCGCCTCGCACCGCGCAATGGAGACGTTCCCCGGCCGGGCAAGTACGATGCGCGCCGCGAGCAGTCCGTCCGACCCGCGCCGTCCGGCTCGAAGAAGCAGTCGGAGCCGCACTTTGGGGGCCCGCATCAGACCCCCTCTGTACGCGTAGCCGCGCGAGTCGCACACAGGGGGGACCCGTGGGTCCCCCCTACCTGTGCGTGTACGGTGCGAGTCGCTTCGCCACGTACATGCTGTAGGGGGCGCCCTTGTTCGCCTCGCACCCATTGAGTCAATGGGAGCCCGCGTACGCGTTGTACGACCGGCTCCCATTGACTTCAATGGGAGTCCGACCGACTCGAGTCCGATATCATTCGTGCGCATCGTACTCGTTCGGTCGGGCTGCTAGGGTCCGATTCGGTCGGAAATCTCTCCGGGTCCGGCTCGGTCGGAGAGATTTCCGGCCCGAATCGGAATCGGCCCCTTAGTGTACACACAAAGAAACTGAAGCAAGCAACAATAAATAGGTAGGTCTCCTCTTCCAAAAGTGCCTCCACTAGACAGTCATCCAAGTAATTGAGACCCTGTCTCCAAACAAAGGTTGCCACAGCAGCCAGGCACTTCATGAATGTTTGGGGAGCGATTTCAGGCCAGAAGGCAGAGCTTTGTACTGCAAGTGCTGCCCTTCCATGGGGAATCATAGATATTGTTTGCAATTTAGGTGTATACGAATATGGAAGCCGGAATCCGGTAGATCAACGGAGATCTACAGGAAACTCTCTTTCATATAGCTAAAGAAGAACCTTTGGCAAGGTGACCATCTGAAAGGACTGTCTATTCAGAAACTTGTTGAATTCTTGCAGGCCCAGATTTGATCACCATTATCTCACTTTCATACTCACCAGGAAGAACCAGGAATACAAACTCACAAGAAACTCTGTACCTTTTTGATCACTCCCTTAAGAAGGTGGAAGAGAATTTCCTGCTAAGGTTGTTGTATGACGGATGGTGTTCATTCCTGAGTGGGCGATGGGAAAGTCTTTTCAGGAACTCCATGTTGTGCACAGACTGCACATTCTGGAGTACCAGCAATCAGCCATAGTCTTGACCCATTTGGGAGCGCAACAGGAGATTCTCCCCCATGCCCTGTGGGGGGTTAAGTGAGAGGGTAGCATGGGTAAGATCTTGCTTGGGATTCTCCTGAGCGTGTGATGAGCCCCTTTCCTTACCTACAGATTTATGGAAGTTACAGTGGGCATGGGGTCTGCCTGTAGGATAACCTTGGTCATAATTAAATTGTGTGGAGGGGAAGTACAGGTGATCTTGTCCCCTAAATTGGTTGTAGGCTTCTGAATACTTGGGAGGATTTTGAACCATAAAAGAATGCATGTTGGGATGGGAATGTACCCTTAATGGTAAACTGGTGTGCACCCATGTCCTGATGCCCAACGCATTTGAATCTGGTATCCTGACTTTTTATTTGGCCCTAGCGTCATGTTACTCTACCATGTGTGCAAAGGCATAGACCTGTTCCTGGCAATGTGACGACCAGAACATGTTCTGTGACTTGGAGAGGTGCCCAAAGCATGCCCTTGCAGTGGCCCTGGGACTACCGTCCATGCCTGGGGTAGGAAACAAAGTGGTGGTAGCAGAGTGCGGTGTTTTGTGAGTCTTTAGTGTGATCAGACCTTATTCACAGTGTCAGAGAGTGCAGCCTACTGACCCTTCTCATGTAAAGTTCTGCTGGTATGGTAATCCCTAGAACATTGTGCTGACATCCTGTGTGCAGGATGAGGGAGTGTGTGTGCAGTAAATTAGTAGCACATGTATACCAATAGGATTCTCTCTGTGGTTTGAGTGTGAGTACTATGACCAGTGGGATACATTTTGGATGCTCCTGGCATAGTGTGGATGAAGATGGAAAATGAGGATAGCTTCCACAGACAGTGGAAGTGTATTGCATGCATTCCTGTGGCAGGAGGGTGGAGATCTGGACACTGAAATGAAGAAGGGTGCAGAAGAGCTTCACATTGAAATTCAGTGAGGACCTTGCTAACTAAAAGGCTGCTGATTAGCTCTTCCTAAGCATTGCAATTGATAGATGGTAGGGATGAGAGGTTGGACTGCAGTTCCTGTTGTTCAAGGTAAGGAAGTTTCTAGACAGGGCCTGCCCTTTTGTCGGTCTCTCAATGCTGCTTCAGGAATGCTGAGGACAGCCAGGTGCAGAGAGAGGGGCTAACATAATTGAGAATGGGCTCTGATGGAAAGTATTACCTTGCACAAAGAAGGGCTATAGATGAAGCTGAAAGGAAGCTGCTGTAACCAAAAGAAAAATATAAGGAAAATGGGGGAGAAGGCAGACTGCACACATTTCAGTTATGAAAAGATAAAAAAGGAAAGGCCTATAATAGTTTAGATAATGCTACAAGATGACAAAAATTGTCACATTTTATCATACATCATAAAAGATAAGGATTACACAACATGACTCCCTGCATCTAATCAAACCAACTCTTCTCACCTTGCTTCCAGTGTAACATTCTCCTGTCTCATTAGTGGAAGCTTCTTGTGTTGTCTCCAATGTTTCAATCTGCGCTTCACTTTGAATTTTGGGGGCGTTACTAGCAGTGCCTTCCTGATCTCCACTTAGCATCCGCCCATCCTTCTGTATTCGCAAACTTAAAGACAAAATAGTTTAAACTTGTTTAACAAACAACAAAAAGCAGCTGTCAATCGAATTAAGTTCTTAAGCACACAATAAGAAAATTCATATCAGTAGAATGTCTCAGTGAATGTGCAAAATATATATATATATATATATATATACACACACACACAAAAGGTTGCCCACAAACGGAAGGGCCCACACAGGGAAGATTTGCTGATAATTTTTAATGGAAGCTTGCCGCATGAGGGAAACTGGATGCATTCAACAAAAAGATCAAAATGTCCAGCCTGACGCGTTTCGTGCCATCGCAAACTATCGATGCACGCCAGCAGTATCAAGCCTTTGAAAAAGTGCGATGGCACAAAACGCGTCAGGCTGGACATTTTGATCTTTTTGTTGAATGCATCCTGTTTCCCTCATGCGGCAAGCTTCCATTAAAAATTATCAGCAAATCTTCCCTGTGTGGGCCCTTCCGTTTGTGGGCAACCTTTTGTGTGTGTATATATATATATATGTAGCGGTAGTTATAGTTCAGGTGACCGGAGATAGGGATTTTTTTTTTTTTTTTTGTCCCTTAATAACTTTGCATCCATTTGACAAATGTCTGTGAAACTTTGCAGACCTACTGCCCCCGTTTCAATCTTGGAGTCCTAAAAGTTTCACAGAGTTTCTTCAAGGGGGTTGAGAGGAGTTGGCCTAACGGCTAGGGCGGTCGACCTCGAATCTGGGGAACTGGGTTCGAATCTCGGCAATGACGCTGAACATCCTGTGATTCTGGGCAAATCACTTAATCTCCCCGTGCCCAACAAAAATGAATGTGTCCTCATGTAACGCAACTGGTGCTATGTAAAGCGCTCTGATACCCGATACCTTCGGGTCAAGTTCGCGCTATATAAAACTTTGTTAAAAAAAAAACATTTGCAATGCAATCGGTCTCGCCTTTGGGACCTTATATGTATTTAGCTATGCAGCACATTAGCCGGGGTGCTGAAACATCTACTGTTCTTTAACATGGAGGGAAAGTAAGCACCAAACTGCGTGACACGCCAGGTATGGGAACACATGGAGAGAAATATTGTCTTTCAGCGGGAAATGGTATAGTCCAAAGCTCTGTTTTTAATCTAAAATCAGGGCCTTCGGTGGTCATATCACTGAAAATACAAGATTTGAAAAAAATATTATTGCCTACGGGTGCTCGTGGAAGACAATTTCTATGGACTGGAATCTAGAGAATGCTAAAGTGATTCTGGTATTTTACTGACCTCCGTTGGTCGTTTTCTATCAAGAAAGTTAAATAGAGGCAGTTGCCAGAAAAATAAAAAAAAGAAAGTTCCTCAGCAGAAAGCAATTCTGGTATTTTACTGACCTCTGCTGGTCGTTTTCTATCAAGGCAGTTGACCAGAAAAAAAAGTCCCTAAGCGGAAGCAGACAAGTCCTAGGGCTGATCTCCAGAGCCCACAAAGTACATATACATATAAGTATATAATAAGTATATACTAAAGTATATACAAGAGGTCTCGAATGCTCGACCTAAAAAGGGGGCTCCCAAAAAGGGAGTCAAATCGGGAAACAGCCTTTATAACGCAGTCATAACCACGCATGACCGTTAACACAATGTCAACACCACGCATATGCCTTTACCACACATGCCTTTACCACGAATTTTGCTGTAAAGGAATAAATGAAAAAGCATATGCGTGGTAAAGTTCGCACTATGATTTTTAAAAGCTTGTGCAAAGAACTGTAAGTCATAAGGGGGTTGGGTTTCCGTCATACAACCACATTCTGACTAACCTGTCAGATTTTAAAATGTAAAAAATATTAACAAGTTTCAGTTCTTCAAAGTGTCAGCAAGTCTATTAGATGTGGAGAATTGTGTGTCACCCTCCTTAATCACAGAAATCTTTTTCTATGATCTACTCAGCGATTTACACTCCCCCTGGGAATCTGATGTTTTGGTAATATACTTAGCTATTATATTTTGACAACACATATGGCGTTACCAACCATGCCTTTAATATGACATTTTCGTGGTAAAGACATGCGTGGTAAAGGCATATGCATTGTAAAAATATTTGTAGTAAATGCAAGCGTGGTAATGACGCATGCGTAGTAAAGATGGTGCAGTAAAGGCATGCATGGTCATTGCACCCGTAGTTCCCTCATACAACTGTAAAATCCAATGCATTTTGAATAGACTTTTGTATTTTGCGTAGCTCGAAAACAGTCAGATTTTTACAAAATTTGGAAGGATTATATATTTTGGTGCGCATTTTATATTTTATAAGTGTTTTTAATTTAACTATATCTGTGGCCATGGTAGGACTACGGTACTCCTGAGGTATATAGCGATGACAAGTAATTCGCTGATTGGCTAATGATTGCCTTTAAGAAAGTTAAAAGCAGCCATGTTATTTTCAGTTCGAGTTTCCCTGTGCTCTACGTTACGTCATTCAATGTAGGTAAGTATTAGGTTTGGTATTTTTCCCATACCTATTACCACTTTAGTAAAGTGGTAATAGGTAGGGAAGAATATTTACATATATATATATATATATATATATATATAATATTATTTTTTTTAAGTCAAGAGTACCGCAGTACTGAAAAAAAATATAGAAATAAAATTACAAATAAACTGTATGACACTATATTTTGTAAATAAAGGGCCCAATTCGCAAAAGTAAACTTAGAGGTTTGGTCTACACTTAGAACAAATGTCTAAGTTTACGACGTTTATGAGCCGCATCTTTATGTCCACACTCTGGGCAGATTTCCGCCCGAGTGCGGACATAAAGATACGACTCGTAAATCCCCTTTGTGAATTCCCAAAGTCGTAAACTTAGACGTTTGATCTAAGTTTAGACAAAATGTCTAAGTTTTACTTTGTGAATAGGACCGAAAGTGTGCTAAAGAATAGTTTCAATTTTTTTTACATATTTAAATATGTACAAAAAAGTTTATGGATTAGTGCACAAATTACAAAAAATTACTATGCTACTTTACCAAAAAAAGCAGTTTAGAATACACTGCTATAAAGATTTAAAGAAATCAAAAAAGAAAAATGCTAACCTTACAAAATGTTTTTGGGGTACCGCGGTACGACTGTGCTCTCTGGATTTAAAAAAAGAAGTATGTAGAAAATATTTTGATCTACCCTTTACCAAACTGGTAATAGTTGGGCAAAAGACCACACCCATTACTTGCCTACAATAGAAGGAAAACCGCAGAACACGGGCAAACTGTACCTAAAAACAACATAGTTGTGTTTAACTTTTCCAAAACCAATGATTACACAATCAGCAAATACTTGTATTCCCTATGTACTGTGGTATTACAAAAAAAAACATATTTCGCTAAAATAACACAACAGATATCACTAACTTTAAATACCGTAAAACCAATAAAGTAGTTACATTAGTTACCTAAAATACACACAATAATCATGTGGGCACTATCATAAGCAATCATGCCACATTGTAACAAAATGCGACTGACTCTTTTCGCGGAACAGAAAATACAAAAGTGTATGTGAAATACATTGCAATTAAGCGCGTATTGGGACCCACCTTTTCTCTTTGGACCCCCTTTACTAAACCCGGCAAAACATTTACTCCTTCCACAATGAAACAGGTCGAACAAGTATGCGAAATTTCACGGACTATCGGCAAACGGATCCAAAATAATTAAGGGAGAAAATATTTTAAAATCCATATGTCGATAATATCTACACATTTATAAACAAAAAAAGGTAACCTATCACCACTAAAATAAAGTGGCAATAGGTTGTTAATAACAATAAAACTTAACGAACACATTACTTACCTTCGGTAACGCCTTATCTGGTAGAGATAATATCTAGCTGCAAGTTCCTTGCCTTTGAATTTCCCAGGCGTCAGACTGGATCTGGAAGATTTTTCGTGATTTTGCGTGGCATCAGTTGGCTCTGTGTGGCGTTGTCGGCGTCGTCCGCGCTGGAAATTACTGATTTACCCATACAGGGGCCACCTCGGCGCGCTGACATCAGTTACTTTTCACGACTTTCCACGCCAGAAGCAAGGAAGCATGAAGTGCACCAACACGGATGTTTCTAAACTAGGGCTCTGAAAGGGATCATCCCTGACCCTAGAAATCTGTCCGCAAAGCAGTGAGGAATGGTGGGTCAGTAAGGAAGCTGCAGCTAGATACTGCCTCTACCAGATAAGGCATTACCGGAGGTAAGTAACTTGTTCATCTGATAGAGACGTCTAGCTGCAGATTCCTGCCCTTTGAATAGATACCCAAGCAATACCACACCAGTGGTGGGTCAGCGGACAAATTTCGACTAAGAAGTCCTGCAGGACCGAACGGGCAAAGTGCCTGTCCCTGCAGACCTGACTGAGCAGGCAGTAAAGCTTGGTAAACGTATGCAGAGATGCCCACGTTGCTTCCCGACAGATGTCCAGGACTGAAACTCCAAGGGCTAGCAAAGTGGTCGCAGCCTTAGCTGTGGTGGAATTAACTTTTAATCTTTCAGGAGGCTGCTTCTTTGCCAGTGCCTAGCAGATCTTGATGCAGAGAACGACCCATCGAGAAATGGTCCATTTCTGCACCGTCCAACCTTTTTTCTCACCAACATAGCCCATAAAGAGTTGGTCGTCCAGCCAGAACTCTCTTGCGTGGTCAAGGTAGAACAACAATGCTTTTTTTGGGTTCAGGTGATGGAGTCACTCCTCTTCTTTAGATGGATGGGGAGGAGCATAGAAAGTGGGCAAGGTGACAGAATGGCCCACGTGAAATGGTGTTACCACTTCTGGCAGAAAAGAGGCCCTAGTGCGAAGCACCAGTTTGTCAGAAAAAACTGATAGGAAGGGTGGCTTGGATGATAAAGCCTACAGCTCACTCACTCACTCTCCTGGCCAATATAACCGCCACAAGAAAGGTTATTTTGATGGTGAGCAGTCTGAGGGGTCAATTGTGGAAAGGCTCAAAGGGAACACACATCAGAAATATGAGAACCAAATTAAGGTCCCACTGAGGCATAATGAAAGGGGAAGGTGGGAACATATGTACAAGACCTTTGAGAAACCTATTTACAATGGGAGATTTAAATAAAGCAGCCGCAAGAAGGCAGACAAGGCAGAAAGATACCCTTTCAGAGTGCCTAAAGCAGAGCCCTGCTGTGCAGGGGTCAAAATAAAAAGTAAATATCAGAAAGGGAGGCAGAAAGAGGGCAAATAGACTTTTCTGTACGATATGATACAAACTTTATCCATCGCAAGCATATACCGTCTTGGTGGAGGGACGCATGGCTGCCAGAATAACATTACAGACTTCGGAAGGAAGGTCGAAAGCTATCAACTGCCACCGCTTAATCTCCATTATTATTACCATTTGTAGAGCGCACGGCTACCTCCAACGGGGGTGTCCCGGCGCTAGTAACGGCAACAGCAGCAGGATTTAAGCCATATGAGGGATTTCAGGGAAGGCTAAACAGCCACGTTTTCAATGTTTTTCTAAATAACCTTTCTGTCTTAGCCTTCCTGATGTGTAATGGCATGGTATTCCATATGGCAGCCGTTTTTACTGAAAACGAGCACCCGCCAATTCTGGATTTTTTGAATCGTGGGGTAACCAGCAGTTCCTGAAGATTGGATCTTAGGACCCTGGTCTGGGAATATTTCTGTATTCTCTTTTTCAGGTATTTTGGACCTTTCTCCCCCAATGCTCTGTAGGCTAGGGTCAGAGCTTTAAATTCAATTCTTTTCCGTACTGGTAGCCAATGTAAGCTTCGTAGATGTGGGGAGATGTGGTGGCGGAGTGGCACATTCCTGATCAGCCTTGCAGCCGAATTTTGGATAATCTGCAGTTTCCTGATCAGATATGCCTGGAGGCCTAAATATAGACTATTAGCATAGTCTAATTGTGATATAACCAGTGCATGCACCACCGTTTTCCTACAGTCCACAGGGAGATAGTGGAGGAACTTTCGTAGAGTTTTTAGTTTCCAGAAGCACTGGGAGGAGACATGACTGATCTGAGCTTTACCTGTTAGTGTGGAGTCAAATTTAAAACCTAGGTTTCTTGCAGATTTCACAGGTACGGGGGGGGGGGGATAAGCTCTACAGGCCACCAGAGTTCTGCCTTTGGGGGATGTACCTGGTTAAAAAACAGCACCTCAGTTTTTTCGGTGTTCAATTTCAAGCTGCTGTCTGTCATCCATGATGAGATATTGAGAAGACACTGCTTGAAATTAGGAAAGGCTGCCTCTGTGTGTTCCGTAAAGGAAAACACCAGCTGGGTGTCATCAGCATAGGAGACAACCTTTACACCCCGTTGTTCAGCTAGAGGGGCCAAAGGTGCGAGGTAAACGTTAAAAAGGGTAGGGCTCAAGGCCGATCCTTGGGGGACAACACAAGTCAAAGGTTTCGCAGAAGATATGTGAGGATGGAGGGACACTTGTTGAGATCGGTCCTCAAGAAATGATTTAAACCAGGCAAGTACGGTTCCAGTTATTCCCATCATCTCAAGCCTCTTTAACAGGATCCGGTGAGATACCGTATCAAATGCCGCAGAGAGATCCAAAAGCACGAGCATTGCATAGTTTCCCTGATCAACTGTGGCACGCACAGTCTCTGCCACCTCGAGCAGAGCTGTCTCTGTACTATAGCCAGCCCTGATTGGGAATCATGCAAAAGATTATTTGACTTCATGTAAGAAGGCGAAGAGTGGACAGTTTCCGGTGGAGGACCTTCCCCTGCTGCTGCGACAGAAGATCTTCCTGAAGGGGCAGCCTGATTAGAAGATCGATGCTCATGGGTAGAAGCTCGGGATACCAGACTCTCCATGCCCAGTTCGGAGCCAGAAGGATGACTTGGGCCCAGGCGTTCCTGATCTTCTTGAGAATTCTGGGCAGGAGTGGTAAGGGTGGAAAGGGGTACAGGAAGCCTGAGCTGCACTTGAGACAAAAAGAGTCTCTGAGCAACAGCCACCTTGGAAACTCCAGCGCGCAAAACTGCTGACATTGCACGTTCTCGGCAGAGGTGAACAGATCTAACCAAGGCTCTCCCCACTGTTGAAAGAGACCTTGCACCACGTCTGGGTGTAGATGCCATTCATGATCCGCTAGGCATCGACGGCTGAGTTCGTCTGCCCTGGTGTTCATGGAACCTGCAAGGTGTTGAACCACCAGGGAAATGCCCTGCTGTTCCAGCCAAGTCCAGAGACGCAGGGCCTACTGACAAAGGTTCCACGACACCACCCCACCCTGTTTGTTGCAGTACCACATGGCAGTGGTGTTGTACGTGAACACATGTACCAGCCTTCCCTTGATGGAGGGTAGAAAGGCTTTCAATGCCAATCGGATGACTCGGAGCTCCAACAGGTTGATGTGGAGTCTGGATTCTGCCAGAGATATCCGACTCCACCTCTCCCAGATGGTCACTCTATCACAGGAGTGACGCATCTGTCACTACTGTGAGGTCTGGTTCGAGAAGGAAGAGGGGTTTCCCTCTGACCCAATCGCGGTTCGTTAGCCTTTACTGCAGGTCCTTTGCAGTTTCCTCTAAGATTTGGACCAGGTCGGAGAGATTTCCCCTGAAGATGCGCCCACTGGAACTTCAGGTCCCACTGCAGAGCCCGCACATGCCATCTGGCATGTGTCACTAGGAGGATGCAGGAGACCATGAGGCCCAGCAGCCGGAGAATCAATGTTAATGAAATCCAGGATAAAGGCTGAAATATTGGTATCATAGCCTGAATATCCTGGACTCGCAGCTGAAGAGGATAAGCCAGAAACTGCACTGTGTCTAGAACTGCTCCGATGAAAGGGAGCGTCTGAGAGGCAGTCAGGTGTGACTTCGGCATGTTGATAGTGAACTCCAGCGAATGCAGGAGGTCCCCCGTAGTCGAGATAGGGGAAGACTGGCACCCCTGATCTGCACAGATGAGACGCGACCACTGCCATCACATTGGTGAACACCCGAGGGGCATTGGTAAGGCCAAAAGGGAGCACAGTGAACTGAAAATGCTCGTGGTCTACCAGATAACGCAGATGGGTAGGCAGGACAGGGATGTGAAAATATGCATCCTGCAAGTCTAATGCTACCATCCAGTCTCCTGGGTCCAGGGCAGACAAGACCTGAGACAATGTGAGCATCTTTGAATTTCTCCTTTTTGAGGAAGTAGTTAAGGGCTCAGAGATCTAGGATAGGATGAAGGCCCTTGTTGTTTTTCGGGACCAGAAAGTAGAAGGAATAGCTCAAACCGGAGAATGCAAAGAGGGCACCAAATGTGCCCTTCAAAGCAGTCTGGTATGGCTGGCAAGCACCCCGACCCCAGCC
This sequence comes from Calotriton arnoldi, assembly GCA_963921515.1. Classification (NCBI taxonomy): domain Eukaryota; kingdom Metazoa; phylum Chordata; class Amphibia; order Caudata; family Salamandridae; genus Calotriton; species Calotriton arnoldi. The sequence goes on along the minus strand of CAWUFW010002651.1, from coordinate 814,220 downwards.
CAATACACTAAGTCCTGTCTGGGAGGTGGTCACGCCTCCCTGTGACAGGAAACCTACTGTTCTACTTTCCCCTGCTCGAGCTTAGCTCAGCAGCAGGAGGGCAGAATCATCTCTGTGGTCAGCAGCAGCACTAGCTTGCTAGCAGACCCTGGAAGGCTGTTACCGGGAGTACTTGGGCCTCTCGGAGGAGCCCCCCAGTGCATGGAATCATACCTCCAACACTGGTAACATTGGGGTATGATTCCAACACGTTTGATACCAAACATGCCCAGGTTCGGCACAGCCACTATATAGTTAGCCGCCATCGCGTAATAACATATGGCTACTATATGTATCAAAATGGCTGACCGCACTTACAAAGTCTGGAGAATCAACTCGGGTTTGTCGGGGCGTCCTGCTCATTCAGGGGCACCCACACACTTATCACCCAGCACCCTGCCTTCAGGATTGAAAGGCCTGCCTTAGGGGGACTTATAGGTTTCAAGTGCAGGGACCTCAGATATAAGGAAACCTATATCTGTCGTAAGTGGTGCTAGCACCAGCTTACACAGGCTGCAATGGCAGGCCTACAGTCACAGTTTGAGTGGTCTTTCATGGGTGGCACAATATATGCTGCAGCCCATGGGAGACCCCTGGTGTAACTATGCCCTGGGTACCCTGGTACCATATACTAGGGACTTACAGGGGTACACCAGGAGCCAATTGTGGAGGTACAAAAGTACTTACCATGTCAAATTTAGGGAGAAAGCAGAGTGGCTGGGGTTCTGATTAGCAGGATCCCAGCCAGACTAGTCAAAAAAACATACTGACACCAGCAAAAAGTGAGGGTAACCATGAGAGCAGATCCAACTTTCCTATGCTTTTCTACTCATATCAACGTAATTTCTCAATGTAGGTTCGGTGGCTGTGAGGGGTCTGATACAGATAAAAGCTGTCCGTAGTAGGACATTAATTTTGGAACAGAAGTTGAGTTTCTTGAGTAACTTGGCTTTCTCTGGAACACTTGTATACATATTGAACAGTGAAGGATTCCCATATAACTGTGGTTGATTGTTAATGGGAACTAGCTGCCCGTGAAGTGTATGGTATAGGGTCAATGGTGCACATAACACATGCTTGCTACACCTAAGGGCGCTGTATCTGTGATGACATTAATTATGCTTCATAATCATTCTGAGCAATTTTGTACTTACTTTTAGGCCTCTAATGCCATACTAGTTTATAACAAAATGTGCTATTTTCAGTGCAATATTCAATGCCTGTTGGCCCACCTGGTATGATTGAGAATTTGACTGTGCAAAGTCACAGCATTTATGCCCATATTCAGTTGGGGCATTACGCATAATGTTTGTACTAAAACAACAGTCATTATATGTTGGTAGAAGCGGTCGCATTCTGAAATGGTGTAGTCATCTGTTAAATATATACAAACAAATTTGGGACGTCAAAACAGAATAATTTCTGGAGAACGAAGAAAACTTTAGATTTTTGTAACTAAGCAAGGATGTCTTGCACCAAATGAAAGAATGTATATACACATGATATGTAATGATATCACATGCCAAATGAGCTTCTCAAGCGTATTTTTCATGTATTTGAAGTTACGAGCTTTACTTTAAAATGGCCGCCATGTTATTATACAAGTTCGGGGGACATGTGAGCCCTTTGTTTGTGTTTAATGGCGCTGGCTTTGATGACAAATCTTCTGAAAGTTGTATGGGGACGATACCCACTCACCTGTAACCTGTGAACAAGGTAATGTGATCGCCTAAAATGAATTGGGTGTTTATTGCACCTTCCTGTCACTGTACACCGTGGTAGAATATACGTAAATAAATCATGGTGCAAGCATTTGAAGTGCACGCTTTCCATTTTGCTTTAGATATACACATATATATGTGTAAAATATTTACAGAATTGTAGTTAGGTAAAATGTCACTTAAAGCATACCATTTTAAACTAAAAAATAAACCTGAAATTCACCAGTTGTAGTTTACTGAGCCAACTAGGACTTGTGACTCCACCATGGCCAGTGTTGTCATCAAATATGTCATTCGATATGGCATCAGTGATATCATCAATGATGTTATTGAACATGTCATGAGTGATGCAATCAATGAGGTCATAAGCAGAGCATGGTGAGTGCACAAGTTTTAGTTAGCTCAGTAAACTAGAATGGGTGAATTTCTGTGTTTATTTTATTTTCAAATGTTGCATTTTAACTGACATTTCACCTAGGTATAATGTCACTTTAACTTTTGTTTGTTTTTCAGTGAATTTCTAGTTTTTTTTTTTTTAACGTAAAGTAAGAGCTTATTACTATATCAAATTACCCACCGCTGCGCAAGGCCTTCCTGCGCCCATACTCCAGCGAGTGATCAACCCCCATGGACACTCACCCCACATCTTTTTTTTGTAATTAATTTTCCCAGGCTCCCTTTGAACTCCCTCGGGACTCCCGCAGCGACCCCAGTTAAAAAAAAATAATAATAATTTAGGCCTGGGGTTTCCATTTAGGACCCTCACAATAGGGCCAGGATAACCCAACCCTGCCCCTTATATGGTGTTTTATGGAATAACCCTTTTTATTTGTTTATACATAAGCACAGTGTCAAAAGATTTCATAAGATATATAGTCAGCAGCCGACATTGAAAGCAGTGATCTTATGAGATTGACACAGCTGAATGCCAACAACCCGGGGGGCAGGCAGCGAAGACAGTGGGCTACAATAGGCTACTTGTCTAGGAATTTGCTTTATTATCTCAGTCCTTTTGAGCCGTGCCGTAAGAAATGCAAGGGCAGAAAAACATCACTTAACTGAACTTAATAACATGGCAAAAAGTCAGAGAAAGATGTAGAGAAGAAAAAAGAGAAAAAGATGCAAGTAGAGCCTGTTGGAAGACAGTACCCCCTCCCACCTCCTCCACACCCTGTATTAGTCCCTTGTCGAGGCTCCCGTGGGGACTCCTGTTCGTTCTTTGTCAAGTCTATTATGGCTTAGAGTGTTGGCCAGTGTCGGTGAATCGTAAGATTTGTAAGAGCTTGGGGCAAGTCACTTCTCTGAACTCCTTACTGAGGATAGTTATAAATGGAGCCCACAGTTCAAGGTATACGTCTGCTTTGCTGTCTACCACCAAAGATAGTCGCTCCATTCCCAATACCGCCCACAGCCGCCTAAGCCAAGCGGAGTGGTCCGGGACTTTCTCGGAGCCCCAGTGGGCCAGCAACTCTAGACCCGCGGCGTTCAGGGCTAATGCTATCTGTCTCCCTCTCATGGAGCACAAGGGAAAGGTCAAACGGTTGGGGAGACCTAGCAGGATGTACGCAGGGAAGCGTGGGAAGTCTGTGTCAAAGGCCTCATTTATGTCTTGTAGAATTAGATCCCAGTATCTCACTAACCTGGGACAATGCCAGAGTAAGTGCACTAATGAGCCGGTCTGTCCACATCCCCGCCAGCAGTAGGCTGGGCGATCTTTGTTCCAGTGATTAAGTCGGGCCGGAGTTAAATACCAGTACGTAGCTACCTTGTATACAGCTTCTGCACCTGGAATGTCGTGAGCTGTATGGTGTGCTCTATAATAAATATCCTGCCACTCTTTGTTTGTAAGGTGTCTGCCTATTTCTTCCTTCCATCTTATCTGTCCTTTGGTTTTCGCAGGCAAGGTGTCTGTGGAGAGGAAAGCGTATAGTTCTGTTATGAGGTGTTTGTCATCATCCTTAGTAACAAGCCACTTTTCGAGCTGTGTTAGCCGTCGTGAGGCCCCTGGTCTCACCTCTGGAGAGGTTACCCAGTGACATGCTTGATGGTACATGTAGTAATCCGAAGCGGGGATTGCGTAGTCTGCCTGAAGCTGGTCAAAAGGAATTATTCCTTCTTGGTCAAAAAGGGAGCCTACCCTTTTGCAGCCCTTCTCACGCCACCGCTGAAAAGGCTGTGATTTACACCCCGGCGGAAAGTCCGGATTGTCAACCAGCGGGGTCATCGGGGAGGGGAAGGAGGTAAGCCCGTGACGAATTGCCGTTGTGTCCCAGACCCTTTTCTCGCCGTGACAGGAGAGGAGTACAGTCCCCATGCCCTATGTTTACGTGGGAGCCAGATTTCACGCCAAATATTTATTCCTGCAATCGTTTGAACAATGAACGTCCAGTGTTTCCCTGAAAGAGGACGATTCCACTCCAGGACGAAGCGTAGCTGGGACGCTTGAAAATATCTAGAAAAAACCGGAACTCCCATACCCCCTTCAGCTTTAGGCTTTGTAATCTGAGAAAAACTGAGTCGCGGTTGCTTCCCAGCGATACGGCCCGCCCAAGAGACCCAATCGTGTCCATGTAGCTAGAGTTTTGTTAGTCTGTTCCAGGAGTGGGCTATAATTGGCTTTTAGAGTGTTGGCAGGTGTTCGCGCCAGGAGAATCCCCAGATATGGTATGTGATGGCTAGCCCAGGAGAATGGGAATGGTCTATTCTGAAAAATAGCACCCCTAGGCAACAAAGGTCAAAGAGATATCAAGACCTATACCAACATATTTATACTATGAGAGACTCAGTGTACATAAGAAGCGAATAAAAAAAGATTCATTTTATTAATATATTTTCATATAGGTTTGTCCGATGTCTAACTATAAATTTATCTATAGTCATTGTTTATTTTGTGACCTTTTCTCATATGTATATGTGTAATGTTTTATTGTAAGGCGTATGTTGTACTGTTATCGTCTAGCTATACATGTTTTTCTTTGTTTTTAAAAAAAAGTTATCATATGAAAATATATTAATAAAATGAATCTTTTTTTATTCGCTTCTTATGTACACCGAGTCTCTCATAGTATAAATATGTTGGTATAGGTCTTGATATCGCCTTGATCTTTGTTGCCTAGGGGTGCTATTTTTCAGAATTGTATTTTCCCTGCCCTAGGAACTAATATTAGTTGCAGGGGGTCCTTCTTTTTGACATTATAGAATGGGAATTGTCTAACCAGGGCCTCCTCGGTGGTGGGGGATGTGGAGAGGTTTAGTATTTGCGATTTGTGAAGATTAACCTTAAATCCCGATACCTCGCTAAAGCAGGAGAACTTGCTTACTAGGGCCGTGAGTGAGGTCGCCGGTTTTGTCAGGGACAGAATCACGTCATCGGCGTATAGGCTGATAGTATGTGTGTCAGCCCCGAGACAGATCCCGGTTATCTCTGGATTGTCTCTGACCCTCTGGGCCATTGGCTCCATATACAAGGCAAATAATAGGGGGGAGAGCGGGCACCCCTGTTGGGTTCCCCTGCGTATTGGAAAGAACCCAGAGGAGTACCCATTAACTCTGACCAATGCTCTAGGTGTTTTGTATATGCAATCTAACCAGCCAAGGAACCTCTCCCCAAAGCCAAAACGGCGAAGCGTCTCCATCAAGAATGGCCAATGGACCCTATCAAAGGCCTTCTCTGCGTCGACTGACAGCAGGAGGGCCTCCCGTCGGGAGCGGGCAATGAGATCTGTGAGATGTATGAGGCGTTTCGTGTTGTCCCTGCATTGCCTTGTCAGTATAAACCTGGCTTGGTCCGGGTCGATGAGCCCCGTCATGTACGGATTAATGCGCGCGGCCAGAATCCCTGTGAAAATTTTAGAGTCAACGTTAAGCAGCGAAATCGGGCGGTAGGGCGCTCATTCCATGGGATCATTTGTGGGTTCTAAAATTACTGATATTGAGGCTTCTGTGAAGGAGTCGGGTAATGCCCCGGTGTCGATAAAAGAGTTAAAAAGCCGTGTTAGTATGGGGGCGAGGACCTGGCAAAATTTCTTATAGAACAAGGGGGTGAAGCCGTCTGGGCCCGGGGACTTGGCTGTTTTGAGACGAGCTATCGCTGCAATTACCTCATCCACGTGAATAGGGCGATCGATGTGAGAGGCGGTGTCCGCCGGCAACGTAGTCAGCTGCACTCCTTGGAAGTAGGCAGCCAAGTCTCCGCTGGGGGAGTCACCCTCTGAATAGAGCTTGGAGTAAAAGGCACTGAAGGCCTCTGCGATCTCTGAGTATGTATGAACTATTGTCCCAGATGGGGCTCTAACTGCTGGGACCGATCCAGAGATCTCTCTTTAACGCAGTTTATGGGCAAGCATGCGGCCAGAGCAGTTGCCACTAAGAAAGAATTTGTGCCGTAAGCGTAACAGGGCGTATTCTGCTCTATCGAGGTCAAGCCTGCGAAGGATGAGCCGTTTCCGCTCCAATTCCTTCCACACCCGAGGGGCACCGGTGTGTTTGTGTATGGATTCTAATTCCGCTACCGTTGCCTCTATCTCCTTTCTATGGTCCCTTCTGAGCTTGTTATCCCCTGCTGATATGGCTATTAGTTCCCCCCGAGTGACTAATTTTAAAGCTTCCCATAGAGAGGCTGGGCGCACCCCCTCGCAGTCATTCTCGGTGAGATAATCCCTGAGTAACTTGAGGATTGCTTTCGTTTTCTGGTCTAAGTGGAGCAGCGCGTCTCAAAGCCGCCATCGGGACTGGTGGGGTTGGGCGGTACCCAGGTTCAGCGATAGCGTGATCAGGGCATGATCTGAAAGAGAGCGCGGCTCTATCGTTGCTTCAGCTATGCATCCTACCAGGGCATTTGTGATTAGGAAATGGTCAATTCGGGCATAAGTCTTGTGGGCTGCCGAGAAGTATGTGTAGTCTCTGGTAGAAGGGTGTGTTTGCCTCCATATATCATTGAGTGTGCTAATCGTAAGCCAGTGATGTCCAGTCTGAGAGCGTCCCTGTTTGTGTTGTGCGTTGTCCGGAGTGGTCTTAAGTCTGTGTTTATTACCAGGTTCAGGTCTCCCCAAATCACTACCTCCGGGTCGGCGGTGGCCAACACTTGTGCAAGGTAGCTAAGTAGGAAACGCTCCTGATGCTCGTTCGGAGCGTATAAGGACGCTACCGTGAACTGTGTAAGACCCCACTGTATTCTAAGCCCTAATGCTCTACCTTTTTGTTCAGCGATGATCTCAATTACTTTTCCTTGGAAGTTCTGAGCAAGTAAGATGGTGCGGAGGAGGAGAAGAAAAAGATGATAGAAAGACCCCTTTAATTAACGCAAAGGATACTTTAAGTAGAAGGAAAGACATTAACTGGAGATCAGAGTCCGTCAAATCCAACGAATCGGAATGAGACGTGTTCGGCCAAGAAGGAACTGTTCCGGAGTAGTACTTCCTAAGAGACCCAGTGTTGGTCCGCCGGGCGTTTGGTGGCTGGGTCATCGAGCCGATCAGTTGTCCCTCCACTCCTCCGCCGCCTCACTTGGGTCCTCACCACGCCCACCCCAGCCCCCAGGGGCAGGGTCCGAGCTAGTTCACAGAGTCGTTGGGATGGTGGATTCGGAGGAGAGGGCCTGCAACACCGCTTGCCTCTCTTTGTTAACGGTTTCAGAGTCTGGTCTAAGCCAGCGGCGGCTGTTTGTCACCTTCTGCCAGACTGGCCGTTGACGCTCAGGAGATGTGGGTTGATCCACGGGGTCTTCCTAGACGTCGAGATGTAGCGCAGGCTTCCCTGAGAGATCTGATCTGGTGAAGCACCCCTTCATATCTAAAGATGTTACGGAAAGGGTGACCCCAGGCATAGGGAATCTTGGCCTTCTGCAGATGTTCTGTGACGGGGCAGAAATCTCTGCACTTCTGAAGGGTGATTCTGGAGAGATCTTGAAAGAAGGTCGGGGAGCGGCCTTTGAAATGAACTGGGTGCGAGTCCCTGGCTTTCTTGAGGAGGTCTTCCTTAATCTGGAAATCATGGACACAAACCAGGATGTCGGCTGGGGGGTCCTTTTCCTGGTCTTTCAGGGCCCACCCTGTGCACCCAGTCCAGTTGTAGCGGAGAGGTCTCTGGAAGGCCCGATACATGTCGAAGGAGGTCCGTAACATACTCGCGTAAATTGGGGCCCTCTGCTCTGGTTGGCACACCTCTTATTCTTATATTGTTCCTCCTAGACCTGTTCTCAAGGTCTTCATTGTGAACTTGGAGGTCTAGTTGTTGGTCTTTCAGCCTTAACACTTCTTGCTGGAGCCAAGCTACCTCCTCCACTCGACTTGACTCCCTGTCTTCAAGCTCGACCACCCCTTCTCCCACTTCATCCATGTCCCCGGCGTACCTCCGGGAGGTCGGAGGCAATTTCCGTTTTCATCGCCTGTAGGTCTGCACGCAGAGAGGTGAATAATACTTCCATGTATGCTTTGGTGATTGGGCCCTCTCCCTCATCTGCTTCCAGCCGGGTTTCCACTCTGAGACATGGGATTATCCTCTGACCCTAAATTGCCTGTTTTGCCGAACAGTTCTTTGAGGGATCGTTCCTTCTTTGTCCTTGTCCCGGCCATACCGTCCTATTTGTGGTCTTGGTGTTTGCTTGGCGTGTTGTTCGAGGAGCTTCCACAGTCCTGATGGCTGGTCGCGACTCCTGGCCCGTGCGTGGATGCGGTCTCTTCCTCGTGCTCTAATTCGGGCCGATATCTAGTGGGGGGGGGGCGCTTCGAATTCTTTCAGGCTGGGGTGCGATTGAGGGAACGGATGCAGCGTCTGACAGCGCTCTTTGTTCAGGCCAGACGTGCGGAGGCCCGCCACCCCGCTCCTCTGTCCCCTCGCGCCCCGGCTCCGCTGGGAAGTGTCCCCCAAAAGGCACTTGCCTGCTCGTGCTGCTCTTGTGTCGCCTCTTCTGGGGTAATCACGGGCCCTTCAGCTACATACAGCCTTTCTCTCCTTCTGGGGCCGTCCTGTCCTTTGTCTTGTTAGGCCTCCTCTCCCGCCTCTACAGGAACAACTGCAAGCCGGTATTCACTGGGCCCTTAACTAATAGGAAGCAAGAAAATAGGCATACTCTGTCCCCATAGACCTCTCACGTGTTGCCTCTGTTCTGGCTGCTAACAGCGAGGTCCACCCCGGCCCAGGTAAGTGCTTGCGAATGTATGTTCAGGAGGCCCCGGTCGCAGCGTTCTGCACCGTCCGCATCCCCGTTCGGGGAGTACTCACTGTTGGGGGGTGGGGGGGGGAGGCCTCGCTCAGCGTCCCCGGGTGATCTTGTGCCACCAGGCACCCTCCTGGTGAACGGGGGGGGGGGGTTGTCCGGCTGCTGCGGTGGGCCACGTGTTATAGGCCTTAGCGCTAGTAGGGTGTGCGCCTGGGGCCTGCAGCGGGTCTCGGGGCTCTGCTCTTCGGTGCACCGGGGGTCTCAGGGCTGTCACTGGTCCCCGGTCAGAGCTTGCCTCGGGGACCGGGGAGTGTTGCACAAAGGGAGGGGAGAAGCCGTCTCGCCCCCGTAGGTCTCCAGCCCCCGTGGGGCCTCCTGCTGCGCCGCAGATCTACCCGGTGTCTGTGGCAGGGCACAACGAAGCGCCGCCGGTCACTCACCGCAGCTCTGTTGCGGGCCGGTCACAAGGATCCCGTCTGGGCCGAGGTGCGGGCTCCGGGTCCCTGTCTCCGTCTTCACCCAGAGCCCGGCCGGGCTACGCCGCAGGTTCGTTTCGAGGTAGGCCGCACCCCGCCGCTTTGCCAGGCGTTGCTTCTTAAGGCTCCGTGTTGGGGGCCCCGGGTCGTCTCCACCCGAGCCTGTTTGTGCCTCCCACCTTCCGGCGCCGGTTTTGTTCTTGGGGGTCGCTCCCCCTGCACTATGCCGCCAGTTCACTTTAGGTCAGGCCGCGCTCCGCAGGCCGAAGCCTCGCAGCCCCGCCAAGTGTTGCTCCACGAGGTTCTGTGTTGGGGGCCCCAGGTCATCTCCACTCAAGCCTGCCTGAGCCTCCCGCCTTCCGGTGCCGATATTTTGTTCCTGGGTGGCCGCTGGAATCTCGCTCCCCCCACGCTACTCCGCCAGTTCCCTGTAGGTCTAGCCTCACTCCGCAGGTCGCTGCCGCGCCTCGCGGCCTTGCCGGGCATTTCTTCTCGAGGCTCCGGTTTGTGGGCTTCAGATCGTCTCCACCCGGGTCAGTCAGTGCCTCCCAGTATTCGGCGCCAATATTTTACCCCCGGGGGCCACTGTGAGTGAGTCGGCGGGCGCTGATAATAAGCTCTGAAAGGCGGCAAGATGGAGCAGTCGAGAAACGCGTCCTAACCTGCCGCCATCTGGGCCACGCCCCTATATGGTATCTTAAAAACATTTTCAAGACCAAAGACCGAATGCCCTGTAATGGTGGCTGCAACATTTCTTCTGATGTTGTAGCCTGCCAATCAGGGAGCTCACTCCTTAATGAGTTGCCATCAGAATTTTACAAAGTTTATGCACCAATTGTTGGCACCCCGTCTAAAAACACTATATGACACTGCCCTTACTGCAGCAATCCTGCCGCCTACGCGAGTGATGTCTTACTTATTTCTCTGCCTAAACCGGGGACAGTGCACTAGAGCTGGAATCTTACAGGCCTCTTGCAATGTTGGACACCGATTACAAAATTCTGGCGGATTGACGGGCCCCTTTGGTTCCACAGCTGGTACACACAGATCAAAATGTTTTTGTGCCAGCCAGAAACAACTCTTTGAATATACGCCGTTTCCTTTGGGTACTTGCACACGCCTCACAGCAGTATCCACATTTGGGTGGCTGGTTCTAGACTTACATAAGGCGTTTAATTCTCTCGAATGGCCCTTCTTATTTGAAGTACTCACCCAGTATGGATTGTGATCTTGCTTCCTCCTCCTGGTTAAATTATTAAACACTAATCCTACGGTCAAGGTTAAAATTGGATGTAATATCTCAGTTCCCATAGCGATCCAGAGGGACACCAGCTAGGAATGCCCATTGTCTCCCCTCTTGTTTTTTTTTTTTTTTGCGCTGGAACCCTTGGCGCATCTTTTGCGTACCTAGGGCTAACATTGTGGGATCCCCCTTGGAGACGGTACACACTCGGTCTCCCTTTATGCAAATGGCGCTGCTCTATCTTAATAATGTTCAGGCTATACCTCTTACAATTGAACATTTACTGGCCAACTTTGCCACCATTTCCGGCCTCAGAGTCAAGTGGAATAAGTCCTGCCTCTTTCCTTTTAGCAATAATACTCCGGACCCAATGTATTGTGTGAATGGCATTCAACTCACCTGGCAATCATCTACATTTCGGTACATAGGGCTACGGATCTATCACACACCTGAAGATCTTTTGGACTGTAACATGCTTAGCGCTGTCTCTGCACATCAGGCACAGATCTTATTCTGGCAAACCCTACAACGATCGGTGGCGGGAAGGGTGGCTCTAACGAAACTGGTTGCATTGCTGAGACTCTTGTATTATTTTGCCAATCTTCTCCTCCCTATCCACCGCACTTCTTTCATTCTTTGGAACGTCTATTAGGTAATCTTAACTGGCACAATACGCATCGCAGAGCAGCACTCCTTAAACTTTATCTACCGACAGACTGCGGCGGGCTCAATGTACCAAATTTAGAGCATTACTATCTGGCCTCCTGGCTACAGTGGGTGGCACACTTGTTTGCAGGCTGCAATCTGGAAGATACAGTCATGCTCCTTCCCCATTGGGGCTTGGAACGGTTTCTTACCATTTTCCATCCCCTCACTATGGCACCGCTGCCGAGTGCACCCCTCCTTCAGGTCGCTTTTAGTGGTTTTCATAGAGCCCTGTTTATTACTCACTCAATTTGGCCATAGGCCCCAGCATTAGAACCGTGGCATGTGGCGGGACTGCAAAGTGTAGGCAACTTATATCGAGCCGGGACCCTCCTATCAATATACTATTGTCTGACTTTGAACTTCGCCGGGACAATTCCTGTTTCAAGCTTCTTTTATTGGAGTGTTGAGGCAGTCTTGCAGAGAAGTGCAACTGGAACCCATGCAACATCTTACCATTCAATATCTGCATGTCTTGGGTGCGGGTAGCCACCAGACCCGCTGGTTAGCTAGCACCTTCCGTACACCCTCACCACACTGCGTAGACATTGGGATGCAGATATGGGCACGCTTGTTCTGATAGTGAATGGCAAACTATCTTAACTTACCGTACCGTGGTGTCCCGAAATGCCTGTTTAAAATTAATGCAATCCTATATCCTAAACAGAGGTTATTTAACTCCCAGCAAAATAAATCGTTATTTTAATCATAATATCCCCGATGTCTAGCCCCTGACGTGGAGCTCTTGCACATGCTCTGGTCCTGCTAGTCATTGACAGACTAATGGAGAGATGTCACTACACACTTGACACGCTGCATGGGCACTTACACATGAGAGGTGTGCATTCTGGGCCTCAGCCGTCGCACTAAAAAGTACAGAGCAGCGACACAGTTTGGGGATCTAGCCCTTATCTTGGTAAAACGGCGAATCACCCGTAAATGGAAAACAGCGGTCCTCCCCGGCTGTCTCGACAGTTTGGTTCATGGCTCCACCATGTTGATGGAGTCCTACACCAAACTGTATACAGCATTGTTAGGAACCGCCGTAAATCGTCGGTCATTTCCAAATTAAGCAGGCAGCACCTCAGTCAGGGTGACAGAGTAATTTACTCTGTCTCCCTGCCAGAGAAACGGGCCACCAGCCTACACATAATTTAGACCATATATTTAATTAATTTAAAAACATTTTGCATGTTTTTACAAAATCTTAAAATTTGAATTACATTTGTAAGTTTATTATTAAATAAAAAATCCAATTATATATAATTTGCTATCATATACACACACACACACACACGCACACACACACACGCACACACACACGCACACACACACACGCACACACACACACACACACACACACACACACCGGTGTTAATAGGAAAGGCACTTTTGTGTTTTTCTAATAACTTTGGCACCATTTGATGAATCTGCACAAAACCTTACAAATTAAATTCACTGACTGAGTCCTTTATGGCATGTTCCGTGATGATCGGTTAAGCGGGGACAAGAAAAAGAGGGTGTCCCAAAAGTGGCATTTCTAATTTTAATTCCCATAGGATTCTTTTTTCTTCAATACAGAAAACAACACAGATGAACGGAATTACACCAAATTCTGCATAAAGCTGCAACTTTAGTCAAGGATTGTGCTTTTGCTGGTTTGGCGTACATCCATTCCATTCCCCCCACCCCCAAAATTAGCTTTTAAAATAGTGCTCAGGATGGGTGTGAAGAGGTTAAACTTCGGGAAAGTTTAGAGATATATGGCCAGCACAAATATCCTAGAATCCAGGAATTCAAAACATATTCCAATCCGATTGGCCTAGGGGGATTTTCCTCCCATCAACCAATCGGCTGACTGAGAAACCCAATGATGACAAGAGGTTTCCTGCCTTCTGGAAGTGATCCACGATCAACTGAGGTGGGCCTGTCTTTAACAGCCACTCGTGGATGTAGAAGACTGGTATACGCCATATAATGCACTAGCACTGCCGAGAGATTAGAAGGTCCAGCAGTGGTTCTCCTGGCAGACATAGACAAAGCTTTTGACTTTGTGAGTTGGGAGTGCCTGTTCATTCTCCTTCGGCGTTACAACTTCGGTCCTAGATTTCTTTCTTATATTCGTCTGCTCTATACTGATTTGACAGCGTCGGTTACGGTGGCTGTTGCTTAATCAGCTCTGTTCCTGATGCAGCAGGGAACGACGCAGTGTTGTCCCCTCTTCTCTCTGCTATTCGCTCTCGCCATTGAGCCCCTGGAGGTCTGGATATGGCTGTACGCACAAGTGCAAGCTTTTGAATGGGAAGCAGGGCTCTCAGACAGAATTGCACAATGCGCTGATGATGTTCTTTTCTTCCCCACATCCCCAGATGAATTGTGAACCCGGGTTCTGCAAATCCTGCAAATTTTCAGAGAGACCTAGGTTTTCCATATTTAAACATCCAAGTCCACAGTCTTCTTGGCCGGTGCCAGTCCACATGATTTCCGCTGGGCATCGGGCCTGCGGGTAGCCTTGTCTGGATTTAAGCATCTGGGCATATTCGTAACTCCGGACACCAACTTGGCGTGGTTGCGCAATCTTGAGTCTGTCCTAACTCGCCTACAGGAGGATATCAGAGTCTGGTCGGTCCTGCCCCTGTCTCTGACCGGGGCATCTTTAAAATGGTATCTCTGCCCCAGCTCCTTTATCAGCTACAGAATTTCCTGTATGAGGTCCCACGTCAGTGCTTCCGCAAACTGAACCCCATCCTCACTACATTTCTTTGGTGTGGGGGAACTCCCCGTATAGCCCTCAGCAAATGTTTTCAGTCCACACACTGCAGGGGAATCGCTGCTGCAGATATTAAATCATATTACTGAGCTACCCATCTCCTTGTAATGAATGACTGGTGGTATGGTCTCCAGGCCAACCCCGCTTATGTGTCAAAGAGGTGAGCAGTGGGGATATCTCTATCCTCTCCAATCTTTACAGAGACGGCGATGGGAGTTCTCTTCTCCCGGCAATGAGGGTCGTATTCCAGCTCTGGTGTTCTACTCTCCGGTGATGGGGTGGTGGGGCAGACTGACAGAATGGACACCGCTGTGGAAGGGCCGCGTACTCACAAAAGTGGAGGCATTAGAGGGCTTTTGTAAATGGAATCTGATCGGGATTTCTACCCTGGGAGAGGTCATGCAGGGTAGGGTATTGAAATCGTTCCAAGCCCTACAGTTGGAATATCAGTTGCACCTCAGCCAATTTCATAGATACCTTCAGGTTCAACATGCTCTTACCGACCTCCCTGAGTTTAATCCCTTAGAGGGCAAACTCCTTGTGGGTGATCTGGAAGACCATGAAGTCATTAAGACCTACCACACACTTATTTCAAACCAGCAAGACACCTTAGCCCTTCGGCAGCACGGGAGGTGGCTGTGGGGACTGGACGAAGGGGCTGGTGGCGCCTCGGACAGCTGCTATTGCAGCCCAACTGAGGCTGATTCAATTTAAGTACCTCCACAGGGTTTATCTTACACACCATAGACTCTGGTGTATGGGTTTGATTGCCTCTCCGATCTGTTTCCAATGTGGTGCGGATGAGGGCACCTTTATTCATACAGTGTGGAGCTGTCCCGAGTTGCAGGGATTCTGGCATGGAGTGACAGCCTGCCAGGAGAAGCCCTCTCCTGGCCGATCCCGCTGGACCCTAAATTGATGCTTCTTCATCTCAACGACGGCTTGGGGGCACTTATAGAGATGCTAAAGGCCTGGTCAATTGGGGATCAATTGACCAGTGACCTTGTTTTGGGGAAGGAACACTGGCACTGGGGACCTGATTAGCAGGACCCAGTGCACTTCAGTCAAACTTGCATCAAATACCAGACAAAAAGAGGATGACTACTGCAACAAAAACCCAGTTTCCTACAGTGAGGTCAAAAGGGGAGCACAGTAAATTGTAAGTGCTCGTGGCCCACCTTGGACCACAGGGCCTGAAGGACAGGAATGTGAAAATAAGCCTTTTGCAGGTCCAGCGCCACTATCCAGTCTTCGGGATCCAGTGCAGAGAGAACCTGGGCCAGGGCAAGCATTCTGAATTTGTCCTTAAAGAGGAAGGCTTTGAGAAGGCATAGATCTAGGATAGGACAGAGGCCTCAGTCCTTTTTCAGCACAAGCAGGTAGCAGGAAAAGCACCTAATCCCTACTTCTGAGGCCCGCACCCTCTTTAAACTAAAAGAACTTTCACTTCCTGGCATAAAATGGACATATGGCCCTCCGATGTGTGGTCTAGTGTAGGTGGCAGGTGCAGTGGGTCGAAAAGAAATGGCAGACCCCTTGGACAATCTGCAGGACCAATGTGTCATATGCATGCGTTGCCATAACTTCAGAGTGGTTGATCCTACCTCCTACTAGATAGCTGTGTGCTGCTAAAGACGCATTAAAGGGGTTTTGAGGTTGTGGCCGGAGGGGTGGAAGACTGGGATGAGCAATGCCCCTGATGGGTATGCTTCTGGCCATGGCCTGACCTCGGAAGGGCTGGGAGGCCTGCTGTGTGTGTGGTGGAGCTATGCAGCTGGAGGATGCTGATACACCAAACCCCTGGCATAACCCCAAAAAGGGTGAAAATGTTTTGAGGATTGTCAGACTGGAGCTGAATGGCCCAAAGAGTATGCATGGCTCGACTCTCCTTAAAACACTGTAGGGCCGAGTCCGCTTTTCACCAAACAGGCAGGAGCTGTTGCAAGGCATGTTCATTAAGGATGCCTGGACGTCCCTGGAGAAGCCCGAGGGCCTCATCCATGTGGGTGGTGGAGCACCATGTTCGCGCCAATAGCCCTTCGAAGATAATCCGTGGTGTATAGGTCGAACAGATGATGAATTTGGTTGTAACCTGACCATCCTGAAATGTTGGGGCTAAAGAGGCATGCAAGTCTTCTGGTACCACCGCTAACATCTCACCAACCATGTCCCATAGTGCATGGGTTTTGCGGCCAAGCAGGCAGCTTGAATTAACCAACCTCAAAGTAATGCTGGCCGAGGAGAACATTTGCTTGCCAAAGGATATCAACATGTTTTGACTCCATCAGAAGGAGTGGTTGGGAAAGTGTTGAGGTTTATGCTACTGGTGGACGTCTGTACCACTAAGCTCTCAGGGATTGGATTTTGAGTCAAGAAATCCGGGTCAACAAGGAGCCATTCTACGGCAATGGGTGACTTGTCAGTTAACTGGGGGACCAGAACATGGCTTGGACCAAGTGCCGAACAGTGGGTCAAGTGAGGGCTTTGCTGAAGGGTAAGAAGTTTGATCGGTGCCTGGCCAGGCAGCAGGACCTCTATGAGCACATTTATTTTCATCTTCACAGTGGGGAGGTCAAGGAGCTCAGCAGCCCTCCTAATTACAGTAGATAAGGATGTAGTTTCTTCTGTTGCTAGGCTAGGGGCCAGAAACCAACCCAGTATCAGGTGAGACTTCCAGCCCACTGCCATCCATGTACCAGTTGTCGTCATCCTAGGGTGATGCAAACTGTTCACGATCTCCATCATTGTCATCACCATATGACTGGTTCTGGTCTGAATCCAAGCCTAAAGGTTAGTGTAGGCAGCTACATGAAAATGCAATTGTGTCAGAGTCTGGAGGACTCAGAAATAGACTGCAGCACATCAAGATCTGGGCATGGTCTCGGTTGAGACGAAGCTGGCTTGGAGTCAGAAACCACAATAGGTTTCAGTTTCTCCTCCAGCACCTGTGGCGTCGGTGCAGTCATTTAAGTTCTAGGGGCTGGCCTGGATTTCAGTGATGAGTCCAAAGCCTGTAGTGACGAAGTAAGGAATCAGAAGCAGGCTCTAGGGGCACAGACAGCATCAAGGACGAAGCCAACAAGTGGTACCTGACTGGAGGTTCCTGCGGATCATTGGGGCCCCAAGGTGTGCCAGCGGGAGCCAGACGTGTGCCAAAGATGCACAGCATGGTTTTTCAAAAGGCCTTGATTTGCTGCAACATCAACGATGAACCCAGGAACTTGGGGTGCAAAAGGACCAAGGATGAAATCAGCTCTTCGGTGGAAT
Source organism: Calotriton arnoldi (assembly GCA_963921515.1). Classification (NCBI taxonomy): domain Eukaryota; kingdom Metazoa; phylum Chordata; class Amphibia; order Caudata; family Salamandridae; genus Calotriton; species Calotriton arnoldi. The sequence continues at coordinate 796,840 of CAWUFW010002651.1, read as the reverse complement.
GGGAGTAAGACCTTGAGGGATGAAGATGCCCTTAGCGCCTTCTCTGGAAACATGGAGTGGCCGGAAGGGGATAAGTCCTGCTTGGACTTCTTATATTTCTTCTTTGACATACCCGAAGACTTCGACCACAAAGAAGATCTGCGGCAAGGGAAAATTTGAGATCTGGTCCGCACTCTCAACTTCAGCTTCGACTGGGACCGGTGTGGAGCCTTCTGGTCCTTTAACAGTAACACACAGCAAAACCTTCTCCTAGTGATAAGAACATCGAAAAATTCTCAAAATATTAAGAGTCGTAAGTCAGACCAATTCTATTAATTTATTATCAAAATATATATTGTACTAAGACTTTACATTCATAAATTATCACAAAAATGTTCATAAATAATAAGAGCTCCCTACAAGCTCAAACTCAATGCCAAAAAAACACAACCATATCCTCACCATTCAAATCGCTCGTGCTCACTCATACTAGGAAGAACCATACATTCCAGACATTAAAAACACAAATGCTTCAATGTAGCATCACTTGGCCAGAATCCAACTGGCTTCAATGAACATACATGTATAGGTCAATTTCTTCTTTTTCTATTTGGAAAAATAATACATATATCAATTGATCCTACAGTATATACCAGTATATATACCAATTTCACTGTTAACCTTAGCATAATTGTATCAAAGCTGACAACTTGTACGCAGAAGATCAACAGGAGTACCTAATTCACCACCAGCTTGACCAGAATAATGCAGCTAATATGGCCTGCATTGATATCTTCTCCCATCCTCTAGTGGCAATTCTGGTGGACATGGAAAAGGCATTCAATTCGTTTTAAGGAGGCTACCCTTCTTCGGTTTGGGTTTTAGGAAAAAAAGTTCAATATCACATAGGTGTTTTATTCAAATACAACAGCACCTGTTGATATAGATAGACAATTAAGCACTTCATTTGCAATAAAATTATGTACTGGACATGGCTGATCCGATGCCGTTTCCTTCTGTAGTCTCCATAGAACCCTTAGTAGCTAGCTTGGAGTCATACTGGCTAATCAGTTAAGGCCAAGTTTCATAAAGGTATATCCTGATTACCTTCTGATATTTATGGAATCTGCACATGCTATTTACTTGTCATGCAAATCCTTCAGGAATTGTGAATGTTTCCATTGATTAAGTTGTGGTGTATTCAACAGAAATAGATAATTGGTCAATACATGTTAAATGTTAAGTAAAATAACTAGCTGTGACCATTCCAAAGAAATCTATGTGGAAACATTTTAGGAACTCCAGGGCAGATGAAGGTAACAGGGTTCAAATTGTTTAAATCATAACCAGTTACCACTGGTGTCCTGGTGCAACCCTTATTACTGAGCCCAAAACTAAACATCAAGTACGCTCATTTAGCCCTCAGTGTAGTGAAGTTGAGCGGTCCAAGCCTTACTCTGCAAGGTTTACTCTGTGAGACTAGTAGTAACTTTAAAGAATACAATCAGTACCAATGTTGGAAATTTACCCTTTCTGCAGCATCATCCCCAATTTTTTACTTTTGTTGATGCCTCTTTTTACCGGCTATAGAATCTGTGCACTTCACCCCTGCTAACCATTATTAAAGTGCTTGCGTTACTCCTTTCAACATGACAAAATAGGTACACTCCTGACTGGCACATTGTAGGAAGCTGGCTCTGTATATACTGTACCAAAGTGTGGTTTAGTGTGCACAGAGTCCAGTGGAACCCCAAAGGTAGGCAGAGGTAAAGTTAGATAGCACCTCACTCTCTATTTGTGGTAGTGTGGTCGAGCAGTAAGGCAGTATCAGAGGACAGTGTTAAGCATTTGTTGTACACGCTCAGTCGGCAAATTAATTCACACACCCAAAGACTGAACTTCAGACCAATTGTTTTTGTATAAAAATATTCTTTTAGTTATTTTATTTTCTAGAACCCAGCAAGCCTGGCACAGGTAAGCAATAAATACTTTACAGTAGTAATGCAGTTTGTAAACAGTTTGAATTGTAATTGTATATGCACTTTGTCTTGACTTACAGGATGGCTGCAGAGAAATGCCAATCTTTTGAGGAATGGCCCATTTCCATATGCTTTGAGCTAGATGCGAGAGCTGTAGGGAGTGTGTACCTCCTTGCTTTTGTATATAGTACATTGCTGTCATGTTGTCTGTACGGACTAAGACAGCTTTGTGTAGTAGATGGGCATGAAAGGCTTTTAATGCTAGAAAAATGGCCAGAAGTTCCAGGTGGTTTATGTGGAACTGTTTTTGTTGTGGAGTCCACAGGCCCTGACTGGTATGAGTTTGTAGATGAGCTCCCCAGCCGGTGAGCGATGCGTCTGCTGTTAGCACTATCTGTGGAACCGGGTCGAGGAACGGCCGCCCTTTGGAAAGGTTTTGTGTGTTCCACCACTGCATAGAGCGATGGGTGCGGCTGTCTACCAACACCAGATCTGTCAATTAGCCTTGAGCCTGGTTCCACTGACGTGCCAAGCATTCCTGCAGAGGACGCAATTGAAGTCTTGCATAAGGGACGATTAGAATGCAAGAGGCCATCATTCCAATTAATTGCATGAACACTCGAGCTGGTAATGAGTGCTGAGGTTGAAATTGTGATATTAGAGCTTGTATGTTACGTATCCTGACTGGGTTGGGGTATGCTAGAGCTTTGCAAGTGTCTATTGTAGCTCCTAGATATATTTGTGTGTTGGACGGTTGGAGGTGGGATTTGGTGAGGTTTACTGTGAATCCCAAGCGGTGAAGCAACTGAATTGTTTTGTGGGTGTGCTGAACACAGCTTTGTTGTGATTTGGCTTTTATGAGCCAATCGTCCAGATAAGGAAACACGTGACTGTGTTGTCTTCCTAAGTGAGCTGCAACTACTGCTAGACACTTGGTGAAAACTCTCGGTGCTGTGGTTACCCCGAACGGGAGGACTTTGAACTGGTAGTGTTGACCGTCCACCACGAACCTGAGATATTTCCTGTGAGCGGGGTGAATGGGAATGTGGAAGTAAGCGTCCTTTAAATCCAAAGTGGAAAGAAAGTCGCCTTGCTGAATCAATGGGGGCACCTGTTGGAGGGTGAACATGTGGAAATGATCGGATTGAATGTAGAGGTTTAGCTGTCTGAGGTCCAGTATTGGTCTGAGAGAGCCGTCCTTTTTTGGCATGAGAAAATAGAGTGAGTAAACCCCTGTGCCCTGATGAGCTAAGGGGACTGGTTCTATTGCATGTTTTTGTAACAGGGAGAGAACTTCTTGTTTTAAGGGGGTGAGATGTTCTGAGGACATCGCACGATGTTTGGGAGGAATGTTTGGTGGAGTGGAGGTAAGTTCCAGGAAATAACCATATTGGATAATTTGTCTTACCCACTTGTCTGTTGTGATTGAATTCCAGACAGGTAGGAACTGTGAGGGACGTCCCCCGACAGGAGTGGAATGATCGGGGGTAGTGGAGGGAAGTCACTGTTGGGTGGTAGGGGGAAGTGCGGGTGGAGTTACCTCTGCCTCTTCCTCTATTGTTATTTCCTCTGTATCCTCCCCGAAAATATCCTCTGGATGAGGAAGATTGATTGGGGCTTTTATAAGCGGAGGAGGTGTTTTCTGATGCAGTTGTCTTTGAGCCACCCCTATAAAAGGAGCGACGAAAGGAGCCCCTATTAGAAGGTAGTTGTAATGCCCCCATGGATTTAGCAGTCTCGGTGTCTTTTTTCATTTTCTCCAATGAAGAATCGACTGTGGGGCCAAAAAGATGTTCCTAATCAAATGGCTGATTAAGTAGCGCTGATTGTACTTCATGTTTGAATCCTGAGATTCGAAGCCAAGCGTGTCGGCGTAGCAAAACGCTGGTGTTAATGGCACGCGAGGCTGTATCAGCTGCATCGAGGGCACATATGATGGAAGTGTTTGTATTGTATGTTAGACTTGTCACCCAACGGGTATCCTGGCGCTGAGATTACCCTGCCGACGCTGTGCAAGGCTGCAACCATGCGGGCTGAAAATGAATAACGCTACGACTGGACTACACTAGTCCCTGGGAAAGAGCCATGTTTTCAGCTTCTTTCTAAAGTTCAGCAGATTCTCAGTTTGTCTGAGATCAAGCGGTAATGAGCTTACCCTCCTGAATGAGGTCGTGAGCTTTATCCTTGTATTGGTCTGGTAAGTGCTGCATCAGTTTTTCTAGCTCGTCATAGTGAGCTCTATCATAACGCGCGAGGAGAGCTTGTGCATTGGCAATACACCAATGATTGGCAGCTTGAGATGCGATTCTCTTGCCTGATGCATCTAAAAGTTTGGACTCCTTGTCAGGAGGAGGGGCGTCACCCGTTGTTTGAGAATTTGCCCTCTTGCGGGCATTTGAAATGACAAGACAATCTAAAGGTACCTGACCCCTGATGTAAATTGGGTCTGTAGGAGCGGCTTTATATTTTTTGTCTACCCTTGGCGTAAGTATTCTAGCTCTAACAGGGTCTTTGAATACCTCGCTGGCGTGTTTTATCATACCTTTCAGCATGGGCAAAGTATTAGTGGTTTTTTGGGATGGAGCGAAAGTTTCCACTAAAAAATCCTCGTCCAAGGGATCAGTATGTAATTCCACCCCATGGTATTGAGCAGCTCTATTAATAAGCTGTGCGAAACCAATATTGTCATCGGGTGGTGATGGTCTGGAGGGATATAGATCGGGGTCATTAGTATGATCCAGGTCCTTATCGCACAAGTTACTAACTTGTGTAACGATATATCTGTAAGAGACAGTAGTTAGTGACAGATTCCTTACCTTAGAATATTCCCAGGCGTCAGGCTGGATCCGGAAAGTTTTTGCGTAGCAGTACCCTTGCACGTCGGTAGGCGGCGTCGTGCGGCTCCGCGTCCGTCGTCGGCGTCGTGATCGCCGGGATGACGTCGCGGGCAGTACTTAGACGCTGCCCCTGCGCGCTGACGTCAGTTCTGTACACGACTTTCCGCGCCAGGAACGCAGAGCCATGCAAGAAGCTGACATAGGTGTCTGAAAAATACTAGGGCCCTGAAAGGGATGTCCTTAACCCTAGAAATCAGTTCGCAGAACGGGGAGGATGGTTGGGCGGTAGGAATCTGTCACTAACTACTGTCTCTTACAGATATATCGTTACACAAGTTAGTAACTTGTGCATCTGAAAGAGACACGTTAGTGACAGATTCCTTACCTTAGAATAGATACCCCAGCAATACCAACCCCGGTGGTGGGTCTGCGAACAAAGATCAGACAAGGAAGTCCCGGAGGACAGAACGGCCAAAGAAGCCGTCCCTCCGGACCTGACTGTCAAGGCAGTAATGCTTTGTAAACGTGTGCAGCGAGGCCCACGTAGCTGCCTGACAGATAACCTGCAGCGGAACACCGCGGCCCAAAGCCGTGGTAGCAGCTGTTGCCCTGGTGGAATGGGCACGCAGCCCAACAGGAGGCTCCTTCTTAGCCAAAGAATAGCAGGCCTTGATGCACAAGGTAACCCAGCGGGAGATGGTTCGTTTGTGCACCGCCCGACCTTTTTTGACGCCCCCGTAGCCAACAAAGAGCTGGTCATCCACCCGGAAGTGTTTTGTGCAGTCGATATAGAAAGAGAGCGCACGTTTTGGGTCCAGACGGTGGAGCCTCTCTTCCTCTCTGGAAGGATGCGGAGGCGGAAAGAAGGTAGGCAAAGTGATGGTCTGCCCAATGTGGAAGGCAGTAACCACCTTTGGCAAGAAGGACGGACGCGTCCGAAGAACAACCTTGTCTGGATGGACAGACAGAAAGGGAGGTTTGCATGATAGAGCCTGGAGCTCACTCACCCGCCGAGCGGAGGTGATGGCCACCAGAAAGGCTGTCTTCAGAGTCAGAAGACGAAGAGGACAGTTATGTAGAGGCTCAAAGGGAGCGCACATTAAAAAGGTAAGAACCAAGTTCAAGTCCCACTGAGGCATCACAAACGGAACAGGAGGGAAGAGGTGTGTAATGCCTTTTAAGAACCTGTTAACAACAGGGGACTTGAAAAGGGAGGGCTGATCAGGGAGCCTGAGGAAGGCCGAGATAGCACAGAGATAACCCTTGATGGTACCCAGGGCAGAACCCTGTTGGGCCAGAGAAAGAAGGAACAGAAGGACCTCAGAAAGAGGGGCAGAAAGGGGGTTCACAGCCTTTGCTGTGCACCATGCCACAAATTTGTTCCACCTGCAGGCGTATACCACCTTAGTGGAGGGACGCCTGGCTGCCAGAATCACATCACAAACTTCGGGAGGCAAGTCGAAAGGAATCAACTGCGGCCGCTCAATCTCCACGCAAGCAGGTGTAGACTGGACAGGTTCGGGTGGAGGACCGTCCCCTGCTGCTGCGACAGAAGATCCTCCCGAAGAGGCAGACGGATCGGGGGATCTACGCTCATACTGAGTAGCTCGGGAAACCAAACTCTTCGAGCCCAGTCCGGAGCCACAAGGATGACTTGGGCCCGGTCGTGCCGAATCTTCTTCAACACTCTGGGTAGAAGTGGTATAGGCGGAAAGGCGTACAACAGACCGCAACTCCACTCGCGACGAAAAGCGTCGCCGAGCGAGTGCCGCCTTGGAAATTCCAACGCGCAGAACTGATGACATTGCGCGTTCTCTTCGGTGGCGAATAGATCTAACCAAGGCTCTCCCCATTGTAGAAAGAGTCCTTGCGCCACTTCCGAGTGAAGACGCCATTCGTGATCCATCATGCACCTGCGGCTGAGTTCGTCCGCCCTGGCGTTCAGGGAACCTGCCAGGTGTTGAACCATCAGGAACATGCCCTGATGTTCCAGCCATGTCCAGAGGCGCAGAGCCTCCTGACAGAGGGTCCACGACCCCACCCCGCCCTGTTTGTTGCAGTACCACATGGCGGTGGTGTTGTCTGTGAACACCTGCACTACCTTCCCTTTGACAGAGGGAAGGAATGCCTTGAGTGCAAGTCGGATCGCCCGGAGCTCCAGAAGGTTGATATGGAGCCGGGACTCCGCCGGAGACCAGAGGCCTCTGATCTCCGCCTCTCCCATGTGACCGCCCCATCCCAGAAGGGACGCGTCCATCACAACTGTGTGCTCTGGCTGGGGAAGGGAGAGGGATCTGCCCATGACCCATTGCCGGTTCGAGAGCCACCACTGCAACTGTTTTGCAGTCCCCTCCGAGATCTGGACGTGATCGGACAGGTTGCCCTGGTGCTGCGCCCACTGGAACTTCAGGTCCCACTGCAGAGCCCGCATATGCCATCTGGCATGATTGACCAGCAGGATGCAGGCGGCCATGAGGCCCAGCAGCCTCAGGGTCATCCGTACCGAAACCCAGGATAAAGGATGAAAGATCGGAATCATAGCCTGAATATCCCAGACTCGCCGTTCGGGAGGATAGGCCCGAAACTGCGTCGTGTCCAGAACTGCTCCGATGAAAAGGAGCTGTGGAGAAGGAATCAGATGCGACTTCGGCACATTGATGGAGAACCCCAGCGAGTGCAGGAGTTCGGCCGTAGTCTGGAGGTGGGAGACGACTGCCTGGGACGAGCCCGCCTTCAGCAGCCAGTCGTCGAGGTAGGGGAAGACTGAAACCCCTGCCCGGCGCAGATGAGCTGCGACCACCGCCATCACTTTCGTGAACACCCGAGGGGCACTGGTAAGGCCAAAGGGGAGCACGGTGAACTGAAAATGCTCGAGGCCTACCGTGAACCGAAGGTAACGCCGGTGGGCCGGCAGGACGGGGATGTGGAAATAGGCGTCCTACAAGTCCAACGCTACCAACCAGTCTCCAGGGTCGAGGGCAGTCAAGACCTGAGCTAGGGTGAGCATCTTGAACTTCTCCTTCCGGAGGAAGCGATTGACGTTCCGGAGGTCCAAGATAGGACGCATGTCCTCCTTGTCCTTTTGGGCACCAGAAAGTAGTGGGAGTAGCAACCACGCCCTACTTCTGGGGTCGGAACATGCTCGATGGCCCTCTTGGCCAAGAGGGCCGTGACTTCCTTCTGCAGAAGCACCAAGTGATCCCCTGACATGCGGTGGAATTGAGGTGGCATGGCTGGGGGGTGGTCTCGAAGGGGAGGGAGTAGCCCCTTCGGACAATGTCCAAGACCCACTTGTCCGAGGTGATGGCACGCCAGTGGTGAAGGTGATGGCGGACCCTGCCCCCAACTGGCGTGCTGTGCACCTGAAAGGAGGGACTAGGAGGGCTTGGAGGCCGCGGACGGGGCGGGGTGTGTGGCCTGACCCGCACGCTGGTTGCCCGAACCGCCACGGCGGTATCCACGTCCTCGGCCACGCGAAGACGCCTGCTGCGCGGGCCGGTGGCTGGGCTGCTGACGTGACTGGGCGCCCCTTCCGTTTCCACGATAAGGGCGAAAAGCAGAGGTTAGCGGAGGGCGTGCAGTAGAAAGGCCCAGGGACTTGGCAGTAGCCCGTGAGTCCTTAAAACGCTCCAACGCATGGTCTGCTTTGGAACCAAAAAGACCGACTCCATCAAAGGGCATGTCCATGAGTGTATTCTGGACATCACCCGAGAAACCAGTGGTTCTCAGCCAGGCGTGGCGACGCAGCGCCACCGTCATTGCAATAGATCTGCCCAGCGAGTCGGCGGTATCAAGGCCACAACGTATGGTGTATTTGGCCGCATCCCTACCTTCCGCAATGGCGCGGGTAAGCAGTGTCTGGACCTCCTCAGAACACTGGGGCAAAACAGTCGCCACCGAATCCCACAGGGAGTGGGTATATCGGCCCAAAAGACAAGCGGTGTTGATGGACCGCAAGCCAGCACTGGAGGAAGAAAAACCCTTCTTCCCAAATTGATCCAGGCGTTTGGATTCCCTATCCGGAGGGGCGGTAGGGAAGGCGGTTTGGGAAGCCGAGGCTTGGACAACCAAGCTCTCAGGAGTGGGGTGGACAGAGAGAAACAAGGGGTCGCCCGGAGCTGGGCGATGGCGTCGGGACACGTTCCTATCCACAGGAGCCCCTGTGTTGGGCTTGGACCAGGCGCCCAAAGAACGTCAGTGAGTGCATCGTTAAACGGCAGCACAGTCTCCAAGGAGGAGGCTGCCGGCTGAAGCACTTCTGTCAAGAGATTAGTCTTGACCGCCACAGTAGGGAGTCGGAGATGTAAGGCTCCAGCTGCCCTACGCAACACCGTTGCAAAATTGGCTCCCTCCTCCGTAGCCACGGGAGGAGACAGCATGCCAGTGTCAGGGGAAGTATCTAGACCACTGGCATCCCCTAGTTCCTCTGCCCAGTCCTCATCATACTGACACTGTTGTGCCAGAGGGTCCTCAGACCCCTCCCAGTCCTCCTGGTCCTCCTCCGGTTCAAAATAAGGAGGAGGAGGGACATTTGGGACCCAAGGTCTCATCGGCGCCGGAACCGGCGTCGAGCGACGTCGGTCCGGCTCCATGTCCGGAGCCGGAGAGTACAGGGGGATGACGCGCCCGGAGCCCCGGGCGGCGTCAGGGACGGCACCGGAGACATCGGCGCCGGCGGAGGCGTGGTCAGGTCGACCGGCGTCGATGGGGGTTGCGGTACCACCGGAGCCGGGATCGAGGCCGGGGCCGAAGCCGGGATCGAGGCTGGAGGCACGAGCGACGCCGGGACCGGAGTCGTCGGCGACGCCGGGGCAACCCCATCAGGGCCCGCGGGGCCCGAAGGCGCACCGGAGGGACCTTGAGGCCCGAAGAGGCGGGCCATGGCCGACAGGAATTCCTGTATTTGGGCCGGATCCGCCCCCGAACCCGGGAAGGACGGGTATTGCGGGGGCGACTCCACAGGCATGTCCGGGGCCGCGGGGGTGGGGACGGTGCCGGGAGGGGCCTCAGCCGAGTTGCGAGACCGGCGAGGCGAAGTCCTAGAGCGATGATGCTTCTTGGACTTCTTGTGTTTAGACTTACCGGACGACGAAGACTTGGATTCCGACGACCGGCGAGGACTCCGCGACCGACCCCTCGCGCGACCGGGGCTTGGTGCGGCGCGGAGCCGACTGCCGGGCCTCGAGGAGCTTTCGAGACCGCTCTCGCAAAGCTTTTGGGTTTAGGGACCGGCAGTCGGAACACGACTTCGTGTCGTGGTCTTGCCCGAGACAGAAGAGACACTCCAGATGCGGGTCTGTGATGGACATCATCCGAGCACAGGCGTCGCAACGCTTAAAGCCGGGCATCCCTAACGACACCTTGGAGTCGATACGAAAAGAAACAGTGAAAAAATTCACCAAAAAGTTAGTCAAAAAATGACTAGGGCACTGCTCTTCCCGGATCTGCGCTTGCTGGCGCGGAAAAAGAAGAACTGACGTCAGCGCGCAGGGGCGGCGTCTAAGTACTGCCCGCGACGTCATCCCGGCGATCACGACGCAGACGACGGACGCGGAGCCGCACGACGCCGCCTACCGACGCGCAAGGGTACTGCTACGCAAAAACTTTCCGGATCCAGCCTGACGCCTGGGGATATTCTAAGGTAAGGAATCTGTCACTAACGTGTCTCTTTCAGATATAATCATCCCAGGGGTCTAAGTCCTGTGGAATGTTGTCCTCATTATCCTCTCCCTCCCCATCCCCGTCCCCATCATTATCATCCTGTGGCCCAGGTGAGAAACGTGGTGGCGGTGAGTTTGCTGGTGAAATCAGTAAATTTGCGTTAAAAGGTGGAGGAGAGGGAGGTATGTAAGGGGGAGAGGGGTTAGTACCCATGTCTTTTTTCTTAAGAGGTATATGGTAGTCTTCAGGGAGATCCAGCTTCCGTTTTTTAGGAAGTGTTGCTCGAAGTTTTCCAGTTTGCGGGTCAATATGCATCTGTTTTTGTTTGAGATCCAAAGATTCCTGTGGAGGAAGTTCTTTGGATGGAGTCTGTTTATATTCTGAAGGTTTAAGAGGGCTTCCGTGCTTTTTAGGTTCAGTACTCTTCGGTGCGGGGTGTTTCGGCTCCGAAAGCTTGACTTTTCCCTGTTTCGGATCCAAAGGCTTTTCTTTAGGTGGTTTCGGCTCCGAAGATTTCTCTTTAACCGGTTTCGGCTCCGATGCTTTCGGTTTAGCCGGTGTCAGTTCTGAAGCTTTTGGTTTTGGTGGTATGGGCTCCGAAGCCTTTGCTTTATGCGAATCTTTCGGTGCCAAAGATGTCTTCGGTGCAGACAGCAGAGCGTCAGGCTTAGCCTTGTGTTTCGGTGCCGAAGATGTGGGTTCAGCACCTGCATGGGGTCGGCTCGATCCTGAGCTGGAAGACTTGTCTCTATGTTTCATAGCCGGGCTCGAAGGCGGGGCGTCTGACATGGTATCACGGTGTCGACCTGAGCCCGAGGACGAAGGTGTAACCGGAGTCTTTGGTGTTTTTGTGGGCAGTTAGGGCTCGTTACTCACTGTTCGCTGAGCCGGAGTTATGTTCGAGTCCTCTTCCATGTCGGAGTCGTCGGCTTCAGACACGGAGATGTGTTCTTCGACGCCGGATTGGAATTCCGACTCTTCTCCGAAGATGTCTGGCACCGGACTAGTGCCGCGTCTCATCTCGTGACGTCGAGCCCGACGGTCACAAATTGTTTTCTTCGATCGGAATGATCGACAGGCCTCGCAGTTGATTTCTTCGTGCTCCGGGGATAGGCAGAGGTTACAGACCTCATGCAGGTCTGTGTGTGGGAACTTAGCACCACACCCGGGGCATTTTTTAAATGGAGTCCTTTCCATGGACTGCTGGCGTGGTCGGCGCAGGTAGGCCTCACGGCCCGCGTCGAAGCACCAATCAAAGCTGTTGGATTTACGATGCGCGTCGAAAGGGAAAACACGATCGAACACAATACCGTCGAGTGGTAAGGATTGCGCGTCGAAAAGGTTCGAAGACGATACCGAACTGGAGCGCCGCAAGACACATCCGAACCAGATGGCGGAAAAAAACTATCTGGGGATGGAGTCGATGCCCATGCGCACTATCATTGTAAGGAGGAGTCACCTACCTCGTGGCTACAAACACATCTTCGAAGAAAAACAAAGTGCAAACATCCGAGCCCAACACCAGATGGCGATCTATGCTAATGCATATGATCTACAGCTCATATGCCTCGAACATAGTGTTATCGGTTTTGAGGTAAGTATTTTGGTAGTAGGAGTTGAGGTTCTGGGGGTAGACTCAGGGGTCCCCCAGGGTCAAGGATGCACTCTAGTTACACCCTCAGCGGCACTAGGGCGGCCGGGTGCAGAGTGCTGAGGCCCAATGTTATCAAATGGGGGATAGGGGGCCTCCGGTTGGTGGCTGCTTACGAGCAGGCCACTTGGTTGTGGGAGCAAAGCTCCTGGACTTTAGCTCAGGGCAAATGGGGAAACAAAGTAGCACCAAAGGTGCACCCTCAGCGGCACTAGGGCGGCCGTGTGCAGGGTGCTGTTTTGACGTCGGGCGCCCTGTTGTTTGCAATGGGGAACCTCCGGTTTGCAAAGGCACTGCAGGCTTGGGGACGAAGGTCTTCTGGGTGCGACCATCACTTCAAGAGGTAAGTTGGGAAGTTAGGGGTTGGTTAGGCACCGTCGGTTTGGCCACCGAAGGCCGTGGGGCGTCGGGTGCAGGGTTTCCTTTTGGGGTCGGATCTTCTTACCAGCTCCTGGTCGCGGTTGGGGGGACCTTCCGGATTTAGGCTGGAGACTTGAGGCAGGTCAGGGGTCACGGGATCTCGGGTTAGGATCGCCGGGGGGACCTCCTCGAGGTGTTTGCCCACGCGAGCTCGGGCCGTGGACGGCAGGTACAGAGTGGGGGGGATCCGCGGTGTCCAGCCGGAACCAGAGGTTGCATATGAACAAATCCGGTGTTCACGGGAGACTCAGTCTTTGAGGTTGAAGGCAGGCAGGTCCTCCGGGGTTTTCGAGGTTGCTGGCTGCAGGACACACCGGGATTTCGCAGGAGCAGGTTCGAGGTGGAGACAGGTCGGTAGGGCTGGGGCCAAGTCAGTGGGCGTCTTCCTCTTGTTAGCTTCTGCACGGCTGTTCGGTCCTTCTTCCTCTTCTCTCGTAGTTTCTTCTTGTCTGAGGAAGCAAGATTCAGGGGTGCCCGTAAATACTAGATTTAGGGGCGTTACAGGTAGGTAAAAAGGTTGGGACCAATGGGTCCCTTCCCTGGGGTGGGTACACCCCCTATTATGCCACCCTCCAGTGGGAGGGGGGCATAAGCCTTTCCCTGGTTGGCTGAGTCCCCCCCATCTGCAAGATGGCTGGGACTGAGAGCTGTGCTTCACCTCGCCTCTCCCACCTCAGGGGTGGAGGTGGGCACACCTCTCTTCCTCACTTGTTTTTCCCGCTGGTTCTCCCGCCCAAAGTGGGGGTCAGAACCAGTGGGGACCAGTTGCTGAAAGCAGCAAATGGCCTGGGGAAGCTCACAAAGGCCGCAAGCCTTTGAAGCTTCCCCTTCGTGAACCCTGCCCATCCTGGGGGAGGAGGCTTGGCACCTCGTCCCAGGATGTCATTTTTTCAGGCCCCAGAGAGCAGCAGGCTCTTCACCCAGGGGTCCAGAAACATGTCTGGTGGTGGCAGCTGAAAGCAGCCACTTAGTCTGGACACTAGTGGTAGGTTAGTTTTCAGGGGGCCTCTCTAAGATGCCCTCTGTGTGCCTTTTTCATTAAATCCCACACTGGCACTGGTAATGACAAACTCCCTACACCATATACTCTTTATGGCATTACTGTACTTACAAGGTCTAAAAATTGGTCTAGACACTGTAGGGGTACAGGGCTCATGCACCTGTACCCTCACCACTGGTCTAGTGCACCCAGCTAGAGGGGTGACTGATGTAACCCAGGGCAGTGGGTTGTAGGCGTGGCACACAGAGATGTGTGCCATGTCGACTCTTCACTTTGTTCTGCACCAAAACACGCAGCCTGCAAAGGCAGTGTGTGAGTGTAATGGTACAGGACCTCTAAGGGTGGCACAATAAGTGCTGCAGCCCTTAGAGGCTTTCTCTGGTCACAGTGCCCTGGGTACCTATGGTACCATTTACCAGGGGCTGACCTGTGGCCAGAGATGCCAATTGGGTTTAGGCTTCAATGCAGTTTTTAGGGAAAGAACATAGGCCCTGGGTACCTGATTAGCAGGAGCCCAGGGCACACTCAGTCAAGGCACATCAGCAATTCAGCAAAAAGTGGGGGCAACCATGCAGAAAGAGGGCACTTTCTCACACACATTTAATTTACTTATAAGTCCCTAGTATGTGGTACCAATGGACCCCTAGGTCCAGTGGGCTGTAGCACTCATTGTGCCACCCACTGCAGTAGCACAGTAAAATATCCCTCCAGGCCCATCGTTGTAGCCTGACTGGGTAGTTTTAAAACTGAAAATTTGATCAGAAAAAATAATCCCTTTTGACAGGCCTACACCAACATTTTAAATATGAATAAGTCAACCTTAAGTAGCCCTTTTTGCCCATAAAGCAGGGTGCGCTGTATTTAAAAGAAGGGCATGTAAAAGGTTAATGTTAAATATATGCTTACAGTGAAAGGGCGCTGGAAGCCTTTTTCACTGTACCAGGATTGGCTGCACCATGGGAAAGCATTAGGATACAATGTTAAGTTTAATGAATGGTATCTCTGGCACCATCTCCGATCATAAAGCACTTATCTTATGCTTGCACTGGGGTCAACGTCGAACACTGATCCCAACCTTTAAACTCTCCCACCAGCTCCTACATGACGTAGTGACTCGAGACATATTAGAGGACGCTATAAGGGACTATTTTCATAACTAAGGCTCCACAGCCCATGTTTATCCAGAATGAGAGGCCTTCAAGGATTTGATTAAAGGAATTTGCATGCAACAGTCTGTGGGGGTTCACAGGTCGATGGAATGGGACCTTCCGACAATGGAGGGTGAACTCCGTCATTTAGAGCGAGACGCCCCGAGCGACCCAAAGCTGGCCACTGCCTACAGAGAAAGGTGGAACAATACTTAGCGCTGCAAGAATAACTGAGACAGTACACCAGCAGGGAATACCTAACCACCTCACCTACTGGGGAGGCAGAATGGGCAGACTGTTAGCGTGGCTGATGCGGTCTGGAACCCGGAATAGCCCTATCTCACAAGTTAGGACAGCTGAAGGGAACAGTGCACACACAGCTAGCCATAAACTAGGTCTTCACACGATATTAGAGGGAACTAAATCAACCCCGAACCGCTGTCTCTGCTGTGCCGATGGACGCCTTCCTTGAGAGATCAACACTGCCGCAATTACCACAAGAGGTAGGGGAGGCACTGGGGAACCTTGTTACGAAGCAGATATTAGGGATGTCTTGAAAGACCTAGCCAGAGGGAAAACACCAGGAACTGACGAACTCCCGGCAGAATTTTATCAGGAGTACGCTGAGCTCCTTGTATCTCGCCTAGTCGCTATGTATGCTGAGGCCTATGAAAAGGGTGTGCTCCCTGACACAAGAGAGGTTCTCCTGGATGTGGCCTCCTACAGACCACTCTCTATGCTAAACCTAGATTATAAGATCCTCAATAGAATCTTAGGCAGGCTGTACCAACATCTCAGTGCCTTGATACACGAGGGCCAGAATGGGTTTATACCCTCTCAAAATACCTCATCAGTATATAAAGATTATTCAGGGTGCTGCAGGAAACCTCACTGGAGATCCACCCAGCAGTGGTGGTCCTTTCCATTGATTTACGCAAGGCCTTCAATACAGTGCATTGGCCTTATTTTGATGGCACTAAGCTGGAGATGAACCTAACAGTGGAATGGGAGAAATGGGCGACACTCCTTTTGCGGGAGCACGGGCCACAGTGCACATTGCACAGCTAATATCGGCCCCAATAGAGATAGGCAGGGCACCAGACAGGGCTGCCCTTTCTCCTGGCCATCAAGCCATTCGCCGCACTCATCTAGAAGGAAGGACAGAGAAAAGGTATACCCTTGAGGGAGGGAGAGCAAAACATCTCATCATATGACACCCTTTTGTTCCTTAGAGACGCAGATGCGAGGGTACCATGGAGGGAGCAGATGCTGGCTGCACAAATCAAGACATTTTCATGCTTACACTGTAGCTGCATCTCCTAACAACTACACAGCTTACGAGGTACTAGAAATACCATTAACATTTCAAAAACACCAAAATTGGTTTGTAGGCGCCCTACCACACATAAACTATGTTAGACTAGGTTCCCTCAACAATGAGGGAGCAACATGGTCAGTCTTAGCCGGTTACACACCCTACTCAGATATAGCGAATGTGACAACAGTAGAAATACATACACTGTACATATGTCTAATCAGAATATATAGATGTTTGACACAATATGTGATGAGAACGATGACAATAAAGGGAAGCTCAAGCTGCACAACCACAATTGGCTAATCCTGGAATTAGTACAGTGACCATCAATGCAGTCATGGGCAAGGTTCCCAACAGAAGAGAAGAGATTCTGTTCTGGATTGCACAAAAAACAAATCAGCTTGAAGCAGTGTTTCCTCATACGGGTCCCCAAGAAAAACATAGAATTCTCACAATAGGCTTGCCAATGAGGATGGACCCCCCAGTGGAAGACTGCGCCTCTTGTGTCACAGTCTTTGCTGCAGTATATACCAGAACACATGGTACACCATCATTAGCCATTTTGCCAGAGGTGCTTAAAGAGATCCAAAATGAGTACGGGCAGCCCCGGCCATGGATTTGGGAATGAAACTGATGGGCAATTTTGCCACAGTATCCACAATAATGCTAAGTGATATAAAAGGGGAAGCAGCAGTGTTGGCTACATGTCAGCGACTCACGCATGCTGCTTCGGGAGGCCAGGAACGCGCATTACCTAAAATTATTGAGGAAACCTATGCTTCGACTGATAGAGATAATTTGGGAATCAGACCTAGTAAACCACAGATAAAGGGTAATCCTGAAAAGGATAACTCGAAGCAGGCACCAGAGTCTTCTATTAAGAAGTGGCATAATAAGAAAAATAAAGAAAAGACTAAAACACGGAGTGGACTCCACTTGAGTCCTCGGACAAGTGCTATAATCTGCGCAACCGTGATACAATCAAAAAGCCAGGTTACAGATACACTTCCTTCTTGTTCCTTTCAGGAGTCATCTGAAAAACGCTCGAAAGAGGAGCAAGAACAGAGTGCAGATCAGAGAGTACGTGAAACCAAAGAAGGACTTACAATGCTCTTCTGACTTCATAATAAAGAAGAAAGACAAACCTACACAGTCCACACCTCAATTAAAAAAGAAGATGGTAGCTGGCATTAAAGTCAAGCATGCCCCGAATATTGAGGACACTGCTTTTGAAGGGGGAGTGGCCTTTGACCATGCTGGACAGCACGGCAGAAGTCACAATAGTCCGCTGGAATCTTATGGAGTGTCTGGGGGCAGTAGTAACGACTGACTACATCCAGGTGGAAACACCAGACCGGAGACGGAGTATCCGTAGTCAATTATATGAATTGCAGCTCCAGATGGAGGGGGATATACCAGCTACCATAAATGTTCTCTTTTGGGAGAACTTGTCATTCGGCTATGACATTCTCTTGGCTGAAAAGGATTGGCCACTGTAATTTGTTATGGATTGCCACAAAGGGGAAAAGGTAATTTTACCTGCTTTTTCTGACCTCGTTCTAGATTCAGTAAAGCACACATATGCCAAGGAGTGGGCCTTAGTGTAAGAACCGACGTTATACCGCAAACATGTGGGTTGGGATGACAGATCCCCTTATCACATCATACCTGTGAGGACCACCCCACAACCACAATGACAATACCCCATTAAACATGAGGCTAGGGGAAATCCCACTGGTAAAACGTCATTTGGTGGCCATGATGTTGCTACTTGCAAAGCATAGACTAGCTATACATTGGGGCGCCCCAAGAGCCCCCCGAGCTGCTGCGTGGGTACGAGATATTGCCTGTCAGCAGCAGTTGGCGATGTTCTGGGATCTTATGCCCACGGCTTCTCGGCCAAGGGACATATGGGAACCTTTCACTACCTGGCTCAATGGGCGAGATGTGGACCCTCCAGATGGCTCTAATCAAATACCGGCTGTCTCTCAGACAAGGTAGGCCCAATAACTGCCTCTACACTGACCATTTTGCATAAATTACCCTTATATATATATATGGGTCTGCCCAGTTCGTACTAAGCGATAAGATGGACTTAACCACCCTTCCCTCCCCCCAATATCGGAAACTCAAACTATTAGACTTGTCCAGCAAATAGCGGAAATTGTTATGTTTCAATCACCATCAAGGTATAAATTGTGCTGATGTGTTACCTGGATTGTGCCCTCCTTTTCTTTTTAAAGTACAAGATGCACTGAAGAAACATATTTGTTTTTTCTTTATTTCTATATTTTTTTCCTCGATATTGCTGTATCACAATGTATATAATGCTGTAATTTTGAGTAATGACGTGTAACGTAAACATAAAAATGTGCCAATACCATGTATATGTCTGACCAAAATTTCAATAAACAAAATTTAAAAAAAACAAAAACATGAGGCTAAAAAACAAGTTAGAGAAATACTCACACCACTTGAATACCAAGGTGTAATAGTAAGTTGCACCTTACCTATGAATAATCCTTTGTTTCCAATAATGAAACCAGACCATTCATATTGTTTAGGCTTAGATTACAGACACTTATACCGCTACATGCACATATGCGGGACAGAACACGCATAGCATGGCACTAATGAACAATATAGTGCGTAAAAATACAAAACCACATTAGACATATCAAATGGAATTTTTTGCCAAATTATAGCGCCTGAAAGCAGGTACTTTACCGCATCCATCGCTCTAAGTTCTCAAAAACAGTTCTGTTGAAGGGTATAAGAATAGTCTAGGGCTGTTTTCAGCCTTTCAGCCTGGGTCACAGAACTATTATAAGACTTCGATGATCAGGCATTGTCATATGTTGATAACATATATTTGACGGATGATGACCTGTCAATTCACTTGGCTAGAGTAGATCGCATAGTTTGGGGATTTGCTCACATGAGCTACAAATTTAATAAAAAAATCAAAAGCTGCCTTTCTCAGTCTCCTGTTCTTGGGATACGAGCTGTCAAGTGAAGGCAGAAGTCTTGCGACACATTTCCCAGAGAAGTGTGCGCTTCTACAACCACCAAACACATTGAAAAAACTCCAATCAATATTGGGTTTCCTAAATTTTGGGAGAACTTACATTCCAGATTATGCAGAACGGGTAAAACCGTTCTACGACTTGATTCGTCCAGACATTTCAAGTTCACATTGGACAGCTGAACACACACAAATTCTACGTTCAGTACAAGCTGACATGTTAGCTTCAAAACATTTACACAGACGTGTAAACAGCACAAACCTGGTGATCCGTATAACTGCGGGTGCATCAGGGTATACCTACGTCACATTAAATAAAGGAGACACTGTACCCATTGCATATAAATCATATTTATATACAAATGCAGAAATGTGTTTTGCACAGACAGAAAAAATTCTGATGGCAGTGCAGATTGCTGTAGTGAAAGAAAGATCATTGGCTCAGGGGAAACAAATAATTGTTGTGACTACAGTTCCAGCCTTAGAGGTTGTTACGAAGGCCAGTGTTCCAAACGTGAAAGCTTTACATCCAAGATGGATACAATGGGCCAACTCACTCACAGCAACAGATCTAGATTACATATTTGAATCTACACTACAACCACAAGCATAGCTCCAATATGAACATGAATGTCCTCTGCCCAATGAAGTAGTGCCATCAGTATGATAACATAATCTACACTGATGGTTCTGCTCAGCCTGCAGTAGGGACAAAGCACCAATACTCTGCCACTTGCGCAGCAGTAAAAGGTGGAATGCAGGATGGAGAATCCCAACTTCATAAAACATACATGCAGTCAGTTGGTGATTACACGGTACAGCTGGCTCAACTGAAAGCTCTAATTCTGGCACTTGAGAATACAGATCCCAGATTCCCCACACTGATCTGTATTATTGTGTAGTCTTGCAATGAGTACTTGCACTACTGGAGCAAGAATGAATTCAGAGATTCCAAAGGGCACACGATAAAGCACAAGATGCTTTAGGGACAAGTGGCCAAACTAAAAGCATGTTTGCCATGGACTCATGTGATTCACACACCGAGTCATCAGTGTTTAGGAATACATGTTGCAGGGAATTCAATGGCTGACAAAGGGGCAAAAGCAACAGTGCAAGCTGTTGCAGTCACTGCAATTACTTGTTCTAGTATGAGGATAGATGGAGACATTAAGACAGCTGTCAACGCTGCGCACGATGGCACCCTATTGCCGAAAGGCTTTCCAACTAAATACTCCTACTACTTACTCCTACTACTTAAGTGCGCAGAACATTTCATTTGCTCATATTCCCAGAGTGGGGGACAGAGTAATACCCAATTCAGATTGCAGGTTAGGTTTGATCCTAGCAGCACATGTGCTCACGCACGTCATTATTGCAGCAAAGCTATTGGTGGCCAGGTCTATACAAACAGACCAAGGGCTTTGTCCTTGAATGTGATATCTGCCAGCAGATGAAAGTTTCCACCGTAGCTCGTCCACCACAGACACCTCTTTTGATCTCAGACAAACCTCTGGCTTGTGTTTACCTGGACCACTGCGGGCCCTTACACTTAGACAGGTCTTACAAGTACATCATGGTAGCAGTGGATTCCTGCTCTCGATTCTTATGGATATGGCCACGGCGATCAGTTGCTGCTCGAACATGTATAAAATACTTGCAAGTCTTAATTGGGACATATGCAATAGCCACATTCCATTCGAACCAGGGTCCGGCATTCGCCTACAGGTCTTACAGAGACACCATGGGAAAACTGGATGTGACTGTGCAGTATGCCTCCCTCTATCATCCTGAGGGAAGTGGGGAAAAAGAACTGAGACTTAAAGAAGTCTTTAACAGCTACGGTTCTTGGTTCAGGTTGCAGTTCGGTTCACTACCTGAATGGGGTCCAGAGAGCCCCCAATAATCTGCCTAGAAGATCCCTGGGTGGTTGGACTCCTTAGGAGATCCTGTTCGGGGTTAAGATGTGGGTTCTAGACCTTGATAGTCCCAGTACAGTGGCGGCGGAAACGCCTTTTGATATCAGTGAACGTTTGGATGTTTTACAGGAGCTGAATAACTTCTGAGACGCTCAGAGCAACGCCCAGCTGAATCGTTCCGCCACTGGTGAAGTGAAGGAAGACAGCAACTCCTGGTTGGATTCCTAAGATCGGTGATCTGGTTTGGAAGAAACTTGTGGACAAAAAGGAATTTGGCCCATCCTACAGAGCGCTTGTACCTGTCCTGGCTGTTAAAGGTACCAGAACTGAACTTTTACCACCCCTTGCTGGTAGCAAAGACAAGAGATTTGTGTCTATAGATTTCATCAAACCACATCATGTGGCCAGTTCTACACAGTAGACCAAAAGGGCTCCTGGGTAGTTATCTGTCGCCTCTTACTATCCTACAGGAAGTCCCGATGGAAGATTTGACCAACAGTGAAGAAGCTTCTCCCCGGCTGGGGACAGATAACACTGAAGTATCACTTCTTCCTGTAACATCAACAAATGCTATTCAATCATCATATGCAGGAACACAGATTTCAATTCTACAAACAGACAAGGATGGTATCTACTGCAACGTACCACCATTAGAGCCATCTACTAGTTCCACAGAGCTCCACGAGCCTCCAAACTTTATACTTTGTCGACTTTGATGACTTCTCTTTAGATTCATCAGAACCACCTCCATAAAGGAGCCCAATGGAATTTTACATTTGGCTCAAAAAGACACACTTTATCACTCCATGGATATACATTTGAATTACAATTTTGTTACTTTTCCTCTTCCTTTGGATTGGTTTTGTGACAGTCTTTTTCTTACTTTTGAATGGACACCATCTTCCAGAATGCTCTGCTGTTGAACTGGTAAACAAGGTTTTGAAACCCCACTCTTCATCACAAAGAGACCTTTCCCTTGTGAACGTTTCAGCTGTTCCAGCTCTGGATGGAATTGTTTGGGATACGGTATCATATGATATATTTGGTTCGACTGAAACTTTGCAAATACCTTATGTATTCCGGATTTCTTTGACCTATGTTATTACTCTTGGAACTATCTCTGATGATTGGGACAGTCACACAGTACATGAAATGCATGCTGACTTAGAACATTAGACTGTTTTCAGTAGTGAAGAAATGTATGAGGGCACATCTAACTATAACGAAGTTTTCTGTTTTCATCATTATGGGCACCAATATTTACATAAAGCAAGTACTCCTCATGCAGTATTTAATTACACACAATGGGAACACTGCCCTACACCACCACAGGGTAGCTCAAAAACATTTGCACGGAAATTTGTATATTTTTCGAGTCACAATTTAGCAGACCAAGAGTCGTATTATTATAAATTAACACCTTCTCCAGCAAGGAAAATGCTACTTACCAGTATGCATCTGTTCTTGGCATGTAGAGCTGTAGATCTGTATACTTGTGCATAGATCACCATCTGGTGTTGGGCTCGGATGTTTCCAGTTTGCTTTTGTCTTGGAAGAGTCTTTGTAGTCACGAGATAGGTGACTCCTCCTCAGGACGATAGTGCGCATGGGCATCGACTCCATCTCCAGATTGTTTTCGCCATGAAGGGTTGTGATGGAGTTAGAAAGAAATATAAATAATAATAGTAATAGAAAAAAGATGCCCATGTATAGTTATCTAAGTAAGATAATACTGGAACAGTTATAGGCAACCGGGGAGGAGGGTGGGCGTATACAGATCTACAGCTCTACATGCCAAGAACAGATGCATACGGGTAAGTAGCATTTTCCATTCGAGGCATATGAGCTGTAGATTGTATACTTGTGCATAGACTACACAGCAGTTATCTCCTTAGCGGTGGCCACCTGTATCTGTTGCAGTAGTTTGAAAAAGTGTTTTTAATACAGCCTGGCCCACAGTAGCTTGTTGTTTTGCTTGCACATCTACACAATAGTGCTTTGTGAAGGTGTGTGGTATAGGCCATGTTGCTGCTTTACAGATGTCATCTATGTGGATGTTTCCTAAGAATGCCATAGAAGCCCCTAGTTTGCGTGTGGAATGCGCTCTAGGAGGAACAGATAAAGTACGCTTTGCCTTTAGGTAGCATATCTGGATGCATTTAACAATCCACCTGGCAAGTCCTGATTTTGATATGGGGTTGCCCTTATGTGGTGGTGAGAAGGCTACGAAAAGTTGTTAGGTTTTCCTGAAAGTTTTGTCCTTTCAATGTAGTAAAGGATAGCTCTTTTGACATCTAGTGTATGAAGAGCCCTCTCTGCCACTGAGTCTGGTTGAGGGAAAAAGACTGGTAGCTCAACAGACTGGTTAAGGTGGAAGGGAGAGATGACTTTTGGTAAGAAACTTGGGTTTGTCCTAAGAATTACCTTGTTGTGATGTATTTGCAAGAAGGGTTCTTGTATGGTTAAGGCCTGGAGCTCACTAACTCTTCTGAGAGATGTGATTGCTACGAGGAAAGCTACTTTCCATGTGAGAAACTGTAGCTCGCTCCTATGCAAAGGTTCAAATGGGGGGCCCATGAGCCTAGTAAGGACAATGTTTAGATTCCACGCAGGAGCTGGTGGAGTTCTGGGAGGAATTATTCTTTTAAGGCCTTCCATAAAAGCCTTGATAGCAGGTACCTTAAACAACGACAAATGTTGTCTATTCTGTAGGTAAGCAGCTATGGCTGCGAGGTGTAACCGTATGGATGTGAATGCTAGATTACAGTTTTGTAGATGCAAAACGTAACAAATGATGTTCTGAATTGACGCATCTAAAGGATCAAGTGCATTGTTATTGCAGTAGATCACAAATCTTTTCCATTTGGCTGCATAGCAGGCTCTAGTGGTAGGACGTCTAGCCTCCTTAATAATATTCATACATTGTGGAGGTAGATTAAGGTATCCAAACTCTAAGACTTCAGGAGCCAGATTGCTAGGTTCAATTGAGCTGGATTTGGTGTCTTATTTCTCCATGGTTCTGCGTGAGAAGTTCTGGAGAAAGGTACAACTTTTGATGTGGGACTAGTGAGAGTTCCAGCAGGGTTGTGAACCATGGTTGTCGAGCCCATGTTGGAGCAACCAGGATCATTGTGAGCGACTGTTGTCTGAGTTTTCGAACCACTAATGGAAGGAGTGGGAGAGGCGGAAAAGCGTACGCAAATTTGCCTGACCAGTTCATCCATATCGCATTGCCTTTGGACAATGGGTGTGGGTACCTGGAGGCGAAGTTTGGGCATTTTGCATTTAAGTGTGTGGCGAACAGATCTGGCTCAACAATCTCTCTTACCCCAGCATGGACATGCTGGTGCCTCCTGGATTCACAATGATCAACAAAGATAGGAAAGTGCAAAGAGGAGGGGGCATAGCAATCATTCACAAGAATAGCATTTCCATCACGGAAACTGCCTCCTGCCTGTATAGCTCCTTTGAATGTCTCTCAGTCAACATCAAGACAAGCGATAACAGGCCATCTCTCTGCCACCTCCTGTATCACCCCCCAGGCAACTCCTCCGAATTCGGGGAACACCTCTCTGACTTGATTGCCCATTGCTCACTCGGAAACTCAAATAACATAATTCTTGGCGACCTTAATCTAAGATGGAATGAAACAAAAAAAACACTTATTCAAACCCTAAACAACCTCCTACTAGAAAACAACCTGACCCAACACTGCTCAGAAGAAACACACCACAGAGGAGCAACCCTCGACGCAATTATTGCCGAAAGCAATGCAATCACCATCGACCACATCCTTCCCGTAGACTGGTCCGACCATCACATCATCCTGTTTCACATCAACCAAGCGGTCCTAACTCAACACCCCATGCAGGACCCCCCAAATGGATTAGGAACACAGCTCAGATCCCTCGAGCGGATCTAGAAGAAAGAATAAGCGCGCTCCTCCCCAACATCACTGATCACCTCCCAACTATCGAACTCACCTCTCTCTACAACTCGAATATGACGCTCACCCTGGACCAACTTGCCCCTCTGAAACTAAAAAACCCAGGAGCATTCCATCCAGATCATGGTTCACCACTGACAGCAACGAAGAAAGAAGACATCTAAGAGCCTCAGAAAGAATCTGGAGGAACAATCCCACCGCCCTCCATCGCGATCAACTCCAATCAGACCCCAGGAACTACAAAAAGCACATTAAGAACAAAAAGACTTCTTTCTTCTGCTCTGCGCTAGACAACGCAAAAAACAGACCCAAAGAGCTCTTCAATATCATCAGGAAACAAACCTCTAAGCCAGTGACCTCCTCAACTCAGGCATCTAAAGAACGATGCGACAACTTCGCCATCTTTTTCAACGACAAAATCGCCAAGATCGATCTCTCACTTGGCTCCAATCTCATCCCCTCCACCGAGATCCAGGTGTCTGAAACCAACGATAGCGCTTCCTTGAACCCCCAAAACACTGGTCCTCCTTCATTCCCATTCAGGAAGCAGAGATAGTCAAACTAATCTCCAACGCTAAACCCTCATCCCACGCCCTTGATCAGCTACCCCTCAACTGACCAAGGACTTGAAGCTCGTCCTAGCCCCGCTATGGTGCAAGATCATTAACAGCTCACTGAGATCAGGAGTCGTACCAGACTGCCTCAAAGTTGGTCAAGTCACACCACTGCTGAAAAAACCAGGACTAGACACTGAGGATCTGAATAACTTTAGACCTGTCTCGAACTTACGGCTTCTGTCCAAAATCCTGGAAAGATGTGTACTTCCTCAACTGACCCAACACTTGGACAACATCAACCTTCTAGATCCCCATCAATCGGGCTTCAGAAAAGGCTGCAGCACTGAAACCGCAATCCTCAATGTCATAGACGACCTACACAAGTCACTCGACTCGGACCAATGCTGCCTTCTCATCCTCCTGGACCTATCAGCTGCATTCGATACAGTCGATCACAAGCTTCTCATCAAGGTTCTACAAGAAAGGGCTGGTCTTGAAGAGACGGTCCTCCAATGGTTCTCTTCCTTTCTCCACAACCGCTCACAAAGAATAAAAATTAAAACTTTCGAGTCCGACACCCACCCCGTTAACAGGGGTGTTCCACAAGGGTCAGTGCTCTCCCCTCAGCTTTTCAACATTTACATAGAACCCCTTACCACTCTACTCAGGAAATCCAACATCCCTTTCCACTTATATGCTGATGACACGCAGTTATATCTGGAAACCTCCTCCATTGACGATATCCAGAGACTCAACGCCACGCTTAGAGAGGTTCAACATTGGCTCTCAAGTAACCACCTGAAACTCAATCAAGAGAAAACGGAAATACTCCTCATTTCCAACAAAGACGAAAACCCCCAAATTGCAGAATGGCTCAAAGCTATTGACGCCCTCAAGGGTAACCTCATCCTGGCGGATTCGGTAAAATCTCTAGGTATCACCCTAGACCCGAAACTGGACATGAAAAAACACATTACAAGATCCGCTAGAAGTTCCTTTCTCAACTTGAAATTACTGTACAACATAAAACCCTTCCTCCCGTCCAAGGACCTGCAACAAGCCACCCAAGCACTGGTGCTCTCCAGAATCGATTATGGGATTGCAGCCCTGACTGGTACAGCAAAATCCCACCTCGCCCCTGAAAACAACCTTTAATGCAGCAGCCAGAATGGTCACCGGTACTAAGAAATTCGAACACATCTCCCCTGCACTCACAGAACTTAAATGGCTCCCAATTGAGTTGGGAGCCAGCTTCAGAACAGCCTGCCTCACGCACAAAGCCCTGCACACAGGCAAACCGGAATACCTAGCCGCCAAACTCAAAAGGGCCGGCCAGTCCAGGAACCTCAGGAGCTCCAACACTCTGCTACTCATCCCGCTGAAAACTCGCAAACAAAAAACTGCGGCCAAATTGTTTGCTGGAAACGCCCCAAAATCTGGAACTCCATCCCCCCCACATCAGAACGATCCCCTTGTTTCCAAAATTCAAAAACCTGCTCAAAGTCCTCCTCCTTGACCGCTCTCGAGCGAACCGATAGGAGCCAAGGAAGTACCTTAGCCGGCATTCCACCTAACTTCAACTATGTGACCGGTGACACTGACTCTGATCAAGAAAACTTTTTGGATACTCGCATTGCTGGATCAAGAAAACCTTTTGGATACTCGACTTAAGGAATGTGGATTATTATTTTCATAACCAAGTCACTTTCCAGGACACTCTGCATATATTTTCTTGTGTAATATGACAGAACTGTAATATGCTCTGACGTTATAGAAGCTTTTTTACTGATATATCTATTGTATTTGTTGCTTATATAGTCATGTAACATTTGTGGTTTATATGTGCATGCAATGCTAGCTTGACCTGCACCCTCCATGCTCCTTCTGTTCGATCACTCCCTTGTTTGATCTTTATCCGGCACGAACCCCTATGTTCTTCTATATTCTCTGTACTGCCTATTTGCACATAAGTTACTTGCTGTGAAGCGCTCTGATACCCTCGGGTCCAGCTAGCGCTATATAAAACTCCTTAAAAATAAATAAATCTATGTCTGGGTGGCCCCACTTGTGGAAGAATGGATGAAGAACTTGTGGATGAAGTTCCCATTCGTGAATCTGTTGTGTCTGACGACTGAGTAGATCCGCAATTTGATTGTGTAGCCCTGGTAGGTGTTCTGCTAACAGGGATATTTTTTGCAGAATGGCCCATCTCCATATGGTTTGCGCTAGGCGGGAAAGCTGCAGAGCGTGTGTCCCCCCCCTGTTTTTGTATGTAGTACATTGCAGTCATATTGTCTGTCCTGACTAGGACTGCTTTGTGTACTAGACGTACTGGAATGATTTTAACGCAAGGAAAATTGCCAGTAACTCCAAATGATTGATGTGGAGTAATTTTTGCCGAGGGGTACATATGCCCTGAATGGTATAATGTAAGAGATGTGCTCCCCAGCCGGTGAGCGATGCATCCGTTGTTAGCACAATCTGTGGAACCGGGTCTATGACCTGCCGCCCCTTGGATAGGTTTTGTGTGTTCCACCACTGCATAGAGCGATGTGTGCGGCTGTCCACCAACACCAGATCTGTAAGCTGGCCCTGGTTCCACTGATGTGCCAGACATTCCTGTAACGGGCGCATTTGGAGTCTTGCGTAAGGCACTATGAAAATGCAAGAGGCCATCATTCCTATTAGTTGCATGAACACTCGAGCTGGGAGTGAGTGTTGAGGTTCAAATCTTTTTATGAGAGCCTGTATGCTGTGTATCCTGAGTGGATTGGGATACGCGATGGCTTTTGAAGTATCTAGTGTAGCGCCCAGATACTGTTGTATGTGGGACGGTTGCAGGTGTGACTTGGTGAGATTTATTGTGAATACCAAGTCGTGCAGGAGCTGAACTGTTTTGTGTGTGTGTTGAACACAGTGGTTGTGTGAGCTGGCTATTATGAGCCAGTCGCCTAGATAAGGGAACACATGAATGTGTTGTCTTCGCAAGTGTGCTGCTACTACTGCGAGGCACTTTGTGAATACCCTGGGTGCTGTAGTTACTCCGAATGGGAGGACTTTGAACTGGTAGTGCTGACCATCCAGCACAAACCGTAGATATTTCCTGTGAGCAGGGTGAATGGGGATGTGAAAGTAGGCGTCCTTGAGATCTAGAGTGGAAAGGAAATCGCCCTGTTGGAGCAGTGGGAGGACCTGTTGCAGGGTGACCATATGGAAGTGGTCGGACTGTATGTACAGGTTTAGTATTCTGAGGTCTAATATTGGCCTCAGAGTAACGTCCTTTTTTGGAATGAGAAAGTAAAGGGAGTAGACCCCTGAGCCTTTCTGATGTAGGGGGATTGGTTCTATTGCTTGCTTTTGTAAAAGGGAGGCAATCTCCTGTTTGAGAAGTGTTAGATGTTCCGTGGACATCGGTCGGTGCCTGGGAGGCACGTTTGGTGGAGTAGAAGTGAGCTCGAGGCAGTAACCATACTGGATAATTTGTCTCACCCACCTGTCTGTGGTGATGGAAAGCCACACAGGTAGGAACTGTAATAGTCTTCCCCCGACCGGTGTGGAATGGTCTGAGGGGAGTGTAGGGAAGTCACTGCTTTGAGGCGGGGGAGGTGCGGGTATTGTTACCGCGACCTCTTCCTTTGTTATTATTACCGCTGTAGCCCCCTCTAAAATATCCTCTGCTAGGGGAAGATTGAGTGGGACTTTTGTATGAAGAGGTAATGTCTGTGCCACTGGTTTTGAAGGCGCCCCTATAAGTGGAGCGACGAAAAGACCCTCTATTTGCCGGAAATTGTAAGGCCCCCATGGACTTGGCTGTTTCTGTGTCCTTTTTCATTTTCTCTAATGATGTGTCTACAGAAGGGCCAAATAGATGTTGCTGGTCAAATGGCTGGTTAAGAATTTGGGACTGCACCTCCTGTTTAAAGCCGGAGATGCGCAGCCATGCATGCCTGCGCAGCAGAACGCTTGTATTGACTGCTCTGGATGCTGTATCTGCTGCATCCAAAGCACATTTGATGGAGGTATTAGTGATGGTTTTTCCCTCCTGTATAAGGTCGTTGGCTTTGGCCCTATACTGGTCTGGAAGGTGCTGCATAAGTGTCTCCAGCTCATCATAATGCGCCGTCATACCTGGCGAGTAAAGCCTGGGCGTTGGCAATGCGCCAGTAATTGGCTGATGGAGACGCGACTCGTTTGCCAGATGCGCCCAGCAGTTTTGACTCCTTGTCTAGAGGAGGGGCCTCCCCTGTGGATTGAGAATTAGCCCGTTTATGGGCATTTGACACTACAAGGGAGTCTAGAGGGAGTTGTCCTTTAATATAAGCTGGGTCGTTTGGGGCTGGCTTATATTTTTTGTCAATGCGTGGGTTGATTATCCTAGCCCTGACTGGGTCTTTGAAGATTTCTGGGGCATGTTTAATCAAACTGGAATGGCATGGTGAGCAAAAAAACGATGGATTTACTCCCAGATCTCTGTACTGGGGTGAATGTATGACATTGTTCTGCATTCTGTCCATCAATTGTTGTTTTTGCATTTGTCACCCCGAGTGGGACGGGTATGCCCAGACGTGGGCCCCGTGCTCTCCATGCCACTGGAGTCAAGCTATCCTGGCTGATGAGGGCTGAAAGCCCGAAACCGGTCCTAGGATGCTTGTTTCCAGTCCGGGGAGGACCTGGCCTGGCAGTTCGGGCTGGACTGTTCCCATTGGGCGCAGGGTCAAGACTGATTTGCATATGGCTGGGTCCAAACTGGAATGGCATGGTGAGCAAAAAAACGATGGATTTAGGCCCAGATCTCTGTACTGGGGTGAATGTATGACATTGTTCTGCATTCTGTCCATCAATTGTTGTTTTTACATTTGTCACCCCGAGTGGGACGGGTATGCCCAGACGTGGGTCCCGTGCTCTCCATGCCACTGGAGTCAAGCTATCCTGGCTGATGAGGGCTGAAAGCCCGAAACCGGTCCTAGGATGCTTGTTTCCAGTCCAGGGAGGACCTTGGCTGGCAGTTCGGGCTGGACTGTTCCCATTGGGCGCAGGGTCAAGACTGATTTGCATATGGCTGGGTCCAAACTGAAATGGCATGGTGAGCAAAAAACGATGGATTTAGGCCCAGATCTCTGTACTGGGGTGAATGTATGACATTGTTCTGCATTCTGTCCATCAATTGTTCTTTTGCATTTGTCACCCCGAGTGGGACGGGTATGCCCAGACATGGGTCCCGTGCTCTCCATGCCACTGGAGTCAAGCTATCCTGGCAGATGAGGGCTGAAAGCCCGAAACCGGTCCTAGGATGCTTGTTTCCAGTCCAGGGAGGACCTGGCCTGGCAGTTCGGGCTGGACTGTTCCCATTGGGCGCAGGGTCAAGACTGATTTGCATATGGCTGGGTCCAAACTGGAATGGCATGGTGAGCAAAAAAACGATGGATTTAGGCCCAGATCTCTGTAATGGGATGAATGTATGACATTGTTCTGCATTCTGTCCATCAATTGTTGTTTTTGCATGTTTAATCATGCCTTTTAACATTGGCAAGGTAGTGGACGACTTTTGAGAGTGAGTAAAAGTTTCCATTAAGAAATCTTCTTCCGCAGGTTCTGAGTGTAACTCTACCTGGTGGTACTTGGCTGCCCTGTCTATCAGTTGTGCAAAGCTAATGTTGTCATCTGGTGGGGATGGTTTGGATGGGTATGAGTCTGGCTCAGGTATATCTGGGATATCATGATAATCATCCCAAAGGTCTTGTGGTGCGATGTTATGTATGTTATCATCATCCTCTTGGAAATGCCCATCACTGTGGTCATCCCCACCCCCAAAGTCCTGTTCATCCTGTTGAAGGGCAGGTGAAGAAGGAGATAGGGAAGAAGTAGGAGAAAGATGTATAGGTGGAAGGTTTTGAATGGGAGAGATAGGTCTAAGAGGAGAAGTAGCAATGTTTTTCCTCTTTAAAGGTATCTCAGGTGGGTCTGTAACGGCCAATGTCCTCTTTTTTGGTGGAACTGTGGTCACCTGACCTGTATGAGGGTCAATGCACAGAGTTTTCTGCTTTGGATCCAATGGATCTGGCCGAAATAGTTCTTCGGAGTCGTCCGGTTTTTTCGGCACCGAGGGTTTTGGGTCCGAGTGGTGCTTCGACTTAGCTTTGGGAGTGGTAGAACTGTCCTTAAGCTTTGTCGGAGTCTTTAGTTGTGTAGCAGTTTTCGGCTCCGAAGGAGTATGGCGTTTCTTCGGATCCGAGGACTTGTCTTTGTGCTGCTTCGGTGCCGAAGTGGTGGGCGTAGAGGCCGACTTCGGTGCCGATATAACAGGGCGTGGCCCTGTGCTTGACTTTGATTTTTCTTTCAATGCTGAGGAGTGTTTTTCGGCACCGGTACGTGGCTGACTCGGTCCCGAGCCGCCTGAAGGCTTTTCTTTCTGCTTTGGAGCCTGGCCCGAGGGCGGGGCATCCGAAGACTTATCTCGGTGTTTGCCTGAGCCCGAAGGCGAAGGTGTCACCGAAGCCATTTTTGTTTTTACTGAGAGAGGAGCTTCGAGTTCAGTACTCACAGTTTGTTGTCCTGGAGTAATGGGCTGATCCTCGGCATCTGAGTCGTCTGCCTCGGAGACGCTGATGTTTCCCTCTTCGGATTCCTGTTGGATTTTGGCATCGAAGATGTCGTCCGGCGCCGAGGAAGTTGATCGAGCCATCGTGTGACGTCGAGCCCGGCGATCACGTATGGTCTTCTTCGATCGAAAGGAATCGCAGGCCTGGCAATCCCTGTCCTCGTGCTCTGGAGACAAGCAAAGGTTACAGACCTCGTGGAGATCTGTGTGTGGAAATTTAGCACCACACAAAGGACATTTCTTAAATGGAGTTCTTTCCATTTACTGCAGGGCCTGATGGCGCAGGTAGGCCCAACGGCCCGCGTCGACGACCGTAATCGAAGGTCTTGGTGGATATTCCTTGGATGCGCGTCGAAGGGGAACTCAAGCGAAACAATACCGTCGAGCGGTGAAGGATTGCGCGTCGAAGGGGGATCGAATACGACACCGACCCGGAGCGCAACGTTTTACATCCAAACCCGATGGCGGAAAAAAACAATCTGGAGATGGAGTCGAAGCCCATGCGCACTATCGTCCTGAGGAGGAGTCACCTATCTCGTGACTACAAAGACTCTTCCAAGACAAAAACAAACTGCAAACATCTGAGCCCAACACCAGATGGCGATCTATGCACAAGTATACAATCTACAGCTCATATGCCTCGAACAGAACATTATGCTCACTGATACAATGTTGATTTATTCTGCATCTTTTATTTCTCAGTTGTGAACACAAGGGTATGACTTTTGGAGAGACACTATTGCTCTAAAATCTGTTTGGGGGACAAAAGATTGGCAGGTTCAGGGGAACAAGGCTTTATTTAGAGCATGACTTATACCACACCAACTGATTTTCCTGAATAAAACTGTGCATAAACCATCCTGTCTCGGCCTAGCCAAAATAAAGGATTTAAATACACAAAAAATTACCACATTTGCACGTTTTGAGAATTGGCAACAGTTAACAAATTACATGGAGGAAACATCAGACAACATGCTTAGAAATGGGCAATACAATTCTTCACATTCCAGTCTACAGGAATGGTTAGTGTGGCCGTTAGTTACTAACAGATGTCAGGCACGTTTTCAAGACAACACAAAGGAGTTTCGGATTAATAGGCCAGACCCACGCTACGTGCAGACACAACACACAGGAGTGGTAACAACATACAGCGTTGGAAAGTTGTGCCTAGAGTGGTTAAAACATTCAACGTTGTCTGAGGTGAAACAACACGTGTTCCTTCTTTCTAATGACATGGGTCGACAGGATTTTTTACTATGTCCTCGAAAACCACGTCAAAAGGTCTTTCTGTATGCAATATACAATGAAGTGTGGAAAGTTTCACAGCAGGAAGTTGCTGAGAGACTGTGTGAGATTTGACAGAGCAAATTTAGAAAAGGCTCTAGCAGTAGTAGACAATGGTATGACCGCCTTATCCACTAGGATATATTGTCTGGGTAACATTGTGTCATCTGCTTTCGACATCATACAGAGTGACATGTTCTCTATGCAACATGGGCAATCACAACTTAGGTCTATTATGCTACTAAGTTGGACTCTACTAACGCTAAAACTGGTTGCGTCCCTTGAATACACCTAAATGCCACTAGCTTGTTTTTACTTTACAATCTAACAAATGAACAAACCACTATGACTAGGAAAGATGCGACATACACAATGTTACACATAGAAAAGTTGGAGAAATTACAATTCACTGTTGCAGAAACTCCATCAGCAGACTGGTTAATACACAGGTTTATTTCTCGCCACTCTCAAGTTTCACTGTAAATACTGCTTACAACACCATCAAGTGGGCAGATATGAAGCGCCAGGAGAGTTGTTTGTACACGAGTCATGGATCTTACTTTTCACAGACAGATGTAGGAATGGTGACACAGATTTTTCTTAGCGGGACAGACTGCGAGAATACTCTAGGCCATTCTTTAGTTTGCAGGGAGGTTATACTCCATGGCGCATGTAATGCGTCCAAGGCGAGCTTGTCATGTTATCTGAAGGGTTCTCCAGCTGCTGTAATTCGTCCGGCATTCAAATTGCTTTCCAATGGTAGCTATTTGATGTTGTACGATCAGGGCGGCTGTGGGATGAAACAGGGGATTGCCTATCTGATAACGGTTTCTGCGCTTGTGACCTGTTGTGCACAAGTACTGTTTTCACATGCCTGTACAGCAGTGGCGGCTCCTCCGCTAAGGCGGAGGATCGTCGCTCCACTGCCAGGAGCAGCAAAGAAAGGAAAAAATAAAATGATAAGGAAATGTTATCATTTTATTTTTTCCTCCTGCTGCGGCAGTGCGTGAGGGAGCAGGGCGGAGCTGCAGGGGAGGAGTGGTAGATACGCCTGTGCGCAATGACTGTTTGGTCGGCCCTCTCGGGCCGTCCAAAACAGTAATACGCACTCCCTTGTTCTCCATGGAGGCTGCATTACAGTCTGCATGGAGAACATGCCCACCACTACAGTCCCTGGCTGAGCGCTGTGTCCATTGGAGCGTTGTGATTGGCTTAGGGGTGGGAGCCTGGCTGCCTGATTCCTGTTCCGGCCTGGAGTCGGACACAGGCGAGCAGGACAGAAGACGCGGGAACCGGCTGCGGCAAGGTAAGTTTTATTTATTTTTACCAAAAATGTTTTTAAAGCAGCCCGCGAGACCCCCTCCCCCCCTGCGCCCGCTTCCCCACACGCAAGCCGTGCTGGCCGCCCCTGCCGTACAGTTAGGGATGCAACAGTTTTGGCCTTCGATTAAGGTTTCTAATGTGAACTTTGATGATTTAAGCAGACTGACAGGCTCTTTGTTTCAGAAGGATGTGGCCTTAACATCTGAAAGGGAGATGTTTAATAATCGAGTTGCAAGGTCTACATCTGAGAAACAGTTGTTACTCCGCACCAATTTCACACGCCACTTTGGGAAACTAGTGCAATGCATTTTTTTTTTGAAAACATATTTTATTCGTCAATTTGCACATATAACGCAGGGCTCTGCACACCAGAGACATCTGCCAAATCAGACTGAGCTTAGGCATTATAACAATCGACTTTTGTTTTGCCAAATCAACTATACATAACAAAAACATATTAAATAATACTAATCCCCCCAACTCCCTCCCTCCCTCACCCCCCTAAAGATCGCACTAATACCACAGACTCTCAGCCACCGCCTTGATGTATATACAAATATCCTTAACACCAATATACTCGCCCTCCCAGCTCCCCCCTCCCCTCCACCTTCACAGACCCAGAATCTCAACCCGGTAACTAAGGCTCCACCCTCGCTGGCGGTTCCAACCATAGGCCCCGGTACTCCGCCCATCGTTGCCATATCTTATAATTAGGGCTCCCGGTTTTATGGTATTTATTTTTTTACCATTTCCGTCTGTATTTATCCATATTTATTTTTTGGTCATTTTATCTGTATTTATCCACATTTATTTTTGTCACAAGCAAATGAAGTTGCTGCAGCTAGTATTTTTTCACATTTATGCGAGAGGGCTATGGAGAGATTGTAACGACTGCACGCACTTAGAAAGTTACCAAACAAAATTGAAAACACTGGAAAACAGAACATTCTATTTTTTAAAAAAGTGTGCATTTATTGTACTGACATCTGAGGCAGATTAAGCAGGTATTCTTAAACAGCGCTTTCTAGGAGGAAGGGATGTTGGATTCAGCCTCTGTTTTAGCAATGTTTGAAATAGTTGTTTTTGTGATGGCATCAAACACGCACTGTGGTACAAAATCTCTCCTGAAACTTACCTGCAACCTGTTCTAACCCTTTGTGATGCAGAGAGCAAGCGCAGCGTTAATGAGGAAGATTAGAAAAGGAATGAAGAAGGCATGAGAGCATAGGAAATTACTTTTGCAAAGGCAACAACAAAAAAGGAACGAGACTGCGATCCACACCTCTCGATGGAGATAGCTAATTGCACAGAAGCAGCTGGCATTCCACATGTAAACAGTTTAAAAAAAAAAAAAAGAATTTCGTGTTTTCTTTAAACGGGGTCTCCATAATGTTTGTACACTGGCAGTATGTTAATTTCTTAATTCCTCAAAGCCTGCCACCTGCTGTCGAGGACACCACTACCTGCTAACAGGCCTCTCTGCCTTAACACCACTGATTGTACTCACAGGCTACCTTATTAGCGCTGACCCCAGCAGGCCCCGCCAGATGATGCCTAAATTTCTATCAGTGAGCCGGCCTCCTAATGCACCCATTAACACCTCGTGCTCGCCTATAAGACATTGCTAGAATGGACACAGTGCTGCTTTAAAGGTCAAGTACTTGCATTTCTTACAGCGTCCCCCACCTCTTTAACATGCAACACCTACTACCACCTGCTGCTTTGTGCTTCTACCTTAGCAGTTCTCTTAAAGGGGCCTAAGTGGTGTCGATTAGTAAGAGGAGCGTGGCGAGGTAACCCTGGGCAGGAGTGAGGCTGCGGCGCACAGTTTGTCAGTATTTTCCCGTTTATAAGTTATAAATACAGACAAAAGAAAAATACTTTTCCGTCTGTATTTATCTGTAACAATCCGTTTAAACGGAAAACCGGGAGCCTTACTTATAATGCTTACGCGGGCATCCCCTGGCTACAAAGATAGGTTGCTCCAGTCCCATACAAAAATCCAATCCATTTTTCCAGGCAGCCACCGATGGGGCCCGCACCGCCTTCCACCCCTTAGCAATGTCTCGCTTCGCCAGTGTAAAGCCCAACACCAAGAGATGTCGTTTGCATGCGTTACCACCTATTCCTGCCATAACATGCAGCAGGGCCAACTGCGGTGTGCGTGGAAGCTCCCATCCCAAGACTTCAGAAAGACATGTGAACACCCCCCTCCAAAAGCTATCCAGCGATATGCACCCCCAGACTGTGTGTATGAAGGTACCCTCCTCCCGTCCACAGCGGAGACACTCCGGAGAGGCAATCAATCCCGCCCGCCACAACCTTGCTCTAGTAAAATAGACCCTGTGGAGGTATTTGAACTGGATCAGGCGGAGTCGCATTGCTATAGCCGCCCCCGCGGGGCTGCCAGGGCTTCCGTCCAGTCTTCCTCGTCCAAACCGCCCACATCTCCCTCCCAGTCCCCCGGAGCTTCTGAAGTGCGGGGAGCAGTGAGTGACCAGGGACTGGTAGATTTGGGAAATCTTCTTTTCTTTTAGGTCCCCCATAAAAACTTTGGCTTCTAAAGGGCTAAATTCAGGGAGGGATTCCAGACCCCGCAGACTGGGGGACAGGGCATGTCGGAACTGAAGGTATCGATAGAATTGTGACTGCGGCATGAGGAACTCCTTCTGGAAATCCCGAAAGGGCTTTAGTGTCGTGCCCCTCAGGACATCCCCCAGGGTGGAGACACCAATGTTGTCCCATCCCTGAAAGCCCGAAAGGGCCGCCAATTGGGGCAAACGCCCATTATTCCACAGTGGGGTCTCCTGAGTCAGTACATTCCACCAACCCATGCGCCGCAATGCTTGTCTCCATATCAAAAGACCACCCGTGTGGCCGATGGCAACGCACCCCGCAGCTGAGCCGAGTACGAAAGCGTATGTAGTGTGTGGCGTCCCATAAGCTGTCGTTCTAGCGCATACGCCGGGTCTCCCTATCACCGTACCACCATTCATTAAGGACCAGCAAGTGCGAGGCCTGATAGTATGAGAGAATATCCGTGGTTGCGAGGCCTCCACAGTATGTAGACAGGAAGCATGTACGCAGAGCCACGCGCACCTTTCCCCCCTCCCACAGAAACTGCCCAAGCACAGAATTCACCAGCCGGAACCATCGAGGCGGGATCGGGTACGGGTGATTCTGTAGCTGGTAGAGAAGCCGGGGGAGCGCCACCATCTTGAATATGGCCGATCTGCCGAACAATGTCAGGGGCATACGGGACCAAGACTTAAGGTCTGCACGGACCCGCTCCCACACTGGTGCCAGGTTTCGCTCCCAGGCTATGGCCGGTACATCCGTGAGAAACACCCCCAGATACTTCAGTCCTCCCGCTGCCGCCTGGATCGAGGACACCCATGCGCCCATTCTCGTCCCTATCCCCCAGGGCCCACAATGTGGATTTGCGGGGATTCATGTACAGACCCGACGTTTCCCCAAAAATCTGCATAATACGCAGAAGCCGTGGCCCCGTCCTGTCTACCGCTGTGAGAAAGAAGAGGACATCGTCCGCGTATAGCGCGATCCTATCGGACAGTCCTGGGGCCCATTCGAAGCCCCGTGAGCTGCGCATCCATACGCACCCATACTGCCAAGGGCTCCATGGCTAGGGCAAATAAATATGGAGACAGGGGACATCCCTGCCGCGTGCCCCTCTGAATACGAAAAGTTGGGGAGGTTGCGCCCGCCACCCGGACCGATGCCGTCAACTCCGTATACAGGAGTTTTATGTAAGAGAGGAAGTGCGGGCCCAAATTGAGTCTGTCCAGCAACGCGAAAAGGTAGACCCAGCTCAAGGAGTCGAATGCCCTATCCATATCCGCCAGGAGAAGTGCCGCCGGTTCCCCGGTCTGCCGGATAGCCGCCACCGCCACATGCGCCCTCCTTATGTTGTGTCTGGTGGCCCTCTGGGGCATAAACCCCGCCTGATCAGGGTGTACAAGTGTGGTAATATGGGGAAGCAGGCGGTTAGCAAGTGCCTTCGCTAGGACTTTTGCCTCCACATTTAGGAGAGAGATGGGGCGGTATGAGGCGTGCTGCTCCGGGGGACGACCCGGCTTATGGAACACCACCACCTCAGCATGTCTCCAGTCCGGAGGGAGCAGACCTTTTCCCGGGCCTCCTCCACCACCGCCCGATAATACTGGGCCAGCTGTACCTTATAGCGACAAAAGAACTCACTGGGAAACCCATTGGGTCCAGGTGCTTTCCGGGGTTAAGTTCCCCCAGGGCCGCTCCCAGTTCCTCCTCTGTCAGAGGGGCCTCCAGCTGATCCCGCACCTCATCTGACACCGCTTTGGGTGGTAAGTCTGCCAGAAATTTGGAAACGGTGGACGCCGGCAGACATTCCCGGGGAGCATAGAGATCCGCAAAGTATGTGGCAAAGCTCTCTGCAATGGCAGGCGGGTCTGTGATCGGTATTCCCACCGAGTCCAAAATTCCCGGGAGAACCTGGGAATGGAACGTGCCCTGACACAGCCGATGCAGCATCTTGCTGGACTTGTCTCCCCATTGATATATTCTGCTGCGCGTCGCCAGCCATACCTGGCGTGCTTCGTCCATCAGCAGGGCTGCACAGGCCTGTTGAGCCAGGAGCAATTGTCGCACCCCCGGTCACCCCCCGTCTCCCGATTCTGCCGTTCCAGAACCTCTATGGCGGCCTCTGCGCGAATCAGTTCCTCCCTCCGCTTTGCGAGCTGCCGCGCACTCAGGATATATCCGCCCCACGGAGAGTGGGCTTCAGTGCCTCCCACAGAGTAGCAGCGCTGGAAACCGACCCTCATTTGTCATAAGGTACTGGGCAATTGATTCGCTCATATGAGTCCCATAGTCTTCATTCTGCAGGTTCCACACTGAGAGGCGCCACCGGAGCGGTTGCCTCCCCCTGCCCATAGTAAGCTCGATGGATATCGGGGAGTGATCCGAGAGACCCCGAGGCAATATTTCCGCCCCAGCCACCCTACCGACCACCGCCCGGGGAACGAAGATATAATCAAGCCTGGAGAAAGATTTGTGGACCGCTGAGAGATAGGTATACCCCGGGAATCCCCGTGAGTGCGCCGCCATGTATCAACCCAATCCAACCCCATCACCAATGAGTGTAGCTTCGTGGGAATACCACTCCTGGAACTTCCCCCCACCCCCGTCCTATCTTTAGCCAAATCCATAACGTCATTCCAATCCCCACCCACTGCGGACAGTACTTCTGGCATATCGGCCCACAGGGACTGCAACTTTTCCATCAAATTCCACTGTAGGGAGGGGAGCGTATACACTGCCCTGCACCAGGGGTCCTCTCCAATCTTACCCCGGATAAACAAATAGCGCCCCTGTGTGTCCGTCCACTGCTGTGCCTGTACGTATGGGACCCTTCGATGCAATAGGATTGCTACTCCCCGCGAACCCCTCGTGAAGCCAGAGTGGAAAACCTGATGGAACCCGTACCGTTGCAGACAAAGGGCCTTCGTACCCATCAGGTGCTTCTCCTGCAACAGGAGAACATCGGCCCTCATCCTCTTCGCCTGGTGGAGAATGGCCCCCCGTTTGATTTTATCCAGAACCCCGCGTACATTCCAACTAATAATGCGGAGGCTGTCCAGGGTCACCCGACCCCCATCAGGTATCCCAGCCATGAGGGGGTGCATCCTCTCTCAACGCTGGCGGCGAGCTGTGGCGATGTGTATGCAGACTGTGCCGAGCTTGTATGTGTAGTGCGATCTGTGAACTTGACCTACCCCCCCCAACAACCCCCCAACTCCCTCCCTCGAGGATGTTGTTACTTCTGTCCCTGTACGACCAACCCAAATCCCCAAATCTAACCTCCCCAACCAACCCCCCACCCCATACCTCAAAAACACTGAAGCATCTGTCGCGGCATGAGTGACCCGTCCCCCCCAACGGGAGGAGACCGGCCCCCTCATCCAATGAATCCCCAACCCCATAACGATTGGGCCCGTATCCCACCCCACAGGGTGTGGCGGGAGTCCTGGCCCATCACAACTGTGCTCCTAGTACCCTCAGGAAAACAGGACCCACATGGGCCCCACCGGCCCCTCCCTCAGCCCTTCCCCGGCGGCAGCAATACTGTGTCTCCCAGCCGTGCTGTGGCCCCACAGGAAAGCGAGCGTCGCTTTGACCGAGACCGCTTGGCTCCCCTACGGCCTGATCGCTGCCTCCTCCGGTTCGTCTCGCTCGCGGAGGAGTCGGACTCCCTCCCGGCCCCCATCCTGGGCGGGGTGTGTGCCCTGACCCTCACTGTTTCGTCTGTCCATTTGAACACTTCCTCCGGAGTATCAAAGAAATGCGTACGTGACCGGAAGACCACCCGCAGTCGAGCAGGATAGAGAAGCGAGTATTGCAGATTAAGTTCTCGCAGGCGGGCTTTTGCAGCCTGAAAGGATTGCCGCTGCTGCTGCACTAGACGCGTGTAGTCCGGGAAAATGAGGATCTTCACGTTTTCGTGTTGAAGGGGTTCCTTGAGACGGGCCTGTTTCAAAATCGTGTCCCTGTCTAAATAGTTCAGTATTTTCGCGATTATGGGACGCGGGCGAGCCCCCACTGGCGGCTTCTGCATGAGCGCGCGATGGGCCCTCTCCACCACAAAGCACCGCGATAGTGCCTCCGGGGGAATCCAGCTCTCCAACCACTGTGTGAGAAATCGCTCCACACTACCCCCTTCGCTGCCCTCAGGAAAGCCAACGA
The DNA here is from genome assembly GCA_963921515.1 of Calotriton arnoldi. NCBI lineage: Eukaryota > Metazoa > Chordata > Amphibia > Caudata > Salamandridae > Calotriton > Calotriton arnoldi. The sequence continues at coordinate 755,460 of CAWUFW010002651.1, read as the reverse complement.
AGCGGAGGTTGTTACGGCGGGCCCGGCCCTCCGCATCCTCCGCCCGCAGGGCCAGCCCCCGCTGTGTCATCTCCATCGCGGCCACTTTCTTCTTTAGGGTCGTGACATCATCTTCCACCCCCGAGATGCGGGTCTCAGCCTCCGTGATACGGGAGACTGCGTTGCGCAGGTCCTGGCGCAGGAGCGTGACCTCTGATCCCACCGCTCCTATCTTCGCGTCCAGCATATCTCGGGACTGGGTGATCGCTTCCATGAGCGCCGCATTGTCCGGCACAGCCCCTTGTTGGCTCCCTGACCCACTCGGGCCCGTGAACTTGTCTATCGGACCCTGCTTCGCCGGTCCACTGCCACCTTTGTCACGAGTCATGGTCGCCTGCAGGATCCCGTCCCGATTCACCAGGCCGGGAAGATGGGCCCCTCTTCCGTGATGGGGACCGTGCCCCTGCGAATGCCCCGCGGTCCGACCCAAACGCCGATCAAAGCCTGGGAGAGGAAGTCCCCCCCAGTCGCAGCCGGCCACCAGGGTCTACGCACCACCCGACGACGGGCGCCGCCACCGGCCGGCCAGCCCAGCTCCCCAGCGGGCGCTGGACCCCTCCAATCCTCGGTATGCCCTCGGGGCCCGGCCGACCCCCGGTTCTGGCCGCCTATTGATCCAAATGACTGGGTCCCAGGGGCGGCCCCCGTCCACTCAAGTGCCCACGCCACTCGTCTGCGGCCCACGCCGCCTCCCCCCGCCCGTCCGGCCCTCCCACGCGGGCCGATCGCACCGCCGAGGGGAGGAGAGCAGCAATGGGCGTCACACGGAGGCACTCAGTCCCAAGTGTCCCACAGTAAGGGTCGATGTACTGCCCACGAACGGGGGCAGGCGGGGAAGGCTCACCCCGTCAGGCCTGCTCGATACCCTCTCCACCGCCACGGCCCGCAGTAGCCGCCGAGCCACACCACCAGCACCACAGGCACAGCGCCCCAATCACAGGCACCTCCAGGATCGCTTCACTCACCCGGCGCGGGAGCGCTGCCGTGCCGCCCGTCCTCCGGCGCCCGGGTCGGGTCCCGCACAGGCGCCCCAGCCGCCGCCGGCACTCGATCTCCCGGCTGCCCCTCACTCTCTGGGCCGCAGACTCGTGAAGTCTCTGCACCGCCGCCCGGGGGCTACAGCCGCCGCGATCACCGCCGAGTCTCCGCCACTAGGGCCCGGTACCCCCGACACTCCGCTTTGCAAGTATCAGGTACTAGGGGCCAGGATAAGTTGCGAAGTAGTGGTGGGCTGGACGGAGCTCGCCTAGCACACGTCCGCCATGTTCGGCTGCTAAGCCACGCTCCCAGTGCAATGCATTTTTAACATTTCTAATACTGCGGGGGTAGTGCACTTTTTTAAGACAATTGGTTCTGGGTTGGTTAGCACCTTCCAGAAGGTCTTCAGAGGTATTTAATCATTTATACACTCCGTGCTTGGAAGCATTTTTGGAAGCTTACCGCTGATGGGTCTCTGATTTTAGCTCCACAATGGACGTTCTGTCACGCGGCCATATGTACTCCTGTGTCATGAGAGAATGATACAGCCCTTTGGCAACCCTTGCTCTAAGAACTAAACCTCGTCTGTTTTTTGTCCTTTCGGCCTGTCTGGCTACACTACATGCACCCCCTACTCTGCTGTCTACTGTGCATTTTCGAGTGTGCCCTGGACATATGCTTGTGAACGCAACCGGTTCAATCTACGGACATAGAACTGCTGGTGGGTCTACTATAGGCCCACTTGTACCAAAGCATTTTGCGACTGCCGTTGCTTCAAAATGCATATTATGAGCCTTCCTGGGATACCTAGCAAAACCAAAGGGGATGATGGACGGAGTGTTGAACATTGCAAGCACTCACCCCCAGTCAACTGATCTGGGTTTAATCCATCATCATTCTTTAGCTCACTCCGCCACCCCAGTTCAGACATGGCCATATGCAAATCAGTCTGACCCTGTGCCTCATGGGAACAGTCCAGCCCGAACTGCCAAGCCATGTCTTCCCTGGACCGGAAACAAGCATCCTGGGACCGGTTTCTGGCTTACAGCCGTCATCAGCCAGGCTATCTTGAATCCAGTGGCAAAGTGAGCAAGGGACCCACATCTGGGCATACCCTGCCAACTTAGGGCGAACATAGCAAAACCAAAGGGGATGATGGACGGAGTGTTGAACATTGCAAGCACTCACCCCCAGTCAACTGATCTGGGTTTAATCCATCATCAATCTTTAGCTCACTCCGCCACCCCAGTTCAGACATGGCCATATGCAAATCAGTCTGACCCTGTGCCTCATGGGAACAGTCCAGCCCGAACTGCCAAGCCCCGAAAACCGGTCCTAGGATGCTTGTTTCCAGTCCAGGGAGGACCTGGCTTGGCAGTTCGGGCTAGACTGTTCCCATGAGGCACAGGGTCAAGACTGATTTGCATATGGCTGGGTTCAAGCTGGAATGGCATGGTGAGCAAAAAAACGATGGATTTAGGCCCAGATCTCTGTACTGGGGTGAATGTATGACATTGTTCTGCATTCTGTCCATCAACTGTTGTTTTTGCATTTGTCACCCCAAGTGGGACGGGTATGCCCAGACGTGGGTCCCGTGCTCTCCATGCCACTGGAATCAAGCTATCCTGGCTGAAGAGGGGTGAAACCCCGAAACCGGTCCTAGGATGCTTGTTTCCAGTCCAGGGAGGACCTGGCTTGGCAGTTCGGGCTGGACTGTTCCCATGAGGCACAGGGTCAAGACTGATTTGCATATGGCTGGGTTCAAGCTGGAATGGCATGGTGAGCAAAAAAACGATGGATTTAGGCCCAGATCTCTGTACTGGGGTGAATGTATGACATTGTTCTTCATTCTGTCCATCAACTGTTGCTTTTGCATTTGTCCCCCCGAGGGGGACGGGTATGCCCAGACGTGGGTCCCGTGCTCTCCATGCCACTGGAATCAAGCTATCCTGGCTGAAGAGGGGTGAAACCCTGAAACCGGTCCTAGGATGCTGGTTTCCAGTCCAGGGAGGACCTGGCTTGGCAGTTCGGGCTGGACTGTTCCCATGAGGCACAGGGTCAAGACTGATTTGCATATGGCTGGGTTCAAGCTGGAATGGCATGGTGAGCAAAAAACGATGGATTTAGGCCCAGATCTCTGTACTGGGGTGAATGTATGACATTGTTCTGCATTCTGTCCATCAACTGTTGTTTTTGCATTTGTCACCCCGAGTGGGACGGGTATACCCAGACGTGGGTCGCGTGCTCTCCATGCCACTGGAATCAAGCTATCCTGGCTGAAGAGGGGTGAAACCCCGAAACCGGACCTAGGATGCTTGTTTCCAGTCCAGGGAGGACCTGGCTTGGCAGTTCGGGCTGGACTGTTCTCATGAGGCACAGGGTCAAAACTGATTTGCATATGGCTGGGTTCAAGCTGGAATGGCATGGTGAGCAAAAAAACGATGGATTTAGGCCAGATCTCTGTACTGGGGTGAATGTATGACATTGTTCTGCATTCTGTCCATCAACTGTTGTTTTTGCATTTGTCCTTCCTGGGATACTTCAGCTCCTGGTGATTTGGTTCTTGGCTAGTCTTTTGCAGATTTATTGTTGGCCATTCCTCCTTTGGCGGCTGCTGAGGGAGTTGGATTTTAACATGTTTGCTCGTATGTATAAAGCTATGTTGGCGGGCAGTGCAGAAGAGAGCTTCATGTATAAATTTGGAGCCCCCAAATTCTTCAAAAAAGTCCGCCTGAAGGTCTTGTACGCCGCAGCTAAAATATGGCTTGAATGCCGATCACGCGTGGGTATACCTTACTACACTGAATGGGCCCCTGTGTGGGACTCTCCGGGAACCCCAGAGTGTCTCTTAGATGCCCTTGCAAAACCGCTTAAAATAGGTGGCGCCTCACGCTGGGGGGATATAATAGAAGGTGATAGCTGCCTGTCTTGGGATACCTGGAGAAATTTGACAAATGGCACGTTATCCAGGTTTAAGTTTTACCAAATCTCAGCGTGGTGCAGAAACCAGCAGTGGCAATTTCCATTGGACAATCTAATGGAGAAAGACCTACAAGACTTAAAACTGAGAAAGAAGGAGGTATCCCTTTGGCATAGATATCTGCTTGTTGCAACGTAAGAGAGCTTGAGACCCCCTCACCTGGTCTGGGAAGACTGCTTGCCCGATGAGGAGCTGAAAAAGTTATGGCAAGTATCTTTAGACATGCTTTATTTTTTGATTAAGTCCGTTGCACTAAGGAGAAATAATTTCTTCACCCTACATAGGATCTACTGGTCTCCACTTAAGATGTCCAAAATAGGAGGCGGTGGAGATGCCAAATGTAAAAGGTGCGGCGGCCAGGAAGCAGACAATATCCACATATTCACCACCTGCCCGGCGCTGAAAGAGTTTTGGGATAGTGTGGGTAAGACCATGTCGGACGCTTTGGGCAAAGAAGTAGAAGTAAGACCTTCCTTAATATTGTTTGGTATTATGCAGCCAACTGATGGCTTGGAAGGTCCTTTGGGGCTGCAGAACAAGCTTGTATTTTACCTGATTCTTTTGGCAAAAAGGGAAATATGTAAAAAGTGGTGCCAGGCGGCTCCCCCTACATGGAATGAGTGGTGGAATTCTGTGAGATTCTTTAGAGATCTCGATCACAAGGCTAATCGGCTTAGAAAAAGAACAGAGCTCAGGCTATTTTGATCCTATTGGATAATGTACAGTAGGATTAGGGAGTCCAATGATTACACCTCTTGGTCAGCTCATGATGTACAATACGGGTTGGAACTCGTAGCGACATCAGCTGAGATCAGACCCCCAAGATATAAGCAATTGGGTTGGTAGCGACCGGGAGGAGGCTTATTTATCTGAGGTTATATGAGGACAAAAGAGAAAAAAAAAAAAACGGTTTGAGAATACATTTTCCTTTTCCTGTCACCTAGTTTGTCTGGTGACTTCTTAATTTTGTTCTTTATTTTTTGTTCTTTATTTTTTAAAAGGGATTTTGTTTTTAAAACAAAATTAATGGAATAGGACAAAATACCATTTTAATGAGGTGTTGGTAAATGAATAATAACCTATGAGTGGGATGCGGCGAGCATTAATACAAGTTTGTTGCCATGTAGCAGTGTGCTGCTGCGGGGCCTATAAAAAAACAAAGAATAAAAAAAGATGAGAGAGGGAGAGGCAGGGGAGAAAATATTAATTCTCTCATGCGAAGAAATGCCAGGACTCCAAAGAAGGTGGAAGGACAACCAAAGAGCTGCTAGAGTGAGGTGAGAGAGCTAATCACCTGTGAGCCAATCTAAGTGGTGGCTGACAATGTCCCAGGCCAGTGGTCGGAAAAGGAAGAGTACAGATAGCCAATGGTTTGAAGTGTGCGGACGCAAAGCGCACTCTAATACTCTAATTATATGTTAAAGTATTAAATTCAATATAGCTTTCAACAATAGACAGTTACAGCCTCAGTTTGTAAGCATGACCAAATAAAAACAAGCATTTGCAATGCAATCGTCTCACATTTGTGAAAGTTAGAGCTCTTGGCATTGAAAATGACAATGTTTTTCACTTTTGCTTTTTTGTATGCAGTGGAGCGATGATATTTGCATAGCGCTATTGCCATTCGTATGACCTCACGGCACTGGAAAACCAGAAAATGGGAAATAGGTTATGAGGGAGGGGAGACAAGAGTAATAAGCTGGCTGAAAAAAAAAAGTAATAACATCCTAGAAAAAGCACTCATAGAGAATGCAAGATTAAGTAAAGCATGTGAAATGTAAGCAGGAACAACATGGTTACCTTAACACTTTTACACTTATTATTCAGAAATCAATGAGTGTTTTTGCCTGAAAAGTGAAGGACATGACTACAGGGCCCAGAAGGGACCCATTTCAATGTCCATTGCGTACGTATATAGTCTTACAAAACGTAAGTAGTTTGGTTTAAAAAGACTAAATTCCTGAACACTGAGTGCACATTTTATAATCTAAAATAATTAAAAGAGCTGATAAGGATCACATTAAAAGTTTTCCACTCTATGCATCAACCAGGTATTGCAGTACCTCCAGGAGTGGTGCACTTCCCCACCAAGGGAAAACAATGTTGTTCAAAGAAAGATGATAAAACAAAAGTTGAGCTTCACCGGCAAACTCTGTAAAGTGGCGCTAATGTGTGTGGTTGTGCCACTTTGCCACCACTCTGTCATTCTTCATTTTTTTTCTCGTACTTTAAACCTTTTTTTTCTCTCTGTCCCGAGGCTGCACTTTGGAATTGAAAATGTCAGAAAAAGACAACATTTGCAACCAAAGTATTTCTTTCTTTTTGGGTCCATTTCACAGGGGAACAACTGAAGGAAAGGAGAGGAAAGAGAGGGTAAGAGCAGTTTGTTGAAGTCATGGTTTTCAGCAAGTGAGGAGGAGCGAGACAGAGACAGAAGGAGGGAATAAGAGGAAGACGAAGAAAGAGAGCAAGGGGGGGCAGCTGCACTGTAGGGAGGTGGGCGGTGGGAGATGAGTGTGGTGAGGGGGAGGGAAGTGGGGTTCACCATATTCAGAAGGGGGCCCCTACACTGTAGTGATGCAGATAAATCCATGTGATTGGCTGGTTTTATTGCGAGTGGACCAAAGACGAGCCGAGGAGAAAACGTAAACATTTTCCACTGTACGCATCAACCAGGTATTGCAGTACCTCCAGGAATAGTGCACTTCCCCACCCGGGGAAAACAATGTTGTTCAAAAAAAGACGAGAAAATGAAAGTAGTGCTTCACTGCCAAACTCTGTAAAGTGGCTCTAATGTGTGTGGTTGTGAATAAAACCAATCTGGCCACTTTACGACCACTCTGTCTTGTTTGATTTCATTTTTTTTTTTTTTTTAACAATTTTTTTATTCGTCAAAGTACACATATATAGCGGCGCTCTGCACCCCAGAGTCGACCACACCATCAATAAACCACACGGGGGTAGAGCCCCTGGATGTTGACATTTTGAAAAGCATATGTGAAATACCATACAAGAACAAAAAATGTGATACCCCAACTCCCCACCACCCCCATCCCCCTCCCCCCCCGGGTTCACACAGCAGTCCACATTCTCCGGCGTAGTCCAGCAAGCAACAATGACGGCCACAAAGTACAGAATCCCCAGGGCGAGACTCCCCCCCCACCTCAAGCAACTAGGTAAGATCGGGACGAGGGGGAAACACCCATTATTCCAATAGGGAGGCCTCTGGCTCCGTCACAGGTTCCAACCATATCCCCCGATAGTCCGCCCACCGTTTCCAAATTTTGTAATGCTTGCGTGGGCAGCCTCTGGCGACAAAGATCGGTCTCTCCAGCCCCATGCAAAAATCTAGGCCGTTCTTCCAGGCAGCGACTGATGGGGGCCTCGAGTCCTTCCATGCCCGGGCTATATCTCGTTTAGCAGTGGTAAGGCCTAGCAGCAGCAAATGCCTCTTATAAATGTTGCCCCCAATCCCTTCCATGATGTGTAGTAGGGCCAGGCGCGGTGACCGCAACAGTTCCCAGCTCAGCACCTCCGTCAGACACATGAATACCCCTCTCCAAAAGCGATCAAAGGACAGGCAGTGCCATACCGTGTGTATGAATGATCCGTCTTCTCGACTACACCTCAAGCAGGTGGGAGACGCCATCAGTCCTGCCCTCCACAGACGCACGCGCGTGTAGTATACCCGATGTAGGTATTTAAACTGGACCAGGAGCATGGTAATAGCAGCCCCCCTGGGGGCCGCCAGAGCTTCATTCCAGTCCTCTTCGTCCATGGGGCCGACCTCTAGCTCCCAGTCCCCCCGGAGCTTCTGAAGCGTGGAAGAGCAGTGAGTGACCAAGGTCTGGTAAATCTGAGAGATCTTGCGTTGCCTGAGGTCGCCCATAAAGACTTTGGCCTCGACCGGACTAAATTAGGGCAGGGACTCCAAACCCTCCAGACTAGGCGCCAGGGCATGCCGAAGTTGAAGATAGCTGTAGAATTGGGTCTTTGGCATGGAAAACTCACTCTGTAAGTCCTGGAAGGATTTGAGGGTTCGGCCCCGAGTCACATCCCCCAGGACCGAGATGCCGATGTTGTCCCAGCCCTTGAAGCCTTGCAGGGCAGCCAACTGCGGCAGGCGCCCCTTGTCCCAGAGGGGAGTCTCTCTGGTTAGTGTGCCCCACCACCCCATGCGCCGGAGAGCCTGGCGCCAAACCTGAAAGACGACCCCTGTGGCCGGCGGCAGGGAACGCCGTAGCGGCGCCGAGTAGAGGAGCGTGTGAACCGAGGAGTGCCCCATAAGGTACCGCTCCAGCGCATAAGCAGGGTCCGCCCTATCCCCATACCACCACTCATTAAGGACCAGCAGGTGAGAGGCCTGGTAGTAGGAAAGTATGTCCGAGGTCGCAAGCCCCCCGCAGTAGGTGGACCTGAAGCATGTCCGAATAGCAACGCGGACTTTACCCCCTTCACACAGGAACTGTCCCAGCACTGCATGGACTTGCCGAAACCATCGAGGGGCGATCCGGTAGGGATGATTCTGCAATTGGTAGAGAAGCTTGGGCAATGCCACCATCTTAAAGATGGCCGACCTGCCATAGATGGAGATAGGCATGCGGGACCAGGACTTGATATCTGCCCGTACCCGTTCCCAGACCGGAACTAGGTTACGCTCCCATGAGATGGCTGGTACATCAGTTATGAAGACCCCAAGGTATTTCAGCCCCCCAGCCGCCAGCTGAACCGAGGATGCCCATGACCCTACCGTCGTATAGGAGCCGAGCGGCCACAGCGTAGACTTGCGTGGGTTCATATATAATCCCGTCGTTTCCACGAAGATCTGCATGATACGCAGCAGCCTTGGGCCCGTTCTATCCACCGCCGTGAGAAAGAAAAGGACATCGTCCGCATAGAGCGCGATCCTGTCAGACAACCCCGAGGCCCACTCGAACCCCTGCACCTGCGCATCCAGACGCACCCAGGCGGCCAGCGGCTCCATGGCCAGAGCAAATAGATATGGGGACAGGGGGCAGCCCTGTCGCGTGCCCCTCTGCACCGGAAAGACAAAGGAGGACGCACCCGCCACCCTTACCGACGCCGTCAAGTCCGTGTAAAGTAGGGCCAAATAAGATGGGAAGCTCGGGCCTAGGTTGAGGTGTCGTAACAGGGCAAAGAGATAGACCCAGCTGAGGGAATCGAATGCCCGATCCATATCTGCAAGCAGGAGAGCTGCCGGAACCCCAAGTCGCCGAGCCTCTGCCACTGCCACATGGGCACGACGTATGTTGTCCCTGGTGGCCCTCTGGGGCATGAAGCCGGCCTGGTCCATATGGACCAGGGCCGTAATATGGGGTAGGAGGCGATTGGCTAGTGCCTTGGCTAGTATCTTAGCTTCCACGTTGAGGAGGGAGATGGGGCGATATGACGCATGATGTTCCGGGGGCCTGCCCGGCTTGTGGAATACCACCACCTCCGCGTGTCGCCAGTCTGAGGGGAGAGATCCCCGCTTGCGCGCCTCCTCCACTGCCCGCCGGTAATGAGGGCCTAGTTGTAAAAAGTAGTGTTTAAAAAACTCGCAAGGGAACCCGTTGGGACCCGGCGCCTTGCCGGAGTTGAGTTCCCCCAGGGCCAAGCCCAGTTCCTCATCCGAAAGGGGCAACTCCAATTGGTCGCGCACCTCGTCAGTAAGGGCCTTGGGCGGAAGATCAGTAATGAATTTTTCGACAACGGCGGCCGAGACACATTCGTTAGGGGCATAAAGCTCGGCGTAATATTGGGCGAAGCTGTCTGCGAGGGCTTGGGGATCCGTAAGTGGCTCCCCGGTTAACCCCACCACCCCCGGTAGGGTCGGAGGCTGAAGCACTCCCTGGCACAGCCGATGCAACATTTTACTAGATTTGTCCCCCCATTGGTAGATCCGGCTGCGTGTCGCTAACCAGACCTTGCGGGCCTCGTCCATCAACTGGGCAGCGTAGTTCTGCTGTGTCAACAATAATTGTCGTAGGGCCTGGCTACCGCCCTCCTCCCGTCCCTGCCGGTCCAGGGCCTCAATGTCCGCTTCCAGCTGCAGGAACTCTGCCCTACGCGCAGCCGCGCACCAGGAGATATCAGCACCCCTCAGGGTGGGTTTAAGGGCTTCCCATAAGACCCCCGTGCTGGTGACAGACCCTACATTGTCCGCTAGGTAGTGTGTCAAGGCTTCGCGCATATGTGTCCTATACTCGTCGTTTTGTAGATGCCAGACCGAGAGGCGCCATCTGAAGGGCTGTTGCACCCGCCCCACCCGAATCGTCAGTGCCACCGGGGAGTGATCCGACAGGCCCCGTGGGAGGATCTCGGCCAACACCACCCTGCTAACCATTTCCCGGGGGACAAAAACATAGTCGAGCCTGGAGTAAGAGCCATGGACCGCAGAGACATAGGTGTAGCCCCGTTCCCCGCCATGAAGGTACCGCCAGGTGTCCACCCAGCCCATTCCCTCCACCAAAGAGGTGAGCCGCGTAGGACGACCCCCTTCTGGACCACCCCCGGCCCTCCAGCGATCCCTGGACGGGTCCATTACATCGTTCCAGGCCCCTCCTACAATCGTGAGGGCACTCGGCACATCAGCCCAGAGATCCAAGAGCTTCTCCGTGAGCGACCATTGCAGTGGAGGGGGAGCATAAACACTACCTAACACCAGGGGGGCATTCCCAATCCGGCCCTGAAGGAATATGTAACGCCCCTGCGGGTCGAGCCAGTGTTTGATGTGCGTGTAGGGGACCCTACGGTGTATCAGGATGGCTACCCCCCGTGAACCCCTCGTAAAGCCCGAATGCAAAACCTGCCGGTAGCCGTAGCGCTGAAGGCAACGGGCCTTCGTGCCCAAGAGGTGTGTCTCCTGCATCATGAGGACATCCGCCCTCGCCCGCTTGGCCCAGTGAAGAATGGCCCCACGCTTAATTTTGTCGAGGGCTCCCCGCACATTCCAGCTGACAACACGGAGAGTGCCCAGGGGCACCTGGCCATCACCCTGGGGAGCAGCCATCCGAGCGTGTGCCTATATAGGTGATGAGCTGGAACCCGCGCCGAAGACCATCTTGCATGCACATCCGTGTGATCCCGTCAAAAAAACAAGCCCCCCCAACAAACCCCCAACTCCATCTCTCAGGGATATTGTTACATCTGTCGCTGCAAGGCAGACCCAAATCCCCCAACTGAACCCCCCCAACAAGCCCCCCACCCCATACCTCAATAACACTGAAGCATCTGTCGCGGCAAGGTTGACCCGCCTCCCCCAACGGGAGGAGACCAGCCACCTCAACCAATGGATCCCCAAACCCAACCCCATAGCAATTGGGCCCGTATCCCACCCAGGAAAACTTGGCGGGAGTCCTGGCCCACAACAACAGTTTTCCTAGTGACCTCAAGGAAGTAAGACCCGCATAGACCGCAAAGGCCCCTCATTCAGTCATTCCCCGGTGGCAGCACTACCGCGCCACCTGGCCGTGATGTGGCCCCACAGGAGAGTGAGCGACGCTTGGACCGAGACCGCCCGGTGCCCCTGCGGCCGGAGCGCTGCCTCCTCCGGCTCGTCTCACTCACGGAAGAGTCGGACTCCCTCTCGGACCCCATCCGGGGCGGGGTGTGTACCCTGATCCTTACTGTTTCATCCGTCCATTTAAACACATCCTCCGGAGTGTCGAACAAATGAGTGCGTGACTGGAAGACCACCCGCAGTCGAGCAGGGTAGAGGAGCGGGTATTGCAAATTGAGTTCTCGCAGGCAGGCTTTCGCAGCCTGGAATGATTGCCGTTGCTGCTGTACTAGGCGTGTGTAGTCCGGGAAGATGAGGATCCTCACATTTTCATGCATCAGGGGTTCCTTGAGCCGGGCCTGTTTCAAAATCGTGTCCCTGTCTAAGTAGTTCAATATTTTCGCGATGATGGGACGCGGGCGAGCCCCCACTGGCGGCTTCTGCATGAGTGCTCGGTGGGCCCTCTCCACCACAAAGCACCGCGACAATGCCTCAGGGGGAATCCAGCTCTCCAACCACTGCGTGAGGAAGCGCTCCACACTGCCCCCCTCACAGCCCTCTGGGAAGCCAATGAAGCGGAGGTTGTTGCGGCGGGCCCGGCCCTCCGCATCTTCCACCCGCAGAGCCAGCCCCCGTTGGGTCGTCTCCATCGCGGCCACTTTCTTCTTGAGGATAGTGACCTCGTCCTCCACCCCCGAGATGCGGGTCTCGGCCTCCGTGATGCGGGAGACCGCGTTGTGCAGGTCTTGGCGCAGGAGCGTGACATCTGATCCCACCGCTCCTATCTTTGCGCCCAGCATATCTCGGGACTGGGTGATCGCTTCCATAAGCGCCGCATTGTCCGGCACGGCCCCCTGCTGGCTCCCGGACCCACTCGGGCCAGTGAATTTGTCAATTGGGCCCTGATTCGCCGATCCGCTGCCACCTTTGTCGCGGGTCATGGTCGCCCGCAGGTCCCCGCCCCGATCTGCCGAGTGGTCGAGGGGGGCCACTCCCCCGTGGTGGGCACTGTGCGCCTGTTGGTGCCCCGCGACCCGACCCAGCCGCCGATCGAAGGCACTTGGGAAAGGAAGTAAAGTCCCCCTTGGTTGCAACGGTCCGCCAGGGCCTGCGCGCCGCCCAGAGAAGGGCACTGCTACGGACAGTCAGGGCAAGCCGGCCGTGTTTGATTTCATTTTTGTTTGTATTTTGAACCTTTTTTTTTTCTCTGTCCCGAGGCTGCACTTTGGAATAGAAAAATATCAGAAAAAAGACGACTTTTGCAGCCAAAGTGTTTATTTCTTTTTTGGATCCATTTCACAGGGGAACAAATAAAGGAAAGGACAGGAAAGAGAGGACAAGAGCTGTTTGGTGAAGTCATAGTTTTCAGCAAGTGAGGAGGAGCAAAACAGAGACAGAAAGAGAGGGAAGAGGGGGGCAGCTGCCAGTGGCAGAACAGGAGAAGTGAACACTGTAGAGAGGTGGGCGTGTCAGATGAGTGTGGTGACGGGGAGGAGGGTGGGGTTCATCATATTCAGAAGGGGCCCCTACTCCGTGGTGAGGCAGATAAATCCATGAGATCGGCTGGATTTATTGCGGTTGGATTAATTGCGAGTCAACCAAAGATGAACCGAGGAGCAAATCTAATGCCCTCAGTTATGCACGAAATCGCATTACCGTCCAAAATATGAAGCGCGGCGTCCGTAAAATGGGCACTGTGCTGATACACGAGCCAAGTAAATGCACACAAAAAAAAAAAAAGAGTGCGCAGGAAGGAACATACATTAAAAAAAAGAGTAAGACCACACATAACGGGGGCAGTTGGCTGGGAGGGTCCGAAACACCAAAAGGTTGGACTAATTAAACATATCTACCAAACAAAAGCAGCCATTTATGAAGGGCACTAACAGGAGCCAATAGAAAAGATGTGAGGTGCGTTAAGCACATATTCTGGATACAGCATGCCTCACAGAGTAGCGCATGTGCTGCCTAGGCTAGACCTAATGAAGACAGAATGAAGAACAACCAACCACTGATGACTTCGCTCACAACAGTGTAATGGTACAGAAAGAATGGGCAGTGGAGGATTGTACCTGTTAAGCTCGATCTCAAGCTTGTTCAGAAGGGTCACAAGTTCAGCTTTCTCTTGACAGAGGGTATCACAGCGCACCCGGAGCACTTCTAGTTCCCCTGCACGAAGAAAAACAATCAGTTTTAGTGTTATCAGCGGTCTCAGGGTATGTTGAGTCTTTCCCTACCCAATTGCTTGCGTTTATAAAAAAAGAACCTGTCCAGTTCAATTAATGTTTTTGTTTTTGCTGTCAGCCATCTAGTTTCCCTAGCACTCAGTTCTCACTGGCACTGACAAGTCAATCAAGGTACACCAAACAGTAGTAGGCTGGTACAAAATATTTATCATTCGTAAAGCACAGTATCACATATATACTAGTAACATTCTTTCAATTACAGAAGTGCCATTTTTGTTGCAACTATTCCACCCACTATAAAAGCGACAGCAGCCAGTGATACATAGTCCAACGTATTCATTAGTTACTTAAATGACATTGAGCAATACATTTTTACACAAAAATAAAATGCATATTTATAATTACTTATATAGATAAATTGCTCTTCATAGAAACGTTTGTGGATGTCATAAATCTGGAACTGTCACATATGGATACACCAAACAGCCAGCATCATGAGGTGAGCCAGAAGTAACCCTCTGGGAGGAGAATTAGTCTACTCTGTGTATGTTTTATGTATATTTTAAGGTACTGGTAACAACAGGTCATGCTCATAGCTGCACTGTCAAGCTAGACTTAAAAAGTAGGTACCACAATGTCAACAAGTTTCGGCTGATTAAGAGTCTGGCCCAGTCATCCACTGACATCTTAGTTCTCATGTTCAATAGTGCCGTAGTCGTGCTACAGGGGATAGCCATTTGTTATTATGGTCAGACAGGAGGCATTTATGCTGTGTTACCCGAAAATAATACAGTTTTGAATTGCAATTAGTATGGCTGTAGAACAATGTTAGGTTTACCTTAGTGTTGGGTGTGTGTAGCCAGAATTCTTTACAAATTCAGGAATGTGCCATATGGAGGATTGGTATGTGCATTGCTCGGTTTGAGGTGGGCATAGGAGATAACAGACCATGATGTCCTGTTATGATCACAAAATATGCCGTTGAATCAGCCAATCTGTTTGGTGTTGTGTGGGTGTTGGATTACTGTGTTATGTGCTGCTAAGATGTGTACCATTTTATGAAAAGCAGATTGCTGTTTTGAGCATAAATCTTTAAGTCACACTTACCAGACAGCGTTTAGCTGTCTGTAGACGAAATCCTTTTTTGGACCATCCCCAAAAATGATAGTGGGTTTAGAGCCTGCCCGCTGCTTACCATTAGTTGTCTTTCTAGTCACTCATTTGATTACTTCTTATTTGGAGGCTGCCTTCTTTTTGTGTAAATTCCATCTCTCCCACAGAGTGTACCCTGTTTCAATGGTGCCGGAACAATTTTCAGATTGGGGGCGCGGCTATTAATGTAACATCACTGAAATCATAGGGATTTCGAAAAAATTCCAACCGTCACACAAAACGAAAAAATGTATCAAGCAGGACAGTGGTAAGGGTGTAGTATGTATATGGTGGTGCTTTTAACACTTTCGACTGAAATGCCCTCTAACTTTGCTCAGACATACAGCTTTTTACTGCTAAAAAGCGCACAAGATAATGTGTGGAAATTGGGTTTCAGGAAATAGGTCTTAATTTATTTGGATCCTATTAAAACCTTTGTTTCCATCACACTTCAGAAGAAAAAAGTTACTTACCTGTAACTGCAGTTATCCAGTATTGGGGTATCTTTCATAGATTCACATGCCTGAATCATTCCCCGTCGTCGAAGTGGGAGTCCCAGGTTACATATAACAAAGTAGTAAATAGTAAATTCCATAGGCTATCATGGAGGTAACAATGCATTCCATAGCCTATTAGCCTCCTTTTACAAAAAGGACCAAACTCAAAACATAACCAATCAGCAGCCAGCACCCTCTAGAACCTTCCCAAGAGCGGCTGAATCCCTCAGATTTTCCAGCACAAGTGTAGTTAGTACTGTAATGCAGAGGAGCCTTGCCGGGGAGGAGGGTGGGTTGCATGTGAATCTATGAAAGATACCAATACTGGATAACTGCAGTTACAGGTAAGTAACTTTTTTCTTATCCAGTATTGGGGTATCTTTCATAGATTCACATGCCTGAATCAGAATAGTAATACCAAAGGAGATGATGGATGGAGCGTTTGAGCAAAACAAACACTCACCCCCAGTCAACTGATCTGGGTTTAATCCATCATCATTCTTTAGCTCACTCCACCACCCCAGTTCAGACATGGCCATATGCAAATCAGTCTGATCCTGATCCTGATGATGGATTAAACCCAGATCAGTTGACTGGGGGTGAGTGTTTGATTTGCTCAAACGCTCCATCCATCATCCCCTTTGGTATCGCTTTTTTCGCCCTAAGTTGGCAGGGTATGCCCAGACGTGGGTCCCTTGCTCACTTTGCCACTGGATTCAAGCTAGCCTGGCTGATGACGGCTGATTAGCCAGAAACCGGTCCCAGGATGCTTGTTTCCGGTCCAGGGAAGACATGGCTTGGCAGTTCGGGCTGGACTGTTCCCATGAGGCACAGGGTCAGACTGATTTGCATATGGCCATGTCTGAACTGGGGTGGTGGAGTGAGCTAAAGAATGATGATGGATTAAACCCAGATCAGTTGACTGCAAATGGAACTGAGAGGGAACCTTCGGGATGAATTTAGGGTTCGTCCTAAGAATGACCATTTCATCAGTGAAGCGCAAGAAAGAATGGGATATGGTAAAAGCCTGTATTTCACTAACTCTTCTTGCTGATGTGAGTGCCAAAAGAAGAGCGACCTTCCATGTTAAGTACTTCATGTCTGCCTTGTGAATGGGCTCAAAGGGCTGCTTTAGCAATTGAGATAATACCACATTTAGTTGCCACTCTGGGGGTGGAGCTCTGATGGGTGCGAAAGTTCGAAACAGTCCTTTCATAAATTGCTTTACGATTCTTGAGGACCATAAGGACGGACATTTAGGTGATCGCCTGTACCTAGATATAGCAGCCAGGTGAACTTTGACTGATGAATGAGCCAGTCCAGATTTTGCTAAGGAGAGCAAATAAGGCAAAACTTCTTCTGAAGCAGAGAGAAAAGGATGTACTTCATTACGCCTGAACCATAGACAAAAACGCAGCCACTTCAGTCTATATGTCTTATTGGTGCTGTCAGCCCGGGATCTAGCAATTATGTCTTTGCATTCTTGTGCAATCGTCAGATCTTTAAATTCGAAGAATTCAGGAGCCACGCATGTAGCTCCAGAGTAGCTGGCTCCGGATGACATATTTGGCCTCGGTTCCTGGTCAACAGTGTTGGTGTTGGCAAGAGGCGGATGGGTTGAGCTTCCCACAACAGGAGAAGTTCTGTGTACCAATGTTGTCTGGGCCACCTGGGGGCTATCAGTAGGATGCAACAGTGTTCCCATTTCATTTTCGTGAGGACCCTGGGTATCAGAGGAATGGGGGGAAAAGCGTATGCATAGATCCCTGACCAGAGCATTAAAAGAGCATTCCCCCGAGAGTTTGGGAGAGGGAATCTGCTTGCGAAGAATCGGCATTTGGAGTTGTTCTGGGTTGCAAACAGGTCCAGCGCTGGTTTTCCCCAAACTGCAAATATTCCGTCCAGTTGGTGTTGTTCCAGTTCCCACTCATGACAACTGCTGTTTGTTCTGCTCAAAGCATCCGCCAATGTATTCCGAAGGCCTGGAACATGCTCCACTGTTAGGGAGATTTGGTGGAGCGTCAACCAGTTCCATAACTGTTGGGCGTCCTGTGATAGAGATAGGGATTTGGTGCCTCCCTGCTTGTTGATATAGAACATGCTCGTGGTGTTGTCCGTGCGGATCAACACCGATGATCCTTGTATTTGAGGAAGAAAAGCCCGAAGGGAGAGAAAAATGGCTTTCAATTCCAACCTGTTTATGTGTATTTGACGTTGAGCAACGGACCACTTTCCTTGAACTTGCAGGTCCTGTAAGTGTCCTCCCCAGCCTTCCATAGAAGCATCTGTTGTTACTATGTAATCTGGAATAACCGGGAGAAAGGATAGGCCCTGGGATAGATGTGATTTTTGTGCCCACCACTGGAAAGCCTCTTTCATACGTGGAGTGACATCTACCACGTCGTCGAAAGACCCTGTGGATTGGATCCATTGGCATTGTAGTTCCTCTTGGAGAGGCCTCATATGCAAGCGAGCCAGCGGCACTAAATCGATTGCCGAAGAGAGCATTCCCAGCAGAGACTTGAACACTCTCACAGAAACGCACTTTTTTATGGAAAGTTTGAGTGCCAATGCTTGCAACCGTTGTTGTCTTTCCTGGGAGAGGAAGGCTTTGTTCTGAATGGTGTTCAAGCTGGCTCCCAGAAAAGTCATTGTCTGGCTTGGAAGGACAGAAGATTTTTGGTAATTTATTGAGAGTCCCAATTTGCGGAACAGGGTTAGACAATCGTCTGTTGCAGCTTTTACCAGACGAGCTGATGGGGCCTTCAGCAGCCAGTCGTCTAAGTATGGGAATACCTGATGACCTTTGTTCCGTAAGGCCGCTGCCACAGGAGCTAGAAACTTCGTGAAAGTTCGTGGAGCCGGTTTGAGGCCAAATGGGAGGACTCAGAATTGATAGTGAGTACCAGCCACTGTGAACCGTAGGAACTTTCTGTGCTTTGGATGAATGGGGACATGAAAATATGCATCTTCCAGATCCAATGAAGTCATGAAGTCGCCGCTGTTGAGGCGTCGTAGGATGTCGGAAAGCATGACCATCCTGAATGTTTGACTTTTTAAGAATTTGTTTAATTTCCTGAGGTCTAAGATAGGCCTCCACTCTCCCGATTTTTTGCGAATAAGAAAGAAGCGGAGTAGAAACCTTTCCTTCTCTGAGGAAAAGGGACTTTTTCTATTGCCCCTTTCTGGAGCATGATCTTTACTTTCTTTTTGAGTATGTGAAGACAAGGGGGGTGCGATCCCCTGGGAGGAGTATTGGGAGGTATTTGGGTAAATTCCAAAGTGTGGCCATAAGAGATGAGATCTAGGACCCACTTGTCTGACGTGATGTTGCGCCACTGTTGGATATGCTTGGAAATTTTCGCACCTGTTGGGAAGAAAGGAGAAGCAGCTGGCACCCTGTTGAAATCACTGCTTGCGACCGGAGTCGCGGGCTTAAGATCCTGGCTTTCGTCTGGAGCCGTGTCTAGAGAAACCAGCCGTTGTTGGTTGGCGGTAGGATTGCTGCTGGTACCCTTGGCGATATTGCAGCTGGTAGGACTGGTAAGTCTGGGCATGCTGGTAATTCCATCTGTATCCAGAAAAACCACGGCCTCGAGCTCCCCGAAAGGGCACCTTGCGGGACTGAAGGGTACCTAGCGCTTTGGCAGTATCCGTATCCTTTTTAATTGCGGTAAGCGCCTCATCAATGTGACTGCCAAATAGGCTATCGCCATCGTAGGCCATATCAAGAATTTTGAACTGCACTTCTGGGCGGAAGCTTGTCGCTCTTAGCCACCCCTGGCGCCTTAGAACAGCCGCACCCGCTAGCTGACGGAAGCTGGTAGTGGCAATGTCCATTGCAATGTCTATGATCTCTGACGCTGCTCTTTCCCCTTCCGCAAGACTCTTATTGAATTCATCTTTGTTTTCTTCTGGGATAAGGTCTTTCATTGTCCCCGTATCGGACCACATTTCCCTATCGTATCTGTCTAATATGGCCAAAGCATTAGAAGCTCTGACTGAGATTGCTGCCATTGAGGAAAATCTTTTCCCAATGGAGTCGAGACGTCGACCATCCTTATCCGGTGGAGATGTGATGGGAGTAGACGGATTCTTTGATCTTCTCTGGGCTGCCTGCGAGATCACAGAGTCAGGCTTGGGATGACCCGTGAGACACGCAGGAGAGTCCTCTGGTGCCCTATATTTTTTATCAAGTCTCGGTAGCACAGGAACCACCGAAGCTGGCGTTTTCATTATTTTGACACCCTCTTGCCAAATGTGATCAATTATAGGTATTGACCTGACTGTCTTTCTTGATTGCTCTTTAAAATCGTACAGAAAGCAGTCCGATTGCTGTACAAATGTGGGCAAGTGGAATCTGGTAGTGGCTCTGTCCATAATATTGTGGAAACCTCCAATATCCTCCGGAGGCGAGTCTGAAGGACGATGAGGCGGGGGGACGGTGTTGGTGCTATATAATCATCCCATTCGTCAGTGGGCGGAGGAGGATCATGGATTTCTTCCTCCTCAGGCTCTTCCTTAGAGGTGGTAGGATCCTCTCTGGGAGGCAGAGGAATTACGGGACGTGGCGTCAACCTGGGTGTGGCAGGAGGTGGCGGTGTTTGAGGAGCTACCGGAAGATACGGTGGCACTGTGACATTGTCCTCTTGAGGAGGAAACCTCCTTTTATAATCAGCCAACATATTTTGTAGGTCCAGTATTAGTGTTGGAGGGAGTTGAGCAGGTTGCTGTCTAGGCTGTTCAAAGTATCTGTATTGTTGATACTGGGCATGAGGGACAGGATAATGTTGATAATATTGTTCCTCATCCTCATAGTCATCATCCTCTTCTAGATATTTGACGTTGAGCTCAGAAGGGCTACGTGCTGTTCCAAATTGGCCTTCATCCTCATCAGAATCCTTCACATCTAAAAGATGACTGGGAGGCAACGGTGAGATTTTTGGTGTCCTAAATTCCATCTGTGCAAATTGCAGGAACGGAGTTGAAGGACCTGCAGACAAAATTGGAGTTTTTGACGATGGTGCTGTCGCCGACTGTAAAATTTTTGTCGTCGACGGTGGTACCGTCATCGACGGTGGGATTGTCGTAGTCGGTGGGATTGCCGTCGACGAAACAGCTGTCGTCGATGATGGAGGGGCCGTTGACGATGGATGGGTCGTCGATGATGGAGGGGCCATCGACGATGGAGGGGTCGACGATGGAGTCGTCGTTGAGGTCTTTGCCGACGACGAGGTTTTCGTCAACGGTCTCGTCGACGATGAGATTTTCGTCCTTGGTGTCCTCGTCAACAGTGTAGTCGTCGACGATAGAGGCAACGTCGACGGTATGGAACCTTTGATACTCGCCGTAGACTAAGTTAACGCCGTCCACGGTCTCGGCGACGATAGAGTCACTGTCGTCGTCGTTGAAGAAGTAACAGGCGTCGACAGTGAACTTGACGCCGATGAAGATTTGTGGCTGACTTTACCTGTAGAATGGCTTGAAGAATGTAGTTTTCCTTTGGATGGTCCTGAAGAATGAGGAGACCCAATCTCTGAGGAGACCTTAGGCTGTTTCTCCTGCTTTTGAGATTCCTTGGTCAGATGAGAGACTTTTGAATGTTTCTTTCTCTCTTCAGACTGACCCTCAGGCGACCTGGGCCTCTTAAGAGACTTGGAGGACGTGTCGCTCTCAACATCCGATGAAGCACTCTGCTTCTTTTTCAGCCACAATAAAAGTCTTCCTTCCATATCCCTAAGGGTTTTAGTTGAGAAAGTGCTGCATATCTTACATTGCCTTGTCTCATGGTTGGGATAGAGACAATAAGTGCAATCTTTGTGGGCATCATCCACATGCACTCTTTTCTTTCCGCAGGATTTACAAGGTCTAAATAATCCTTTTTTATCAGACATTCTTCTTAAAGGTTTAAGGAATAAAACTTATCTGAAAAAGCTGAAGAACTGAGCAGAGCTCAGGGAGACTCCCTTACACGACGTGCGGTGAAAATCCGAGGGATTCAGCCTCTCTTGGGAAGGTTCTAGAGGGTGCTGGCTGCTGATTGGTTGTTTTGAGTTTGGTCCTTTTTGTAAAAGGAGGCTAATAGGCTATGGAATGCATGGTTACCTCCATGATAGCCTATGGAATTTACTATTTACTACTTTGTTATATGTACCGTGGGACTCCCACTTCGACGACTGGGAATGATTCAGGCATGTGAATCTATGAAAGATACCCCAATACTGGATAATTACAAATTGTCCTTCATTTGTGCTTTCTGAACTTCTGATATAGTCTGAAACATTTGTACAGTTCATTTAAAGGTATTTAGATTTTATTATGTATTAGAAAAAATGACATCTACTGTACCCTTGCAAGGTTGCCAGATAGTTCACTTTACAAAATCATCCTTCTTTGCAGTTAAAGTTAACACCACTCTCCATGTTAAAAGAATAAACAGCCATTTGCCAGAATATATTGCTTGACATTTGACCACTGTCTTTGAAGCACATCAAATGTTACCAGATAAAAACAAAATTTAAAGATATCTTTATTGCTCATTCACCTTCAGAACTCCATCATGACCCCCCAGCACCCCTACTTCCAGCACCTATGCCCTCTTTAACATCCTTTTGACTGGATGGCTTGTATTTTTCCACTGTTCACATTCAGGTAACATTCAGCACTTCTTGACAGTGCATGTGTTTTCTGGCTCTATTCCTTGTGTGCTGCTTTCTCCCCTCAAAAATCCCCCGGCCCGTCATGCTCTCAATGTTGCTCCCTACCACTCCGAGCTACTTTGTAAAAGCACAGCAACAGGTTGATTTATGCCGAGGTATGAATAAAGGCAGATTTTATGGGCTGTTTTTGTTTTATCACTTGCATTCCCCATACTGCATAAATACACAGTCCTAGGCACACAAACTCTTTTATGTCGCTGGGTGAGGGGCTGGCGTGACTCTTCTCCTTGAAGTCTAGAGATCTGCTCCATTACCTACTGCCAAGGTCCAAATGGCTGGAGCATGTTTCAGTTCTGAGCCCTGTAGAAAGTAAATTACGTCTTGCAAACTTTTTCCTTTCAATTCCAATACTTCCTTTTTACGAACTATGTTCACAGTTTGCCAAATGAAAAGTATTTGAAAGAATAAAGTAGGCCTTTTATAAAGACTGAAAATATTGAATTCAATGCACAGTTTTGAAATATCTGAAGAGATATATTTACTTTTTATTGAGCATTTTGAAAAAAAAAATGATTTTCTTTTTTTAACAGTGCTTTAACAACAAGCTTAATCAGAACCAATAGCTGAGCACTCGCATTATATAGGAGCGACCTACTGGTTTTCACAATGCTTATTCCATTTTATTTGTACTGCTCATCAGAACACTGGTCGGTTATGTGGAGAAGACCAGCGTGCAAGTTAGAGTTGTAAGGGAGAGGCATCACCAAGACCTCCATCTGCTACTCACCGAGATATACAGTCAATCTGCATCCTCTGCTCAGTTTTACATTTTAACCTGTTTGCTCTTCCTTTCATTACTCTAATAATTTGGCTAAAGTGGTTTTCTTGACGAGACTGACCTGAAAGTTCTAGGTCACACACCTGATTATATTCCCTTAGAGTGAGTTGCCTGTAATTGAGTTCCCACTTAGACCAGAGCTCTTCCATTCACTGCTGCCAAATCCTGTTGCAGTCTGTAGGCCCGGAGACTTAAAAGGCTCAATGCCCATCCCAGCGAGGGGTGCTGTATCTGCCAGGATACCTTCTGTGAATGGTTGGAGGGTTCATTC
Source organism: Calotriton arnoldi (assembly GCA_963921515.1). Taxonomy (NCBI): domain Eukaryota; kingdom Metazoa; phylum Chordata; class Amphibia; order Caudata; family Salamandridae; genus Calotriton; species Calotriton arnoldi. The sequence continues at coordinate 732,359 of CAWUFW010002651.1, read as the reverse complement.
TTGTGAGGAGCACGGACGTGCAACCCCCGTCCCAGTGAGGGGAGCAGTACCTGCCAGGATACCTCCTGTGAATGGTTGGAGGGTTCATTCTTGTGAGGAGCACACACTTGCAATCGCCATCCCAGTGAGGGGCGCAGTATCTTCCAGGATACCTTCTGTGAATGGTTGGAGGGTTCATTCTTGTGAGGAGCACACACGTGCAATCCCCATCCCAGTGAGGGGTGCAGTATCTGCCAGGATACCTTCTGTGAATGGTTGGAGTGTTCATTCTTGTGAGGAGCACACACATGCAATCCCCGTCCGAGAGGGGGGTGCAGTATCTGCCAGGATACCTTCTTTGAATAGTTGGAAGGTTCATTCTCGTGAGGAGCATACACGTGCAGTCCCAGTGAGGGGTGCAGTATCTGCCAGGATACCTTCTGTGAATAGTTGGAAGGTTCATTCTCGTGAGGAGCATACACGTGCAGTCCCAGTGAGGGGTGCAGTATCTGCCAGGATACCTTCTGTGAACGATTGGAGGGTTGATTCTTGTGACGAGCGCACGTGTGCAATCCCCGTCCCAAGTGAGGGGTGCAGTATCTTTCAGGATACCCTCTGTGAATGGTTGGAGGGTTCATTCTTGTGAGGAGCATACACGTGCAATCCTCGTCCTAGTGAGGGGTGCAGTATCTTCCAGGATACCTTCTGTGAATAGTTGAAGGGTTCATTCTTGTGAGGAGCACACACGTGCAATGCCCGACCCAGTGAGGGGTGCAGTATCTTCCAGGATATCTCCTTCTTTGAATAGTTGGAGGGTTCATTCTTGTGAGGAGCACACATGTGCAATCCCAGTCCCAGTGACGGGTGCAGTATCTGCCAGGATACCTTCTGTGAATAGTTGGAGGGTTCATTCTCGTGAGGAGCATACATGTGCAATCGCCATCCCAGCGAGGGGCGCAGTATCTTCCAGGATACCCTCTGTGAACAGTTGGAGGGTTCATTCTTGTGAGGAGCACGCATGTGCAATCCCCGTCCGAGAGAGGGGTGCATTATCTGCCAGGATACCTTCTGTGAATGGTTGGAGGGTTCATTCTTGTGAGGAGCACACACGTACAATCCCCGTCCCAGTGAGGGGCGCAGTATCTGCCAGGATACCCTCTGTGAATGGTTGGAGGGTTCATTCTTGTGAGGAGCACGCACATGCAATCCCCGTCCGAGAGAGGGGTGCATTATCTGCCAGGATACCTTCTGTGAATGGTTGGAGGGTTCATTCTTGTGAGGAGCACACACGTACAATCCCCGTCCCAGTGAGGGGCGCAGTATCTGCCAGGATACCCTCTGTGAATGGTTGGAGGGTTCATTCTTGTGAGGAGCACGCACATGCAATCCCCGTCCGAGAGAGGGGTGCATTATCTGCCAGGATACCTTCTGTGAATGGTTGGAGGGTTGATTCTTGTGAGGAGCGCACGTGTGCAATCGCCATCCCAGTGAGGGGTGCAGTATCTGCCAGGATACCTTCTGTGAATGGTTGGAGGGTTCATTCTTGTGAGGAGCACACACGTGCAATACCCGTCCCAGTGAGGGGGCAGTATCTGCCAGGATACCTTCTGTGAATGGTTGGAGGGTTGATTCTTGTGAGGAGCGCACGTGTGCAATCGCCATCCCAGTGAGGGGTGCAGTATCTGCCAGGATACCTTCTGTGAATGGTTGGAGGGTTCATTCTTGTGAGGAGCACACACGTGCAATACCCGTCCCAGTGAGGGGTGCAGTATCTGCCAGGAAACCTTCTGTGAATGGTTGGAGGGTTCATTATTGTGAGGAGCACACATGTGCAATCAGGTGACAGGAATGTATATAATCCCGGGAGGCATTGGAGGGTACTGTGCAAGAAAGCTCCCCAAGATTTTGAGGGGAAACAATGTTGCTTTTTGTACCAATCAAACACCTTGAAATTCCAGCACAGCATTTTGGCCAACTGTGAACAGCTGACGCTGGACCAACAGGTTTTTCAATATTTAAAGTTTCGGTGCTCGGTTACAGAAAAAAAAGAGAACCTAACTTAACCCTACATGGTTTATAGCCTTCGGTGCCCGTAAGCAAGGTCATTTTCAATACCATTCAAAACTGAACAACATTTGGGGTTGTTTTTAGTTAAGGTCCTGCTCAGCATCTCATTATGTCCATTAATGTTCGTCCAGAACTCCAAAACGTAGCCATTTTAAGAAAAACAAAACGATGACTTGACCAGCCATCTAAACAACAATGATCTCATTAATCAAACGGTTCAAAGCCATCGTCATCATAACAGACAAATGTACTGTACATAATGAGTCAAAAATGCAAATTGATTCCTTTCCATTAAAACTAAACCTCATTCATATTGCAAATTCAATAAAGAAGTTCACCACTGCTAGAAGCTATCCCTAGGTTTTAAATCCAGTGTGTGATAAGACCGGTATCATGCATGCTGCCAACTGTTTGAAATGTGCTATTCATATTATCTTAACTTTACTACCCCACTGTCAGCCTTATTAATAGCGTAGCTTTCAGAAATTGGTTTTCCGCAAAGTAAATGGTTGTGGTGTTGACAATCAACAAATTTAGGATAGCTGGCCTACACGCTCTGTGCCCAAAGCACATCAACAATGGATGGGAGGATTACTTCCTTGGGGCACTAGAAAACAGGTAAGCTTAAAATGCCAGCAACAAGTGCAGTCCTAAATCTCAGCAAGAGATACCGATGATACAAACGAGGCATCCCACCAAATACGGTTCCATTGGAAAAGATGTTTTTAAGGGAGTAAAGGTCCTCACAGGCAACTTTCCCAATTCAACAGCTTCCAAGTTCACTCTTCTCACGTTGGAGTTCCAAGACATCCATATCTGCCTCTGCTTCAGCCATTCTGCCTGCACAGCATGTGGTTCTAACCAGATTTCTGGGAGTCACCCTCTCCAAGGATAATGCTAAGTAATGCTTTAGATGATCCTTCCTCAATATTGATTCACGTTTCCCATAAGGAGGTTTGTCGTGACCAGATGAAATCGTCCACCTTCAGTCTGTAGATCTGTGTCCAGTGAAATATCAATGCACACGCAGGGAATGGGAACAAGGCCTATATCTTTCAGCTTCCAAGCAGAGGTCCAGGCAGAGGTGCTGCCACAAACAAGCACCTCGGTTTTATCTAATTTAAAGCAAAGAGTGTTTGTGTTCATCCAGTTGGAAACCACACACACACACACACAGTCCTTGAATTAGGATTGGCACAGAAGTCGCCATCTATGTGGAGAATATGTTTTGTATCATCTATGCATGTGTGAAGAGGCAGATGATAAACATAGATGATGGGAGCAAGAGGGCTGAGGGCTCAGGCCGTGAGGAGCCACATCAAGGATGGCTTGAAAGGATAACTGACTGTAAAAGCATGGTAACTTCCTGTAGGCGATCCAATAGAAGGAATGAAAGCCATTGTAGTGGCAGATCATTTGCACCAAGATGGCCAAACGGTGGATCAGTGTGAATTAATGGAACTGGAGGAAAGACAAAAAGAAACTTATGTTACCAGTTTGTTGAAAAGCCTCTCCCCTTGGTGAGCAAAGGAAGACATCTGTTGTTTAGATTTGTCTCAAAGAGATCTCACTCTGGAGTCCACCAGCACCTGAATATCAGGGGCAGCGGTCTGTGGTCAGACACCCACTCATGATTGGACATTTCCTGTCCCCATATAATATCTGTGCACAAACTGTTGATCTTCCGTACATGGTAGACCAAGATGTCCTTAAATGCATTTTAAAGCCCAGCTCCCAGTGACAGTGGAAGATACCACATTTCCGCTTACTTCCAGATGTCTGCACCAAAGTGCTCATTACCACCAGGTCCCTAAGGGAGTACATAAGCAGTACTTAACCAGTATCCCTCCTGTACAACCAAGCCCAGACAGGAAGGCCGGCCGGCCGGGAGGGAGGGAGGGGCGTATGAATGGGACGAGGACAACGGGACCCGGAGTAATGAAGATTACCGGTAAGTAATAGAGCATTACCACCAGGTCCCTTATGTCCTCGTCCTATTCATTACAAAGTGGAGAATACCAAAGCAGAAAACCGGCCTTCCGAACCCACAAGCACACCCAGGAAACCACAACAAAAGCAGCAACCGAAGGGAGCACCGAGAAGGAGGGAAAGGGGGACCGCAGGAAGCAACCGGCCTGCAACCCAGAACAGGACAGCAGGGACCAAACAAGGACCGGAGACAAACAGAAGGTCAAGGCCCCAACCAGGAGGCCGCCAACCAGAGAAACCGGAGACAGGGCAACCAGGACCAAGACCCAAAGGACACGGCCAAGGAACCCACTGGACAAGGCCGCCCAGCCCAGAACCACCAGGAAGGCACACAGGATCCGGCAGCCACACAGACACAGAGCAAACCGCGACTACCCCGAAGAAGGCCAAATAAAGAAGCCAAGACCGGCCAACAGAGCGCAGGCACAAGCACACAGACCAACAAGGAAGGAGGAAAGCACAGCCCAGAACCGGCCCACCCCACCAAACCAAACGACCCGGCCCCAGAGAGTCCAGAGGAGAAAGCCAACCAAAACCCGCCGAGGAGGCCCAGGAAAGAAAAACCAGCACCCCCAGGGCCACCAAACGACAACCACCAAGCACCCAGCCCAGAGGGAGGAGCCGCAGAAAGAGCCCAGGGGCCGAACAGGAGCGAGAACCCCAACCAAACCGAAAAGGACAGGGAAGGAGACAGAGACCCAGAACCCCAGGAGGCAAAAAAGCCCCACAGGGAAGGAGGCCGCAAATCAAACCAGGAAAGCCACCAAACCCAGAACAGAAAGGGCAGAGGAGGCCAACCCAAAGACCACAGGCCAGAGACGCCCCCAGTAAGAACCAGCCGAAAGCCGACCAACAACGGGGAGGGCAACAAAGACCGGAAACCAACAACGAACAAGCCCAGCAAGGGTGGGGACAGGGCCACCGGCCACAACCCTCAAAAACCCCCAACCCCAAAAGGGAGGGAAAACAAGGCAGGACGGGAGTCCAGGGCAACCGGGAACCCACGGCAGCCCCCAAACCAGGAAACAACCAGGCACGAACCCGCCGAACCACAGAGCCAGGAAGCCAGGACCGGAGCCAAGCAACCAGCCGTAGCAGGAGGACCTGCAGGCCCAACCAACCCCCGGAAGGAGCCCACGCAGCGCCCAGGCCAAAGAAAAAAGGGCAGGGAGGAACAGAGACCTCCAGCACACCACAGCCGGACCACATAGAAGGCCGGAAAAAGAAACAGAGGAAACCGTCAAAGCGGAAACCAGAGGAAGCGGAGAAGGCAGAGGGCCAAGCAGCAGCAAAAAACCCCAGACAACCCGCAGCCAGGAGGGAGGACCCCACAGAGGCAAGAGGAACACCACAGAACCGCACCCCAACCAGAGAAGGGGGGGGGGGGCACCCAAACAGACACACCGGGAACAGAGCCCGGGGAAGCAAGGGAATACAGGAGCGAGCCAGGACACCAGAACCAGGAAAGAACCAGGAACGCCCAGCAAAACACACCCCAAAACCGGCCGAAAAGAGACCGCACAGCCAGCAAGCCAAGGAGGCACAGCCCGAGGCCACCCCGAACCAGCAGGAAGCCGGCAGACCCGGAGCAACAGGAGGCAACCCAGGACATGCCAACCCAGAAGCCCCGAACACCAGGACCCCACACAGGCCCGAAAAGGGGAACCGCAACCCAGGAGGAAGCCAACGAAGAAGGAGCACCGGGGCAAAGGGGAAAACCCGAAGCCCAACAGTAGCCAGCGGAAAACCCAGGACCAGCCAGAAAAACGGACACCCAACCACAGGCGAACCAAGCCCGGGAAGAGAACCGCCGGCAGGAGCAGGCCCAGAAGGACCCACCAGGACACGGTCACAAAGCCGCACAGCGCCCCGCCAGGACACACAAAGAGAGGACAGGCAAGGACGCAGAGCCGAAAAAGGCGACCAGCAGGCGCCCAAAACCCGCAGGAGCGGGAACGCCCCAGCAGACACCCACGACGGGAAGCAGACGAGACCAGGACCCCCCAGGGAGCAAACGCACCCAGAGCCCAGACGGACCCCCAACCGGGAGAACCGCAGAACAGAAGAGGGGAAACAGACACCACGCCAAGGACACAGCAGCAGCGAAAGACAGCCAGGCCCAAACAGCAGCAGCACGAACCCCAGGGACCAAAGGCGAACCGCCACCGGAAACACACCCCGGGGGGAGACGCAAAGGAAAGGAAGAGCAGGCGCCCAACCACACCAGCCAGAGAAGCCCACACCAGGCACCCCCAGGCGGCCCCAACCAGGAACAAATCAGGCCTGACCAAGCCGAACCCCATAGACCAGACGAGAGCGGGAACGTCGGCAGAACCAGGAGGGGCAGCCAGGATCACCGAAGCAAGCCAAAGGCAAGCACAGCGAGCGCCAGGGCAGGAACCCGGAACACAGAGAGGCCAACCCACAGAACGGTACGGAATCCGGAAAAACAAAAACGCAAACCGGACCCGCAGGCAGAGGGGGAGAGCGCCGCAGAGAGCACCAGGCATGACACCAGGAAGCCCCAAGGGGAACCAGGCGCAGCCCAAGGGACGGGAGGACCAAAGCCAGGAACCAGGAGCCCCCGAGCACCAACCCCGACCAACCAGGCAGAAGCCAGGAAGCGGAGGGGAACACCCAGCACACCCAAGCGGAGCAGAACCACAACCAAACAGGCTGCCCGCAGCGGAGGCACGGCCCCCCAGAAAGGGCGGGCAGACAGACGGACCCAGCACACCCAAGGCCAGGCCACAACACCCGCACCCGCGCCACCCCGAGAGGGACGCACAGGGGCAGCAAAGAAAAGCGGGGCAGACCCCGGCAAGACAACCCAGGGGAGCCAACAGGACCCCCCCCCGCAGCCGCCAAAGGAGCAGGAACACCGGCCCACCACCAGCTGGGGGCAGGGAGCCGCGGAGGAGCCCGGAGCAGGGAGGACCAGAAGCGCACCCCAACAGACCGGAACCGAGGAAGCGAGAGGAGACCCCGACCCGCAGAGCAAGCAGCAGGGGGTAAAACGCAAGCAGGCAGGAGGCCCCGGGACAAAACCGGCACCCCCACGAGCCACAGCCGCCAAAGGGAGCAGCAGAGCCCACAACACTAGGACCCCTGCACAGCGCACAGCCCCCGGAGCACCCCAAAGAAAGCACCCACAAGGCCGGAGAGTCCAATGTGACACATCCGTGCCAGGAGACGGCGATACCAACCCCCCCCCCCCTCGCAGGAAACAAGGGAGGACTGGACACCGGAGCAGGACCCCAATAGCAGAGAAAGCGGTGCACCCCGCCTCGCCACGGAGTGCCACAACCAGGGCAACCCAACGCCGCAGACAAAAGAGCGAGGGAAGGCACCAGAGCCCGCGCACCAAAAGGGGCAAAACCCCACAGCAGGCGGGAACAGTGCCCGACTGCTCGCACCAGCAGGGGCCCGTCGAACGGGCCAGAGGAACCCCAAGGAACACTCCCAGAGGGCACGCCCGGGGAGAGTACCAACCGCGAGCCACTGCACTGAGGTATCCGAGACACGAACCGGGCACCCCAGCATCAAACACAGACGCCCCACATCCGGAAAAAAGGCAGCAATGGCCACCACAGGCCGGGGAAGGAAGCCGCCAATCGGAAGCGGGGGCCACCAGACAACAAGACCCCCACCGCCAGTGTACAGACACGTCCACGTCTGGAAAAGTAGACGGAAGGAAGCCCCACGGTGCAGAGGGACGCAGATCTGCCCCTGAACCGGGCAGGCTGCAGCCCGAAAATCTCACACTGAAGCCAGCCCACCACCGGACCCGACATCTCCATAGTTCCCGTGTCCGACGCTATGCCTCATAGCCGGAAGAGGGTGGCAGCAACGGGCATGCGCCGAGAGCTAGCGTCTCGGAACCCGGATGCCAGCAGCAGCCCCGAGCCTGGAGAACAGAACACTGCATCTGCGCAAGAGCACACACACTCGCAGAGAAGCACAGCACAGGCAGAGGCAAAGGAAATCAGCACTCCAACTCAACGTATGGGAGAGGAGGAAGTGAGAAACATGCACGAGAGGGAGCATGCAACCAGGGCACAATGCCAGTGGAGTGAGCACGCCCCAGCACGCCGGGCGCCAAAAGCCCAGCAGCCAAACACACCAGCAGCGCCGAAGCACCGCATAGCAGTGCACATGGAGGAAAGAAACAGGCATGAACATCCAGCAAAGCAAGGAAACCGGCAAGCGGCACTCACCCGGAGGGGGGGCCAACCCCAGGAACAAGGCCCCCACCCCAAACACCATCACACCAGGAGACCGGCAGGAGCCCATCCAACGCGGCACGTCTCACCCGGCCAAGCTCGGGAAGACGAGCCAGTGACCCGGAAGAAACCGGGAACTCCAGCCCCAGCCGCAAAGGGCCGGGAGGGCCATGCAGAGCAAGCAGGACACCGGCTCCAACAGCGACTGACTCCCAGCAAGCCCGGCAGGCCAGGAGACAGACCAGGGAACCCCGCGCCCGCACAGCCAGGCAGCCGGGCGGGGGGAGAAGAGAAACACCGCCACTCCAGCCCAGCAGGAGCAGCACCAGCACAGTCAAGTCCATTCTGTCGACAGACAGAAAAAAGAACAGGAGGGATGCTGGGTAAGTACTGCTTATGTACTCCCGGTGGGAGGGGCAGTATTAGGGTCCCAGCATTCCTCTTGTTTTTTTCTGTCGGGAGATGGTTATCTCCACTTTGTAATGAATGGGACGAGGACAACGGGACCCGGAGTAATGAAGATTACCGGTAAGTAATAGAGCATTACTAGCAGAAGGAATGCCTTGACAGTCAGCCTGACCACGTTAAGCTCTATCACCATAATGTGCAAACTGGCCTCCGCTGGGACCAGAAGGCACTGGCATTCAAATCCTGAAGCTTAGCTCCCAAATTTGTTAGAGAAGTTACCTTACAAATGTCACTGTTTTCCCACCACTGGAGCAATATTTTTAACTGTGAAGTGCCCCCGATGAGAACATCCCAGTATCAGTTGTCTTTCTGCTTTTGCATGTTCAGGTGCTCTTGTACTGGTCTCAGGCAGAGGTTGCACTGCAGCAGTAGATGGATGCAGGAGAACACACAGCCTAATAGTTTTTGGAGTTTTCCAACCATAACACTTTTTTGAGCCCGCATATGATGGGCTAAGGGTATGACGTTATGGCCTCTCCCCTCGGAAGGGTAGGATTTCCTTATTGACTGTGGTACTTCTGGCACCAAGAAAAACAAAGTAAATTTCAGGATGTATTAATGATTGTTTGAGATTAAGAATAATAACAGAGCTGATTAAAGATGCAGGTTGGATCAAAGTGTTTGTTGGGCCCAATGAGTCAATAATCTAGGGACAGATGAACCACTAGGCATTGCCTTCTTAGGTGGCCTACCACCAGTACCATGAAGTTTAAGAATTGAGGAGAGAAGATTTTAGGCTAACCACTGGAGCTCTGAATTGGTAGCGCTGTCCGTATACCATGATATGCAAGTATTTTCTGAGGCATGAATACATCGGAATATTGAAATACAGGCCCTCAAGATTAATTGATATCATAATATCACCCCTGCTGAGGAACGGGAGGATCTCCTATAGAAAAACTATATAAAATCCTCTGATTAATTTGCTTGAGCTTTCACGTATTCAGTATGGGTCACCACACTCCTAACCTTTTTGTAGGAAAGTGCCCTTTTGTATGGTCACCCCCCTAAACTCGCACACACACACAGGTTTTGATCCAATGCTAATGGTTATGACTGATAGTGCACTGGAGTCTACTGCCCAGGCCCAGGCCCCAGTGCCAGTGCTCTCTCCCTACAACTATGTGTAAACTGGCAATCCCAACTGACAAAGACTTTACCTCCCTCTTATAAGTCCCTAGTATATGGTAACAGGGGTACCCAGGTCATGGGTGGGAAAGGAGTGCCCAGGGCTTGGAGCACTGGTTGTGCCACAATGAGTGACCAAAAGAAACTATTGACAGTAGGCCTGCCATTGCAGCCTGAAGGAGCAGTGCAAACTGCTGGAACTCTACTTTGCCCTCACCATGTGTGCCAAAGTCAATACCCGGTCTCTAATATATGCCAGTCACCCCTAATGAAGGCCTCCTAAAGCCCAGGAGGCCTGGTGCCTTAAATCAAAGGTGTGGACATGTGAGGTGCAAGCTTATATGACCCTACAGGGCCCTTTACCATTAAAGGACATCATAGGTGATAGACAGTCTACAGGATAACATTGGCTGGCACCTGGGCAAATCTAAGGTTGGCAGCTCCATTTCTGGTACCGCCTAAATATGTAAATTTTGGTATCAAACAACATGCCTTCTCACCCCTGACACGAATATCGTGTTGAGGATGATGTGGCATGCACCCAGGTGGGTCCCCCTAGAGGATGCCCACCTGGTGAACTCAGCTTCTCTGTGCTCTGGCTGGAAAGCCGACGCTTCCTGCACTTGCTGCTGCCAAGATAGGATTCTGGCCTCCTGTCAGGCAGTGTGATCACTCCCAGGAGTCAGGAATGAAGGCCTGGGCAGGAAGGAGGTCTCACCTCCTCCCTCCCAGGCAGGCTAGTAAAGTGAAACATCAAGGCGGTGAGCTTCAAAGGCTGCACCGCCTCTGATAAGCATCAGAGATGACTCCCAGAGGAGGAAACAGCCCTCCCCCTGCCCCAGGCAAATTTGCACCCGGACAGGCAGGAAATTAGTTAGTCAAGAAGGCTAGTCACACCTCCAAGGTGGGCAGCCCAGTCTGTACACTAAAATAAGATTTCTGCCATTTTTTAGAAGTAGCAGCATAGAGGTTTCTGGGTAGAAAAGGTGACCCACACTCCCAGATGTGGTCACCTCAGGGGTGGACTAGCTGTAGGGACAAGCAGCCCATTGGCTGCTTTCTCCCACACCTCTAGCTCCCCTAAATCTAGGGTTTAAGTGAAACCAGAACCTCAGCTCTGAACAATCTGCATCAAAGAGGACAGAAGAAGAGACCCGTGTCTGCGACAAAGAGGACTTGCACAAAGCAAAAGAGGGATACCCCGCACATGTGACAACACTCCTGGAACTGCCTGACTGAGACTCGTCCTAGGCTATCTCTTGGTTTCCCTAGACAGAGGGACCCCTGTGGAAGCCTGAAGCACCCTCAGACTGCCCTGGACTAGTGGCACTAGTCTCCTGCAAACTGCAGGTAAAACAACGCTCTGGATCCGAAGAATCGCTGGCCATCGGGCCCTCCGAGTAATCATCCAAATCCAAATCGTCTAGTGCATCGTGGGAACTGTAGCCCTGCCTTCCACGAAGTTACCGGCAGCTACTGTGTTCCCCGGGACCACTGGGTGTCAAAGTACCTTTCTGCTCTACTTACCACTGTCAAGGCTTGTTGGTCACCAGTCCGGCAACTGACCCCTTTACTTGACGCTGCACCTAGAGGGAACTCCATTCGACCGATGTCCGCCACCACCCATTTGTTGTGTTTTTGCGGCTTTTTCACCGTTTCAGTGGTAAAAGCAGCACTCCTGTGGCTCCTATTCAGCACCAGGGACAGCCAGGACAACACTGCACTCAGGCTCCGTGGGCCAGGTAATACTGAACTGACTGACCTGGGTTGATCCTAGGACCCGCATCACCTTTACCCTGCAAAGGTACCAGGCAACTCAACCTGCAAGGGACCGATTGTCATTTGTGGTTTTCCCATTGACCATTCACTGTATTATGCACTGATTTTATATTGCTTCAAAATCTATAAATACGGTTAAATATATATATATATATATATATATATATGCTCCTCCATTCGTTTTGGTGTCTAAATTGATAAAAATAGACTCTATTTTTGTAAATTGGTGTTGGATTTCTCTTGAGTCTAGCAGATTTTGATGCAAAGGATGACCCATCGAGAGATGGTCCGTTTTTGCACAGCCCGACCTTTCTTGGCGCCCACATAGCCAACAAAGAGCTGGTCATCCACCCGGAATTGCTTTGTGCGATCCAGATAGAATGAAAGCGCACGTTTTGGATCCAGACGGTGGAGCCTCTTTAGAAGGATGCGGAGGCGGGAAGAAGGTGGGCAAAGTGATGGTCTGTCCTAAGTGGAAGGAGGTAACCACTTTGGGAAGGAAAGAAGGCATAGTGCGAAGGACAACTTTGTCTGGATGAACAGCCAGGACAGGAGGTTTGGAAGAAAGAGCCTGAAGCTCACTCACAATGCGAGCAGAGGTGATGGCAACCAGAAAGGCAGTTTTAAGTGTCAGAAGTCTGAGAGGACAGTTATGTAGCAGCTCGAAAGGAGCGCACATAAGATAGGTCCAGGTTCAAGTCCCACTGGGGCATTACGAAAGGAATTGGAGGATACAAGTGAGTAATGCCCTTAAGGAAGCGATTTACAATAGAGGACTTGAAAAGAGAAGGCTGGTCAGGAAGCCGAAGAAAGGCCGAAATGGCCGAAAGATAGCCTTTTAGAGTGACCAGAGCAGAGCCCTGCTGGGCCAGAGAAAGAATGCAGAGGAGAACCTCAAAAGGGGAGCAGAAAGGGGATCCACAGCCTTTGCTGCGCACCATGCCACAAACTTGTTCCATCTACAGGCATATACCATTTTGGTGGAGGGACACCTGGCTGCCAAGATAACGTTACAGACTTCGGGAGGACGGTCGAAAGCCGTCAACTGCCGCAGCTCAATCTCCACGCAAGGAGGTGGAGGCTGGACAGGTTCGGGTGGAGGACCGTCCCTCGCTGCTGCGACAGAAGATCCTCCCGAAGGGGCGGTCTGATTGGAGGATCGATGGTCATGTGGAAGAGCTCTGGATAACAGACTCTTCGTGCCCAGTCCGGAGCTACAAGAATGACTTGGGCCCGGTCGCGCTTGATCTTCTTCAGCACTCTGGGTAGAAGTGGTATAGGCGGAAAGGCGTATAGAAGACTGCAACTCCACTCGCGACGAAAAGCGTCGCCTAGCGAGCACCACCTTGGAAATTCCAATGCGCAGAACTGCTGACATTGCGCGTTCTCTTCGGTGGCGAATAGATCTACCCAAGGCTCTCCCCACTGCTGAAAGAGACCTCGCACCACCTCCGAGTGAAGACGCCATTCGTGATCCATCATGCACCGGCGGCTGAGTTCGTCCGCCCTGGCATTCAGAGAACCTGCTAGGTGTTGAACCACCAGGGACATGTCCTGATGTTCCAGCCACTTCCAGAGACGAAGTGCCTCCTGACATAGGGCCCACAACCCCACCCCGCCCTGTTTGTTGCAGTACCACATGGCGGTGGTGTTGTCCGTGAACACCTGCACTACTCTCCCTTTGACAGATGGAAGGAATGCCTTCAGTGCAAGACAGATCGCCCGAAGCTCCAGAAGGTTGATGTGGAGCCCGGACTCCGCTGGAGACCAGAGGCCTCTGATCTCCGCCTCCCCCATGTGGCCGCCCGACCCCAGAAGTGATGCATCTGTCACCACTGTGAACTCTGGCTGGGGAAGGGAGAGGGACCTGCTGTTGACCCAATCCTGGTTCGTTAACCACCACTGCAATTGATGTGCAGTCCCTCCGAGATCTGGACGCAATCGGAAAGATTCCCCGGATGCTGTGCCCACTGGAACTTCAGGTCCCACTGCAGAGCCCGCATATGCCCCCTGGCATGACCCTTGTCCCTCCTGTGGCAAGAAGGCCAAAACTGACACACACTCTGTGTGTATACTCTGCCTTCCTGAGTCTCACTCCTCGGAAGCTTGCCAACATTGTGAAAAGCTCTCTAGGCATACTCTAAAGGAGAGAAAGAATTTGTCTCTATTGACTATCAAAGAAACAAAAATCTACTTCAAGAGGAAGATTACCAGTGGAGCAGAAGAAGAGGTCCAGATCGACTTCGAGAAGTAAGTTCCCGATCTGTTCTCCTTCGGCGTCGAGCTCGGCGTTGAATATGCCTCCAACGATGAAGAAACTAGTGTCCCCGTCGACGAGACCTCCACTGTCGACGGCATCGGAGCACCACGCGACATCGATGACTACACCGAAAACGGCAAGTTCAACGTCGCCATTTGTAAGATCAGCCTCCCCAGTTGACGTCAACCTCGGCGGCGTTCAACGTCGAGGAGTCAGTCTCCATTGGCGTTGACCCAACGTTCAACCTAGAAGCACAGGTCTCCGTCGGCGTCAGCTCACAGGCGCTCGACGTCGAGGCATACCCCTCCGTCGACGTCAACCCGGCGACAAACGACGTTGAGTCGGTCTCCGTTGCCGTTGTGTCAATGTTCAATGTCGAGGCACAGGTCTCCATCGGCATCAGCTCAGAGACGCTCAACGTCGAGACGAACCCCTCCGTCGGCATCAACCAGGCGACGATCGACATCGAGGCACGAACTGACACCCCCTCGACGTCAGTCAGTGTCCAGAAAACGTTCACCACCGTCGACTCACCGCACGACGTCGAGGCATCGGTCTCCGTCGATGACTTCACGACCGACATCGAGGCATTTGCCGTCGAGATAGACGTCGAGGTCTAAAATTCAGCAGGAGCACCACACTTTGTTGGTGGCATCTCTCCCGACGTCAAGAGTCCAATCACCATTGGTGGTTCAAGAAGCAGTGACTTTGCGCTCGTTGTCAAGGCGTTCTCCCCAGTCGAAGTCTACTCATCACTCTAACCGATCAAGGTCAAGACGCACGGCGTTGTCGACTTCAAGGTCGACGGAGATTATCGTACCGATGTCGGGCAGCTCAGCCTCATCTCCTGAGCGTTCTCATCCTCAGGTGACAGAGCCTCCTGTGCAGCAAGAGACAAGGGGTCAATCATCACCCTCTGTGCATCAGTCTCCTGGATGGATGTTACTACTGCATCATTGGCCACAGGACTACTCTAGCTCCCTACACAGGTCACCACTGGCTCAGTTGGTGCAAACAGTAGGTCTCTCTCCAACCACTCCATCAAGGGGTCGAGATCAGCTAGAACAGCAACAACTTCCACAAGAAGAAGGTTCGCAACACGTGGTCATCGGAGAAGACACAGATCACCACCTACATGGTCATCTTTTTCAACTCAGTCGTCAAAAAGGGACTATTCTCCTACCTTGACTGACAGTCCACCTTCGAGGGTTTCTCCAGTGGATGATGTCGGTACCTTCCAAGATGTGCTTTCCAGAGGGGCTACAAAATTGAGCATTGATATGCCTACCCCGCAAACCTCATCCTCTGTGAATTTTGAAACATTGCACCAAAGATCAGTGGCTAGACCTTTATTGCCTTTGGTACGGGGCTTTTGCAGCCTGTCATGGACGTGTTTCTCACACCAGCAACACTCAAGACCGCACCAGCAAGAATGCAGAAAAAGTACAAGCCTCCGGAAGAAGATCCGCTTTTCCTTAGAGCTGATCCACCTCCGGATTCTGTCATCATCGCGGCGGCTAAAAAGACGCACGCAGTGGCCTCCACCTCAACAGTACCCCCAGATAAGGAAAGCAGGGCACAGGACTCTCGGGGAGAAAAGTATGCAGTACTTCGGCTTCCATGTTGAAGGTTTCCAGCATCTCAGCTCTCTTGGGACGCTATGATAGGGCCCTGTGGGACTCTTTAGAGAAATTTAAGGACAAGCTGCCCAAGGAGGATCGCAGGGATTTTGAGGAGGTGTTGCAAGAAGGAAGTTTGGTGGCTAATCAGATCATTAGCGCTGCAGCTGATAGAGCAACCCTGTCTGCTCATTCCTATACACAAGGGATCTGTGCCAGACGTTCATCCTAGCTTCGGCTTACTGCGCTAAAGTCCGAAGTGCAGCAGCGAATCCTGAACCTTCCTTTCTCAGGAACTTCCTTATTCGGTACACACACGGACGACGAAATGGCCAGGATGAAGACGGAGCTAGACACACTGAAGGCGGTAGGCCTTGAGAAGAAAAAGGAGTTCCGCCACAGATACAGGCCATATGACTACCGGCCATTCCATCAGAGTTTTCAAACCCCACAGAGGCACCAACAGCAGCAACATCAATCCAGAACCCACTATCAGGGACGTCACACCCCCACAGGGAGAGGGGCCCCACACCAGTCTACCACCTCGGCAAAAACTCCATCAAAGAAATGATCACTCACTTCCCCCATCGCTGTTCTCCACTCCAGTGGGGGGAAGCATAGCCAACCACATGGAAGAGTGGCGCAACATCACAAAAGATCATTGGGTGTTAAGTACGCTGCAGAATGGGTATTCTCTACGTTTTCGTCATCTGCCCCCGGCGATCGCTCCAGTGAAAGCCGCGTGCTACCAGCTGCAGGTACTATAGCAGGAAGTATCCATTCTCCTTCGAAAATCAGCCGTCGAGGAAGTTCCTTTCTCTCAACGAGGCCAAGGAGTATACTCAAGATATTGTCTAGTGAGGAAGAAAGGTCAAAAGGCAGTTTTCAGACCTATCTTGGATCTGCGCATTCTCAACAGATACATCCGGAAGGAAAAGTTTCACATGTTGGCTCTCCATCAAATATATCCTCATCTCCAGCAAGGGGACTGGATGTTTTCGATAGAGCTGCAAGATGCATACTTTCACGTCCCAGTCAACCGGCATCACCGGAAGTTCCTGCATTTTATGGTAGGATCCAAGCATTACCAGTTCAGAGTTCTTCCCTTCGGGTTGAAGTCAGCTCCCTGTGTGCTTAACAAATGCATAGCAGTAGTAGCAGCTGCTCTACGGCGCCAGGGAATGTTTGTTTATCCTTACCTCGACGACTGGCTTCTAAAGGGTCCATCACCCCAGTGTATGAGGACCCACTACCAACGATGTCTAGCCCTCTGCCAATGGCTGGGCCTTCATGTCAATTTTGAGAAGTCAGTTCAGCATCCTACTCAAAAAATCCACTATCTGGGAGCAACAATAGACTCTGCAATAGGAAAAGTGTTACCTTCGGCAAACAGATGATCACCTTCTCAACCTTCTTTCTTTCAACTTCAGGTGGTCAAAGATTTCCTGCAAGGGCTAAAGAAGGTTTACCCTCCGACCTCCTTCACCTCCCTTGGAGCTAAACCTGGTTCTTCCAAGCTCATGGGTCCCCCTTTGGGCCTATCCACAAAGCATCCCTCCAACACCTTACATGGACGACTGCTTTGTCAGTAGCGATAACTTCTGCTCGCAGAGTGAGCGAGCTCCAAGCGCTCTGCTCTAGTGAACCATACACGGCTTTTCACCACAACAGAGTAGTCCTAAGGACCCACCCCTCCTTCCTTCCGAAGGTGGTGTCGGATTTCCATGTTAACCAAACCATCTCACTGCCTACCTTTTTTCCTAATCCCTCTACACCAGCTGAGAGGTCTCTACATTCTCTAGACCTGAAAAGGGTCTTAAAATTCTACTTAGACAAGTCTAAAGCTGTCAGGAAATCTGATCAATTGTTTGTAAATTATGGTTCCATCAGAACAGGTTTCCCAGCCTCTAAGCGTTCCATCTCCAGATGGATAGTGTCATGTATCAAGCTGTCTTATCAGTTAGCAAATAAGCCACTTTTTTCTACTCCCAAGGCTCATTCCACTAGGGAAGGCAGCTACAGTGGCTTTTCTGCACAATGTAATGATTGCCAAGATCTGCAGGTCATGCCACTTGGAAATCGATACATACGTTCACGAAACACTATTGTCTCGACTCAGAGACTAGAGCAAACCCTCAAGTGGGCCTGGCATCCTTGAGAAATTTGTTTCAATGCTGAAATTGGCTATTATGGTTCTTTTTGATTCTCATTTGTCTGCAGGTGGAGGATAGGCTTGCTAATCGATTCAGTGCTTAGGACTATTGATGAGGATCCCCTGGAAGAGAAGGATAAGTTACTTACCTGTAATCCTAGTTCTCTTCCAGGGGTATCCTCATCAAAGTCATAAGCAACCCACCCGCCTCCCCAGGCAAATGAGACATTCTTAAGTCATATCTTTGTGCCCTGACCTTCGGGTCTCCGCAAAGAACAACTGACCTAACGGTCACCCCTGAGGCATGATGGGAAGCTGGAGGGCCATGTGGCAGATAGGGGCTACTGGGTCCAACCATGGGGGTTGTGGCCTTTAACTCCTGCTGTCCCAGGGCACGAGCTACTAGCTGTCCTTAACAGCTGGGCAAGTATAACTCAATGGTAGCGTGGGTCGAGCAGTCGGACAGCCCTAATCTTCACGTCACCCCCACTTGGTATATGGTGGTTGCCGGCTTACAGCTTTACAAGGGCAATGGCCCTAACTTCATGGTGGCCCCTCCACTTGGCATACAGGGGTTGCAGACTTGATGATGAGAGGGGCAGACAGCCCACACGCTCACAAAGTTCCCGAACAAACAGGGCATCTTGCACTTCGCTAACTGGGATGTACAGGACAGGATCCATGCTGAGCCTCATCACCTCCAGGCGCTCTCCTCCTCCCCACAGGGTACACTGGTATTGGTAGGCAGGCGGAAGGCTGGTCCCTCCAGGCTCAGTGGTCTTCACTTCCTGAGAGAAGTCTGCTCATCCAGCATGGAGACTTGCAGACCTTGGTTCCCAGTCCTAGTTGAAGCAGCTCGAAGTCTTGGTGACCTTCCTTCCATGCTGATAAACAGCTTGCAGGTCTGGTGCTTTGAAAATCATGTTGTGGGTGTCAGCTCCTCTAAAGAGCCCTCTTCTATGTACAGTCTTCTGTCAGAGGGACAGTCTACCACAGCAAGGGCATCTGCAGTTCTGACTGACCCACCACACATGCCAAAGAAGTAACTGTGGCTCACACCTGGCTGTCAGGCTCCACTGAAATATCCCTTACAACGTTTCAAAGCTCTGAGCCTTCCCCTCTATTATGATTCACTGGTCCTACAGAGATAACTTTATCAGACCCGCCATCTCTCCTGAGAATGAGCCCAGGCCCCACTGACCAGTAATTCTTTCTGAATCAAAGAGGCCTTTAATGTGCGCATAGGATGCTCTGCTTCTCTCCTCCAGTGTGTGTGTTCTGATCCCAGCCCTCAGCAATGTCACCAATCCACATCTCATCTGTGGCCGCAGGCCTCTCTTCCAACAAGCCATTCCAGGCCTTGTGCTTGCAAAATGCAGCCCACGGGCCTCCGTGTTATGTACCAAGCATAGGCACACACAACACTGCACACACGCAAGTATCACACGCTGCATATTGCTACATATAGTCATCATGTAGGCAAAGGGTGAGTTAAGTACACAGCAGTGGAACTTTACATGAGTAGCAGTGTCGGACTGGGACAGCAAATAGGCCCGGGCACAAAAATAAAAGTGGCCCCCATTTGGGAACTAGATACCCAAAATAAGCGGCCTTTGTTTGGAATCTGGAGCAGTTTTGAACTTGTAAAGATACGTGGTGTAAGTGTTCTGAAAGACTGCATGTGTTTGAGCTTGCTGCGGGCAAGGTTTGTTTTAATATCAGAGAAATCAACAGCAAAAATCATCCCAGGAGACCATAAAACAGGGCACAAAGCCAAAAAACTGAACCACACACTGACAGTTCAGACCAGCCGATCAGTTATTGCTTGATTGCCCTATAGGCCAGTCCAACCCTGATGAATGGACTGGTCAGCACTACTTCAATGACATGGGTAAAAAGGCCTATTCATATTACTGATTATTACAAAACACACGCTGTCACCACCAAATGATATATCAATGAACTCCTGGCAAGGGCAGGAGCCCTCTACCACTATAAGTGTAACTCTTGGTGCACCTCCCCCAGTCTAACAAGGACCATGAGACAGGCCTAGGTCATGGCACAGATGCAGGATCCGTGTACATCCATGACTAAAAAGCAGTAGCAGGGGACAGATCTCCATGCAGCTGGGACAATCAGGGTAGGGGTGCACGTCTGTCACCATGCAGGGGACTTTTCCGTCCCAACACCAAGTTTGCTTGTGATATATTTCTACAGGTGGTTGAGCTTGTACAAGAGGTAGTTACTACTCTGATATCTTGTAAGGGGCTTCAATGTGGCTAAATTTGATTTAATCAACACCCGTGTCCTGTGGGCGCTGGGGGCAGAATGGGCAATACTCAAAATGCCTTATTTCTGAACGTTTCGCATGTGGTCGCTGTTAATTTGCCAGATATGAGCTACTTCGAGGACGAATGTCAGAGCTGGGGCGAGTATTGAAGGGAGCAATGAATAGGTGCCCGGTCTGGCGCCGTGAGGGTAGAAGGAAAGGTTGAAATGTTAACTCCACCAAAGGACTTCGGCAAATGCAATCATTCTTCCATCCAAAACATGCAAAGTTGTGGCACTTTTGTCCATTAACAATTGTGTCAAATTGCATCAACAAAGCCATTCTTGCAGATAAATTATCCCACAAAAGATGATTTGAGAGTGTAATTTAATGAGTTAAAGAAACCTCATTAGGAGGATTCCATATTTTGCTGTAAAATGAGTTCTTACAACGGTACTTTTCTGGGCTATTTTCCTACAAGCTCTATTTTTGCAGGTTTTTTAAACTCGCAGATAAAGAAGATTCCAAAGTCTTCATGAGGTTGGCAAAGCTTTCCTCACAAGGTCACAAAGAGCACAGAGGAGAAATCTCACATGAAGCTGGTAGCACATTAGGACAGCCCCTCACCCCTAGACCCCTTTCTCTGGGCCTTCAAGTTCCAAGTTTGGAATTTAAATACACCTGGACTTCGAAATGTATCCAACCCTGCTATTGTTACGGTTTTTAAATACACCAATCTCCTGACATCTTTTATACTGCTTTGAACTAATGCGCATATTGAAATATAAGGGCTGGAGATTTATGCGGTACGGTGGGCAGGTCTATCCATGCCACAGCCAAGGTTAAGGATATGTAAATACATTGTATTTTTGAAAAGTGTATTTGACGCCAATAGGGTTTAAGTTGTTTAAGTGGTTCACCGAAGAGTAGACATAAAAGGGAAAGTAAGGTAGAAGAACGTGGTAAATCACCCGCGAGAGTGCCAACGGGGCTAATTTTAGTCTCCTTATATATCAAACACGACAAATCCCCCGAGTGAGAGAAACGGTGCATCTCCGCTGCCAACTAACTGTAGCTGCTGCGGAATCCAAGCCAAGGTGTGGTGGGTGGCACAATGCCAGCGGAGCCACAGGCTCCCCAGAGGGGGCTCAGAAGCCTCCAGAGGCGGCCACCTCCACGGCGTACATTGTGGTAAACGCTACGGATGCAGCAAATGAGGGGGCGTCCTCGTCAGGTGGTGGGACAGACCCTGCATCTCCTAAATGGTAGACCAAGGCGTGCACTGCAGGGGCTTCGCTCTGGCAGAATCACTCTCGTTTCCCGTCAGCCACTGGCCTTGAAACGGGTGCTTCGAGGCACCCTCGGGTATGGCCGCACCCCGTGGCAGCCACTGGATTCCCTTATCCTCTCCTTAATGTCAATCTAAGACTGTTTGTACATGTAGTTTAAAGACATTGAACTGGACACTTTTAAAGGTGATGGACATGTCTTATTTATGTATTTGTGGTTTTATATAGCGCGGACCAGACCGAAGTGGGTAACAGGGCACTTTACATAGATGCATGGGTGTAGGAGATACAGAACCCTAATTACATGTTTAGATACTTAAACGTTTTACATAGGTAAGTCATTTCGTTACAATCAGTGCCTGGCGAGATAACGCAACATCAGACATCACTTCAGGACATGTCTTAGATTTCAAAGAAGTCCCGGAGCCCAAGCGGTGTATTGGCGAGAACAAGGGACACGACGCTTTGAAAGGTGCCAGCCAGTGCCATGCTCAGAGCTGCGCCATGCTTTTAAAGGGGCAGGCACTAAAGAGGAGGCCGGGAGAGAGCAGCTTTGCCCCCGCCGAGGCCTCGGCCCTTACTGGGACATGGGGATGGGAGCTCCGGCACCCAAGGAGTCGGCGTTTACTGGAGGCGCCGATACTTCGCCTCATAAGGAAGCGTGCTCCAGGCTGCCATGCCTCCAGGCCGGACGGCTGTTTACAGTGAGATACGCAAGGCAGAGGGTTGAAAAGTTCTAGCATTCCTCCCCCCAGGATTCACCGGAGGAGGGGTGGGAGATGGACCGCTGCAGCAGCCGGCACACCCACCCAAGTGTTGCATCCTCTCACGCCGTCCATGCGCACAGTGACAGGTCTGGATTCACTCCGAGCTCGGACTGCTGCCGAGCCGGTGCCCCTGGAAGGCAGGCCAGGCCGCAGAGTGCTTCCAAGAGTCTACGCGCCATCCATGCTATGGTACCGTAAATGCATTAATAGGTGTATACAGCGCTAAGCGCTTCGAACACCTGACGACAGTGACGACAGTGACGAGGCGCTGCAGCACACCTGCAGACACGTGGCACATTAATTATCCCGTGGGAGTGCTAGCCTAGAAAGTGTGCGTCTGTCGCGTGGCCTATGAGAGGAGTGTTTTGAGTGACGGTGCTTTTTGAACCACCTCAAACCCATTCAGAAGCTGCACAGTACAGCTTCTAAACGTGGCCTGTACCTTGCTTAAGAGTCAGACTTTGATCATAACGGAGTCCATCATGCTGATTTGGCAGTCACTTTTGTTGAGCTGTACTTCTGCTGCACGTGTCTCGGTCCCCCAGGGTGCTTCCGAGCTCCATCTGGTGTAGGACAGACCACACGGCACAGAGGTGGGCCGAGGACCAGGGCGCTGGGCCTCCGCCCTTACAATGTCGTGTTATGCAGGAAGGCACTGAGCTACTCTCGTGTTTTTAATCGGACTCAGTGCCTTCCCACCGGCTGTAGGGACTGCAGACTTGTTTAAAACAATGAGCCTGTGGATCAGAGACTAAGTTAGGAGACACGAAGTTAAGAGCTTGAGTCTCGCCTTAGTTTCCAGAGTGTGTAAACACACACAAAGGCCCTGTAATTGATGGTGCTTCAGACATTTAGCCACAAGTACTGTACACGGCGCACTTTCCACTCCCCCTGCAGAAGAAAACGTGACTTTCCTGTAGCTATGAATCTTTTGGCCTGTCGTGTATACAAATGATAACTCTTAATACATAGCCAACGTTACAAATTACTTCTAATATCCCTCAGTAAAACAATATGACATCAATGAACAATACCTGGGCTCCAAAGCGTACTCGTGTTACCTCGAGGCAGCCGCGGTGTTACTCCTTACCTCTTCATGATCTGCCGCCTCTACAATCCCTGGAGTAACACTGCAGGCCTCTGGCATTGAATGTCTCTACCGAGGACAGAAGGCTGGCAAGGCGACAGACTGATCCAGTTAAGTGAAAGGAAGGAAACAATTACAGGAGGGATACACCAATACCTCTTTTTGGATTACCACCAGTGGCGGCTCGCATAGGGCGTGCTGCGGGGCAGTGGGGTGAGGCGCGGGAGGGGCAGGGTGGGGGGGTAGTAAACTCGGACATACGACGGAACGGAGGAAAGTAATAATTACGTTCCTCCGTTCCGTCGTATGTCCGTGTTTGCTACCCACCCACCCTGCCCCTCCCCCGCCCCGCCCCGCAGCACGCCCTATGCGAGCCGCCACTGATTACCACAGTCTTAAGAAAGGCTCTTGAGTGACGATGTATCACGTTCAAAGCTCTACCTTGTACAGGAGTAAGACTTTGATCATCACTTTCCCCCTCTGGTGTACTGACTGATAAGACACTAGTTACTTACTCGTAAGCCCAGTCCTCCAGCGTTGGTGTCTTTCATAGATTCACATGCTTCAAACATTCCCTGTTGTCAAGTTGACAATTCCTGATAACTTAAATAGCAGTAAACAGCGTTAAAATGGCCATAGAAACCCATCCACCTCCTTTGAAAACAACCCAAACTTCAGCCAATGAGGAGGCGATGCTGAGCTCTTCCATCATCCCTCAGATTTCAAAGCACAAGGGTGAGAGGAATACATAATAGAAACAGACTGACCAGGGATCAGGGCGCACGTGAATATATGAAAGATGCAAATGCTGGAGACCTGGATTTACAGGTAAATAACTCATTTCTTCTCCAGCATTGGATGTTTCGTATATTCACATGCTTGGATCACAATAGCAAGGAGCACATCACATTATAACAAACACCTTTACTGCAAGAGGTTGCACAGGACCGCTTGTCACACTGCGGAGTCGGCTGCTGCAGTCACAATGGAACAGCAGTGTTTTGTGGAAGTGTGCCTGCTCTTACATGTGGCTGCACAACAGATGTCTTGCAAAGGCACTCTGGCATGGAGCACAGCGGTTGTCGCCATGCTCCCAGTGTAATGCGCCTGTTTCACGTTGCTGTGGCAGAAGGGGATGCAGGCTGGCAACCAATGTGCTATTCTCTTCTTAGAAAGGGTCAACATCTTCCTGGAAGAGCAAACAATACAAACAGCAGGTCAGATATGTAAATGTCTTGTTTTGCCCTCGTTAAATCTGATGAACCGACAAAGCTCTCCTAAATGGCCGCCCCAAACCAGGAGTGACGCAAGGAGGAGGTGGTAAGCAAGAGGTGTCTACCACTGACCCAATCGAGATTCATCAGCCACCACTGCAGATCTTTTGCAGTTCTCTCCAATACCTGGACCAAGTCAGACAGATTCCCCTGATACTGCGCCCACTGGGATGTTAGGTCCCACTGCAGAGTCCGCATATGCCAGCAGGCATGTGTCAACAGCAGGATGCAGGTGGCCATGAGGCCCACCAGCCTCAGAGTCAGTCTCACCGAAATACAGGATGAGGCTGAAACATCAGAATCATAGCTTGGATATCCTAGACACTCTGTTCTGGAACGATACTGCACTGTCCAGAATGGCTCCGATGAAACGGAGAATCAGAGAGGGAATCAGGTGTGACTTCGGCACTTTGAAAGTGAACCCCAGCAAATGCAGGAGGCCCGCAGTAGTCTGGACGTGGAAGACAACTGCCTTGGGCAAGCCGGCCTTCAAGAGCCAGTCATCGAGGTAGGGGGAAGACTGGAACTGCCAACTGCCATAGATGGGCTGCAACCACCACCATCACCTTGGTGAACACCTGAGGGGCGCTTGTAAAGCCAAAAGGGAGCACAGCGAACTGAAAGTGCTCTTGGCTGACCGTGAACTGCAGGTAATGGCTGTGGGCAGGCAGGACAGGGATTGAAAATAGGCATCCTACAAGTCCAACACTATCATCCAGTCTTCAGGGTCCAGAGCAGACTGGACCTGAGCAAACGTGAGCACCCTGAATTTCTCCTGCTTCAGGAAGAAGTTGAGAGGATGCAGGTCTTATTTAGGGAGGAAGCCTCCATCCTTCCAGGGCACCAGAAAGTAGTGGGAATAGCAACCAAGACCTACTTCTGATGTTGGCACCCTCTTGATGGCTACTTTGGCCAAAAGAAGAAAATAAGTTACTTACCTGTAATTGTAGTTCTCCAGTATTGGAATCTTTCATAGATTCATATGCTTGAATCATTCCCCGTCGTCAAGATGGGAGTCCCCGGTATATTAAAAAAGCCATGCAAGGTTAACAAACTAGAAAAGGCACTAGGCCCCTTTAGTTTTGTAACATATCATTAATTTGTAAAAAAAAAAAAAAAAAAGACTAAATATAGGTTTCAACCAATTAGAATGCCCTACCCTCTAGAACACTCCTGAGAGAAGCTCCAGCCCTTCAGATTTTCAAAAGCAAGCACAAGTGAACGAGATACACCCATGTAAAGCAAGAGAGGTGAGCCTCTCAGTGGAGGAGGGTGGGTCGCATGTGAATCTATATTATCTTACTCCAGTATTGGAACTTCCATAGATTCACCTGCTTGAATCAGATTACAAAGCAGTTAGAAGCACAGTGCTTCGATTACTTTTTTCTTAGCACCTGTTTGTGCTTTGATTAGTACCATTATAATATTGATTACATTATCCTTTTGTTTTTAACATATAGCATGTTGAAAAACAGAAACAGGTATAGAAGCAAATATCCATTCATATGCAATAAGAATACAAAATACGAAAAAGAGAATACAGTATTAAGGAACGAATTTGCATAGTTCAGCGAAAAAAGGAAGGAGGATGAAGGAGGACGAAGGAGAAAGCTCACGTCAATGGAAAAGATTCTGCACCACGGCTTGGCCTACTGCTGTGTCATTGTGGATCGTGGAGTCCAAGCATTAGTGCCTGGTGAAGGTGTGTGCACTCTTCCAGGTAGCTGCCCAGCAGATGTCCTGGATTGGTACCCCAGCAAACAGTGCGGTTGATGCTGAAACGGCTCGGGTAGAATGAGCACACACTGGTGCCGGCAGTGGCTTTCCTGCTCCTTGATGGCAATATCGAACTGCACTTGAAATCAAACGAGCAATACTCTGTTTGGAAAAAGGATAACCTTTTCTTGGGGCACTATAGGCCATGAAGAGTTGAGTAGACTGTGGCAATCAAGATACTTTTAAGCAGGTAAGTGAAATTGTAGATTATTTATTCAGCTGGACCATCACAGGCAGAGCAGTCGCGGCGTCGACAACCACCAACTGTCAAAGCCCCAACGCTCGGTAGAGAACACTCACGGAGTGAGGTTCTGCACCGAAGAACAAACAATGCATAAAGGAGCACGAGCTACTACATGGGTCTTCCCCAAAAATACAAAAGGAAATGAAAGAAGGAAGACCATAAAGAAGAAAAGAGAAATAGGTAAGAGGAATATAACAATGGACAATATAAAAATACCTGTAAAGTAAAAAGTTAAAGATATATAAAGTTACGCCACAACAAATAGCAAAAGAGGGTAATAATTCCAGTATGAACTAAAAACACCAAAAAACAAAACAAATCAAATCCTATAACGTGCAGGAATATTTCTGGTCCTGGAACTGCGTTTCAAAACAGTCTGACTTTCACATGAAGAACTCCTATGACCACTCACACTACATCCACCAGAAACTCCATCAACGACACCAAATTTCACCAAGAAACACTTATTCCACCACTGCCCATTACCAAGCCTCAAGGAGTCGCCCTTGACCTCCACCACCTTAACAGTAGGGCCAAACTTGGAACTACCCTTCAGCACATGAACAGGTTTCTTCACACAAACACATTCACCAACAACCAACTCAAACTCCTTGACTTTTTTTTCCTGGTATCAAAATATCTTTTTTGCTTATCTTGAGCAAGACTCACACGTTTCCTAACACATGCATCTGACCACTTTCCACCTTTGACCCATTCACTCATCCAACTCGGAGAAAAGGTCGTGGTAGCTCTTCGTCCACGCAACAACTCAAAAGGTGAGACACCCATTGTGGAATGTGGGGTAGTACGATAAAGCCAAAGCATGCTCCTGACAGAATTGGCGACCACACACTTATTGGCCACAGCCCACTGTTTACACTCCCCCAAAACTCTATTCATGCGTTCTACAAGACCATTAGTCTGGGGGTGATAGAGTGAACTCTTGAGATGCTTGATTCCACTGGTAAAAAGAAAATCCTCCACTTCACTAGCAACAAACTGAGGACCATTGTCAGTCACCAGAGACTCCGGAAAACCTTCCTTCAAAAAAACATATTTCAAAAATTCTACAACAGTCCTCGAAGTTACCTCTCTCACAAACCTGATTTCAGGCCACTTTGAATAATAGACCATCATGACCAATGCAAACCTAGAAGAAGCATCAAGCGCATGAAAAGGACCAACAATATCAAGCCCCAATTTAACCCAAGGTGCAGAAGGCAACTCAATGGGAGAAAGAGGAGGAGTACGCAACTTGGCAGACTCATCACAGCTAGAACAAACACAAGATGTGACCATTTCATCCCTCTTTGTCCATGGAGGGCTACCAAAAAGAGAGTCTCACCCTTTTTTTTGTCATGGTGGCTCCCAAATGTCCTTCATGGGCACGAACAATAATACCAGATCTCAAACACACAGGAGGAACCAACTTATCAGTTCTCAAAAGCAAACCGTCCTCAATTGACAATTCATCCGCCACTTGTACGTATGTTTTAAGTTCAAAACCCAAGTTCCTTTCTCTGAGCCAACCCGTCTCTACATACTTCATAACAGTTAACAAGGAAACATCATTACTAAGGGCCTGACGCCATTCATTCTCTGTAATCGCACACAATTGTGGAATATCGACAGCAGCAACAATGAACTCTTCCTTGTCCTGCTCACCCACAACAAGTTCATCCTCCACTATGTCAGAAGAACGAGAAAGATAATCTGCACAACCATTCCTATTGCCAGGAATGTATTCAGGCGAGAAATCAAACTAGAGAAGTTTAGACGACAACCGAGCAATACGAGGAGTGAAACCTCAAACATTTTTCCCGCTCAAGATAAAAATGAAAGGCTTGTGGTCAGTCTGAAGACAAAACCTTCTTCCCCAAATGAAATTCCTGAATTTCATCACCGCCCACCAACAAGCCAATAACTCCTTCTCTATGACAGAATATTTTTTTTCAACTGGAGAAAGAACCCTTGAAGCAAAACCAATGGTCCTGACCTCATCACCTTTAGTTTGACTCAAAACAGCCCCCACACCCACATTACTGGAGTCAACAGTCACAGTGCAGGGAAGATCAGGATCATAATGCTTTAACACTTTTGGCGAAATAAGCTGTTCCTTGACCCAATCAAACACACTCTGGCATTCATCAGTCCACTCAAACACAAAACCCCTCATGAGCATTTGTGAAAGAGGCCTCAACTTAGTTGCAAAATCTTGAACAAAGCGTGAATAAAATTCACAAAGCCCTAAGAAGGACTTGAGAGTGGCCTTATCAGAGGGTGCCCTAGATTTAACAATAGACTCTACAAGACTAGACTTGGGAAGAATGCCCTGTGATCAGGTGTCCCAAATACTCAACTTCTTTTGTAAGAAAAACACACTTGTCCCTGCGTAACACCACACCATTAGATTGAAATCTGGACAAAACTTCCTGAAGAATGACATCATGGGCAGCCCTGTCGGGTGCAAAAACCAAAACATCATCCTGAAAGACAGACAATCCGTCAATCCCCTTAAGCATGTTATTCATTAGGCGCTGAAAAACTGAAGCAGCCGACGCAAGGCCAAAAGGCATGCGAACATACTGGTAGGTACCAAAAGGGGAGACAAAAGCGGTGAGATGTCTGGATTCAGGAGATAACTCAACCTGGTGGTAAGCAGAGGACAAGTCTAGTTTTGAGAAAACTTTAGCATTCTTCAAACCTGCTAAGAGTTCGTTGATGTTCGGAAGGGGATGGGAATCCACCCAAATCTCCTTGTTTACGCAGCGGAGATCAACACATACCCTCAATTCCCCATTCTGTTTCCGTGCAACAACCAAGGGAGATAGCCACAGGGAAGAGTCAACAGGTTCTATAATCCCCTTCGCACACAAAGAATTTAGTTCATTCTCCAAATCATGTCTAATACTAAAAGGAACATTCCTGAGCTTGTGCTTGATAGGTCTCACACCATCTTTCACAATGATCTTATGTTGGTAATTACTAATCTTTCCAAGCTCACCAGAAAAACATGTGGAAATTTGTTAACTATTTCTTCGAGATCCACATTGTCCCTTACCACCAGAACTTGCTCACTGGTCCCAGGTCTAAGTACCATGCCGAATAACCCCTGGTGAAACCAGCCTAAAATGTTTAATCCTTTGTGTGCAACATACACTTTTCCAGCAATTTTCCTCCCCCTAAACTCCATAATGTCCTCAATGTAACCAGACAAATTGATCTCCCTACCTTCGTACGAATCTGCCTTGCGGTCAGGAGGTAACAGAGATCTGGTGGGCCAAGTTT
The DNA here is from genome assembly GCA_963921515.1 of Calotriton arnoldi. NCBI lineage: Eukaryota > Metazoa > Chordata > Amphibia > Caudata > Salamandridae > Calotriton > Calotriton arnoldi. The sequence goes on along the minus strand of CAWUFW010002651.1, from coordinate 702,701 downwards.
TGTCAAAAAGCTCTTGGGTGATCATTGAAATACGAGCACCTGAGTCTACTAAAAGTTTCAATACCTTATCCCCAACCTGGACTTCAATATAAGGATCAACACAAAGTTCTGGATTGCCCACCTTGACTGCTTCATCTTGTACAACCATGATCATATCTCTTAGCTCTTTAGTAATGGAATCATCTCCCTCACCTTGTACATTTTCATCTAAAACACATTTGACAGAAGACTGTATACCTCTACTGGCTCGACAAACTTTAGCAAAGTGGCCCGGTTTGTTGCAAATCTTGCAAGTAACAAACCTTGCCGGACATTTGTTACCTTTCGCCTGAGGCCTGTACCCACACCTGAAACAAATATTTTGTTGATTAAAAAACGAATTTTGCTTTTCACCAAAACCCAAACGTGGTCTTTCAAAATACTTTGTATCCTTAGAATCCTTGACCTTGACGGCAGATAATGCTTCACCATTCTTAGGCTCTAGTTCCTTTGCCGACAACTGAGATGTCTCTATGCTTTTTGCCACTTTAATAGTTTCTTCCAACGTTGGATTGCCCATTGAAAAAAGTTTATGTTTTATCATCTTGTCCGTGGAGTGACAAATAAACTGGTCCCGCACCAACTGGTCTGCAAAATTCTCAAACTGGCACTCAGAGACTAACCTCCTCAAAGCAGTTATATAAGTGTCAACATCCTCCCAAGAGTTTTGAACACGCAAAAAAAACTTGTGTCGCAACACCACTAGGCTAGGTTGAACATCAAACCTGTTTTGGAGTCTTTTTACAGTGTCCTGATATTCATCCAGAATCCCCTCATTTTCAACAACAGGCGGAGGAAGGCGTTTTAAAATTTCCCTCCCTTCAAAACCTAAAGAATGTAGTAAAAGATATTTCCTTCTTTCAGATCTGAAGCGACTTGCTCCAATTGCGCCCAGATATGTTTCAAAACCATCAAACCACTGTTTCCATTTGATGGGAGGCTCACCAGGTGTTTCCAGAAACGTTGGAGGAGGTGAGACAGCTTGCATGTTGTCAACAAATAAGAAAAAATGAATAAGAGCAAGCAAAGAGTAATTTTACAATGTTAAAATATCTCAGAAATAAAAGAAATGATTAACAACACTGTCAGCAAAAAAAAGTAGAATTTACCCAGCAAAAATTATCCCTAAACAAACTCTGTGACACTGCTCAGTTGAAAATGAAAAATAAAGCCTTTATGGTGCACTTCCACGTTGACACAGAAGGAGGCGAACTCCGCTGAGAATAGAGATGAATAGATAATAGAGACGGAGTCTTTATGACTCACCTCCTCGCTGGCACAGAAGGAAGTAAACTTGAGGCAAGACTCTGTGGCGCAACAATAAAAACTATAAGCATCACTCGCTTGCCTGGGAACCAGGAAACAAAGCCTTTGGAACACAAGGCTTGCATTCCAGTGACAGCGCTAAATGCTTCGTGACGCAACAATAGAGGCTGGAAGCGTCACTCGTTTCCCTGGAAACCAGCAATGAAAGCCTTTGGAACACAGAGCTTGCGTTCCAGTGACGATACCCAATACCCAACGTGACTACGTCAACACTCCGACGTCCGACGCATGTCACCTCATTGTCGGTGAAACGCAGATCCTTGAATGCGTTTCACGTTCTCCTCCTTTCTCCGTAAATGCTGCTCCGCCCCTTGCGCAGTGTGAAAATGAGGCCGATGTCGTCTTTCTCCACTGGTAACATGAACAAGTTACCCGACGACTCACTCTTGTCACCGAGCCAAGGATAAATGGAAATGTGCCCGTAACACGTTTCGCTGGTCGCAGGCACGCCGGTCCGTGTCGATGGCCCAGCACTTGTCACCAGAAAAGATGTGGCAATCAAGATACTGGAAGCAGGTAAGTGAAATTGTAGATTATTTATTCAGCTGGACCATCATGGCAAGAGCAGTCGCGGCGTCGACAACCACCAACTGTCAAAGCACCAACGCTCGGTACATAACACTCACGGAGTGAGGTTCTGCACCGAAGAACAAACAATGCATAAAGGAGCACGAGCTACTACATAGACTTACAAAAACTCTTAGTTTTCTGAAGACAGAATTTCAAGCACCTTTTTACATTCAGCAAATGAAAAGCCCTTTCTGCTGGCATTGCAATGTTTGGAAAGAAAGTTTTGAGGATGAGAGGTTCATTTAAATGAAAGTCCAAGGGAACTTTAGGAATGAACTTAGGGTTGGTGCAAAGAACAAATTTATCATCCTTAAATTGTAAAAAAGGTTCTTGGATGGTAAGGCCTGAATTTCGCTAACCCATCTGGCCGATGTCAATGCCAGAAGCAGGGCTACTTTCCATTAAATTAATTTGAGATCAGCTTTGTGAATAGGCTCGAACGGGTGTTTCATGAGCTGTGAAAGCACTATGTTGAGCTGCCAGAGCGGTGGAGGAGATCTGACTGGTGGAAAGACCCTAAACAGTCCTTTGAGGAATTGCTTAACAATTCTAGCCAACCATAAGGAAGGTGAGGAAGAAGACCTCCTAAAACGAGATATAGCTGCTAGATGTACTTTGATGGAGGCGTGGGCTAACCCAGATTTTGCTATTAGAAGGAGGTAAGGAAGAATTTCAGGAGGTGAAGAGGAGAAAGGGTGTATGTTAGATTCTTGGCGCCAAATGTAAAAGCACTTTCACTTTAGTCAATAGGTCTTCTTAGTGCTCTGCGCTCGGGCGCTGGAGTGTATCTCCCAGCATTCAGACAGGAGGTTCAGATGGGCAAACTCATGGTGATCAGAAGCCAAGCTGCTAAATTAAGCGATGTGGTATCCGGATACAGCATTTGGCCCTGGGACATCGTCAAAAGAGATGGAATGGGATCCAATAGAATGTGATGCCTCTCCGAAAGTAGGAGGAATTCTGTGTACCTATGCTGGCGCAGCCAGGAGGGGGCTTGGAGGATGGTTCTGCTGTCATCTTCGTCAACAGCCTTGGTAGGAGAGGAATTGGAGGAAAGGCTTAGGCAAAGAGGCCTGACCATGCCATCAAAAATGCATTCCCCCATGATCCCTGATGGTGATGCCAACCTGCGAAGAACCAGCATATTTTGTTCTCTGGGGTCGCAAAAAGATCTAGACTTGGCTTGCCCCACTGGAAAAAAATTCTGTTGAGAATTGTCTGATCCAACTCTCATTCCTGACCAGGCCTGGGTGTAGTTCGCAGAGTTTTGCTACGCGGAACTCCGCAAAGTTACAAAAAAACTCCGCGAAGTTCCGCGAGTGGCGGAGTGCAGTGTGAACTGCAGTTTGTGCTGGCATTCCTGCCGCTCGGGTAAAAATTCTACCTGAGCGGCAGATCGCGCTCGCGAACTTACCGTTCGCGATCGTGAACTTACAGTTCGCGATCGCGAGCGGGGAAAAAACTCCGCTGCACATCGCAAAGCGGAGTTTTCTGCACTCCGCGAGCTCCGCGGAGTGCGGAAAACTCCGCAAACTCCGCGAACGGAGCGAAGTTCACCGCCCAGGCCTATTCCTGACATGACAATTTTAGTCTGCTGAGAGTGTCTGCTGTTCTGTTCTGGTTGCCATGAAGGTGTTCTGCCCTTAGGGTTATTCTGTTGCGAATTGCCCATTTCCAGATGCACTGCGCCTCTTGAGAAAGAAGGTGAGATCTGGTGCCACCCTGTTTGTTGATGTAGTGCATTGTGGTCGTGTTGTCCATACGGACAGGAGCTGCTGAATCCTTTACCTTTGGTAGAAAGGCCTGTAAGGCCAGAAGCACTGCTGTGAGTTCCAATAAGTTGATGTGGAGGTGCTTATGTTGTTGTTGGCAGCAGCCGCTGACTGTAGATCCTGAATAAATGCTCCCCATCCATCTAGGGAAGCGTCAGTAGTAATAATGAGTGGAGAGAGAGTGGTCAGAAAAGACAGACCGTTTGAGATATTTTTGCGTTGGGTCCACCAGGAGATGGCTTGGACCATTCTTGGTGTGATCGTTATCAGATTGTCAAAAGCTCCCTCCACATGCAGCCAGTGTTTGTTTAGTTCCTGCTGGAGAGGACGCATTCTTAGACGACAGAACGGAATAAGAGGGATGCAGGATGACATCATCCTTACGAGAGATTTGTAACGGCGAACAAAAAGAGACTTTCTTTTTTGTATTAGTTGAACTAGAGATATCAGTTTAAATTGTCTCTCGACCGAGGGTAAAGTCATGTTGAGAGTTGTGTCGAGTGTTTTTTGAAGGATGCAAGACTGATTTTTGCGGATTTAGGGTAAGACCTAATCTGCTGAACAGCTTGGTGCAAGCTGCCGTGGGCGTCTGAGCTGCGGAGATGGATGGAGCTTTGATCAGCCAGTCGTATAAATAGGGGAACACTTGGTGTCGTTGTTTTCTTAGGAAAGCTGCTACCAGAGCCAAACATTTCGTGAATATTTTCGATGCAGACTTTAGGCCAAACGGTAGGACTCTAAATTGATAATTGCTCCTGGCTACAACAAATAGCAGATACTTCCTGTGAGAGGGATGAATGGGGATATGGAAGTATGCGTCTTGTTGGTCAAGGGTTGACATGAAATCCCCTGGATTCAAGAGCAAGAGAATCTCCTGCACGGTGACCATGCGGAAGGGACTGCTTCTTGAGGTAGGTGTTGAGAGCCCTCAAGTTGAGAATAGTTTGCCATTGTTTGAACTTTTTGCAGACCAAAAAGAAACAGGAGTAGAACCCCTTCCCTCTATGCGATACAGGAACTGGTTCTATTGCTACTTTCTCCAGCATTGTAAGGATCTCTAAATGCAGGAGATGTAGATGTTTTACAACCGCCGGTCGAGGTGCAGTATGGGGTGGACCCTGAAGAAATTCTCGAGTATAGTGAAACTGAATAAAATTGAGGACCCATTGGTCCATGGTTATTTTTTGCCATGGTGGTAATTGCAGATATTTTGCCCCCTAAATTGACTGGTGAAGGAAGAGATATAGCCGGAGCCTGAAGATTGTCATTGGCGACGAGCCGAATCCTTTTCCTGTCGTCCTGCTCTACCTCTTAGGTTAGATCGACTGTACGCCGCTGCTGGTGGCTGACGTTGAGAGTATTGAGGATGATAGGGCTGTGAGGAGGAGGTGTAAGAGGGGTACCGATATTGTTGCTAGCCTCCCCTGCACGATGGACCATCGTCATCAGACTCTTGCTCCTCCACTAGGAGAGGTGTGCTCTGGTGTAAGATGTCTTAATCTGTCCTGTTTGGTTCTTCCAGATTTTTCGCTGGTCAACAAGGTCGACGATGACACCGTTGACGCTGATGTAACCAAAGCAGATGAAACCATGGTAGTCCTCACTGAACGCAACATTGTAGAAGTCATCATCGTCGATGTCGGTGGAATTGGAGGTGTCAGTGGAGCCAGACTCTTCGATGACGATGGTGGGGTCGGCAGCTGAATAGGACTCGTAGACAAGGCCTTTCTGTAATCCAACCTATATGGAAGGCCTTAGTCGCCTGTGTCGACCAAGCTTGGTTTTCTCCGTCGACGATGGCGTTGATGACGATGGCGTTGACGGTAAGGTTTTCATCGTTGGTCTATAAGGAGGGGATAAAGCAGAAGGCTTCTTAAAATGATGCCTCACCTGAGGGGGTGAAGTAGGCTGTTCAGACCTGGATTTCTTTGATCTGCTTTGCCCAGAATGATGCTCTTTTTTCTCCTTTGGATCTTTGTGAGGAGATTATGAAGAGCTGTGCCTGTAAGACTCATGTGAAGTCTTTTTTTAGGCCTTTTTAGGTCGTTCAGTTGACGAATGAGAGTGAGGTGATCTCTCTCTTTTAAGCGACATTTTAGAAGAAGATGACGCTTCCTCACTGTCATCACTGGAAAGAGGGTCCTTCTGTGATTTTAGCTTCTGCAGTCAAATTTGTAGTCGCCCCTTACGGTCTCTTTAAGCTTTATTAGAAAAGGTACAACATACCTTGCATTCTTTGGCCTTATATTTGGGATAAAGGCAATATATGCATTCCTTGTGGGAGGCATCGGTATGAGGCTCTTCCTTTCCTTATCTGACAGGGCAAAGTCAGGAAAATGGGAATTAAGGGTTGTAGATGAAGAGACTATACATCAGCTATCAAAAAGAAAGCTAGTGACAAATAGTTTCAAGTAACAGTAGATGAAGAGAAAACTGAGCAGAGGTCAGTGGAGACTCCCTAGCACGATGTGCGGTAGAAAATCTGAAAGGCTGGAGCTTCTCTCAGGAGTGTTCTAGAGGGTAGGGTATTCTGACTGGTCGAAACCTATATTTAGTCTCTTTTTTACAAATGACTATGATATATTACAAAACTAAAGGGGCCTAGGGCCTTTTCTAGTTTCTGGTAACCCTCCATTTCTATTTTAATATACCAGGGACTCCCATCTCGACGACGGGGAATGACTCAAGCTTGTGAATCTATGAAAGTTCCAACACTGGAGTAACCTGTACTTCCAATGGAGCAGGGAGAGGTGGTCCTCCATCAGCTGTTCTGAAGATGATGGCATGGGCGGCAGGGCTTCTGTAAATGGAAGGGTGCAACCCCGCTGAACAATTTGGAGCACCTATTTGTATGATGTTAAGGACTACCAGCGGGGTAGGTGGTGCTGGATCCTGCTTCTGACTGGTTGCCTGTGGTAGTGCCAGGGTAAACTAAAGAGCGTTTGAATCTGCTGCTGCCAGGGGGTGGCGGACTGGATGAACCTCTGGCCTTGGGTGTAGGAAAGTGACTCTTTTTGCATGGTTACCCCCCACTTTTTTTCTGACATCTGATGCAACCTGACGTGATGTGCCCTGTGTCCCTGCCAATCAGGTTTCCAGGGCCTGTGTTCTTTCCCAAGACTGTACATTTGTACCCACAATTGGCACATCTCTGGCTACAGGTAAGCCCCTTGTAAAAGGTACTATAGGTACCAAGGGCACTGTGACCAGGGAAGGCCTCTAAGGGCTGCTGCACCTATTGTGCTACCATTAGAGGCCCTGTACCTTAACACCCACACACTGACATTGAAGGTTGCGTGTTTTGGTGCAGAGAAAAGTGAAGAGTTGACACGGCACACATCCCTGTGTGCCGTGCCTGAAACCCACTGCCTGAGGCCTAGGTAAGTCACCCCTCTAGCAGGGTGCACTAGCCCTCAGGTGAGGGTACAGTGGCATGAGCCCTGTACCCCTACAGTGTCTAAGTCCATTCTTAGACATTGTAAGTGTAGTAAAGCCATAAAGAGTATATGGTCTGGGAGTTGGTCATTACAAACTCCACAGCTCCATAATGGCTTTACTAAAAACTGGGGCGTTTGGTATCAAACTTCTCAGCACATTAAACCCACACTGTTGCCACTGTGGGATTTAATGTAAAATGCACTCAGAAGGCATCTTAGAGATGCCCCCTGAAAAGCGACCAGCGGTGGTATGGTTTCTGAATGGCTGCCTGCTATTTGCCACCACCAGACAGGTTTCTGGACCCCTGAGTAGGGAGCCTCCGCTCTCTGGGTCCAGAACAAAGCCCATCCTGGGCAGAGGTGTTATGCCTCCAGCCTCAGGATGGGCTGGGTCAACGAAGGGGAAGCATGAAAGGCCTGCCGCCGTTGGACGCTGTCCCTGCCTTTTGCTGCCCCCAGCAACTGGCTCCCACCGGTTCTGCTCCCCACTTTGGGTGGGAGAATCGGCGGGAAAACCAAACTAGGAAGAGAGGTGTGCCCACCTCTGCCAACCCCACCCCTCAGTTGGGGGAGGCGAGGTGAAGCCCACATCTGACTCCTCCATCTTGAAGATGAGGGGACTCAGTCAATTAGGGAGAGGTTCATGCCACCTCCCACTGGAGGGTTTCATAATAGGGAGTGTACACACCCCAAGGAAGGGACCCATGGGCCCCGACCTGCACACCACATTAAACGGCCCTAAATTTAGTATTTAGGGGCAACCCTGAACCTTGCCTCCTCAGATTCGAGGAGGGAAGAAGGACCAAAGAGCCATGCTGACCCATGAAGAAGAGGACACCAACTGCTTTGGCCCCAGCCCTACTAGCCTGTCCCGTCTACGACCTGCCTACAGCGAGAACCCCAGTGAGTCCAGCAGCCAGCAACCCCCAGAGTCCGGAGGACCTACCTGCACTCAACTAACCGACTCCGTCTTCCGTGAGCACTGGATTTGCTCAAGCCAAGACTCACCCACAGAATCCGCATCCAGGCAGCTCCGCGATCCTGCACCACTCTGCAGCAGACACCCACGGCCCGAGTTTGAGTGGCCCAAAACCACGAGGAGGTCTCCCCAGCGATCCTGACCTGGGATTTGGTCATCCCCGATCTCCCTCAAGCTTCAAAACAATGCTTGCAGCCTCAACCTGAAGGGTCACCCCGACGGCGACCGGAGCTGGTAATGAAACCTGACACCAAAAGACACCCCTGCACCCAACGCCCCACGGCCTTGGGTGGCCCAACCGTAGCTGTCCAGGCATCCCCCAAGTACCCTTTAGCCGGTGGTCGCCTTCAGGAAGTCTCCCTGCCCGAGCCTGCAGCAACATTGCCGAACCGAAGGTCTCTATTGGAGATCACAGTGTCCCCGACGTCTTCGTGGCATCCTGCACCCGGCCGTCCCAGTGCCGCTGGTGGTGCAGCTCCTGTGCTGATTGTTGGCCCATGCAGTGCTGACCTTAACCCCAGGAGCTTTACTCCCACACCGGAGTGGCCTGCTCACAAACAGTCCCTAATCGAAGGCCCCCTTAGCCTCATTGGCTAACATTGGGCCCCTGCACTTTGCACCCGGCCACCCCAGTGCCGCTGGTGGTGCAACTTGAGTGCCTACCTAGACCTTGGGGAACCTTGGTCCTAACCCCCAAAACTCCCACTCGTAAGTCGAATACTTTCCTGTGAAACCGATAACATTGATCCCTAAGGGAGACAAAATGGATATGTGTTTTTGACCCTAAACATTTTTTAAGTGTTGAACTGATGTTTGTATGGAGAAAGAGTAAATAAACTGCAAAGCTTTAAAAGTCTTACTTACCTTGTATTGTGAGATCCCTCGGTGAGGTATCTAGGCATAGCACCCCAAGTAGTCGATGTAATCTGAAAGTAATCAAAAAGTATCCTAAAAGTAATTACTGTGTAATTTAAACTGCTTTTTGAAACCATACCAACATGTAACAATTGCAAATCCATTACCAATTGCATTTCTGCGTAAAGGTTTACAATTGAAAGTACATTTTACCTACCTGTACCAAGTCCTGCTTGGTTCTAGAAATAAAATATAAGTATACCTTTTTTATACTTATCCAATTGGTCTGGATTCTGTCTCTGAGTGTGTGTAATCAGTCCTTCGATGAGTGAATACAATAAATGCTTAACACACCCTCTGGATAAGCCTAACTGCTCGCCCACACTACCACAAAGAGCGCTAGTAGTACTTACCCAATTTAGCCTCTGCTATACTTCTGAGGACTCCCTGGACTCTGTGTACACTATACCTTACTTTGGTATAGTACATACAGAGCCAGCTTCCTAAATTGGTGGATCAGCGGTGGGATGTAAAGCCTTGCATTTATTGGACTAACTTAGTCAACCTCTGATCACATGACAAGAATCCAAAAATTGACTTTAGAACAACTCATTTTTTGAATTGACTATTTTTCAAATTACAAAAAAAAAAATCCTGTTATGGCCTTGTATTAAGTCCCTGTAGCACTTTGTAGAGGAAGTAAAAGTCACTGACGTTAGGGGGAGAGGGGGGGGACTTTGACATTTTATGTGTAGATCTTCTAAAAAGAACCCCACTTTAGGAAAATAATGAGCAACACAGGGAATATGGCTGAGGAGCTCAACCTCACCCCTTACTCTAACCTAGAGGTTAGAGAGTTAAGGCTTCTCTGTAAGGCTAAGCAAATAAAAACTGGGTCCAACCCTACCAGGAGTTCCAGGCAGGGTATGCGAGGGACCAACCGATGGAAGAATGTGGAGGCCTTCAGGAGAATGGGGTAAGTAGTGAGGATGATGAGGGTTTAGACCAACCGCCTCAACTACTTGGGGAGGAAGAGAACTTTTTGTCCTACCCTCCACACCCAAGAGGTAAAGGATCTGGCTCCTACAGAGGTAGGGCTAACTCCATACCAGAGAGTGAGGACAATTTTACTGAGGAAGATCTTTTAGCAAGGATGACCAAAAGACTAGACCTAGAGACTAGGCTGCTAGCTCTAGAGAAAGAGAGAGCAGATATGGGCCTAGGACCCATCAATGGTGGTAGCAATTTAAAAAGTCAAGAGAAGGAAGGATCCTATGATCCTAAAATCCCCAAAGTGATTGTCCCTAAATTTGAGGATGGTGATGATATCACCAAGTGGTTCACAGCCTGTGAGAGAGCTTGTGAGGCGGGAAAAGTGAGGAAGACTCACAGGGGGGCACTTCTTTGGAAACTGTTCTCTGGTAAGTGCAGAGACAGACTCCTGACCCTTACTGGGGCAGAAGCAGAGTCCTATGAACTCATGAAGAGCACCCTGATTGAGGGATTTGGACTCACTACTGAGGAGTACAGAAGTAAATTCTGGGGGGCTCAGAAATCCCAGAGTCAGTCCTGGGTGGAATTTGTAGACTACTCAGTAAAGACACTAGGTGGCTGGTTGAATGGAAGTAAAGTGCAGAATTATGAAGGACTTTATAATTTGTTTATGAAGGAACACATTTTAAGTAACTGCATCAATGAAAAGTTGCATCAGTACCTGGTGGACCTAGGTCCAATTTCTCCCCAACAATTGGGAAAGAAGGCGGACCACTGGGTCAAGACAAGGGTAACCAAGACAACCACTGGGGGTGACCAAAAGAAAGGGGTCACAAAGACTTCCCAGGGGAAAGAGGGAGAGAAACACAAAGATAATGTACGAGAGTCTTCTAAAGGACCCAAAAATCCTGGTCAAGGAAGTGGTCCCATGAACTCTTCCCAGCCCACTAGTGGGTACAGGGGGAAAAATTTGATCCTGCTAAGGCCTGGTGTTTCCACTGTAACAAGAAAGGACACCGAACTGGAGGTCCTACCTGTCCCAACAAATCAGCCTCTAGTCCCCCACCAGTTTCTACTGGTATGGCAAATCTCCAGAAGGGATCAATAGTGTGCCCAGAGCAAATCAGGGTCCACACTGAGGCTGTTTTAGTCTCTGAAGGGGAGGGAGGGTTAGCCACTTAGGCTGTCTGGCCCCCTAATTTACAGACATACCTGCAGTACCCCTCAATGAATGGGACTAAGATAGAAGACCTGAGGGATACAGGTGCCAGTGTCACTATGGTGAGAGATACACTGGTTTCCCCAGAGCACTACCTAACTGGAAAAACGTATCCAGTTACCAATGCTGACAATGTCATCACTAACCATGCCATGGCTATGGTAATGTTAGATTGAGGGTTTACTGGCCTGAAACAGGTAGTGGCCTCTCCAAAGCCCACAGCTGCCTGTCTGCTTGGAAATGATCTGGAAATCTCAGCATGGGCTGAGGTAGAAAGAAAGACACATGCAGCCATGCTGCAACTCCATGAGATAGTGTGTGTGAAAACAAGAGCACAATGCCTAGCACAGGGTGAACAAGCATTGGCATAGCCAATAGGTCTCGCCTTTGGGACCTTATAAGTGTTTAGTTATCCAGAACAATATCCTTGGTGCAACAACATCAAGTGTTGCATGGCTAAACACTTATAAGGTCCCAAAGGCAAGACCTATTGGCTATGCCAATGCTTGTTTAAAGGAGGCCTCGAAAAAGGTCTCTATCGGGCTCTGTTTTGTGCCCGGTCACAGGCGGTCCGTTTGTTTCCAGACTGCGGTGACAGCAGGCACATTGATGTGTGCGTGCTCACACTGCTCACTTCTCAATAGTGGAGAAGTTACGGCATGGCGTCATGCCAGGTGAGCGTTGTAGGGGAAGGGAAATCCTTTAAAGAGAGTCATTTTCTCTCAGGATTTCCCTTCTCTTTTTGAAACTCAGGAGCAGCAACATTGTCGTGGTGTCACCAGGGCTGTAAGTGGAAGCTTTTTCAATATTATATTCAAGCCATGGTTGCTACTTATTTATCTTATGCAACTAACAACCATTGACAAAGCCAATAGTCCTGACTTGTTGTAGGTATGATGTTACTTGTTGTATCATCCCCCTCCTCTTTCCAGGCTGTGTCTCTCACCCTCCCCTCCTCCTTCCCTCCTTCATTCTCTTTCTACTTCCCCTACTCCTACCCCCCCTCCCCTGAATCTCCCCTGAATCTCCCCTGAATCTCTCCCCTTTCCTGCTTTTTTCCCTTACACATATGTCCTTATTGTTTGTCTCGACCTTACATGTAACTATGTTGCCATGCTCTAATAACTGTGTAACCTTTATAACTATGTAACCTGCAACTATGGTCTTATACTCATGTAAAGCGCTCTGATACCTCCGGGTCTAGCCAGCGCTATATAAAACCTTTAAAATAAAAAAAATAAAAAAAATATCATATATCTAGAAGCAATGACAGAAACAGCAAATACAAGTCAGGCGGCACACTATGCTCAGCACAGATTTTTAGATTAAGTGTTTTTAAGCCACGCCCTTAATTACATTGGCTACGCCCCTTTGAGAGACCCTCCAGTTTTTTCATCCCACTTAAAGCCCTGGTGCGAACTTAATTGAGATTTGAACCAAGCTGTCTTATGTTTACTCGGCACGCATCAAGACAATGCTGGCTTCTGCTAGATGTCAGGAAGCAGACTATGATGTCACCACTCTGCGACAGTGTAATATGCTTCCCGCATCTGATTTTTATGGTGGAACCATTTTTAAAATAGAGCATATGCGATAGTGGCGGAAGGTGATTGGAAACATTGTGGGTCAAGAAACCGCAAATACCCCAATCAGAAAAATATGCCAAGAATTGGAACATGGGGCCCTGCAAAAATACGAAGTAATCTACTTAAAAAAAATAGTATTTTAACCCAGATCTCTGCAAGCCGAGCTCCTCCATCCACTCACACCCAGCACCTAAATAAACAAGCATTGGCATAGCCAATAGGTCTCGCTTTTGGGACCTTGTAAGTAAGTATAAGACTTCACGTTTACATTTACTTCGTATTTAGGATGCAGTAAATGTAAACGTCTTACACTTCATTTTTTTTTTTTTTTACTTACAAGGTCCCAAAGTCGAGACCTATTGCTATGCCAATGCTTGTTTCATGATCAGTTTCATGATCAGTTGCCACTTTTTAAGCAAAGAACAAGGTGTAAACCAAAATCAGGAAACAGTAATCTCTCCAAATGATTATAAAACACCTGCACGTGATACGAATACTTGTAAAGCCACTCATTTGATTAGTCTATGAAATATTGTGTGGCGCAGATGATCGGACACTGGCCTTGAGCTGGTCCTGGGTGAGACAATGGCGCTTGTAAGGCGCCTGCACGTGCAGCGGTTCGTGTGCTGGTTTGGAGCTGATCAGTGCTTGCCTTTGCTTCTCGAGGGAGCTTTTCTAGAGCACTTTGCTCATGCTAACGTTGGCTGCTTCCTCCGAGCTGTATTTCTCCCCACTTTCCGTCAGTGGCCCGTGCCATGGCTTGCTGCTGAAAAGTCTCGCGCTCGGAGTCTGCTCTATGCTGCACTTCACAGAATGTGCTGATGGTGCCAATTACAAGCCCACAGCCGCACGCTCCAGCCCCCACCATTCGGGCAGATTTATGCGGGCTCTTGCCAACGTTATTACAAGTCAGAGTTTATTGGGAAATTGTTACATTATGCGGAGTGTCTAACAAATTGCTTATACTGCTATAATTGGATTACAACAGCCGCTTGCTCCCACCGGTGAGATTAGGCAAGTAGGGCTCCTGCGGATCTCCGAGCGTTAGCAGTAATTTTATTTGCCTTGCCTCTCTCTTTCCTAACATGCCTTTCTCCCTGCCAGCTGTCTGTTGAAAAGGCACAGGCTTGTTCCTTGGCCCTAACAATGCAATTACAGCCCCGCAGATCGCACTGTTTGTGCATTAAGTACAGTGCCAAAACGAGGCGAATTGATCGTTTGACTTGACGAAGCCATGTGATCTCTTCCATGCGGGCGATGCGACATGCATGAGCGGGCACCACTGCAGCACATCCCGGACCCAGAACTTCACTTGCCCCTGTCCTTGGAGCAGTAAGAACACCCAGTCAGTCACACAGCCTCACGAGAGCGCCACGGCGTGTGCATTCATCGCACACGCCATTTATTCCCAATAAATTCTTATCACTGCAAACTATTCTAATAATCACGTCCTTAATTCGGTGTTTGAGTCTAACCGGCCTAAACAGTATTTATGCTAGTAGGCATTGGAATGCCATAATATGTATTCCACTGGCCGTGACTGGTTTACGCAGTCTTCTCAAACTATCTGCGTAGCCTGGCCTGAAGACGCTTTCCTGGACTAACCAAAATGAATATGCTTTTAAGGCACACGTACCAGCTTTTCAAAGTCTCACAGATAGTCGTTTCAGAGTGAGTTGCAGGAGCGACGGCCGTGGGCTGCCCATATGTGGTGAGCACTTTCGCGGCCCTTTCCTCACAGGAGTAACAAATGGGATGCCATGTCTGCCACCGCTGACCTCCCCGAAGAGGCCACATGTTTCATGCCAAGACACACCCTGTCCTTCCCGTAGAAGGATATACAAGGGGCACACGTCTGCTGCTAGGACTCACTGTCCTCAACGAAGAGGGAAACACATGAGATCACATGTAGGCTGCCATGACCTCTTGTCCTCACTGAACAGAGGTGTACACGTGATCACATCTACTTTCACTTGCACCTCGACATACTATTCGTATGCCAACCTACTACCGCATTTAAAGTGATACATTTAATACGGCACATTAAAACATAACAGCTGTGATGGGAATCATATCGGAATGCTCACTCTTGCCGCCCAAACCTTGCATCCACATTTTAAAAGGAGACTCTAAATGTATAAAGTTTTGTAACAGAACCATTATAAGACAAGCGCGCGCGCTTCGCGCTAAAAGTAAAAAAGGAGAGGAGGAGGCAGCAGGGGGAGGGGAGAGAGGAGGGGGGAGTGCGGCCGAGAGCAGGGACACGCAGCGTTTACCTTGCGGGAGCGAGCGCGATAATTGCTAACACATGGCGTCGCTCGCTCCCGCAAGGGAATCGCCAAACGAGCACGCATTGCCATTCAAAGCAATGCAATGCGTTCACGTTTTTGCCCTCAAAACAGAATCGATTACAAGAGGTCTCCTCCTAAGCAGCGCATGCGCGCTGCGTAGGCGAGACCTAAAAAGGAGAGTTGGATCCGAAATGATGGCCCAACCTCCCAAGAGAAAAGGTGGGAAGACTGGTGCAACAGCTTCCACACTGCAGAAAGATCAGGACCCCTAAACTCAGGGAGAGGACTTGTCAGCCACAGAGGGAACTGAGCCCATGGAGCTTGAACCTTACGAGGTAGAGCTCTTGGGACCAGGGGGACCCTCTAGGGAACAGTTGTGCCTTGGGCAGCAGGTCTTCCCCACTCCTGAAGGCCTGAGGCAGCAAGCTGCTGCACAGGAGCAGGGAGATGGCAGTGGCTCCCACAAGGTCTATTGGGAGGAAGGACTCCTGTGCACCGAGGCCAGAGACACCAACCTGGTGCCACTAGCAGAGTGGTAGTGCCTCAACTGTATAGGGAGTTTCTACACACTCTAGCCCATGACACCCCCCTAGCTGGGCATCTGGGCCAGACCAAAACTTGGGAAAGATTGATCACCCACTTCTATTGGTCCCAGATGTCCCAAAAAGTGAAGGAGTTTCTAAGCTCCTGTGTCACCTGTCAGGCCAGTGGCAACACAGGATGACACCCAAAGGGCCCCTCAATCCCACTGCCAGTGGTTGGGGTCTCCTTTGAGAGGGTAGGGGTGGATATAGTGGGTCCACTTGAGCCTCCCACCGCCTCAGGAAACAAATTCATACTGATGGTAGTGGATAATGCCACCAGGTATCCTGAAACCATTCCCCTTAGGACTACTACAGCCCCTGTGGTAGCCAAGGCCCTCATTGGTGTCTTCACCAGGGTAGGGTTTTCTAAAGAGGTAGTATCAGACTGAGGTTCCAACCTCATGTCTGCATACTTAAAGCACATGTGGGATGAGTGTGGAGTGATATATAAATTCACAACTCCTTACCACCCACAAACAAATGGCCTTGTTGAGAGATTCAACAAGACACTTAAAAGCATGATAATGGGACCCCCTGAAAAACTCAAAAGGAGATGGGATGTTCTGTTGCCCTACCTGCTTTTTGCCTACAGGGAGGTGCCTCCGGAAGGGGTAGGGTTTTCACCCTTTGAACTTCTGTTTGGCCACCCTGTAAGGGGACCACTCTCTCTTGAGAGGGAAGGATAGGAGAGACCCCATCATGTACCAAAGCAAGATGTGGTGGACTATGTACTAGGCCTTCGTTCCAGGATGGCAGAGTACATGCAGAAAGCATCCAAACACCTCGAGGCCAGCCAGGAGCTCCAGAAGCTCTGGTATGACCAAATACCTGTACTGGTAGAATTCCAACCAGTGCAACAGGTGTGGGTTTTAGAGCCAGTGGCCCGAAGGGCTCTCCAGGACAAATGGAGTGGTCCTTACCCTATCCTAGAAAAGAAGAGTGAGGTCACCTACTTGGTAGACCTGGGCACTAGCAGGTCCCCCAAAGGGTGATACATGTGAACCGCCTCAAACTCTATTGTGACAGGGCTGATGTAACCATGCTGATGGTTACTGATGAGATCAGGAGACAGAGGGTGAACCTCTCCCTGACCTCCTCCCTTACAGCCCCCAAGATGGGTCAGTAGATGGAGTTGTCTACTCAGACACCCTCTCTGCCAACAGCAAGCTAATGGCAGACAGGTTCAGCAACAGTATGCACAGCTCTTTTCCTTGACCCCTGGTCAGACTCCCTGGTGCACCCATGATGTGGACACTGGAGGAAGCTTGCCTGTCAAAACCAAAATCTATCGCCAGTCTGACCAAGTCAAGGAAAGCATCAAGGCTGAAGTCAGCAAGATGCTAGAGTTGGGGGGTTATTGAGCCTTCTGAGAGTTCCTGGGCCAGCCCAGTGGTTCTAGTCCCTAAACCTCATCCACGGGGTGGAAAGAGAGAAATGAGGTTTTGTGTGGACTACAGAGGCCTCAATGCTGTCGCCAAGACAGATGCACACCCCATCCCCAGGGCTGATGAACTGATAGATACGTTAGGGGCTACCAATTACTTAAGTACCTTTGACTTAACTGCAGGGTACTGGCAGATTGGCATGGCCCCTGAAGCAAAAGAAAAGACAGCATTCTCGAACACCTGATGGGCACTTCTAATTCACTGTGATGCCCTTTGGTCTAAAGAATTTCCCTGCCACCTTCAAAGAGCTGGTGAATCAAGTCCTTGATGGGTTGGAAGACTGTAGTGCAGCTTATCTTGATGATATTGCTGTGTTTAGCTCTTCCTGGCAGGATCACCTGATCCACCTGGGGAAGGTTTTACAGGTCCTGCAAGCTGCAGGCCTAACAATAAAGGCACCCAAGTGCCAGATCGGGCAGGGAATTGTTGTGTACTTGGGTCACCTTGTAGGTAGAGGCCAAGTCCAACCCCTTCAATCCAAAATCCAGACCATTATGGATTGGGAAGCTCCAACAACCCAGACCCAAGTCAGAGCATTCCTTGGCTTGACTGGGTACTATAGGAGGTTTGTGAAGGGATATGGGTCCATTGCGACTCCCCTCACAGACCTCACCTCCAACAAGATGCACAACAAAGTGAACTGGACAGTTGGCTGCTAAAAGGCTTTTGACACCCTAAAAGAGGCAATGTGCTCATCACCTATTCTCAAGGCTCCAGATTACTCCAATCAGTTCATTGTGCAGACTGATGCCTCTGAGCTAGGGATAGGAGCAGTTCTATCCCAAACAAATGATGATGGACAAGATCAACCTGTTGCTTTCATTAGCAGAAGGCTACTCCCCAGGTAACAGCATTGAAGTGCCATTGAGAGGGAGGCCTTTGCTGTGGTTTGGTCCCTGAAGAAGCTGAGACCATACCTGTTTGGTACTCACTTCCTAGTTCAAACTGACCACAGACCTCTCAGATGGCTGATGCAGATGAAAGGAGAAAACCCAAAACTTTTGAGGTGGTCCATATCCCTACAGGGAATGGACTTTACAGTGGAACATATACCTGGGATTGCTCATGCCAATACAGATGACCTTTCCAGATTTTTCCACTTAGACAACGAAGACTCTCTTGGGAAAGGTTAGATTCATCCTCTCGTTTGGGGGGAGGGGTTGTGTAGGAAAGCACCCCTTTTTGTATGGTTACCCCCCACTTTTTGCCTGACATCTGATGCAACCGGACTTGATGTGCCCTGGGTCCCTGCCAATCATTTTTCCAGGGCCGGTGTTCTTTCCCAAGACTGTACATTTGAACCCACAATTGGCACATCTCTGGCCCTAAGCCCCTTGTAAAAGGTACCACGGGTACCAAGGGCACTGTGACAAGGAAAGACCTCTAAGGGCTGCAGCACAGCACCTATTGTGCCACCCTTAGCCACCTTGTGCCACCTGTACCTTAACACCCACCCACTGCCATTGCAGGCTGCATGCTGTGGTGCAGAGAAAAGTGAAGAGTCAACATGGCACACATCCCTGTGTGCCATGCCTGCAACCCTTGCCTGAGGCCTAGGTAAGTCAACTCTCTAGCAGGGTGCAAGGGCCCTCAGGTGAGGGTACAGTGACATGAGCCCTGTACCCCTAAAGTTTCCAAGTCCATTCTTAGACATTGTAAGTGTAGTAAAGCCATAAGGAGTATATGGTCTTGGAGTTGGTCATTACGAACTCCAAAGCTCCATAATGGCTTTACAAAAAACGGGGAAATTTGGTAGCAAACTTCTCAGCACATTAAACCCACACTGATGCCAGTGTGGGGTTTAATGTAAAATGCACTCAGAGGGCTTATTAGAGATGCCCCCTGAAAAACGACCTGCCCTGGTGTGGTTCCTGAACGGCTGCCCACCATTTGCCACCACCAGACAGGTTTCTGGACCCCTGGGTAGGGAGCCTCCACTCTCTGGGTCTAGAAACAAAGCCCATTCTGGGCAGAGGTGCCATGCCCCCTCCCCCAGGATAGGCTGGGTCCACGAAGGGGAAACTTCAAAGGCCCGACACCTTTGGAAGCTGTCCCTGCCTTTTGCTGCCCCCAGCAACTGGCTCTCACCAGTTCTGCCCCGCCCCACACTTTGGGCGAGAGAATCAGCAGGAAAACCAAGCTAGGAAGGGAGGTGTGCCCACCTTTGCCAACCCCACCCCTCCGGTGGGGGAGTCGAGGTGAAGCCCACATCTCAGGCTTCTCCATCTTGAAGAGGAGGGGACTCAGCTAATTAGGGAGAGGCTCATGCCCCCTCACACTGGAGGGTGGCATAATAGGGGGTGTACCCACACCAAGGAAGGGACCCATTGACCCGACCTGCACACCTCTTTAAACGCCCCTAAATTTAGTATTTTGGGGAAAACCCTGAACCCTGCCCCCTCAGATTCGAGGAAGAAAGACAGAAGAGCCGTGCTGACCCAGGAAGAAGAGGACACCAAATGCTTTGGCCCCAGCCCTACCGGCCTGTCCCGTCTACGACCTGCCTACAGCGAGAACCCCGGCGAGACCAGCAGCCAGCAATTCCCAGACCCCGGAGAACCTGCCTGCACTCAACTAAACGACTGTCTCCATTGAGCACCGAATTTGCTCAAGCCAAGACACACCCACAGAATCCGGATCCAGGCGGCTCCACGATCCTGCACCACTCTGCACCCGACGCCCACGGCCCGAGTTCTAGTGGCCCAACACCACGAGGCAGTCTCCCCAGTGATCCTGACCTGGGTTCTGGTGATCCCCGACCTCCTTCAAGCTTCAAGACGACGCCTGCAGCCTCAAGCTGAACGGTCCCCCCGAATGCGACGGGAGCTGGTAAAGAAATCCAACGCCAAAAGACACCCCTACACTCGACGCCTCATGGCCTTGGGTGGCCCAACCGACGGTGTCCAGGCATCTCCCAAGAACCCAACTTATCTCTTCAGCCAGTGTCGCCTTCAGGAAGCCTCCCTGCCCCAGCCTGCAGCAACTTTGCCGAACCGAAGGTCTCCATTGGAAATCACAGGGTCCCCGACGTCTTCTAGGCACCCTGCACCCGGCCGCCCCAGTGCAGCTGGTGGTGCAGCTCCTGTGCTGATTGTTGGCCATGCAGGGCTGACCTTAACCCCAGGAGCTTTCTCCCACACACGAGTGGCCTGCTTGCAAGCAACCCCTAATCGAAGGCCCACTTAGCCCCATTGGCTAGCATTGGGCCCCTGCAATTTGCACCCGGCCACCCCAGTGCCCATGGTGGTGCAACTTGAGTGCCTACCTAGACCTTGGGAAACCTTGTCCTAACCTCCAAAACTCCCACTCGTAAGTCGAATACTTACCTGTGAAACCGATAACTATTTTTTCTCCCATAGGGATCAATGTTATGTGTTTTTGACCCTAAAAATATTCTGTTAAACTGATGTTTGTATGGAGAAAGAGTAACTAAACTGCAAAGCTTTAAAAGTCTTACTTACCTTGTATTGTGAGATCCCTCAGTGTGGTATATGGGCACACCACCCCAAGTAGTTGATGTAATCTGAAAGTAATCAAAAGTATCCTAAAAGTAATTACTGTGTAATTTCAACTGCTTTTGAAACCATACCAACCTGTAACAATTGCAAATCCATTCCCAATTGCATTTCTGTATAAAGTTTTACAATTGAAAGTACATTTTACTTACCTGTACCAAGTCCTGCTTGGTTCTAGAAATAAAATATAAGTATACCTTTTTTATACTTATCCAATTGGTCTGGATTCTGTCTCTGAGTGTGTGTAATCAGTCCTTGAGTGAGTGAATACAATAAATGCTTAACACACCCTCTGGATAAGCCTAACTGCTTGTCCACACTACCACAAAGAGAGCTGTTAGTACTTACCTAATATAGCTCCTGCTATACCTCTGGAGACTCCATGGACACTGTGCACACTATACCTTACTTTGGTATGGTATATACAGAGCCAGCTTCCTACATTGGGTCCCACAAGGCTTGTGGGAGCCACATCCATTGCCATGAAAGGCATGGGAAGCCTGTTGGCCTTGGTGGCTAGGCGGGAATGGGTGCGGCTGGTAGCCCCTACCATAGACACGGAAGGGGCATCCAGGCAGTGGCCCTGCCGTCCTTAAAGTGCTGGATCTGCCTTATCGCCGAAGAGGCGGTTACCATCGAAGGGCATGTCCATAAAGGATGCCTGGACATCCCCCGAAAAGCCAGTAGATCTCAGCCAGGCATGGCCTGAGTGCCACTGACAACACAATTGCTCTGCCTAGCGAGTCAGTTGTATCCAGTCCACAGTGTATGGTGAACTTAGCTGCGTCTCTGCCATCAGTAATAGCCTGGGTCTGGATGGCTCGGGCCTCCTCTGAGACCACGTGCAGCACGCGGGGAACCAAATTCCAAACTGTGATTTCTAAACTTATACCTTTTATTCATAATTTACGCAATACCTTCAAATGATTATAACTCGCGCACCTCCATACACAGTGTATTCAACTCGGTAGCCACACTACATTAACTACAACTTGCGCTTTCTCCATGCACTGCTTATACCCTTTTATATTATATACGTTATACCATCAAAAATAATATTATTTACAATAATGGTTATGACATCGCAAATCGTATCTTTTGTAAGAATGCAGTGCATGTTACAATGGCAATGTAGTGTGGCTACCGAGTTGAGTACACGGTGTATGGAGATGTGCAAGTTAGAATAATTTGAAGGCGTTGCGCAAATTATAAATTAAAAGTATGAGTTTAAGTTTAGAAATTTAAATTTTTGTGTACTTTAACTTTTTTTTGTAGCTAAAGAATAAATAAAGTTATATAAATCTAAAGGTGGTGCGTAAATTATAAATTTAATGTATACTATAATTGAAGAATTTCTAATGTTTGTGTATTTTAAGTTTGGGTTGTACAGATAGAATAAATACAATTTTCTTAAATATAACAAAGGTTTAACCATTGGTTGTTTCATTGAATTTCAATGGTTTTAGATTCATAATATGTTTTTTTTAATTGCAGCGTTTACTGTTCTTGAGTTGAGTGTTAAGTGGAGTGTGGTACAGCACAATGGAGGAGAGCGTCGTAAAGTGTACTGTCATAGAGTATAGTGGTGTAGACTGAAGTAGAGTGGAATGTGGTAAAGTGGAGTGGCGTATATTGGAATAGCATAGAGTGGAGTGGTGTAGAGTGGCGTAGAGTGGAGGGTTCTACAGTGTAGTACAGTACAGCGGCATAGAGTGGAAAAGTGTAGAATGGAGAGGTGTATAGAATAGCGTACAGTAGAGTGGCAAAGAGTTGAATTGAGTGTAATAGCGTACAGTGAAGTAGCTGGACAGTGTGGTGGCGAAGAGTGGAGCGGCATACAGAAGAGTGAAGTACAGTCTAGTGGCATACAATACAATAGTGTAGAGTGGACTGGCATTGAGTGAAATTTCTGACAGTGGAATGTCGTATAGTTGAGAGGCAGAGTGGAATAGCGTATAGTGTAGTGGCAAGAGTTGAGTTGCGTAGAGGGGACTAGCGTACAGTGCAGTGGCATAGACTGGAGTGGGGTAGAGTGCAGTGGGGTAGCGTGCAGTGGCATATAGTGGAGTGGTGTACAATGGAATATCGTATATTAGAGTGGGTACAGTGGAGTGGTATTGAATGGAATAGTGTGGAGTGGCGTATAGTGGAGTGGCACAGAGTGGAATGGCGTACACTGGAGTGTTATAGAATTGACTGCCGTATTGTAAAATATAGGGTACTACAGTGTATTTTACTTTTTTTTTTTAAAGTATATTTTTTTTTTGGGTACTGCGATAATCCTGAGGCAGTACTGCGGTACTCCGTACATTTAAAAAAAAATATATACAAACTTACAAACATTTCACCCTACCGATTATCACTTAAATAAAGTAGTAATAGGTAGGGGGAAAATATCAAACCGAATACTTACCTATATCTAAGGGTGAAATGCAGAACACAGGCAGAGGGTACCTAAAAACATGGCTGGCTTCAACGTTTGTAAATGTAGTCATTAGCCAACAACATAATGACTTGTCATCGCTATGTACCGCAGTAGTTCCTGGAAATACTGCAAAAGTTCAAGAAAATACTATGACCACAGCTATCACTATGTTAAAATGCCTTATAACTTAAAAAATACTTACCCTACTTACCTGTAGTACCCAAAGGGATCATCTGCACACCATAATGTCTATTCCAAGGCAAATTTCATGTAAATCTTTTCAGCCGTTTTAATGCTACGTGAGATACAAAAGTCCATGGAAAACGTATAGGTGGAAAAATCAGTTTTGGGACCCTCCTTTTATGTTTGCACCCCCTGGACCATTGACCAGTCACCACAAAACTTTGTATCATCCGCCAATGTAGAATGAAAGTTTCATGGAGATTCGTCAAACGGGTGCAAAGTTATTGATGGTGAAAAATCTGAGGAATTCCTATCTCTGGTAACCCTAAGTATAGCGACAGAGTGGCTACCACCAGTGGCGTAGCGGGGGAGGAGGGGATTGGGGGGCAGAGGGGCGGTTGCCCCAGGTGCAAAATTCTTAGAGGCGCAAAATTTTAAAACAAAAGTGGAAGGATACTTGCCTGCCCCGGGCGCTGGCAACCCGCGCTACGCCGCGGGCTACCTATATATATGCCAGTATTTGCTCCCGACCTTCCATCTCTATTTCCCCAGAAGCTGGGATTCAAGAAGACAAGCGGCACAGCTCCGGTAAAAGAGAGAGAGAAGAAGAGAGAGAGAGAAGAAGAGAGAGAGAAGGAGAGAGAGAGAAGAAGAAAGAGAGAGAAGAAGAGAGAGAGAGCGAGAGAGAAGAAGAAAGAGAGAGAGAGAGAGAAGAAGAAAGAGAGAGAGAGAGAGAGAGAGAGAGAGAGAGAGAGTGTGTGTGTGTGTGTGTGTGTGTGTGTATGTGTATATATATATATATATATATATATATAAGTTTGAAGGACAATTTCTGCACATTAGAGAAATTGATGCGTCAAGAGCAAGCTAAATGGTGGGAAGGAAAATCTCTCCAGAAATATCTGGATGTGGGAAGGATCCCCAGGGGGCTACGCATTATGCTAGCCCCCAGCTATGAGACACCAAATCCCAAAATGTTAGCAGAATGGGCTGAATGCAACCTTGAGTCCTCCCGATATTGGTAAAGTATGCGGAGACGGACCGGGTAGATTTACAGGCCAAAATCGACGCATTAAATGATCGTATTAATGAGCATGGCGAATCACAGCAGAAAAAGAAATTATATGATGAAATGATTACAAGACTACACAAAGAGGAAGAAAAAATAAAACAGAGAAAAACCTATAAATTTAAACGGGATAAAGATGACTATACAAATGGTCAAATTTTTACTTTTGCCCGCAAATATGATTCTTTCAGGGATGTCACCACTAGTAAAACACAGTTCACGTCAGGAAGAAATGAGGAACAAGGAGAAGCCACATCAGCTTCTGACCTTAGTTCCGCAATAGAAAGTGAATCTGAAACAGAAGGTACTAAAAATAGATTGGATCAGGCAAGTGTAAAACCATCACTGGGGGAAGAGTTGGATTACCTTAGGAGAAGTAGAAAAGAGACATTACGGCCGAGAAATATCAAACCGGCAAAAAACGACGAACCGAGAGCAGGCGGAAATGAAGGCAGGCAGCCAGAAAGCGGGGGCAAGAGTGGAAACCCAAAGTCAATGAGAGGACGGGGACAATGGAGACGCAAATAAGTATGCCATTGTGCCCCCAACAAACCGCCAAGAACAACAATACCATCATAAATCTGGCTAATGTAGATTTGGATGTAGCAGAACAACAATTGCTCTCCTTGGGATTATCATATTGCCCGGAAACCAATTTTGACTATACAAACACACGAGCTGATATATACAAATTTATACGGAAATTAAAGCTAAAAAAATTTCATCAGCTCAAGGCTAATTCAGATGATCAAATCCAACGTACCTCCACTACAACTATGTCATGGGACAATCAGCCCATATCAAATCTAACAGTTGCAGATCTGGATCTATTGAAAGATCTCCACAGTTTGGAACAAGACCAAGGAGCAGCAGGAGGGGCAATAACAAACCAGCAGCAAATCATGGTCGAGCAAAATTCTGTCACCCATATATGAAACATGTACAAAACCAGAGACAAGGTTTAAGGTGAAATCCAAATTTGTTCCAATAATGCCCAGGGATTCACTGGGCCTGTTCAATGAGCAAGTGGTGGCGCAGGTGAAGAAACTATATACGGACACTAATAAGATGAATAAGAAAATAACAATCCAAGAAAGGAAATATTATCAGCTGATAGCAAAATTGAAAAAAGAAAAGGATGTAGTGGTCAGAAATGCAGATAAAGGGGGCAATATCGTATTGTGGCCCCTAAGGGACTATATGGAAGAAGCAGCCTCCCACTTGAACAACTCTGACTGCTACAGGAAAACTTCTTTGCAACAATTTAAAAATACACAAGTACAATTTTTTGCAAAATTATTAGCATGGAAAAGTTTAGGCCTCTTGAATATGGATGAGTACAAGTATTTGAAAAAGAATTTCCTACCATACCAGTAATATATTTTGTGCCTAAAATCCACAAAAACCTAAACAAACCGCCCGGCAGACCCATCATTGCTGCATGTGATGGGCCACTGGAAAATATGTCTGTCTATATTGATTCTTTTTTGCAGGAGCATGTTAGGAGTCTAAAATCATATGTGCAAGACACAAGTGACTTCTTAAGGAAAATTGAAACCCTCCATTGGCAATCTGGCTATCAATTGATAGCATTAGATGTTTCATCTCTGTATACATGCATCAGGAACCAAGATGGCATTAAGGCGGTGGAATATTTTCTAGCTAACAGATCAATGAAATTGCTGAGCATAATAGAATGTTGATTGATTTGCTGCTGTTTTGTTTAGAGAATAATTTATTCCTATATAAAAAATCAAATGTATCAACAGGTACAGGGTGTGGCCATGGGGGCCAGCTTCTCTCCCAGCTACGCTTGTCTTTTCATGGGCTGGTGGGAGGAGCTGGTCCTCATGAAACAATATGAACACACATATAAGGATAAGATTATATCTTGGCTAAGATATATCGACGATTTGTTCATTGTGTGGAACGGCACAGAGCAAGATGCCAAGGAATTTATTACACAGATTAACAGCAATCACATAAACTTGCATTTTACTTCAACTATTAGCAGTAATAATATAACTTTCTTGTATATTCAGATACATATTGTTAATAACAATTTGACAACCTCCCTTTTTCGTAAACAAACTGCAGGCAATGCTATATTGCATGCATCTAGTTCTCACCCCACTCACCATATACATAGCATCCCCTATGGGGAAATGCTTAGGATCAGACGTATCTGCAGTGAAGATGCAGATGCGATAGATAAACAAACACAATGTAAGGTTAGACTCTTGGAGAGGGGCTATAGCTCAAAAACAATAGATGCAGCAATTTTAAAATCTAGAAAACGAGCCAGGCAGGATTTACTCCAATACAAATCGAAATCTCAGGAGACAAAAGATAAAGATACAAATCAGCCAACTAGACTCATATTATCATACTCTAGACAAGAGGGACAGATTAGGTAAATCATTAGGCGTAATTGGCCTATTATATTGGGAGATCCAATTATAGGGTGTCTCCTCCCTAAAAAGCCGGTTATTACATACAAAAAACCGGCATCATTAGGCAATGCACTGGTTAGGAATAGTCCTGAAGATTCTGCAGTAGGGTCATGGCTGGTAGCAAGAAAAGGATTCTATAAATGCTCCAGCTGCAAAGCTTGCCAGTTTGGTATAAATAAAACCACATACCAAACGGCATTTAATGATCAAGTACATAAAATCACCCAACATTTATCTTGCAAAACGGAATATGCTGTTTATGCCCTAGTATGTAGTTGCAATTTATACTATATAGGCAGTACAAAACTAGCCGTACATAAAAGAATCTTGCAACATACTAGAGCCATTACTAACAATGATTCAAGCTACCCTGTTGCCAGGCATTTTAAGGAAATACATAATAGTAGTCTTAAACATTTTAACTATTTTGTTTTAGATACAATATCGCCACAAAAAGAGGTGGCAACAGGGAAGCCATGCTTAGACGCCTTGAGACTAGATATATATTGGAATTCGACACTGAAACATCCGGGAGGCCTCAATACAAGTGAAGATATGTACACATATTTATAGGCATCACTCTGTATACAAATCTAGTACAGTAATCTTATGAATAAATTATGAAAAACCTTCTTAACATTCTTATTCTATTTAGGTATTCTCCCTTTTTTATAGCTTTTTATAACTTTTTTACCATGTCAGTTATCATTGGATTTTTACACAGTTTTATCCAGTTTTATACAGTTGTAATGTATTTATAATATATATTTATTTCATATTTATATATTTATATCTTCATTCATGGGAAATAACTGTACACGATGGATTAATATTGTGTTTTTTGAACTTGTGTTATTCCTCTATGCTTAGCAGTTTAGAAATGGACTTATCCTTCAGTAGCCATTTACGGCAGAAATTTTCAACCTAGAGCACGTTTCAATATGTATTATATGTATATGATTTGGCATTTTGGGAAGACATCTTTTGGGACAGGCAGATAATTGGATGTATATATGCATTGTAACAATATGGGTGTCAAAATGCAGAAATGGCTCAATATTGAAATATATATGATAGGTCAATATGGATTATCCATTGCTATTACTGCTATTTCAAATAACTACAAAAAATTTGAAGATTGCTGCTATTTTAATCATTATATAATACACACTAATGTACACTGCACTTTATAGATTTGCACTTTTTAGGATTCTTATACACAGTTCACTTTACATTTCTTAATAGTTGTATATTTTAAACAGGTATAACCAAAATTAGCCTATGTATAAACTATTTTTGTTTTACAAGGATTATTATGATATTTAATCTTGGCAAATAATGATTCAATCATGCAGGTTGGATGGTTCAAGTATTTATACTGTATATTACTGTGGCACGGCAACAATATATGTGATGCTTAATTGAGTAGTATTTTTTCCGTGTCTATCATTACAACTATTGGCCACTGTCACTTTAAATAGGAAGTTCCTACCTTCTAATGTTGTCATGTGATCAAGGCTGGTAACGGCCGAAACGCGTCATGGCGGTATGGAGAAGCACTAAATAAAGACTTCATTGCACTCTATTGGGTCCACTCTCGTTTCTTTCGTGGAGGAGCAGTAGACGAGTATCTTTGGATATATATATATATAGATATATATATATATATATTTCTGTTGTCCCAAACAAAGACGCACTAGACAGGCAGGATCCACATCGCCCAAGGTTAGAACAATTGCAACATTGCCGACGCCTGATACGTTTCGGACTCCATAGTCCTTGATCACAGGCTCACACGGCATTGAAACAAACTGCATCTGATCACTTTTCTGTTGCAAATCCTTTTATTACCCTCAGGTGGGTCACTCCCATGAGCATTTCCTATTGCTTTATGGATAATGTGGTCCAACTGCATACATTCTGCCCCTTCAGAGGGTGTAACAATGCCCTGATTATTTAATAATGTCTTTGCCCTTCAGTGGGCCACCATGCCACAATTGTAAATTCAAAACAAACCCTGAGCCTGCCATTCCGTTACTTGACTCCAATTATTTTCCAAGCCACATGCACACCTGTGTTCGGTCTTTAAAGTGGATGACAGGGATGGCTAGGGCAATGTCACTGTACAGGCTGCAGCATTGTAACAATGAGTATGGAACACTCAGCCTTCAAGGGCACCTTGACCTCCAATGTCCCAACATGCCCTGCAGGTCGTAGTTTATGCAGAGCGCTGCCTTTTTAAGGCTTTTTCTCACAGAATTTTCACCAAAACCCTTTCAAAAGTGCTTCACTCCATGTCCTTTAGGGCGAGAGTATTTTTTAATATTTTCCTAACAGGAAAGAGTTTTCTTTTACTGCAAAATGGCATCTCTTTTTGCGAAGTACCCAGAATGTGGGAGGAAAAGGACAAAAACAGACCCTCACAGGATCTGTATCCTTTGCTAGATTACATGATCCCAAGAGATGTCGCCACTGCAGGAAAAAGCAATTTCAAGGCCAGATGAACCACTCTTAATTCTAGAAGGTTTATATGGTAGATCTTGCGCCTTCAGATGACCCATGTGAGCTTCCCCTCCTTGGAGGGAGGCATGTGTTACTAGGCGATCTTGATGGAGTGAGACCACTTTCAGCAAGTCTTTCAGCTGTTTCCACAATGGAAGTGATTGGATTGCTGACTGGGACAGATTCAATCTCCTCTACCACTAGCCTGAGAACTGGCTCCGCTGGTCATCTAGGCATTGTTGTAGTGGCCTCTTGTGAAGCCTGGCATGAGGAACCAGAAAATGCATGATACCACTACTCCTAGGAGAGATGATATCTGTTGTGCTGTTGGCTGAGGCGTTTGCAACAGATTGAGACATTTATAGATGATAGTCTCTCCTCCAAAGTATCACCTTTACTGACTGGGTATCCAGAATCGCACCAAGGTAGTATATCTTCTGCACTGGGTATGTCGTTGATTTTTAGAGGTTGACCGGAAGCCCCAAACTGGAACGGCTGCTTAGGCATGTTTGAAAGTGTATTAAAGTTTCCTCTGATGATGTGCCTTTTATTAGCTAGTCATCTAGGTAAAGGAAGGTAAGGAAAGCCAATTTGTTTTCTACTCGAAATGTGCTGCGATGATAACCATATATCTGGCAAATGTTCGAGGAGTTGATTTTAGTCTGACTGGTAGGACTTTGTATTAGAAATGCCACATACCTACAATGGTGTAGAGGGATTTTTAATGCTTATTTACTCTTGGAATACAAAAGTAGGAATTTTGAAGGGCTATTGCACATATCCAGTCTCCTTGATGTAAATGACGATAGATCTGTGTAACACAAGGATTCTGAATATCTTTCTTTCGAGAATAGGGCTGAACTATTTGTTTGGTGATTTTTTTTCGAACCAGAAATTGTCAGGAATAAATCCCAGTTCCTTTTTGAAGACAAAGAACCTCCTCCACCACATCTTTCTGTTGTAGGGTGTTGACTTCCTTCTGCAAGAGATCTTGTTGATAGCCCACAATTTTGCTTGGAGTTATAGCAGGAGAAGGGTACTTGAATCGAAGATAATATCCATTCTGAACATTGTTCAAGCCCCACTGTTCTGTTCTTAGAAGCTACACTGGCAGATGACTGACTGACTATGCTTCCCCCACCGGAGTGACTGACCGAGAAGGGCGGAAAAAGAAAGTCATTGACTGCCAGGAGGTTTTCCTGCGGCATGAAGTGGTTGCTTGTCTCCTCTACATCGGACTTAAGAGGATGCTAAGGCTGCCTCTGATGTTGCTGCTCGTGTAACCATTGAGGAGATTGAGGAAAATATCGCCTGTCATATGGCCTGTACCTATTTCTGTATTCTTTTTTCTTCTCTAGGCCCAAAGCTTCCATCTAAGACTTCAAGTGAGGCATTTCGTCGTCTGCATATGTGCCAAAGGGAGAATTTCCTGAAAACAATAAGTTGGGGATTTCCTTTGCCACTAGTTTAGTTCCTATCAGTCTAGGACAGGAGCTTTGTCTCATGCAGATATGGTGACAGTATCCATGACCCCCCACCCCAAGTCAGATGCTTCTGCTGCTGCACTAATGACCTGGTTGGAAACAAGCATGCCCTCATTAAGGACCTCTTGGAAGTCTTCTCTGTCTTCCTTCAGAAGCTTGTCACCAAATATTTGAAGAGAGTCCCATAGTGATCGGTCATACCTCCCCAAAAGTGCAGTGGTGACTTTCATGGTGGATGCTGATGTTCTCCACATCACAACAGAGTCCATTATCTTGCTCTCTTTTTCTGGGGGAACGATCGAAGAAGGAATTACTGCAAGGGACTTCCTTGTTGCGACCACAATAACTGAGTCAGGAAGACGATTTGCTGTTGGGCAAGGAGGGTCCTGAACCGGTGGTCTATACTTTTTCAAAAGTCTTGACGGTGCAGACATAATTAATGCAGGTGTGAGAAACAGCTGCACAGCAGGTTTTTGGAGGGGAATTTTTTTATTAGCATTTTAAATCAGAATAAAACATAGTACAAAGAAAAATGCCAGTGGGCAATGCATATAGGAAAAATAAGAAGTACATCATTCGGAGGCATCATTGATAGCATGTCCAACAAGGTAAAGTTAGCCGAGTAGAGAGAACAGGATGGTCCCCAAGAATAAGGAACATGCATAACAGCAGAGTCACAGAACTACATTACAATCTGAAGAAACCCAAGCACTTCATCAACAATTATTAGACCAATAGCAATAGAGGCAAACAGGGCAAGGATACAGCAAAACCCAAGAGCATTTAAAGGGGATCCAGGTTCGGGCTCAGTGCCCATGACTCAGAGGCAGGCTAATGGGCGTCCAGAAGGGGCTAGTCTACAACGATATGGCCACTACAGTCCACATGGGGACATGCCAACAGTATAACATCCCACGCGGGTAGCATCGGCACCCTCCTTACCCCCCTAGCCTCCTCCCTGTAAATTGCTTCTCTTTCGCAGTCAGCCCATTTCACTAATTCCAACCACTACCTGTACACATCTGGACCCCAAATGGACTTCCATCTCATAGTTAATTGTCTGCGGGCAAGGATCAAAGCCAAGTCCAGAAACCGGTCAGTAGTTTTCCTAGCCGCAGTTAGTTCATGTAGGCCCAGAAGGCATAATTGGGGACTGAGTGTGAAGTCTCTGTCCGTGGCCCCATGAATACACCTGGAGGACCGCTGTCTAGTAAGGTAGCAAAAGCTCTAGGACCAGACCATGTGGAGGAAGCCAGCATCCTCCACAGTACATTGAGGCACTCCGAGGTTGCGGCAGGGAACATGGTATGTATGTGCCGGGGAGTCACTCTAGGGCCAGATTCCAGGACCTTCCTCCTCCAGGACGAGTTGTTTATCGACACCCCCAAGTCCTCCTCCAATCGCGACCGGAGGACTGTGAGAGCTGTTCACGCCCCCTCCAGTAAGGCTCTATATAGTAATGTGACCGCTTTCGTCCACCTCATGATTTTCCGGAACTCCACCATGCGCGTATTTTGCGAGTCAGGACGCCATGAAGTAAAAGATGACTCACTGGGAGGTCATAGGACTCCCAGACTTCCAAGAAAGGACACAATTCACCTCCTGTGAAGAGATCCCCCAGGATAGTAACCATGGCCGAAGACCACTCACGGAACACCAACCATCCTCACCCAGTCACCCCCAGCGTAGAGCCATCACAAGCCGGAGCTCATGGTATATGGGATCGGAGCACGGGTCCACCGCATAACGTGCCGTTCTAATCAAGACATTTGAGGTCCGCACCCTGTATGCGGGCTTCAATAGGACACCAGTTAACAGATCCTTAGACGGAGAGCCACTCTCACGGGTACCCACGCCACACCACAGATAGGACCGCCAGGGAGCCTCCCACTGGAGCTGCGCTGTCAAGTAATACAACTTGAGATTGGGTGCCGCCTCCCTTCTGTCACTGGCAGGAGTGCTACATAGCGATGCGATGTGCCCCAGTATAGCGACATTTGCAAGCCATCTAATTAGTGAAAACATTTCCAGGGCAGCTCCAGCCGGAGGGCCGCGAACAAGTAAAGGAGGCAGGGCAGAATAATAATTTTCGAGACAGTCTCCCAGCTACTCACCGACAGTGGTATCGTAGTCCAGAAAGCAGACAAGCGCCACAACCTGGTGAGTGCTTGACAGAAGTTTCCCTCGTACAACAATTCCAGTGAGTGGTAGACAACTATACCCAAATAACAAACAGTGTGATGCACCCACCGCAACGTCGTGCCGTGGGAACAGGTCCAGCACTCAGCCATAACACCCCACAGGGGATAGACGCATGATGTATCCCAGATGACCTCCAGTCCAGAGTAACAACCGAACTCAAACAATGCGGACAACGCTCCCCTGAGGTAAATGTCCTCCCCCCTCAAATATAACAACGTATTATCCACATACAGAGAAAGATATGTGCAATCAGATGTAAGCTGTAATCTGTGGCAGTGAAGGCCCAGGCGGATCGTGTGGGAAAAGGTGTCGTAAGGATTCTGCACATATACAGAGCTATGCACAGGATAATAGGACCTCGGAGTATAGTGGTGAGCCAACCATAAACCTTAGAACCTACAACCCTAATCCGGCTAGCATTAGCGTCTCATTAGTAGCGAAGCTACCAATGATTAGACAACCCAGAACACGGTATCTCTCTCTCTCAGGACTCGCAGGAGCAAGGACACCCTTTCGTTACTCACTCATACCTGTCCACAACTTGCGTAATAAGAGACACTGTATAGTTTAAAATGTTTATTTCAACTATCGTGCTCTAAGATACAGTACACGTGTAAGTACTATCAGCATAATGCATAAGAATAATATAATCAGCATAGTTACAATTCCATAGAATACAAACGGGGATAGCATTATATAAAGACAGTGGATATAGGGCTAAATGACCTGTCCACCCTCCCCGTGCTAATAACTAGTTTATTATAAAAACAGAAGACCTCTGGGCATTGTCAGGCAGATCCCCATACCTCAATATCTAGATGCTGGGTTTACATCATCAGACAAGCACAGCTCTTCTCTCTGGAAAGGTTTTTCTCCAAGTGCCCCTGACACCGAAATCACAATATTAAATGCACACAATTTCCCCAGTGCAGCTGCAATCAGTGTTATGTCTAAGCTCGAGGGGCTGACCAGATCAGCAAGAACAAGTGACATCGCCTTCCGACCTTGTACATGATGTGCAGACATGACCCAGAGTTATCAGGAAGAAGGATAAAAAGGCACGCAGTTCGAAAATAGCAAAGTCTGGAAAACAAGGGCACAAAGTAACGTGCGCAAAGAGGCATCATGGCAGCCAGGCCCAAGCTAACTTAGCAAAGCAGTCTATGAGTCCACAAACCACACGACAAAGGGTTCCATGGCCAAAGCAAACAGCAGCTGGATAGGGGGCAACCCTGACGGGTGCCCCATTTAACTGCAAAACCTCTGAGATCAGGGAACCAGTACGGATCCTACCTACGGGGCTAGTGTAAAGCAGCATTGTCCACTTGACAAAGGGTAATCCAGGATCCATGCCAAACAGGATAGCATATAAAAATTCCCATCGGAGTGAGTCAAATGCCTTCCTAATATCCACTGAAATGACCAGTGCTTTTGCTGGCAGTCGCTCCCGCTGGTCTAAGCCTGGAATAAATGACAAATATTAGGAATATTGCTATGCGTGGGGATTAAGCCAGTCTGGCAGAATGAACAAGGGAGCACATATGGGGGAGAAAACGAGTCACTAATATCTTACTCAAAATCTTGTAATTGGCATTAAGCATAGAGAGAGGGTGATAAGAATCAATAAGGAGAGGGTGTTTATCCTTCTTTCGAAGTGACAATAGTGGCCTCCCACAGTGAGGATGGAAGCAGACCACGCTACCGAGAGTCACTGAAGTGGGCCACAAGTCTAGGAACGAGGTCCGAAGCATACGCTGCATAGAACTCTATTGGTAAGCCATCGAGGCCAGGCACCTTACCCCTCGCTATTTCCTTAATCGCCCCCCATACCTCCTGCTTGGTAACACCCACACCCAGTTGATCCGCCTCCCTGCACACCACGTTCAAGCAGACTAGGGACCAAATGAAGAAGAGGTTTTAACAATGTCTTCTGGTATAGGGTCTCCAAGACAACAGAGGCGGCAGTGGTAGGAGTAGGCATTGTAGTGTTCAATTTCGCCACTCCTCTAACAAACACGGCATTAAAGGTGGTAATGTTATCCACTAGCGAGATCCTTGCTGGAGAAGACCGACAGATTTGGTTAGTAGTTTCTGCTAGGTGAATGGTTGGTGGGTTTCCAGGATGGAAATCATCTGTGACTGGAGAATGATCTTCTACAGTAGAATCGCATGACTCCCCCGTGAGAAAAACTTCCTTCCCGTCCCTAAGACATCTATACATGAAAGGCAGGGACCACAGTTTATGCAGGAAAGCACTTCCCAAAGGCTGAAAACGACCGACAGGAAAATGTTTCATGCAGGAACTAAACTCAAATAAAGAAAAAGGCAAAGCTATATCCCCGTGTACTAGCCACGCAGCAGAATCCAATTCTGCTACCGAGAATGGTAATGGCTCTATCCTCTCAATATGTAACAGAGTGTAAGCTGCATCTTTCATGGACATAAACTGCTGTTTTCAGTTAAATTAAAAGGTAAGAATAAGGCAGAGGTGTTTAAAAAATGCCAAGGAACTTTCCCCATTTTAAGGGTTTGCATAGTCCATGCAAACTGCATTACTGAACGCTATTGATTTTGACCATGATATAACACAGAAACATCATCTTGTACAATAACAACGACAGAGGAAACAATATTCTCTAACGTGTAAATGCGAGAAGACAGGGTATTAATACTATTATCAACAACAGCAAGCACCTTTTCTAAATTTGCTTGATCTATTTCCCGAAGATGGGAAGCAGCTTCAATTTGCGAAAGCTTCCAAAGTTCATTGTAAGTCTCATATATGAATCTCTTCGGTCGAGGACCACGAGGCCCTAGAATAAAGTCGGACAGATCAATGTTGCCTGATAGGAGGGATAAATGTTGTTTAACAGAATCTAAGGAAGAGTGCTGCAACCACTGTTTACACAATTTACCAACAGAATATGTTGTAACAGTACGAGAGTCAGAAAACCTGGGGTCTGGCCTATCCTGTCTATAACCAGGATCCGTGTCGTGAAAACGCAGTTGGCAGGCATTGGATGCTATGGGCCAAGCCAACCAGGGTGACTGAACAACCGTAGACATGTTGAATGAATTGTTCTGGAACAAAGCTTGTAAAATTTCAATGGAAATATTTAAAAGCAAGCTGTCATTGGGAGTGGAAGATAATACAGGAATAGAGGGTGCATTTAATTGTTTGGAAGTAGCCAAACCCCAACTCGTTGTTTGATAGATGGTGTGATTCAAAAATAGAATCTGGGTTGGGATGAGGCAAGCACGGTGCAAGGCTTCTGTGCCTTGTATCTGCCATGCTTTGGAGCCCCAGATAGATTTTAAGTCGATAGTATCTCGCCAATCTTCATAACCACCCACAGCTAAGGCATTCAAAAAGGAACCCGAATAAAGCCATTTGGTATTGGTCAACATTATTTTCTGAGTAGATGAAGTGTTTAATTTAAAATAATAGGACCCAGGGTTTGATCTATCAAAATCTGTAAAATAAGTAAACTTACTTTGAAGAGTCTGGGAGCTACCGGGTAAAGGGGTCGGACAATATTCCCATTGTGTGTAATAAAAAGGACCCCTAAGGGTACTGGGTTTATGGAGAAAATGGTTGCCCCAATGCTGGTAACAATATAAGTCGGCATAATTTGCAGAATTTAAATACAAATCCTCAGCATTAAAAGCAGCATAATATTTCAGATCAGAAAATAACGATTCAACAGCATGTACATCCCAATCGTCAGAATGAATGTTACTTTTCACTACATCACCCATCGAAACACGGAGGACATTTGGTACATTAATAATCTCAGTCGGGCCATGAATTTGGAAATTTACTGCATCCCATACGATGCCATCAGCAACTGGAAACGCTGTAATGTTCACAAATGTGTAGTCACGCTTCATGATGTGAGAGGAAGAATGTGGAGCCAAAGTTCCAGCGACAGTTCACAGCAGAGCGTTCTGGTAAATAGTGACCATTGATAAGTAGAAAAAAGACTGTGACAAAGCCAATGGACATGAACAGAAAAATCAGGAACAGTACCAACCAGATGTATGTCCAAGGGGGAACCAAAAAATTGTCTCTGAACCAGGATACAAAAATACTGAATCTGGACGGGATAAGTGCTGAAGGGGAATCAGAGTCAAAAGAACAACGTGTTGGGTTCAATGGCGTTGTTGGTAGATGAGCCACGGACTCGGAGGCGGGATCAGCATACTCGGTCTCCTCGTTGCAGGGGGAATCCGGGTAGTCGAGCAAACTTTCAGGCAAATCAACCATCTCAATGGCAACATCAGTGACCGTTCGGGCTGGATAACCACAAACATTTGTCCTTGAAATGACTGGACAAGAGACCGCTGGTGTTACACTATTCAGGATCGGTCAGATGTTGTAGCTTGACATTTTCCACTGAGATGTATCTGTTTTCCTTGCGACCAGGAAGCGGTGGTAAAATGACTGTACGAGTTCCCTTCAGACCTAGGACTGGAACCGGTGCACGATAAGAGGGGCCAAATTCTTTTTTGTTCTCCACCTTTTCTCGGACCAGGTCTCCAACTTTCGGAAGCCAGCCGGCAACCGGAATCTGCAACGCAGCGTCTGTGGCTGAAGGTAAATGTTTAATTGCAAGTTTGTCTCTGGCTTCTTGTAAGTCCTGTAACATAGTAGAACGATTATCTACGTCAAAGATTGCGGATTGCGCCGCCATGTCTAGACCATCAAGGTCAGGCACAAACATTCTTATGCCAAAGAGCATTTCGTATGGGGTCCGCCCACCCAGAGGTCTTCTAGGGAGATTATTAAGTGCACGTTGTACGGTATACAAGTGGGCCAGCCAGTTCCTGCCAGTACCTAAGACTCTAGCTGTCAAGGATTGCTTTAAGTCACGGTTCATTCGTTCAACGACCGAATTGCCCTCAGGCCGATACGGAGACGAAAATTTCACCTGCACCCCCAATGAACCCATTGCGTCCTTGTAAGCCTTAGAGGCGAACGCTGGACCTTGGTCAGAATGGAAGGTGCCACATGCGAAAATTCCCACAAAGACACGCAAATCCCTGATGACATTTCGAGCATCAGCACTCCGTTGTGGCCAGACCCATATGAAACGTGTGCATGAGTCTACTGCTACTAAGATGTATTTGTATGCAGTGTCAGACGAAAATGGCTCGCAGTGCTCCAGGTAAACACACCCAAAAGGTCTGTTTGAAATGCAGAGCGGTGTTTGCGGTGGTCGGGTAACCGTGGAAGGCTTAATTTGTTGACAAATGTCACAAGAAAGCACATAAGTACGGGTTTGTTTATATAAACCCCGCCACCAGTAACGCTGCTGCAAGATGGAACCCGTCGCAGACACACTAGCATGAGCCGAAGCCATACCTTCGTGTGCGGCAGTTATCAAGGAAAGTCTGCGGTCCGCGTTGGGAATCAGCCGATCCCCAACACCCGGAATACTTACATAAGGATTCTGATCGGGACTTAAGAGATACGAGTATTTGGAAGGGAAACCCCTTGGGTAATTAGCACCTTCCTTTGTTGCAACACTTGCTGCCAAAATATCTTTATCTATTTTAGTCATGGATCTTGTAACTGCTGCTACTGTACACGTTGCTACTGCTGATTTGGCAGCTTCATCTGCCAAACCGTTACCGACAGCGTGTGCGCCCACACGCTGGTGGCCAAGTGTGTGAACCACCTGTGTGAGAGGCAATTTTTGTTGTAATTCTGCCACTCTAACCCAAAGCATTTTATGCTTTATTGTACTGCCTTTTGCGTCTCTGTAGTCATTTTGTGACCAAAAGAAGAGATTGTCATTGTAAGACTGAACACAGTAGTAGGAATCGCATACAATAAGAGTGGTCACATCCGGATTAGCGAACTCAAGTGCTAGCACCAATGCGCGCAGTTCGGCCACTTGTGCAGTACTGTCTCCCAGTGCTTGAGTATGCACCACAGTTGATCTAAATTGTCCGTTCACAAAAGAACCTGCAACAATAGCACATCCGGCTGAATAAGCATGCCTGGAACCCGTGGCCGGTTGTGCCGAGCCATCGGTATAGATAATACATTCGTAATCCTCAAGCGGTAGCAATGACAGAGGAGGAGGATGAACGAATTCATACTGCAAAAACTCCTGAGTCTGAAGTGATGAATCAAAGATAAAAGTGACATCCGGAGACGTCAAAGATGTTGCCCATTGTATCCAATGGGGGTGCAAAGCTTTGGAGTTCGGAACACTTGCTTTCGTCACTGCCTCTAGGGCAGGATATGGTGTTACCACCAAAATGCGCTTTCCCTGTGCCAGCGCGCGTTCCTTCAGAATCGCCATTTGCACTGCAGTTAAAACTTTCTCCACAGATGAAAAACGCATTTCTGCGGAAGTGTAAAGATGTGACTTGTATGCGATGGGTACTGTGTCACCTTCGTTAAAGGTTAAGTACGTGAAACCCACTGCCCCTGGAATGATTCTAATCACCAGGTTGGTGTGGTTGTCACGAGTCAACAAGTATTTGGACTCAAGTAAGTCTGTCTGCAAAGACTGCAGAATGGAGGTATGCTCCGGAAGCCAGCATGACTTCGAAAAGTTAGGTTGTATCAAGGAATACAGTGGCTTGATACGCTGGGCATATTCGGGAATGTAAGTACGCCCGAAGTTTAGAAAACCCAACAAAGACTGAAGTTTCTTCACAGTAGGAGGGCACAGGAGTGCACATTTCTCCAAGAAATGGGGAGCTAAACCCTTACCTTCATTGTTGAGCTCATAGCCCAAAAACAAAACGGTAAATTCAGCAATGTGAGATTTGGCAAAGTTAAACTTGTAGCCTAGAACCGCAAATTCTAGAATAATGCGGTCCACTCGAGAAAGATGCTGGAACAATTCGTCGTCTGTCAGATAAATATCATCGATGTACGAACATGCATCCGGGTCTATGCCGTCTAACAAAGAGACAACACGGGCAGCGAATACACCTGGACTGTTTTTGTAGCCCATAGGGAGACGCCGGAATTTGAATAATTTACCACCGGAGGTAAAAGCGCTCCAATGGCTACTCTCCGGGGCTAAGTTGTGCGTGTAGAATCCATTGGATAGGTCAAGTGTCGTTTTATATTTTTTACGAACAAGACTGTCTACTAGCGCAGAACTATGT
Source organism: Calotriton arnoldi (assembly GCA_963921515.1). NCBI lineage: Eukaryota > Metazoa > Chordata > Amphibia > Caudata > Salamandridae > Calotriton > Calotriton arnoldi. The sequence goes on along the minus strand of CAWUFW010002651.1, from coordinate 662,638 downwards.
GTGTTTTGTACCGCAAAGGTCCGACAATGAGAGTTCAAATGCCGGTAATCCAAAACTAAGCGGTACGATCCATCAGGTTTAGAAACCGCGAAAAGGGGATTATTCATTGGTGACTCGCATGTTTCAATCACTCCCTGATATTCCAACTGAGTCAGAATTTCGGAAACGGGACCCTTGGCTTCCCGTTTGATGGGATATTGGCGTTGTGGCTGCGGCAGCGACCGTAAAGGTATTTCATGGGAGGGTGAATCCTCATCCCAACCCACGTGATTACGGTATAACGCCGGAGCCAAGGCTACAGCCCATTCCACTGCAAGTGCCTCCGCTTTGTCCTTGGGGACATGGCGAGAAAAGCTGGGAAGAATTACCTCCTCCCCTTTACGAGCAGCAAGTACAAATGGGGGCGGCCAATCCGCCTCCGCTAACAAAATGTCATATGAAGAGGTTAGATTTTCCCAAAAAATCCCTTTAATTACACGCTGTATGTCACCCTCAATTTGGATGACAATATTATATAGTCTTTCAGGGGGTGCCACTCGAGTGTCAGCTGTCTCGACAGTAATGAATGTTTCAGTTGCTGTCGCCTCCACATGAGGACGGAGTGCCTCTCGCACTATGGTAACTTCCGCGGCGCTGTCTAGGAGCGTCACTCCCCACGTCCAATTCAGGAGTCTCGTTCTCACCGTCTGTGGCATATTTCGCTGTTACAGCAGCAACTTTTTTCTTCTGAAATTGTGGGCGAGAACGTGGAAATTCTTCTTGTGTCCCTCTGACTTGTTGCCGAGGTTGGTCTCGTCCTGGCGGGGCCTCACGACCCCTACCTCTATCCGGGCGATCTCCTCCACCAGTCTGTAACGACGTTGGTGCCTGTAAAGAACGAGGAGAGCGCGAGTCAGGAACATGAAATCTCTCGGGAGATTTTATTCTCGCTCTATCGCGCAAATCATATGTGCGTTCAGAAGATTCCGAAACCGGGGATGCACTTCGTGATCCTGGCTTCTTCTGTTGCTTACCCTGTTTTTCAATCGCCAGTTCTTTTTAGTAAAGAACGGTTTCTCATCTTTTTCAGATTTAGTTTTTGGTGGTGCTTACGTAGGAGCTTGTGTTTTAGCAAAAGGTTTAACTCCCAGGCTATTGCGGCCTATAGTTTTATAAGCATGTGCAATAATTTTCGGTAATTCGCGTGGCTTGTCCAATTCTGGGACTAAAGCCAAAGCATTAGCTACTTGAAAGTTAACTGCATCACCCTTGACATTGCCAAGAATTAGTTCAGCCACTACATCGAACACGCCCACCAGTCTCATCCCTAATTCCACAGCCGCTTCAGGGCCATGTTCATCCTGTACTCATTTGATTACAGAGGGGAGAACTGTCATGGAAGGAGTGCCGAAACACTTCGCATATACTGCTGCGAATACCCTACCCCAATTGTTACAATCTGTCAACTCGGTAATTAAATCTTTTGTCAAACTAATCGTCAAAATCCTGTGTTTTTCCACAGGAGAAGTATTCGGAAAAACAGCCTCCAGCTGGTCAAATTTCTCTGCAAGCCAATAAGGTAAATCATCCTTATTTTGTGGGCGCTTGCCCATCACCGAATTAACCATGACGGGACTTATGGTTACGCCGCCAGGCCCAGCTGGATGTGCCGCAACTCCAGGCGGAGCTGCCTGGATGTTGCCCGTAACATACTGTACTAAAGCTCTATGCACACGTATCAAAGACGAATGCAAAAGACGCAGGTCTACGACCGGAAGCGTCATGTAACGTGGATGTGGGGTATACCCGGCCAAAACAGGCCAAGTGGCCCCTTCAATCGATAAGGGGCCTAAACGAACCGAAGTAGTCGGTTGGGGGAGGGCGCCATCAAACCAAACACGGTGTTGCCATGCCGTGAGCGGTACTTCAACACTCCGATAAGGAGTGTAATTGTTTGGAGGTGCGGTGACTGTATATTCATGGAACGTATGGTCAGTCCCATCCACCGCTTCAAAGGTGATCCACGAGTAAAATACTTCAAAATGGTAAGCAGGATCTGCTTGTACCACGAAGATCAGATCGACACCCGCGTCTGGCACTCCATATGCTGTCAAATGAGCTTTGAGCGCCGCACGGCTATGTGCCGCAATTTCTACAGCCATTAGGGCTTAGAATAACCGACAACCTAATACAAGGCAGCACAATAATGGGTCTATATTAGCACCTTTTAATAACTTCAAGCTTGAAAGAACCTATAAAAACATCAATATAGGAGGTATCACCTTCACACCCGTTTCCGGAAACGTATGTGAAGGGTGCTGTGGACAAGCACAAGTACTACTCAAGCGTCTCGCAGATAAGCAGCCCACTTCATTGGTGGCGCCATGTCGTAAGGATTCTGCACATATACAGAGCTATGCACAGGATAATAGGACCTCTGAGTATAGTGGTGAGCCAACCATAAACCTTAGAACCTACAACCCTAATCCGGCTAGCATTAGCGTCTCATTAGTAGCGAAGCTACCAATGATTAGACAACCCAGAACACGGTATCTCTCTCCGGACTCGCAGGAGCAAGGACACCCTTTCGTTACTCACTCATACCTGTCCACAACTTGCATAATAAGAGACACTGTATAGTTTAAAATGTTTATTTCAACTATCGTGCTCTAAGATACAGTACATGTGGAAGTACTATCAGCATAATGCATAAGAATAATATAATCAGCATAGTTACAATTCCATAGAATACAAACGGGGATAGCATTATATAAAGACAGTGGATATAGGGCTAAATGACCTGTCCACCCTCCCCGTGCTAATAACTAGTTTATTATAAAAACAGAAGACCTCTGGGCATTGTCAGGCAGACCCCCATACCTCAATATCTAGATGCTGGGTTTACATCATCAGACAAGCACAGCTCTTCTCTCTGGAAAGGTTTTTCTCCAAGTGCCCCTGACACCGAAATCACAATATTAAATGCACACGAATTTCCCCAGTGCAGCTGCAATCAGTGTTATGTCTAAGCTCGAGGGGCTGACCAGATCAGCAAGAACAAGTGACATCGCCTTCCGACCTTGTACATGATGTGCAGACATGACCCAGAGTTATCAGGAAGAAGGATAAAAAGGCACGCAGTTCGAAAATAGCAAAGTCTGGAAAACAAGGGCACAAAGTAACGTGCGCAAAGAGGCATCATGGCAGCCAGGCCCAAGCTAACTTAGCAAAGCAGTCTATGAGTCCACAAACCACACGACAAAGGGTTCCATGGCCAAAGCAAACAGCAGCTGGATAGGGGGCAACCCTGGACGGGTGCCCCATTTAACTGCAAAACCTCTGAGATCAGGGAACCAGTACGGATCCTACCTACGGGGCTAGTGTAAAGCAGCATTGTCCACTTGACAAAGGGTAATCCAGGATCCATGCCAAACAGGATAGCATATAAAAATTCCCATCAGAGTGAGTCAAATGCCTTCCTAATATCCACTGAAATGACCAGTGCTTTTGCTGGCAGTCGCTCCCGCTGGTCTAAGCCTGGAATAAATGACAAATATTAGGAATATTGCTATGCGTGGGGATTAAGCCAGTCTGGCAGAATGAACAAGGGAGCACATATGGGGGAGAAAACGAGTCACTAATATCTTACTCAAAATCTTGTAATTGGCATTGAGCATAGAGAGAGGGTGATAAGAATCAATAAGGAGAGGGTGTTTATCCTTCTTTGGAAGTGACAATAGTGGCCTCCCACAGTGAGGATGGAAGCAGACCACGCTACCGAGAGTCACTGAAGTGGGCCACAAGTCTAGGAACGAGGTCCGAAGCATACGCTGCATAGAACTCTATTGGTAAGCCATCGAGGCCAAGGACCTTACCCCTCGCTATTTCCTTAATCGCCCCCCATACCTCCTGCTTGGTAACACCCGCACCCAGTTGATCCGCCTCCCTGCACACCACGTTCAAGCAGACTAGGGACCAAATGAAGAAGAGGTTTTAACAATGTCTTCTGGTATAGGGTCTCCAAGACAACAGAGGCGGCAGTGGTAGGAGTAGGCATTGTAGTGTTCAATTTCGCCACTCCTCTAACAAACACGGCATTAAAGGTGGTAATGTTATCCACTAGCGAGATCCTTGCTGGAGAAGACCGACAGATTTGGTTAGTAGTTTCTGCTAGGTGAATGGTTGGTGGGTTTCCAGGATGGAAATCATCTGTGACTGGAGAATGATCTTCTACTAGATCCTTTACTCAATCGTCTTGATTTAGATGAAGATCTCCCCCTAGATCTTCAAGGTCTAGATCTCGATCTAGAGGGTGATTGATGCCGCCTTTTTTGGACTGCTGAACCCATGCGGAGTCCTAAACTGAGAACTTGGTGAATATAGAATCCTCTTACACGCTTGAGAGGCGCGGAGAAAAACATGATAAGAGGCACTGTATTGGCGGATGGCCTGGCGATAATCAGGGAAAATGTGTACCCCTTGACAATGGACTGCAGGATAGAAGTACCTCAGAAGTGACTTGTGACTGGCAAGTAGGTATGAGAGTACTCAGAATTTGAGGTAACACGCACTCTTCTTTTCCGCTGGTCCTGAAGCTACTGTGATGTAATCCATGTTGAAGTTGATGGAAATCTTTTTTTCAACATCGAGTGGTTTCAATGGTGTTTGCGCCGTCAATGGTGGCTTCAATGTTGACAGTGTCTTTGACGTCGGCGGGTGTTTCAACAGCCACATTCGTGCTTCCTTCTACATCGGAGTGGGGCCTCGATGTAGCCTTCGTCCGCATACCTGTCAAAGGCAAGCAAGTTGGTAGGTTACCCCAATTTGACGTCATGCCTCTCAATTGTCGATCAGGAGCGTCTCCTCTTTCTCTGGTGATGCTTCTCCCTGTGTCTACTCCTTAGTGAGTCCTTAGAGCAGGAGGAGGGCACTCTGGTGGATGACATTCCCAAAGGTCTTCAGATGCCCCCGCAGATGCCTCTTGCCTTCTTTGCAGGAGTTCATGCAGCCTGATCTTCTCTCTGTCCTTAATTGTTCTTCTGGAGAGCTACTGACAAAGGCTGTAGGCTTCTGGTAGGTGATCTTCTGGAAGGAAGACAATACAAACTCAGTGCAGGTCTGACTGGGCTGCCTTCTTCCCACAAGAAGGGCACTTCACAAACAGTGAAGGTATCATCACAAAAAAATGAATTAATTTTGAATCAGGAAATGCTTTAAATACACTCTGTGCCTTAAAAAGTGTTGCGTGAAACAAAAAGGCAAAGATTTTAGAAAGATTTCCAATGTATTTAGAGCCAAAAGGGCAGAGCTCACTGTCCTAGGATCCCGTTTCCTGGAGCTGGAAAAATCAACTGACCTAACAGTCACCAGTGGGGTATGATGGGGTACGGGGTGTATTGTAAGTTTCTTAAAAGGCACAGTGCCAGATTTTCAAATGCTCTGCATTGCAGCTTATTGTGTAACATTGCCTTTCATTTACTTTCCTTTTTAAAAAAATTTGTGAAAGATTTTCTAAGGCCACTTTTTCTCTTTAGTGACTAATGGTATTTAATTGGCTTCAATTTTAAAATAAAAAATAAATTATATTTGGTCATTTTAGCCTTTTTATAGGCAGCAAACATATGTGTATTTGGACCTTTATCTATATGTGTGTATATAAATATATATATATATTTTATATCGCACATGAGGATGGGACTATTCAGTTCTTATGACTATGAGGATTCCCCTGAAAGAGAAACAAACACTCTGGTCCCCCAACTAATTAGGTCGAAGCAAGAGATGGACAATGGACCTTGTTAATGTTTGCAATAGCATCCTAAACATGACCAAACAGGGCTCACTCACCATACTAATCCTCATCGATCTCTCAGCCACTATCAACAGGGTGGAGCACAACAGCGTTCTCCAATCATGATGCACGTCAATGACCATTCGCTAAAATGGTTCAAATCCTTCTTATCAAAGAAGTCATAAGATGTCAGCACAGGAGACATCACATTATCACTAGGCCCAGTCACCTGTGGATCTCTCAAGCTTCAAATCTATCCCCTCTATTCAAATTTACCTTAAATTTCATGTAGACCTACCCTTTAATTCAAACAGGGATGACGCAGTCACAGGAAAGGACAACTAATTTACAAGAGCAATGAAAGCCCTTCAACACTGAATGGGCAAAAACAGTTTCAAATTCTAGTCAATGGCTTCCCCAGATGTTAAAGAAAACCTTCTCAATCTACCCACCACCCGTAATAACCTAAGAGTGCTAAGAGTTGAGGATCTTAGCCTAAACACCCAAATATGATCAACAGTCAAATCTATGTTCTAGCAAAAAAAAGCTTCTAAAAAGGACCAGACCATTCGTCCCATTTGAAAATCACCCTCATCAGAGCATGAGTCGACTCCTGTCTTGGCTCTAGAAGCGCACTCTACTGCAGCCATCATCCCATACAAAATAAAAACGTTGCAGAGGGTGCAAAATGCTTTGTTCCACTTGATGTGTAGCCTTAAAAAAAATCAAGCCCTCCTCTTACAACACAGAAGTCTAGACTTGCTCCTCGTCAACTCTAGATTCACATTCAAAACCCTATGCCCCACCTTCATACCTATGGGGAAACAATCATACCTCATACCTCAACCCCAAGTATGATCCCATCATCATAACCACTTCACTTCTTGGCAAGTCCTGCAACTAAATGCACGGGTGGGGGTGACGCACACTTTTCAGTAGCTGCCCTCCGTTTGTGAAATTCCATCTAACCCCCCACCTGCAGCTCTTCCAGCTTCATGTCATTTAGCAAAAAAATAAAAGCGCACCTATTCTGAGCCTCGATCACTCTTCTAAAGATGGTATTCACCTCCCTGCTACTTTTAAACACCAAACCTCCACACTCGGTTAATCAACAGCTCATCGCTTAACCCTTTCGCTAGTGACTAGAAAGAATTCAGTTTTGGAGTTATTGCATTAAATATGCATCAAATCAAATAAATAAAAACCTCCGGAGCAGACACCATCATGCCATGGACACCCAGAATCTACTGAGATGGAATGGGTTTCTTAAATGTAATACTAGTTCTCTCACAGGGTAATCTCCATTGAAATCATAAGCACTGAATAGTCCTGACCACATGAGAGGACACCGAAGAACTTCTTTCAAAGTCACATTTTTTACAGTATCTTCACCTTACTTCGGAATGGCCAGGAGTTACATGTGGCAAAACAATAAAGGTCTTTCAGCCCAAGGACAGGCTGCATTGCCAATTCCATTAATTTACTTTAAAAGAGGGAAGGAAAAACATATAGATTTTAACAGTCACTGAAAATAAGCAAAAGTGACTTAAAATCATTCTTCACAAACTCTTTTTGCTTTCTTTCAAAGTAAATGATGGGGAAGGATAAGGCAATGTAACGGTATACAATGGGAATAGAACACTGTGCCTCTAAGGATACCCGGACCTGCAGTGTCCCATCATACCCTGCAGGCGGGAGTTTAGCCAGTCCTTACTGAAACAATGGGAATAGAACACTGTGCCTTTAAGGGTACCCTGACCTGCAGTGTCCCATCATACCCTGCAGGTGGGAGTTTAGCCAGTCCTTACTGAAACAATGGGAATAGAACACTGTGCCTTTAAGGGTACCGTGACCTGCAGTGTCCCATCATACCCTGCAGGTGGGAGTTTAGCCAGTCCTTACTGAAACAATGGGAATAGAACACTGTGCCTTTAAGGGTACCCTGACCTGCAGTGTCCCATCATACCCTGCAGGTGGGAGTTTAGCCAGTCCTTACTGACACAATGGGAATAGAACACTGTGCCTTTAAGGGTACCCTGACCTGCAGTGTCCCATCATACCCTGCAGGCGGGAGTTTAGCCAGTCCTTACTGAAACAATGGGAATAGAACACTGTGCCTTTAAGGGTACCCTGACCTGCAGTGTCCCATCATACCCTGCAGGCGGGAGTTTAGCCAGTCCTTACTGAAACAATGGGAATAGAACACTGTGCCTTTAAGGGTACCCTGACCTCCAGTGTCCCATCATACCCTGCAGGCGGGAGTTTAGCCAGTCCTTACTGAAACAATGGGAATAGAACACTGTGCCTTTAAGGGTACCCTGACCTCCAGTGTCCCATCATACCCTGCAGGCGGGAGTTTAGCCAGTCCTTACTGAAACAATGGGAATAGAACACTGTGCCTTTAAGGGTACCCTGACCTGCAGTGTCCCATCATACCCTGTAGGTGGGAGTTTAGCCAGTCCTTACTGAAACAATGGGAATAGAACACTGTGCCTTTAAGGGTACCCTGACCTCCAGTGTCCCATCATACCCTGCAGGCGGGAGTTTAGCCAGTCCTTACTGAAACAATGGGAATAGAACACTGTGCCTTTAAGGGTACCCTGACCTGCAGTGTCGCATCATACCCTGTAGGTGGGAGTTTAGCCAGTCCTTACTGAAACAATGGGAATAGAACACTGTGCCTTTAAGGGTACCCTGACCTCCAGTGTCCCATCATACCCTGCAGGCAGGAGTTTAGCCAGTCCTTACTGAAACAATGGGAATAGAACACTGTGCCTTTAAGGGTACCCGGACCTCCAGTGTCCCATCATACCCTGCAGGTGGGAGTTTAGCCAGTCCTTACTGAAACAATGGGAATAGAACACTGTGCCTTTAAGGGTACCCGGAGCTCCAGTGTCCCATCATACCCTGCAGGTGGGAGTTTAGCCAATCCTTTTTAACTTAGTGAGTATCAGAAAAGAGTTAACTGTACTTTATTTCTTCCTCTGGGAGGAGGGAAGTTATTGACGATTTCGATGGAGATTCCCGGAGAGAGAACTAGGATTACAAGTAAGAAACCATGATTGAGATGACTGAGAAATTCCGTACAGCATCCAAGGGCTTGAATGATTTAGATGAACTACGGTCATTGATATAAAATGGTCATATCACCGCGAGCTCTAATTGATCCTGCTTTTTCTATCTGTTCAAGTATATGTATATGCATTTTGCATATGTTTTTATGTATGAGATGTATTAGTGTTCCCAGAGCTCTAGAAAATGTGTAGATGAAGTTTCAATTCACGAAGGGACCACTGGTTCTCTAAGATGCTTAATGTTTTTGAGCTTGTACATAGATCAGAATCACTGATGTTAGAAGCCTGCAATCATGGTTATTGTATTCATGCATTGTTTTGCTAAATTGAGAGGCTTTTATATGACAATTTTATCCTGTTTATAACTTTCTTTACACGATGGTTTCACTTTGGTGTATTTTAAGCTTTAAGGCCACATTGAAATGTTAGAGCGCTCCCCTCTCCAAAATGGCTGCCACCTTCCACTAGATAATCATGTGGATATTTTCCACTCCCTTGGTGCGCCACACACTCCCCGGTTAGCCAATACTCCTTGAGTTCTATTTAGGCTCTGCCCAAAGGGTTCACCCGCTAACAAGGCACCCAACACTAAGCACGCACCGGAGTGAATCCCTCCTGTCGATCTAATCGGAAGTGGCTGGCACACGCGCGTCGCCTAGACTGAAATCGGTCGGCCCATACGCGCCCATCCTTGGTTCAGCATAGTACGGATTCCTATCTCGCGGCAAGTAAGCTAGTGATTCTTCCATTCAGTATGGAGGGTTGTTTTCTTCTGGCGCATGATTTTTATTCCTCCTTCTTTGAAATTGTTTTAGGTGCCTCTGACCGTGTTGTGACTTTTCAGCCTGGTGCATATATTGCGCCTAAGCTTGCTATTGCCCAAGCTGAGGAGAACGTATTGTGTTCCCCAGGAATCCCGATCCAATGGTTGTTGGAGGGTCTAGGCATGATGTTTGTTTAAGTCCAATTAGTGATGGTTCTTAGCATGTTGTCACTGATTAAATTGCACACGGGTTGAGTAATTTAGCATTTATGCAATTTTATGTATTCATTTCTTTTTACCCAGGCATATCAGTAAGCCAACTGCTCCGCTGTCGCAGCTCCTCTTTCGCTCTTAGTGCCATGAAACCGTTTGGTGTACGTGCCCTGTATAAATAATTTTAACATAACATAGCATAACATTTATTTGTTTTCAGAGTTGCTCCAACGTTCACATGGCCGCCCAGGCTCACTTGGTGTCATAGGCACTGAGGCAAGTATAAGGGTACAGCAGTTCAACTCCTCAGTAACATTATGGCATGCCTACTTGACAAGACAGGATTCTCTTGCATTTTGCATGAGTGGTGGTTTACCTAAGATGTCCAAGCTTTGGCATACACTTTTTTGGTATTTAGTTATGTTGTTATCTCACCATTGACATAAGAGATTTGGCACTTATAACATTCATTGAAGGTATAGAGATGGAGAGAAATTGTTTTTTTCTTCAAATCTACAGGTGTTATATTTCCTTGACGTACCTGGTCCTAAGGAGGCCTCGAAATTTGCAGGCCAAAACGCATCGACTTGCTTTTGAAGGAGTCCCAAGAAGAAGCTTTTAGATTAATTTAGTAGTAGGAGGATTGGCAGGCCTTGGGCCCTGGATCCCCTCTTCTTATAGGACTACAATCAGGAGAATTGGACATTGAAAGCTTTTGAACAATCACCTTACCCTTGTAAAAATGAGGAAGCAACAAGGAAGTAATAGAACAATCTTCAAACTATTTCTGTTTTAGTTTTTATTCATGTGGTCAGTCAGAATTTTCCAGGATTTGATTTTCTGATCTGATGATAGTTACAGGAATACAGGCATAGGATGATACATTTAGGAGAATAATTTGTTGTGATTAAAATAACGCATACACAGTGATAATTCATTGTGTCATTGATGGTGTAAATATTATAATCTTTCGCCACTTCTTTCTGCACCCCACTGGCATTATAGGGCTAAAATGTAGTGCATTGCTGAGGACATACGAGTCAAGATTTTGGGCCCCACAACTCAATCAGAGAATTTGTGCATTAGTGCTCTGAAATATACAAACTGTGGCTGTCTGCAGAGCTGAGCATGGACGGTCAACCCATCAGACTTACAATCTATATTATTTTCCACTAGTCACTCTGAAGATCTGGAGCTAAGCTGCAGGGATGGAGCTGCACCATGAGTATCTGTGTCAAGTAAAAAATATTTGGGCACCATCCAAATGCCTTAAAGAGCGAGGCACCTCTATGTCAAAGCAGAAGGTATTTTCTTTTCCCCAGAATACCCCATGTGAGCCCCAGGGTGAATTTAGCTAATTCCATCTCAGCTTTTCTAGGTGACTGTTTCTCAACCCTAGATGACTGCTAGGAATAGGGAGAACAGCAGTTGTATCCTCATCCTGCCACAAAACATCAGGGTGTGCAGGTACAAAGGGCAACTCTTCATGTTGTTTGAACCTTTATTCCTGCAAAATATCACTCCAGCTTCCAAGCAGTCAAAACTTCGGCACAGTACTTGTACTTGTGAGGATCAGTAACTAATAGCTTCTCCTAACATACTGTTTTGAAAAGTGGGAGACATCCAAAGGCAGAAAGGAGTAGGCACAGACCGGGACAGGCCTTCAAGACCCGTTTTGTTCTAGTCTTACCTTGTAACTCAGAGTTCCTTTGCTCACTGGCCTGTGCCCACTCCAGGGCTTCCACAAGTTGTGTATAAACATCAGGTCCCTTTTCATTGTATGCATCAACTGCAACCAAAGGGGTATTCATTCTGTCTCTGCTACCTTCATCTCTTGCAGTGCTGGCCTGGGCTCTTATTTGCTCTCTTTTTAGGTGGTCTTTCTGAAGCTAAAAAGAGAAAATTAAGAGGAAAAAATTAACTCACATCAAAGAAACTAGGCCATTAAACAATATGAGATCATGCTAGACTTATAATTTCAAAAACAGAGGACCACTGCTGCCGCTGTTGTTTTCACTAAATCAACTAGGATGTCAATGTCTTGATGCCTCAAGAAGGCACTACTTTTATCTTTTTCCAAACAGTTTAAGGTATAGCCCATGCATACAAAACAACAATAGTGCATCACAATAATCCAGAAGTATAGCCCCATCATGCTAGGCTGTGTACAGCAATTTTACAATAAAACTAGACAGAAATACTGATAATACCCAACAGCAATAGCACCCATGATCAGCCAGATGCACAGGTCAAAATAAAAAGGGTGCAGAGGGAGGAAAGAAGAGAAGGGATGGCAGAATAACTCCATTGACTATGGATCACAACTTACTTTAGACCAGAGCACAAAATTACCACTGTACATCTTACAATTCCCAGATATCAGATAACTTCACTGTCACATAGAGATGCTCAGAAACTGCAAATGATAGAAAAAGTGTCACACTCCACTCAAGAGACTTGATATGCCTTGCATCACTCCAAACATTTACCAGAAAAATAAAGTCTGCCCCACTGTCCAAAACACAAATAGATCCTCTCCACCCTCAATCTGGAGGGGTACCACACCAATACCTCAATGACCACAAGGATAGGTTACTTACCTGTAATCCTAGTTCTCTTCCAGGGGTATCCTCATCAAAGTCATAAGCACATGAATATTCCCGCCCATGCGCGAGACCCCGGAAACACATTACATATATGTGAAAAACCATATATGTAGCTCTATATATATATCCATATATATATAAAAATACACAATGTAGCCTCCCATAAACATGCTGAGCAATGTTGTAAGGAATTCTCTTGCACATAAACATATTCCAATAAAGCAGGGAGAAAGAAACTTTTGAAAACTGCTTTAATAAACAGCAGACAACACAATCCTGCACGGAATAATGAAGAAAACATTGCCAGCACATAGGCTGCATTGTGGAAACAGTGTAGAAAGCTGAAAAGCTAACCCACATAAACACTCAGATAAACTGGCACCGTGCCTTTAAGGCAGCCATGACCCCTAGCTTCCCATCATGCCTCAGGGGTGACAGTTAGGTCAGTTGTTCTTTGCGGATATCCGCAGACCTTTTTTCAAAGAGATGTATGAATCATGTTCACTTGCCCGGGGAGGCGGGTGGGTTGCTTATGACTTTGATGAGGATACCCCTGGAAGAGAACTAGGATTACAGGTAAGTAACCTATCCTTCTCTTCCAGGGGATCCTCATCAATAGTCATAAGCACATGAATAGAATAGCAAGCCCATCCCCTCATCCTGCGGGCAAGTAAACAGAGTACCATCAAGATACATAAACGCCATAAGGCCTATACCGACTCCAATAGGTTAGCATTGGAACAGATTCCTCAAGGAGGCCTGGCCCACTTGGGTATCTGCTCTGGAGTCAGAATCCAGACAGTAATGCCTGGTATACGTATGGACCGATTTCCAAGTTGCCACCTTGCAAATCTCAGCCATCGGTACATTATTTAAGAATGCAATCGTAGCAGCCTTGCCCCTAGTAGAATGAGCTTTAGGGGAGGCAAACAGAGGCTTATTTGCAATCTGGTATGCCAACTTTATACAAGATACTATCCATCTTGAAATGGATCTTTTAGAAGCTGGGAAGCCTGTTCTAACAGAGCCATAGTTTACAAACAATTGATCCATTTTTCTAATGGATTTTGTTGCATCCAAATAGAATTTGAGAACCCTCTTGAGGTCTAGCGAATGAAGAGACCTTTCCGCTGGTGTGGATGGACTGGGAAAGAAAGAGGGTAGAGAAATTGTCTGATTAACATGGAACTCTGACACAACCTTAGGTAGGAAGGAAGGGTGAGTTCGCATAACCACCCTATTATGGTGGAAAACCGTATAGGGTTCTTTAGAACAGAGTGCTTGTATCTCACTCACTCTGCGTGCTGATGTAATTGCTACTAGAAAAGCTACTTTCCAAGAAAGGTGTTGCAATGTAGACTTATGAATGAGTTCAAATGGAGGTCCCATCAATTTAGACAATACCAAATTCAACTCCCAAGGAAGAGAAGGAGGTCCAACAGGGGGATAAACCTTTTTCAACCCCTGTAGGAAGTCCTTGACCACCTGAAGCTGAAAGAAAGAAGGCTGGTTAGGTGATTTACGATATGCTGTGATAGCCGCCAAATGCACTTTAATGGAAGAATATTTCAAACCAGATTTGGCCAAATATAGCAAATACGGCAAGATTACCTCCTCTTGCCCGTTAATTGGACTCCAATCATTACTGATACACCACAAGTAAAACCTTTTCCACTTTAGAGAGTATGAGGATCTTGTGGAAGGTCTCCTTGACTCCCTTAAAATATCCATGCAGTCCTGAGGGAGGTTCAAATGTCCGTACTGCAGGACTTCAGGAGCCATGCTGTCAAGCTGAGCGAGGGAAGGCTGGGGTGCAGAATTTTCCCTCCCATTTTGGTGAGAAGGTCCGGCCTGCACGGAAGTTTCCGATGCGGGCGAACCGAGAGTTGCAAAAGGTCCGGATACCACCATTGGCGAGGCCAGTCCGGTGCTATGAGTATCATCCTCATTCTGGATCGCAGAAGTTTGGCCACCACCTTCGGAATTAGAGGGAGGGGTGGAAAGGCGTATGCAAACATCCCTGACCAATCTATCAAAAGAGCATTCCCTCTCGTTCCTGGTCGGTAAAACCTGGATGCAAAGGCGTGGCATTTTCTGTTTTGATCGTCTGCAAAAAGGTCGATGGAAGGATGACCCCATTGATGAAAGATTTCTGCCACCACTTCGTCGTTGAGCACCCAGTCTTCTTGCTCTTGGAAGTGACGACTGAGGGCGTCTGCTCGCACGTTCTGCTCTCCCGGCAGATGTATTGCCGTGATCGATAGGTTCCTGGCTAGCAGCCAGTGCCAGATCGCCTGGGATTCGAGAGACAGAGGGCGAGAGCGAGTTCCACCTTGTTTGTTCAAGTAATACATGGTGGTTGTATTGTCCGTTTGCACTAGGATCGATCCGAGCTGAATTGACGGTTGAAAAGCTTTGAGGGCTAAATGAACCGCCCGCAGTTCCAGCATATTGATGTGATAGGTCTGTTCTCTGCTGGTCCATCTGCCCTGAGTTTGCAGATGACCCAGATGCGCTCCCCAGCCCTGAAGTGATGCATCCGTGATCAGAGATTGCTCTGGCAGAGGTTGATGAAAAGGGACTCCCACCAGTAGGTTCTGTGGTTGCAGCCACCAGAGAATGGACTTCTTTGCTGCAGGAGAGAGGACAATCCGGTCGTTCCACTGACCCGAGGATTGATCCCATTGGCCTCGAGATCTTGTTGTAACGGTCTCATCCTCAATCTGGCGTTGGGTATGAGAAAAATGCACGAGGCCATCGAACCCAGTAGGGAAGCCACCTGTCTTACTGACGGCTGATGAGCCTGAAGGATGATGATGTTGACAATCTCTCCTCCGACGGAAACACTTTTCCGAGGTCGGAGTTGAGGTTGGCGCCCAGATAGTGGAGTGATTGAGTTGGGTGAAGGATCGACTTGTCCAGGTTGACATGCAGGCCTAAGCGCTAAAGGAGATCTAGGTCGGTGCGAAGGTGTTCCTGCACCATTTGAGGAGAGGATCCCTTCAGCAGCCAGTCGTCCAGGTATGGATATACGAACAGGCCTTGGCGATGTAATGCTGCCGCTACTACTGCCATGCATTTGGTGAATACCCTTGGAGCTGATTTTAGGCCGAAGGGTAAGACTTTGAACTGGTAATGTCTTGTTCCCACCGTGAATCGCAAGAACTTGCGATGTCGTGTTGTGATTGGGATGTGAAAATACACATCTTGTAGATCCACCGAACACATCCAATCGCCTTTCCTTAGATGTGGAAATATTTGGTGGAGCGCCAACATCCGAAACATTTCCTTTTTGATGGACTTGTTCAGAGAACGTAGATCCAGAATTGGTCTGAACTTGTTCGGTTGATCTTTTTTCTGAACAAGGAAGTATCGTGAGTACACTCCTTTTCCTCTCTGCGCTTGAGGGACCTCTTCTATTGCTCGTTTTTTGAGAAGGGTCGACACTTCCTGACGCAGGAGGTCTATATGTAGATGACGAGATTTCACAGGAGGAATGTCTCTTGGGGACGTCCAAAAACGTAGTGTGTACCCATTTTTTAGTATATTTAGCACCCACTGATCTTTGGTTATGTTGCGCCACTCTTGAATGTAACTTGAGATACTTCCTCCCACTGGAGTGTGCAACGGTGCTAGAGGAAGCAGAAACTCATTGCTTCCCTGGAGTTTTTGATGCAGAGGAGGACTGCTGTTGATGTCCTCCTCTTCCTCTCGAGGAACGGCGGCCTTGATACTGGGATTTGCCCTGTTTGTTTTGTGACCATTGAGGGGTTTGACCCTCTGTTGGTAGTTTTTCCGATTGTAGGGCCGGTATCTCTTCCTAAATTCCTTTTTCTTCTCTAGGCCCACCGCCTTTAAGGTGTCCAACTCGGCCTTCATCCTCGCCATTTCTTCGTCTGTGTGAGCACCAAACAGTGAAGTGCCAGAAAAAGGGAGATTCAGGATGCGTTGTTGTGCTTCTGGTTTTAACGCTGTGAGGCGCAGCCAGGAAGATCGTCGTGCACATATGCCATGTGCATACGAGTGAGCCGCCAGGGACGCACCATCTGCTGCAGTGCTGATTACCTGGTTAGCCACCAGAGCACCTTCGTGAAGGATTTCAGAAAAGTCCTGCTGATCCTCCTTTGGGAGCTTGTCCTTGAAGCGCTCCAGTGAGTCCCATAGTGATCTGTCATAACGACCCAGCAGAGCCGCAGCGTTGGACACTTGCAGAGAAGATGCTGCAGAGCCACAAGCCTTCCGTCCCCAAGAGTCTTGTGCTCTACTCTCTTTATCCGGAGGAGCGGAGGAGGAAGATGCAACCGCATGCGTCTTTTTCGCTGCTGCAATTATAACAGAGTCCGGAGGTGGATCCGATCTAAGGAAAAGAGGATCCGATGCAGCTGGCTTATATTTTTTAAGAATCCGAGCTGGGGCTGCTTTAGCCGATGCTGGAGCAAGGAAGAGATCCATTACCGGCTCGATGATGCCAGGGACCAAAGGAAGCAATGGTCTAGTCGCAGACCTTTGGTGGAGAGTCTCAAAAATGATGGACTTTGTTGTCTGAGGAGCTGACATGGTGATGCCCAGCTTCTGAGCCCCTCTGGTGAGAACATCATGAAAAGTGTTCACATCATCAATAGGCGACACTCTGGAGGGAGGACTATCCGTCAGGGTAGGTGAATAATCCCTTTTGGATGAATGTGTCGAAGAGGAAGACCAAGATGGAGTACGTCGCCTCTTGCGATGTCCCCGAGACGACCTGCGTTCAGGGGATCTGCCTCGGTGTTCCCTGGCCCGAGTGGTGGGTGATTTATCCACTTCCTGCACAAGACGCTGTAATGGTGATCTGTGCTGCGGACTGGAGTAGGTCGAAGGTCGTTGAGCGTGACCTGTGGACCCCGTCTGCCAATGATGGAGTGGTTGAAGCCATCTGGGAGAGAGATGGATGGAAGGAGATCGCTGTCTCCTTGGAGAACCTCCTGGCGGTGCTTTTGTAGGCTCCTGCGAATGAACAGAAGCACTGCGTGATGACGCCACCGTCTCCGGATGGAGTGAGATGACTCTCTGCAGCTTCTAGAGCGTGATCGGCGTCTGGATGAGCGATGTGACGTCGATGGGGTGTGTCTCGACGTCGACCTGCTCTGTGTCACCATCACTGGTGAATTTCTCTTCGACGTCGACCTCTCAGTGTGTCTGGAGCCCATAGACCTCGCCTTCGACGTTGAGCGTGGAGACCTCAACGATGAGCAGGTAGACGGAGAAAACCTTCTCGACGTCGATCTTTCTCTCGACGCTGATCTTCTCGCCGTAGACGGAGACCGCCGTCTCGACGTCGATCTTTCTCTCGACGCTGACCTTCTCGCCGTCGACGGAGACCGCCGCCTCGACGTCGAACGACGTTTGGTATATTTTACCCTTGGTCTTGACGTCGAATACCTCGCCGTCGGAGAGGATCTTGCCTTCGACGTCGAACGCCGCCTGGGCGACGGCGGAGGCGATGAGTGTCTATCCTCAGGTGACGAGGTGTGTCTCGACGTCGACTGTCGTCTGGGTGACGTCGACTGAGATGCTTGCTTCGACGCCGAACGCTGGAGGCCCTGCGACGGCGGAGCCTGTCTCGACGTCGAACGCCGCATCGACGGCGAAGATCTGTGTCTCGACGCTGGGCGAGCCCGCACCAACGGAGAGCGACTCCTCGACGCCGATCGTCGCCCGGTTGACGACGGCGGAGGATTTGACGTACCTGCGTTCTTCGACGACGACCGGTGTTCTCTCGACGGCGAGCCCGCCGTCGATGGTCTTCTCGTCGACGTTTTTGTTGCCGATGAAGGGATTTGAGGCGCCGAGCCCGACGCCGATGGAGAGCATACTGGAATCTTACTTGTAGATGAGCTCTCTTTCCTCTTCTTCATCGGAGGCTTGTCTCTAGAAGGTGATTTTCTCTTCTCAGCCAATCCATGGAGACGAATCCTTTCTCTGTCCTTTAGAGGTCTGTTGGACAGCAGCTTGCAATGCTGGCAGGATTTAGGATTATGCTCAGAATGGAAGTCTGATTTGGCCTTCTTCTTGCCACAGGAAGGGCAAGAGTCAAAAAGAGAGGGCATTCTGTTGTAAAACAATGCTCAATTCTCTAAAAAAAAAAAACAGTAGAGAAATACTTTAACACCAAAAAGATGTCGAAGTAAGAGTTTTTATCCAAAATTGAAGTATTTTCTGACAGAAAATCAGAAAAAAGAGGTAGAGCTGAAGTAACCAGGGTCCTGACAGAAGGAGCCGGAAAGAACAACTGACCTAACTGTCACCCCTGAGGCATGATGGGAAGCTAGGGGTCATGGCTGCCTTAAAGGCACGGTGCCAGTTTATCTGAGTGTTTATGTGGGTTAGCTTTTCAGCTTTCTACACTAATGTTTCCACAATGCAGCCTATGTGCTGGCAATGTTTTCTTCATTATTCCGTGCAGGATTGTGTTGTCTGCTGTTTATTAAAGCAGTTTTCAAAAGTTTCTTTCTCCCTGCTTTATTGGAATATGTTTATGTGCAAGAGAATTCCTTACAACATTGCTCAGCATGTTTATGGGAGGCTACATTGTGTATTTTTATAAATATATGGATATATATATAGAGCTACATATATGGTTTTTCACATATATGTAATGTCTAACATGTATGTAACATCCCGGGCTTTACCCTCTTTCTCCACTCCCCTGTCACACGCTTGCCACATTGCCAAGCTCATGCTAGGGGCCACTTGCTCTACTCCTGACTGAAGGCAAGCAGATCCTCCTCAACAAGATCGCTTTAATCTAGGAATCCTCCCAAAAGTCCCAAATTCCTGGATAAGGGATGATCTCAGCTGCCTCCACAGATCAGACAAAATGGCCGCAATAGAGCAATTGGTGAACAAAGAAAAAGGACTGCTTCCCATGAGGTCCTGTAACTGAAATAGACAGAGGACTTCCTTGCTAGCACTGTTCTAGCTGGCTAACAGAGCAGCCATCTTGGACTGACCTCATTCACAACCTTGTTACTCTTTCCCCCTAAAGGGCAGCACTCTGCAATTACATCTTCCCATCTGTCTATCCCCCGCTAATCAAGTGTTACCTACGCTATGGAGCGCACCGGTAACTTCACGTACTCCATCACTTACCCCCCAAACCTCTCAAAAAAAGCAGCTAAAGGCTTCAAACACAACCTTTTAAAATCTCATCCTGAAACCCCAATCTCTGACTCTTACTTCTCAATGAACAAAGGGTTCATCAAGAATGACATCATCTTCTATACGAAAAGAAGAGCTCAATGGAGAAAAGCCTTTCTCGCTCTCTTTAAGGTCTCTCTCATGAAGAAAACAGCGCACGGATTCACACTATCTATCCTACCCTCCATATTCTTCAATGCAGCTGCCACCGTCAACATCTATCATAACGGAATCATCCTCATCCAATCAACCGACCGCAACCTTAATTTGATAGATCACATTTTTCCACTCATCAAGGAGAGAGTCACTCTAACACAGCCCTCCTCTCCATCCAATCATTCCGAAATCTTCAACTCCCATCCTGACCCAGTTGTAATTCAGGATTCCCAGTTGTCCCCATCTGCTCCGAGACAAACTCTAGACCTCATCGACACCCCACCTAACAACTCATTCCACCTTATAACCGCCTCATTCATTAACACTACCAATACACTCACTTTCCCTCCTCACCCAGCACTACCTCCCCCATCCTCCCCCTCACCAGTACTCCCAGCACCTCACATCAACCCGTCGGCCCCACCTACACCCCCGCTGATCCTGACATAGCAGTCTCCCAGTCCCCTCTCCCTGCACTACCTCCACCACCCTCCCCCCTCACCATTACTCCCAGCACCTCCCATCAACCCGTCAGCCCCACCTATACCCCCACTGATCCTGGCATAGCCGTCTCTCAGTCCCGTCTCCCTGCACTTCATCCCCCTCCCTCCCCCCCCCCATCATCACTCCCAGCACCTCCCTTCAGCCCGTCATATTCAGCCCCACCTATACCCCCACTGATCCTGGCATAGCCGTCTCTCAGTCCCCTCCCCTCTGACCTCCTCTCTCCCCCCTCCATGGACTTACACACAGAAAGAACACTTTGCAATGTCCCCGACCACGACTCCCCTCAAACGACACTAAAGATGCTACTATTCCGCCTACTCCCTCAGTCCATCCTTCCAATAAGGACACTCTCTCCGTCTCTCAGTCCCCTCCCCCTCTGACCTCCTCTCTCCCCCCCTCCATGGACCTACACACAGAAAGAACACTTTGCAATGTCCCCGACCACGACTCCCCCTCAAACGACACTAAAGATGCTACTATTCCGCCTACTCCCTCAGTCCATCCTTCCAATAAGGACACTCTCTCGCCTGACCCTAGACTTGACCAGATATTATCAGCCCTTCAGCAAGTCAAAACGGACATCCGAACCCTACACGACCTTATCATACAACAACCCAAATTCTCTAGCACTAAACAAGAATACAGATCTTTCCCACACTCCAAGAACTGTAGTCGCACCCAACATCTACTTGCAAGCTCCCAGACGCAGGGGTCTCCACGTTGGAGCACAGTTCCGCTCCCTAATGCCTTATCCCGCCCTATAAGGATGATAAACCCTCTATCTGCTATAGAATTAGGGGCCCTCCTTCGCTCTTACGAGCTACCTCACCCTCCACATAACGCTGGGCTTCCAGCTATCCCACATACAGACTCCCGAATACAATCTATCCCTATCAACACATTCAGAGCCACCAGACACAACTCCAGAGGCATAGTTGAAAATAACCTCACTAGAATCCCCCTCACAATCGAACACCCGATAATATCCAACAAGACACAACTAAATTGTATTCTCCTAAACTGCAGATCCGCATCTAGACATGCAACCGAGATAGCTGACCTACTACTCACTAACGAACCAGACATTCTGATCCTGACGGAAACTTGGTTAAAAGAAGCATCTACTCCCATCATGGACATCTTGCTACCCCCCAACTATGACATCACCAGACTAGACAGAACGGACAGGCCAGGAGGTGGGATAGCCTGCATACATCAGATCAGCCTAACAGTGACCAACTCCAATGCCCCCGCTTTATCCTCATGTGAATACCTCCGCTTAAACATCGCCAGTAATAACAAACAAATATGTTCTTTACACACTTTCTACCACCCCCCGGGTGATAACCTCACATTCATAGAACACCTCATGGATATTCTAGCGTCAAATGACAGCCAACAAAATAAACAAATATTCCTGGGGGACTTCAACCTTCATTGGGATGACCAGAACGACTCTGGGGTAAACAGCCTCAAAGCTTTCCTCGCCAACCTTAATCTTGACCAAATATGTAACAGCCCTACACACGACAAAGGCGCAATTCTCGACCTAGTAATCTCTAAAGTGGACTCTACACAGCGCGACTCGATCATCCCCTGTGACTGGTCGGACCATCACATCATTACTTTCCAAGTCTTGGAAACGGTTAAACGACTCCCAACTCAACCCCTGAGAACTAAGATCTGGAAGAGAAACCTGAAAAACGTCGGCTCTGACCTTACAGCATCAGCTAATTCAAACCTTCTATGTCCCCCGGAAGACCTAACCGATATCCAGGGGCTGACCAATCACTACTTTCACTCCATGAACAACCTACTGGACGAAATAGCCCCGCTTCAACTGAAAAGAACTTCCACAAAAAACTCAAAACCTTGGTATGATGGGAGGCTTAATGCAGACAGACGCTCTCTCAGAGTAATTGAACGACGTTGGAGAGCCGCACCCTCAGCTGACCACCTCAAGCTTCTAAGAATCGCCAGAAACTCCTATTTTAGAAAGATCAGAAAATCTAAAACCGACTTCTTCAGGACTCAACTAGACCAAGCCAAGAACCGCCCCAAAAAGCTATTCGATCTTATCAAAACCCAAACCAAGAGCGTTCCCAGTCTCCCTAACGCTATCCCACTTACTCTTCCCAACTGCGATGAATTTGCCTCCTTCTTCGCTTCTAAAACAGAATCCATAAAATGAGATCTACTCAAGGACTTCTTATCCCTCTCAGACTTGATAAAGAATTCATCACTGCCCCCTGCTGGTGCACAAGCTAACGACCTCCCAAAATTCAAACTCAAAAACAACGCAACTTGGTCCCACTTCAACACTTACAGTGAAGACTCCATATTAAAGACGCTAACCGCTCTGAAACCCTCCAATCATTTCACAGACCCGCTCCTGGCTAATTACTTAAAAGACTTCATTCCTC
The DNA here is from genome assembly GCA_963921515.1 of Calotriton arnoldi. Taxonomy (NCBI): domain Eukaryota; kingdom Metazoa; phylum Chordata; class Amphibia; order Caudata; family Salamandridae; genus Calotriton; species Calotriton arnoldi. Next base: position 639,950 of record CAWUFW010002651.1, on the reverse strand, counting down.
TGTTACTACCTCTCTGGACCAAGATCATAAATACGTCCCTCCTTCAAGGATCCATTCCAGACATCCTGAAAACAGGTCAGGTGTCGCCTATCCTAAAGAAAACAACAGCTGACCCCTCGGACCCAAATAACTATTGTCCAATTTCTAACATACCTATGCTAGCCAAACTCCTGGAAAAATGCGTTAACATGCAGCTGAACAGCCATATTGATCAATTCAACCTGCTTAACCAATTTCAATCAGGCTTCCGAGCAGGTCACAGTACCGAATCAGCCATGACACATGTAATTGACGACGCTCTAAAAATCCTGGACCAAAACGAAGCCTGTTTACTTATCCTACTCGACCTGTCATCAGCATTTGACACCGTCAAACACGGCAACCTGCTTGAACTCATGAAACACAGAATGGGAATGTCTGGAACTGTATTTAACTGGTTCGCCTCTTTCCTCCATAATAGATCCCAAAGATTCAAGGTCAACCAATCCCTGTCCAACCCCATGCCTGTCACTTTAGGAGTTCCACAAGGCTCCTCCCTCTCACCCACCCTTTTCAACCTTCTTATGGAACCTCTTACCGATCTTCTCAGCCTCGCCAAGATTCACTTCCATATGTATGCAGATGACACCCAAATCTACATCAAGATCCACTCACTTGATGACATCAAATCGCTCAACACCACACTACAAAAAACCCAAACATGGCTGGCCGAAAACCATTTGAAACTAAACTCCCTCAAAACGGAATTCCTCTTAATCGCTCCCCCTAAAAAAACTCCCACCATCCTGGATTGGCTGAAGCACTTAACAGCTCTCAAAGGACAACCTCTCATCGTCGACTCAGCGAAATCGCTAGGTGTAACGCTTGACAGCAACCTAAAGATGCAGAAGCATATCAGCGCCTCCACAAAAGGAGCTAACTTCCACTTGAAGACCTTGCGAAAACTGAAACCCTTTCTGCCAGCCTACGATTTCAAACAAGCAGTTCAAGCCCTAGTAATCCCTAGAGTGGAATATGGGGCGGTAACCTTATGCGGCCGCCCAAGGTCATCGACAGCCCCACTAAGAGCCACTATCAACTCAGCTGCGAGGCTCATCACGGGCTCAAAGAGAAACTCTCACATATCCCCTGACCTGAGAGCCTTCAACTGGCTACCGTTTGAAGCTAGAATTCATCTGAAAATCGCTTGTATGACGCACAAGGCCTTACACCACAACTCCCCGCACTACCTAGCTCAGAAATTGGTGCTCTCTGCGGGCAACAGAGCCTCCAGGAGTGCCAAGACTCTTCTTCTAAAACCACAACGATTCGCCAAGAACAAAACCTATAACCGATCCTTCTCTGGTATGGCTCCTAGGATCTGGAACGCTTTGCCCATTGAAACAAGAATGAACCTGTCCACTGCCTCCTTCAAAAAAGAAGTGAAAGCGATCCTCATGGCTAAATTCACGTGAACTCTCTGTCCTTTTACTGTATATTATTATTAGTTCTGTGTTTATGCTCCATAGTTGTCCTTTTGCTCTCACGCTAGCTTATTGATACGTGTATAAGCTGCTTATAGCTGTTTCACCCATATCTCTGTGTGCTATATCGTGTTTTCTACATATGACTTGTAAAGCGCTCGGATACTCGCAAGGGTCTTGTTCGCGCTATATAAAACCTTCAAAATAAAATAAAATAAAATAAAATGTGTTTCCGGGGTCCTGCGCATGGGCGGGAATATTCATGTGCTTATGACTATTGATGAGGATCCCCTGGAAGAGAACCACAAAATCATGTCAAAGGTACTGACAGTCTCGCTTCCTTTTCTGGGTGCCTTTGTGAGGTTTAGGTAGAGTAACAGTGTAGGTTCAGATACTAATTCCATTTTCACAGTCACCCTCAGCACCAGCACCATTGCTTTCCAAGTTTAGGTTGTTACCTTCACCAAAATTGTCTCCTCATTTTCTAATCTTCTAGATGGACTTCTCATAGAAATCTATCCATCAAATGCTTCAAGCCTCAGGAAATCTAATAAAAAGTCATTTTAAACCTCATCCTCCATGGAAGCTAGGAACCCTGGACATGACATTGATGAGGCTCTTAACTCACCCTCCAACCTACTCACCTTTGCTTTCAGTTGTAGAATCGATTTAATGGAACACACTTTAAGTTCCTCTTGGTGCGTATTTATATCTCTTAATCAGATCAGATACTTGAAGGAACTATTTTCCACTCGAGTCGACATACCAAGCCCCAGCCTAGATGGTGTACCCTCCAGCATGCCCTTCATAAAAAATGGTACTCTCCATATACATGATTTGCATTTCATTATTCACTGTCATGAGAAGAGATTCCGCACAAATAAGGCGAGACCCTGATGCACCCACATTTGCACTCACTTCCCTATCCTTGGTGAAGGGAAGGCTGGGTCAAATAACTAATTTCCGTCTCACCTTGCATTTCCTTTTGCATACTTTGCCAACCTGGTCAACTTCCAACCTCCAGGAACAAAGAGTGACTGGAGACCTTCTGGCTGAGGCCACAGCATAGCTTCCTAGTGGAGCTACCGGGGGTTTCAAAGCTTCGGAATCAGTAACTTGCCATGCTGACTCACTGCACCAGAATGACCCTAGACACTCAAACTTCAACAACAAGGAGTCACTTTGAATTACAGTCCTCTGAGGCATTGGGGCTCTCCTCTCTAACATGTTTTCTTGTTTTGTTTGATAGAGTCCCTGATGTTCTGTGGGGTGTCAAATTAATTTTGCTAAACCTATGGGGAAGAATAAGTGTCCCTTCCTGAATACTTCAATTTTGCTGTCTTTACACAATTTACTCTGGGATCCCGTACTAGTATGTAATGCTTATGGTGAAGATCTCAATGCCACACTTTTATATATAATAATTTGAAACTAGCTGATCTACTGGTTTGTTTAATTTTTGCAATATTGGGCTGACAGGCAATTTGGTGGTGGTTGTTAGCACAACCACTATGCCAAAGTGTGGGGCGAGTGAGTTATGGGAGAGAAACAGAACAGCACGTAGTTGGAGCATGGGCCTGATGGCTGGCTGTTGTGGTGACACATGGGGTTGTGATCCTCTACTGGTTGGATGATGGTGGTTCAGGGCATTTGGAACACTCAACTACCCTAGGATTGTGGAATGGAAATGGGTTAAGAGACAATGTTAAGTGGGTGGAGATTTCCCAATGCCAACAGTTTCATAAACCTTATCTAGTGCTATTTCAGGAGACACATCTCATGGACAATCCTCACTTGTGGCTCATGCTGGCTGTTGAGGTTTCGAGACGGCTGCAGACGCAGCCGAGACATACGTTGCAGCTTCAACTTACTAGCTTAGCTGGGAGAGGATGCTTGGAGCGCCACAGTTAGCGTCAGGTTGCAGTTTCCAATTAGTGTTCCATGTGTGCATGGTGTCCAGCGGCGGACCGTAAGTTTTGGAGGGAGGGGGGCGGACGGGACACACTCTCATGGACAGGCACACATAACACTTAAAGCAATGTATTCACACACACACTCGCACATAAACACATTCATTCACAACACTCTTCACCAAACATTCATACATACACGCACACAAACACATCCATTCACAACACTCTTCACCAAACATTCATACATACACGCACACAAACACATCCATTCACAGCACTCTTCACCAAACATTCATACATACACGCACGCACCAAATAGTCCAAACAAAAACATACACTTACCTACAGCCAGCTCTGCCTCTGAGGTTCCCGAAGGGTCAGCCAATGAGGGAAGGCAGCAGTCCCAACGTCATCACAGAGTTGGATGGGGTCAGTGAGACTGCTGACCCCACCCCACTCTGTGAGGAAGTGTCACTGATTGACACTCAACCCTGGGCGCTTCAGGGCTTAAAACTGAAGCGCCCAGGTGCGAGGCAATCAGTGACGCTACGTCTCGTCACTGAGGGGAGGCCCTCAGGGACCTTTGCTAAGGTGAGGACGTCACGCCCACAGGAGCTGTGACTTCCTCAGCCCAGCAAAGTTCAGCTCAGGCAGCCAGGAGCCTGCCCTAAATGCGCATGTCTGGCTCCTGGCTGCTTGAACTGAAAGTGAACAGTGTCTGTCAGGCTGACCTTTGTGCAGCCTGATAGACACTGTTCATGAGGGGCGAAAGGTGGAGAGGCGTGGCCCTAATGGACCGGCTGCCCCTGATGGTGTCTTCCTTCTGCCGCTCTTTTCAGGCAGAGCTTCAAAAGAGTTGGTTTCATCCAGACATTGGCAATGGCTTTCCTAGTTCAAAGTGAGCAGTGATATGGTTTCCAAAGAGTGTCTGTGCCCGAATGGCTGTTAAATGGCAGTTACTAGTAATCATATCTACTGTAATTACCATAATAAATATTATCCCCTCTGACACCTGTAGGAAGCTGGCTCTGTATATACTATACCAAAGTGAGGTATACTGTGCACAGAGTCCAGGGAGTCCCCAGAGGTATAGCGGAGGCTAAATTAGGTAAGTACTAACAACTATCTTTGTGGTAGTGTGGACGAGCAGTTTGGCTTATCCGGAGGGTGTGTTAAGCATTTATTGTATTCACTCAATCAAGTATTGATTACACACACTCAGAGACAGAATCCAGACCAATTGGGTAAGTATGAAAAAGGTATACTTATATTTTATTTCTAGAACCAAGCAGGACTTGGTACAAGTAGATAAAATGTACTTTCAATTGTAAAATTGCACACAGGAATGCAATTGGGAATGGATTTGCAATTGTTACAGGTTGGTATTGTTTCAAAAAGCAGTTTAAATGACACAGTAATTACTTTTGGAATACGTTTTGATTACTTTCAGATTACATCGACTACTCGAAGTGGTATGCCTAGATAGCACACCGGCAGCCGCGGTCCTTGCAGGTAACAGCGTTGGGGCCGCGTGGGGGGGGGGATTTCGAGGGACGATGCAGAGGGCAAATTAATTATTTATTTTATTTTCCCTCTGCATCGTCCCTTGAAACCCCCCCACACCTGGCCCCACCGCTGTTACCTGCACACCGGGGGATCTCACAATACAAGGCAAGTAAGAATTTTTAGGGTTTAAGGTATAGTTACTTTTCTCCCATAAAAAACAGCAGTCCAACACAGAACATTTTAGGAACAAAAATTCATAACATTGGTTCCTATAGGAGAAAAATAGTTATCGGTTTTACAGGTAAGTACTGGATTTACGAGTGGGAGTTTGGGGGGTTAGGACCAAGGTTCTCCACGGTCTAGGTACGCAAACCAATTACACCACCAGCGGCACTGGGGCGGCCGGGTGCAGAGTGCAGGGGCCCAATGTTAGCTTTGGTCAGGGACTGCTCACGAGCAGGCCACTCAGGTGTGGGAGCAAAGCTCCTGGGGTTAAGGTCAGCACTGCAGGGCCCAACAATCAGCACAGGAGCTGCACCACCAGCTGCTCATGGGCGGCAGGGTGCAGGGGGCCAAGAAGACATCGGGAACCCTGTGGTTTCCAATGGAGACCTTCGATTCTGCAAAGTTGCTGCAGGCTCGGGCATGGAGGCTTCCTGAAGGCGACCACCAGCTGAAGAGGTAAGTTAGGTTCTTGGGGGATGCCTGGACACCATTGGTTGGTCCACCCAAGGCCGTGGGGCGTCGGGTGCAGGGGTGTCTTTTGGCGTCGGGTTTCTTTGCCAGCTCCGGTCGCTGTCGGGGGGAACCTTCAGGTTGAGGCTGCAGGCATCGTCTTGAAGCTTGAGGGAGGTCGGGGATCACCAGATCTCAGGTCAGGATCACTGGGGAGACCTCCTCGTGGTGTTGGGTCACTCGAACTCGGGGCGTCGGGTGCAGAGTGGTGCAGGATCGCGGAGCTGCCTGGATCCGAATTCTGTGGGTGAGTCTTGGCTTGTGCAAATCCGGTGCTCACAGGAGACAAGAGTCGGTTAGTTGAGTGCAGGCAGGTCCTCCGGGCTCTGGAATTTGCTGGCTGCTGGACTCGCTGGGGTTCTCGCTGTAGGCAGATCGTAGATGGGACAGGCCGGTAGGGCTGGGGGCCAAAGCAGTTGATGTCCTCTTCTTCCTGGATCAGCACGGCTCTTCGGTCCTTCTTCTTTCTTCCTCGAATCTGAGGAGGCAAGGATCAGGGTTTCCCTTAAATACTAAATTTTGGGGCGTTTAAAGGGGTGTGCAGGTCGGGCCAACGTGTCCCTTCCTTGGTGTGGGTACACCCCCTATTATGCCACCCTCCAGGGGGAGGGGGGCATGAACCTCTCCTTAATTAGTTGGGTCCCCTCATCTTCAAGATGGAGGGGATTGAGATGTGTGCTTCACCTCGCCTCTCCCACCTCAGGGGTTTGATTGGCAAAGGTGGGCACACCTCTCTTCCTAGCTTGGTTTTTTCGCCGATTCTCCGTCCCAAAGTGGGGGGCAGAACCGGTGGGAGCCAGTTGCTGGGGGCAGCAAAAGGCAGGGACAGCTTCCAAAGGCAGCAGGCCTTTGAGGCTTCCCCTTCGTGGACCCAGCCCATCCTGGGGGAGGAGGCATGACACCTCTGCTCAGGATGGGCTTTGTTTCTGGACCCAGAGAGCAGAGGCTCTCGACCCAGGGGTCCAGAAACCTGTCTGATGGTGGCAAATGCAAAAAGAACAATTGATGGACAGAATGCATAACAATGTCATAAATTCACCCCAGTACAGAGATCTGGGCCTAAATCCATCGTTTTTTTGCTCACCATGCCATTTCAGTTTGGACCCACCCATATGCAAATTAGTCTTGACCCTGCGCCCAATGGGAACAGTCTAGCCCGAACTGGCAGGTCAGGTCCTACCTGGACTGGAAACAAGCCTCCTAGGACCGGTTTCGGGGTTTCACCCCTCTTCAGCCAGGATAGCTTGACTCCAGTGGCATGGAGAGCACGGGACCCACGTCTGGGCATAACTGTTCCACTCGGGGTGACAAATGCAAAAAGAACAATTGATGGACAGAATGCAGAACCATGTCATACATTCACCCCAGTACAGAGATCTGGGCCTAAATCCATCGTTTTGTTGCTCACCATGCCATTCCAGTTTGGACCCAGCCATATGCAAATCAGTCTTGACCCTGCGCCCAATGGGAACAGTCCAGCCCGAACTGCCAGGCCAGGTCCTTCCTGGACTGGAAACAAGCATCCTAGGACCGGTTCCGGGGTTTCACCCCTCTTCAGCCAGGATACCTTGACTCCAGTGGCATGGAGAGCACGGGACCCACGTCTGGGCATACTCGTCCCACTCAGGGTGACAAATGCAAAAAGAACAATTGATGGACAGAATGCTGAACAATGTCATACATTTACCCCAGTACAGAGATCTGGGCCTAAATCCATCGTGTTTTTGCTCACCATGCCATTCCAGTTTGGACCCAGCCATATGCAAATCAGTCTTGACCCTGCGCCTAATGGGAACAGTCCAGCCCGAACTGGCAGGCCAGGTCCTCCCTGGACTGGAAACAAGCCTCCTAGGACCTGTTTCGGGGTTTCACCCTCTTCAGCCAGGATAGCTTGACTCCAGTGGCATGGAGAGCACGGGACCCACGTCTGGGCATACCCGTCCCACTCCAGGGAAGACATGGCTTGGCAGTTCGGGCTGGACTGTTCCCATGAGGCACAAGGTCAAGACTGATTTGCATATGGCTGTGTCTGAACTGGGGTGGCGAAGTGAGCTAAAGAACGATGATGGATTCAACCCGGATCCGTGACTGGGGGTGAGTGTCTGAAAAGTTTCAGCGCTCCGTCCATCATCTCCTTGTGTTTGCTTTGCTCACCCCAAGTTGGCAGGGTATGCCCAGACGTGGGTCCCTTGCTCACTTTGCCACTGGATTCAAGCTAGCCTGGCTGATGAGGGCTGTTAGCCCGAAACCGGTCCCAGGATGCTTGTTTCCGGTCCAGGGAAGACATGGCTTGGCAGTTCAGGCTGGACTGTTCCCATGAGGCACAGGGTCAAGACTGATTTGCATATGGCTGTGTCTAAACTGGGGTGGCGAAGTGAGCTAAAGAACGATGATGGATTCAAACCAGATCTGTGACTTGGGGTGAGTGTCTGAAAAGTTTCAGCGCTCCGTCCATCATCTCCTTGTGTTTGCTTTGATGGTGGCAAATGGCAGGCAGCCATTCAGGAACCACACCAGGGGTGGTCGTTTTTCAGGGGGTAGCTCTAAGATGCCCCGAGTGCATTTTATATTAAATCCCACACTGGAATCAATGTGGGTTTAATGTGCTGAGGAGTTTGCTATCAAATTTCCCAGTTTTTTAGTAAAGCCATTATGGAGCTGTGGAGTTCGTAAAGACCAACTCCCAGACCTTATACTCCTTATGGCTTCACTACACTTAAGATATCTAAGAACGGACTTAGGCACTGTAGGGTTATAGGGCTCATGCCACTGTACCCTCACCTGAGGGCTAGTGCACCCTGCTAGAGGGGTGACTTACCTAGGCCTCAGGCAGTGGCTTGCAGGCATGGCACAGAGAGATGTGTGCCGTGTCGACTCTTCACTTCTCTCTGCACCAAAACACAGCCTTCAATGGGAGTGTGTGGGTTTTAAGGTAAAGGGCCTCGAATGGTGGCACAATAGGTGCTGCAGCCCTTAGAGGCCTTCCCTGGTCACAGTGTCCTTGGTACCCATGGTACCTTTTAAAAGAGGTTTACCTGTAGCCAGAGGTGCCAATTGCAGGTACAAAGGTACAGTTTTGGGAAAGAACACAGGCCCTGGGAACCTGATTGGCAGGGACCCAGGGGGCATCAAGTCAGGTTGCATCAGAAGTCAGGCAACAAGTGGGATGTAACCATGCAAAAAGGGCACTTTCCTACACAACTAGCCCTCCCAAACGAAAGAGGATGAGACTAACCTTTCCCAAGAGTGTCTTCATTGTCTAAGTGGAACAAGCATTGGCATAGCCAATAGGTCTCGCCTTTGGGCTCTTTTAAGTGCATGCAATATACATGCAATCCCAGCTAAACATGCTTGCCAGTCTTGTGCGAAAATAACTTTAAACTAGATTAAAAAAGAACACTAAAAGAACAAAGGAAAAGTGCACAAATGTTCACATTGAAGTAAAACCGTCATTGCAATTTTTAAGAGAGGACGCGTGTTGTTAATATTTTAGGAAAAAGATCAAGCAAGAATGCTGGACGTAAAAAAATAAAACCCACCCCCCCAGCGCCTTGAGATCCTAAGGGGTGATTCGCCGCGCCCTATAAGAATCCTGAATGATTAACTGAAAAAAAAGTACGAAGAAACGTCATACTGAACCATCCCTAAAATCGGTGAACAAAATGTTTCTTTCAAAAAACACACAGGAAGACGATCACATGAGTGGAATAAACACTGCTCAAATCTCCAAGCACACCAATTCATTCTGCAAAAACATTTGCAGCAGATATTTGGCTAACTTGGGGATAAGAGAGATTCAGAAAGCGTGCACGGAGCCCGTTCACTGTCTTTTATGCGACACAGTAGATACTGCCACGCTGCCATGTGTCGGCTGCGCGCCGGAAGGAATTTATAGCTGAAATTTGTCGACATCAATGGGCAAAACCTGCCACCGAGTTATTCAGAGCACCAGATCGGATTGGAGGCAGTAAAAATAAACATCACGTTATTTCCTTGTCAGAGGTTGTTCACAAAAATCCGAAGTAAAAAACGGAAATTTTAAAAATAAATACAGTTTCTGCTCACGCCTTAATCGAAACGAAGCTCTTAGATTTGCTGCACTGATGCAACTTATAACATGCAGCTGAGGCCTTGTGCGTGCGTGCGCGTGTGTGTACGTGAGTTCGTGAGTGAGTGGTTTTCAAACCTCACTCCGCCCCAGAGCTCCAAGCCCAGTTCCATCTCTGCCCATTGATGGTACACGGGCAAGTTAGGCACAAGCAGCAGCTGTTTTGAAGCACTCGTGCTTGTGCTGGAATCCGCCTTGCGGGAGCGAGCAGCGGCGGCGTGAGAGCCATATGTTTTCAATTACCACGCGCGCCGCTGCTCGCTCCCGCAAGGTGGATGCCAGCACAAGCACGAGTGTGCTTGAAAAGGAGCAGACCGATTTCAAAAGGTCATCTCCTAGAGCAGCGCATGCGCGCTGCCTAGGCGAGACCTAAAAATCTGGAAAGGCCATCTGCATTCGCATGGGCATTCCCAGGTCTATGTTCCACTGTAAAGTCCATTCCCTGTAGGGAGATGGACCACCTCAAAAGTTTTGGGTTTTCTCCTTTGATCTGCATCAGCCATCTGAGAGGTCTGTGGTCAGTTAGAACCAGGAAGTGAGTACCAAACAGCTATGGTCTCAACTTCTTCAGAGACCAAACCACAGCAAAGGCCTCCCTCTCAATGGCACTCCAACGCTGTTCCCTGAGGAGTAGCCTTCCGCTTATGAAAGCAACAGGTTGATCTTGTCCATCATCATTTCTTTGGGATAGGACCACTCCTATGCCTAGCTCAGAGGCATCGGTCTGCACAATGAACTGCTTGGAGTAATCTGGAGCCTTGAGAATAGGTGGTGAGCACATTGCCTCTTTTAGAGTGTCAAAAGCATTTTGGCAGCCAACTGTCCAGTTCACTTTGTTATGCATCTTCTTGGAGGTGAGTTCTGTGAGGGGAGTCGCAATTGACCTATATCTCTTCACAAACGTCCTATAGTACCAAGTCAAGCCAAGGAATGCCCTGGTCTGTGTCTGGTTTGCTGGAGCTTCCCAATCCAGAATGGTCTGGATTTTGGGCTAAAGGTGGCCCAAGTACACAACAGTTCCCTGCCCTAACTGGCACTTGGATGCCTTGATAGTTAGGCCTGCAGCTTGCAGGGCCTGTAAAACGTTTCCCCAGCGCCGGGACACTCTCGAGTATCTGTGCGCGCTACAAATTAAATTAACATAACAGGTGGACCAGATGATCCTGCCAGGAAGAGCTAAACACAGAAATATCATCAAGATAAGCTACACTAAATCCTTCCAATCCAGCAAGGACTTGATTCACCAACCTTTGGAAGGTGGCAGGGGCATTTATTTGACCAAAGAGCATCACAGTGAATTGGAAGTACCCATCAGCTGTGGAGAATGCAGTCCTTTCTTTTGCTTCAAGGGCCATGCCAATCTACCAGTACCCTGCAGTTAAGTCAAAGGTACTTAAGTATTTGGCAGCCCCTAACTTACCTACCATTCATCAGCTCTGGAGATGGGGTGTGCATCTGTCTTGGTGACAGCATTGAGGCCTCTGTAGTCCACACAAAACCTCATTTCTATCTTTCCACCCTGTGTATGAGGTTTGGGGTCTAGGACCATGGGCTGGCCCAGGGACTCTCAGAAGGCTCAATGACCCCTAACTCCAGTATCTTGCTGACTTCAGCCTTGATGCTTTCCGTGACTTGGTCAAACTGGCAATAGATTTAGGTTTTGACAGGCAAGCTGTCTCCAGTGTCCACATCATGGGTATACCAGGGACTCTGACCCCGGAAAAGAGCTGTGCATACTGTTGCAGAACCTATCTGCAAACAGCTTGCTGTTAGGTAGAGAGGGTGTCTGAGTAGACAACTCCATCTACTGACCCATCTTGGGGGCTGTAAGAGCGGAGGTCAGGGACAGGTTCACACTCTTCTTCCTGTTCCTCATCAGTAACCATCAGCATGGTTACATCAGGCCTGTCACAATAGAGTTTGATGCGGTTCACATGGTTCACCCATTTGGGGGACCTGCTAATGCCCAGGTCTACCAAGTAGGTGATCTCAATCTTCTTTTCTAGGATAGGGTAAGGGCCACTCCCTTTGTCCTGGAGAGCCATTGGTGCCACTGGCTCCAAAACCCACACCTGTTGCCCTGGTTGGAATTCTACCAGTGCAGGTTTTTGGTCATACAAGGGCTCCTGGAGCTCCTGGCTGGCCTCAAGGTGTTTGGAGGCTTTCAGCATGCACTCTGTCATCCTGGAACAAAGGCCTAGTGCATAGTCCACCACATCTTGTTTTGGTGCATGATGGGGTTTCTCCCATCCTTCCCTCACAAGAGAGAGTGGTCCCCTTACAGAGTGGCCAAACAGAAGCTCAAACGGTGAAAGCCCTACTCCCTTCTGAGGAACCTCTCTGTAGGCAAAAAGCAGGCAGAGTAACAGAACATCCCATCTCATTTTGAGTTTTTCAGAGAGTCCCATTATCATACCTTTCAATGTCTTGTTGAATCTCTCAACAAGACCATAGGTTTGTGGGTGGTAAGGTGTTGTGAACTTATAGATCACCCCACACTCATCCCACATGTGCTTTAAATATGCAGACATGAAGTTGGAACCTCAGTCCGATACTATCCCCTTAGGAAACCCTACCGTGGTGAAGAAGCCAATGAGGGCCTTGGCTACCACAGAGGCTGTAGTAGTCCTAAGGAGAATGGCTTCAGGATACCTGGCGGCATTATCCACTACCACCAGTGTGAATTTGTTTCCTGAGGCAGTGGGAGGCTCAAGTGGACCCACCATATCCAGGCCTACCCTCTCAAAGGGGACCCCAAACACTGGCAGTGGAATTAAGGGGGCCTTTGGGTGTCCTCCTGTCTTGCCACTGGCTTGACAGGTGACACAGGAGCTTACAAACTCCTTCACTTTTTGGGACATCTGGGACCAGTAGAAGTGGGTGACCAATCTTTCCCAAGTTTTGGTCTGGCCCAGATGTCCAGCTAGGGGGAGGTCATGGGCTAGAGTGAGTGAAAGTCCCTATACAGTTGAGGCACTACCACTCTGCTAGTGGCACCAGGTTGGTGTCTCTGGCCTCAGTGCACAGGAGTTCTTCCTCCCAATAGACCTTGTGGGAGCCACTGACATCTCCCTGCTCCTGTGCAGCAGCTTGCTGCCTCAGGCCTTCAAGAGTGGGGAAGACCTGCTGCCCAAGGCATAGTTGTTCCCTAGAGGGTCCCCCTGGTCCCAAGAGCTCTACCTCGTAATATTCAAGCTCCGTGGGCTCAGTTCCCTCTGGGGCTGACAAGTCCTCTCCCTGAAGAGAGGGGTCTGATCTTTCTGCTGTGTGGAAGCTGTTTCACCAGTCTTCCTACATTTTCTTTTGAGGGGCTGGGCCATCATTTCAGGCTCCAACTCTCCTTTTTTCACCCTGTGCTAGGCATTGTGCTTTTGTTTTCACACACACTATCTCAGGGATTTGCAGCATGGCTACCTGTCTTTCTTTCTACCTCAGCCCATGCAGAGGTTGCCACATAATTTCTAAGCAGACAGGCAGCTGTGAGCTTTGGAGAGACTACTACCTGTTTCAGGCCAGCAATAGCACCCCCCAGTCTAACATCACCATAGCCATGTTAGTGATGACACTGTCAGCATTGGTAATTGGATTAGTTTTTCCAGTTAGGTATTGCTCTGGGGAAACCAGTTTATTTCTCACCATAGTGACACTGGCACCTGTATCCCTCAGGGCTTAGTCCCATTCACTAAGGGGTACTGCATGTATTTCTTTAAATTAGGGGCCCAAGCAGCCAAAGTGGCTAACCCTCCCTCACCTTCAGAGACTAAAACAGTCTCAGTGTTGACCCTGATTTGCTCTGGGCACACTATTGATCCATCTAGAGATGTGCCACACCAGTGGAAACTGGTGGGGGACTAGGGGCTGGTTTGTTGGAACTGACAGGATCTCCAGTTCAGTGTCCCTTCTTGTTACAGTGGAAACACCAGGCCTTAGCAGGATCAAAATGTTTCCCCTTCTACCCACTAGTGGGCTGGGAAGAGTTCTTGGGTGCTCACCCCACTGACCAGGATATTGCGGGCCTTTAGAAGAATCTTGTTTCTTATCTTTGGGTTTCTCACCCTCTTTTCCCTGGGGAGGCTTTCTGACCCCTTTCTTTCAGTCACCCCCAGTGGTTGTCTTGGTTACCCTTGTCTTGACCCAGTGGTCTGCCTTCTTTCCCAATTCTTGGGGAGAAATTGGACCTAGGTCTACCAGATGCTGATGCAACTTTTCATTGATGCAGTTACTTAAAATATGTTCCTTCATAAGCAAATTATAAAGTCCTTCATAACTCTGTACTTTACTTCCAGTCAACCAGCCACCTAGTGTCTTCACTGAGTTGTCTACAAATTCACTGACTCGGATCTCTGAGCCCCCCCTGAATGTAATTCTGTACTCCTCTGTAGTGAATCCAAATTTCTCAATCAGGGTGCCCTTCATGAGTTCATAGGACTCTGCTTCTGCCCCAGTAAGGGTCAGAAGTCTGTCTCTGCACTTACCAGAGAACAGTTCCCAAAGGAGTGCCCCCCCGTGAGACTTCCTCACTTTTCTGGCTTCACAAGCCCTCTCAAAGTCTGAGAACCACTTGGCGATATCATCACCATCTACATATTTAGGGACAATCCCTTTGGGGATTTTAGGATCATAGGATCCTTCTCTTTTTCGATTTTTAGTATTGCTGCCACCATTGATGGGTCCTAGGCCCATATCTGCTGTCTCTCTCTTTCTAGTGCTAGGAGCCTAGTCTCTAGCTCTAGTCTCTTGGTCAACCTTGCTAAAAGGTTGTCCTCTTCAGTGAAGTTGTCCTCACTGCCTTGCACAAAGTCTAGCCTACCTCTGTAGTGTCTAGACCCTCTACTCCCTGGCTTGGAGGTGGGAACTCAAAGTTCCCTTCCTCCCTAAGTAGTTGAGGTGGAGCGTTAAAGACCTCATCCCCCTCACAACCTTCCCCATCTCCCAGTGAGTCTTCCTCCTCAGGAGAGGGGCGGTCCATTTCATAGTCTGCCAGAAATTCCAGGAGTTCTATTCTGGTAGGGTTGGACCCTGTTCTTATTATTCTAGCCTTACAGAGAAACCGTAGCTCCCTAACCCTTAGGTTGGAGTAAGGGATGAGTGTCATGGTTGCGATGGGTTTCCGTGAATCACGAGCAGCAAATGTATCGTGCTCCACGATTCCGCGGAACAGACTTGCCTCACTTCCGCCCTACAAAAGGTCCGTGGTCTAGTCCTTAGCACCGGAAGCCACTGCCACGTCACTCAACACTTCCGGTACGAGCCGCTTAAACCTCTGCGGTTCCGCCAGGTCAGCGCTTCGTATTCTGAGCCCAAACCGCCATCGGACGCCAGCCTTTCCGGACGCCAATTCCAGATTTTCAGAACACCACGCTGGAAGCTGCCGAGCCGCAGGTAAAGGACCGCGCTGGAGCGCCTTGCCCCTTGTTGCCTGTTTGTTTGTGCCTTACCCGCGCTGGAGCGCCTTGCTGATTTTGCCTGTTTGGTTTTGTCTCTTTCTCCCGCGCTGGAGCGCCTTGCTGATTTTGCCTGTTTGGTTTTGTCTCTTTTTCCCGCGCTGGAGCGCCTTGCCTCTTGTTGTCTGTTTTGTTTGTGCCTTCCCCGCGCTGGAACGCCTTGCTGATTTTGCCTTCTGTGTTGTAACTCACCCGCGCTGGAGCGCCTTGCTGATTTTGCCTTCTGTGTTGTACTTACCCACGCTGGAGCGCCTTGCTGATTTTGCCTTCTGTGTTGTAACTCACCCGCGCTGGAGCGCCTTGCTGATTTTGCCTTTTGTATTATAACTTACCCGCGCTGGAGCGCCTTGCTGATTTTGCCTGTTTCAGTAATTGACTGTTTGTACAGGAACGCTCACGTTTTCTTTTACTTTCAAGAGGAGGTGGTGTAGTTACCCCTTTTTCTCTTCTGGTGTACCGGAGTTCGAACTAGTTCCTGGCCGGTGTTACTTTCTCCTTAGTTGGAGGTGTATGTATACAAGGTGATCAATTGTTCCACAAAAAACTGCTATACTAAGGAATGGGGGTTTGCGTGTGCCCGTGTAATGGGGTTTCCCTTATCTCCCTTCATTAGACGGTACACCCGGCCATCTTACTGGACTACGGATGATTCCCTCCTTGTCATCTGGACACCAACTCCATCACCTCTAGCTTCCTCCCCGTTCCCAACGCCATCCTAGCTAGATTACGCGTTCTACTGGGATAAGGTGGGTACGGTGGCGGTGGGTCATGTCGTCTCTGCAAGACCGCTTCACAAGCATAAGGTAAGTCTTGTGGGGTGCCTGACAATGAGGTTGAGCTCCTCAGCCATATTCCTTGTGTTGGTCATTATTTTCCTAAAGTGGGGTTCTTTTTAGAAGACCTACAAAAAAAAGTTCTAAGTACTTCCCCTCCTAACTTCAGTGACTTTTATTTTCTCTATAAATGCAACAGAGACTTACTTCAAGGCCCTATCAAGACTTTTTAGTAATTTGGAAAATAGTCAATTCAAAGAAATGAGTTTCACTAAAGTCAATATTTGGATTCTTGTCACGTGATCAGAGGTTGACTAAATTAGTCCAATAAATGCAAGGCTTTACATCCCCACCACTGATCCACCAATGTAGGAAGCTGGCTCTGTAAATACTATACCAAAGTGAGGTATAGTGTGCACAGAGTCCAGGGAGTCCCCAGAGATATAGAAGATGCTAAATTAGGTAAGTATTAACAACTATCTTTGTGGTAGTGTGGGCGAGCAGTTAGGCTTATCCGGAGGGTGTGTTAAGCATTTATTGTATTCACTCATCGAAGGACTGATTACACACACTCAGACAGAATCCAGACCAATTGGGTAAGTAAAAAAAATGTATATTTATATTTTATTTCTAGAACAAAGCAGGTACAAGTAGGTAAAATGTACTTTCAATCGTAAAACTTTACACAGGAATGCAATTGGGAATGGATTTGCAATTGTTACAGGTTGGTATTGTTTCAAAAAGCAGTTTAAATTACACAGTAATTACTTTTAGAATACTTTTTGATTACTTTCAGATTACATCAACTACTCGGGGTGGTATGCCTAGATACCACACCAGGGGATCTCACAATACAAGGCAAGTAAGACTTTTTAGGGTTCAAGGTATAAGTTGTTTTTCTCCCATACAAAACAGCAGTTCAACACAACATTTTAGGAACAAAAACTCAAACCATTGGTTCCTATAGGAGAAAAATGGTTATCGGTTTTACAGGCAGCGGCGGCCGGCACTGGTAAACGCGGTACGGTGGTGGGGCGGGGCGGGGGCAGGGCGAAGTCGACAGACGCCGGAATAGGTATAACTAAATAAATAACAACTATTCTATACCCAGTCTGTCGGCTTCCCCGCCTGCCGCACCCTGCCCTGCCCTACCGTGCTTACCTGTGCCGGCCGCCGCTGTTTACAGGTCAGTACTGGACTTTCGAGTGGGAGTATTGGGGGTTAGGACCAAGGTTCCCCAAGGTCTAGGTAGGCATTTCAATTGCACCACCTGCGGTACTGGGGCGGCAGAGTGCAGGGGTCCAATTTTAGCCAATGTGGCTAAAGGGGCCTTTGGTCAGGGACTGCTCATGAGCAGGCCACTCGTGTGTGGGAGCAAAGCTCCTGGAGTTAAGGTCAGCACTGCAGGTGCCAACAATCAGCACAGGAGCTGCACCATCAGCGGCACAGGGGCGGCCAATTGCAGGGGGCCAAGAAGACGTCGGGGACCCTGTGGTTTCCAATGGAGACCTTTGGTTCAGCAAAGTTGCTGCAGGCTCGGGCTGGGAGACTTTCTAAAGGTGACCACCAGCTTGAGAGGTAAGTTAGGTTCTTGGGGGATGCCTGGACACCGTCGGTTGGGCCACCCAAGGCCGTTGGGCGTCGGGTGCAGGTGTGTCTTTTGGCGACAGGTTTCTTTACCAGCTCTGGTCACGGTCGGGGGGACACTTCAGGCTGAGGCTGCAGACGTCGTCTTGAAGCTTGAGGGAGGTCGGGGATCACCAGATCCTATGTCAGGATCACTGAGAGACCTCCTTGTGGTGTTGGGCCACTGAAACTCGAATCGCTGAGCTGCCTGAATCTGGATTCTGTGGGTGAGTCTTGGCTTGTGCAAATCCGGTGCTCATGGGCGACAGAGTCTGTTAGATGAGTGCAGAGCAGGTCCTCCGGGCTCTGCTGGACTCGCCGGGGGTCTCGCTGTAGGCAGGTTAAAGGCGGGACAGGCTGGTAGGGCGGGAGCCAAAGCAGTAGGTGTCCTCTTCTTCCTGGGTCAACACGGCACTTCGGTCCTTCATCTTTCTTCCTCTAATCTGAGTAGGCAAGGTTCAAGGTTGCCCCTAAATACTAAATTTAGGGGCTTTAAAGGGGTGTGCAGGTCGGGAACAATGAGTCCCTTCCTTGGGGTGGGTACACCCCCTATTATGCTACCCTCCAGGGGGAGGGGGGCATGAGCCTCTCACTATTTGGCTGGGTACCCTCATCTTCAAGATGGAGGGGACTGAGATGTGTGCTTCACCTCGCCTCCCCCACCTGAGGGGTGTGGTTGGCAAAGGTGGGCACATCTCTCTTCCTAGCTTGGTTTTCCTGCCGATTCTCCCGCCCAAAGTGGGGGGCAGAACCGGTGGGAGCCAGTTGCTGGGAGCAGCAAAAGGGAAGGACAGCTTGCAAAGGCAGCAGGCCTTTGAGGCTTCCCTTTCGTGGACCCAGCCCATCCTGGAGGAGGAGGCATGACACCTCTGCCCAGGATGAATGGGCTTTGTTTCTGGACCCAGAGAGTGGAGGCTCTCTACCCAGGGGTCCAGAAGCCTGTCTGGTAGTGGCAAATGGCGGGAAGCCATTCAGAAACCACACCAGAGCAGATCGTTTTTCAGGGGGCATCTCTAAGATGCCCTCCCAGTGCATTTTACATTAAATCCCACACTGGCATCAGTGTGGGCTCAATGTGCTGAGGAGTTTGCTATCAAACGTCCCAGTTTTTAGTAAAGTTTTTAGTAAAGCCATTATGGAGCTGTGGAGTTCGTAATGACCAGCTCCCAGACTATATGCTCTTTATGGCTTTATTGCACTTACAATGTCCAAGAATGGACTTAGACACTCTAGGGGTACAGGGCCCATGCCACTGTACTCTCACCCGAGGGCTAGTGCACGCTGCTGGAGGTGTGGCTTGCCCAGGCCTCAGGCAGTGGGTTGTAGGCATGGCACACAGGGATGTGTGCCATGTCAACTCTTCACTTTTCTCTGCACCAAAACACGCAGCCTGCAATGGCAGTGTGTGGGTGTTAAGGTACAGGGCCTCTAAGGGTGGCACAAGAGGTGCTGCAGCCCTTAGAGGCCTACCCTGGTCACAGTGCCCTTGGTACCTTTTACAAGGGGCTTACCTGTGGCCAGAGAGGTGCCAATTGTGGGTACAAAGGTACAGTTTTGAGAAAGAACACACGGCCTGGGATCCTGATTGGCAGGGACCCAGGGCACATCAAGTCAGGTTGCATCAGATGTCAGGCAAAAAGTGGGGGGTAACCATGCAAAAAGTGCCCTTCCGTACAACCCCCACCACCCCGCTGGAACTCATGGCTGAGCTACTGATGAAACTGAGAACACTGCTGATGTATACCCTGGACTCAGTTCATGTGATTGAGGGTGTCAATAATGAGACCATGGGTGCACACTGTGACAGGTCAGGGAAAACGAACAATTGAGACCAAGGACAACATAACTGGGAACAGTTCTGCCGAATTAGAACTAAACTGCATCTAGCGCTCTTGACACGGGGCTTAATTTTAAATCAGAGAGAGTGAAATTAGTTCACTGAATTCCGCTCTGCCTGATTTCGAGTAGTTAGGTGTTTTCCCACCAGGTTTTCCCAGGTATGGGAGAACCTGACCTCAGCAGCAGCCATGTCTCATTCCTGTTTTATTCTGACAGGGGAGCACAAAATGCTCCCTCTTGCCAGAAAATACTTTCCCCTTACCTTCCCTACTCCTTCCACCACTACAGACCTTCACATTCATTTACCACCAGCTTAGAGCAGGTGGTAAATGTATGCAATAAAACCTCAGGGAATGGAGAATTCTGTGTGGGTTTACAACCAGAGAAATCGGTCCCAGATGGTAATTCCCTATTCCATGGGATGGTACTTGTAATTGCACAGTCACGGTGCGAAATTACAACACATTAATGGTACAATTGCATACAATTTCCTGTTACCCCAGTACTATACAACCTAAAATCTGGGCCATAGAGTACCTAGATGGTAATCCTTTTTTATTCTGCATGCTGGACTACTACTGTGTTCCCAGTGGTGATGACATGCTCGTTCAAAGTGAGAGGTATACTGCTAGAGGCATTTTGGATAATTGTCCTGCCCTTCTGCCTGTGGGTAAGTGCCACAAGGGTCATAGGGAAATTAAAGGTTTAATGCTTGGGAAATACGGGACTTGAACGTGGTCAACAAACTGACCAGACTAACACAACTATTCTTCCAGGAAAACAAAGGCTCAGTTTATACTTTTGTACCTCCATGGGAAGCATACCAGGCAGTCCTCCTTGGTTATGCTTTATCCAGGGATGCCCAGAAGACCTGAGAGAGAACCTGGAAGATTAGGGACCTCAAGACTGCAGTCCTTGCTTGGTAGAGGGAAATGCTGGCCACAGATATGGCAAAGGTGCTCTACACCGCAGGTCAAAAGAGGCTCTATAAAAACTGGGAACAATGGTGGGAAGCGGATTGTGAGATTCAGTTGGATGGTGAGGGGTCAAGGTGGAGAAGGATGGTAGAGGATGCTGGGAGCACGGAGGTTTTGGGCACAAGAGGTGACAATAGTATTTACGGACTTTTATAGAGACCTATATGCATCTGTGCTCATGGATAACTTACCAGCCATGGAGCCTTCAATAAGTCTTCTCTTTTTCCCAATTGTCAGATTAGGATTGATTGCAATTAGATGAGAAACATTCCCAGAAGAGATGGAGCAGGCTACAAGACAGATGGAGAAGAGTAAGATACAGAGACGAAATGGACTCCCTGCAGAGCTTTTTACCGGTCCTGCAGGTCTGCTTGCCTCCCGACACCTGGACTTGTTTCTGGAGGGCGAAAATTGTGGGTAAGTTGCTGGCTGCTTTGAAACAGGCCATAACTGTTGTGATTCACAAGGAAGGGAAGCCAGAGCAGAAGTGTTCGTCCTAACACCCACTCTCCATCTTAAATGTAGAGTTGAAGGCACTGACCAATCTATTTGAGCATAGGCTGAAGATGGTTTTTACTTCGCTGATTTATCCTGATCAATCAAGCTTTATGCACAACAGAACCATTAAGATGGCTTGTTTGGACAGGGTGGATACTGTAGACCTACCACTTTTGATTTGGTCACACAACATCAAAAAAGCATTTGATTCTATAGAATGTAATTTCTTGTTGATGGTATTAGAGAAAATTGGCTGCAGGGTATAACTTGTCTTGTGTCACTTGACAGTACATGCGCCCTGCAGCCGGTGTTGGAGAAAATGAGATGATGTCCTCATAATTTGATTTAGGAAGGGGAATGAGACAGGGCTGCGCCCTTTCCTCTAATGATGTTTGCCCTTGCGTTAGATCCACCACATGTGAAATCCATTGCTGAAGAGATTCCGAAGGGGTAATAGTGAAGAAGCCCAGAACTTCTATCGCTAATCCATGTCATATGATTCCCAGACAGATGTAAATCTTTCAAGATTATTGGCTTCTCTCTCAATCTTAGATAAATTGGGCCATATCCACCCTGCTTCCTGTAGTTTAGGTGGAGAGCAGCTCCTGTAAATAGCACCCTCCTACACCAGCAACACTCTGAATTTGCTCACCTCAAATGTCTGCTTTTCTATCAAAGTTTTTAAGCATAGGATTAGCACAGTGACATCCACGCCGAGGTACAAAGGGACAAAGTCTTTTGCCATTTCTACTGCAAAGTCTTTAAGCACAGGATAAACACACTATCCATGCCAAGCTGTAAAATGACAAAAGCCTTTTATCACTCCAGGCACAGTATTACAGCTTTGGAATGGTAAAATACCATCCAAGTCAACCTAAAATGAATAAAAGCAACACATGATTCGCTATCATTATAGCTCTTCAGAGGGGGTTTGCTTTGTCCAGACACAAGGGAGCCCCCAGTAGAAGTCAAAACAATACCCTTTCAGGAGTGTATATACACTCACACACACACACACACACACACACTCTCTCTCTTTCACACACTCACTCTCACACTCACAGAACCTGCATTCATTCTTATATAAATTCAAAGACAACATCGAGCTGTAGTGAAAGCTTCCTGTGTCTCTACTAAGCAGGCCAGCCTTGTTCAAAACAGTTTTACTTCAAGATTCCTATACTTACTCCAAAGCACATCATACTGAGTGAAGGAGAAACATTTTCGGAATGTTAATGCAGCTCTCAGCGTTTTAATATGGGGTATGATTGCCAGATCGGTGCAAGAGTGAGGCATCAGTCTATCAGTACTAAATTGGAACTCTCTCACCTGATAGCCACGAAAGATTGGTTCTTTATACCCCTGAAGGAACTTTTGTTTAGTTCTCTAGATAGATATGCCCTGGGTAGGTGCCCATGCTTCTACTTTCTGTAAGTGGAAAAGGGAATGTGATGATGTTGGTGATGGGGATCAAGTTCTGGAAAGCGGTCACAAAGCTGGCTGTTTGGCAAGTTAAGCTAAGATCTCCCTTTGAGAGGGACAAGTGCTGGGTGAAACTGCTAGACTGTATCGGACATTATTGGAATAGCTAAGCAGGGTGAATTGCTTGGCAGACTAGAGGTAAAATCCTTTAATGTTTTAAGTAAGGAATTATAATTGTCCCAGACTGAACAATATTGATATGTCGGAGTCAGGAGTGCAATGAACTGGCAAAACCTGTAGGATCACACCACGGCTGACTGAAGAGCTCTAATACAGGGTACCCTACCTGAAGCTAAGGTACTGATGGAGGAATTCTAGGACTGAGTAATCTCAAAAATGAACAAGAAGTGTATATGTAATATAAGAAATATAAGAGACAAACTGTAGGGTCGGAGGAGAAAGTGGGTGGGGAACCTGAGCCAAATGAATATGTGGTGTGGGGTGAACCCGGAGATGTGGCTGTCCAGATCAGTGAAAGACCAGTACTTCTGAAGATTGATGGTATGGTGAGGCGGATTAAAAAGTCAGTATATGACAGTTATGGCTGACCAAAGAAATAACAAATGATTTGAGCCTTACAGATAGATAGCTTTAGTGGGTGAAGATGATGTGTTGTACGCTATAAGTGTAAAGGAAGCATCAGAAACTGTGTATTTAAAGGAAAGAAAAACTTTTTCTTATGAAAGCCCTCACCCACCAACCTAGTTGGTGGCATGCTTCAACATCGGGCCCCACCCGGTGGCACCGAGCGTACCCCGGGTGTGCTACAACGCCTGTTTACAGCGGAGCGGGTATTTTGGTAATTGAGTGTGCAGTGATGGTGTGGGAGTGTGAATTAAAAACTGTCCTAGGATCCCACTACCCACAGGGGTTGTTTAATAGGTGGGCCTTTGGCAGTAGTAAAAGCAAGGCGGCGGATGTTCACGGAGTTAACTATGGTCTCCCACATCAATTGTGGTCAACATGTTTCAGCCAGGCTTTGGATATGATCTGGCTTTCTTCAGGACCTTATATGTGTGAAAAGTGAGGTCAAATTAGAGTGTAAATGACCGAATATGTGCTGCACTCGCTAAGGTGCACTATAGGTTTTATTCCGTTTTTTATTCCGCTGTTTATTCTATAAACAGGCTTGTTCTAAATCAGGCACTTTCACTTTGCAATGGGGATGCACCTCCCCTCACGTCACAAGCGGCCCTGCGCACACACAGCGAGGGCTCCTCTGTCTGTCCTCTATGTCTATTTTTCCTCCACAGACGCTACTCACGTTAACCCAGAATCACATCCACCTGAGCCACAAATGAACTGGATGGTATTTAAAGCTCGAGCCAACCGAAGGCTCACAACGACGGAGATCCGATGCAACCAAGTAGGTCGTAACGAGGGTCCTGAGCTTTGACGAAGTAAGTGGGGGATTGTGGGGATGGCGAACCTCGAGACCAAGGGGGGACTTCTGGCAAACTTAAAAGGTGATACTACCATGCCTTATTCGTGTCCTTTTTACCTAATAGAGTGTGACTATAAGCCAGACCCCTTGCCGGATACTCATGAGGTTATCTCTGTAAATCATAAGAGTAAGAGCCTTTCATTTTCTTGGCGTATTTGTCAATTGAAGCTAATTACGATTCCGCTATTGAACTTTTGCACTTAATAGCGCATACCTCGGCAAACCAACTATCCTGTCACTTCCGGTACCTCACCACCGCCATTTTTCCGGTTATAGCACGGACACGACGGCATAGAAGTACATAAATTATATGTGCAATTATTGAAGCTAATCGCGGAAAACTGTGTGTTTGTTCGTCTTGTTTTAATGTTTTCTTTCTCACTACAGGTAAAACCTTAGAGGGAACCCCCCTCTTACCTATAGTGCACCTTAGCGAGTGCAGCACATATTCGGTCATTTACACTTTAATTTGACCTCACTTTTCACACATATAAGGTCCTCAAGAAAGCCAGATCATATCCAAGGCCTGGCTGAAACATGTTGACCACAATGGATGTGGGAGACCATAGTTAACTCCGTGAACATCCGCCTCCTTGCTTTTACTACTGCCAAAGGCCCACCTATTAAACAACCCCTGTGGGTAGTGGGACCCTAGGACAGTTTTTAATTCACACTCACACACCATCACTGCACACTCAATTACCAAAATACCCGCTCCGCTGTAAACAGGCGTTGTAGCACACCCGGGGTACGCTGGTGCCACCGGGTGGGGCCCGATGATGAAGCATGCCACCAACTTGGTTGGTGGGTGAGGGCTTTCATAAGAAAAAGTTTTTCTTTCCTTTAAATACACACAGTTTTTGATGCTTCCTTTACATTGGCTAGTTCCTTTTGATTATATAAACTTTCTCAGGGGAAGAGAACTAGCTTTCTTGCTCCTCTCTCTCTCTTCGATACCTAATAGTACGCTATAAGTGACCATGAAGCTGGAATAGGTTATAAAAAATGATACCGTTCTGAACCTGTAACACGACAACGACAATTGGTGGATTATGTTTTGCCCAGGCCACTTCTCTGCTATGAGCTTTTGAAACCATTTTTACCTTTATGTTACTACGACTGTACTGATATTGGCTCATATACTGACACTGCAAATAAAGTTTGCATGTTGCTGTTATAGAAAATGTAAAACTTAATTAAAAAAACGTTTAAAGACAATACCCTGATATTCTTTCATGACCAGTAACCATTTGTTATGTCGCTGTCAATGGCTGAAAGTTCACCCATTCAAGAAAACCTCTTCTGATTCTTATCCCAACTCTACAGGGACTGTCACTAAATCAGCAGCTATGTATTATGTATATCATCTATATAACATGAACCTAGCCGTAAGGCAGCAGACTATGTACGGGGTCATTGGCAACATGCATTAGGAGGAGTAGTTAGTATGTGGACTGTTACTTTACCATTATGTAGTGGATCATATACTCTTTCCTAAATTGTAGAAGTTTATGGCTCAGAGTTTGAATTAACCTCTATAAATATGAAAATAGTTAATCGCCAGTGCTTCAATTCAGTTCTACCCTGGTGACTCAGTGTCTGAACCGGGGATGTCCAATCCAGAGGATGCACACAGTTCCATTTCCACCACCACCAGAGCCCTCGCCTACACCACCTGCTCTTTGGTAGGTTTGCTTCGCAATTTCTTGAGGAGCAATGTCGGTTTCTGACCAAAGTCCACTCCTTTTCTGAGTCTCTGGAGTCTGGCAGGAGTGGTGCACCTTTAGACTATAACCATGACTTGACTTCTCACTTTGTAGAGAAGAGCAAAGCCTTTTTCCCTCAAGTATTCTAAGCTTAGTCTTCAACATCAGAGCGTACTTTATGTGTAACTGACAGAGCAGTTGTTTCATCTCTAGAAATTATTCTCTCTTTCTGTGGACGTCTGTAGCATAATCAGGAACAATTGTAACCCTACTATTTTCTACTAGCCAAGGAACTTTGACTCTAGTGATTTGTAGTATATTGTCTCTGTTACAATAGTTAAGTAAGTGTGCCACCACCGGATGTGGGAGTCTTCCAGGAACTCTGTGAGCACATTCCACTGAACAGAAAGTTGAGGTTTTGCCCCCAGTACTATGCTTGAAAAACAGTGCTCTATAAATAGATCCATGCTTGGATTGAACCTTCTATGCACTCTGGCATGCCTACTACCCTGATGTTATTGTAGACCTCTGCATCGTTCACCTTCTTTCGCAAGAGTTGGACTTCATCCTGTAGTACTTTAATCTGTGTCTGGGATTCATTCACGTTGGCCTTATCGTTGCTAGTACTGATTGGTTAGCATCCACTTGTTCCTCCAGTTTCTTATGGTCCTCGAGTTCCACGTCGATCACAAGCACATCGATCTTGGGTTCTTATGAGGAATTACTATCTAGCACAGCTTGAAGTATTCCCTCAAATGTTCCAGTTTGTTCGTGGAGTGTCTGTTCCACTAAGTTTATGGAAGGCACCATTGCTGTGTCTTCGCCTCTGCAAGTCTTCGGCTTCAGCACTGTTCAAGTGACATGTGACTATAGATAATGCCTCGGACTCTCAGCCATGGACTCAGTTCCATCACAATATTGATTAGTTAGCTATTATTATTTTGAGTTTTATAAAGCGCAAGCTAAGCCCGACGGTATCAGAGCGCTTTACGTGTTATGTGATAACGTTTACAAGAGGTACCTGAGGGGATTCATAAGAGTCATTGTTGAACAATACAGCATTAAGTGGTTATAATATCTTGCCTGCCGCAGAAATAGAGTAATGGTACGAGACCTGCCCCCTTCATTGCTGTTATTTATTCCTGCGTACATTGGGAGCTATACTCAGGGGAGGTCAAGGCTCTCTATTATATGATTCATCGTTGCTATGAGCAATTTTGTTAGGCCCACATTGGAGCACACCCCTGTTTCTCAGAAAAGGTACACACCTCTTTAAGGTCCATTGCAGCGATAATGCAACTTTCCAAATCATCACTCTGACCTTCCCCACAAGGCTCATCATCAGGGGGGAAGCGAGACAAGTAGTCCGCATGGACATTCTTTCCACCTGGTATATTCACAGTGTCAAAATTAAACTGTAGAAGCTTAGTGGATAGCCTAGCTATCCTCACAGTACATTCTTTCATATTCTTACCACTGACTATGAAAATATCTGGTTTATGATTAGGTTGTATGATAAATGTCCTCCCACATAGATAATACTGAAATTTCTAAATTGCCTACCAGCATGCCAAGAGCTTTTCTAGGTAACTGAATAATGTAACTTTGCACCTCTCAACACCTTTGAAGCATACCCAATTGTGAACTCAGTTCTTTCAGTAAGAATAACTCCCAATCCTAAATTACTTGCATCAACAGGGAAAATACAGGGTAACTCTATGTCATATGGACTGAGAGCTTTCAAACAAATCAGTTGTTTTTTATCCAATCAAAAACCTCTTGACAACTTGAAACCTAAGAAAAAGGTATGTCTCTTTTTAACATGTTGGTTAAGTGTCTAATATTGAACGCATACTTGGGGATGAATAGGCATAATCCTCACTAAGCCCCATACAGAACCTGAGACCAGCCTTCTCATTGGGAGGCGAAGCATCAATTATCGCCTTGACTAAGCTAGGCTTAGGTTCGACACCCTGACTTGACACTACATGCTCCAAGTATTCAAACTTGACTGTCAAACACACAAACTTTTCGTGCTTGACAACAACTCAATGTTCATGGAATCTTGATAATATCTAATCCAGATTTTATCATGTTCCTCACACTAAGTGGCAAATGAGAACAGCATCTTTAAAAACAGACACCTTCAATGCCCTTCAATATGTGGTACATATTCTGCTGAAAAACTGAAGCCACAGAAGCTAAGCTAAATGGCATACGGCAAAACTGATATGTGCCAAAAGGCGAAACAAACGTTGTGTGTCATGACTCAGGATCCAGATCAACTTCACGATAATCTGAGGCAAGATCTACTTTGGAGAACAAGACTGCTTGCCTCAAACCCACCAGCATCTCTGCGATATTGAGCAGGGGATGGGAGTCTACCCAAATCTTTGTTGAGGGTGCGAAGATCAATACATAACCTCAGATCTCAATTAAATTTGTGAGCCACTACCAAAGGCTTTAGCCACGAAGAAGATTCCACTCACTCAATGATGCCCTTAATAAATAGTGTGGTTAGTTCTCTTTCCAAATCTTGACAAACATTAAATGAAAAAATACTCTCCTCAGCTTATGTTTAACTGGGATGACTTGCCTTAATTTTGATTTTATGTTTGAAATGTTTAACCATATCCAGGTCACCTGAGAACACCCCGGGATATTTACTCATTATGCTTTCCACTAGACCATCACTGCGAATGACTAGTATCTGTTGTTTGCCTCCACGTATTAACACCTTGTCAAAAAGCCCTTGGTGGAACCATCCAAGAATTTGAGCCCCTTAATTGACACATATACTCTGTCTACCTTGAAGCGGTCTACCTCTAAATTCTGATACATCTTCAAAATACCAAAGTAAATCTACCCTGCGGCCTTCATACGCCAAAGTCGGCCTATCTTTTTTTTCTAGAATCCGATTTCCCCACATTTTTGGTAATCAGTATTAGCCTACCTCATGAGTCCACTAATAAACGTAATGTTTTCTTTTTACAAATTCATATCTACATATGGGTGTACACATTCAGAGGCGTCACCTTTCTTCACATCACTCTCACCAATCACCTAGACCATGTCCCACAAATCATTCTGTACATGTTCCTCTTCACCCTCAATAGATTCATCAGAAGCGCAGCCTATCCTTTTGCCACCACATTTGACACTCTGTGCAACAAGCGGAGGCACTTTGCCAGAGTCTGTGAACCTACTGGTCACATTCATTGCAGGATAAACTTTCCCACTTTTACCATGGGATATATATCCACACCTAAAACGTATATTTTTTTGGTTTAAAAAACTCTTGGGATTATCTTAATTATCCCTCTGTGGCTTGTCACCAGTGCCCCTTTCATCACCGACTAAGTCATTATGTTTTTCATCTCACTCTCTCGCCAAGACCTGAGACACCGTGATGCTTTTCGCTGTTATCTTCCAAAGAAAGATTTCCCATTGACAGTAGTTTTGGTCTGATCTCTTTGTACAGTAACTGACAGCGAACCAGTTGGTCTGCAAAATTGTCAAACTAGCAGTCCGCAACCAATCCCCACAGTGCTGTTAAATATATATCAACATCATCCCCAGGTTATTATGTTCTTTTTTAAATATTGTGACCCAGTACAAATAAACTTGGTTGAATATCAAATCTTTTTTCAAGTTTTTTTTGACAATCTCCTGATATTCATCAAGTTGTTCATTTTCACTAACAGCTAAACCTGGCAAGTGTTTATAGATTCCCCTGCCTTCAAAGCCAATGGAGTACAGAAGCAGGATTTATTTTCTTTCTAGATGGAATCCCGCAGCACCAAAAGACATCTACATATGTCCCAAAGGTGTCAAACCACTGTTTCGAGAATATGGGTGGCTCCCCTTGGATTTCCAGAAATTGGGAGGAGGATTACCGATTGCATCATCGTAAAATAATGTGAAGCAAAACCGATAACACCAGCATCTCCTAGATGGTTAGTGTTATGTGTAGCCACACCGGTGGGGAAAAGCAGTAATGGGGACTTGTAAAAAGAAAGCAACCTTATTCACTGAACATAAATAGTGTTCAAGACACTCACCCTGTAGAAAAGGTGTGCGTATCACCGCTATACATGCCAGAAGAAAAAAAACAGAAAAATTTACTCCATGGAAGTTTGTGTACCCCTTACGCAATGTCAGTGAAGCAAAACAGCTTTATTCTTTCTTTATAAGCACAGCATGTAATGCTGGCACCAAACACTGCTCCGACTGGCAGCACCACTGTACTGTGTTATGTGTGCGTTACCATACGAGTTAAGCTGCACTGTGCGTGGCTCGCACGTGACAGTGCATGTTGAAGGCAGATTCGTTAGGAGTTCTGAGTTGGACATGGAAAGCGTGGTGTGTTTTAATGCAGACAGCTGCCTACTGTATGCTTGTGATCGAGTGAGGTTTGAAGCACCCATGCATCCCCTGTAACACTTGTCACATACCAGGATTTTCCCCTTCCATTTGAAAAGGGGTGGTGACACCACAACACCGTTGAGCGTCCTGCTTGAGGGTCGAGTGACGTCTTGCCCTTGACAAGGAATCTGGAAGCAAGAACACAGTAGAAAACAAGCATTGAAAATGCAATAGGTCTCGCCTTTGATTAAGTTAAAGCCATTTGCTTAGCTAATGGTATTGTATAGCAAAGCAAATGGCTTTAACTTAATGAAAGGCGAGACCTATTGCAATTTTAATGGGAATGTTCAGATGGGCTCTCTTACTTTCCTGGTCTTAGACACACTCCACTGAAACGCAGGCATTCAAATGTGATAGTTTTTCACGGTTTAGCTTAGACCCAATTTGCAGGAGTCTGACAAAATGAACAACAACTGTGTTTTTATGCAGCTAAAAATAGACAGTGCTCCTTGTTCGCAGGGCACTTTCTCATACGGCAGAAGCAATTAATTGCCTTTATCATACGTTATCTCACATAGGAAAACAGATGTGGGAACAAGGTATGATATGTGTGTTGTCATTCTGCAGTGAAGCACGTTTTGCCATCCCTATGCACCAATGCTGTATAAATCGAAGGTGACAAGATTATTTCCCTAAATGCCCCCCCCCCACAAACTCAGTATACCGTTTGTTGAGTAAGACAAATAAGAAACATTTATTTGTTTCCGTCTATAAAGCGGTACATACTGTAGACTCTGCTCAGCTGTCTGACACTGCACCACATCTGTGCTTCGAAGCTGGCACTTATGGAGGGCTAACTTTTCCTTGATTCTGAAATACAGTTCAATTAGTTGATGTGCCTTTCCGTAATATTCATGCCAAAGGTAATGACGCTTATGAAGTCGGAATTTTCTTACCCAACTGGGACAGCGCACTCCACTCAGACATCATAAAATGCTCCTACTCCTGTCCATCGAAAGCGCTACAGCGTGTTCTCGGTAGTGTGAAACGCTATATACATGGATTTACTGTTATTCTCAGGCTTGTGATATTGTATTCAACTAATTTGGTGCATTCTGGGAGTTGTAGTCTGAGTAGTTGGGCTAACAATCGGCGAATTGGAACAGGAAACCAAACCAAGGGATTGCTCTCCACGGACTCATCTGGCAACCCAGACTGTGCGCAAAGTACGCTTTATCATTATCTGAGATCTTGAGTTTTCCGATGAATACCAAAACTAGCCCTGTTTTTTTGTTTTAATTTCATTCCGGCTCTCGCAGTCCTTGTATTAAATGTAGGACAAGTATCAGAAACGAAAATGAAAAGTGAAGACAAGGCTGCCAGCGCGTGATTGGAAACCTTGCGCCCTCTGATGCCGCCCGTCCCTCGTATCAGTGAAACGCGCTCAGCCAGTCCTGGCCTGTCGAGACTCCCGGCCGAACAGAGGCGATGACGCGCCATGGTGGAGCAGTAGAAGAAGCGGAAATGGTTGTTGGGCTATTCACTTGATGTGATACTTACTACAACAGTGTAATATCTCAGTAAATAATGCGTCTCTTGCGCCTACTTAAATGGGGCTCGTTTTATTTACCTCTGGAGAATTAAAAAACTTAAACAACATGTAACGCAATCTGTCTCTCTGCTAAAGCGCTCTAATGTCCTTGTGCAAAGTATGCGCTATATAAAAACAAACTGCAGAGCCGGTTGTCTCGTGATTTTTTTTTTTTTTATTACTTACACCCGGCCTCTCGACTTTGGTTTGCGAGGCAATAGTAAATAAAGTTGTAGTGTCAGCCTTGCTTTAGACAAGCTCTCGCGCATTGCAGAATCTGAAATACAGTTCAATTAGTTGATGTGCCTTTCCGTAATATTCATGCCAAGGGTAATGACGCTTATGAAGTCGGAATTTTCTTACCCAACTGGGATAGCGCACTCCACTCAGACATCATAAAATGCTCCTACTCCTGTCCATTGAAAGGCGCTACAGCGTGTTCTCGGTAGTGTGAAACGCTATATACATGGATTTACTGTTATTCTCAGGCTTGTGATATTGTATTCAACTAATTTGGTGCATTCTGGGAGTTGTAGTCTGAGTAGTTGGGCTAACAATCGGCGAATTGGAACAGGAAACCAAACCAAGGGATTGCTCTCCACGGACTCATCTGGCAACCCAGACTGTGCGCAAAGTACGCTTTATCATTATCTGAGATCTTGAGTTTTCCGATGAATACCAAAACTAGCCCTGTTTTTTGTTTTTATTTCATTCCGGCTCGCGCAGTCCTTGTATTAAATGTAGGACAAGTATCAGAAATGAAAAGTGAAGACAAGGCTGCCAGCGCGTGATTGGGAACAT
This sequence comes from Calotriton arnoldi, assembly GCA_963921515.1. NCBI lineage: Eukaryota > Metazoa > Chordata > Amphibia > Caudata > Salamandridae > Calotriton > Calotriton arnoldi. Next base: position 607,679 of record CAWUFW010002651.1, on the reverse strand, counting down.
TGCGCCCTCTGATGCCGCCCGTCCCTCGTATCAGTGAAACGCGCTCAGCCAGTCCTGGCCTGTCGAGACTCCCGGCCGAACAGAGGCGATGACGCGCCATGGTGGAGCAGTAGAAGAAGCGGAAATGGTTGTTGGGCTATTCACTTGATGTGATACTTACTACAACAGTGTAATATCTCAGTAAATAATGCGTCTCTTGCGCCTACTTAAATGGGGCTCGTTTTATTTACCTCGGGAGAATTTAAAAACGTAAACAACATGTAACGCAATCTGTCTCTCTGCTAAAGCGCTCTAATGTCCTCGGGCAAAGTACGCACTATATAAAAACAAACTGCAGAGCCGGTTGTCTCGTGATTTTTTTTTTACTTACACCCGTCCTCTCGACTTTGGTTTGCGAGGCAATAGTAAATAAAGTTGTAGTGTCAGCCTTGCTTTAGACAAGCTTTCGCGCATTGCAGACGCTTGTTTACATCGCGCTGTCCTCGGGCAAAGTACGCGCAATATAAACCAGAGAAATGAAAGGCGCGTCAGCCATTGTTGAAGTTAAACGCGGTAATAGGAAAAAAAAGTGCTTAGCGGCTAATTAAGAGACACTGTCTCCCGCCGCAAGTAAAAGATCCAATCCCGGGGGGCGGGGCCAAAAGCGGACAGGGTGGCAACCAGGAGGGATTAAAATGCCTCCGGTGCAATCATCACACTGTGTTTTGCATAATGCATTACGCAAAATGACGCGTACCAATCAAAATTGCAGCGGAGCTCAGACACGGCTTCTGGAACCGTATCGATTCCAAGACGCCCTCGCATGGCGAGAGCAGCGCATGCGCGCTGCTAACGCCAGGCGAGACCTAAAAAACAAAGTGCACCCGTGGGTGTATGCAGGGCAGGGAGCTCAGGAACTGGTTGAAAAAAATATTTATGTTGTTGTAGTAGTAAATGTTTATTTCGGAAATTTAATTCCATAAAACATATTCGATAAAACGTTTCATTCTATAAAATAATTCAACACTTAATACTGCATTAAAATCAAGTTCCACCGAAAAAAGTGCAATATGCACGTACAATAATACTTCCCTTGTCCAAGTACTAATAGGTTTTTAAGTTGTTTTACGCTTTTTATGAAGTCAATAATTCAAGGATTAAAACACAATAAAAAACAATTGCTACCTTTTGCTGCTTCGTTACATCGATAGAGCCACTGCTCAGTTAAAATATTCCTACAGGCTAGTTGTAGGCACTTACAAATATTGAAATTCAATTCCATTGTAGTTAAAAATATAAAAAAAGGCTAATGAACCTGAGACAAGCCCGTAATTCCTGATTGGCTAGATAAATGGATGTTTCAATACTAGTCATACGAGTGAAGACAACTACTAGCGATGCTCAGCGTGCTATTCAACCGTGCTCCTCTGCCGCCCCTAGAATTTCTGACCTCTGCCTCTCCTTACCAACCCTACTGCAAAGAGGTATTTACCTACAGTGGCCACAGTGTATACAGAGGTATCACATTTCAGTATACTTAAAGCCTCGGTATGCCACCTAATGCCTAAGTAATTACATAGTGGGCGAATCCATTTGCCCCAGGGCTTGTTATATGCGGGGCAAAAAAACAAGACGTGGATTAACCTTTCTTTGGCTGACAGAGAACACATTCCCTATTTCAAGCATGTGATAGCGAAAGGTAAAGTTTCTCACCTGTAACTCCAGTTCTCTCGCAGGGGTAGTTCCATGATAGTCATAAGCGCTGAATAGTCCAATCTGTCTGCGGGGACCCCAGAGCGCTTTTTCCAATATATCTTCTTAAGTGCTGAAGTTCGCCTTTCTTCAGGAAGGCCTTGAATAGTCACTTAAGAAAGTCATTATGCAGCCTATAGAATTAGGCTACAGTGGACAATATTCTTCATCTTTTTGCAAAAAAAGGGGACTATCCAATGAAGCATGCAGCTAATGCATGACAAACTTTGTAAGGTAACAGAAAATCCTTCACAAACACTTTTGTTAAGTGAGAAAAGGATGAAGAATGCAGGGCAGTATAGCCTATAGGCTGCCATTATCAAGGAAGACAAGCATTTGCAATGCAATAGGTCTCGGATTTGCAAGAGTTTGAGCTATTGGCATTGTAAATGACAATGCTTTTTATTTATGTGTTTTGAAAACGTGCAAGCAGTGTTTATAGTCCTTGCTTACGCGAAGCAACGCTGGCAGTAACTGCGCCTCTTTTACTGCCAGCCTTGCTTCTATAAGTAGAAAGTGCGTATTTACACACCGTTTGCAAGTTTTCAAAACTCAAATAAAAGGCGTTGTCATTTACAATGCCAATAGCTCAAACTCTCGCAAATGCGAGACCTATTGCATTGCAAATGCTTGTTATGATTTTTCGAGGCCTGAAGACTTATGTTTTCCAGTGTGGGACACTGGGAGTAACTTGCCAGTGACTACTTTTGGGTCCAAAAGGGTCCCCCAAAATAAGTATGTTCTTCTCCCATATAATTTAGTATTCAGTACAGTAATGGATCTGCCTGCCTTTAGCCAATCATCATACTGATATCATCCATCACATGATTTACTTGGGACTAGAGAAACCCAGCAAGACAGATGCAGATGACGACTCTTCCCCCAGTATCCACCCTAAAGTGCTGAGAAAGAAAGAGCAGCCTTCCGAGGAGTGCACATTACTGTAAGCGACTAAATCCATCCTCGTGGAAACTGTTATAGGAGAGGCAGCAGGCGTGGCAAGCCACCAATGCCTCACAGAGGAGAGCGGATAAATGAGGGTGAATTGCAATCCTGAATGAGGAGGGGATGAAAACAATGGACACACTTATCAGCTAGGACTCTTTAGGAGTGACTGGAAGTACAAAGGACACCTGGGCTTATGTCCTCTATGTTCTTCAGAAGCTCTTATATGGCCTCATAAGGCACAGAAAGGAGAAGTGTGCAAACAATGCAGTCCCAGAAGTCACAGTGTCTGGAGTCCAGGTTCGATATCACACGGCCTGATGTGGAGCAACTACTCAACAGGGTGATTACCTGAGCACCACAACTCCAGGTACACGCTTCCTGCGAAGAAGAGCTGTGTGCAAACTCCTTTAGTAATAAATCAGCCTATATATGGCACATTTTAACTTGCTTGTGTGGTCTAATGGTTTTACATTGATATCTAGTAATGGTAATACAGCCACATCTAAGTTATCATTCAGGCCAAAAAGCTACAACTTGTATTCACAGCACTATAACTTCACTGAAACGGTCATGAACCTAGGCACCAGACTAACAGCACTGACAGCACAGCCAAGAGAACGGGTGTTAATAACTGACCACATTGTGCGTTTCTTGGCAATTCAGTGCAGCTTCAGTCTCAGATCTGTCAAAACTGGGAAGGTTGCTTAGATTGTACACAACTTTCAAGTGCTCCATAAAGAAACAGAACATTTAATGTTCATTCAGATACGCACAGTTAATGAGCCAATGCCTCAAACACCTCCCATCTGTCAAGCACCAAGTATGCTAATTCTCCCAGAAAAATATAATGTAGTAACATTTTAGAGATGTTTTGATTTGGCACAAATTAGAAATTTAAAGGAGAATTTTTTTGGGCTGAATGTGGCTAAATAGCTTTAAAGCTAGTAAACTGTGCGACCCACAAACCAATCCACTTCCAAAATCAGATTCAAGGGGGAAAAAAACGTGCCTTTCTACCTTCAAGGGTTTACTAGACAGATGAAAGGACTTCATCCGGTTCTGCTTCAAATGCTGGATATAAACCACGACCCTCTACATCTCCACAATGGGGGAAAACGTGTGCTCCTGCGTAGGCTTGAATGCGTCCTAATAACCCACTAAAAACCCACTGCAAATAACAAAACACGGAGGAGACCAGGGAATGGTCTGGAATCGCATGTACTAAGAATCAGGGCTTGGCAGAACACAGGCAACAGCACAAAAGAAAATATTTCTCTACCAGATAACTGGGACGTGTGAAAATGACAGGGAACCCGCATAACCCTGAGCGGCCCTCACGCGAGAGCAGTGAGACATTCACCAGATGCAGGCCTCACACCCAGTTCATACCAAGCTGCGTGCTGGAGGAAAACGAGATGACGCTGACCGACTGGTTTAGGTTTGACACCATAAAAAGCAGAAATCTGTCTGTCATGTTTTACAGTTTCATAAGAGTGGAGAGGGAACGTATGGCGATTAAATAAAAGTTCTTTCACTAATTAAAAATTAGCTACATTATTTTTAGCGCCATTTCATGGCACTTAAGAACAGTCATATGCTGAAAATATGAGCGATCCGCTGCTGGCGCAGCTCCTGTAGCCGTTTTGCAATTTTAGATCGGCCTCTTACTCACCGATACTTTATGGACGTCACACAGATGAAAGGAGGGGTCCTCGGATTCGAACCTGTGCCGGCAGCAGGCTCCGGAGAGATCACACACACAAGTGTCCCAGCACAGGGTTGGGAACAGGTGAAGAGCAGGGGGGGGGGGGGAGGGGAGGGGGGAGAGAGGGAAAGCACCTGACAGAGCGGTCTTTGTTCCATGCCTCCGCCTGAGGAGTTGGGCGGGAGCAGCTTTCCACGAAACTTTTCTTTTGCCGCTCTGTTCCCGTTTCCCTTTGGTGGCCCTCTTCATCCCCGTGACAGGTATCCAGGCAGGCGCCAGCGAATGTCCTTAGCCAGACACCATAACCAAATACAGCCCGCGCCCCTCTCCTCTCCGGGATGTTGTGGCCTTCACCAGAGCGCAGCCCAGGCCCTGGCACCAGGCGCCCCAGAACACTTTACAAGGAGAGTCAAGCGGAGCCTTAAAAAAAAAAAAAAAGCAAAACCAGTGGTGCGCGCGCACCACAGAGGAGCGGGGGGAAAGGGAGCGCGGCAGCGAGGCGAACGCGCGCTGCTGCGCGTGCTAGCCACCGATGGGAATGGGCGGAGCAAAGGCGGGACATGCGCCCGCCTTTGCCCAATTGCGTGCATTACTTTTTTTTAAAAAAAACACGCTAAAGCCAATGGCCGCCGCCGAAAGCAAAACCACACGCACGAGCGTGTGTGCAGCTTTCAAAAGCCCATACAAGAGGTCTCGGGCTGCGCGAGCAGTGCTACGCACTGCAACGCTAGGCCCGAGACCTAAAAAAGGAGACTGTGCCTTTAAGAACTGTGTGATCTCCAATATCCCATCATGCTCAGCCAGAGGCAGTTACCTCAGTTCTTTTTATAGGCTTTATTAGCTGAATATTAGTGGAGCATGAAAGTGTCTGTCTAATCCACCGGGGAGGAGGGAGGGTTGCTTATGACTATCATGGAAATAACCCTGCGAGAGAACTGGAGTTACAGGTAAGAAACTATACCTTCTCTCGCAGGGGATTTCCATGTATAGCCATAAGCGTTGATTAGAGTAAGTAGCAAGCCCATCCCCCCTGAAGCGGTGGAGTAGGCAGAAATAATGGATAGTTAAGCAAAGAGATTTCTGAGGGACGCCTGTCCCACCTGAGCATCTGTTCTAGCATCAGAGTCAAGGCAGTAGTGCCTAGTGAATATGTGGACTGATCTCCTTGTAGCAGCTTTGCAAATATCTTCCAAGGAAATATTTGTCATCAAGGCAGTAGTGGCCGCCTTGCCCCTAGTGGAGTGTGCTCTGGGTTTGCCAGCAAGAGTCTTATTAGCCAGCAGATAGCAGAAGAGGATACAAGAGACAATCCACCTGGAAACTGACTGTTTGGAGGTAGCCAGACCTGTGCGAACTGGGCCATAATTGATGAACAATTCCTGTGATTTGCAAATAGATTTGGTTTTAACTAGATAAAACATTAAAACTCTCTTTCCATCCAGCGAGTGAAGGGCTCTCTCTGCTGGAGTTGATGGATTTTGAAAGAAAGTGGGTAAAGATATAGTCTGGTTTACATGAAAATCAGAAATAACTTTAGGGAGAAATTTGGGATGGGTCCTCATCAATACTTTGGAAGATCGGAAGACACTGAATGGCTCATGAGCACAAAGGGTCTGTATCTCACTAACTCTAAGTGACAATGCTATGGACACAAGGAAAGCAGTTTTCCAAGTGAGATGTTAAAGTGATGCTTGATGTATGGGCTCAAAAGGAGGCAGCATCAGACGTGAAAGAACCACGTTGTGTTCCCATGGAGGAGAGGGGCGCCTAACAGGAGTAAAAACCTTCTTTAACCATCCCTAGAAATCTTTGATGACAGGAATCTGAAAGAAAGAGGTTTGTGAAGAACTTTTCCCTGTATGCCGTGAGAGCAGCCAGGTGGACTTTGATGGAAGAAAATTGTAAGCCAGATTTAGCAAGGTGCAAGAGACAAGGAAGAATTACATCCTCCTGGCACCATGTAGGGTCCATCTGTCTGGATGAACTCCAGATGCAAAATCTCCTCCACTTGAAGGCATATGCAGATCGTGTGGATGGCCGCTTTGCCTCCTTCAGAATCTCAATATAGTCCTGAGGTAGGTTCAGATGGCCATATTGTACTATCTCAGAAGTGATGCTGCCAAATTCAAGGAAGAGAGGTTGGGGTGTAACATTTGTCCTCCGAATTTCGTTAAGAGGTCTGGCCGGCATGGTAGCCTGAGATGTGGACGGAGTGACCGGTGAAGGTCTGGGAACCACAATTGTCTCAGCCACTCTGGTGCGATGAGGATCAACATGGCTGTCATGGATGCAAGCTTGAGCAGGACTGTCAGGATCAGGGGAATTGGTGGAAAAGCGTAGAGAAATTTGATGGACCAGTCGATCCATGGGGCATTCCCCAATGATTCTGGATGGTCAAATCTGGCGGCGAAGTCGCAGCATTTTTTGTTTTCTGTTGTGGCAAAAAGGTCGGTAGAAGGTGTGTCCCACAAGTGAAAGATATCTTGTACGACATCCTCGTTCAACACCCACTCGTGGTTTTAGTCAGTAGCCCTGCTTAGCGCATCTGCTTGGACATTCTGAACGCCTGGAAGGTGAATAGACGTTATCGTCAGATTCCTGGCGAGGAGCCAGTGCCAGATCATCTGGGCCTCTTGTGACAGGGCTCTGGACCGTGTTTCCCCCTGGTGGTTCAGGTAGTACAAGGTGATTGTATTGTCCGTCTGAACAAGGAGGTTGTCAGTTGTGAATGACGGGTGAAACGCCTTGAGCGCCAGATGGACTGCGCAGAGTTCGAAGAGACTGATGTGGTATGTCCTCTCCTTTGGAGACCATGAGACTTGTATTTGCAGGTGACTCATGTGGGCTCCACATCCAAGCAGAGAGGCATCCGTCACAATGGTCTGTGTTAGATCCTGTTGGTGAAGTGGATTCCCCTGCAGGACATTCGGAGAACACCACCATTAGAGCGACCTGATGGCATGAAGGGATAGAGTGATCCTGTTTTCCCAGTTTCCTGACAACTGGCCCTACTGGTCCTCCAGACACTCCTGCAGAGGGCGCATTTGGAGACGTGGGTTGGGAGTTGGAAAGATGCAGGAGGCCATTGAGGCGAGAAGTGAGGAGATCATTCGGACTGTTGGACGACACATTCGCTGGAGAGTGTGACATTTCTGGAGAATAGATAAGCATTGTTCCTCCGAAGGACACACCATTGCGTGAAAAGTGTTGATGGTAGCGCCTAGGTAGTGCAACTTCTGGACTGGTGCTGATGTGGACTTGAGGAAGTTGACCTGAAGACCCAACCAATGGAGAAGATCGCAAGTCCATTTGAAATGTAGTTGGGCTTCTGGAAAGGTGGATGCCTTGATTACCAGTCGTCCAGGTAAGGGTAGACAAAGATTCGATGTTTACGAAGATGTGCTGCCACCACAGTCATGCACTTGGAGAACCTCCTGGGCGCTGGCTTGAGACCAAACGGTAGAATGGCATATTGGTAGTGGTCCTGCCCCACGACAAATAGGAATTTCTGATGCTTCTTTGCGATGGTAATGTGAAAATAGGCATTGCGCGGGTCGATGGAGCAAAGTCAGTCTCCCTGGTGAAGCTGAGGGTATATTTGGTGTAAAGCCAGCATCCTGAACTTCTCCTTTCGAATCGATTTGTTGGCGATCCTGAGGTCGAGAATGGGCCTGTACTCTTGTTTGTCCTTTTTTGGTACGAGGAAGTACCTGGAGTAAATACCCCTTCCCCGTTGACTGAGGGGGACAGGTTCCACCGCCTTCTTGTGACACAGAGTTGACCTCCTTTTTTATAAGGTTGAGGTGAGAGGTGGATGACTTTGGTGGAAATCGACAGTGGTGGGACCGTAAATCTGAAACAATACCCATTTTTGACAATATTCAAGACCCAGGCATCTGTATTTATGCGCTGCCACTCTGCCAGTTAATATGAGATGCTTCCCCCTACCGGAGTGGGTAACGTAAGAGGAGGAAGAGGAGGAAGAGAGTATTCAGGCCTTTGATGCTGGTTGTCGGCCCCCCTGGTTAGGTTGTTGGGCCGCACGTCCCCTCTGTTGCTTGTGCTGAGGTTGGTAGGACCGTTGGTACTACTGTTGCGATCCCCAGTCTGCCACTGAGGGGTTTGAACCCTCTGTGACGAGAGACAACGGTGGTAGGGTCGTAATGATCGGCGCTCGTCCTTGGATTTCTCAAGCTACGGCTTTTAAAGTGTTCATCTCTGTTTTCATCCTTGCCATTTCGTCATCAGCGTGATAGCCGAACAGTGTTGACCCCGAAAATGGCAAGTTCTGGATGCGTAGCTGAGCGTCAGGTTTTAATGATGTTAGTCGGAGCCATGCATGTCTGCGCAAGGACACTCCATGACAGTAACCGTGAGCAGCTAGAAGAGAGGAATCCGCCATCGCACTAATGATCTGGTTAGAAACCATGGCACCTTCTTGGACGTTTTCCAGAAAATCTCCCTCATGATTTTTTGGGAGGTGTTCCGCAAAATGTAGAATGGAATCCCACAAGGCTCTGTCTTATCTGCCCAAGAGGGCTGTTGCGCTGGCCGCTTTCATTTAAGTAGCCGCAGTGTTACAGACCTTGCGACCCGAAGAATTCAATCTTCTACTCTCCTTATCTGGAGGGTGTAGGAAGGTAGGATCCTTCTGCATGGTTACCCCCACTTTTTGCCTGGTGCTAAGCTGTTTTAGACAAGTCTGACTTGGATCCTGCTAATCAGGAACCCAGTCTCTCTGCTTTCTCCCTTAAATTGTTATGTTCAATACTTAGGCACATCCCAGATTGGATACTGGGGTACCCTTAACAGTCCCTAGTATATGGTCCTAAGGTGCCCAGGGCATAGGTACACCAGAGGTCCCCCATAGGCTGAAGCATGTATTATGACACCCATGGGAGATCATTCAAACTGCAACTTTAGGCCTGCCATTGCAGTCTGTGTAAGCTGGTGCTAGCACCACTTACGAAAGATATAGGTTTCCTATATCTAGGGTCACTGCACTTAAAACCTATGTCACCCCTATAGCAGGCCTTTACAATCCTGAAGGCAGGGTGCTTGGTTCTAAGTGTGAGGGTGCCCCTGCATGAGTAGGACACCCCTACAGCCTACAGGGTCTCCTGGATTGTAAGTGAAGCAGCCATATACCATATAGAGGGGCACAGCGTAATTACGCGATGACCATCTCGAAACTGGCTGCAACGAATCCTATCATGTGTGGTATCAAACTTGTTGGAATCATACCCCCACACCATAAATGGTGTGGAAGGTATGATTCCAAGCACTGGAAGAGCCCTCCGTTAGGCTCTCCATGCTCCCGGTGCCAGTCTTCTAGACCCGGACAGCACAACATGGCTGCTGCCGACCAGAGACACGATTCTGCCCTACTGCTGCTGAGCCAAGCTTGAGCAGGGGAAGGCAGTACAATAGGTATCCTGTCACAGGGAGGTGTGACCACCTCCCAGACCGGATTTAGTGTATTGGGGCCGGGTGGGTGCGCTTGCCAGCGCCACTCAGTCTGCATGAGGGGCACATTTGGTGTCCCCTTGCATAGTCGAGTTCAACCCAGCTCTGGGAGCCGTTGGCTCCCTCTCTGGCGCGAAACTGGACAAAGGACATGGGAGTAACCGCCCCACAGTCCAGACCCTCCCCTGGGAGGGTGCCCTGAATCGTCCCAACCTTTTCCTTAGGGTACTTAAGGGCTTACCTGTGGGTGGGTCCCTAGATTCGTCGTGGGACACGATTCAATTCAGACACCACTTCAACTTCTACCGTCTGGGCACTCTGGACTTCGCTGGACTTAGTTTGGGCTCGACTTCGTCCCCCTTTCAGTCTGCTGCATCGTCTGTTCCTGTGCACCATACAGGTAGCTTCCAAGGCCTGTGGGCATCCAAGGCACTTGAAGGAATGTCCCTTGAAGTGAAGGAGTCACTTCCCTGCATCTGCAGGCACCGCAACTAAGCTGACCGATCTGCTGATCCTGATCTCCTACGGACTCCGAAAGCTTCAACTACACAGGTGGTGGTTCTCCACAGCTCTCGAGGCCTGCCCTGCCCTCTCACCAAGTTTGAGGCGAGTATCCCTCGTGGGAGCCGCAGGAACCAAGCCCCTGTGCACCACGTCGACTTGCCGTTGCAAAGGCTTGTTGGCTTCCATCCATCAAGATTTTCGGGCTCCATGTAGCCACAACCTCGAGCATCTCCAGTGACCAGAATCTTCGACCACACTGCATCGTTTGCATCGTGGCCTGCATCTTTTGGTGAGCTGCTTGAGGTCCTCTTGCGACTCCAGTGCCTCTGGCCTGTGGGTCCTGTTGAGGGTCACCTTTGTTTCTTTTGGGATCCCCTAATTGCTTGGGCCTGCCCTGACTTCCCTGCTTGTGGCGAGTCCCCTGGACCTTGCTGATCCCGACATTGCACCTTCTTCGACAACCACATTGTTTGCAGTTGCCAAGGCTTGTTGGTGCTTCTGACGGACACCAACCCCTCAGCTGTCGACATCCGACATGGGACAGCTCGTGCACGGCTCCTGGTCTTCCTCAGCGTCGCCTGGTCCTCACAGCTGCAGAGTCAAGGTCACCGTCAACTCCCCTGCAACATCCAACATCAGTGGGCATTCATCTTCCAGGTCACTCCTGAGTGACATAGACTCTGTCCCCTCTGCTTGCAGGTACCTCTCAACTAGAATCCACCTTCGGATTCCACCGGACACTTTCTCCTTCTCCAGCAGCGGCACTTTTCTGAAGTCCTCCATTGGGTTCGACGGCAGTTTCCGACACCACTTCACACCTATGCACCCGGCTTCCCTGGTGTAGCTAACGTGGGTACTAGGGTATCCACGGGTGGGGTGGCTCTCCAACCTTCTGTCTTCCACAGGGTTTCTTCAGGGTCCACTGAGAAGGGTCCTTTTTCTTTAAAATTGCAACCGCGACTTACACGTTGATTTGTACGGAGAACACGGTCGTGTTCGCACACTGCACTCGATCTCCGTGGGGTTCCTAGTCACTCACCTTGGGTGGTTCCTTGGGGGCCCGGCACTTCTACGTCCTCTAGACCTTGTCTTGATCAGAGTCGTGGTTCCTATACCACTTTCTTAATATATGGTTTAGTCCCCACCTGGGGTTCACTGTGTATTCTGTGCTATTTACGTGATTTCTATGCAAAGTATTGTGCGCATTGTGCATATCTCCGGGTAGGAGATATTTGTATGTGTTAGAGAGTATTATATAATAAAAACATATTTTTATAAATACCTTGTGTTGTTCTTTTTCATTTAATCTACACCTAGAAGTTTGTATTCTGGTAAAACAAGCTGATTTACACTCCTTCTGGACTAAGCCTGAAGGCTGCTCTCCACAGCTACCACTTAGAGAGCTTTCTATGGTTGTCTAAGCCCTCCTAAATCACCATAAGGGTTGTCTGGACTTGTGCAGGGTGTCCACTTACCTAAGTGTACATCATATACCAGGCCAGCCTCTCACAGAGGGGAAGTGGGAGAAGGAGACGTGGCGTGAGACTTGCGGGCAGCAAGAACAACCACAGAGTCAGGTGGAGAGCCGGAACACAGAAATAACGGATCTTGATCCGGAGGCCGATATTTTTTCTGGAGCCTGGATGCCGCCGACTTTGCCACAGCTGGGGTAAGAAACAAGTCCATGGCTGGCTCAAGTAGACCCTGCACTAATGGGAGCAAAGATCTCGAGACTGTGCGCTGGTGGAGCGTCTCGAAGATCACCCAAGTGGATGGTGTTTGAACAGCCATTGGTATGTTCAGCTAAGCTGCACCTCACACCAGAACTTGTTGAAAGGTGGTTATGTCGTCAACTGGTGAGGAACAAGGTTGAGGACAATCCGACAAGGTGGGTGAATATAGTCCCTCGTGGAAGAGGACATATCCCCATGATGATTATGACGGCGAGATTGCAACCTTGATGTATGGCGTGAACTGCAATGTGAACGAGAATGCCGTGATCTAGTAGACGAACGCCCAGATGGATGATGGCCATGGCGTGAGCGATGGCGCAATGTTGACGGGGAGCGCCAGGGGGCTGGAGTGCTAGGTACTTGCTGCACTGGAGAAGGTGGGATGCCAGGTGCCAGTAGAGCTGGTGGCGTCGGCAACAATGGATGCAGAGGAGCCACTGGAGGTAATGAGGCTGGTAGTACCAGCAACACAGGAGGTGGTGGAGCTGGTGGAGCCGGCATCTTTCTAGTTTGCGTAGGCCATTTAGGCGGCGAGCAGTTGGAGAGATAGGAACAGGAGAAGATGGCACATCTATCAGAGAAGGAGATCTTGAATGCTGTAAGTCAGATGACGAGTAAATTCTCCTTCTTTTAGAGGGGTTTCAAGATCTTCTCGATGTCTAGGGACTTTGAAGTTGACCTCCGCCATCAGCTCGAGTTTGACGATTGGCTTCTCGACTTCGACCACTCTTGTCGACGTTTGGCTCTCAACGTCGAGCGTCTCCTTCTGGGCGACGGCGAGTCAGAATTCCTCCGCGTCGAAGCACTTCTTGACGTCGGGTGACAGTGTGTAGATGGTCGCGACATCGCAAGTGAGTGCCTTGACGTCAAGCCACGACGTTTGTACGACGTCGAGCCAGTCCTTGATGGCGAGCATGTTGGCGCCGTACCTCCTCTCGATGTTGACTGCCTCGACGTCGACCGGGACCGAAAGCATTTTTTTTCCTGAGAAATGTCTCTCAGACCTTCCATGACCACTGGAGGCTGAAGCAAGAGCTCTGGTGGAAGAATTCCCTTCCCCTCGCTCAGAGGTTCCACTGGCTTGTTGGAGTTTTCTTTCTTCTTTACCTTGAAGGTGAATTTTCTCCCTGTCACGCAGGGTTCACCTGGAGAAAGTCTTGCAGATGTCACAAGAGTCAGGTAGATGTGAAGACGGCAGGCAGATGATACAGACCTCATGAGAGTCTGTTTTGGTCTTTTTCCTGCCACAGAAAAAGACAAAAATCAATGCAGGAAGACCAAAGATGTTGAGTGAAGAATAGTCATTGTTTTTAAAGCTAGATTTTGAAGAAAAAAAACTAAAAAGGTCGAGTTCAATGCTCCAAGGGTCCTGTCAGCAGGAGCCGGAAAAAAGAACTGAGGTAACTGCCTTGGGCTGAGCACGATGGGATATTGGAGGTTACACAGTTCTTAAAGGCACAGTCTCCTTTTTCTTCAATGATAATGGCAGCCTATGGGCTACACTGTCCTGCATGTCTTCATCCTTTTCTCACTTAATAAAAGGGTTTGTGAAAGATTTTCTCTGTTACCTAACAAAGTTTTTCATGCATTAGTTGCATGTTTCATTGGATATTCCCCTTTTTTTGTAACAAGATGAAGAATTTTGTCCACCGAAAGTCTAATTGTATAGGTTGCATAATGACGTTCTTAAGTGACTATTGAAGGCCTTCCTAAAGAAAGGCGAACTTCAGCACTTAAGAAGATATATTGGAAAAAGTGCTCCGGGGTCCACGCAGGCGGGTGGGACTATTTAACGCTTATGACTATTCATGGAAATCCCCTGCGAGAGAACTTCAGGTAAAAGGTTTTTCCAATTGCTGTCTAAAAAATCTTCATATGAAGGGGAGTCTTTGAGAAGGAGGAATTGATTTGTCAGTCTCCCGTAACTAGTGGTGTGAAGGAGACTAGCCTGGATATACTCCCAATAACAAGTTTTTAACTGCGGGGTCTGTCCAAAAGGAGCTAAGTCCCAATTTTGCGAACCAGGATTGGGCATGCCTGAACCACCAAAAGGTCAAGGATTTGTCGATGGACAGCAATGCCTTTACCACATTTCGGTAAGGCTTGAGTTCCTCCGTGGTCCAAATCCTCCCCCTATACGAGAGAGGCCCTAAACGTGCAATTTCTCCCACCCATCTGAATGCCACGTTTAAAAACATGGGACTGAGGGGAATGTTCTTGGGAAGATGGAGAAAGAAACTGACAAATGTATTTTCACCAAGGGCAAGTGGGTCTGCATTAACATAGCCCCATTTTTCAGCACCATATAAGGCCCATATTGTACCTTTTATTTATATAGCTCTATGGCTGGGAGAAGGGCCCTCGAGGTTGTCCTCTGTAATTTATTTTATAAATGGTTGAGGCCTGATGGAGCACTGCCCTCCTTTTCTGGATATGGGGGACCCACAAGGCCATGCTATGGAGCATAATGCCTAGGTTTTCGGATCTTTAGACTTGCTTCAGGTTCTCATTACCCAGGGCTAAGGTGTTTTTAAACAATCTATGGGGTCTAACTGCCATAAATTTGATTTTTGAGACATTAAGCTCCAGGCCTGTATCCCCACAAAAGGTATTGAAGTTTTTCAGCAACTGCTGCAAGCCCATAGGGGTCTGGGAGATTAGGAGGGTGTCATCTGCAAATAATAGGGCAGGCACGCTATCTCCTTCTAATTTAGGGGCATCTATATTCCATTGGCAGAGAACCTTAATAGCATCGTTAACAAATAAGGAGAAAAAGGTGGAGGCCAACATACACCCTTGTCTCACCCCTCTGTGGATCAATATTCTATCAGTTAATTGCCTCTGGGGACCCCAAAGCACTTGTATGTAGGTGTCTTGGTGGAGCCTTATCAATTGTCCAAGAAGGGCATCAGGAACTCCTAGGGTTTTTAGTGACTCCCATAAAAATCTCAGGACCAAGTCAAAGGTTGCTTTGAGGTCAATAAAAGCTATATAAGGTGATCTTCTTGGAACCGGGGGTCTAAACCCAGCTTGATATGAGGTTAAAATCTCTGTATTCTCAATCCAGTTGTGTAGTTTATTTAGCAGCTGCCTCGCGTGCACCTTTGGAAGGATATCCAAGAGGCTTATTGGCCTATAGTTACCTGGGCTTCTACGATCCCATTTATAGATGGGGATAATTTCCGCCCCTTTCCATGTCTCAGGGATCGGAGCTCCTGCTGCTATAGCATTGTTCAAACGGTTTACATATGGGGCCCAAACTGACATATCATGACAAGTAATTCCCCGAAGATTTTATCTGGTCCAGGAGCCTTTCCTATTTT
This sequence comes from Calotriton arnoldi, assembly GCA_963921515.1. Classification (NCBI taxonomy): domain Eukaryota; kingdom Metazoa; phylum Chordata; class Amphibia; order Caudata; family Salamandridae; genus Calotriton; species Calotriton arnoldi. The sequence continues at coordinate 592,269 of CAWUFW010002651.1, read as the reverse complement.
AATTGCAGCAATAGCTACTCTAGGCTCGTCCAGCATGAAGTGGAGGTATGAAGATATAAAATCTAGAGGGGGGTAGTGGGGTGCAATTAGCTCAATCGGAGCGTGGTCATATAGCTTGGTAAAGTGATCTACCCAAGCCCCAGGGTTCAAATAACAATCAATCTGTAAGTCAGAACATCTGCTCCCCTGGGCGATTATTTTAGACAATGACCTGTAATCACCGGACCTTGCAGCTGCAACGAGGTCACTCCAGCTGACTTCCTCCCACATGCTCCGTGCCCTTTTTTGTGTCTTCTTGTAAAGGTCTCTTGCTGTGCGAACCTCCGGGGGATTTTTGCTTTTTATAGCATTTATCAGCACCCTTTTTGCCATTCTACAATACTTTGGGTACCAGAGATTACGATCTGCACTATGCATCTTAATACGAGGTTTCCTTTTTGGTGGTTGGGTCAAGATTGGTTCTAGTGATGTTACAAGTTTTGAGTGGATATCAGAGATAGAGACCTCCGGGGTTTCTAAGGCTTTTACAGAGGACAAGACCTTCACAAATCGATTGTATATTTCGATCATGGTCTCCACGTTCCCCACTACTGAAGGCCACTTAATGGGCCTACGATTGTTCTCCATTATTGGCATGATTTGGGGTGCCTTAGTGATGGAACGGGTGTTAGAACGGCAGCCCAAAATAAGACATAGGGGTAATGGTCACTCTCCTCTCTTTTGTTCACCTTGAAATCTTCTATTTTATCCCACATAGCAGCCTTAATCAAGATGTAATCGATTTTGGATTTTATTGAGCCTTTCTAAATGTTGGTGCCCCCACCTTATTAGATACGGACTTGCCATTACCAGCCCTCAGCCCGTTTGCTGTCTTAAAACGGACAACTTGCATTGTAGCCACTGAGTTTGGGTCACAGGGTCTGGAGCAAAGTGATGGTATATCCCAGCTTTAATCCTCATCCTCCACCATCAAATCATAGCCGTATATAGGTTAAAAATCAATGTTCAAATCACCGCCTTTAATGACTAAGTCCTTTGAATTAATCGAACTAACAAAATGTTGCAAGATGGTCAGAGTAGATGATTCCACACTCCGGCTTCTGGGTCTACAATAGACATTAAACAAATACATGCCATTCCCCCCTGCAATTCGAATTTTTAACTCTAAAATGTTCTAAAAGTCAATGCTTAAAGTTTCAATTTGTAGGTTTAAGTCTATTTTAACCCAGATTATAAGACCCCACCGATGCCCTTCTACGAACAGATGGCATTAACAAAATAAGTGGTATATCTAGGTTATTATGAAGGTTCAATTGCCCAGGTAACTTGGAACAAGCATATGTCGAATTGGGCTATATATTCCCTCCAGTGACATGCGAATTCTTCAGGCTTGATGCCGCAATGTTCTATGAGACAATTTTAATTGCGTCAATAGACGAGTGGTTTTGGCCAGTGGAAGATGATTCCGCAACTAGTTCTACCTGGGCTTGAAATACATTAGTTGGAGGCAATGGAGTTAGGGGATCTTCATTTGACCCCATTGTTGGTTCCTAGGTAAGGGTAGTTGTTACTAGAGTACCAGGCTCACCCTGTTGACATCTTTGTTTTTGGATAGTACCTTGAGCATGTGTGACCTGGTTTGTAGGCAAAGAGTGGACCACTGGAAGATAATGCACCCCCTTTGGTCGGGCCAGATTTATAGTAGTGGCACATTCAAGATCATCCTGCTGGTCTTCAACTTTAAATGGAATTCCAATGCCCCCGGTCACCGATTTCGAACACCGTCAGTCCTGGGAATCCAAGAGTGAAAGGGGTTCAAAAAACTTTTTGGTAGCTATATTAAATAGCGTTTGGCCAGGGTTGTTGGTAAAATTTTTCCAATCAGAGTGCATCCCTATTGGAAGAAGGGGCAGTGGTGGTCTATAAAAGTCCCATAGCGGAAATGCTTTAATTCTGACTGAGGAATAAGTCTTCAAGTATAGCCATCGTAAGAGCAGTTCCACTAGTGATGGGGTCTTGAAGTTTACTAATACACAATCTCCAGGACAGTTTTTAGGGTGTATACCTAACCAGGATACTCTACTTGCAGATATAACTTCCTGAGCGAGATCTTATGGCCGTCTCACATTTGTTTTTAACCAGTGGACAGTCTTATTTTTCAGTACCTGGTTCTCTTCATTTGCATTGGGGGTCATTTCTGGAACATCCCGATGAACTATCAAGTAGGGTGTGCATTCTGGTGGCAATTGAGGGTATTTTAGTGAAGCTCTTCTTAAGTAAATAGGTGGATTGAGCCTTCCCCTACCATTTATCTGCTGCACCCTGGTGACACTTCAAACATGCCCCCTGGCAGAGCTGGACATTTTTGGGGGTAGAACAGACCCATCTTGCAGCTGCATTACAGTTTGTTGTGCCGACTCGGTGGCGGGAAGAGATCTATTACCTATGGCTGGGGGGAGGGAGCTTTTAAGGACTCTATTTTGGCATCCAACATGTCAAGGCGAGCCACTAAGGGGGCTAGCTTTGCCCTTATTATATCCCTGAATCTATTTGCACAACTGTCCAGTAGTTTAGACATAAGCTGTGATGGCAGCTCGTGAGAACCCTTGATTGCCGCTTGAGGCTGGGGCAGGGAAAGCAGGTTGTTACCCTGTGAATATTTATCTAGTTGTGGAGTTGGGCGTTTGGGAGACTCAGAGACCAGAGCTTTCCCTCTCCTAGTGGTCTGTTTTCGGCGAGTTACCCTTTTGGATTTTATAATGGGGAATTGGAGGTTAGTGAGTCCCAAGGAGTTATCGATCTATGCACTTGGGACTGTTAGCTATGCCTGAATTAATATTTCTGGGGTAGAGCTATGCATAAAACCCTGGGACGTAACAGCTTCTGGATAAGGGTCCAAGTGAGGTTTTACGGTGGGATGTGAGACCTGAGGAGGGGATCCTGAACTTAGCGACAACCTCCTCTATGAGTGTGCTATCTCGGTCCTATAACTACCCCATTTGTCCTCTCGAGCATGCAATCTATGGAGGTAAAGTTCAAAGTTGGGGTGTTGGGCAGTGCCCCTTCTACTGGTTTTTTATTCCCCATCCTATACAATTTTGAATCCTAGAGTACTCAATGTTTGTATTAAACTAAAATCCATATAGTCAGTCAAGAATCCAACCCAGATACTTTACAAGGAGCGGAAAACAATGTGCTTAAAATCAAAAACACAATCCAAGATGGAGTCCACGGAGGGCTGAGCTGAAGCTTCCTTGCACAAACTTCTGTTGGGTTACGGGGCTACAAAAGAGCCTCAGGAACTGCCCTGGTCTGGCCTGACCCTGCCTTCCGCCCAGACAGTCTAATGATAAGTAGTACAGGTGATGCAGGTAAGCAGACATGCAGTCAATGGCAGTCAATAGCATCAGTAACGTGGGCAGGGAACCACCAATAGTAAAAGCAACAAGAGTACTCCTTGGTCAGTTGACGTTGAACCACTTACCTCATCCTCCTGTAGCTCACTGGGGCCGCCGCCCCTACCCACACCAAGCTGCGAAGGAAGGTGAAGACAGATCAAGTTGTTCATGAAGTTGTTGAGGGACAGTCCGGCACAGCACAACACCCACTGCCCCCACCGCTTTACACCCTTACCTGCCCGTCTCCGCGAGCAAGCCAGGTACAGTGGTGGCAAGCAGAAGCGGGCAACGGTATCAGCCATAGCATCAGCAGTCTCATACTGTCGTTCACAAACCTGACCACAATACACCACAAAACAGGTCAAAATACTGGCTAAGCGAAGTAAGGGCAAAGCGGCATATGGCGAAATGCAGAAAAACAACCTCAGAGGACCAAAGAGCAAACTCGGCCGTTGTAACGAACTAAAGTTGTTGTAACCAAGTTGCTGTAACTAACTAAATGCACGTGGATATTATGGTTAAAATAATGGGGGTACTCTTGATGTCTATGCTTTTTTCTTTTTAACCTCTTGTCTTTTTCTTCTTTGTTTCCTGGATATGCAACAGATTTTGTAATACTGTGATATTGTGTTAATCCTGGAATTTTGGTATACACTCTCTTATGTCTATTATCTTTTTTCCAAATACAAAAAAATAAGTAACAACATTCCATAGAAAATAACTACTCGATACTTCCAACATAGAACTAACAGTTCACACAAGCACCAGCTAATATTGCTACCAGCACATGCTGCTGCCAGGTGAACACTACACCCGCTCTGTTAGGATGCCTGTGCCTCAGACTTACGGGCAATTTCTCAGTTTTATTATGCAAGAAACAGCCCTTGTGATTTGTGATGTAAGGTGTGAAAAATGAAACATGAGAAATTCTTCTGCACATTTGCCTGAGTGTACTGTATACATAAGGATGTAGCCCTACGGCTAGAGCGGTCGACTTCGAAGCTGGGGAACCGGGTTCGAGTCTCGGCAACGACGTTCAACATCCTGTGATTCTGGGCAAATCACTTAATCTCCCCGTGCCTAACAAAAATGAATGTGTCCTTGTGTAACGTAACTGGTGCTCATGTAAAGCGCTCTGATACCCGAAGTCTCGGGTCTAGTTCGCGCTATATAAAACTCGAAGAAAAAAAACAAAACAACATGAGCTAGTGATGCACCTTCAATCAATCAATCAATCATGTCACTTATAAAGCGCACTACATACCCGCGAGGGTCTCAAGGCACTGGGGGAAGAAGGGGGTGGTGCTGCTACTGATCGAAGAGCCAGGTCTTGAGGAGTCTTCTGAAGGCCAGTAGGTCTTGGGTCTGTCGGAGGTTGGTGGGGAGGGTGTTCCAGGTCTTGGCGGCGAGGTGGGAGAAGGATCTGCCGCCGGCGGTTGTTTTCCGGATGCGGGGGACTGTGGCGAGGGCGAGGCTGGTCGAGCGGAGCTGGCGGGTGGGGGTGTAGAAGCTGAGTCGTCTGTTGAGGTAGGCTGGTCCGGAGTTGTGGAGTGCTTTGTGTGCGTGGGTGAGGAGCTTGAAGGTTATCCTCTTGTTGACAGGGAGCCAGTGCAGGTCTCTCAGGTGGGGTGTGATGTGGCTGCGTCGGGGGATGTCGAGGATAAGACGTGCAGAGGCGTTCTGGATGCGTTGCAGCCGTCTCAGGAGCTTAGCCGTCGTTCCTGCGTAGAGGGCGTTTCGTAGTCCAGCCTGCTGGTGACGAGGGCCTGGGTGACTGTTTTTCTTGTTTCGGTGGGGATCCACTTGAAGATCCTGCGGAGCATTCGGAGGATGTTGAAGCAGGATGAGGAAACGGCGTTGACCTGCTTAGTCATGGAGAGGGTGGGGTCGAGGATGACCCCTAGGTTGCGTACGTGGTCGGTGGGTGGCGGGGCTGTTCCCAGTGATGTTGGCCACTATATTAAAGCACTACATATATAATGAATATCAGTAATGAAATAACGAGCAAAATCATGCAGTTATGCTGAACAGATCTATGCTATGAGCCAGGAAAAATGCAAAGCACACGCTGGGATACAAAGAAAGCTAAAGAGAAAGGAAGAAAAGGGTGAGTACCAAAAATTAATTACTGATAAAAAAACTGTGACCCTCCAAATGGACTGAAAAACTAAATACAGAAGTGTTATCAGAAAGGCTGTTTTCACTGATCTTTCAATGTAATCAGATAGCAAAAAAGCTTTCCCATATGAGAGTGTTTAATGACGCACACAAGTTGGAACATCATCCCTTTGATAGCAAGATACTTCACAGCATGTAACACCACAGTAAAAACAAAGCTGAATAACTACTGCATTTAGCTGGTAGAAGACCTTCATTGCAAAGTACTGACATATAAAATAATTTCAACATTTAAAAAAGTCTATTTTATTATTAAAGAAAATGATCAATCATTTCAATTCTGGAATCCATGTTGATGTCACATTGTTTTTAGTTCTTCTGTGACCAAGCAAAATGCGTGCACGCCATTTTTGTGAAGAAAAAAATATATATACAACCCATGTTTAAGCTACCATCTAAATTATTCATGAAGAAAAACTGCTTACCTTAACATCCTCATGGATGCCTGCTTCAGTTGCATTTCCGTAGCTGGCGTGTTCACTTTCAGTCTCTAAATCTTCTGATATGTCAGCCCCTGGCAGGGGATTGGCGGTGTTCTGTTGTGATAAATGTTTTTTCATGTCATCATAAGATGGGGACTCAGTAGACAAATGTTCCAGTGCAGTGGGATTAGAGTGTCTTACTTCAGTTGTATGATTTTGTGTGAAAGTACTAGTACCAACCAGCCTTTTGTCGTCAGACATTTCTAACGGGCACCCAACATGTTCAGATGCCAGTTCTCGGCACTCTGCAGTCAAACTTAATTCCCGCAAACCACAAGATTTCGGCACATTTTCAAAGCAAATTATGTTCTTGATCTCTGTGGTTTGGCTTCCTTCCAGGCTTTGTTTTTTCACTGAGCTTTCAGTGTTGCAGATGTCCAGCTCATGGTAAAATGTAATCCACAAAGGAGAGTCTATTTCTGTCACTATGTCAGTTGTAGGCTGGTTCAAATGAAGGGAATCCTCAGCTTTCCTCTGTAATCTATTCTCCAGTTCTAGTGCTTGAGAGATGGGCACATCTTGCTTTGAATGTTCGTCACCATTCCTAGGAGTTTTCAGGCTTTCGTGCTCATCCAATCCATGTTTGAATGCAATATTTGTTGTGCTACTGGCTATGTGCGCCTCTTTGTGGTCCAAGTCCTCGTCATAATGGTAACAATCTTCTGTGTCTTGCTGCCTGTGACCCTCCTCTTCTGTGCAGAATCCGAGGTCTTCAAAAAATGAAACCTCGGTCCCTACAACGGGTTGCAGTGTTATTTGAAGAATCCTATCCGACTCTTCTCTACCCAAGTCAGCAAATGTCGCTGTAATGTCAACATCTTCACAGTGTGCCTCTGCAAAGTCCCTATTATTCAATCCCTGGATGCCCTCCTCACAAGAATGGGTTTCCTCCTCTACATCATCATTTCGTGATGTTGTGTGTTCCAGCTGCACTTCTTTTAATTCATCCTCTTCTTCTTCCTTTTCCTCCAATAATTCAGGTTCCTCTAAGACCATATCCAGCAGATGGCCCATCTTTTTAGAAGGACCAAAATTTTCAAAATGCAGTTTGTTTGCATTAACATGGAAACCATCAAAGTCATTTTCTTCTTCCTCCTCCTCTTCTTCCTCAATTACTACAAGCTGCTGTTTAAGTAGGTGCAATTCCAGAAGTTGCAGGATTTCTGGGTCCAGTTTATCTGAGATGTCGCGACCCCTGTCAACCATGTATTCTCTGGCTTCCACTTTATCTTCAGCACTGTCATAACTATCTTCTAAGCGATACTCGTAATTCCTTGCACCTGGGGGGCAATAAATGCTTTCAGCATGAAACAGTCTCCCGCCATGTTGCTGCCCTTGATTTTCCTCAATGTCTAAATCTTCCTCTGTTTCAGAGTTCGCCTGATATACTTCATCCTGGCTACTTAAAGACTGAACCTCAGACTGGTCACTTACTTTCACATCTATTTCTTCTGCACCAGAGTCAAATCCTTCCTGATGAATTGTGATTTCACTAGAGACTAGAATGTCTGAAGTCATGAAATCATCCTGCTGCATTCCCTCATATTTTTGCTCACTTTTCTCTGAACATCCAGGAAAAGACGCTTGCTTTAACAATACATCTTCGGATGATTCTGGTTGATGCACGAGACGGCCATTTAGCAATTCTTTCAAAGGTGTTACCACACTTCCCAACACATCACAAGGTGCCTCCGCACCCATCAATGCACTGGCTTCCTTGGTGGGATTTCCAGGGTACTCTTGTTGTGCCTGCTGATGCAGACTGACATTAATCTTGCCAACATTTTCCTTGATTAAAATCATGCCACCAGTCCCTGTTTTGTAATCTTCTTTTACAGACATGATCGTATCCTCTTCATCTAGAAAAGAAAACAGTTTGCTTTTTCTGGCCATCAGCGCAACTTCCTCAGAGCCACTGTGCTTATAAATTATGGCAGAGGACAAGCATTCTCCCGAATCACAGATTGATGCAAATTTAATTTCCTGCTCTCTTGTCACAAGGGATGGCATTTTGCTTTGTGAATCGTGGTGTGTTGATAAACTGCATTCTGTATGCGCTTCTACATTTTTACTAGGCTTGTTATACGTCAATCCATATTCCTCTGCAACTAATTGAGTATACTCCTTGGTAGTGCCACCAACAAACAAAATTTCATTTTGGCAGTTCTCCTGGTGTGTGCACAAGGTACCACCAATTGGCAATGATTCTGCTTCACCTGCATCGTCGTCTGAAACATTGGCAATTTCTTGATCATCTACGCAGATCCCCTGGTCATCTGCTTCAAGGCCCTCCTCTTCCAGCAGGTTCTGTGCTTCCAAGTCCTCTAGTTCCTCCAGTAAATCACTTCGGTCACTTAGAGAGTCTTGATTTTCATCTAATGAGCCTCCCCAATCATCTTCAGCATCAGACACGCTTTTCAAATCTGAGCTCTGGTCATGTTCTGCAGCAGCTCGTTCATCATCTCCTTCACTGCCTGATATGTTTGCCTCTCTGGAATCAGACAGCTGTTCCACTTCCATGTCACCTTTTAAGGCACAGGGAACTGGACTTTGCAAAATATCCTCTTGAAAAGGTTCTTGGTTGTTATTTATGCGATCTGCAGACTCGGCCTCGAGGCTGGGTTTCTGCAATAGGACACCTGGACCCTGTGTCAGAGACACATCTGTCAGTGGGGATTCCTTTCCATCATCATTGATTACATGTGCACTATCCATACCAGATCCATAATGCGGTGCACCATACGCTTCAATGTCTTGGTGTGCAAGGGTCCAGAGAATACCTAGAAGAGTACAGGAATAAACAACAATAAGAACCGAAATAAAAATGATCCATGTAGCAATATGTTTAATAACATTTACAAGTATCTCACGATAATAGAGGGAGATATTAAAATGACATTTAGAGACCTGAATCACAAACATAAATCTAAAGAAAATTAGAAGCTGTCTGGATCATTTCAGATTTACACTTGTTGCCTTTTTTCAGAAAGAATTGTGCTACAGCAACTTTGAAGAAGCTTGTATCCTCTTCAAGAGTCACTTGAGCCAATCATTTAATATTTGCAATATTAATTTAATGATTTAAGTTTATAGAAACTTCTCCAGATGAATTGATATAATTAATTATGCACGACTAAAGATCAAGTACAAAAGCATATGCTATCTCGTGGTGGGGAGGCATAAGAAAATACAGATTAAATGAAAAGTTAATTATATTAAGTCCGCGGAGAAGAAATCAATATTGTTTTGAGAATACTGCACCTCCTTATTTTCTCCACGTCATATCTTTGGGCCTGATTTATATCAGGGCAGGCGGACCACTGTTCCGCCTTGGGCAAGGAGTAAATTACTCCATCCCATGACTGACAGACCGGCCACCAAATGTATTAATGACCGCCAAGCAGGCGGTCATTTATAAAGGCATTGACAGGAACCACCGTCACAGCGGTTCCTATCAATGCATTTTTCTCTTTGCTACAGGGTTGCATCGGCAGGGCGCAGTCTTACAGCAAACAACATTCTATTTTTCTTTAAAAGAAAGAAAATCTCGAAACAGGATTGGTTTTTTTTAGAAAAGAAAAAATATAATGCTCCCCCCGCCATGGGAGTCTTTTCCCCTCGCCATGGGAGTCTTTTTCCCATGGCGGGGGGAGCATTATAACAATTTTACTGTTTCTTACTGCCAGGCTTTACCTGGCGGTAAGAAACAGTAATTTATGACTACATGTCCGTTCATCCAAATTGGGCGGGCGACCACGTAGCCATTTCTCTGATGGCCCTTACTCCCCAGGGCCATCGGAGAAGTTTGGCCACGGCAGAGACAGAGTAGTCTCCGCCGTGGCTTAACTGAAATCCCATCTGCATTAAATTGGGCAGGCGGAACTTCATATTGGTGGTATGTATACTCTATTGTGACGGAGTATACATACCGCCAATATATAAATCCGGCCCTTTATAAACTAGACTTACAAAATGTACATTACAAAATTGGCATGCACTTTTGAAAGTTAAGTAAACAAATATATATTTGTAGGCGTCAACAACTGGACTACATTTCAGCAAAGGAATCTAAGGGGCATCATAGACAATCAGAGAAAAGCTCAAGTTGTCTATAGCATTATTTAAAACCCTGAGGTGAATAACATCATGTTATTCACAACTTGCTATCCACAGTTTCAATTTGGTACCCCTTTTATGCTGATCCAGTGGATTGGCAGCACATTGAAAGAAATGTTATGGGTCCACTAAACAGAAAATGCCCTTCCTCATGTACCCCGCCTTTCTCTGTCCGATCCAATTAAAATATAAATTCCTGTCTCTGGTTCCCTCTTGCATTTCTCCTATTCGTTTTTGGCTTATTTGAAGAAAAAAATGGAATACCTGAAGTCCGGTCACCTTCCCAGACCTCTCAGTATCACCCACCCTTCCCTAATAAAACAAAACATACAATTTCTGGCACCATGTCCTGCCTCCCTCTGCCCCCTTTCACTGAGGGGCATGTTCTCTAGCCTCTGTTACGGAGCAGAGACCAGGTGCGTGCTGGTAGCCCCTGTCACAGTCACTGCCAGCACAGAGCGAATTCCACTGTCGTCTGCGTGGGACTTGACTAATCTGCAGGAGGTTCAGCAGCTGTTGGTGCTAGAAACTCACTCTATATTACCCTGTCTCTCCGGGGTCTTTGGAGACTTGTAAGAGGTGCCCATCCACTGTTTCCGAGTTTCTACAGACCTAGATAAGATAAGAGTAAAATCAGATTGTAATAGTCCTCAATTCCTCATATCCCCATGATAAACCAATGTCAAAGGGATTTTCTTCAACGTTAATATCAAGTTAAGTATGCTTTAAAAATGGTTTATATGTCTTCAAAAAATCCTTAGTATGGAGCAACATCCACAAAATGAATCCTCCATACAGATGCAGTGCACCGCACCAGGTAACAAAGCAAGTCGCAATGGATTTTTGAAGAGGCTGAATTGATCTCAGTAATCCCACTCTGCCTTAACTACAAGGCATGCCCAATAAATCTATCATCCAAATGGGAATGTCCCTCATTCTGTCCCTGCACCATCTTAATTTTCAAACCCCTATTATGTACTGCAATGAACAAAATGGCACAGAGCAAGCAAAAGAAAGCAATGCTTATGACAAGTCATGAATATAGAATTTGCACAAGGAAAAGCTACACACTCACCTGTAATCCTAGTTCTCTTCCAGGGGGATCCTCATCAAAATCGTAAGCACTGAATATAGTCCCACCCAAGCGCAAGGATCCCGGAGCACTTTTAAAATTATACATATATGTATATCTAACTTTGTACAGCACTACACAAATGTGTGCAGCCTAAAGAAAAGCTAAAACTGGACAAATGAAATTTAATGTTCATTAAACAAAGAGGCCTATTACATAAAATAAGATGCTAATATAAAAGTGAACATAGACAACCTTTCAAAAATCTTTTTTCAAAAAGAAAAGAAAAGGGTATGTGTGACATTGTTAGTCCATAGGCTATGACGCAAAGCATAGGAGAAAAAAACTGTCATTGTGCCTTTAAGAACCTCACAGTACACCCTGCATCCTATGATGCCCCAGAGGTGACAGTTAGGTCAGGTCATTTTTGCAGATATCAGAGGATCCTGGGTGAAACATTGCTGAAAGCTGTAGGACTTCTTGTGGAGGTGAGAGGGCTGCTTATGACTTTGTGAGGATTCCCCTGGTAGAGAACTAGGATTACAGGTGAGTAACTTTTCCTTCCCTTCCAGGGGATCCTCGTCAAGTCATAGGCACTGAACAGAACAGCAAGCCAATCCCATAAATAAGCGGACAAGAACAAGAAAGCAGCTTCAGCAATCACCTCAAAAGGTTTTTCAAAGAAGCCTGCCCTACTGGAGTATCCGCTCTGCAGTGTGAATCAAGGCAATAGTGTCTAGTGAAAGTATGAACAGATCTCCAAGTAGCGGCCTTACAGATGGGAATATTTCTAAGAAGACCTATAGTAGCAGCTTTTCCCCGGGTGGAATGAGCTTTAGGTCTACCAGGTAGGGGCTTTTAAGCTAACTGGTATGAAAGTAGTATACAGGAAACTATCAATCTAGAAATGGACCGCTTTGATGAAGGTCAGCCTGTTCTTACTGGACAGTAATTTATGAAAAGGCGATCTGTTTGTCTAATAGCTTGTGTTCTCATTACCACTCTATTAATATGAAATACTGTGTATGGTTCATTAACGCGTATACCCTTAATCTCACTGACTCTGCGTGCAGAGGAAATATAAACTAAGAAAGCTGCTTTCCATGTAAGATGTTGTAAAGAGACTTTGTGTTTGGGTTCAAGGGGGGCCGGGGGTCATTAATTTAGATAGAACAATGTTTAGCCCGCAAGGAGGAGAAGACTGGGGGACTTAACGGGAGGAAATACCTTTTTAATACCTTCTAGAAAATCTTTAACGATGGGCATTCTAAAGAAAAAGGTTTGTGATGAAGATCTTATTTCCTATAGGCAATTACAGCTGCAAGGTGTACTTTAGAAGAAGAAAATTGTAAACTAGACCTTGCCAGATGAAGTAGGTAAGGTATTACTACAGCTTCTTGACATGAGAATAGATTGTGTCTGCTCAAAATACGCCAAATGCAAAACCTCTTCCACTTAAAGGCATAAGATATTCTGGTGGATGGTCGTTTAGCTTCTTGTATATTGTTTGTCCAGTCTTATGGAAGACCTAGATGACCATATTGCAGAAATTCAGGAGCCAGGTCACCAAGTTCAGCGATGAGTGGGTGGGGTGCATGATCTGGCCCCTGAACCTGTACAGGAGGACCTGTCTGCATGGCAGTCTGTTGTGTGGATGTTCGTATGGGTGAAAGAGAACCGTGAACCACCACTGACAAGGCCATTCTCTACCTAGGTCTGCCCAATTGCCTCCTGCAACGGCTTCAGGGGGTGCAGAATGCCGCCGCCAGGGCCATCCTTGGTTTAAAACCAAGGTCCCATATGGCACCACACCTGAAGTCGCTTCACTGGCTTCCAGTTAGGGAGCGAATACAATTTAAGGCGCTGGTAATGTTTTATAAGGCCCTCCATGGCAAGGGGCCTAGTTACCTAAGAAAGCGTGTTAGCTGGTACACCCCTAAGAGGACTCTAAGATCAAGTCTGGGGGCGTATGCCTGCGTGCCTAAGGTACGATTGGCACGCAGGGGAGGAAAATCCTTTAGCCATCTGGGGGCACAGGCATGGAATAAACTTCCGTTGCCCCTCAGACTTTCTCAGGATTTGCCGAGTTTCAGGAAACTGTTGAAAACCTGGCTCTTTGAAAGCTAATTTATTCTTGTGTCAGCAGCCCTGTGATTCTGTAGCGCCGGGACACCCCTTTTGGAGTATCTGTGCGCTTTATAAACTCTCTCATTCATTCATTCATTCCAGTGCTATCATTGTCATTCTGGTCCTGGACTAGTAAAACTTGATCAGAACTGCCTGTATGAGGGGGGGTTTGCAGGAAATGTGTAAAGAAATTTCTCTGACCAGTCTATCAAAAAGGCATATCGTTCAACATTAGCTGGTAGAATCTGGAGGCATAATCTTGACTTTTGTTTGTGTCAGCAAATAAGTCTATTTGAGGATCTCGGCGGTCTCGGAATTTTTTATTCTATGACTTTGTTGTTTAGAATGCAGTCATGATTTTCTAGGAAAGTTCAACTGAGGGAGTCCACTTCTATGTTTTGAACACCTGCGAGATGGACAGCGGTCACTGTTAAGTTCCTTGCAATGAACCATTTCTGTATGTCATATGATTCGAGGTACAGAGGTCTTGAATGAGTCCCTCGCTGCTTGTTCAGATAGTACATTGATGTTGAATTGACTGTCTGAACAAGCAGAGAGCTGTTTTGATTGAAGGAAGAAAGGATTTTAAAGTCAGATGAGCTGCTCTCAGCTCTTGCAAGTTGATATGGTAGGTTTTCTTTTTGCCTGAGCTTAATCCGTGGGTCCTTAAATGGCCCAGTTGAGTTCCCTATCCTTGGAGAGACACGTCTGTGACTAGAGTTTGTACTGGGAGATCCTGGTGGAATGATGTCCCTTTCATTAGATTTTTCAGTCTGGTTCACCATGGAAGTGCCTGAATAGCCAACTGTGAAAGAGTTAATTTATTTTCCAGGCAGTCCAAGAACTGGTTCCACTGGTCCTCTCGGCACTGCTCTAAAGGCCGCATAGGAAGTCTTGCATGAGGGACCAGAAAAATGTAAGCGGCCATTGATCCCAGTAGGGATATTTGTCATGCCGTTGGATGAGTTGTTTGCAATAGATTGTGACACTTCAGTTAGTTTGATGTTAGTCGCTCCTCCAAATGATACACTTTTATGGACTGGGTTACTATTATAGCTCCAAGGTAGTGTATTCTCTGCAGATGGTGGACCTCCTGAGGTTTGTTTACCTTAAAACTCAATTTGGACAGAGTGTTGATACATAATTGAAAATGCCTCAATGTATCCTCTGAAGATGTTCCTTTTTGGAAGTACCATGCCCGCTTAAGTGAACGCTTCACCAAGCGTCTGGGGAAGCCTCCGTCATGCAGTTTTTTAGAGAGCACTTCAGCCTCCTTAAAAAGTCTTCTTTGAGTTTGCAATTACGTTGAATACGTAAGAATTGGTCATAGGGACGGCCATCTTTTAGAGCTCTGGGATGGGAGCTAGAGTATGGAGTAGTGTGTTTCTCATCATTGGTTTTCTGAAAGTGTGGTGTATAATTGGCCATCCATTGTTTTGACTGGAACGTCCAGATAGTCAATTCATGTGTTGCTGTAGTGGTATGTAAATCTCAGCTCCGAATGGCAGTTATTGAGCCAGTTGCAGAATGTGGAGCAACACATGGAGACTTATATTACTTGCCATCTGCATTTGCACATTCTAAACCACACAACAAGCTGTATTTATTGCAGAATCGCATAAGCTCAAGTGAATTAATAATCAGTCTCAAAGCTTCTTAGGAAATCTATCTTGGACAAGGATGGTCGCAATTTGTCTAATGAGATGCCTTTCAAAAGTACTAAAGTAGCTTCACAATACACTTTGAGCTGATTTCACATTGCTTTTGATCGTCCTGGACCAGTTACCTATATGTTCTGGGTAGAACTGTACAGTAGGTTATATTATTAATTGATTTGACTAGCAAACAGTCCATCATTATAATGGCAGTGCAGTGCCTCTGGTAGTCCGGGGTACCTTTGCAAACGGGTCTGAGGGTTCCATCATATATTAAAGTCTGATTTGGCTTGTGAAGAAGGGCATGTTCCTATCTTAGGTGAATGTGCTAACTTCAATGAGTTGTGAAGGAATGCTCTTGCTGTTAAGACCAGAGGGGCTGCGTCGATACGCCTACAAATATTCTAGAATAGTAAGCAACTCCACTGCCTTATAGAAGTATATGTGCGTAAAGCAATTGGTGGCAGTGAATGGTGGTGAGCAGTAACCAACTAATGACATATTTGGACTGTGTCGGTTTTATGTCAGGGGTTCTCTCCTTATGTGTTATATTGCCTGAAAGTGCATTCCGATGAATAGTGCTTTTATAAGCACCAAAATGCCCAGTTACATGGTATATATTTGTTCTGCTGCATGCTGCTGTTGGTGGCTGTCATGTGGCGAGTGTTTAGAGAAGTGTTCTGTTACGAGCAAGACAACACCTGCCTATATTGCATATCAGTGCTTTTCTGTATGTGTGTGTGGTGTTTGTTTATTGTGCTCTGTTTACTGATGTTGTCCATTCCCAAAACAGTTCAAACAAAGCATGAGTAAAGCTGGACACCAGCCAAGCAAGAACATGAGGGTGCAGAAGCACTGATGCAATTGCAGTGGGCACTTCCCAGAACAAATAAACTATAGGTAGCATTGAACTGAACAAATAAGTTTTCAATGCATCCTGAATGGAAGAAGTTGGTTAACATGCCTGAGATTGTCTGGTAGAGTGTTCTGCCAAGAACAGGGAGGGTTTGGAAAAGTTCTTCCACTAGCTTCCATCCTGATACTTTCGGGTGGCATGAGGAGATACATCTCAGCTGAACAAAAGGCCCTTGAAGGCTGACAAGATATGGATCATTTGTATAGCTCTAAAACTCCTGGACAGCTATAAACCGGAGCGACAAATTAGAAACAATACAGAAAGAATGAAAAAGAATCTTATTAGCTGGACATTCCCAGAAAATTATTGCAATAGAATCATCATCAGTTCTGTCCTAAAAGGAAGCAGTTAGGTCTTCACTCTAATTGTTTTAGCTACTCTGGGGCTCTGCCGAAGACTGACTTGTGAATTGAGTGTGACAGGCAACGTAAAGTCAGTGCAGCTTTTCAAGTGTCAGGTGTATTAGCCACAGTCTGGCCTAGGCGTATAGTTGTACCTGTAGTTTACTTACATTGCACTTGCAGGTATCAGCTAGGTGAGAATTACCATCATTAATTTTTGCCGACTACTACCCTCTCTTCCTTAGACAGCATGTGGCACTTTTTGCTTGGTAACGTACGGTAGTGTAAAGAGGATATGCTGTTTCCATGACTGTCCATCAACAGGCTGGAGTCAAAAATGACCCTAAGCATCTTTACTTTATCTGTTACTGAGATTTCTGAGTGGCTGACCTTAAGGGGCTAATATTTAGTGCTATTCTTCCTAAGACAATGTTCTATGCTAATTACCGGAATTCAGGATTAGTCTTATTAAGGCTAACCCAATTAGTGTTGGATTTGCCTAACACTTTTGCCACTCCCATGTGGTCCTTCGCCTGAACCTATGAGTACTGAAACAGTACTCAGTGTAGTTTTGAAAGTTCATTCCAATCTCTAGTAGAAATTGATGAGGTAGATATTAAATAGTATCCCTCTGCCTGATGAGGAAAAAGTGCGGCGGTGTGTGTGCACCACGAATGAACGCCACTTCAGTGAGATTTGGGAAAAAGGACAAATAAACCATTTTTATATACAACCCTCACCCACTCTAGTACTGGCATGCTTCATCATCGTGTTCCTCCTGACTCCTAAAGGTCAGGGTGGGCTCAACCGTGTTCCAGGGAGCTCTTTGTATATTAGTAGTCGGGGGAGCTAAACGTAAATAAAAATTTCTCATCCACTCCCAAGGTATCCCTTTATTATCGGGGTGGATGGGAAATGATTAAAATAAACTATTTAATGGGCAAAAAGGGTTGCAATGGGCCAATGACCCTTACAGTGGCAACATGTTTTGGCCCTACACTAATGGCCGTATGAGGTCCAGGGCATTCGTCAGAGTAGGTTCGTTTTTCTGATACTCCCCCAGTGACGTCTCTGTTCTCAGAGGTTTCTTCATAAAACATGCACAATAAAAGATTTTTTAGGCATGCATAGGCAGTTAATACTTGCCAGTACAGTGGTACCCAGGTAATGGGTATTTTCAAGCCCCACGGGGAGCGGAGGGAGGTTGGCCCTGTAGTCAAACTTCCGTCAAGGGTCCCTACTGCGATCCACTCATACCCGGCTTGTGTTACGCTCTTTAATTTATATTAACCTGGGAGAACGTATCACAAGCATCCCTTGGCGTACAAGAAGATCTCCCAGGCCTTCCAGTTGGAAGGTATCCCGACCTCCCACACCATAGTCTTATGGTAGATATTAAAGAGCTTGGCTGAGAAGCATGATCCCTGCGGCACTCTGCGACCATCTTTTAACACACTTTGGCACTCCAAAGGTATTTACAAAAGAAGACAGCTGTGTTCGATTATAGGGCCGACCACATTTCCGAATAAATGCTGTGGCATTCCCGTAAAGGGCCCAGTGCATTGTGTTTAAAGATTTATACAAAATGTGTTTCCCATATTAGGAGGCAGTGCAAAAACACACAGTTGCAGCTGTATGTGAGTAAGAGGGACAGTTAGAACCCAGTGAATCGTCCACCGGTCTGGCCGGGGAGTGGAGACCATGGCCTCTGCCGCCCCGGAGGGGGACTGTCCATCCTATTCAGATATCCTGCCTCTCTGGCCGGGGAGTGGAGACCATGGCCTCTGCCGCCCCGGAGGGGGACTGTCCATCCTATTCAGATATCCTGCCTCTCTGGCCGGGGAGTTGAGACCATGGCCTCCGCTGCCCCGGAGGGGGACTGTCCATCCTATTCAGATATCCTGCCTCTCTGGCCGGGGAGTGGAGACGATGGTCTCAGCTGCCCCGGAGGGGGACTGTCCATACTATTCAGATATCCTGCCTCTCTGGCCGGGGAGTGGAGACCATGGCCTCTGCCGCCCTGGAGGGGGACTGCCCATCCTATTCAGATATCCTGCCTCTCTGGCCGGGGAGTTGGGACCATGGCCTCTGCTGCCCCGGAGGGGGACTGTCTATCCTATTCAGATATCCTGCCTCTCTGGCCGGGAGTGAAGACCATGGCCTCTGCCGCCCTGGAGGGGGACTGTCCATCCTATTCAGATATCCTGCCTCTCTGGCCGGGAGTGGAGACCATGGCCTCTGCCGCCCTGGAGGGGGACTGTCCATCCTATTCAGATATCCTGCCTCTCTGGCCGGGGAGTGGAGACCATGGCCTCTGCCGCCCTGGAGGGGACTGTCCATCCTATTCAGATATCCTGCCTCTCTGGCCGGGGAGTGGAGACCATGGCCTCTGCCGCCCTGGAGGGGGACTGTCTATCCTATTCAGATATCCTGCCTCTCTGGCCGGGGAGTGGAGACCATGGCCTCTGCTGCCCCGGAGGGGGACTGTCCATCCTATTCAGATATCCTGCCTCTCTGGCCGAGGAGTGGAGACCATGGCCTCTGCTGCCCCGGATGGCGACTGTCTATCCTATTCAGATATCCTGCCTCTCTGGCCGGGGAGTGGAGACCATGGCCTCTGCTGCCCCGGAGGGGGACTGTCCATCCTATTCAGATATCCTGCCTCTCTGGCCGGGGAGTGGAGACCATGGCCTCAGCTGCCCTGGAGGGGGACTGTCTATCCTATTCAGATATCCTGCCTCTCTGGCCGGGAAGTGGAGACCATGGCCTCTGCTGCCCCGGAGGGGGACTGTCCATCCTATTCAGATATCCTGCCTCTCTGGCCGGGGAGTTGAGACCATGGCCTCTGCTGCCCTGGAGGGGGACTGTCCATCCTATTCAGATATCCTGCCTCTCTGGCCGGGGAGTGGAGACGATGGTCTCAGCTGCCCCGGAGGGGGACTGTCCATACTATTCAGATATCCTGCCTCTCTGGCCGGGGAGTGGAGACCATGGCCTCTGCCGCCCTGGAGGGGGACTGCCCATCCTATTCAGATATCCTGCCTCTCTGGCCGGGGAGTTGGGACCATGGCCTCTGCTGCCCCGGAGGGGGACTGTCTATCCTATTCAGATATCCTGCCTCTCTGGCCGGGAGTGAAGACCATGGCCTCTGCCGCCCTGGAGGGGACTGTCCATCCTATTCAGATATCCTGCCTCTCTGGCCGGGAGTGGAGACCATGGCCTCTGCCGCCCTGGAGGGGGACTGTCCATCCTATTCAGATATCCTGCCTCTCTGGCCGGGGAGTGGAGACCATGGCCTCTGCCGCCCTGGAGGGGGACTGTCCATCCTATTCAGATATCCTGCCTCTCTGGCCGGGGAGTGGAGACCATGGCCTCTGCCGCCCTGGAGGGGGACTGTCTATCCTATTCAGATATCCTGCCTCTCTGGCCGGGGAGTGGAGACCATGGCCTCTGCTGCCCCGGAGGGGGACTATCCATCCTATTCAGATATCCTGCCTCTCTGGCCGAGGAGTGGAGACCATGGCCTCTGCTGCCCCGGAGAGCGACTGTCTATCCTATTCAGATATCCTGCCTCTCTGGCCGGGGAGTGGAGAACATGGCCTCAGCTGCCCTGGAGGGGGACTGTCCATCCTATTCAGATATCTTGCCTCTCTGGCCGGGGAGTGGAGACCATGGCCTCTGCTGCCCCGGAGGGGGACTGTCCATCCTATTCAGATATCCTGCCTCTCTGGCCGGGGAGTGGAGACCATGGCCTCTGCCGCCCCGGAGGGGGACTGTCCATCCTATTCAGATATCCTGCCTCTCTGGCCGGGGAGTGGAGACGATGGTCTCTGCTGCCCCGGAGGGGGACTGTCCATCCTATTCAGATATCCTGCCTCTCTGGCAGGGGAGTGGAGACCATGGCCTCTGCCGCCCCGGAGGGGGGACTGTCCATCCTATTCAGATATCCTGCCTCTCTGGCCGGGGAGTGGAGACCATGGCCTCTGCTGCCCCGGAGGGGGACTGTCTATCCTATTCAGATATCCTGCCTCTCTGGCAGGGGAGTGGAGACCATGGCCTCTGCTGCCCTGGAGGGGGACTGTCTATCCTATTCAGATATCCTGCCTCTCTGGCCGGGGAGTGGAGACCATGGCCTCTGCTGCCCCGGAGGGGGACTGTCCATCCTATTCAGATATCCTGCCTCTCTGGCCGGGGAGTGGAGACCATGGCCTCTGCCGCCCCGGAAGGGGACTGTCCATCCTATTCAGATATCCTGCCTCTCTGGCCGGGAAGTGGAGACGATGGTCTCTGCTGCCCCGGAGGGGGACTGTCCATCCTATTCAGATATCCTGCCTCTCTGGCAGGGGAGTGGAGACCATGGCCTCTGCTGCCCCGGAGGGGGACTGTCTATCCTATTCAGATATCCTGCCTCTCTGGCAGGGGAGTGGAGACCATGGGCTCCGCTGCACGGAGGGGGACTGTCCATCCTATTCAGATATCCTGCCTCTCTGGCAGGGGAGTGGAGACCATGGCCTCTGCCACCCCGGAGGGGGACTGTCTATCCTATTCAGATATCCTGCCTCTCTGGCCGGGGAGTGGAGACCATGGCCTCTGCTGCCCCGGAGGGGGACTGTCTATCCTATTCAGATATCCTGCCTCTCTGGCCGGGGAGTGGAGACCATGGCCTCTGCTGCCCTGGAGGGGACTGTCCATCCTATTCAGATATCCTGCCTCTCTGGCCGGGGAGTGGAGACCATGGCCTCCGCTGCCCTGGAGGGGGACTGTCTATCCTATTCAGATATCCTGCCTCTCTGGCAGGGGAGTGGAGACCATGGCCTCTGCTGCCCTGGAGGGGGACTGTCTATCCTATTCAGATATCCTGCCTCTCTGGCCGGGGAGTGGAGACCATGGCCTCTGCTGCCCCGGAGGGGGACTGTCCATCCTATTCAGATATCCTGCCTCTCTGGCCGGGGAGTGGAGACCATGGCCTCTGCCGCCCCGGAAGGGGACTGTCCATCCTATTCAGATATCCTGCCTCTCTGGCCGGGAAGTGGAGACGATGGTCTCTGCTGCCCCGGAGGGGGACTGTCCATCCTATTCAGATATCCTGCCTCTCTGGCAGGGGAGTGGAGACCATGGCCTCTGCTGCCCCGGAGGGGGACTGTCTATCCTATTCAGATATCCTGCCTCTCTGGCAGGGGAGTGGAGACCATGGGCTCCGCTGCACGGAGGGGGACTGTCCATCCTATTCAGATATCCTGCCTCTCTGGCAGGGGAGTGGAGACCATGGCCTCTGCCACCCCGGAGGGGGACTGTCTATCCTATTCAGATATCCTGCCTCTCTGGCCGGGGAGTGGAGACCATGGCCTCTGCTGCCCCGGAGGGGGACTGTCTATCCTATTCAGATATCCTGCCTCTCTGGCCGGGGAGTGGAGACCATGGCCTCTGCTGCCCTGGAGGGGGACTGTCCATCCTATTCAGATATCCTGCCTCTCTGGCCGGGGAGTGGAGACCATGGCCTCCGCTGCCCTGGAGGGGACTGTCTATCCTATTCAGATATCCTGCCTCTCTGGCAGGGGAGTGGAGACCATGGCCTCTGCTGCCCTGGAGGGGGACTGTCTATCCTATTCAGATATCCTGCCTCTCTGGCCGGGGAGTGGAGACCATGGCCTCTGCTGCCCCGGAGGGGGACTGTCCATCCTATTCAGATATCCTGCCTCTCTGGCAGGGGAGTGGAGACCATGGCCTCTGCTGCCCCGGAGGGGGACTGTCTATCCTATTCAGATATCCTGCCTCTCTGGCAGGGGAGTGGAGACCATGGTCTCCGCTGCCCCGGAGGGGGACTGTCTATCCTATTCAGATATCCTGCCTCTCTGGCCGGGGAGTGGAGACCATGGCCTCTGCCGCCCTGGAGTGGGGACTGTCCATCCTATTCAGATATCCTGCCTCTCTGGCTGGGGTCTCAGGGCTGTTAAGGGGCCTCTGCTGCGCCACCTTCTCTCACAGCTGTGAAGGTTAGTCGAGTCGGCACCATATTTACTGTGCTCGCTCAGCTAGTTTTTGTGTTTAGAAAAAACAAATACCCAAAGCAGGAGTTTGTTTTATCTAAACAAAATGGCCCAACTGCATGGAGGTTTGTTTTTGTGCTCACAGTTTCCTAGGCTGTGTAGGTCCTCAACAGGGAAAATCAGTGAAAGTTGCCCTACCCACAATACAACACAGCTGTCCAGTGGAAGACGGACCACTGAGTCAGGTGTTGGCATAGGCAGAGCCAGCTGAGGCCCCAGCGATGGCACCCTAGAAGTTACCCCATCTCTAAATGGGGCAGCGGACAATGCATATGGCGGACAGGGGGGATTGGGTTTGTGGAGTATTAGTCCCGCTCGCCAAACTATAAACAAGCATTTGCAATGCAATAGGTCTCGCATTTGTGAGAGTTTAAGCTATTGGCGTTGTAAATGACAATGCCTTTTATCTATCTGTTTTAAAAACCAACACATAAATAAAAGGCATTGTCATTTACAATGCCAATAGATCAAACTCTCGCAAATGCGAGACCTACTGCATTAATATGGCGCACACTTCAGTCATAATACCCTCAAACAAGAGCCACTCCAAGAGCAACAAGCTTTCAGAGAGAGGTTCGGATGAAGGCAGTGTAGTGTCTCAGGTCTAGGCCTGGTGTTGAGGACACAAAGAGTCAGTACCAGTATGGGTTCGTTAGCAGCCAGTAACTCACTCACTCCGCCCAGCGTGACCTGGGCTATTTATTGGCAACACACACGTGCTGGCCGAGCGTACGCTGGGCCAGCCCATTACATGACGCAGTGGTGGTGCACCCGGGGCAACCACCCCTTACTAATATGGGCAATGTGGAGTGGTCCAACCTGGACAACATTACATTCCTCCTTTACCCAAAATACAAACAAACAAATGAGAAACACCCCACGGTTATAAGCACCAAAATAACAATCGGAACATCTATGGAACAGTCTTACTTGGTCTGCCGACACCACCATGTCCTCGGCCTGGAGTTCGACAACAGGCTACAAAGTCTTGATACTTCTGAGACGGCTTGGGGTAGGGCCGCAGGCAATACCGACCCTGGCTGTTTCTGTCAGGGGGGGTCAGCAACTGTTCTGTAGGACTGCCATTGTCTCGTGTTGTTTGACCGCCCCTGAGTTCCTTGTCATGGGCCTTCTCGGGAGCTGGGGCGCTTCTGTCCTCATCCGCGGTGACAGCGGTGGGTCGGTCGTTCCCTCCCTGGGAGTCGTGAGGAATGTCTGGTTCAGCCACCCTTGGCTCGTCGAGGGGTGGAAACTCCTCCGCGTCGTCAGCGGGAACTCTCCTGAAGAAAGATACGTTGCGGGTGACACTTTCGTGCCCTCGTGATGCCGTCACCATCGTACCTTTGACTCCGATCACTGTCCAGGGATCCAGTTCAAACGGCAGCCTGAACTTTCCGCCGGGGTGGCGATCACGCACCAGTACACGGTCTCCGACCGTGATCGGGCTCACCTGCGCACGCCTCCTCTGGGACGCCTCCTGGTTGGTCTTCATCCGCCTTGCCAAGGAGTGGTTTGGAGGGTTCGGGGACTCTGCCCACAATGGGTGGTGCGGGATGGTGTCCGTGACTGCTCGACCAAAACACAGGCGGCTCGGGGAGATGCCGGTGGTGCAATGGGGGGTGAGGCGATATTCGCGGAGAAAACTGTACAGTGCCTGTTCCAGGATGTGGCCATCGGCTAGGGCTATTTGGATCGTCTTGTTCAGGGTCCGCATCAGGCGTTCTACTTCCCCATTCGCCTGGGGCCACCTAGGTGTTATCCGGCGGTGCTTGATTCGGTGGGAGGTCAGGTATTCGAGTAGCTCAGCACTGGTGAACGGCGGACCGTTGTCTGTCCGGAGCTCTCCAATCAGGCCATGGGTGGCCATAATCTTCTCAAGTTTGGGAATGACTTCTCCTGCTGACGTAGATGAGACGATTTCGATTTCTGGGTAGCGCGAGAAGTCATCCACTACTACCAGCATGTACTTCCCTCCCGGTAAGCTGCCGAAATCTGCGCTGGCTCTTTCCCAGGGAGCGTCGGGGCCTGCCTCGGTGATCACAGGCGCAGGTCTGCTGGGCAGGCTGGTTGCCAGGCAAACGGGGCAGCGTTGTATGATCGATTCAACTTGTTGATCTAGACCAGGGAACCAGACTTTGCTCCTGAGGCAGTTCTTTGACTTTACAATTCCTTGGTGTGCTCCATGTGCAAGGAGGGCTGCCTGATGAGTCAGACGTTCAGGCAGGACGAGGCGGGGGCCTCGCAGGAGACAACCATCTGCAGACACGGACAACTCGTGGCGCACTTGATGTAGAGCCTTTAACGTGGTTTGGGCTGTTGTCGTGCGGAACGGCGTTGGGTTTTGCAACCGCTTCCAGTCTCCCGAGGTGATTGCCTGGATGGCGATTTGGAGGCAGTCATCTTCTCTGGTGGCTTGTATCACTTCCTCCAACGAGATCGGGAGTGGTCTGGACCGTTCGATTATCATCCGCACGTAGTCTTCTGTTGCTGCCGCTTCAGCAGCTTCCGGCTTGGTGACAGGTCTGGCGTGCCTGGACAGGAAATCCGCTGGGTTTCGTGTGCCTGGTCGGTACTCTACGGTGAACTGGAATTCTTGGAGCTGTAACACCCATTTTTCTATCCGTGGGGGAGGACGCGATGAGGACCCTTGGAACAGCGGGACGAGAGGCTTGTGGTCAGTGACCACAGTGAACGGGTGCCCGTACAAGTAGATGTGGAAATGGCGGCACCCCCACAGGATCGCGATGGCTTCTTTCTCGATTTGAGAATAGCGCTGTTCCGTGGGCGTAAGGGTCCTGCTGGCGTAGGCTACCGGGGCCCATTCTCCGCAGGACTGCTGCTGGGCTAGGACCGCTCCTAAGCCTGTGGGGCTGGCATCCACTACCAGCTGGGACTCGTTTCGAGGGTCAAAATACACCAATGTAGTGTCAGCTGAGAGGGCAGCTTTCGTTTGACGGAATGCCTCCTCTTGCTCCGCTTCCCACGTCCAGTGGCTGGAGGTTTTGGTGAGGTCACGGAGAGGCCCTGTCAGGTCTGATAGGTTTTTGATGAAACGCCCGCAGTAGGTGACCATGCCTAGGAAGCTGCGGACGCCGGACACTGACGTCGGGGCGGGAGCATTCTGTATGTCCGTTACTTTGTCTGGGTCGGGGCCCACGCCTTTGTCGGAGAAACGGTATCCAAAGAAACTGATGTCCCTCCTCAAGAATTCGCACTTTTCACGGTGGAGGGTGAGTCCACTGTCTCGGATGCGGGATAGCACGGCCTGGAGACGCAGGAGGTGCTCTTCCAGCGTGGGTGCGTGCACCAGGATGTCATCGCTCACGTTGAGCACACCTTCTAGCCCCTGGAGGACGTTTTTGACGATATTTTGGAACACTTCAGCGGCGCTGGAGATGCCAAAGTTGAGACGGGTGTAGCGCCAGAGTCCTGCATGGGTGGAGAACGTAGTGATGGGGCGAGAATCCGGGTGGAGCGGGATCTGGTGATAGCCTGAGCGAAGGTCCATCTTTGAGAACCACTTGGAGCCAGCGAGTTCCCCGATGATGTCGTCTACTGTTGGGGTCAGGTGGCGCTCTCGCTTGATTGCGAGATTCGGGACCCTCATGTCCACACAGATGCGGACGGCTTCCGGTTGTTTCGGTTTCTTCGCGACGACAATGGGTGACACCCATGGGGTGGGGCCACGCACCCGTTCAATGATGCCCGCTCTCTCTAAAAGGCGTAGCTCTGCTTCTACTTTGGGGCGGAGGTGGAAGGCAATCCTTCTGTGGCGGAGGGCGATCGGAGCGACGGACTTGTCGATGTGCAGTCGGACTGCTGGACCCTTCAGGCATCCAATCCCTTCGAATAGGGTCCCGAACCCTTGTAGCAGGCGGTCTAGATCGTTGGCATGTACGTTGAATGCAAAGTGGATCAGATTGAGATCTTGCGCGGTGCGGCAGCCCAGTAGGAATCCTGAACCTTCCTCTGATACGTATACTTTGGCCTGTTGGTGTGCAGTCTCATGAGAGAGGCTGGCCTGGAATACGCCACACAGCGTGAGCGGAGAACGGGTGCCGAAGGCGTAGACTTGTACTCTGGTAGGGCGGAGCATTGGAGGGTTGGGTAAACTCCGGTAGACGCTGGCAGCCATAAGATTGATGGTGGCACCTGTGTCGATGAGGGCAGCTATGGCATGTTCCTGCACTTTAACCTTACACATGGGTGTGGCGTGATGGGTGGCCGGCAGAGCATTCAGCATTCGGACTACGTGGACAGTGGCGGCGTCGGCTTCATCGTCGTCCATGTCACTGTCGGGGGAACCTTCGGGAGGCGCCTCAATCACGCGAACTCGCCGTGGCGGGCCAGTTTGCTTCCTCCTCTGCGTCGACCGGCATACTTTGGAGAAATGGTTCACTTTCCCACACGCGCTGCAGGTCTTGCCATGTGCGGGGCAGGCCCCTTCGTGGGGCAGCAGGCCTCCGCACCACCCACATGGGCGACTACGGGAGTTCGGTTGG
Source organism: Calotriton arnoldi (assembly GCA_963921515.1). Classification (NCBI taxonomy): domain Eukaryota; kingdom Metazoa; phylum Chordata; class Amphibia; order Caudata; family Salamandridae; genus Calotriton; species Calotriton arnoldi. The sequence continues at coordinate 565,435 of CAWUFW010002651.1, read as the reverse complement.
GAGGTCGTAGACTTCGGCCTCGTGGCTCTCTGTCGTGGCTCCTGAACGTCGGTGCGGATGGCGCACACCGGTTCTTCCTTGACAGTGGCGGCCGGCTTGGGGTCCATGTGCGCCGCGCGGGCCTTGGACAATTCTTTGGAGCGGCCAAGTGTCAGGATGTCCCTCATGGACATGTTGTGCTCTTGCAGGATCCGTTCGCGCAATTTGGAAGACGCGCAGCCTTGGATGAATTGGGCTCGGATTTCGTCGTCCTCGTCTGGGAGGGTGCAGGTGCTTGCCAGTTCTTTTAGCTTCGCGTAGAAGATATCTACCGACTCCTCCGGCTGTTGGCGTGCTTGGCGGAGCAGGAAACGCTCGTAGTCAGGGTTGGCAAAAGGCTCGAAATAGGCCGTGATGGCGTCGCGCATCGTGGCGTAGTTTCTTGGGGGTCCTGCTTCCCGCACGGTCTTCGATATTTTATGAATGTCCGCCCCTCCGAGGTGAAGGAGCATGGGTCTCCTCCGTGGAGCAGGGATGTCCGCCGCGTCGAAGTACGTCTCTAAGCGCTCAACCCATGCCTTCCAGCGTGCTGCTTGGGAGGGCGGGGGGCCGGTGATGGCGAACGGCTCCAGATGAGGCACAGACGCCATGTGGGCGACGCAGTGGGCGCGGCTAGGGTGGCAGGACACCAGCAGGTAGGGTTCGTGATCCGGCGCGGTGTCAAACGGAGCGCCTTAGGGTAGTGCAGGCAGCCAACTCCTGACGGCGGCAGTGAGGCTGCGAGGGTGAAGCGTCGCAGGTGGGTGCGCACAGTCACCAGAGGGTGCTGCGGAGAGAGTCTCAGTAATCTGCGGCCTATACCCAGCGAGGCCGTTCCAGGCGAGGGCGCGCTGTTCTGGGGCGTCACGTGCGGCTTGGCAGAGGTGGCCCAGAATGTCCCTGATGCGAGGAGAGAAGGGAGAGAGCAAAGCCTAGCAGGGGCCGTGGCCGGAGGCACAGGCGTGGAGAGCGTCAGGAGGAGAGCGGCTGGGAGTGGGCAGCGTCACTCTTACCGCCGGTCTGAGGGCCGCTAGAGGTTCGTAGCAGAGATGGCCGGGTGCCGGAGGGTACTGCAGGAATCCGCACGCATGCGCGGTCAGCAAAACGGCTGTAGAGGCCTTCGAGGCAGATGGCCGAGAGTTGCTCGGAAAACCAGCGCCGGGCTCCGTGACAGTGGCAGCCGGTGCGCGGTAGGGAGCACAGTGCGCCGGGCGCAGGATGCGGGAGACGCGGCTGGGGCGGTCTCGCTGCGGCGGTGCTGGCGGCAGGCACAACGGTGTGGTGAGTCACGGTGGGGTGGGGAGACCACCTCGTCGCCAGTGTAGTGTCTCAGGTCTAGGCCTGGTGTTGAGGACACAAAGAGTCAGTACCAGTATGGGTTCGTTAGCAGCCAGTAACTCACTCACTCCGCCCAGCGTGACCTGGGCTATTTATTGGCAACACACACGTGCTGGCCGAGCGTACGCTGGGCCAGCCCATTACATGACGCAGTGGTGGTGCACCCGGGGCAACCACCCCTTACTAATATGGGCAATGTGGAGTGGTCCAACCTGGACAACATTACAGGCAGAAGGATCAACTAAAGTAAACAAATCTTCTGCCACTGTCCGTCAATCTCTGCAGGGGCTCCAGGGATCTCAGAGCTACCTACGTTCAGGAAACACACCAGCGTGGTCACGTAGGGAAAGCAGGCGATGCCGAACTGCTGACAATAGGCACACAGGCGCCATTGTTAAAGTTAATGCGCAGCATTTTGCCGTCGTTAAAAAAAAAATATATATGGCTTTTGAAAAGTTGACTTATGCAGTGCGGTGTGGCGCATTGAAAAAAAAATAATATGCAAAATTAAAGTGCGACGCCGCGGTACTTAAAAAACAAGCATTTGCAATGCAATAGGTCTCGCATTTACGAGAGTTTGAGCTATTGGCATTGTAAATGACAATGCTTTTACTTATGTGTTGTTTTTAAAACAGATAAATAAAAGGCATTGTCATTTACAATGCCAATAGCTTAAACTCTGGCAAATGCGAGACCTATTGCATTGCAAATGCGTTTGGTGCCAGTGCTATAAAATTGAAAAATAAAAAGTTTGGAGAGAGTCTGTCCAACAGCAGGCAGCACAAAGACATTGCATTGAAAATGCTTTTTTAAGCTGCTGTTTGCATATTTATGTAGAACAAAAACACAAATTTGAAACATAAAAACCCTACCTCTCTGTCCCCTTACCTCCGCAGCTGTGCTATCGAGCAAGCCAAGATAAATATTATAACTAATAACGAGAAGGCTGCAATTTATACAATTACATACACGCATATTCATATGTGCCTACCTCCACTGCACTGCTATTGGGCAACAGCAACAGCGATAAAACAATAGAAAAACATGGGTAAATCAAACGTCAATAAACTTGATGGCAGCTACAAAGGGAAATGGAACTGCAATACACTCGATCGCAAGTTAGGCGACAAAATAATAAATTTAAAAAAACGTGGTGCAATAAGACAGCAATAAACTAGATCGTAAGTCACAAAGGGAAAGCAAACAGCAATAAACTCCATCGCAAGTTAAGCAACACAATCATACGAAAACGTGGGGAAATCAAATAGCATAAACTCGATCGAAAGTTACAAAGGCAAACAATACTTTTGCAAGTTACAGAAAAAAAGAAAACAAAACAATACCATTACAGCTGAGGCTACTGCAATGTGTTGAACAAGCAACAACGACAAAACATAGGAAAAAAAAAAACGTGTGAAAATCCGACGTCACTAAACTTGATCGCAAGCTACAAGGGAAATCAAACTGCAAACACTCCATCGCAAGTCAAACCACAAAATAATAAGAAAACGTGGCAAATTCAGACCGCATTAAAATAGATCGTAAGTTACAAAGGGAAATGAAACAGCAATAAAGTCCATCACAAGTTAAGCAACTATATAATACGAAAACGTAGGGAATTCAGATAGCATAAACACGATCGAATTACAAAGGCAAAAAAAAACTCGACCGCAAGTCACAAAAAGAAAAAAACAAACACTACTTACACCTGAGGCTAACGCAATGTTAAACAAGCTTTCACTTTGTAAATCAGAGCTTGAAAAATCATTTAATTTTTACTAGACCTGCAGGTCTAGTAACCTAAACAATTTACTCGACCTAACTGAAATGCACTTGACATCAGATTCTGGAAGCGGAGCAAATGTGACAAGTTAACAAGATTTAAAGGCATTTTTATTGCTCATTCACTTTGTGAGCAATAGAGATGCCTTTAAATCTTGCTATCTTGTCACATTTGCTCTGCTTTCAGAGACAGAGGTCAAAAGTCAGTTTGTCTTCCTACTCGCCAGAAAAGGCGAGTAGAACCTAAAAATAGCTCGCCCTAATTGAATCTGGGCAAATGCGAGCGGGAGAGTGGATTTTTCGAGCCCTGTAAGCAATTTAAAAAAAAAGTGCTTACCCAGTAATTTAAGAAGACCGTCTAACGCCGCAAGTAAACGATCGAGTCCAGATGGGCCGTCGGAGAAGGAGACAGGGCGGTAACAAAAAAGCCTCATTTGCAATGGGAAGCCAGCGTTTAGCGTAAACGATGACGCAAGCCAATCAGAATAATGGGCGGAGCTTAAACTGCACTTCCAAAATATCCCGATCACAAGAAGCCTCGCAGAGCGAGCAGCGCATGTGCGCTGCAACGCAGGTCTGCGAGACCTAAAAAAGCATTAATATGGCGAGGGATGCCTAACGAAAGGCGCACGCTGGTTAAATAAAGAAAGGAGCGCGCTGGATAAAAATTTTTTTTTTTAAACTGTTAAGAGCATTTTCTGCCTGCAATGGCAGGCAGGAGAATGTCATTAAAGAAAATAGTACAATAATAATATTTAAAGTTAAAGCGCAATGCCGCGGCGCTTTAAAAAAAACCCATTAATTTAGCAAGGGACGCATAAAGAAATATGCGCGCTGATTAAAGAAAGGCACGCGCTGGTTAAAAAATATAAAAGCAGTTGAGAGCATGTCCTGCAGGCAGGAGAAAGTCATTAGAGAAAATAGTGCTTGGAGGCCGTAATTAAAGCCTACTGAGTAACAACGCACGTAAGAGGGCCAGTCCTTATGGGAGGTTACAAGATGAGACAAGGCGGTACTAAGGAGGGACTACTAAGCCTACTGACCAATGAAAAGCCACAGTTTACAAAGGACAGTGAGAGGAGCCAATTAAAAAGATGAGCGGAAAATGGGCAGAGCTTCAAGTCCATACCTGAATACAGCATGCCTCTCAGAGCAGTGCATGCGCTGCCCAGTCTCGACCTAATGAGGCCCCGAATCTGCTGGTGCTAATCATGAGGTAAGCTGCCTGGGGATGCAGAACTAGAGTTAGCATACTCCAACTGTGAGACAGTAAGGGCTAGGATAGCCCATCTCTTTATCTTATTATTTCAAAAATGTAATAAAAAAAAAATAATAATAATCTCACGTAAAATGTGCATGTAGAAACTAAAGCAAATATTTCTCAATGCAGGCTTAGACGAACCTTACTGTCGATTAGGAGATGAGTAATAATACTGAATCATGCTTCTTCCACCCCTTCGCTCCTCGTCCCCCAATGTGTTTATCTCGCCTTGTTTCTTGTTCTATTCATTACATCCTGTCCCCCTTCACAGTTGAAAGTTTCCTAGGTTAATTTGTAAAGGGCGAAAGATGCTGGCTTCTGTTCTGCAAGTATAGGGTGGGGGCAGTAAGGAACTTGGGGCCGATGTTTTGGCCCACTGTGTTTTGTTTTTTCTACTTTCATTTGTCCGGCAATTGGAGTGTTTGCACTCACGGTTTGTTTCTAAATACTTAATTTTCATGGCTAGGGAATCAGTCTCGGAACCCCCACAGGACTATCAAGCGATATGATCGTATATCAAGGACGTCAGAGAGTGGCTGCAATGTTATACATTAGGAGACTTCACCCCATTATAGTAATGCTCCAAGAAACTCATCTGTTGAGCACAAACTGTTCTTTCTTTGGTAGATATGGTTACTCTAGAGCAGTGGTTCTTAACCTTTTGACTTCTGGAACCCGGACACCACCTCTAAATTATTACTGGAATCCGGGAACCGCCACTGAGTCATTACTGAAGCCGGGAACCCCAGCCTAAGCATTTTCGATCATTTAAATTGCAAAACAATATCAAAAATACATAAATAAGCATTCATCGGACAAATACACAAATTATGAAATATTTTATTGAATCCACAAATATAAAAAAAATCATTTTTTAAAATTTTATTGGGAAGGATGGAGCTTTTCTAGATTCAATTGAGGCCACTTATCATCCATACTATATTCTGTTTGATGCAGTTGCACTGCTCCCAGCATCAATCTGAGGATACCAACAAACTTCTTAGCCTCTAATTTCGAACTGCTTCACATTTACAGACCGTTTTAACATTTTCAAATGTGTTTCTTTATATATATATACACTTTATTAATCTGTTAATATTATTTAATTTCCTAAACATTTGAGGACCCGCAGAGTAGGCCTTGCAGACCCCTAAGGTCTTAGGAACACTGCGCTAGAGTGTTTCACCCAGGCTATACCCAATGTTCTTGGGGGTTGCCATGGTCTTAAAGAAATCGTTTTTGCTTACTGTACATGATATGTCCTCAGAATCCCCGGACAGTTATGTAAGGATCATGGGACTCCTAGAGGATCGTTCATGAACACTAATCAGTGTGTACGCCGCCCCATCTTTATTAGACCCAACACTAGAGGCCATTTTGCAGTTATTTACGGAATCCCTGCTGGGATTGACACTTATTGGCAGAAACTTCAAAGCAATAATGAATACTCACCATGAATCAGATCGCTGAGGCTCCGAAAGGGGTATGAGACACTTGCGCTTACAGACATATGGCGGTGGCACCATCGAGAGGCCGCCAGTAACCTAACCTACTATTTGCCTCACATGGCTCCTCCTCGCGCATTATCTCTTTACTCCCTTCACAGAGGTTGTCAAAATTATTAATCCCCATATACTTCCAAGGGGCATTTCAGATCATTCTCCTATAGAATTACACGTGCACAGATCGGCAGGTGGGGAGAGAGGACAATACCGATCAAAGGTCTGGTGGCTACTGGATGATTCCTTTAGTGACTTTCTTCTAGACAACATAGCAGAATATTTCAAACTTAATAAATGCTCTGTTTCTTCCCCAACCACACTTTCCAAGCCTTCAAAACAGTCACAAGGGGTCCATGTCATTTATTAAGGGTACACCCAAGGATGCTAAAATTAAAGAGGGATATCTCAGACTTAGAATTTAAAGATAATGCCAACTCCAATTAAAAAATCTGGCGAACATTGAACCTAGCCATGGTACCTCTTAGGTAGAAGCTGCTTGATACCGCTCACCTGGTCTGGCGCCACTCACAAGGGAGAGTGTACGAAATGGGCGAAAAGGCAGGGATATCGATTAATTGGCTTGAAAACAGTGTCACTAGGATAGTTTCTGAAATCCACACTACAAGAGGCGTAATAGTACAGAGGTTGACATAGCTGTTGAAGTCTCCTCCTACTAGAAAGCGCTGCATACCCATTAGCCACAGCCCACAGTCGAAAGAGATTACCCTCTTGTACACTATTAGTGCACATGCTGACGTGGGCAGAACGCAATGCACTAGACCTCCCCATCGCCAAAGAAGAAATACAACAAGCTATCACTTTTATGCCATGGTGTAAAAAGAAAAGTGAAAAAAGGCAACAATATCTCAACTGGTGTCATTAATAAAGTCGGTTAAGCACGTATGTACAATACATTACACGGAAGGAAGACAGGAGACTCTGAGAAGTTTGTAGAAATGTGCAGTTAGCATCATATAATTAAGGTCACAGTAAAAAAAGGGTACAGTTGTAGCAGCACTGTAGGCATAGAATGCAATAGCTACCCGAATTGGACTTGGTGCTCAATTGTGTTCGTGAAACATAAAAGTGGCGACGCAAGTGACAATGTGTAATCAGCGGAAACGGCGCAAGGTGAAGAAGTGAAACAATATGTACAGTGAAATTCCGGGGTTCAAGGTAACAATTTGCAATGAATCAAAGAGTAATGACAACAATTTTGATTGAACCACGAAAGAAAATGCGCCATCAGTTGTGCTGAAGGGTCGACGACGTTTCGATCCTATTAATCAGGATCATCTTCAGGACCGGGTTGCAAGATAGGCGGTGCTGAATAGGACAAAGACACGTGTCATAAATCAGGCAGGAAGAATCAATCTAGTGGTGAGGGCAGGAATCATCAAGGCTACTGCGGGAGTCCGAAATCCTCGTCCGTCAAGGCGGGTAAAAGCCAATGGCCTTTGGGTGCGAATGCCGTGAAGGAATGTCTGCATCGGCGGCGCACAGTTGGAAAATGAAGATCTCCTCCGGGAGACACGAGTGAAATCGTGAGGTGTGGAATCAATCCAATAGGCAAAGGGACGCTTCGGTCAGCGTAAGATCGCACACGATCGTGGCGGTCTTACGCTGACCGAAGCGTCCCTTTGCCTATTGGATAGCCTTGATGATTCCTGCCCTCACCACTAGATCGACCCTTCAGCGCAACTGATGGCGCATTTTCTTTCGTGGTTCAATCAAAATTGTTGTCATTACTCTTTGATTCATTGCAAATTGTTACCTTGAACCCCAGAATTTCACTGTACATATAGTTTCACTTCTTCACCTTGCGCCGTTTCCGCTGATTACACATTGTCACTTGCGTCACCACTTTTATGTTTCACGAACACAATTGAGCACCAAGTCCAATTCGGGTAGCTATTGCATTCTATGCCTACAGTGCTGCTACAACTGTACCCTTTTTACTGTGACCTTAATTATATGATGCTAAGTGCACATTTCTACAAACTTCTCAGAGTCTCCTGTCTTCCTTCCGTGTAATGTATTGTACATACGTGCTTAACCGACTTTATTAATGACACCAGTTGAGATATTGTTGCCTTTTTTCACGTACCTACCCAGATCTCAACGTGGTTTATGGGTTATACTCCTGTTGTTTATACATGGTGTAAAAAGGCCGGCCCAATGGTTTCCCACTGCAGCGCTTCAAGAAACACTTCTCTCTACTCATTTAAAAGCTCTGTACGAAGATGTTTACGAGCAAAGGTCATTACTCTATGATCTGAGAGGGGCAACGATAACGGTTATCCTCAAATCAGGTAAACCCCCAGCGGACTGTGCTTCTTATCGCCCAATTTAATTAATATTGAATTGAAAATACTTGCTAAATTAATGGCCACTCACCTAGTTAAAATTGTGTGCCTCCTGGTCCATGAAGACAAAATCAGTTTTATGCCTAACAGAAGCACTGGGCATGTTCAATGACACCTGCATGCGTCTCTAGCATGTGCAGAAGAGTTAACGGGGGCAGTGTCCTCATGTTGGTGATCATAGGATGTGCTTTTGATAAAGTGCATTGGCCATTCATCATGGCAGTCCTGTGCAAGATGCCATTCGACCCCTGTTTCCTTCACTGATTGAAACATTGTATGCGGACTTGTGGCTCAAGTTAGATTCAATGGTGTATAGTGCACCTCTTTTTCTATATAGAGGGGCACACGTTAAGACTGCGCACTCTCACCTTTGCTATTCACCTGAGCAATGGAGCCAATTGCAGAATTGATAGGGATTGATTCCCGAGCACGGGGATTCCATTGGTAAGGAGGATACAAAGATAGATTCTCCATATATGCTGACGATATGCTTTTATACGTACAACAGCCCTTCACAACAATTCCTCATCTTACGGAAATTATACAAATCTAGGGGATGCAGCTGGGCTCAGGGCAAACTGAGGGAAAACCACAGTGGCAATGAAAAAAACAAAAGTTGCCAATGAGATCAGTATGAATTAGACTTCGGGTAACTGAGGGTTATTTCTGTGATCTGAGCACGACAATAACACAATCCCAAGACAGATATTGGGATTTAAACATAACACCACTTCTTCCCAAAGTCAAAAGTGGCCTTAAAGTGGGGACAGCAATACCTATTACCATGGCCGATCGTGTTCCGTTTTTCAAAATGACCTCCCTTCCCCATTTTCTGTATATCTTGCAACATTACCCTTTATATTGCCACCTACATTCTTCACAAAGCTTCAGGCCCAAATCAACACTTACATCTGGGCGGGTAAACTCCATATGTATCGTTTAAGAAATGTCACCAATCAACTTATAATGCTGGGTTATGGTGGGCCGACGTCAAAATGTACAATTAATGACTTGATATATAGAAACAGAGGAGACCCCCACCAATAGCCTGGCATTGGATTTGGTTAATGCTTATGGGGTATTAAACCTGCCTTACGGCAAGCTCTAAGCCCACTCCTTACCGCCCATCTCTACCATCCTTTGCTGGCAGGCCACGCTCAAAACACATTAAACGGTGCAATACAATAACAACAAGCATTTGCAATGCAATAGGTCTCGCATTTACGCGAGTTTGAGCTATTGGCATTGTAAATGACAATGCCTTTTATTTATGTTTTGGTTTTTAAAACATAAAATAAAAGGCATTGTCATTTACAATGCCAATAGCTTAAACTCGCGTAAATGCGAGACCTATTGCATTGCAAATGCTTGTGTCCTTTGGTTTTGCAACAACAATCTTTTTATGTGGAATTCAACGTCTAACTAGACTGCCTCAAATAGCAGGAAAGACATAGGATGGACGTTTGGTGGCTGTATAATGGACTCGTGCAGAAGGATAAGTTACTTACCTGTAATCCTAGTTCTCTTCCAGGGGTACACTCATCAAAGTCATAAGCACTGAATTATCTCCGCCCACGTGCGGGAACCCGGAGCATATACAACAAGCATTGGCATAGCCAATAGGTCTCGCCTTTGGGACCTTATAAGTGTTTAGCCATGCAACAGTTGATGGTGTTGCACCAAGGATATTGTGCTGGATAACTAAACACTTATAAGGTCCCAAAGGCGAGACCTATTGGCTATCCTCTAAATGTTAAAATATTGATTTTTAACTGATGATCCATATTGAAAGGTAATAGAGTAAAGCGACTTATACACAATTATTTTCAATTGTTAAAATGGTTACGGAATTCAGCCAAATGCTCTTGATCGTCAAAGACTTTTCTTGTCCATCTATTCTAAAACTAACGCTAAACGCAATTCCGTTTTCTGGTATTTCTGTGTGCTTCGATTGTAGTTCAACACATTAAACACTTCGATTTATAAAATGAATGAGTCCACATGCAGCAATGTCGAAATAAGACAAGAAAAACAGCCTTTTGTAACCCAGTGCACTACAGATTAAGCAAACTGATACATAGAAATAGCCGTGGAACCTCAAACAAGCTTTATTTTGTGTTTAAGAGGGTTTTAAGGAGTTAATAGAACACAGCTGTACTGGTTCTTTCTGCTAAGCCGCTTTGGTCGCCACAGGTGTCTGCGTAACCTGAAAACTGGACTTACTAGTGTATCAAAGTTGTGCTACTTAATAGAGTTCTTTAGTAAAGCACAACAAAGCAATTATATGCCTGTTAATTGTTAGTCATAAGAAAAAAACCTCAAACACCGCTTTTCAAAAGAAACGACACTGCCATTTTTGTCATTGTAAAATAAAAGTAACTGCAGAATGAAATGGCGAGGTGAACAAAACAACAGCAGGTATCCATCTGAACTTCGCCACTACAGATGGTTAAGGAATAGTGTTTCCTTCTACATCAAATGAAGAATAAAAGGAAGGGAGGAGACTCCTTAGCACCAGTGAATAGTCAGTGCAGAATGTTTAGCCAAGACTCGGCCTATGAAGTCTAAACCAGAAACGTCCCCAGTAGCTGGCTTTGTTTTTAAACCTGTTTCAAGAAAAAAACTGCACTGCACGTCCTCGTTATGTAGCAAACACATGCAACGATAAGATGCGTGCTGCCTTTGCATGACGGTTCCCATCCGAACTAGAGGTCAAGATGTGCTAAGCTCTAAAGTAAGCTGAAACGGCTCAGCAACCAAACACAGGCATACAACATGGTACCTCTGCCTAGTACAGCAGCCCCACAATGCAAGTCAGACAGATCAGACTGACAAACAATCATGCCAACCATTAAAAAGTTCTATCTGATTTTATACTTGGTCAGACAGAAGCAATGGCAAGCGTGCACGGGGCACGACTAAGCAATCACCACGTTAGCAGTGTAATATCATAGCATGATGTGCCCTGCATCCATCTTATTCCCTAGTTTGCCTTCGATGTGGAGGCTGTACAATTACTGCTGTGGTTTCTGCTATGTCATGATAGCTTAAAGCCACAAACTCACTTAAACAAGCATTGGCCGCGCGGCCGCGAAAGTGACGCGGGGCCGCGAAAGTGAAAGAAAACAAGCACGCGAGTGGTGCGTGCAGAAAAAGCTAGATGGCAGCTCTGGTGGGGGAGGGGCGAGCAAGACAGAGGCAGAGCGAGGCGCGCGCGGGAGAGCGAGAGGAAAGCCCGATGGCGCTCGTGCCTGTGCGCGTAATCGCGCGCAGAATGCCACACAAAAAGCTGTGGTCGCATTTCTGAAAGCCCACTGACTAAATGTCTCGCCCAGACCAGCGCAAGCGCTGGCTCAGGGCGAGACCTAAAAATACATATATATGTGTATGTAGTAGAAAAAGAGTACATAGTACGAAATAAACACACACATATACATGTATAACATAAAAAATATGCAGCCCCAAACATATCCAATAGGCTAAGAAGCCAGAGTTACATGTATTTCTCTAGTATGAAAATAACATATAAACATATAATGTAAGAGAAGGACATGTACAGTAATAGCATTCCGCAAAAAACCTTTTATTTTCATCAAAGAAAACAGTTAATGCCAGGCAATTAGCCTAAAGAAGGCTGCATAAATAAATAACATCCCTGTACAGAAAAGGAAACTGGCACCTCGCCTTTAAGGCCTCAGAGACCCTGAGCACTTTGCCTTTAAGGCCTCCAGGAGACCCCTGCTCCCATCATGCACCACAGGTGACAGTTAGGTCAGTTCTTTTGTACGGTATAAGAAACCTGTAGGAACCTGCATCAAAGATGCAAGAATACCGAGTAAACTGTTAATGCTCATCCGGGGAGGCGGGAGGGTTGCTTATGACTTTGATGAGTATACCCCTGGAAGAGAACTAGGATTACTGGTAAGTAACTTATCCTTCTCTTCCAGGGGATACTCATCAATAGTCATAAGCACTGAATAGAGTAGCAAGCCCATACCCACTTCCGCGCGGACGAGCAAAAACAGCGAACTAAATTGACGTACACATGTTAAACAGTATTAGCAAACAAGTTTCTCAGCGAGGCTTGCACAACCTGAGCATCTGCCTGCGTGTCAGCATCTAAACAGTAGTGGCGAGTAAAGGTATGAACTGATCGCCATGTAGCTGCTTTACAAATCTCTGCCATGGGGACATTCCTTAGGAGAGCCGTGGTAGAAGCTTTCCCCGTAGTGGAATGGGCCTTAGGCTTCCCCGGAAGGGATTTGTTGGCCAATTGGTATGACAGTAGAATACAAGAAACTATCCATCTAGAAATGGATCTCTTGGAAGCTGCAGAACCTGTGTTAACAGGACCATAGTTAATAAACAAACGTTCTGAGTTCCTCAGTGTCTTTGTTCTGTCCAAATAAAACTTAAGAACCCTCTTGAGATCTAGGGAGTGAAGAGATCTTTCCCGGAGGATTCGAAGGATTCGGAAAAAAGGTAGGTAAAGTGATAGTCTGGTTAATATGGAAGTCCAAGACTACTTTAGGCAAAAAACTAGGATGTGTTCTGAGAACTATTCTGTTAGCGTGAACACAGTATAAGGTTCCTTACAGCAAAGAGCCTGGATCTCACTGACCCTGCGAGCAGATGTAATGGCCACCAGGAATGCGGCTTTCCATGTTAAATGCTGTTAGGAAGCTTTATGAATAGGCTCGAAAGGAGACCCCATCAACTTTGTTAACACAATGTTAAGCTCCCATGGAGGAGAGGGAGACCTGACTGGTGGGTAAACCTTTTTCAAGCCCTCAAGAAAATCCTTTACCACCGGAATTCTAAACAAAGAAGCCTGGTGGGGGGACTTCCTATAGGCTGTGATTGCTGCAAGGTGGACTTTGATAGAAGCGAACTGAAGACCAGATCTAGCCAAATGCAGCAAATAGGGTAAAATCACCTGTTCCTGACCCCGGATGGGATCATGTCCATTGTCCACACACCATAGGAAGAACTGCTTCCACTTGAAGGCATATGATTTCCTCGTGGAAGGTCTTTTCGCTTCTTTGAGAATAGCCATACAGTCTGGATTCAATTGTAGGTGTCCATATTGTATGACTTCAGGAGCCATGCTGTCAACCGGAGGGAGGACAGGTTGGGGTGGAATACTCTCCCTGCCTGTTTGGATAGGAGATCCGGGCAGCATGGCAACCTCATGTGTGGCACTTCCGATAGTTGAAAGAGGTCCGGAAACCACCACTGGCGAGGCCACTCCGGGGCTATTAGGATCATCCTGGAGTTGGTCCTGTACAGCTTGTTGATTACAACTGGTATCAACGGAATCGGTGGAAAAGCGTACAGTAAGCTCTGAGACCATTCGATCAAAAGGGCATTCCCTTGAGATCCTTGTTGGGGAAACCTGGATGCGAAGAGGGGGCAATTTTGCGTTTACCGCGTCTGCAAACAGGTCGATGTCTGGCGTTCCCCATTCTCGAAAGATGCTGTGAGCGACTTCGTTGTTGAGAACCCAATCGTGGGCTTCGACGAAGTCTCTGCTGAGGAAGACCGCCTGGGAGTTGAGAGAGCCCGGTAGATGAATGGCTACTATTGACAGGTCTCTCGCTAGAAGCCAGTTCCATATGGTTTGAGACTCTATGGAGAGTGTTCTTGATCGGGTACCTCCCTGTTTGTTCAAATAATACATCGTCGTTGTATTGTCCGTTTGGATTAGAATGGAGCGAGACTTGAACGATGGAAACAGGGACTTGAGAGCTAGATGTACGGCTCTCAGCTCTAGCAGGTTGATGTGGTAGCTCTTTTCGGAGTCGGACCATAGACCTTATACTTGCAGAGGGCCCATATGAGCACCCCAACCCTGGAGAGAACGTCCGTGACTAAAGTCTGGGTTGGAGGGTCCTGGTGGAAAGGGACTCCCTTCATCAGGTGCGATCGCTTCATCCACCACCCGATGGAGTCTTTGGCTGATTGATGGAGAATTACATGATCCTCCCAGCGCCCTGATACTTGCATCCACTGGTCCTCCAAACATTGTTGTAGTGGACGCATGTGTAATCGTGCGTTTGGTACTATAAAGATGCACGACGCCATCGATCCCAGTAGTGATGACACCTGTCGAACTGTCGGGAGATGCGTGTGAAGAAGGGTCAGGCATTTTCCTTGGATTGATGACAACCTCTCCTCCGAAGGACACACGCTTGCTTTTTCGGTGTCCAGGAAGGAGCCTAGGTAATGGATCTTTTGCGTTGGATTTAGTATGGATTTCTTGAAATTGACGTGAAGGACCAAGTTGTGGAGAAGCTGAAGGCAGCACGAGAGATGATCCTGCAGCAGAGTTGGAGATGAGCTCTTCAGGAGCCAGTCGTCCAGGTAAGGATATATGAATATTTTCTGCTTGCGGAGAAAAGCGGACACCAGAGCCATACATTTGGAGAATGTTCGGGGAGCTGATTTGAGCCCGAACGGGAGAACTGAGTACTGGTAATGTTGAAAAGACACTCGAAAGCGTAGAAATTTGCGATGTTTCTTTGATATTGGTACGTGGAAGTATGCGTCCTGTAAGTCGATGGAGCACATCCAATCCCTTGATGAAGCTGTGGGAAAATTTGATGGAGTGCTAACATTCGAAATTTCTCTCTGCGAATGTATTTGTTCAACAGTCTCAAGTCCGGTATAGGTCTGTATTCTGTGGTGGGGCCTCTTTTTGCACAAGGAAGTAACGAGAGTAGACTCCTTGATTTCTTTGAGGAGCGGGGACTTTTCTATAGCTCCTTTCTTCAATAAGGTGTTTACCTCCCTTTGTAACAATCGTTGGTCGCGGTGAGAAATGCCTCTCGGAGGTATAGATGGAGGAGGAGTTTTGAACTTGAGAAGATAGCCATTTTGAACAATGTTGATGACCCATTTGTCTTTTGTTATACGTTTCCACTCCTCCAGATGTAATGAAACACTTCCTCCCACCGGAGTGGACAACAGCTTTGGAGGAAGACACTCCTCATTGCTTTTGTGGCTGATTTGGTGCTGTTGACTGCTGTTTGTTTCCACCTCTGCCACGTCCCGGTCTACGTTGTTGGAACTGGGACCTTTGTTGCGTCTGACCTTGGTTCTGCGATGACCAGTTAGATGATTGACCTCGCTGTTGAAAAGAGCATTTGTCATAGGGACGAAAGCGACGACGAAATTCCTTCTTCTTTTCAAGGCCTACAGCCTTGAGAGTATCCAACTCAGTTTTCATTTTTGCCATTTCATCGTCTGCATGTGAACCAAACAACGATGATCCATTAAAGGGCAGATTAACTATCTTTCTTTGAGCATCAGGCTTGAGACCCGTGAGTCGAAGCCACGCTGATCTTCGTGAACAAATGCCATGTGCGTATCCGTGAGCTGCCAAATCTGCAGAATCGGCCGCTGTACTAATGATCTGGTTAGCTACCAGGCCACCTTCCTGCACAATCTCTAGAAAATCCTTTTGATCTTCTTTGGGTAATTTCTCTGTGAATCTTGTTAAAGAGTGCCATAAAGACCGGTCATATTGTCCCAGTAGAGCGGCTGCACTAGCCACTCTCATAACAGATCCTGACATATTGCACATTCTCTGTCCCAAAGAATCCATGTTTTTGCTGTCCTTCTCTGGAGGAGCAGATGACAGAGGTATTGGAATGTGCTTTCCTGGCAGCGGCGACTATAAGAGAATCCGGTGGCGGATCAGACCCCAGAAACAAAGGATCTTGGTCTGGGGCCTTATACTTTTTTGAAATTCTTGCGGGACCCGAGCCCAATGTGGCAGGTGTCAAAAAAGTCTTCATCACAGGCTATAACAATCCTGGCACCAAAGGTAGAAGGGGCTTTGCCGAAGCCCGATGGTGCAAAGTTTCAAATATGATGGATGTAGTCACCTGAGGCACAGTCATGGTTATGTTCAACTTGCTGGCACCTCTACAGAGCACCTCGTTGAATGTCCCAATATCATCAACAGGGGAAACCCTGGATGGTGGAGTTGAAGATATAGTAGGGGAATAGTCTCTATACGATGACCTTGTTGATGAGGTCGTTGTAGGAGACCTCTGTCTTATCCTTGGCATATGCAATCGGCGGGACCTTGAGCGCTCTTTTGAGCGCGAGCGCCGTCTTAATGGAGATCTGGAACGCCTCGGGGACCTACCAGCGGAAGGTCTTGAGGATTCCGTGGGAGGAGGTCTCTCAGTAGGTCTGGTTTGGATCTTCCAGTGCCTAATGTCCTCCAACCATCTGGGTGACATGTTGATGGGAGGAGATTTGTTCCCACTCGCCGGAGAGCCCTCCGGTGTAACTTGAATGATAGTTATACCAGGCGAGGAAGAAGCTTCCCTCGACGTCGAGCGCCGTGATCTCGACGTCGGTCTTTCTAAGCCTTCAGCAGGAATAACTTGCCTGTCCCTAGACGTCGAACGCCTCGACATCGAACCAGAATGAGCCGCCATCGACGACGACCGTGGAGGTAACACTTTTGACGGCGGAGATCTATGGGATGAAGCCCTCGACGTCGGTCTCTTCGACCGCTGGTGTTCATGCGGCATCTTCGACGTCGACCCTGCCCTCGACGTAGACCGCTGACGGGTCCGAGAGGGTGATCTGGAGTGTCTCGACGCCGACCTTCGAGAAGGGGGCGGAGATCTCGACGTCGACCTCTGTATTGATGTCGACGGGCGTTTCGACGTCGACTGAGGTCTATCATGCTTCGAGCCCGAAGCATGTCTCGACGTCGACTTACTTCTCCACGGCGTTCTTGTCCTCGACGTCGATCTCACTTGCTTTGTAGGTCTCGACGTCGACTTACTCCTCGACGGCGATCTGGTCATCGACGTCGACCTCACTTGCGTCGTAGGTCTCGACGTCGACTTACTTCTCGACGGCGATCTTGTCTTCGACGTCGACCTAACTTGTATAGTTGGTCTCGACGTCGACGACATGCTGTGATGTTTTTTCTTACTTCTAGCTTCTGGTGATGTAGATCTTCGCCGTTTTCTCGGAGAGGAGGGCCCTCCAGATGAATGATGACTCTCTGGGCCACTTTTATGATGTTTTCCTCTCTCCATCAAGCCTAGAAGCTCTGTCTTTCAATGTTCTTCTTGAAAGTTGACGACAGTGATAGCATGTCTCTGTGTCGTGAGAAGAAGGTAGACACACGACGTAGACCGAATGAGGATCGGATTTGGCCATCTTCTTCCCACAGGAAGGACATTTATAAAATAAAGGTGACATATCTGACTAAAAAGAATGACCAATTAGTCAGAAAAAGACTGGTAAATACAACCAGTAACAAGAAATATCGAAAAAAGTAGTTAGAATATAAATTCTGACTGGAAAAAGTCAAAATCAGTTAAGCTCAAGCTCCAGGTTCCTCACAGAAGGAGCCGGAAAAAAGAACTGACCTAACTGTCACCTGTGGTGCATGATGGGAGCAGGGGTCTCCTGGAGGCCTTAAAGGCAAAGTGCTCAGGGTCTCTGAGGCCTTAAAGGCGAGGTGCCAGTTTCCTTTTCTGTACAGGGATGTTATTTATTTATGCAGCCTTCTTTAGGCTAATTGCCTGGCATTAACTGTTTTCTTTGATGAAAATAAAAGGTTTTTTGCGGAATGCTATTACTGTACATGTCCTTCTCTTACATTATATGTTTATATGTTATTTTCATACTAGAGAAATACATGTAACTCTGGCTTCTTAGCCTATTGGATATGTTTGGGGCTGCATATTTTTTATGTTATACATGTATATGTGTGTGTTTATTTCGTACTATGTACTCTTTTTCTACTACATACACATATATATGTATTTTTGTATATGCTCCGGGTTCCCGCACGTGGCGGAGATAATTCAGTGCTTATGACTATTGATGAGTATCCCCTGGAAGAGAATATTAAAATAAAATAGATGCACATAGCACTTAAATGAGGCTTCAGTTGCTGGATAAGTGTAATCATAACTTCTCCTTCACAACAGGTCTTCCTGCAACAACGAAAAAGCAATGCTCCAAGGATTTCCATCAGGTGAAATCTGTTAATTTTCTCATTAATAAACTTATCTTGCCCCTTCCTCCTCGTTCTATATGTACAACTTCTTTGGCTAGACAGGTACCTCGGACTGTTGAATTAGAAAAGTGCAGGAATCTGTATTGGACATAGTGGTAAAAAGAACAGTATAATGACAAAAGTAAAGGTAAAAGGGAGGAAATAGGATAAAGAGGAAAAAGGGAAGGAGCCAGAAAGGAAGACCGATGGAAAGTGGAGAAGATCGATAGAGAAAGGTACAGAGATAGGTAGGTGTTTAGAGTGATGTTACAGAGCTAAAGGTAGGGAGAAGGAAATGTAAATATGGAGAAGCGTACTAGAGATAAGGTAGAAAGAAGTGTGAGAGGAATAAGTGGTGAAGTTGTGAGAAATATTTAGAGATGTAAGGAAGACAGCGACAAGAAAGGGCCAAAATAAGAGGTAAGAGAGAACCGATCATTCAATGATTAGTGAGGCAGAGAGAATTATAAAGAGGAGAATGGTAGAACTATGAAGTGTAGAGAGAAAATAAAATAAAAAGACAAGTGAGGTAGAGAAAGGTAAGATCGAAACAGAGCAGTTGTGAGGTAGAGAGGGTGCACTGAAATAAAATGTAAATAATGTTTAAAAAAAGGTAATGAAAAAATATAGCTAAATAAAGGTGAAGAGTAAGGTAGTTAGAGGCGAGGTACAGAAAACAGGGGTAGAAAGGAGATAGATGAGGTGACAAACCATATGTTGGATAAACAGTGTGCTTAGAGGTGAAGTAGAGAGAAATCAGGCAGATAGAAAGGTGAGGAATAGATGGTCTGGCAGAGACGTGAGGAGGTAAAGAGCCGTCTGATGAGGTAGTAGATGAAGGCAAGATACAGGGGTGAGATGAAATATCAACAAGACGCAAAAAGAGTTGAGAGGCAAAGCACGAGTTAAAAGAGAACGTAAAGAAATAGAGATGTAAAATAGGCACAGTGAGAGGGGTTAGGCCATGAGAGAGGTGGGGGTAGAGAAGTGTATTGAAAGAGGTCAGGGAGACACAGAAAAGGCAGAGAAATGGGACAGGATAGGTACATAGATCTGCTGTAACAAGAAAAATGTAAAGCAACAGGGATAGAGGTAGATTTGAGGTGAAGAGAGTTTTCTCAACTTAATTACAATCAACTACGAGAGCAAGGGTTAAGGTTGGTAAAGGCCATGTATGCCAGGTTGCCAAATTAGGCTTTTATAGGCACAGTTATCACTTTACTAGGGGCCTGTGGGAGGCAAGGGCTTTGGCCAATTGCCCATTTTACACAATCCTTAAAGCAGCTCTATTCAAAGCTTTAGAAGCGGCCCTCGTCCATCATGCCCTGCAGAGACTGAAGCAGTTCATTTTTTGAAGGTCAGACTGTCAAAAGATCGAACACGACCCAAGCGCGGGTGCCGCGATTCACCCGCTATTGCTACAAAAGTAAAGAAATAGAAAAAACCATCTATTTCTTTACTTTTGCAGCAATCGCGCACCCGCGCTTTACCAAAGTAAAGCGCGGGTGCCGCGATTGGCCTAAGCGAGACCTAACAAGCCCGGGAGTGGTGCGTGCCTGCGCGCGCAGTCTGCTGTTTTTGGAAGCACTGCACTCGTGCTTGTGGCGCGCCCCTGCTCGCTCCCGCGAGCTGGATGCCGCCACAAGCACTAGTGTGTGCTTCCAAAAAGAGCAGAGCGACGGCTAAAGGTCCTCCTATGCAGCGCATGCGCGCTGCGTAGGCGAGACCTAAAAAGGACTCCAATGTGGCAGAGCATAAGGCTAGCACAAACGGTGGTACTCCCTGGTTTTCTCAGTGGGACCTGGTTGGTATATCGAACCTCGGGGATGTCTGGAAGGGTGATCACATTAAGTAATTTGAAGAACTGACAGCAGAATTCAATTTATTTAAATCACAGTTTTACCAATATCTGCAATAGAGACATGCCCTAGACATATACAAAGCCAGACTCACTGAGGTCTCCAGGTATAATCCCCTAGAAGTCAAAATAATAACTGGTAAAGGAGGAATTATTCCAAGACTACATTAATGCACTGTGTTAAACTAGCCCAGCCCATTCTTACAGTTTAGGAGGGCATGTGAGGCAGATTTAGGCACCCTTGATGACGACGAGTGGCCCAAAGGCATAATGGTCTGCAGGTTGTTGGCCATATCGATGCGTTTTAGACTTATACAATTTAAATATCTTCTTAAGTATTATTTTTGTCCTTCAAGACTCTGGTGCTAAAAGCTCTTAATGTCTGAGATATAAATCCACAGCTAGTACTTTCTATCATACTGTATGGCGGTGTCCAGTTGTTCGTAGATATTGGCTTTCTATAAATACAGCATTGGGAAATGTTGTAAGCAGACCTTTGGACTTGGATCCTAAAATCGTCCTCCTGGGGATTATTGACAATCTGGGTGGTCTACAGAGTGTCTGAATCCTGTTGGCCATGGGCGACTTGGTCTCGAAGAGATATGGTGTGCCACTAGCGGGATTTAAGAACCACCTCCATTATAGAATGGAGCAGCAGTATGGATCAATGTGAACAAACTCTAGGAACTGGTATGCGAGGCTCGTGGGGTGCACAAAAATATGTCAAAATATGGAGTCCTTGACTCAATTCCAGCACAGATCTGTGATGACACTCAGAATATATAACGTATTTGTTAATTTCTGAGGCAAAGTTGAGTCATAACGTTGGGTGATATTTACTGTGGATACAATGTTGTGTGTATGAACTGATGGCCATTTGCACATATTTATTAGTATTCTTTGTTTGATAATATAACATCAATTTTAAACAAGCATTGGCATAGCCAATAGGTCTCGCCTTTGGGACCTTATAAGTGTTTAGCCATGCAACAGTTGATGTTGTTGCACCAAGGATATTGTGCTGCATAACTAAATACTTATAAGGTCCCAGAGGCGAGACCTATTGGCTATGCCAATGCTTGTTTAATGTAAAGGTCAGTCAAGGGTCATTAGGGCAGCTTGAGAACATATTTTAAAGTGTTTTCTTCAAACATTTACTGTTTAAAGTAAAAATACCGGATTACGGTGTTTTTCTTTTTTAAATACTTTTTGTACCGACAGGACATTAAAATACCAGTCATGCTGTTATAAAACAGGGCAGGTGGCGCCCCCACTTGATACGATGCGTTGTTACTGGAGTGCAGACGCCTGCTGTCCACCTGGCTTGTGGTGTGTCCGGTGGGGCTGTGTATGAAAGAGTCTCAAGGTGTGTTGTGTTCATGGAGCCTGCTGGTTGTAAAGTTTTCCTGTGGGATTGAGAGCAAACTTCACAGGAACCCGACATGTCTCGTTTGTGCAGGCTTAATAGATTATTAATAAGGTATAGCTTTTTCTGTGCAGTTGCATTATTGGCATGCCTTTAAAAATATTACTTTTAAGGCGCTGCCGCTGTTTTGGACTTCTGTAAAGTGCACCTTTTATGCCTCTTTAAATGTGTTAAAACATTGATAATGTCTCGATAGAACAGATGAGTGAGGCTTTCCCGCGTGGATGTGAATGTTTCTAACGCACACTGCGCCTACCTCCGCAGGTCTAGACAGCGAGGGGCTGTACAGGGCGCCTGGAGGCCCGGCTGGCTCTGAGCTGAGACAGGCGCTGAGATCCAGTAAGAACCAGTTCTTCGTGCAGGAAGTGTCCGCTCCTCGGGTGGGACTGGGCCGGCTGCCGCGAGCTGGGGCTTCCCGGGGTCAGACCGTGGTACTTTCACATTAATAACACAAGACACTTGTACAATGAACGTTCCGTAAACTATCTCTAAACTTTTTATGTCTAATACAAAACAGCCACAAAGCAGCCTGCATTATCAAGCGTCACTGGGAGGTCAACATGCAAGACAATGCAACATAGCCAGGAGGCAGCATGACACGGGACACAGACAAGAACCATCAGTTTTTGGGGGCGGGGTGGGAGAACCAATAGAATCAGAAGACTATCCTGTTAGATTGAATCCACTGGGGGTGGCAACACCATAACCGAGCGCAAAGACTATTGGAAGGTGGGGGGGGAAGGAAGTGTTCCCAGAAAGTGAAGTGAGCACTGAGGGGAGAGGGGAGGGAGTTAGACCACAAACATCTGAGCCTTGTAGGAAATTCCTGTTATCCAATCACAGCCTGATCTAATTCCTCAGTATGGATAATACAATTTACGTGCTCAGTAGTCAGTGGGATAAACGGCACGTGTAATGAAACCGACTGAAGACAAAAACACTAACAATATACTGAATGTTTAATTTGCTTGCAGACCAGTTCTCTTCATGAAAACAGACGATTCCCTGGAGCTCTGGGCCGGCAACGCCACGGTGGGGAACGGGGGCGCGGCTTCGAGGCTCAGTCCATGTACAGCGTTTACCTTGCGGGAGCGAGCAGCGGCGCCATCTGTTTCCAAAGCGCGGGCGAGATAATTGAAAACAGATGGCGCCGCTGCTTGCTCCCGCAAGGTAAACGCCGTACATGCATGAGTGCTCATTGGAAACAGTGCAGTACATGCACGAGTTTCCTAAAAAGTCCGGAGTGATTCCAAGAGGTCACTCCAAAGCAACGCTTGCGCCCTGCGTAGGCAAGACCTAAAAAGTAAAAAAAAATTTTTAAAAAAAATAACTAAAGCAAATGTCTGAGTGGACACAGATAAACAGTAAATGAACTTAACACCACAACTGTGTGCTTATTCGACAGGTATGGGTAGTATCCCTGACTCACAGGGTCACTAGCAGTCCAGCCAGAGGTCGGCTTTCCCGTTAACTACCACTTTTCCATTTTTTTGCATTTAGCTCCAGCCAGTTACTTCCCATCCATCCCAGATATGCAGCATAAATTGCTGGAATTTGGACTGAACTTGGAGCTCATGAGTTTGGCCAAATATATGGGACACAGAGAGTAGGGCTTGGGGCCCTGGCCTAAAGTTTTGATGCACAGATCACCGTGGCTGACCTCCTGGTGTGAACTCTAAGCACTTTCAGGGCCTGTGTTGTGGGACTATCAGCTTTGGAGACACCGCTGCTGTAACAGACTACTTTTCAAGAGGAAGAGAGAGCAGAAGAGTGGACACTTCAAAAGAAGCAGACCCCCAACATAAAACTTCAAAGACGCAGACCCTAGATCACATTTGGTGTCTGGAAATGGACTATAAGAAGGGAAGTTTGAGACCCCAAAATTGTCATCCGCTAGGCCTGCTAGTCTCCCAGCTGGGTGAAGGGACATCCCGCAGGGAATCCAAGCCCATCTACCTGGAGCACCAGAGCCTGCCGGCTTACCAAGACCTGTGTGCCCTGTGAGGAAGGGGAGAGTGTTGGAGGGAGCAAGGTCCAGTTGAGAGCCCTGTCGAGTAGACTTGCGGTGCGAGGTGTGAGGAAACGGCTGCTACACTGATCGGGTCATTTCCTGTGTGCAGCACAGAGTCAGCCATCCCTGTATGCTAGGAGGGCCTCCATGAATTTAGCTGTGTGTCGTACTGTGCTAATCAGGTAGGAGTCAGTGTGTAGTAGTGAGGCGGAGACTTCGTACGTGAGGAGGGGCCGCTGTGGAGAATTTCACTGTGCTGATTGGACCAGAGCCCGTGGTTAGTGAGCTGCAGTGACTCCGTATCTCGGAGTGGGTGACCGGGAGCACCAAGGACAGCAACTTGTTCTTCCTCCACCAGAGGAGTGAGGACGCCGTGGGAGCACCATCGCACCATCACTCAGGCGACGGACCCCAGAAAGGATCGTCCTAGCCACCCCCCATCAGGAGCCGAACAAACAATTACCCCGCAGGAGAAGCTGGAGAAAGCCTACGGTCGTTTCAGGAGCATGACCGCGAGTGATAGGCTCTGCACGCACTGAGTGCAGCCGACATGGTCATGTGCGACCGGCTTACCTGAACTTGAATGCAGCCACTTTCAGCGCCCACGGACAGGGAGTACTCAGCAGCTCCGAATGCTTCACACCGGTCAGTGCGGTTAAGACTGGTTTCGGAGCAAACACAAGGAGATGATGGACGGAGCGCTGAAACTTTTCAGACACTCACCCCCAGTCTCAGATCTGGGTTGAATCCATCATTATTCTTTAGCTCACTTCACCACCCCAGTTCAGACCCGACCATATGCAAATCAGTCTTGACCCTGTCCCTCATGGGAACAGTCCAGCCCAAACTGCCAAGCCAGGTCTTCCCTGGACCGGAAGACTGGTTTCGGGCCGGTCAGCCCCGGTGGGACTTGCTGCTTATTTAACCCGATAGCGCTGGAACACTGACTTAAAGTAAGATTTGTAGTGGACTCCTCAAACTCGGACAACTAGTAGGACATACCTGGATGTTACCAATAGAGAATGGGGCATAACCATCATCACTAATGCGAGGAGTGAGTGGGACAGGGAACTGCCAAAGAAATACTACAGTCCCAACCTCTGGGAAGGGCTGTGTAATTGTTTGAAGATGTTGTATTTTTACTTTGTGTGGGTAGCAATAGAAATAAAATACTTCTGTTTTGTCATGAAAGTGAGTATTGGGCTGAACAATGATTTATTGCTGCTGCTGCATGCATGTTGAGTTGTGAGCCCGTGTTCACTATCCTGTATTCACAACTCCCCCTCGAGTGAGTTTTGGACTTCTCGGACCGTGCAACTCTGACAGTCATGTGCAGAACAAGTACTTGGCCCAGTTACGCAGAGTCCATAGAAAGTCAGGCCCCTGGAACATAAGGAGTAAAAGGCCTCACCCTCCACGGTTGGTCCCAGTTGCCCTGTGTGCCCCATGGCCTTCTGAAAGGGGTTCTGACACAGAATAAAGCACTACATAAAAAACAAGTTATTATTGACAATTTTTTTATTAGTTTAATGGGTTGCTTAAATAACATAGGTTTGACCCCAATGCATCTGTGTGCTGTGCATGGCTGCAGGTTGATCATGTTTTAGGCAATTCTCCCCCGGTTTTGGGGCTACTGCATGATGCCGATAAATATCTAACACCAGCAGGGGTCAAGCTCCAACTTTCCCAAGACTGAGTCTTGGGAAAATGAAGATCTTGTACAATGTAAACACAGCATCTGTCAAGTGGGTAGAGGCATGTCTATTCTGGCAGAGAGCCAGAATATCGGATGAACTGATTGAAGCGATACAGTTCTTTCACCAGCAGCTTCATTCAAAATATTGCAGTCTTTTTTTAAATTGAACTATTCCAGAATCCCATTTTAGAGCTTTTATTTATGGATTTTGAGTGAAAAAGATTCTAGACCTACTGTTTTGATATCAAAGGCCAAAGCTCACACTAATCAAGTTGCCAGAGGCAGTAAAAAATGTAAGACGTGACTGCTGTTTCAAGTACTGTAAGGGTAGGGACAACTGGACGATTTACTTATCTCAGTAGTGCACCACCATTGTTAGTAACTCAACATCTTCTAAGGGAAAACAAGCTGACCTTTGAGAGGGTGAAAGTTATTGCGCTCCGACAGCGCATACTCTTGCGTTTGCCCCAATATTATTGAAAATTGCCCTCATATACTGGAAACAAGCCTTTAAATACACGGCCAAGACTATCCCATATGCCCCAAATGTACCTATTCTGGGTCTTCCCATTCCAACGGGCGCACTGACGACACGGCGCCTGCACATATGGGAGCAGGCCGGAGTGTCCACAATAGGGACATTGTTTGGGGATGGTATGCTGTTAAACCACATGGATTTCATACACGCACACGGCCTTCCGGACTCACTGTTTCTCACACATGCCAGCATAACACGATATGTAAAGCTACACTGGGCCTCTGACAGTGTTGAACCTGCCACACATGAATTCATACATTCGGTACACTTAATGGGCAACGGTAAACACCGGACGCGTTGGTTATACCGCGGAATGCGAGCCCACCTAGCGGTGCCCCTGACTCACCTGAGTGATAAGTGGGGACAAGATATTGGGAGGGACCTGCAAGACAAGGAGTGGGAAACAATCATGGCCTTCCCAAAGAAGGTCTTACGCAACTCCAGATTTAAACTAATACAATTTATGATCTATCACAGACCCCATCTTAAACCACACAGGCTACACACCATGTACCCAGCGGCGTCCTCAGCATGTCCCAGATGCCACGAACAAGATGCAAAATTAATACACGTTATGTCAACTTACTGGTCACAAATAACGGTAGTTCTATGGGAGACAATAGGGGGCCCTACCCAGTACTCAGTAGAGAGATGTCTGTTGGCATTATATCCCCGCCCCTAAAATTGCACAGCAGTCTAGATTTGTAGATCTGGCCCTTCTCCTCGCGAAACGTCAAATAACGAAGCGATGGAAATCCACATCTCCCCCGAATATCTCAACTTGGAGAGAAGATGTTATACAATGGGGAAGGGTGGAAAGCGGAGCACTCTGCAGAGAGGAATATAGAGGCCTGCGGAACTAACCACTAGCGATGGAATGGGATACCCTAATTGAAGCTTTCATAACAGTGGATCTACTGATCACATCAGTATATCCACTTTTTATACCTAATTTCACATAACAGCTTAATTAGCTCCTAGCTCTGACTCAAATATAGGCATGAAAAAACAAAGATGTATAACTAAGCAACAGGACGCACAGACCCGCCCCATATCCCACACATCTTCTCCTGGTCACCAGGGATCCTACCCCTGGATATCCATGTAGGACGCATCAAATCAGTGAAAATGGCAAATTCAAACACTATTCAAACGTCAGGAGCAAAGTCAATGTCAGTCCTCACACTCCGTAGTAGCATGAGGGGCCACCAGTGGAAAAGGGGGTGGGGGAGGGAAAGAGAGGGAGTTACAACAGTTTCTTAGTTTCAACTATAAAGTACAAGTATTTTGCAAATTAACAATAAGCAACATGAATGTTTTTACAAAAAAGGTATTGTAAACATGATAGCCAATGTTTTCTTCTTACTATGACAAATGTCTGTCTACGTGGGAAAATAAGTCTACAGGGCTTGGATGCCCGAATTGTGAATTACAATTGTAACAATACTTTACGCAGTATGTAATTGAGAAATGCCAATAAAGTTTTTTTTTTAAAACATCATTATTACAATAAAGCTATTTCTCCCTGTCTTCACATTATCTACAAGAACATTGCTGAACTTGGCCATTTTTGTGTTCACTCCTATTTTTGCTGAATTCGTTTTTGTTGAACGTAGGACTCTGCACACTTTACCACAGTTAACCAGTGCTAAAGTGCATGTGCTCTCTCTCCTTAAAACAGGAAAGATTGGCTTATACCCAATTGGCATATTTCATTTACTATTAAAGTCCCTAGGAATGGCACTACCTGTGCCAAGGGTCTGTAAATTAAATACTACCAGTGGGCCTGCAGCACTGACTGTGCCACCCACTTAAGTAGCACTTTAAATGTCTCAAGCATGCCATTGCATCCTGTGTGTGCAGTTTTAAACTGCCCTTTTGACCTGGTAAAATAAAGCTTTTGCTAGGCCCAAACCTCACTTTTCAATACATATACGTCACCCTTAGGATAGGCCCTAGACAGCCCAGAGGGCAGGGTGCAATGCATTTAAAAAGTAGGACATGTACTTTTAAGTTTTGCTGGTAGTGAAAAACCCTTATATTTGTTTTCTCTACTGCAAGGCCTACCTCTTCCATAGGATAACATTAGAGTTACCTTATTACATTTTATAAGTGTAAATTCCAAATGGGAAGAGGTAACCAGTTCATGTTTGGTGTCTCTGGAATTGGAATTTAAAAGTCGGATTTTAAATTACAATTTTGAAAATGTCACTTTTAGAAAGTTTACATTTTCTTGCCTTAGCCTTTTGGTGCCTGCAGCCTGCCTCTGGGTCACATGCCTGGGTGACAGTTGGGCTTTGTGTATTCGTCCTAGACAGCCACACACAATGGAGAGCTTAGATGTGACAGGATGGGCTATCACTGGCAGGATGGCAGGGAGGAGCTGGGCCCAGCCCCACTTACACTTGAATAGGCTGTGTCCTTTCTCCATGAAAAAGGCTGCATACCCCCTTTAGTTAGTTTGGAACCAGGACACGAAGGCAAGGTGGCTGTGCACTTAAAAGGCATGCCTCTAGAAGCTTCTCCCCACTTTAAAGGCACCACTGGGTATAAATACTGGACCTCAGACACAAACTCTTTGGTACACTTCTGGACCTGTGGATACTCTGCCAGGACTGCTGTGCTGCTACAAGGACTGCCACTCTGCTACCCTGCTATGCAGACCTGCTGCCCTCTTCCCTGGGTGAGAAGGACTGGACCTGCATCTCTTGAACCCAGATTGACTCCAAGGGCTAGTTAGCTGGCCTCCTGATCTGAAGTCTCAGGGACATAACAGGCTTCTAACAACCTTGCGTCTGTATCTGGACTCTGCCATCTGTGAGTCTTCTCTGCCAAGTGGTGCCACCCTAGTTCTGGACCCTTGGAAGTGGGCTTAAGGTGCTTTGCCAGCCTCTGTGGATCCAGCTGAACCAAGGCACCTCCTCTGCTGCGCAACCCCGTTCGGAACTGACCCATTACCGCTGCTGCATAGATCTTCCCTGTCGCATACACCCGAATCGCTTTTGCAGTCCGCAACCTCCTCGGGACCATCGCTGCGCAACGCACCCTCCCACAGGCCCTCGCTTCTCGTAAACGGCAGCTTCGACAACGATGCTGGACTCCGCATCGCAGCCTTGCAGCTCCTCAAAACTGATCCATCGCTCCGACTGCGCTCTACATCCTCGATGCCAGACTTCGCATCGCAAGCCCTGTCAACGGGATCCTCAACGACGACACAGACCCTTGCATTGCAGCTGGCCGCATCTCAGAACGGACGCTCGCGTCGGATGCGCAATGCATCTTTGATGCGGATCCTTGCAACACTCTGCAAACTAGGATTTAAGGTACCATGTTCAGTGGAGCTAACAAGGTCCCTGTGGCTGGCCCATGCTCCATCTCTCGCACTTCTTTTCTCTCGCACTTCTTTCTGCTTAGCACGCACCCTTCCATCAATCAATTCCTTATCTGTTGTTTAGATGGCCCTACTTCCCATTTAACCAGAATAAGCTTTAATGCATCGCAAACCTTCCTTCCAACAGACAAACTAGTGGTCGAAAGCTGAGTACTGTAATTCAACTTCATCTTCCTTCTTCTTCC
This sequence comes from Calotriton arnoldi, assembly GCA_963921515.1. NCBI lineage: Eukaryota > Metazoa > Chordata > Amphibia > Caudata > Salamandridae > Calotriton > Calotriton arnoldi. Next base: position 536,024 of record CAWUFW010002651.1, on the reverse strand, counting down.
TTCTGCTCTAAACTCTACCGCATTATCAAATGGACACTCTCACTGATAACATGATTAAAACACTCCACCAAATGTTTTCACATGGATGAAATAATGCTATCTTGTATATCTTGTAGTACTTCAACGCATATGCCTTGAAAAATTATTCCATAACACTTGATGTGAATTAGTGAGCACTATCAGTCAGCATCTCCGCTAGACAACATTCTTGCACAAAAATATCTACTAGGACTATGAATTCTTTCACAATCTCTAACTTAATTTATTTTACCACCCCCACCTTTGGCCTCTTAGACAAATAATCAATCTTCACCATTACATACCGTTACAAAACCTCATTCCAGACTACAGATGTTGGTGTCAACCATCTGTCAAGCTTTCGCAGGATATCTACTGTAAAATATCGGCATTGCCCTTGTTGTGCGAGATTTATTACTCATAATACAGGAGATGAATTTTCTGACTAATCTTTCAATATGTTTATCCATACTTGGCCACAGGCAATCACTCCTTGGTCTACGCTTCCTTCATGGTGGAAAATACACCCATGGGTTTCATGTAATAGCTCCATCAAACTATTTCTCACAATATGGGCACACTAATTTATCAAATCTGCATACAATCCCTATCATCACAGTTAATTTAGGTCATACCAAGTTATAACAATTTAGCAAGGCTGCTTTTTCACTGTTTCTTGCCCATCTCGGAAAATTTCAGATTTGGCATATTATTATTTCTCAAGTTCCTTCACTAATAGCACTTCTATAACTTGCCTCAACACTGGTCACTAATCAGTCCTCATCATGCTTCATCTCAGCAGCTCTTTGCTCATCATCGTTATCATTATAATAATCTGTACTGATGATATGACATCCTGATACATATTTACATCAAACATGAATTCCTGGAGGTAGTAAACCAACATAAGGTAGCCTGACCACCTCTTGTAGAAAATGTATTGACTGTTTGAGATGAAAGCAACTACTCCCTCTTCACCATCCTTCTAATAATCCGCTTCTTTTACATTAAACCTGCGCTTACCAACTCCCAAGGTAAAGCCAGCTCAGTTGAAAAATGTCCTGACATTTCTTAAAATATTGTCATATTCTGCATCACTGCTTTCACACACTAAGATGTTGTCTTGTTAGTGTCTAACCTGTGCTTCTCCATTAAATAACTCTGCATCATACATTACTATACAACTAATGTAGAAGCAAGACTAAAATACATTAAAGAAAACCTAAACACCCTTTCCGATCATATAAAAGTAGTGTGTCTAGATGGTGAATGCTATTTAATCTGATGATATTCAGTGGATATATCCAGGGTAGCGAATATCCTTTCTTCAAGCAATGTGTTCACCATCTAATGAATGTTAGGTAGGGGGTGCCTGTAAACCCAAATGTATGTATTTAAATTTCATAAATCAATGCACCCTCTGATCTTACTGTTGTGTTTTTCACTGGAGCCTCAGTATTTACCTATTCTGATGCTTCTATAGGCTCTACAATGTCATTTTTGCATAAACAGTTTAGTTTCTCATGCAACGCATCCATCAATGCCAAAGCAACATTCCGCAAGGTGTAACACCCCCTCATAAATGTATACAATGAGTGAAGCCCATCAAACACCCTCATTTTCCAGTAAATAAATCTGGAAATTCATGCTCCCATCACATAGTTTGCATTATTAGTCACCAAAGCCTGTTCAGAGTGCTTGGGACTCTAAATTATTCCCAATTAATTAACAACATACCTCTAACCGTGGTTCTCTAGATTTGGAATCTTTCATATGCTGGAGTCATTCCCCACTGTCCAAGTGGGAGTCCCTCTGTAACTTTACCATAGCAGTACAATGCACTGACCAATTAAAAAAGACCCAAACAGTTCATACTTTGTTAGCATATCCACTTCTTTCTAAAAGAACCAAATTTCAGCCACTGAGATGAGTGCTCTCGGCCTCATCCCTTCCAGACCTCAGATTTCTGAAAAAAATGAATTAGAATTGTCTGTCCTACCGCCAGATCTCTCTCTGCAACTGCTTCCAAGCAGTAGTGCTTTGTGAAGCGTGCTCGTTTCTCCATATTGCAGCTCGGCAAATGTCCACCAAGGGCACAACAAAGTGTATTGCTGATGAAGTTGCCATACTTCTAGTAAAATGGGCTTTGATTACTCCTCTTATAGTTTTTCCTGTTTTCATGTAGCAGAATGCTACTGTTGCTGCAACCCATCTGGAGATCCCCTGCTTTGTGACTGGGAATTCTTGACATGGAGTGGAAAAGGAGACTAGAAGTTGATTTGAATTTCTAAACTGGTTAGTTCTGTCAAGATAGAATCTAAGACACCTTTTTATGGTCAAGTAAAAGCAAACCCCTCTTTGCCACACCTGCTGGGTTTCGAAGGACGGCCTTGAGAACTATGGGCTCATTTAGAAGATATTTATTTAGCACTTCAGGTATAAACTTTGGATTCATTCTCAGGATGACCTTGTCCTCCAAAAACTGTAAGAAAGGCTGTGATGGTGAAGGACCGAATCTCACTAACTCTTCTTGCAGAAGTTATGGTTAGCAGAATTTCTGTTTTTCAGGTGAGATATGTTAAACTTGACTTGTGAATCGGTTCCGATAGATCCAACATTAATTCCGAAAGCACTGCATTCAGTCCCCAAGATGTTGGCTGTGTTCTGGATGGCGAGAACAACACCCTGCCACAAACCTTTGACGATTTCTTTTTACAATCCTATGTTAACATAAGGATGACTTATTAGGTGAACTTTTAAAAGGCAAGATGGCTGCCACGCGAACCTTCATTGATGCATGCTTTAGCCCTACCGTAGCTAACTCCAGTAGATATCGAGGGATTTTGGTGGGCTTGGATGTGAACAGGATGGAAGTCTTTGGTTGCACACCAGAAGCAAAAACTTCTCCATTTTGGGACATATGTCTTGTTTGTAGATACAACTCTGGCTTGCATCAAGATATTCCTGCAGTATTCCAGGATGTCTAGGTTTTTAAACTCATGGAACTCAGGAGTTAAGCTGCCAATCTCAGAGTTTGCGGGTTGTGATGGAGGATCAGGCACAGACATGGACAACAGGTCCGTAAACCAGTACTGTCTTGTCCAGGTGGGAGCTATGACGATCAACTTCCAGGGTTCCCTTTTCTTCTTGGGGATTACTTGTGGCAGAAGGGGAATTGGCGAAAAAGAGTAGGCAAACATTTTGCACTATCCATTCAAAAGGGCATTCCTCCAGGAGTTTGGCTGTCCGTTTTTGTAAGAGTTTCATTTTTTGCGGTCTATCCTTGGTTCCCCAAGCTATCAAATACTTTTTTCAGGACATTGTCCTGAAACTCCCACTTGTGGCAGTCTTTCAGCACTCTGCTGGGGTAGTTAACACTTGGTCATTCTTTATTCCTGGAACAGCCTTCCCATGGTAAACAGCTTCTGATGATAGGATCTGAGAGCTTGTACCAACATTATGTAAAACATTGTGGAGGTGTTGTATTTTCAGATATGAGTTCTGGATACAAGGCAGAAAAGATTGCAGTGCTATCTGGAGCACATTTATGTGAAGATTTCTTTCCGATCGTGACCAAATGTCTCCAGCCAACAACTCCTGCAGGTGAGCTCCCCATCCATCCGTCGATGTGTCTGAGGTGACCACGAAGTGAGATCAGTAGTGCCCCAAAAGATCGGACCTTCTTGGTATCCGGAGTTATGCTCTGGAGTGAGTCATCTACATGCTTCCCAAATAGTAACTCTCCATCAAACGTCATGCCCATGATTTTATTATAGACTTCTGGTTGAAAAAAGCAGCTCTGAGCCACCCTTGTCTTATTAAGACAGCAGCTTCAACTAGTTCTAGGTAAACAATGTTTGCCACGTCCATCACAGGATCTATTAGCGCAGCTGATGCTCTCTTCCCTTCATAGAGAATCACTTTAACCTCCTGTTTCTTCCAGATATAGGATGATATCGGACCACCTTTACTGGTCGTATCTGCCAAGGAATTCGCAGCCCTGATGGACATAGCTGCCCTCGAGGAGCATCTTTTGCCTGACATGTCCAAACTGCTGTCTCCTATCCAGCGATGTTGTACACTGCATCATTGGCTTTCTGGAATACTACTGTGCAACTTACATGACAACCGAGTCTGCTTTGGGGTGACAAAGTATGCAAGTTGAGAAATTATCTTGGATCTTATTTGTTTTTTTATCAAGCCTGGGTACCAAGGCAGCTACTGTAGGTGGTGTTTGCTTCAGCTTAACACGTGTTTGTCAAATGTGGTCCACTAGCGGGAAATTTTCTGATATCATCCAGTGGTGAATCAACAGGTGGAGGTGTTGGTGGGTTTGTTGTAGAAAGAATGTAATCATCTCAGTCATCTCCCCTTGGCCTGTCTGGAGAAGGTATTTCACTCTCAGCCACTTTAAGTATTTGTCATAGGTATTGAAGGTATATCCAAGATTTGCTGTATTGGTTATCGTGGAGTTGGGGGGTGGGATGTGCTAATTTTCCTGTCTAGATACATCTGCTGTGGGTACACGGGAAGCAGGCGAATACTGGTGAGGTTAAGGTGCAGGTTGTGGTTGAGAACCTGATGGGAACTCCATGTAGTTGTCTAACATCATGTGGTGGAACTTTTTAATAAGATCTACCTGCACCCTCTTCATTGCGTGTTGCTTGTAATTTTTGTATACTGACTCGCAGAGGTCAAAGTGACATCGTAGAAATCCCTATCTTCCCAATGCTGTGGAGGATAGGTGGGAAGAAAGGTTTCAGGCTATGTCTGAACAGAATAGGTCTGCTCCTTCCCAGTGTCTTGACAGTTGATCTTGAAATGGCCAAGACAATAGCCTGCATCATATTGATCATCAGGATCAGAGTCCTCTTCAGCCTTAAAGTCCAATAATTTAGACAGTGGTTGGGGTGGAATTTTACAAGGAGAACTGTGCTCTGGCCACAAAGTAGTTGGTGATAGGAAGTCGAAGATGGTATCATAGATGGCAGTGTCACCAATGGTAGTGCCATTGATGGTTCAGTCGTCGACAGTCTTGTCAACAGGTCATTTGTGGACGCTTTTTCTGTTGGCTGCTTCAATGATGAGTCTGTTGACACAGCTACTCTTGTCGTCTGTGTCATCCGTGTTGTCATTGGCAAAGTCTAAGGTGATGGTTACTTTAGTGAGCTTGACTTGGTGATATGTTCTCACCTTTAGGGTGTTGACAAGATTTCGTAGGCGATAGTCACTGAAGAGGCCGTTGACAGTCTTACCATGACCGGCAGCGTTATCTTCGACTTGTTTGCCAGAGGTGATGACAGTGGAGGCATAGTGTTAGGAGAAGGCTTCCTTTCTTGCTCCCTTTCTGGTGAAACTAGTCCTGATGACTTTTTAAGAACCATTTGTGTTTATTTTCCTCATGTCCATCAGAGATTGATTCTTTCTGTCTTTATTTCACCTTTGAGGTCTCAGCAGTTTTGAGCTTTCTTTTTAATTGCCCTTTCTCTAAAGATTTATAAGAGCTGATCTTTGACCCATCCCATGAAGAGGGGTGTTCAGCAGACTTGTTTTTCTGAATCAATCTTAAACATCTTCCCTCACAGTCAATGGGGGTCTTGGCAGAGATTGTTCTGCAGAATTCACATACCGTAGCCTGATAATCCGGGAAGAGGCAGTAAAAACACCCATGACGATCATCTGAGAAAACCCCAATTGTCCCACTAAAAACATGGGCTTTAAAAAGGGTCCTCTTGGATTTCACCCTTTTCTCAGAGGCAGTAGTGTTGGAAACCTATACTTACAGTCTAAGCAAAGGTTTCAAAATAGACATCTAGTTTGAGCCACAGCAAAGCTCTGGAACCCCCTTGCATAAGGAAATCTGTGGTAGAAATCTAAGGTGTGAGGGCCTCTGAGAGTGGTGAGGCAGAGAGCTTTCCCAATTGATTGGCTGAAATTTGGTTCTTTAAGAATGAGATGGATGTACTAACAAAGTCGGCACTCTCTGGGCTTTATCAACCTGTACTGGTTGTACTGCAATGGTAAAGTTACGGAGGGACTCCCTCTTCGATGAAGGGGAATAATTCAAGCATGTGAATCTATGAAAGATCCAATGCTGGAAAATAATCTCTTACTTTGTGCGCACCACATAAATGTTTCCATTCACTACACCCTCTTTGAATTTTATGTCAGCTTCAAAATACCCGTTTAAATGAAGTTTGCCACTGCATTAACCCTCTGGGATTACTTCAACACTACTAAGTATCACACCTCTTAAAAGTATCTTCATCTAGAAGTGCATATGTTGAACATGGTTTGCCCCACACACCAATCTCTTCATCACATACCATAATTCTGAAATTTGGAGGATGACAGGTTTCCACCTCAATGTTTCCTTCAGCTGGTTCAAGCATACATTGAATTCTTCACCTTCTCTGTTCTTGCTAGCCTTTCATTCGATAGTATTGACACTCCACATTCTCCATTTCAAATTTGCATAAGTAGAAAACAGCCCTTCTTTTTTACATTTGAAAAATCAGACTAAGATTGCTGGACAAATACTCTATGTATGTATGCGCTTCATACTGTCAACACAGAAACACTTTAATTTATAAGCTGGAGTGTCATCATAACCGTTCAGTTTGTTACCATTATGCTGAAGATCTGTTTTTTACATGGCTGCTACATTTACAATGTCCTTTTCTTAATTTAATTTCATAATTATATCCTTCTTAAGAGGTTCCTTTAAATATCTAAATTTATTTTGTATCTACTTGGCTATATGCACAGCCTTATCTAAGGAAGATTCTTTTACATTTCGCAATGTTTCTTGGATCTTGAAATTGCTTCTTCTGTTAAATCATTTGATGCCTCCTTATTTCTTCATGTCTATCATTGCATTTACAAGTAGCTTTACCAGGTACCGGTTCACTAGAAATGTATTTTGGCCTTTCCAGCACCATATTTCCTTTAATTTCATATATTTCCTCTATGGTTCTCATCGTTTTCATGTAGTCATCATCTCACTCATGCACAATATCCCATTCATCATCACAAGTATCTCTGCTTGGTTCCAGCAACTGTTTTCAAATTTTGCAGCTTTACACCCCAAGACTATGTTTTAAACAATGCTAATTTACGTTTTGGAACATACACTTTCACGCTTACTGCCACACAGTAGCTTACTGCCACAGAGTAGTAAGTTCATCCAAACACAATGGATGATTCCACAGGATTTTGAAGAAAGTTAAGAGGAGGCACTACAGATTCCATTAAACACATATGACGCCAGTGACGGGAGTACAGAAAAAAAAAGTAGACACCACTGCCTATAAATATACTTCAAAGACAACCTTAGATTAGACCCCAGTCATATGCAAATCAGTCTTGGTCCTGCTCCGATAGGAGCAGGCCAGCCCAAGCTGCCAAGCCAGGATCTCTCCATACCGTAACACAAACACCTAATCTGAGGAGGCATGGTGAGCAAAGAACCCAATGGGTTGGAATTCTCCACCGAGTAATTGGCAGTGGTTAGTTAGACTATTTGCAAGCATTCAGCCGATCACCTTTTGTGTGTTTGATGTCATGCCATATATGCCCAAGAGTATGCCCGGATGTGGGAGAAAGTGCCATGGAAAATAGTGGACCTGGCAATTATAGAGGCTGAATTCAGCAAAGGATTCATTGTTGAATGCAATCCCAGAGATATGATCAGTAAAAGTTGAACAAACATTTCCGCTTGCAAGCAAAAGAAGGGTGAGGTTCCAACAAACTATTTGGAAAAACATAGGAATGCGTTTGAAAGGGGCTTGGGCATAGCCTGTTCAATGAGAAGGCTCAAGGAGCAGTGGGTGCTGCTTTTGTGCAGGGATTGTTACTGATTGTTAAGAATCAATTAACTACAATACGTATTGGATGGCAGACTGAGAAATTAGCAGTTAGTGACCGTTGCGAACCACTGTTTCCTGTCACAAGAGAAAAAAACAGAACGCTGAATCAAAATTGCTGTCTTTAAAATTGAAAAATATGCAGTGAGTAACTAAAGGAGTAGGGCAGGGAGCGTCACAAAGGTGAGGACGGGGAGGTCAGGAAGGTGTGAGAATTGGAAGGGGAAAAGGGAAAGGCAGATGAGATGCCCTGGGGCCAGGATATTCTTCTTTTGCATGCAGTCAGCTAAGGCATTGGAAGCCATATTATCCATACACTTCTTCTAGTGCGCCAGGACTTCTGGATCAACCTGGGTGCCAGCCAATTGTTCAGAGCCTCTACCCTAAATTTCTGCATAGCCCAAGAGGTTCGGACTGTGAAATGAATACCTTATTACCTGTAGATCAAAAGGGTCCTAGAACAGACTGCGTCATTAATGGTAAATGCACCACTTGCCTTATGCATATGGGCGCAAGTTTCTCGGCCCTTAAAACCTCTCATTGCCATTCTTTGCCTCTCTTGGGCTTGTCCATAGATGCAGTAATCAACAAGTTACCAGGAACGTTACAGACCCCTTGTCCATTTCTGTACGATCTATTAAAGATAAACATTCTGACACTACCCTGTTTAGAGGGGCAAGGAGGAGCTACTGGTCCCAACAGTGGGGATGATGTCCCAGGACCCAACCTACTATGGATTCTGTGCAAGTGGGCCAATTACCACTTCAGCACTTGACTCTCAGAAATAGTGTGGTCTGAGCAGCCCAAGGCACCCTTGGGTGGGTACGGGGGGGCTCAGGCTTACAACTCACAATACGAGCAGCAGCTGCAATAAATTATTCTCCAGCCAATAAAAAAAAAAAAGAAGTTTTTTATTTTTACTGCTATTAACACAAAGGGAAATTTGACATTCACAAACAAATACACAGTCCCCCAGAGGTCGGGCTCTAGTGTTTTGTAGGCAGTTCCCCATGTCTCAATGTTCCCTGCTATAGCTATAATAGTTTCAAGAGTCCCCTCCGACTCTGTATGTCAAAAGGGTTCCACCACCCAAGCGCTATCTAGCAACCAAGTTCCCCTTGATACCCAGGCAATACTTACCTGACGGTGGGTCTGCTAAACTGTTTCACACTGCAGGACCGAACGAGCAAAGCGCCCATCCAAAAGGACCGGACTGTCTAGGCAGTCAAGCTTCGTAAACATGTAGAGAAGCCCACGTTGCTGCCTGACACATATCCAGGACCAGAACTCAACGTGGTAACGCTGTGGAAGCAGCCTTAGCTCTGGTGGAAAGAGCAGGCAACCATCAGGGGGTTGCTTCATGGCAAAAGAAGGCCAGTGTGAAGAAACAGCTTGTTTGGGTAGATGTTCAGGGGCGGAGGCTTGATGACAAAGCCTAAAGCGGACTGATCCTTCAGGCAGATTTTATTGCCACTAGGAAGGCCGTCTTGATGGTAAGGAGCTTGAGAGGACAGTTGTGCAGGGGCTCAAAGGGAGCATACATCAGAAATGTAAGGACGAGATTGCGGTCCCACTGAGGCATAATGAAGGGAGAAGGTGAAAACGTGTTGCAAACCTCTCAAAACCTATTTACAATAGGGAATTGGAACAAGGATAGCTGATCTGGCAACCACAGAAAGGCTGAGATGGCAGAAAGATAGCCCCTTAAAGTGCCCAAAAGCAGAGCCCTGCTGGACAAGATAACGGATCAAGAGAAGGACCTGAGAGAGGGGAGCAGAAAAAGGGTCATCTGTTTCTCTGCACACCGCGCCACAAACTTGCCCCAACGGCAGATATATACAGTCTTGGTAGAGGGACGTCTGGCTGCCAAGATAAGATCGCAAACTTCGGGCGGAAGGTCGAAAGCTGTCAACTGTTGCTGCTCAATCTCCACGCATGAAGACGGAGCGTTGACAAGTTCGGGTGGGAAACCCTCCCCTGTGGCAGCAATAGAAGATCCTCCCGAAGGAGCAGCCTTATCAGAGGACCGATGGCCATGCTCAACAGCTCGGGATACCAAACTCTCCGAGCCCAGTCCGGAGCCACAAGGATAACTTGGGCCCAGTTGTTCCTGATCTTCTTGAGAACTATGGACAGCAGTGGAATGGGTAGAAAGGCGTAGAGGAGGCCTGAGCTCCACTCGAGATGAAAAGTGTCTCCAAGAGAGAGAAGCCTTGGAAACTCCAGCGTGCTAAACTGCTGACATTGCGTGTTCTTGGCAGTAGCGAACAGATCTAACCGAGGCTCTCCCCACTGCTGAAACAGACCTTGCGCCACCTCTGGATGGAGACGCCACTCATGATCTGCTAGACATCTTCAACTGAGTTTGTCTGCCCTAGTGTTCAGAGAGCCTGCCACATGCTGAACCACCAGGGGTATGCCCTGATGTTCCAGCCACTTCCACAGATGCAGTGCCTCTTGCCAAAGGGTCCACGAACCCACCCCATCCTGTTTGTTGCAGTACCACATGGCGGAGGTGGTGTCTGTGAACACCTGCACTAGCCTTCAGTTGATGGAGGGTAGAAAGAATTTTAATGGCGGCCAGATTGCCCGGAGGTCTAGTAGGTTGATGTGGAGTCCGGATTCCGCCAGAGGCCAGAGACCTCTGATGTCCACCTCTCCCAGATGCAGCCCCATCCCAGGAGTGACGCATCTGTCACCACTGTCAGATCTGGTTGGGGAAGGGAGAGGGGTATGCCGCTGACCCAATCGCAGTTCATTAACACCACTGCAGATCTTTTAAAGTTCCCTCCGAGATCTGGACCATGTCGGAGAGATTCCCCTGATGCTTCGCCCACTGGCCTGCATATGCTAGCGGACATGTGTCACAAGCAGGATGCAAGAGGTCAGGCGGTCCGGCAGCCTCAGAGTCAGTTCCACCGAATTCCAGGATAGAGGCTGAAACATCGGTATCATAGCCTGAATATCTTGGACTTGCCGTTTGGGAAGATAGGCCCAAAACTGCACCATGTCCAGAACAGCTCAGATGAAAGGCAACGTCCGAGAGGGAGTCAGGTGTGACTTCGGTATGGTGATAGTAAACCCCAGCGAGTGCAGGAGGCCCGCTGTTGTCTAGAGGTGGGGGGGACGATAGTCTGGGGCGAACCCCCCTACAACAGCCAGTCTTCAGAACAGGGGAAGACTGGCACCACTGATCGCTGCAGATGAGCTGCAACCACCGCACTCACCTTGGTAATCACCCGAGGGGCGCTGGTAAAGCCAAAGGGGAGCACGGCAAACTGAAAGTGCTTGTGGCCTACAGTGAACTGCAGGCAACGTCTGTGGGCATGCAGGGCGGGAATGTGGAAGTATGAGTCCTGCAAGTCTAACGCTACCATCCAGTCTCCCGGGCCCCTGGCAGACAGAACTTGAGCGAGCATGAGCATTTTGAATTTCTCCTTTTTCAGGAAAAAATTGAGAGTGCAGGTCTAGGATAGCACGAAGGCCTCCATCCTCTTTGGGCACCAGAAATTAGCGGGAATAACAACCACAGCCTACTTCTGGCGTTGGCACCCTCTCTATGGCTCCCTTGGCCAAGAGAGTAGCCATTTCCTGGTTGAGCAAGGAGAGATGGTCCTCAGTCCACTTGCTGCAAGAGTGCAGCATGGGTTGGGGAGAAGTCATGAAGAGGAGGAAGTAGCCCCTTCGGCCAAACTGAAGATGGTCTGATGTTATTGACCTCCAGTGGGACAGGTGATGGCGTATCCTGCCTCCCACTGGGTGCCCATGATGGTAGGTGGGCTAACTAAAGGGGTTTGGAGGCTGCGGCTGCCAGGAGGGCTGGTGGACTGGCCCAACCTCTGGCTGCCTGACTCATGGGGGTCTGTGGGTACCGCATCCTCGGCCTAGCAGAGGCTGGGAAGCTTGTGCACCGTGGTGGTTGGGCGGGTAAAGGCGCGGCTGGAGGTCCCTTCTGAGGCCAGGAAAGAAGCGAAAGGCGGACTGAGGTTGGCGAGGGAAAATGGAAAGGCCCAAGGACATGGCCATAGACGTAGGTCTGCTATCCTTGAAGCGCTGTAGCACCGAGTCCACCTCATCTTTGAAGACATGGGAACCGGCAAAGGGCAAGTCCATAAGCAACGCTTGGACATTCCCAGAAAAACCAGTAGTCCTCCGCCAGACGTGGCACTGCAAGGCCAATGACGAAGAAACCGCTCTGCTTAGAGAGTCAGTTGTGTCCAGCCACATCAGATTGTGATCTTCGCTGCATCTCTCCAGTCTGTCATAGCTTGAGAGAGTAGGGCCTGGGCATCCTCCGGGACCATGGGCAGCCCCTGCGCAACTGAATCCCACAGGGTCCAGCGTCCCCTCCCAATCCTAGCCCATAGGAATAGGGCTCAGGCTCCGCCTGGAAGGCATAGCTCCAGACTGAGCCGGACGATGCCCCTCCAGCTCCATGTCGGGAATGAGAATGGGGATGGCGCTGCTGGGAGCGTCGGCATCGGAACTGGCACCAGTGAGGCACAACCGATGCCGGTCTGGATCCAGGGGTCTAGACTGGAGCCGGGGACAGAACCGCCAGCAGAGAACAAATGGGGGCCTCTCCTTAACCCGCAAGGCCCGAAGGCACCTGAGTGAGTATGGGCCGCACAAGCTTAGCTGCATGGCCTCATAGAACTCATGAAGTTGGGTGGGTGTCACTCCGGCTCCCGGAAACTCTGGGAGGTGCGGAGTTGGCCCTGGCACACGCTGAACCGCAGAACCAGGACTTGAATGACAACGCTCCCTCCTCTGGTCGGATGAATTTGATGGACGGGACGAAGTCAAAGACCGCTTTGACTTCTTACTTTGCTTTTTCTTCTGGGACTTCCTCGAAGACTACTTCGAATGTGACGAGGATCTTGAGCTCTGCAACCGATCCCGGGACCTTCCTCTCGACCAAGACAATTGCAGTGTGCAAGTCGAACCACAAGGAGTTTGAGGGAGCGATATGAAGATATTGGAGTCCATTATTGGTATGATCCCGATTCTGGTTGTGCTACTAGTTTGATCTTGTGGATCATCGTCCAGGGTTTAAATATAAAAGCACTGCCAATACTTTTAACACTTACGCTTGCTACTTCTCAGGATGATGAGATAAGTGATCATGATGACATTAATAAAGAAATAGTGAGAATGTATTCGATTGAACTGTTATAAAACAAAGTTTTTCCTCTCAGAAAAGAGAGGGGTGGTTTGAAAACGTACTTAAAATCTGTTAGTATTATATTCATAGACACCTATGAAGAGTAATGCTAACAACCATATATGTAATCATGGAAGTATCAACTATTAATCAAATATGAATATTGCCTTCTATGTGTTTTAAGTTTCAGATGGCATTATATTAATCACACTTTTTTCATGGCCTGAGGAGGCCAAGAAGCCCTAATGCTCCATGTTGTACACTGCACATTTTCCAGTAGCAAAACCTAGTTTTCAAACCTCCCAAGAGAAGCAGGATTTTGTGAGAATAATGGAGCTAGATTTGTGTATACAGGTATGGTTTTACATGTGAGGAAATATTGGCTAAACGTGTTTCGGTTAGCAAGACTAGGCTGCAGACAGCTTGCACTGATAGCTATGTATATTTGCAAAATAACAGTGCATGTCTATTTTATGAGTGAGCCTTTTTAAGGTCCCTACAACTGCACAGAAGTCAGGTTTTCGATGAGAATGACAAGTTTCTGTCATGTGGTTATGATCCATTGACTTGTACTGAGAGAAACTGTACATAAACTAGGTCAATGTTACATGGTTTTAGCTCTTAGCTCCAACTGACAGTTTTCTAGAGAGCCCTGGTCAGTTGAAATGACAATTGTCTTTTAATCCTTTGCTTTGCTACCAGCTAAATTGCATTAAACGCTAATTGGACTCTTGACTTCCTGACATGTTGTGTTTTAATTTTAACATGCGCAAACAAACGAGGGGCTGCAATGGTACCCCTAGTGATTTCCGTTGGTTGGACTATTTGTAAATATTCCTCCGATTACCTTCTGTGCTATGCTCCCTGCACGTGCGTAGCCTTGCTCCTTTCAGCGCCCAGGCTCTCTCAGTGAGCGCGCTCAATGCTCCCTAGACCAAAATAGATAACAAAAGGGAGGGGTGAAACCTCCTCTTTCTCCTTTTGTGTGCGGCAGGCAGCGCTCCAGGAGGACCAGCACATCCAAAGATAAAGGGGCTGCCGTTTTTATTTTGAGGCTTTCAAGAGGCCAATTCCCAGGCAGTGTGAAATAAACACATATGTGTGATTGTATGGGGCACGGCCAAGCAAGATGGCGGAGTAGACGTGTTTCCCGAGAGCTCCTGCCATCTCGGCATCCGAAATCATCCTGCTGTGGAAATTAGCAAGCGGCGATAATCAGAGACTGTAGATTCCCCTCTCCTTCCCAGGTGCCTTCCATAAACTGAGCATTGGCGCCCTGAAGAGAAGCGGATAAGGCAGTTTCGGCACGGGGTCCGGATCCGAGCGACCATCTTGTGGTGCTTGTTGAGGAACTCGGACACGGCGGCGAAGAGACACAGAAGACTGGGGCAGCTGTCTGTCGTGGTTGGAAGGTCTCCGGAGCCCGACACGCGGACCAAATTGATCGCCTGAGTGCCCGGGCGGCGCGCTGGAGAGGACAACCTAACTAACTATAATAGAGGTACGGGCGGCGGCTGCGTGCGGGACTGGAGCGTATTGCAGCAGCCTAACGCGGCCACGAAGAACGCACTAAGAAGGCCTGCATCGCACTGCGAGCACGGATAATTACTCACAGCATAGGCCGCGGGCGGGAGACGGCTTTGTTGCGCTTGCTACGGCCGACCCTATCGCGGTGGCCGGGCTCTGCGCTGCCGTGGAGTGTGGAGGAGGATGCATGGGAGGCCGGCGCGGACCTGATCATGGGCCGAGACAAACGGACGCACCCACAAATAAGCGCTCGGGGACCTGTAGCCGCCCCGCTTGATACAAAGGCCAGCAACACATATCTGGAGGACAGTGGCAAGATAACAGGGGCATCGGAGCAGCGGCCGTCACATTAGCTGCGGGCGGACAGAGGGTTGTGGAGGAGGCCCCGAGTTGCCTTCCAGGACTCATAAATCCTTCAGTGGATGACCATTTTCCCACAAATGAGAACTGGGGCCGCAGGCTATCCCGGCAGAGTACATGAAGTGCTGAGTAAATAACAGTTCAATAACTGCGATGAATAGGTGATATCTGACCTAACAAAAGTTACATGGGAAATATACTGCTCAGCTAATAACTTTGTAAAACGATCACAGGACCCTTCGGGAGAGGCGTGGGTAACAGCATTTCAATTCTTGTACGATCGTTTAATAACTTGGGGAAGTAAGGAAGGAGCTTGATGATCAGGAGCCCTGGAAAAGACTGAAGAAAGTTTGTAATACACGAATCCTGGCCCAGGTGCCTGCATACCACCTGCACTCGCAACTCTCTGAACCAGGAATCAAGAACCCAGAATATAAATAGGTGAAAGAAAAGGGTGGCAAGGAAGTCCAAGCCAACAAAATTTCTAACTACGCCCAGCTGCTCCCTCTGCATCAAGGGGCACAGATGACGGCCCAGAACACCACTACAGAGGAGCTGCCGAATAGCACTGACCAACCTCCCTACATAACGGAGGTGCTCACGGCTATCCACGCAACGAGAGATGACCTAATACATAAGATTGACTATGTTGCTATAGGCGTGAACTTACTCCGATGTGACTTGCGGAAGGTCTCAGCCAGTCACAACCACTGAACAGACAGTGGACACACTGGAACAGGAACTACACACACTGAGAGATACGGTAATCAACCTTCAGAAAAACGTGGTGCGCCTGGATGACCGTGCCGAGGACAGGGAAGGA
The DNA here is from genome assembly GCA_963921515.1 of Calotriton arnoldi. Classification (NCBI taxonomy): domain Eukaryota; kingdom Metazoa; phylum Chordata; class Amphibia; order Caudata; family Salamandridae; genus Calotriton; species Calotriton arnoldi. The sequence continues at coordinate 520,267 of CAWUFW010002651.1, read as the reverse complement.
AGATCACGGAGGAACAATCTCAGTTTGATTGGATTTCCTGAGAAAGCGGAGGGCCAGTCTGCGGAGCTATTTCTGGAAGACTGGATGGTTGGTGCACTGGCCACCATGAAAATCTCAAAGATTTTCACGGTGGAAAGGGCGCATAGAGCATTGGTTCCCCCTCCAAGACCGGGGTCGCCTCCTAAGGCCATTATAGCCATATTTCTTAACTTTCGGGATCGAGACTCCATACTTCAACTTGCCCGTAGTTGAGGCCGGTTGGGATATGAGGGACACCAGATTTCTATCTATCCGGATTATATGCAAAGAGTACAAGAACAAAGGCGATCCTTCCTGGTGGTGAAATGACGCATGAGAGAACGGAATCTTAAATATAGCCTCTTATTCCTGGCGAAATTGAGGGTCGAGAGTGGTGGTAAACACTCTTTTTCTTCTCAGTGGGGGAGGCAAGTGATTGGCTGGATGCAAGAGGCTCCCCTGGAGCCTGTTTGGTGCCCTCCACAGTGAGACCAAGGAAATCCGGATCCCAGAGACAACCTAGAAACCGACGTCAGCAGGCGCAATCACAAGACAGTGCCAAGAGCCGTAGTCCCAGCAAAATCAGGGTCTGCCCGGATGGAACCCTACAGGCGTCAGACGTTGTCCCGGACTCGAGAGCCTCATCACCCGTAGGCCCCATGAACAGTAACCCGAGCGAAGACTCTGACGCTTGAAGGGGGTCCGAAATGGAAGTAAGAGAGAGGAACTGGTCCTCCCAAAGACATCACCTGATCGGGGACATTTGGCAAGATCGAACTAAAGGGGATGGCTGGGGGGGGGAGGGGGGGAGGACGAGGACAAATTCACCACGGAGTTTCCACACGAAATGTGATAAATGGCGTGGGCTTGCCCCCCCAGAGCCTGGTGCCTGGCGAAGGAGTTGGAGGCTAGTCCTCACACCTCGCCAGCTGACTAGCCACTACCTTCAATAGGGTGGGTGGGAAGGGGGATGAATATCAGAGGGTACTTGTTTTCTTTATTTGCATAAAGTTATAAGTTGGGGGATATTTTCAGGGAAATGGGGCGACATCTACATGCCTTCACCGAGTTTAGTTTAGAAGGAGAGGGGATGGTGATATTGCCCAAGGGGAGGGGGGGTGTTGGGAAAGTTACAACTCAGTTCATAGAGTCCGTCCTTCATAGAAGTCAGTGGGAACATCAACACACAATGCTAAATGCCTGGATGAAAATGATCACCTTAGCTAGACAAGATGGGACATATGTTGCACGAAAGTGCGCACGATCCGAATTATGACGACCACCATGAATAAATTAATTATATGGAATGTGCGAGGCATTGCTGCCCTTGAAAAGCGTAGGCGTATATTTGCCTACTTGAAGTGATATACGGTAGCAGTAGCCGGTCTTCAAGAGACTCACATTTGGGGAGATTCAATAAAGTGCTTACGGAAACGTTGGAGGGGGCAATTGTTTGCCACTTCGTACTCTGGGTTTGCAAGGGGGGGCACTTATATGGGTGGCGCCTTGGGTCCCATTCCAACACCTGCATCATGTGGTTGACACAGACTGGAGGTATGTTATTTTACACAGGAGGTTGGATGGATCAGAAATATGTATCATTAATGTCTATGCGCCGAATGACGACAATGCTTCCTTTTTCACTGACCTTCTGGAGGCGGCCTCCCCTTACATGGGGGCTCCAATAATGCTTGCGGGTGATATTAATTGTGTTCTAGACGCCACTCTTGACCGGGAGCCACCCCAACTTCACACTAAGCCGAAAATTACTAGTGCTTTGAAATATATGATATTAGGAATGCACCTACGAGATCTATGGCATGAACGTCACCCTACTACGAAACAGTTTTCATGCTACACACCAGCTACGGGGACCTCCAGTAGACTAGATTACTGGTTTCTCTCCTCGGATTTGGGTAGGAGTGTGGGGGGGATAACTTACCTGCCGAGATGCCTGTCGGACCACTCCACGGTCTTGCTGGAGTAAGAAGGTAGAGGGGTAAGACCAGAGATACCTTTGTGGCGGCTCAGCAGTGAGGCACTCACGGACCCTCCATTTGTCGCTACAGTATCTGAAGAACTGAATAGATACTTCCAGGTGAACTGGGGGTCTTCCTCGAGCAAATGAATGGGAAGCAATGAAAGTCGTTATAAGAGGTATTTGTATCAAAACCACATACTGAGTAAGATCTCAATTGGAGCAGGACGTGGCAACACATGAGGCTACCCTGGGAAAACTGGAGACTGAGATTACCCTGGCCCTCCAAAAATTAAAGGAGTGGAGTACGGCCAAAAAAGCCCTCATGACGGATCTCCGCAGATTAGAGAAACATGTTCATACGACATATAGGCAGAAACTTTATAAAGGGAGGGAGATAGAACCGGGGCTTTGCTGGCCCGTCTGATTAAGCAGGAGACGCCTGCTGCCCAAATACTGCAAATCCGTGCTGAAAATGGGGTACTAGTATATGCGCAACGAGCAATTGCTGAAGCCCTGGCAAGTCATTTACAAAAGGTATACAAGCCGCTCCGGACCAGAATTGAGGGCGATGCTTGCTTATCTAGACACAATAGAGCTCCACCGCTTGACTCCTGAGGAGCAAGAGATTCTGAGCTCCCCAATTACTAAAAACGAAATAAATGGCGCCATAGGACGTCTCAAATCGGCTAAAAGCCCAGGCTCTGACGGACTCCCTGCAGAGTTCTACAGATGCTTTTCACACCTTCTGGTGGATAGACTCTTAGAGGTTTATAATGAGGCATTAAGTAAGGGTGCTCTTCCATCCACTATGGGAGAAGCACTCGTCGCCATGGTATTAAAAAAGGATAAGGATCCCTGTCTGCCAGGCTCATATAGACCAATATCGCTGTTAAATATGGATATGAAAATATTAAGTGGCATCATGGCTAACCGACTTCTCCCGAAGATATCACAACTAATTCACTCGGACCAGGCGGGGTTCATACCTAGACGGAATACGACCTACAATTTGAGGCGATTGGCACATGTATGGCAGGCCCCTAGACTGATGGAAACTGATAATGCCGTTGCATCACTATATATCGAACAAGCGTTCGATTCAGAGGAGTGGTCATATATGTGGCAGGTCCTTCGGCGAATAGGGGTAGGTGAACAATACCTTCAATGGATTCAATTGCTTTATGCCGCCCCCACGGCTAGGGTACGGGTGGGCAGGACAGTTTCGGGACAATTAAGCTTAGGACGAGGTACGCGGCAGGGCTGCCTTCTTTCGCCCCTGCTTTTTGCACATGTTATGGAACCCATGGCCACTCGTCTGAGAACTGTGATGGATCCTCGGGGAATCCGGTTGGGGGAGACTAATCAAGTATTTTCATTATACGCAGACGATACGCTGGTCTACTTGGCCCAGCCGGAGCACTCAGTTCCGATACTTTTGGCAGAATTGTGTGGTTTCGGTGAAATCTCAGGACTACGCATCAATCTCCAAAAATCCAGGGTGGTACCGATGGGTAGATTGGCTCCGGCCCCACCGGAGTTGAGGCCGCTCATTGGTCTACCATGGGGCGCGGTATTTAGGTATACACCTGGCGCACACTGCCAACACATATCATAAACTCAATATTCGACGCGTAATAGAGGGACTAAAAGGATTGATTAGTTTATGACCTAATCGCCCTTCAAGAAACATGGCTGATCACTCCGGTTCAAGTAGTAGGTTACACCCTACATCATGTAAAGGCAATAAGATCTCAACGATACGGTAGGCCAAAGGGTGGCCTCGCCGCCTATATCTCTACAGCACTAAACAATACGTCTGTGCAACTGCCAGCAACAACATCTGACATGCAGTTGATCAACATCGATCTGGGGTACGGCAAAGTAGCAAATACCATTATTCTTATAAACTTGTATGCACATCCAAGCAGTGAGAGGAAAAATGCACTATTAAAAAAAATAATCAACATAATAACAGAAATAAGGTTTGAGAACCCATCGTGGGAAATAATAATAACAGGTGATTTTAATTCTAACTTAATATATACACCAGAGGAAGATGATCACATAATTGCGGAAAACGCAATATGGGCAGTGAAAACACAAGCACCACCACTCCTTAAACGAAATGACTTACGAGAACAGAACTTAGTGACAAATTTAGAACACCTCGGCATGAGAGTAATTAATGGAAGAACCCAACATGATACACCTCCAAACTTCACGCATTATGGAGCGAAGGACGGTCCATTATAGATTACACAGTACTTACCCTGCCACTGCTCGCTTTAGTAAAGGACTTCTCCATTAAATACACCATCAAAAGTGATCACTCACATCAGCGTCTCAAATTATTTGCCTCCCCACCAAGGCTCATTATAGCCCCTCCATTGGTAGGACAAATATCAACAATCAATCTAAAGCGTATAAGATGGTCGACCAATACTCTCCCTGAAATAGTCATTAAAGCAAAGGAGCTGATAACAAAACAATATCCCACGGAGGGCTCTCAGATAGCCCACTGGGAAACTTTCCAAAGATATAAGGAGCAAATCTTCAAATGAACACCTTGAGAAAAATGAAACCATTCCTGCCCGCAAATGATTTCAAGCATGCAGTGCAAGCTCTAGTAATCCCCAGAGTGGAATATGGGAGTGTCACTCTCAGCTGCCTTCCCAGAGCGACGACGGCCCCTTTAAGAGCTGCAATCAACACTGCTGCCAGACTCATCACTGGTTCCAAAAAAACCAGTCACATCTCCCCTGACCTTCGAGCCCTCAACTGGCTACCTTTCGAGGCTAGAATTCATCTGAAAATCGCTTGCATAATGCACAAAGCACTTCATCACAAAACTCCGAGTTATCTAGCTCTGAAATTAGTACTATCCTGTGGTAATAGATTCACCAGGAGCTCCAGAAATCTCCTACTGAAACCACAACCCTTTGCCAAGGAAAAAACATACAACCGGTCCTTCTCAGGAATGGCTCCCAGGATATGGAATGCTTTGCCCCCTGAAACGAGACAGAACCCTTCTAGTGCATTCTTCAAAAAAGAAGTGAAGGCTATTCTCATGGCTAAATTTACTTGAACTATTTATATGTACCTGTAATATATCTGCTAGGTTGTTTTAGTAATATTTTGTATTAGTATCTCCTACATTCTCTCTACTTGTTTTTGTTTTCTGTTTACTTACACCAACCCTGTAAAGCGCTCTGATACCCGTTAGGGTCTTGTTCACGCAATACAAAACTTTCAAATAAATAAATATCTGTTAAAAGACGTTCCTACCACAAACTACTCCACAAGACCACGGCAGACGCATTTTAAACGCATGGGGGAAAAAGCTTGGAATACAAGGAAAGAATTAAGAGCCCTAGTAAAATCAGTAAAGGCAACAACTGTCTCAAATAGTATCTGGGAAAAAATAAAATACCTTAAAAAACAGTACAAGAAGGAAATTTGGGAGGACAGGAAAACGCAATTAGATAACTTCTGGTCCAAACTCCTTTTTAATGCTAACCACTCAAATGCCAGAGCTTTCTGGGAACAGGTCAACGGCCTCACAAGACCATTAAAAATAATCAACGCTGCCTGTGTCACAGAGCAAGCCTGGATAAACCACTTAAACACCTTTGGGGAAGTGGAATATAAAAAGGACGAAGTCACAAAAACCAATAAATACCTACCTATGAAGGACGACAATATAACCATAGAACTAATACCAAGAGACCTCAGCATCGATACTATCCACTAGACTTTAAATAGCCGAAATGAACAGACCAAACCATCACACATTATTAGAAAGACATCAGGAAAACCCCAAAATGTCAAAGAAACTGTAAACTGTTTAACTGAAAACTCTCCAACACAATACACAAAAGACGATGTTTGCAAAGTAATAAGATCAGGCCGAATGGATGGTGCCCCAGGTCCAAACGGTATCCCACAGGCAATTTTTAAATCGGACCCTGACTTCTGAGCCACTCCTCTGTCTCGTTTATACAACGAGGTGAGTAGCTCAGGTATCCTACCAGAAAGCTGGAGAGGCTCTATAATTAATCCTGTATACAAAGGAGGTAACCTGAAAGAACCAGTGAACTACAGAATGATTGCGTTAATAGATTCAGAAGCTAAATATTACGCCTCCCTAGTTCTCAGAGACCTGATACATTGGTCGGAAAACAACAACATAATTCCTATCAACCAGTCTGGATTTTGCAGGGGCTCGGGCACAATCACCAACATCCTAGCCCTAGGCTTAATGGCAGACAAGATCATACAACAGCGGAAAAGTCTATATGTGTGTTTCATAGATTTCAAAGCAGCATTTGACTGAGTAAACAGAGGCATCCTATGGAACAAATTAAGGCAGTGGGGTCTCCCAGCCCCTATCCTCCGAGCCATAATGCAGCTGTACACAAATACGTGGATGCAAGTTAAAGTAGCAGACGCTCAAGACTTACGAGGAAAATACAAACAGAAACTGGTCTGAAACAAGGCTGCGTTTTAGCTCCTCACCTGTTTATGGCCGATCTTTCCCCAAAGTTGGACCAGGCGAATTTACACCCGCCACGTCTAGGCCCACTACGACTAATGCATCTATCCTATGCAGACAATATAATCCTGCTAAGTCAAACAAAAGTAGGTCTCCAAAGATGGATCAATGTACTGAACGACTTCGCAAAGGAAAACCTATTAGAAATAAACATTGCAAAAACAAAAGTCATGATCATAAGTCATCGGTTGCAGGCACAACAACAATTTAAGCTAGGTAATATGAACCTGGAGGGAGTTACAAACTACAAATACCTCGGTCTACATATAGACAACCGATTTAATTTTAAAACACATAACGATAATTTAATCAAGAAAGGAAACGGGTTGATATATACGTTCTGCACCATAGCGAAGAGTCTAAGCGGTCCATCGTTTAAACCATTATTAGCGGTCATAAGAGCGAAACTGCCGACCTTAGCTTATGCTACTAAAGTTCAACACGGCAAAGAAGCAGCAATCCTTGAGAGAAAGCAAATAAAGACATATAAAACAGTGTTTGGTCTACCGCAAAATTCTTCCCCAGCGCAGATCCGCCTAGAATTTGGACTACTGCAGCAACATCTAGCAAGAATGTACGCGACAATAAAACTATGGTACAAAATCTGGTCAAACCGTCAGAACCCGCTTAATAGTGCTATCTGGAAAGCTCAGGAAAATGATTCTCATTCAGCTTATACCAAGTACCTGCAGCTATCAATAAAGTCAACAAAGACGACAGATCTTTGGCAACTGAACTTACCGTACAAAACATTTCGACAAACACTAAATAAAGCAGAAAGAAAGCATTCGCTAATGGAAGACAAAACTATATTCAGTAAGCGCTCTCACGCGTGGATGGTACCGCAATCATGTTTGATTTTTCAACCTGCGGAATACCGGAGTATAACATACTCCATACACTTAAAAAGGAAACTGCTAGCAATACGCCTTGGGTCACTACCAACCAATGCTGATCAACCAGCCTGGAAGTATAATGGCCCGTCGTCTTGCACTCTATGCGGTGCACCGAAGCAGGACTTTGTTCGTTTGATCTGCATATGTCCCGTTTTAAAACCAAATCGGCTTTTATTGTTAAAAAATCTTTTTAATGTTAGGGGCATTCGCACCTGCAGATCCGCCATACTAAAGTGTCTTGACCCAAACGACCCGCAACTTAACTGTAATCTGGTAAAGTTTTTACTCTTGTATGAGAAATTAATTTAAACTAGTATCCTAACTAGCACAATAGCACTTTATCAAAAAAAGAAAAGAAAAGGAAAAAGTCTTGACAAACTTGTCTAAACATTGTCTCGTCTGCCAGTAAACGTATTTTTGCTGATTATCAGTTTTAATATGTATATTACATTGGTGCTAAAATTGTCCTGACATGACTTTCTCAACCGTAAACACACTACGGTCAACCAATGATTTTAACATGTATATTATACTTTTTATAACCTGTTTGGTTTTATCGAAAGATTGTTATGGTTTTAATTAACTTAAACAATAAAGATTCATTCAATTCAAAAAATAGTTTCTGGGCTGAGCTGCCGTTATCACTTATGGGGCGCATAGCGATCATCAAAATGATCATTCTACCCCGGTGCCTATACGTACGGCAACATTCAGTTTATATAATTCCACGTTCATATTTCAACAAAATAGAAAGTCTCATTGGGGATCTCCTGTGGGGGAAAAAACGAAGAAGAGTGCGACTGACGACATTGCAAAGGACGTGGGAGAGCGGTGGTTTGGAGGTGCCTAGGCTCGAGTTATACTACATGGCTTCTCAGCTGCAACATGCAGTTCACTGGCTAGATGGCGAAGACAATTGGGGAAAATCTATGTTGGCTGGAACATACGGGAGTGGCTCGCTGGCTGAGTTGCTGATAATGGGGAGTGGAGTTCCCAAAAAATGTCCGTACATAATACGACATGTAGCGAAAATATAGGAAAATGTAGTGAGACGAGTGGTGCAACATGCCCCATATGCAACCGATATGCCCTTATGGGCAATTCGTCCATTTGCCACTATTGCAGACTCCATGTCAGTACGGCGATGGAAGGATGGCGGCTGTCAGCTGGTGGGGGATCTCTATGTGGGTGGGCAGTTCATAACTTGTGAGGAAGCACAGAACATATTTGAACTGGGACCAGGCCAGTTCCTACAGTATGGGAAAATATCCAGTGTGGCGAGGGAGCTCTGGCAGGAGTTTACCAGAGGAACCCCCCACTACCAACATATTAGGAGTTATGTTGTCCATGGCACAGTGGGAGGGAGACTCGTCTCTCACCTTTATCGAGCCCTGTGTGAGGATCTGCCAGCTGAGCCGCTTTGCCTTCAACACAAATGGGACACATTATTGGATGAACCTTTGACGGAGGGTGAATGGAGAAGAGAGTGCGAAAGGTCAGTGCAAATGCACGCTTCAAATTACTCCAATAAAATATAATACATCAAGCACATTTAACCCCGCGCACACAACATATATCAATCACGCACGAATGGTTGTCCCAGATGTAAAGCACAGGGGGCAGACTTCCTCCACATGATCTGGCAGTGCCCCATGTTACACCACTACTGGGAAAAGGTCCTAGCAGGTCTGGGAGAGGCCGCCGGCTGGAATATACCACGCGAGATCAAACAAGTACTACTGGGGCTACTTCCTGCACCTAAAAACAAACAATTAAGCAGGCGTTTTGTTAGCCTGGGGTTGGTGCTGGCTAAAAGACGAATAGTGATAGCATAGATGCAACCTCAGCCCCCGAAATTCGTGGATTGGACGAGAGATATGAGCGAGTGGGCAACCGCAGAGCTAGTACGAATGAGATTTGTAAGAAAAGATGATAAGGCCGAGGACGACAGGCTGGCATGGGCCTCCATGGTGGCGGACTTACAGGGGAGTCAGAAATCGGCATCCCAAGAGACCTCAGGAAGGGAATGCCCCTAGGGTGCAACATAAATGGGGATGCAGACCAAGAAGGTCCGACAATATCTTATTAGCTGTGCAGTGGTTCTGCAGGTGATCATAGGCGCACAATCAACACTAACCTACAGGAAGGAGGGGGGTGTTTGGGGAGTTATTGTTAGATTTTGTTGTAAGATATGTTGGCAAGAGCCTAGGATGGAACTAGAGAGTCCTGAATTAATAAACATGACGAATGATATATAATGTGTAATCTGATGGATACAGTCTGATATGAACATATTAGAATGTCAACAGATGAATAGAAGTTACACTATGTGTCCTAGAATTGTTATTTCATGACATGCTGTGATATGTGTAAAAGTGCAAATGCCAATAAACAAAAAAATAAAAAAATGTGTGATTGTATTTCACACTGCAATGAGAGGATAAGGATGCAGACTTATGGCCAGAGCTGCTGACTATGGAACTGGAGAAAAAAGTTCCAGTCTTGGTGCCCATGTAAAGCGCTCCAATACTTTCCACTTGAATTTGTGCTATATAAAACTGCAAAACAAAAACAAAAACTTTCTTCTGCAATATTTTTGCTTAAGGATTGGGCAAATACTTTTCCGCTGATCCTCCTTTTTGTTCATCATCACATGTGAGGGCACCTTCAAATACTCGAGTTCAGACTGTGCACTGTACAAAACATCTCTTGGGTTTGATTTAATAGCATATAATGTAGCTCCATCTATAATTAGAATATACGCCACATATAGGTTACACATGATCCCTGACTTGCCTGCCTTTTAGTTCAGAAATCATCGTCATCAGAGCAGACGCAGAAACGTTACTCAGACGTTCACACTTAAAAACTCTCACTTTTAATAAATACATCACACATAATCTGATGTACTAAACAAAACAAGCTTCTGCATGTTAATTTTTTGACTTCTGAAGACACCTTACCACATTCTAACATAATCTGTAATGCATGATTGACATGCCACATATTTTCAGGGCTTGGCTCATGCATGGCTCTTAAGAGCCAGAGATGACCCTTGGCTCAACATTCCCTGTTAATTTGTTTGCTCACTCACCTCTACCTTGTACCAGTCAGGGCCACTGGAATTATACAGGAGAGAACCAAATTATGCGGCGAGGTTGACTTATGCAGCAAGAAAAGACAATTTATGCAGCGTAATGTGCACATTTTTTGATAATATTTCATCATTTTTTCATGTTTACACATGGTAACAAGGTCTGGGAAAAGGTCTCACCTCATTAGTACCAATTTAACAACCAAAACCAGAAATTAGGAATAGAAAGGTTGTTCAGTCAACCTTTGCGAAGGGTCTTTGCAGCAATACAGGTAGTTGCGGTTTTAGCTTTGTCCAGAGTATTAAACACTATATAAATACAAGAGGACCAAACAACCACATCAGTGTTCCTGTTCTATAGCCCTCACAAGAGGTGAGGTGTGGATACGGGCCTCTTAGTCGCAGCAAGGGTGGGGGCACCTGGCCTGGCCAACATCGCCTGCCCCATTACTGAGTAAGGATTCTAGAGGAAGTTAGACAAGTGGGGCGGAGAAGACAGCAAGTGCCACCCTATACTGTGATGTTAACATGTGATTTTAGTCAGGGGCATGGCTATTTTTGCTGTGGCCAGTGAAAAGGCACTACAACCCAGACGTGAGAGTGACTAGGTCTTCTCTGCACTGGCTGTGGTTTATATACCATCAGAGACACAAAAGATGATGGGAGGAAGGCTTGCAATACGTCTAACACTGGCAATTGCTCTAGGTAGCATTCCAACCCATCGTTCTTTTGCTCACCATGCCACCTCAGTTTGGAACCAGCCATATGCAAATAAACCTTGACTTTGCTCCAATGGGAACAGTCCTGGAAGGGTCCAGTCCGAACTGCCAGGCCCTACGTGAGCTTAAACACAGCAACCCAAGGCAGATTTTGCCCTGACTGGGGCTCTTCAGTCAAACGTAGCTTGGTTCCAGTGACAATGTGAGCAAGGGACCCTTGGCCACTTAGGGTGTTTCACAAAACACACAAAAGGTGATGGGAGGCATGCTTGCAATAGGTCTAATAATTGTCAATCGCCCAGGGTAGCATTCCAACCCATAGTTCTTTTGCCCACCATTCCAGCTCGGTTTGAACGCAGCCATATGCAAATCAGTCTTGACCCTTCTCCAATAGGAACAGTCCAGTCCGAACTGCCAGGCCAGATCCTCCCTGAACTATAACACAAGCAACGGAACACCAGCGTTGCCATGATTTTGCTAAGAATATTTTTTAAGTGCCTCCCTAGGTTTAGCTCTGTATAATCTCTTCCTCTGGGAGGGTTTGGGGAAGAGTTGCTGCCACAGTGAGAGACCGGTACTGGTAAAACTCAGAATAAAAGCTACAGCGGAGCAGAGGGCAAACGTTCATTCAGTGAATTTGTGCAGGAGCTTGTCATGAGGTAGAAAAGAAAAGAGGATAAGGAGACAGGGTGGAAGGTGATGGATGAGTTGAAAAGGCAGCAGAAATGAAGAAAACCAGAAGGGTGGAATGAAACATAGGTGGATAGAAAGAGGTTGGGAGGAGAAGGGCAGCTTTGGAGGCGAGATACTAAGGAGAGAAAGAATGGAGGGGCAAGAATGGGATATGAAGTAGACAGAATAAAGGAAGAGTAGAGACAGCATAAGAAAATGGACCAAGGAAATAGAAAAAATAGAATGGAAAGAAAGTTGGTAGAGTAGAGAAAAGATAAGAATGGAAATTGAAACGAAAGAAAAGGTACTGGATAGTAAAGCGAAAAGTAGGAAGGACACAAATAATACATGGAGAGGAAAGAAGGTTTGGGAGGGTAAGGGAGAGGAGAAATTTGTGTGTAGAGAGAAAACGGGGCATGTATGGAGAGGACGACCTGTGTAAGTCAGATCGAAAAGGGAAGAAGTGAATAAGCAAGAGTTGGAGAGGAAAATAAAGAAAGGGGAATTAAGCATAGGAAGGAGAGGGAAAAGGGAGGGAAAGACAGAAGGAAAGAAAGAATTATAAGAACAAACAAGGATAGGTTGACAAAGAGGTGAAAAAAAGGAGGTTGGAGACAAGGAAAGAAACGAGATGAGAGAGAGAGAGAGAATCATAATCAAGATATAGATTTGACAGAGAAAGGATGGAATGAGAAGAGGACAAGGAGATTATTGTTATTGTTGTTAATTGAGATTTGTAGAGCGCATGATCACCGGCAGGTCGCTAAGCGCTAAGATTAGAGGGAGTTTGTGGGAGAGAGAAGGGTAGGAAGTAGATTGAAGAGAGGAGGCAGGATGAGGAAGAAGTTGAGCAGAACAGGAATAGAGAAAGACAAGTGGGGAGGGTAAAGAGGAGCAAGGAGAGAAAAAAAACCTAAAAAGAGGGAGAAAGAAGAGAAGGACAATCAAGAGACGAAGTGGAAGTGGATAGGGATAACAAAATGTGCAAGGGGGAGATAACAGTGGCATGGAGATAGCAAATAGAAAGGAATTATAGGTAGAATGATTAGGGCACAAGATGCGGTGGCACCCATGCCCAGGGGTGCAAGGAGCGCACTGCGCCTCTGTAATGGGTGTCATTTAATACCAACCAAGAGGTGAGTATTTCTGGTATGCATTGGGCTGAGGCACCCTTACTACCCCACTGACTTTGGTAGCTTGCACGCCGAACATGTTTGCATATTAAGTTCCTGCTTGTCTTCAGTGCAAGCAGCCTTTTTTTTTAACACTTTATTTTCCATTTTTCAAATACAAAGATATTATACATATGAAGTCGTTCACCAACATTTCAGTATACATTGTCAACCACATTTCTGTCAGTGATTATCCTAAGTGGCAATCCTCAAGATAAATGCCAGACAACATTAAACTACAACATTCACAGTCTGACGTGCAAAGATAAGGAGAACAATAGAAGGATCCCGGTGGAAAACCCATTCCCTATCAGGAGCAGCCGTACTCGTAGTCCGTACCTGTTAGACAAGTGTACATAGCAATGTCACACAATATCAATAAGGCACTATAACAGAACCATTTGCGAGTCATCTCTATCCCACACCTTCTGAGACAAAGCCTTTTTCCACTTGTGAATTTGAGTCTTGGCGCTGCTTCTCAATGTATAATCGATATGGGCCCCATATATCTTTGGGGCGGGATGTGCTGGGCATAACACTTGCGTATACTTCACTATTGACATTGCAGTACGCCAGACTATGCAGCCAGCTCTGGACAGTTGGGGCTGACTTGCGCCCCCAATGGATGGCCACTTCTCGCTTTGCCAACAAAAGGCCCAGTGATGCAAATCGCCGAATCTTTTTAGGGAAGTTTACTGTATAACCCAGCAAGGCTACTTCGGGGGTTGGAATCAGAGAAAGATTAGTCATTTTCCCTAGCGTGTAATGTATGCCTTCCCAATAACGTTGCAGTTTCGGACACGTCCAGGTAAGATGTGCAAAATCGGCATGGGGGGCCGAGCATTTGCGACAGTTATGTGGTTTGGAGGGGTCTATCTTGTGTGCCAATGTCGGGGTGAAATACGTACGGCGTAAGAATTTAAAGTGTATGAGTTTGTGTCTGCTGTTGAGTGAGATGTCACGTGTAACCGCGCAACAGTCAGCCCATTGCTTATCCGTAATTGTCGTGCCCAAGTCCACTTCCCATGCCCTACGGATCTTACTGTCATCAACCGGTTTCAGTGCCGCACATGCTTTGTATAGTTTTGAAGTGAGATGTATGTTGTCTGTGTTTTCTATCACCATAGTGAGGGGGGGGAAGGAGGTGGGCTCAACTGGAAAAGTTGGGAAAGTAGAGCGTAGGGCGGAGCGGATGCGGCCCATGACGAACCTATCCATTATGGTGCTTGTTTGGAACCGGTCGTCTTCCATTAGGGAAAATATGTGGCCATCTGGATAGAGGTCTCCTATCCGTGAGATTTCAAATTTAGCTAGTGTGCGCTGGACCAATCGTTCCTCTGTGATTGGAATCAAGCGGGGGTTCACGATGGGCAGGGCCGACGAGTAAAGTATGGCTGTACCCATGGCTCGGCAGAGTTTCTTCCATGCCCAGCTCGTTGAGGAAACAGTTTGGATATCCACTGGGTCTCTAGAGAACCCCACTGGTAGAATGGCCGAAAGCTGGCCAGGCAAAGCGAGATCGGACTCCGGCCGTAAATATGGGATTCGAGCGTCAGGGTGATACCATGAATAGGCATAGCTACATTGGGCAACCAAATAGTACAATTGGAGATCAGGAACATTATATCCCCCTCTTTCATAAGGTAGCGTGAGGACAGCCCATCGGACTCGCGCGGGTTTCCACCCCAAATCAATCTAGATAATAGAGTACGCACTGTTTGAAAAAAGCCATTAGTAAGAGGAATGGGTATATTATTAAAAAGATACAGGAATCTGGGGAGCACTACCATTTTAGAATCGACACTCGACCCGCAAGTGATAAAGGGAGTCTCAGCCATCTTTCTATTTGATGTTGTGAGTGCGTTGACTGCTCGTCCATAATTCAGACGTAGGATTTGGGCAGCGTCTAAGTGAATATGGATTCCTAAATATTTAACTGAGTCTGCGCACCATTCTAAAGGAAATTCACAATCCCATTTTTGAGTAGATGCTGTCAGCGGGAATATGATGGATTTATGCCAATTTATGCCCAGTCCCGAGAAGCGACCGAAGCGGAGGATTTCTCGGATTAGTTCATGCAAATTAGTGTGAGGGTGTCTAACATAGAGGATCGTGTCGTCGGCATACAAGGAAACCAGGAGGGGGCCAGTGTTGAATTGTAGGCCCCTGTGTAAGTGACGTTCCTGAAAGTGACGTATCAAGGGGTCCATAGCCAGAATGAATAATAATGGGGACAGTGGGCAGCCCTGTCTGGTTCCACAGGATAAAGAGAAAGGACTCGAGAGTGTACCGTTGAGACGCAGCCGAGCGGTTGGTTTGTTGTATAATAGTGTGGTCGTAGCAATGAAACCCAAGGGCATACCCATGCGCTTCATCACCGATAGAAAGAAAGGCCATTCTAAAGAATCGATGGCCTTCTCCGTGTCGAGAAGAATGGCGGCTGCTGGAGTGTTTGGGTTTATCCGATGGATAACCGAAAAAAGTGTTCTAAGGTTCAGCGAGGTGGAGCGATGTGGTACAAAACCGGATTGAGCCGGTGAGATGATGAATTCCATCAGTTGGGACAATCGATTGGAGATAACTTTAGCTAGGATTTTGTAATCTAAGTTGAGGAGGGACAGCGGTCGGTATGAACCGCAGTGTGCGGGGTCCTTACCGGGTTTGGGAAGGAGAATTATGACTGCCTCTCTAAAGGTGGGGGGCAGAATTTGTGACTCCAATGCCTCTGCATATACCTCTATGAGCTTCGGAGCTAATAGCTCTTTGTATTCTTTGTAAAAATCGCCGGAAAATCCGTCGAGCCCAGGTGCCGATGAGCCACGAATGGTCTCAATGGCCAACAAGACATCCGCAACCGAGATGGGCTCCGCCAAAAAATCCTGCATGTGTTTCTCAAGGTACACTAAGGCTATCTCATCTAGATAACCTTCTTGGGCTGTATAGTCGCTCCCTATAGTGGTGGAGTGTAGAGCAGAGAAATATTCCAAAAATGTGTTCCGAATGTCTACAGTGGAGGTGTATGTGTGCGCGCCCGGAGAATGTATTTCAGTGATGTAGGTTTTGTGATATGGGGGGCGGAGTAGCTGGGCCAGAACCCTGCCAGGTCTCTCACCCTCGCCATAACGTCGGGCCGTCTGATACTTCCCTAAGTATAGAATTTCCCGGTCTGCTGTTTTCCTATAGTCCTCCAGTAGCACCAGTCTCCTACCCTCATAGGTGGATTGTGTGTGGTCTGTGGAGGCTTCATCTAAAGTCTTAAGGTCACGCTCTAGGCGTGAGAGTGTATTACGCAGATCTTTAAGAACACCTGCGTGTTTAGCTATGCATGTACCCCTGATGACTGCCTTAAAACCCTCCCACAAAACCGCCCATGTGTCCACCGAACCAGTGTTGAGAGCAAAATATTCCTCTATGGCGTCTCGTATTTCTTCTTTGAACACCTCGTCATGTAAAGCACGACTAGGGAAGCGCCACGGACGTTCAAAGCCCTCTGGGCGTGGTACCCTAAGATGTAGCGTCACTGGGGAATGGTCTGAATAAGTCCTAGGGAGGGTCCCTACTGATGTGCACCAACCATAAATGTCGGGGGAGAGTAGCCAATAATCAATCCTCGTCCAGGTGTTGTGCTGGCCTGAATAGTGGGTATATTCTGTGGTGCTTGGATTGCGTTTGCGCCAAATATCCAACAACGCGAACCGGTCGCACAGCTCATGAAGTGCTCTGCGGGCGCGCGGTTTGGTGTCTGCCGACTTGGAGGTACAATCTATGTCAGGGTTGAGTAATAGGTTAAAATCTCCACCTACGATCAGCGTCTGCGACTGCAGCTGGATGAGGCGTGTGTGGAGGGAATGAAAAAAGTCAGGGGCATCTGTGTTGGGGGCATAGACACAAAGCAGCGTAACATTCCGGCCCAGCAGAGTCCCGGAAACCGCTAGGTATCGTCCCTCTTCATCACTAAGCATGGAGCCAAAACGGAAGGGGACTCTTTTGTGTATTAAAATGGCAGTTCCCCTTGCGTAGTTACTGTAATTAGCAAAGTATCTATGTGTTCCCCAGCTGGAGCCGAAGTGTGCCTTGTCTGTTTTGGGAAGGTGAGTCTCTTGTAAATAAGCGACATCTACATTGTGTCGTACCAGATAATGGAGCACTTGTCTACGCTTTCTGTTATCATTAAGGCCCCGTACATTCCATGAGATTAGGGAGAGGTCCAAGGGACCCTCTATGTTACCAATTCTGGCCATCTGTCTGGGAAAGCAATTCCAACTGCACGATGTGGTGACAATTAACAAGTAGCAATAACAGTGAACGACCATACATGTCCCTTGAGACAAGACGTTTGAAGTTAAGCACCCCCCCCCCACCCAGTCGCACCCCGTCCGGGACGCGGCCAATCCCAACAAAAAGAATAGCGTGAAGTACCAAATTATTGCACAACAAAATGCAGATCTCAAATAACAGTACCCCAGAGTTAACCAAACCATTCTCAAAGGATACACCATGGGGGCGGCAACGCCCGGTGAGCAACCAGCTAAATGCAATGCCAATATAAGGAGATCAGAGAACATATTCCTAGAATCACATTGAAATTAGTCCCATGAGAGTAGATGCAGAGTCAACCTGTGCCCGCACTCGAAAACAGTTCGGCGCTTGCTTCAGACCCGCTGTGTGGGGGGGGGAAGGGCCCGATCTCGCCCTGTTAGAGGGAAGATTGTTCTGTTTATAGACACGGCAAAACTCCTGCGCCTCTGTCGGGTTTTCGAAGATCCGAGCTCTGCCATCCACGTCGACCTTTAATCTTGCAGGGTACAACATTGTCCCAGGTTCGCTGGATGCTCGGCTACCTGACTCTGACCCCCGAATATATAGACAGCAAGAGGCAAAAATGATAGGGTCGGGATGGCCCGTTTTATTTCTGTATGTCAATACAATAGGTGCCACGTTTTCTTCACGGGTCACTGGATGGTGTAGGGGTAAAGGAGAAAAGTCTTTAGGGCCTCCTTGGCTTCCGGGCGGCAAGGACAGCTGCGGCTTCTTTTCAGCTCCAGCAGCAAAGCGTCGCGTTGCTCCGTAGGACGAGGAAGGGGGGGGGGAAACAAAAGAGAACCACTGGTCACTGGGGTGTCTCACGAAGGGACACGGCAAAAAGGAAGGGTCGGTGCGAGGGGTCACCCAGACTGCCACCAAACGAACGGTGAAGAAGAAAGTGTGCGGTAACCTCCCCTGTTATCTATCCGTTCCCAACCCGTGTTAGAGAAAACCCCCGTAGACGCTGACGTACCTGCTCCAGCCACACTCCTCCTGGAGCATGGCGGGGCGCTGCGCGGTATCGTTGGCCTCCTGGCTCTGGTCCGGTGTCCGCAGACGTCTCCTCCTCTTCCCGACCTTTGGCTGGTGTAGACTTCCGTGACGGCTCCTCCGGCTCTCCTTTCCCGTTGTCGTCCTCCTCTGGGTCTCCAGTCTCGGCGCTTCTTCCGGCTTCCTGTCCAGTCCCAAAATCCGTAGCGGTGCAACCTGATAGGCGGGGAGGATCCGATGACCCGCCTCCAAACCCAACCTCCGCCGGCATCCAAGTTGGAGTTAAAGGGCCAGGCCAGTCCTGTTTACGAAGGAGGCATAAATCGTCAATGCCTTGTCCGGAGCGTGGGGCCCACCCGGGGACATTGTGACAAACATGCCATACCGTAGTCCCAAGTTTCGTAGAGCAGCCTTGACTCCATTAAATTTACGCCGTGCGTCCTGTACCATGGCCGTAAAGTCTGGGTAGAAGGACAGTTTTGCGCCCTGCCAGGCGATGTCCACCCTGTCTCTAGCCAAGCGGAGCGCCGTGTCCCGATCCCGAAAGTTCATTACTCGTGCCACAATAGGCCTGGGAGGAAGGCCTGGGTTGGGGCGAGGGCCCAAAGACCTGTGTGCTCTCTCTATGACAAAACCAGCGGTGAAGGAATCCTTGCCAAATAACTCAATTAACAAGGTCTCCACAAAGAGATCCACACGGCCAACGGGGGTCGTCTCCGGAACGCCAAGAATGCGTAGATTGTTGCGGCGGCTGCGGGCTTCGAGGTCCTCATTTTTGATGGCCACGTCCTTCAAAATACGCTCGACCCTTTCTAGGCGCTTGGCGGATTGCGCAGTCCCATTCTCAATGTCGGAGATGCGTGCTTCAGCCACGTCAAGCCGTCTGTCGTGTGCTTGGATCTTGGCACCCAGATTCGAAATGGTTTTGTCCAGTAAATCAAAGCGGGTGTCTAATGCCTTAAAGCCTGCGCGCATCTCTCGGAGCAGGGAAGCTGCCGTGTCCGATAAGGTATCTTCTTGCCCCGCTGTTTGTGCAGATTCCGCCATGGTAGGGTCCCGTTGTGGAGCTGTTGCACCCAGTTTCTCAAATGGCAAAGTCCTTTGCTTCGGGTCTTTACGGCCCATGCCGTGCCGGAGAGTCTTTGCCTTGACCACCCAAGCCTTGGCAGGTGTATCACGTAGCGGTAGCCCCCTCCTTGGTGCTATGTAATGAGGCACTCAAGAGGAAGGTGTACGGTAAAGATGGACCCCAGAGCCACTGAGCGGGATGTAACGCAGGCAGGAGAGTTGTCTAGTCTTATGGGGGAACAGCAGGCATCGCGGGCAACCGCCGTGAGGGCAATAATTATTTGAAGAGGGGCTCCCTGATGGCGTGGGGCCACACGCATGAAGCTAGCCGCCAGACACGGCGCACCAGTGCAGAGCAAGGACAGATTGCGTTACAATGAAGAGGGGACTGCCCTCGTGGAGGCAGCAGACCCCGATGATGGCGTAGGTTATCCTCCTATTTGCCTCAGCACATGGGGGCACAGCACCTTTCAGGCCTCTCCAGCAGTGTCCTCAGGCCGATGCGGAACAGAAGGCGGGCCGTGAGAGTCTCGCTGCAGCAGGAAGAGTGGTATGAGGCCCATCGCGCTGCGGCCCGGACCCCCGATATGCAGTGTAGCGCGTCTCGGCCGACCCTCCAGACTCGGGCCAGGCCACGGCAGATGGCGCTTCTCAGAGGGAGGCAGTCGCCGATCGGGGCTGAGCGCGGGCCTCGGCAGGGGCGAAGCGCCTCTCACCCCGTCCGCGGCCGATGCGAGCCACAGGCCCCAACAGCATCCCCGGCCTCAGGTAGTCCCTGTGCCCCACCCGTCCGGAGGGAGGCCGGTCCAGCAGTCGTCTCACGCCGCTGCTCCCGAATGCGGGCACCCAACGGGACCGAACTCAGCTCAGGGGATGCAGCATGTCTTCCGCCGCAGCGTGCAGCGAGATTTTGGGCTCATTGACGGCATTGAGTGTAGGAATATGCCAGTGGGCCGGAAAGCTCAACGGAGCTTCAGAGCCAGGCGGCCATGTTAGTCTCCGGCTTGGCCACGCCACCAGTGCAAGCAGCCTTGGCTGCAGTGCACGGAGCACCTTTGTAGCCGCACATACAGGAAAAACATTAGAGGGAACATGGCTTCTGTGTGTTTGATGTAACGCTCTATTTGGCCACGGGTATGCCCAGACGCAGGTCCTGTGCTCAGTGTGCCATTGGTACCACGCTGCACCTGACTGAAGAGGCCTAAATAGGCCAATCCAGTCTTGGGTTGCTTGTGTTCCGGTTACAAAAGGACATGGCTTGGCAGTTCAGGCTAGACTGTTCCTATTAAAGGAGGATCAAGCCTGATTTCCATATGTCTGGTCTAATCTGAGGTGGCACACTCGGCAGAAAAACTATGGGTTGGAATGCTACCAGGAGCGAATGCCAGTGGTTAAACTATTTGCAAGCATTCTTCAAGTCTTCTTTTGTGTGTTACTAGGTGAGGATACTCTGGAGGAGAAGGAAAGGTTATTTACCTGTAATCCTAGTTTTCTAAAAGGAGACTCTACATCAAAGCCATAAGTAACCCTCCCATCTCCCGGATGAATAAATGTAAAGTGTTTTTCTTAAGACCACAATCTTCCTGGTCCAGTAAAAAAAGAACTGGCCTAACTGTCAAATGTGGGGCATGATGGAACACTAGAGGAAGGTGACTCCTTAAAGGCACAGTGTCAGATTTTTAGCTGTATCTATGGCAATTTCTGCTAATATTGCCCTGCTGTTCCTTACTTTTGAAAAGAGTTTGCCACTTTTTATTAAAATTGTAAATAAATAGACAATTTTCTTTTTGGAAAACAATTTTTTGCTTTTTATTGAGCGTGAAAGACATTTGAAATTTCAAGTACGTTTTTCCACTGAAAGGCTCCAAACAATCACACACCGAGTTCGCAGCATAAACAGGAGCTGCACTCGTGGATATCGCTAGTATTGAATTTGTTGTTGTTTGAATTTATTGTCTTTTTGTGTTATTTGCTTGAACAATAAATTCAACACTGGCAACGGTCCATGAGTGCCGGCGTCTGTTTTGTGCGGTGAACAGATTTACTTTATGGATTAACGAGGGTGTGGCTGAACTGACAATCACCAGTACCAGCTAAAGTCTGGCGATGCACGGATGGGGCACTTCGGTGCTTGTAATTATTGATGTGGATTTCCTTGAGGAAAAAGTGAGGTTACCAACATCTCCACGTCACCGAGGCCCAGTCCTCACCATCCAAGCTTTTCTGAATGGTTGAGGCGTGAATATTTAACGCAGTTGTAGAAGAAGGTAGGTCGAAATAATGGGTAAATATTTTCCCAATCAAGGAAATAACTGATTAACAAAAAAACTAAACTAACGTGGTAGACTAGTGTCCGCCTGACACAGGGTTTCGGTTATGAGGTGTGTTCCCGATTATCTAAGAGACTCTTAGAATTGGAAGACTGGAGCTTCAGGAGAGCTGAATCAGGGCAAAGAGTCGGAGATCCCAGCAGGACGAGGCCTTTGTCTACTTATGCTATGACTTCCGGCTGCTTTATTTACCTGGGCGCGGATCCCTACACCTTCCTGCTGGACTCCACCGAACATACATCTTCAATCACAGTTCTTATGACTGAGGGTGCTGGAAAAAAGTCGACTGATACAAAGAGACAACAGAATAGCTGAGTCAGCATCTTCTTATCAACAGGGTCTGCACAACTCAAAACTAGACAGAACGAGGGAGCCGTCCTGCATGACGGAGCGGCATTGTCATGCTTCAGTCAGAGGGATCACTTCCACCCTGGGAAGTCATCTCCCGAAGGACTTCTCCTCGTTTGAAGGATTGACAAGTAACCTGTGGGAACAGGTCTCCCCAGCTGTCTCTGTGCCGCGTTCTAGGCCCTGAAGACCAGCTCCTTTCCTACAGTGCTGCGTTTAGCAGAAAGATCAGTGCCAATAATGAACACCAAAGGCCTTGCACCCGAATACGTCTACAGTACAAACGTGCACTGAGCTTCTCGGTCCCTCCCAAGGCCAAGGGAGGATCAAACCCTCTTCTACTTAGGTGTAGGTGTTGGCTATCATTGAATGAGAAGATGACACTGACCAGATCACAGCAACAAACTATTGTGTTAAAAATGTGACGACGCATACAAAGTTCCTACAACGAGCTTGGTAACATAAGCAACAAGGTTCAAACATGGCTGCCCCATCTGCAGCCACCTTCCTGTTACCATCATCGGGGAATGCTGCACTGTCTGCAAGTCCTTGGGCGTTCCTACTGATGGCCGGCTCTCCTTCGCACACACATCAAAAAATGTGCTTTCAGCACAGACGACTTCGCAAACGAAAGCACAGTCCCTTTCAGATTAACTATTGAGGCCCATTAACTCTCAAATATTGTAACTTCCGGTGACTGTTTACCATTTATAAGAACCCAACCGCCAGGTGCTGGTCAAAATAAGGAACAAATCTCATATTGACAATGGAATTGCCAACGTATCTGGCTGGCATGCATCTTCTGAATTCACCCACAGTCAATCAGTCTGGAACAGTGGTTCCCAAACTTTTTAGAACCACGACCCAATTTTTATAACAGCAAACTTTTTTGACCTACCATGCGTTAATGGACATAAGGCGGGCAATTTTTCATTTTAACTAAAGCATTGTGTGGTAGCACACTGTAATTTACAGACCGAACATATTGAAGTGAAATGGGCATTACATTTTCACAGACATAGTGTTTTACTGGTAAAACTATAATGCACACAAATGATTTGTGGAAATCTGGTTTCAGTGAAAATGTATCATTTGTGCATCACCAATTAAAATCTCTTGATTAGTTTTGATCCGATCAAAACCTTTGTTTCCATCACACTTCAGAATTACAAAAAATTTGCTTTATTTTTGCTTTACTAACTGCTGCATGTGTACAGTTCATTTACAGGTATTTACATTTTGTTGTGAGTTTCAAAAAATGACACCCTCCAGCCTTTCCTTTCACACTCCATGTACACCAGCAAGATGGTCATATAATTCACTTGACCTTTCTTTCTCTGACTGCAAAGTAAGAGGGTTTGTAAACACCAATCACCCTGCTGAAAACAATAAGCAGCAATTTGTCAGAAGACTGCGAGAGATCGCTTCCTTTTCTCGCTTTAAATGCATTAGAAACTGGGGGTGTTCCAACAAAATCTGAGTTTACATTGTTTTCCATCTTGATCTTTGTCGTAGTATACCATGCGATGACTAGTACTACTGTTTCTTGTTCTAAATAAAGAAGTGCAGGTTTACTCTAACAATAAAAGAACATTCCCAGAGACTTCTCCCAGCACTGGGCTTAACCAAGGACATTCAAACTGTTCCAGGCTATTGGCATACAAAGTATATGCTTGAATTAACTGCGAGAACGACTAAATCCAATGCAATACTACTATGAGAGAATTGCAGAATGTATTCCATAGTAAAATGTTTCCTCTTGCTTCGTCCTTTTTGGTGCATATCCTGAGAACCATGTACTCGTGTAGAAAAGTATGAAAGTATTTGTCTAAAGTCCTATAAAAGGATGTGCATTTCTCTGTACCCCGTAACTTCCTATTACTGATTATTGAACTTGAGCTCAAACGTATCTTTGACGGGTCCAATCAAGAGGCAACAAAATCCACATTGGGACTACACTGCTCCCGGTCCTACCCGTTGCCGTGCTTTTGGCATGATCATTTAAGATAGGTTTGCGCGCCGACAAGAGACAGCCTGACATTTGACCTCTGTCTTTAAAGAGCAAAAAAAGGTCAAGTTAAATATATAATTTGAAGGCATCTTTATTTATTGCTTGAACTTTCACGACCCAAGACGATTTTGGTGGGTCTTGTGAGAGGAAAGGATGTCAATTTTTTGTACCAAGCAACACAATGTAAATACCTGTGTATGAACTGTACACATTCAGCAGTTAGGAAATCAAAAATGAAGCACATTTTTTGTAATTCTGAAGTGTGATGGAAACAAAAATTGTAATAGTATCAAAACAAATCAAGACATTTTACATGGTTATGCACAAATGATAAATATTCACAGAAACCAGATTTGTACATGTTATCATTTGTGTGTGGTATAGTTTTATCAGTTAAACTGTTTGTCTGTGCAAATTTAGTGGTTATTTCAAATGGAAAATGTGTGGTCTGTACATGACAGTGTGCTACCACACAATGCTTTAGTTACATTAGAAAATTGCCCGCCTCCTCCATTAAAGCTAGGTGGGTTGCAAAAGTTTGTCGAACAAAAAATTGGGCCGTGGTTCTAAAACGTTTGGGAAGCAGTGCTGTAGAAAAACATATATATACCTAGACTACATGGGTCAATTCACCAAAAGCCGCAGCAACTTGATGCCCCGCAAGAGCCACAAGTGGTTTGGAGGGCACCTGTTCCGCATTCCGGAGCAAGTAACCAGTACGCTTTTTCCTGTACACGAGAAACATATCAGACCTCCTAGAACTCATGAACCAGCCAAAATCCATTCCTCTTTTTATTATTATTATTACATCTTGTAAAGCGCACGGCTACCTCCAACGGAGGTGTCCCGGCGCTGACACGATTGCGGGGTGATAGTACCTGATGGAGGAGGTTCTAGGGAAGGCTAAAAAGCCAGGTCTTAAGAGTCTTCCTAAATAGAGGTTCTGAGTTAGCCTTTCGGAGATCCTCGGGCATGGAGTTCCAGAGCGAGGCGGTTTTATAGGCAAATGATCGACCGCCCAGTCTAGCTTTTTTGAAGCGGGGGATAGCTAGGAGTCCCTGGTAATTCAATCTCAGAGTCCTATTTTGATTATATTTGGGCAATCTGTGCTTTAAGTATTTGGGGCCGGTATCTCTGGAGGACCTATAGGCAAGGGTCAGAGCCTTAAACTGAATCCTCTTTTCACAGGCAGCCAGTGTAGGCTACGCAGGTGTGGGGAGATATGATGGCGGAGTGGTACATTCCTGATGAGCCTAGCGGCCGCATTTTGAATGATCTGCAGCTTTCTGATGAGATAGTCCGGGAGACCCAAGTATAGACTATTGGTATAGTCTAACTGTGAAGTGATCAGTGCGTGAACTACCGTCTTCCTGCAGTCCATAGGCAGGAGATGTAGGAATCTCCTCAGGGTTTTCAGCTTCCAGAAGCATGAGGATGAGACTAGGCATATCTGGGCTTTCCCTGAGAGGGCGGAGTCAAATTTGAACCCTAGATTTCTCGCAGAGAGGACAGGCAGAGGAGGGGGATTAAGTTCCGTTGGCCACCACAGTTCAGCTTTAGGTGGTGATGGCTGGTTAAAAAACAGAACTTCTGTTTTATCCGGGTTTAATTTCAGACAATTGTCTGTCATCCAGGATGAGATATTAATCAGACATTGTCTGAAGTTGGTGAAAACTGCCTCACGAGTAATCCCTGAATGAAAACACCAGCTGGGTGTCGTCAGCGTACGAGACCACCTTGACACCGTGTTGTTCGATGATTGAGGCAAGTGGGGCGAGATAAACATTAAAAAGGGTCGGACTCAGGGCCGAGCCCTGAGGGACTCCACAGATCAACGGGCGAGCAGAGGAGACATATGGGCGTAGAAAATTTTTCTGGGAGCGGCCCTCGAGAAAGGAGCAAAACCAAGTAAGAACGGTGCCCCCCACGTCCATCTGCTCAAGCCTCTCCAGAAGGATCGGATGTGAGACAGTGTCAAATGCTGCAGACAAGTCCAACAGCACCAACATATTTCCCATATGTTGGGGGATACTCATGACAAGTTCATTGTATTTATCTTTGTTCTCAAGGAAAGTGCAGTTTAAATGATCTTGGAAAACGGATGATAGTCATAGTTCCAAGAAAAAAAAAAGTGTTACCCTCTCTAGTGTGTCGAGTGAAAACCTTGCAAAGCCCTCCACATAGCCTTCCCAGTTTTAATGTCCTGACTAGGAGTCTTTCAGCGGTACATTCACTGAGGAAATGCAAAAACATTAAACCAGCAGAATTAGTTGAAACAGCAAAGAATTATTTTCCACCTAACGGAAGGCTCACCAAATTCTTTGTTCCAAAGTGGGGTTAGAGGAATGCACTTATTCTTTGTTGAGTCCACTGACATCCATGTCTTCTACAAGGGCAAGAGCAACACTAAGCAAATATAAGGTATTACGTCTCGAACCTACCAAGCTTCCAAAAACTCCTTTTCAAGTTTAAGAGCCTGTTAGTGAGCAAGGTGTCTAGGGTTTCAAGAAATACTGGGGTATGAAAAGATTGTGCATGTGTTATATGCTATGTATTGAGTGGTGCCCTGAGGGAGGAGTCTGGTGGAGGTACAAGGGGAGTAGAACTTATCGCTCACTGGGGTGCCAATGCAAAGCATGTTTTTGAAGCAGCTACACTATCTCTTGGGATAATATCTAAGCATCTCTTCCAGCATCACTAGGGTGCAGCAGACAACATATTATCTCCAATGAGCATTCTTAGCCTGCAGCAGACAACACTGGATCACCTCTCTGTGCACTCTGAAGCTTCTCCAGTCATCATAGTGTCCTCTCTCTGTGTACTCTTAGGCTGCTCAAGTCAACATAGTGTTACCTCTCTGTGCACTCTTAGGATACTTCAGTCAATGTAGTGTCACAACTCTGTGAGCTCTCAGACTGCTCCAGTCAACATAGTGCTACCTCTCTTTGCACTCTTAGGTTACTTCAGTCAATGTAGTTTCACCTCTCTGTGAACTCTCTGGCTGTTCCAGTCAACATTACGTTACCTCTCTGGGCACTCTTAGGCTGATCCAAACAACATAACATCACCTCTTTATGCATTCTTAGTTTGCAGCACACAAACAAGCGTAATTTTTCTCCACATTCCTGTGATGCAGCAGATAACATCATCTGGACTACTATAATCATGTTGGCGACGCTGCGCAGGCCAAGAATGAAATGAAGAAACAGCAGAGAATGAAATAATAAGCAGCTAGACTGTTTCAATTTAAAGAAATCTTTTCATAACACATTTGATATAAAAGAATTGCACTTGCTTCAATCCGTGCAGAGAATACAGTTTAACATCCTTAGTACTGTTTTCAAGCGTTAACAAGAACAAGCCGAACTATCTCCAGTCACTGTTCATGAATGAGAGACTAAAAATACAACTAGTTCTTGCCATGTTCCACTGAAAGGCCCACTCTGGGGAACATCATCCATAGTGCGAGCCCAGATCTGGAACACTGTGCCCAAACCTGAAAAATTAACCCAACTTGGCAAATTTAAAAACATTGAGAACAAGTCTCTTCAGAGAAGCCTTCAGAAATATCTATAAAAACATAGACTCCTCTCACCAAGAAGGAATAAGAATCCTTTGCATGCAATTTCACCCTTGCCGAGGCTCAGATATGATCATCCATCCCAAAGACCCAATACTCTGCATCCTTAGTCAATTGACATTTAAGAAAGGAGATGATTTGTAACCAGAAACTGCAACCTACAGTGCTATCAACATTGCAAAGTAGCTATCTGTCCTCCACATTACACTGTAGTGGATAAAATAGCATGAACTCTCTATTAACATATTCAGATCTGTAACCGCACGCACCAGAGTTCATCTGCAAAAGAGGTTTTTTGAAAACTTCCTTCACACTGTTCAATGTTATCACTGTGAAAGTTGCTAATAAAGGACATGTCTTCAGCTGCAGCTACTCAGGTGTCTGTAGCATGTGCATGGTCTGTGCCAACATCAATGAGTGACTGGAGCCAGAACTGCCATTTCCACTAGAAGGTGAGCAGGGCCAACGCCCCGGGGTTGAGTGCCTACATATGGGTGCTATAAACCACATTCTATCCTGAGGTGCCTCGTTAGGAACCTCCAAAGGGGAAGCAATGGGCGCATAGCACCACAGGGCCAGCAACTCAGTGCCCTTGGGTAGTAGTGCCGGGATCAGGAATCTAGAGTCCTTGTGGTTCTTCATATTCACCTCACTTATTTCCCTCATGATGAAGTCAGAGGCATCCTAGGAAGGAGAAGCCATTGGTAAGCCCCAGATCCTCAGAGAATGTGATTCTGTAAAATCCTCAACTGAGCCAAGGCCATGCTTGTCCCGAAGAGACCCAAAGATATCATTTGGAGGGGATCCTGTAAATAATGAGACTAAAGATCCGCTATGGCCTTGTGGCAGGCCAAAGTTGTTGGCCTTTCTTTCCAGGCATGCATGTCTGATCCAAAACAGAATCCACTCAGACGTTCATGGCTTGTGGGTCTGATGTGAATCAGCAGAGGGAGCGCAACAGCTCATACTTGTATATTGGAACTGTTTCTTTTACGACTTCCAGCCGTTGTTGGTACCAGCAGACTCTAAGCTGTGCATTGTGGGATTTGCAGTACTCAATGGCTGAGCGAAAAGGTTACTACCCAAATAAGTCATTGGTGACTCAAGACATTTTTGGTGCCTTTCGTACCGGTACCTTTAGACTCGATCCTTCTGCTGCTCAATGACGGTAAGAGACAGGCTTGTGTAATGGAGCCAAGAGTCTGTATTGCAAATGATTGGAATTAAGGCCTTTTAGCCGATGGCTGGTTTCTGGGAATTTTAGAACCTTGGATTCAGTCCCCGCCACTATCGGCTAGGGTACCTGGGTTTGATAAACCTCAGTTATATTCTGCAACTAATATGTCCTATGTCGCGTCAGCTGTGGAGGCCACAAGGTCCTTTATAAGAGACTCTTCTTCCATGGAGCAGCCAGGACCGTAAAGTAGAAATATGGGATTAAGGCCATCAATCTCATGTATATCTTCATTTATGATAATGATGCATGCATTGTCAAATGTTTGCTATTACTTTAATTGCAAAAAAACAAAAAGGATAAAATATATATTTTAAAAAAATCTACAACCTCTAGATAAAATGGTGGCAAATTACTGGAATCCTTGTGAAAGGTTTGAAAGAGTTGGCTGAAACCACAAGGGCACCATGGATGTCAGCAGTATCTAGCAGGTATAAGTCATTCACTATAGGGCAGTATAAGGTATTCAGACTTTCAGTCATATGGGCTGATCTATGCGATATCTGGGACACATGTACGTATCATCTTCGGGCTCTGGAAAAATACCAATCGGTCATACTCGACTCTCCTTACTTATTCTGCCATTCACGACTAGAATAAACTTCAAAATGGCACGCTTCACCTGCAAAAACCTTCAAGGGCCAGCAACAGTCTACCTAGGGGACAAAACGGCATGCGAACAACCAGCCACCTTCTCAGGGTTGCCCTGGACAAAGTTCTCACCACTATCTGTACAACAGACCTGGTACACTGCTCAGCTGTCTGGTTAGGTGCGCAATTTACATACCACACACATATATACATTCTCTGTGACGGGCCCCCGACTATGGAACAACCTCCCCCAGCGCATTCACAATGCCCCTGCTCATTCAGGACAAGCCAGAACAACCTGCCTTTTCAGTCAGCCTCGTCTCGACAATGGGGAACTCCAGAGCATTGTGTAGTCCAGCAATCCTCAATGCCGGAACCAAATGAAGCACCCTTACTACCGCCAACAGGCTGCCAGTCCAAATGAAGCACCCTTACTACCGCCAACAGGCTGCCA
Organism: Calotriton arnoldi; assembly: GCA_963921515.1. Lineage (NCBI taxonomy): Eukaryota > Metazoa > Chordata > Amphibia > Caudata > Salamandridae > Calotriton > Calotriton arnoldi. Next base: position 490,252 of record CAWUFW010002651.1, on the reverse strand, counting down.
GTAATGAAGCACCCTTACTACCGCCAACAGGCTGCCAGTCCAAATGAAGCACCCTTACTACCGCCACTAGGCTGCCGGAACCAATACAAATGAAGCACCCTTACTACCGCCACTAGGCTGCCGGAACCAATACAAATGAAGCACCCTTACTACCGCCACCAGGCTGCCAGTCCAAATGAAGCACCCTTACTACCGCCACCAGGCTGCCAGTCCAAATGAAGCACCCTTACTACCGCCACCAGGCTGCCAGTCCAAATGAAGCACCCTTACTACCGCCAACAGGCTGCCAGTAATGAAGCATCCTTACTACCGCCAACAGGCTGCCAGTCCAAATGAAGCATCCTTACTACCGCCAACAGGCTGCCAGTCCAAATGAAGCACCCTTACTACCGCCAACAGGCTGCCAGTCCAAATGAAGCACCCTTACTACCGCCAACAGGCTGCCAGTCCAAATGAAGCACCCTTAGTACCGCCACTAGGCTGCCGGAACCAATACAAATGAAGCACCCTTACTACCGCCACTAGGCTGCCGGAACCAATACAAATGAAGCACCCTTACTACTGCCACCAGGCTGCCAGTCCAAATGAAGCACCCTTACCACCGCCACCAGTCCAAATGAAGCACCCTTACTACCGCCACCAGGCTGCCAGTCCAAATGAAGCACCCTTACTACCGCCACCAGGCTGCCAGTCCAAATGAAGCGCCCTTACTACCGCCAACAGGCTGCCAGTCCAAATGAAGCACCCTTACTACCGCCAACAGGCTGCCAGTCCAAATGAAGCACCCTTACTACCGCCAACAGGCTGCCAGTAATGAAGCACCCTTACTACCGCCAACAGGCTGCCAGTCCAAATGAAGCACCCTTACTACCGCCAACAGGCTGCCAGTCCAAATGAAGCACCCTTACTACCGCCACTAGGCTGCCGGTCCAAATGAAGCACCCTTACTACCGCCACTAGGCTGCCGGAACCAATACAAATGAAGCATCCTTACTACCGCCAACAGGCTGCCGGAACCAATACAAATGAAGCACCCTTACTACCGCCAACAGGCTGCCGGAACCAATACAAATGAAGCACCCTTACTACCGCCACCAGGCTGCCAGTCCAAATGAAGCACCCTTACTACCGCCAACAGGCTGCCAGTCCAAATGAAGCACCCTTACTACCGCCAACAGGCTGCCAGTCCAAATGAAGCACCCTTACTACCGCCACTAGGCTGCCGGTCCAAATGAAGCACCCTTACTACCGCCACTAGGCTGCCGGAACCAATACAAATGAAGCATCCTTACTACCGCCAACAGGCTGCCGGAACCAATACAAATGAAGCACCCTTACTACCGCCACCAGGCTGCCAGTCCAAATGAAGCACCCTTACTACCGCCACCAGGCTGCCAGTCCAAATGAAGCACCCTTACTACCGCCAACAGGCTGCCGGAACCAATACAAATGAAGCACCCTTACTACCGCCACCAGGCTGCCAGTCCAAATGAAGCATCCTTACTACCGCCAACAGGCTGCCGGAACCAATACCAATGAAGCACCCTTACTACCGCCAACAGGCTGCCAGTCCAAATGAAGCACCCTTACTACCGCCAACAGGCTGCTAATACCTTGCACACCAAACTATGCCACGTCACAATTAATTTAGGTGACTCTACCTAAACCAAACGAAAGTGATGCACCAACTGGGTAAACGTAACCCTATCGGCCAACATCAACGTTAAGAGCAACTTTAACCCGCTGACACCAGGCCCTGAGCTCTCTCTGAAAGTGCCTAGAGGCAACAGTCACACTTTTCGTGTTACACAAACAAATAAACACAAGCAGGTTTAGGCTCTCCTCCTGGACAGCCAGACATTGCATCCTTCCGTTCTGTACCTCTTCTGTTACCTGCCTTGTGAATGCAGTGCAGGCCTTCACAGGGAATCGCAGTCACTATTGCACTGTCCATGGGAGGCATTGTAAGGAATCCCCGGAAAAGGAACCATGATTGGCTTCATGCACACGCAAAAAAACAGACCGGGGTGGGTGGGGGGGGGGCTGGGGGTAGATTCTTGCGTTACCTTTGCATAGAATGTTTTGATGTCACATCCCTCTTAACACCCTCCCGCTGGTTGCCTTTTCATTTTACGCCATCCTGGCCTGCCACCCCTAAGCTTAAGGATTAATGATACACAAGAAAGGGAAGCATGGCATAGGTTGGAGCTAGAAAGTGAGCGCGAGGCATGCACTGGGAAGGGATGCGCAGGAGTGACGTGCGGGTGCATTGGCTGAGCCTCTAGATCTTTAGGTCTCTGCAAGGTGGCAACATTTCCCATAGTTCGGAATTAAGATGCATTACTCAGAACCTTTCTGCCATCAAAGCCCCCACTTCAGGGCATTTTCCACCCCTGTACAATGCTGCTGAGCGGGTAAGAAAGGTTGGAATGTTTACCATCAGTGGAGAAGACTTGGTTGAGGGCATCTGCACACTCCTGCTCCATGGGTGCCTCTAGGGGGAGACGAGAGGCAGAACAACATTGGTGGTCACTGCAGAGAAAACAGATGCGTAACGCTAGCGCAGCCCCCACCCGTTATTTCATGTCTTTAGGAGAATGCAAAACACACGGTCCAGGGCTGAGCTCGGTCTCTCTTTGATGACGTGTGAAGTGGGAAGGAGCGAGCTGCACTCGAACAGCTGACTCTGCTCGGGCAACCCAACCAAAACTGTGCTTATTCAATGCAAAAAAGAAACCAACGGACTGCAGTAATGAGGCGACACCACATGGAGAGCCCTCCCAGAAGAGGAGGACCGCAAACATCACTTTACACATTCACGGGGTGGGGAGAAGTCTTGCAGCCACACACACAGCGTGCAGAAGTACACACGTTACCTGCAAACTGTGTGGATGGGGCCTTAAGCCTCTGCAGCGATGGCAGGTAAGGGGAACAGTGGCTGATGCCAGGGAAGAGATAAAGGCATTGCATCCACCGGCTCGGGGATGAGTGAGGTGCTTGTGTTGTGGTACAGGCAGGAAGTGCACGCCTGGCACAGGGAGGGGGCGGGGCCTCGGAGCATCTCGCAGGCCGGCTGCTGGTGGCTGCAGAGACTGTCGCTCAGCAGCAGCCTCAGCTCAGCTGCTTCCCTTTTCCGCGGGGACTGCCGCGAACGGATTCCGCTAAAAGGATGTGGGATTGAGGGATGCGATTACAGCCTGGAGCAACCCCCCGCCTCTCCCACCTTTTTAACGCGTCTCTGGCAGAGCCCGTCTCCTGTGCGATCACTCAATTGCTTCCTTCCTTCCTCGCGCAGCTTGTGAAGTTTTGCACCCACACATGGGCACGTGACCTGCATCTCAGCTATATGACCTCATTCTTTCCTCTCTTTTGTTCAATCCATGGCGGGAAGGGCTAGAGATGTTCCATCCCCTGCCACACTTTGGAGGCGCAGAGCGCCTGCTTCTGGGCACACGTCGTGGTTTCTGTGCTTAAATAGTTCAGGCAGTCGGTGCCTGTTAAAACAGCACAACTGTGAGACAGACACCTGCATTAACAGAGGCAGACGTCTCCAGAGATTTCACTTGCATTCTGTACGTCCAGCCCTGCTTACAACTGGAGAAGCACAGCTACAAAGGCAGAAAACAAAACATGAAAGGCAAGCGTTTTATCTGCTGTAACATGACATGTTTGGAAGCATCAGTAACAAAAATCACACGCTGCAACTATTCACTCAGACTAAAGAAATAAGGGCCACAGGTAGTAAACTTTTTGCAGTCTCAAACCCTCTGATTTGAAAAAAGAGTGTTTGCGACGGCTAAAAAGTGATCTGGTTTGTACTAAACCTGTTTTAGTCGATGGTAAAGTTTTAGGACTCATTTCCATAGCATTTAAGTAACGTCTCTTTCTACTGGTTGAGACTCTTCCATGTTAGGGTGATTAACTGGCATGGGTGCAAATTCAGGACGGTAAGTGTAAAAATTCAGGACAAAGGGTCAAAATTCAGGACAAAACATCGGGAGAAAAGGTACGTTTAACAGACACATCAGAGGAGGTTGCGCGATAGTATAAAAGTAAGTAAATAGACAACACTTAAGTACAAGTCAAAATAAGTTTATATTAGGTTGAGACAATCGTGCACTTCACGGTTTTTCGGTATGCGCACAGCTTTGAGCAACTGTGCAGGTCTTTTTGTGGTATTTCATATGATAATCAATTTATATGATTACTGCACTGGGTTGTCCAGTTTGATATTTTGTTTACAATTTATGGTCCTTAGCAGGCATGTTTGGTGAGAGAAGTGGTCGGGAAAATCTGCTCCTGTTACTAGCATCTCATATCTGAGTGCCATTGTGGGATGTAACGCGGCACGCATAGGTGAACTAAAGGGAGGATTGCTGTGACGAACCCACTATAGGGAACGCATTATGGGTGTTTCAGCAAGTGGAACTTAAAATATGGAATCTGACTTTGCTTATTATGGGGGCTTTGCAGAGAGTTGCACTAGCTGACGGGAGTCACAAAGGTGCTTTTCCCTGCAGCTTTCTTAAAGAAGGCACTGTCGATACACTATTACATTGTTTATTTTTGACGCCTTGCCTATTGTTACAAACACAATATACATCTCAAGCACAGCTCGTGGCACTATGAGGCTCTCCCTAAAACCTTACACCTAAAACAAAACATGCAAACATTTACAATTACTAGTGTAACATTCAAGTAGCAGTTGGGTGTCACGCAAAATGTCATATACATGATGTATGGATCCCACACATAAGCACACAGCAAATACAGAATAGTAACACATGGGTAAGGGAGTAGCCAGAAAATTGAAATACCTCCCACTTTGAACTAAAGCTCTTATGGCACCAAGAAAGCAAAGTAAGTCATCACAACCCTCCCCAGAAGAGCTCTCTTGTCCAAGGATCTAACCATTCATCCTTCTATCAAACCCCTGATATCCACCATTACACATTTACATTCTGTCATCCATTAATTCTTTTATCCATCATTCAGTTTTTCACCATTCATTCTGTCCTTCCATCCGTGTGCCCATCCATATCCAAACCTATTCAACCATTTGCAAACCTATCCATCATCCTTCCATCCATCATTTCACTCATCCATTCCTCCCATCCACCCTTTCACTCACTCATCCATCCATCATCCATCCATCCACCCTTTCACCCAATCCATCCTTTCACTCATGCATCCACTTTTCCATCCATCCATTCACTCATCCATCCAACCATTTACCCTATCACCCAATCCATCCTTTCACTCGTGCATCCACTCTTCCACCCATCCATCCATTCATCCAACCATTTACCCTTTCACCCATCCTTTCACTTACTCATCCATCCACCCATTCACCCTTTCACTCATCCATCCTTTCTTCCAGCTCTCCACCCTCCCTTTCACTCATTCATCTTTACATTCTTCTTTTCACTCATCTATGCACCCGTTCGCTCATCCATTCTGCTAATCATCCATCCATACTTTCACTCATCCATCCTCCCTTTCTCTCTCCATTACCCTTTGACTTAGCCATCCATCCTTCACCCATCCACCCACCCATCCATCTACTCATCCACTTATGAATCCATCCATTGACCCTATCACTCATCCATCCATTTACTCATCCATCTACCCTTTCACCCATCCATCCATCCATCCTTTTGTCCATCCTTACATCCACCCTTTCACTCATCCATCCATTCACCCTTTCACTTATCAATTCATCAATCCATCCATCATTTCACTCATCCATCCACCTATTCACTCACCCATCATCCACCCTTTCACTCATCCATCCATACATCCTTTCACTAATCCATCCACCCTTTTACCCATCCATCTACCCATACATCCATCTATTTACCCTCATCCATCCTTCCATTCACTCATCGATCCTTTTTCTCCTTATTCATCCATTCACCCTTTCACTCATCCATTCATCCTTTCACTAATCCATCCAGCCATTCCTTCAATTACTCACTCACCCACCTTTTCACATTAATTATGAGCTGAGCCTTTGTCTACTGTGCTGCAGACAGAAGAGGCCCATAAAGAACTCAACCCTTGCTGTAGTTCCTAAAGCAAGGGGTGGGGTAGGAGGAGGGTTCACTATGCCCCTGCACATAGGCAAACTGAAAACTTGGAAGTCACGAGTCCTGCATAATGCACACTGCCAGGACGTGAGGTGACTGTGACATGGTGTTGTTTCCAAGGCTTTAAGTGGGATGAAAAAACTGGGGGGTCTCTCCAAGGGGTGTGTCTGATGTAATTAAGGGCGTGGCTTAAAGCACCTAAGCTAAACAATTGTGCTGAGCATAATGTGCCGCCCGACTGGTATTTTGCTGTTTCTGTCATTGCATCCAGTAACATTACACCTACAACAAGCCATGACTATTGGCTTTGTCAATGGGTGTTAGTTGCATAAAATAACAAAGCAGCAACTATGGCTTCATTATATATAATATTGAAATGATGAGACTGTGAAAGAACTATAACCTCTTCTTTTTAACTTCTTTCGCCCGCTTCTTTTCATGAACTGGCACAGAGCAGCACGGGCGTTAACTGGCACAGAGCAGCACGGGCGTTAACTGGCACATAGCAGCACGGGCGTTAACTGGCACAGAGCAGCACGGGCGTTAACTGGCACAGAGCAGCACGGGCGTTAACTGGCACATAGCAGCACGGGCGTTAACTGGCACAGAGCAGCACGGGCGTTAACTGGCACAGAGCAGCACGGGCGTTAACTGGCACAGAGCAGCACGGGCGCTTTTGTACATTTGTTTTGTACATTTCTTCCATTTGATAGAATGCCCTGCCCTAGACCGAGGCAGGAGGAGGCCCACCACATGCTGCAACAGCCCAGACCGGCCCATTGTCATTCTGTATGTGACAATCGGCCGCATATCAATCAATCAATCAGGGGTTTGTTAAAGCGCGACTACTCACCCGTAAGGGTCTCAAGGCGCTAGGGGTGGGGGGGGTGCAGGTTCCATCCATCAAGGAGGGGGTCTGTCGAAGAGCCAGGTTTTGAGGTTTCTTGCGAAGATGGGGAGCGATGTTGTCAGTCTGAGGTGGAGCGGAAGGGCGTTCCATGCTTTGGCCGCGAGGAAGGAGAAGGAGCGGCCTCCCGATCAGGTCTTTCTGGTGCGGGGGACCACAGCGTAGGAGAGCTGGGCTGATCGTAGGGTCCTTTGGGGTGCGTGGAATTTGAGTCGGCTGTTCAGGTATGCTGGTCCGGTGCCGTGGAGGGCCTTGTGTGCATACAGAATGACAATGGGCGGGGTGGGGCTGCTGTTGTGCTCAGAGGAGGAGTGCGAGGCGGCCCCATCAGGGAGTTGAGGCTTCTCGCAGGAGAACAGTGCTGTTTCCCAAAGCTACGGACAAAAGGCGTCCATAAAAGGGATAGTCACGAACAACGGACGTGAGGTCCAAATCACTGATGGTCTGTGAAATTTACGGACGGTTGGTCACCTAATTCCCTGTTGTCCTACAAAGGGGTGAAGCCATGAACAGTTGAAGAGTAAGTGGAAGCCAGCCTATGATTTTCCAGTACATAAACATTATTGTTCACAAATTCTTAACCCAAACAAAACAAGAGGAAAAAAAAGCATTGTCAAAGCTAATTTATTTCCCTTATTTTATTTAACCACTTAGGACTTTATTTAGTGTTTGGTGGAGAACACCATAAACTGGCGGGTATCCTGCCACACCAAGCCTGTGGTTCCCCCAGCTCTATTCAGAGTCGGGGAAACCATGGGGTTATCTTCGGCAGAGCCTCCACTAGCTCTGCTGACAGTAACCCCTTAAGCAGAAATCCAGCTGCCACAAGCAGTCCATCCTCCACAGGACCACTGAGTCACAGTGAGGGTCGTCTCGCCCTAAAAGGGTAAGACAACACTCACTAATTTTCCCTCCTGGTGTTTGCCATGCCAGACAAGTTAGGAAACGGGCAGTGGAACGGTTAACTGGCACCCAAGCACAAAGAAAAGGTTTCTTATGTTCTAGGAATATTTACTTTATGGTAAGAAACAACAAACTCTTGATTTGGAAGTGTGATGTCTCTGAACAAAAAAAGGTTTTATGAGCAGGCACTTTAAACATTGCACCTGCTCAGCAAACTGCTCTGTTGTGAAGGGAGCTGCTGTGGCACCGGCATGCTCGATAGCCAGGCAGGTGGAGATCTCTAAATACAATGATGGTCCTCTGCCAGGGTGGCAAAGGACATCTGGCCGGACAGTGGGCCACTCACCAAGACCTAAATAAGGTTTTTAGGCAGAGCCACAGAGATCAAGGGGTATAAGGGTGCTTTACATACATTGTGATGCAAAAGGTATGCAGTTCCTAAGGGGGGCAGGAGGGGGAAGGACAACAGGGTAAGGTCGGCCGACCTTACCCTGTTGCCCCCCCACCTCTTTAGGAACTGCATACCTTTTGCATCACATTGTCTCTTTGGAAGAGTGTATGCTGGACCTATAAGCGCTCCTAGTCCCTCCTTGTGTTTAGTTTCCTTTACATACGTACTCATTGACATTTAAGTGATTAACAACTGTAACAAAAATAATGATACCACTGTCAGCTGAAGTGAGGAAAAAACAGGAGATGAATAAACATTGGTGTGGAGAAGACTAATAATAATATGGAAGTTCATTTAGTAAAGATCTTCAATTCGGTAAGCACGGTCTACACGGGGAAAGGCTGCTACCATAGTTCTTCTTCGGAATGTTTCTATTTCAGAAATATGTAAGGTGTTAGGATTTCGGCAGCAGATGCCCTTGTAGGAGAAATGTCGGTACCTTGATGCATGTGTACTTCCCTCGTTAGTTCACAGTGTGAGTTCTTTTGTGACGACCCCTACCTGCTATAAGAGGCCGTCTCACCCAATTGCCAATGCTTGACTTACTATCCCTAACTAGTGACCACGCCCCCTTCGTGCTCGGAGTTGAGTACCTGCTCTTTGGATTGATTCCTGGTATCCGGCTTGAACTCTTCTATCCCGAGTTGCCTTGTCTACTTCTGCTATCCATCAGAAGTTCTGTTCCTTCCCTGACGAGCGTGTGTCTCGCTGATCCGCTCCTCTCCCCACGGAGCCGGCCAGCGTGCCACGCCTTCCTTTGCTGACCTGCCTTCGTGAAAGCGTCTGTGCCGCTGATCCGCTCTTTTCCCCACGGAGCCGGCCAGCGCGTCACGCCATCTATTGCCGACCCACCTTCGAGAAAGCGTGTGCGCCTCTGATCCGCTCCTCTCCCTACGGAGCCGGCCAGCGCGCCACGCCATCTTTTCCTGTCCCGCTTACTTGAAAGCGTGTGCGCCGCTGATCCGCTCCTCTCTCTACGGAGCCGGCCAGCGCGCCACGCCGTCTTTTCCTCTCCCGCTTTCGTGAAAGCGTGAGTGCCGCTGATCCGCTCCTTTCCCTACGGAGCCGGTCAGTAATTCTTGGAATCCCCACTCCCCTTAACAAACTAGGGGACTCTCCCTCTTTTTGAATCACCCAACGTGACCTTGAGTGGTTGTGGAAGTGAGTGGTTGTGTTTGTTGTCCCTTAGTAGTTCATCTTCTCAGTATTCCCTTACCTGCACTTCCTGGTCTTTCATCGATTGGGCCTGGGTTATGCGCTCATAGGACGCTGAGAAATATCAGAATATCCTGGGACTCTATCACTGGTAAGTGAACTGCATATGTTGGGAAGTGACATGCATTAATGTTCTTGACTACTGTTTAGTTCTTGAGGAGTAAGACCAGTCTTATTTGTTATCTCTTTTGTTTAGCTTCTCTGTGGAACCAGCTCCCCACTACCACGCTACCTGGTGTCATCTCTGGGGAAAGAGTGGTGGTCACTCTATGCGTTATTCCCCTTACTTTTGGTTAGCAGCGTCTTGTGAGTGAGTTACTATACCTCCTCCAGGAGTTGTTGTCTAAAGGTGGGGGGAACTAATTTCTTTGCTCCTGTGGAATCTCACGTGGATTGGACTTCAGACCCGACAGAAAGTCAAGCCCAAGAGTTATTTCCACCTGAGCAAAGATGAATACTGACGGGGCTAGCGCCCTCTAGATCCCTCTCTCCACTCATCTTTATTAGGTCCCTCAGTAGAGGAACTTGCGGCAGTTCTAGTTGAATTGCAATCGGAGGTAGGGAGGTTAAGGTCTGAAAATCAGAGATTACAGACAGAGTTACTACAATCAAAGTCACAGAATTCAGTAGACCCTAGGAACCCTGGTACCCTTCCAAAGACCCGGAAAAGTTACATTCAGCCTGCGCATTTTTCAGTTCCGTCCCATAGTCCCAATTCCTCCACAAGGGTAGATAGCAACATACCTCCTGTTCACTTTACTGTTCATACTCCCAGCCCAGTTCCACTAGCTATGCCAGAGAGGTTCAACGGAGACAGTGCTAGATTTAGCGTCTTCATGAACCAATGTCAGCTACAGTTCCTGTGTAAGGCGGCATCGTTTCCAGACGACGCTGCTAAAGTAGCCTTTGTTATATCTTATTTAGCAGGCAATGCTGCAGATTGGGTTGTTCCATTGGTAGAAAACAACGATCCATTATTATATGACTTTATGCTATTTCAGGATAAGATGAAGAGTCTTTTTTCAAAACATACCTTTATGCAGGCCAGCGATAATGCTCTTCTCAATCTTAGGCAGGGATCCAAGGACCTACTTACGTATATAACTAACTTTAATAGGCTGGTAGCTGAAACGCATTGGCCTGAGGAAAAAAGAACCTCTCTGTTTTATCGAGGGTTAAACGATGAACTTAAAGATTCGTTGTCTCAAATAGTAGATCCTCCTGATGACTGCTCTGCCTTCATAGATATGACGGTCAAGTTGGATCATAGACTCCATGAAAGGAAAGGGGAAAAATCACGTCTTACTCTTTCTAAATATATGTTAAAACCTGAAAAGAAAGACATTAAAGACGTTGCTGAGCCTATGCAGATTGGAGGACTGAGGAGTCCGCTGTCTGCTGAAGAAAAAGACAAGAGGAGAAAGAACAATCTCTGTTTATATTGCGGGAAAGGAGGACATTATGCTCGTGAGTGTCCAATCAGACCTCGTTCCGTTGCTAAGAAAATCGCAAGTAGTATTCTTCCTACTTATATGGAGGAAAACTAGAAGACTTGAAGAAAGCAGAGACCAATTCTTCAAGTGTTGTCTTTTCTACGGTCTCTACCACAAAGAAAATCCTTCCCCTAGTACCAAGACACTTTACCTTGTCCATTACTTTGGTGATATCTCCTCAATGTCGAAAGAACATGTCTATATTATTGGACTCAGGGGCCACAGGGAATTTTCTTGATATTCAGTTGGCCCGAGATGTCGGAATCCCTTTCTTATTGAAACCTCATCCTGAACCGGTGAGAGCGGTAGATGGGTCTGAGTTATCATCTGGATTGATTACCTATCAGACTCCCCGATTGTAATGGTGTGTAATAACGGACATTCAGAATCTATAGTCTTTGATCTTATAGACACCCCCAATTTCGGCGCTATCCTGGGGGTTCCCTGGCTACAAGTTCACAATCCCCAAATAGACTGGGTGACTCGAACAGTGACACTAAAATCTCATCATTGCATGATAAACTGTTACCAAGAAGCAAGTGAATGGAATAGTTCGCTTTGCTGTGCGGTACATATAATGTCCACAGTTCCTGACCTTCCGGCGCACTATGAGGAATACCTAACTGTCTTTGACGAAGTTAAAGCCTCTGCCTTACCTCCGCACAGAAGCTATGATTGTCGCATTGATTTAGTACCCGGAGCAACCTTGCCAGTTAGTCGTATTTATGCCCTAACTGCACCTGAAATTGAATACTTGCAGAAATACATCGAAGAAATGCTGGAAAAAGGGTTCATACGTCACTCTACATCTCCAGTGTCCTCTCCCATCTTTTTTATTCCAAAGCGAGAAGGGGGTCTTCGAGCGTGTTTGGATTATCGCGCCCTTAACAAAGTCACCATAAAGAATAAATATCCCCTACCACTTATTTCAGTTCTTTTGGATCAGGTACGAGGAGCTAAGATCTTTACCAAAATAGATCTTAGAGGAGCCTACCATCTCATTCGTATTAAACATGGAGATGAATGGAAAACAGCATTCCGTACCAAATTTGGGTTATTTGAGTACTGCGTAATGCCGTTTGGTCTTTGTAATGCTCCAGCGGCATTTCAATTTTTTGTTAACGAAATACTAAGAGAATACCTTGATGTCTTCGTGATCGTCTATATCGACGATATCCTGATTTATTCACAAACAGAACAAGATCATATTATCCACGTTACAAAAATCTTGAAAACACTGAAGGAAAACCAATTATTCGCCAAACTTGACAAGAGCACCTTCCATACCACCAGAGTGGAGTTTCTAGGATTTGTGATATCTCCTGAAGGCGTACATATGGACCCCAAAAGATAGAAGCCTTGGTTAACTGGTCTAGTCCCTGTACAGTAAAAGAGGTGCAATCTTTTATAGGTTTTGCCAATTTTTACCGCAGATTTATAGATCACTTTTCTGAATTATTAACACCCATTACTCGACTTCTGCGGAAAGGAGTACAGTTTGAATGGAATCAAGAAGCAGAACGAGCCTTCTGCATTTTAAAGGAACGATTCACTACCGCTCCTGTCATCAAACATGCTGATAATACGCAACCTTATTACGTTGAAGCAGACGCTTCTCAGTATGCGGTGGGAGGAGTTCTCTCTCAGAGAGATACTAACACAGGACGCTTGCATCCTGTTGCTTACTATTCTAAAACCCTATTGCCTGCTGAACAGAACTACACAATTGGAGAACGTGAACTATTGGCCATCAAGCTTGCCTTCCAGGAGTGGAGACACTATTTGTTAGGATCCCCACATATAGTTACCATCTACTCTGATCATAGAAATCTCCAATATTTTCGGTCAGCACGAGCACTCACTCCCCGTCAAATGAGATGGGTTTCATTCTTTAGTGAGTATGATTTCGTTATCACTTATCGCCCTGGATCTCAACATGGCAAGGCAGATGCACTCTCTCGACTTGGTCCAGAGAAAGTTGCCTCTCCTGAATGTTATCCCCCTTTTTTTCTGACAAAAAAATTATAGGGGTAGAATGCCATGGGGACGTCACTCCCTTGGGGTTTATAGACAAACTAAAAGAATACTACCGTACCATCCCTTCTGAAGAATGGGAAAACGATCCCCTGAATCAGATCAGAGACCAGTTGTATTATCACGAAAACAAATTATACATACCAACTGTTGCATTGCAAAAACAACTATTGCTCTGGTGCCACAATAGCTCACTGGCTGGACATCCAGGGAGTAGCAAAACCCTCAAGATCTGTCAGAGATGGTTTTGGTGGGAAGAAATGGCCAAAGATATTATAGCCTTTGTCAATTCGTGTTCCACCTGTGCTCGACAAAAAGCCTCACATTGTGCTCCGGCCGGGTTATTGAGAACCACTGCCGTTCCCCCTTCCCCTGGCATTCCATTAGCATGGATTTTATTACAGATCTCCCGAGAAGTCAGGGATACAACACCATCTTTGTAGTGGTAGATATGTTAACCAAGATGGCCCATTTTGTCCCTCTAAAAAACTTACCCACATCCAAAGAATTAGTGCATATTTTTCTAGAACATGTAATCAGATTACATGGTCTTCCTTCGATAATCATTTCAGACAGAGGGGCCCAATTTGTGTCCAAATTTTGGCAAGGCATGTGTAAAACACTGGGTATAGATCACAGACTCTCCACCGCTTATCATCCCCAAACCGATGGTCAAACCGAAAGAACTAACCAGACTTTAGAACAATATTTACGTTGTCTGTTAGCCACAATCACAAGTGACTGGTCCCGAGCTCTCCCTATGGCTGAATTTGCCTATAACAATTCCACACATTCTTCTACTGGTGTGTCTCCTTTCTTTTCACATTACCACAACACCCTAAATTCCTGCCTATTTCTCTTCCCTCAGAATTAGAGAGTATCCCTGCTCTTAAAGATCATCACAAAGTTATTTTGTCCAACTGGGACAACGCAAAAAAGAATTACACCGAGCCAAAGAAGCCATGAAACTACAGGCTGATAAACACAGACGTCCTGAACCTGCTTATCAAGTAGGAGACAAGGTGTGGTTATCAACTAGAAATCTGAGATTGAGAGGCTCTAAAAAATTACAACCTAGATACATAGGTCCTTATCTGGTAAAGAGAGTAATAACACCTGTTACAGTACACCTGCAGTTGCCAGACGACATGCAAATACACCCTGTATTTCATTGCTCCTTAGTCAAAAGATACATACCCCCTCTAGTCCCTGAGAAGCCTCCTCCCCCAATAATCATAGAGGGTGAAGAGGAATATGAAGTGAACATGATTTTAGATTCCCGCAAACACAGAGGCAAAATACAGTACCTCATTGATTGGGTAGGCTATGCCCCAGAGGATAGGTCCTGGGAGCCTGCTGAAAATATTCATGCCCCTGTGTTGATTCGCAGATTCCATGCACTCCATCCTTCAAAACCCCGCCCCGGGAATAGGCCTTTGGGTGGGAGAACTGTTAGGATTTCGGCAGCAGATGCCCTTGTAGGAGAAATGTCGGTACCTTGATGCATGTGTACTTCCCTCGTTAGTTCACAGTGTGAGTTCTTTTGTGACGACCCCTACCTGCTATAAGAGGCCGTCTCACCCAATTGCCAATGCTTGACTTACTATCCCTAACTAATGACCACGCCCCCTTCGTGCTCGGAGTTGAGTACCTGCTCTTTGGATTGATTCCTGGTATCCGGCTTGAACTCTTCTATCCCGAGTTGCCTTGTCTACTTCTGCTATCCATCAGAAGTTCTGTTCCTTCCCTGACGAGCGTGTGTCTCGCTGATCCGCTCCTCTCCCCACGGAGCCGGCCAGCGTGCCACGCCTTCCTTTGCTGACCTGCCTTCGTGAAAGCGTCTGTGCCGCTGATCCGCTCTTTTCCCCACGGAGCCGGCCAGCGCGTCACGCCATCTATTGCCGACCCACCTTCGAGAAAGCGTGTGCGCCTCTGATCCGCTCCTCTCCCTACGGAGCCGGCCAGCGCGCCACGCCATCTTTTCCTGTCCCGCTTTCTTGAAAGCGTGTGCGCCGCTGATCCGCTCCTCTCTCTACGGAGCCGGCCAGCGCGCCACGCCATCTTTTCCAGTCCCGCTTTCTTGAAAGCGTGTGCGCCGCTGATCCGCTCCTCTCCCTACGGAGCCGGCCAGCGCGCCACGCCGTCTTTTCCTCTCCCGCTTTCGTGAAAGCGTGAGTGCCGCTGATCCGCTCCTTTCCCTACGGAGCCGGTCAGTAATTCTTGGAATCCCCACTCCCCTTAACAAACTAGGGGACTCTCCCTCTTTTGAATCACCCAACGTGACCTTGAGTGGTTGTGGAAGTGAGTGGTTGTGTTTGTCGTCCCTTAGTAGTTCATCTTCTCAGTATTCCCTTACCTGCACTTCCTGGTCTTTCATCGATTGGGCCTGGGTTATGCGCTCATAGGACGCTGAGAAATATCAGAATATCCTGGGACTCTATCACTGGTAAGTGAACTGCATATGTTGGGAAGTGACATGCATTAATGTTCTTGACTACTGTTTAGTTCTTGAGGAGTAAGACCAGTCTTATTTGTTATCTCTTTTGTTTAGCTTCTCTGTGGAACCAGCTCCCCACTACCACGCTACCTGGTGTCATCTCTGGGGAAAGAGTGGTGGTCACTCTATGCGTTATTCCCCTTACTTTTGGTTAGCAGCGTCTTGTGAGTGAGTTACTATACCTCCTCCAGGAGTTGTTGTCTAAAGGTGGGGGGGAACTAATTTCTTTGCTCCTGTGGAATCTCACGTGGATTGGACTTCAGACCCGACATAAGGCAGCTACTTGGAGATCGGTTCATACTTTTACCAGACATTACTGCCTAGATTCAGACTCCAGAGTGGATACTCCAAGTAGGGCAGGCTTCTTTCAGGAACCTTTTCAGGTGATTGTTGGAGCTGTTTTTATTTCGTGTCCGCCTGTTTGTGGGATGGGTTTGCTATTCTATTCAGTGCTTATGACTATTGATGAGGATCCCCTGGAAGAGCAGGAAAAGTTACTCACCTGTAATCCTAGTTCTCTTCCAGGGGTAACCTCATCAAAGTCATAAGCAACCCTCCCGCCTCCCCGGACAGGAACTATTACAGCTCTAAACAATTGCTTCACCCAGGATTCCTTATTTCCATAAAAAAAAACCTGACCTAACTGTCATGTGTGAGGCATGATGGGATACAGAGGGTACTGTGAGACTCGTAAAGGCACAGTGCCAGTTTTCTATTGTATGCTTTGCATTGCAGCCTATTCGCTAACAATGTCTCATATTCCCTTTTTTCCTTTTAAAAAGGTTTATGAAAAATGTTCTATGGGCATCTGAAAATTCAATTAAATCTGGCCATTTTTTAGCATTCTTTAGGCTGCACATTTCTTTATAAAGTGCTATGGTACAAATTCTTCTTATACATATATGTATACTTTTTAAAGTGCTCTGGGACCGTGGCACATGGGTAGGGCTATTCAGTGCTTAGGACTATTGATGAGGATCTCCTGGAAGAGAATGGGCACGATGTGGTCAAAGCATTTACTTGCCTTGTAACTTAGCTGCAGAGCGGAGGACAGTTTTGAGTGACACTAAGTGGGTGAGGTGGATTCCTACTAAGAATGCACTGCCAGAGGGCGTGGCCAGCAGCATGGCAGAGTAGCAGTGTTGATTGAGAGCTCCGCTGGCCCCGATATTAATCCTGTTATAATCCTGCTCCTTATCGCCACAAAAACGAGAAGCTGCAGGCTGCTGGATGCCGGTAAACAGTGGTGTGCCCGGTGAGGGAAGAGGTGACGTCCTGAGCCGGCAATCGAGACCTTTTCGGCGCGTTGCTCGGCGCGTGGGTCTCGCTCAACATGGCGGCGGCGGCGCGCTAGCCAAGACCCGGGCCCGGGAGAGCGGTGTTCCGGCAACGGGAGGAGAAAAGAGGCGGCGGGGGTCGTGTTTGGTGCCGTGATCGGAGCGGCTGCCCAGCGGTGACCTCAGCGGTCTATGGTGGACCTGTGGGGACCCGGCGCCGCGGCCGACCGTCTGCGGCTGCCAGTGTGAATGCCAGAGGCGCCGGCTGCTCCCTGCCTTGCCTCCATGAGGGAGACGCCTTGGTGATTGAAGCGGTGGACGGCGTGCCGCCGCCCGCATATTGCAGTGGAGCGAGGGACTCCGGGACAGGACGACCGCCCCGTGGAGTCTCCAGTCCCAGTGGTGACGGCCCTGGGTCGGGGCCCTGTGGATTGAGGCCCCGGAGGACTGCGGTGAATGCCCCCCCCGCTTCTGTGCTGTGGACTGTTTCCCGTGCCTGGCCCGGCGGTGGGTCTTGCGGGTGTGTGAGTGGGGTGGCGCTGCGGTTCTGGGGGACGCCCCGCCTCCCGGTCTTGCCTTGCGGCCGGTAAGTACTGGTGAGCGGAACTGTCTCACGGGAGTTGACCAGCGAATCCTGGTGAGCCGCGGTAACGGGGTCGGCTGAGCGGAGCGCCGCCAGAGGACGCTGCTGCCCGGAGTGGGGTGCCTGGATCTCGGAGAAGTAGATCAACCGCCTGGCCTGAGACCTGTGTCGTGGAAGGTGGATTGGCCCCTCAGACGCCAGCCTAGAAGTTACTGTGCGCTGGAGGTGAGGAGGAGACGCCGTGGTGGAGTGGAACGCGGCAGGGACACGCATATGCGGCCTTTCCCTCATCTGCTCTGCCCTTCCGCAGACCTGTGTGTTACCGGGGAGGCTTTGTGAGAATTTGTCGTGTCTCCTTGCCCGGCGGCGCTTGCTGAGATCCTGGCGTTTGGCTGGCCCCCGCTCCCCTTCCGGTGGCTGGCTACACGAATACCCAGTGACTCATTACTCCCTGGGGCTGACCCTGTCCGTGGAGCGGTGCGACGCCTGGATGATCTGAGACCAATGCACGGTGCAGGTGGGTTCCTGTGCGCAGGGACCACTGGTGAGACTCTATCGAGTGCCATGCCGGGGGATGCCACATTCCCTTCTTCCCGTTCAGCCCAACGCTCTTGAACAACAGGGGGCCTATTGAAGTTCCGCTGCAGTTACTGATTCCCTCGCCGGATCCTCCTTCCTACGGGGACGCCTCTGAGTCCCCGATCTGATCTCCGCAACCTGTCCAGCGGGGAGGCGGCTGTCCCAAGAAGTGTGGTGTGAGGAGGGACGGGGTCGCCTGTGGCGCGGCTAAGACTGAGGCAGCGTGAGGACAGTTTGAGGCCTATCCGAACGTACCCAAGATGGCGAAAGACAAGGAACCTAAATCAACCCGGCAGGGGAAGCTGGACCGCTACGCCAGGGTGCTCCCGGTGGCAACGGGTGCTGAGGGAGGCTCTACTCCTCATCCAGATAACGCGGATATATTACAGGCCATACAGGCGTCTAGGGAAAGCCATGACCTTCGCAAAGTCTCTGAACGAGTGACCAAAGCGGAGCACCGCATCTCTGAAATCGAAGACTCCTCTCGTACTACGCGGACAGATGTGACAGGGCTCCTGGCTTCCATGAAGGAGATAACCTGGAGGGTGGATGACGCCGAAAACAGAGCCCGGAGGAATAACCTGAGGTTTATTGGCTTTCCGGAAAAAGCGGAGAAGACAGATCCGGGGCAGTTCCTGCTAGCGTTCTTGAAGGACACTCTGCCCGAAGCGCCCTTCTCGACTTGTTTTGTCATAGAACGGGCACATAGGATGCCCAATATCCCCCCGCCGCCTGGGGCCCCGCCTCGACCCTTGATTGCCCGCTTTCTGAACTTCCAGGACAGAGATTTAATACTTCGCGAGCTGCGACAAAAGGGTGAGGTTAAGTATGAGAACACACGAATCATGGTCTTCCCAGACTACTCACAGGATGTACAGAAACAGAGACGGACTTTCGATCCGATCAAGGCGAAACTAAGGGCACTTGGCCTTCAATATATGCTATTATTTCCGGCCAAGCTAAAGGTCATTTTCCAAGGCGCCACGTTATTCTTTCAAACTCCTGAAGAAGCTTGGTCTTGGATTGAGGAGCGGCCACAGCTACGGCGGGGGGTGCCCGGCGCTTTGAGCCGGCTTTCGGGGGAGGGGCGGGGTTTCAGCCAGGATCGACCCAGTCGGAGACGAGTGTTGAGAGCTCGAAACCCACCGGGCGGCACGCCAGGAAGACTGCTGAGAAGCGGAGACACCAAGGGGCGTCTCTCGGACTCCGAGGAGGAGGCGGTGCGACGGCGCCCATCACAAACTCGAGTTAGAGCGGAGGACACGGGCCAGACGGAGCTGTCGGAGAGGGAGGATTCTCCGGACGCAGATAGTGACCACCCGCTGCTTGAGAGTATACAAAGAATGGAGGCGCCGGAGCTGGCCGTGCCCAACACCGATGCACAGCAGCGTCAACCACCTAGTAATGGCGAAGAGGACTGAGATAAGGGGCCAGGAGGCCACAATCCAGCAGTAAGACTTCCCTAAGGCTTGGGGGCTTTATAAGACACTCACCTAAGCTGGGGAAGTACAGGGAGTGTTTTTGCACTATTATTGTGTAGTTAATTGATTGGGAGGGAGGGGAGGGCGACAGACCTCTTATTGGATTACCCGTACCTGAATTGTCATGTTGACCAATTGGGGGGAGGTGTGGGTGTCTGGAGAGTGTGGGGTGGGGGTAGTTGGGGAATTGTTTCACGATGTGCATTGCGATTGTGGGGGGGGTGGAGGGGGGACTGTTTGGTTCAATTTGTTCAGATACACAGCGAGGCTGGAGAGAGAGGGAAAAGTTGGGCGGACCTCAGATGGGCCGCTGGACAGGTGAGGCACCGAGAGCTGTATTACAATGGCAGACAGTCAATATACAGTACTGACATGGAATGTCAACGGCTTAGGTAATAAGGTCAAAAGGGGCTTGGTGGCTAGGTATCTCAAGAGGCTTAACCCTGACATTGTATTTCTTCAAGAAACTCATTTGATGGGCTCGGGCTGCTCTTTCCTAGGGAGGGGTCAATATACTACTCTGGCGCATGCAGGTTTTACCAGGGGCTCAAGGGGAGTGGCAATTCTGGCTAAAAAGTCACCTCCCTTCCATGTTACTCAACAGTGGGTAGATAAAGATGGGACTTATGTTGCAGTCCAGGGCATCTGGAAACGCAAGACATTCCTACTTATTAGTGTATACGCGCCCCCGCGACTGCAGCAACGCACAATGGATAGACTAGCGGAGCTCCTGCTCCTAGCCGGCCCTGCAATACACATAATTGGGGGTGACTTTAATGATGTATGTGACCCCTCCCTTGACCGTACTCAGATGTGACTTGGGTCCCACGGACCCACAATGTTGGCCCGATTCCGAGAGACCCTGGGACTGACTGACCTGTGGCGAAGGCACCACCCTAACCTGCGAGCGTATTCATATTTCTCAGGGGCGCACAGGGTATTCTCTAGATTAGACTACCTTCTAGCCCCAGCAGGGGAGGTTGGTCAGGTGGACAGCATAGAATACCTAGCTAGGGGCATCTCCGACCATTCACCTCTCCGGATGACGGTGGGCGGGAGGGGTAGCCACCAGATAGCGCAGTGGAGGTTGAACCCATGGGCATTACAGGACAAGAGCGTTGCGCAGGAGCTTCGAGTGGACTCCGAACTTTACTTCAGAGAAAACGAGGGCTCGGTGCACTCGGCAGTCACCCTGTGGGAGGCATTTAAGACAGTACTTCGCGATAGAGCGCAAAACATAATCGCACACAAACGGAAAAGGGAAACCCAAGAGATAGAGGAGCTAGAGCGCCCGCTAATAAGTCTAGAGGGATGCGACCCGGCCACGCTGACTGATCATACCCTTCGGCAAATCGAAATAACTAAAAGGGAGTACCTGGCGCTGGCAACTAATGAGGTTAGAGCTCAGCAGCTGGCGACGCAACATAGACTCTATGAAACAGGGGATAGGGCAGGGAAACTGCTCGCGTGGTTAGGAAGAAAGGAAATAGAGACGAGATGGGTAATGTCCATTACAGAGCGCAATAACACACATACCACACCTGAGGCCATAGCCGGGGCCTTTGCAAGATACTACGCCGAGCTTTATGCAGCCCAACCTCAGACAGAAAAGGGGTAAATATGTCGGTATTTAAACGCAATAGAGTTACCCTCACTCTCTCAAGAAGAGAGGGATAGCTTAGATGGGGATTTGACATTAGCGGAGGTGACAGAGGCCATCGGCCGCCAAAGAGCGGGCAAAACCCCGGGTCCTAACGGTCTACCGAGTGAATTCTTCAAACTGAATAGCACGTTATTAGCACCGCATTTACTCAACTTATTCAAGGAGTCAAAGGAACAGGGGACTCTACCCCGGGACCTCCGAATGGCCACCGTGGTGGTTATCCCTAAGCCAGGGAAGCCCCCGGGCGATTGTGGGTCGTATCGCACCATATCCCTCCTTAACATAGAGACGAAGATTCTGGCGACGGTACTAGCAGCGCGCCTACTGACTGTTATCCCCCCACTGGTGCATAGAGACCAGTCAGGTTTCATGCCGAAGCGTGCCACACGGCATAACCTGAGACGACTAGCTAATTGGATGGACGCGATACAAAATCAAGATAGCCCCCATCTGCTCCTGTCCCTCGACGCTGAGAAGGCGTTCGACACGATCCACTGGCCTTTCATGAGATGTACTCTGGACAAGCTGGGATTTGGCCAAGTGTTTCGAGACTGGTTGGCGCTGCTATATACCGCTCCCGAGGCGAGAGTCCGGGTTAACGGGGTCATGTCGGAGAGCTGGCCGATCCAACGGGGCACTAGACCGGGATGTCCACTATCGCCCTTATTGTTCGCCCTTATTTTGGAGCCGTTGGCATGTGTGGTCAGATCCCGCCAGGGACTGGGAGGGTTCGTGGATGAGTCACTATCCCTCGAGGAGGAACGCATATCGTTATATGCGGATGACGTTTTGTTATATGTCACAAATCCGGGTGAGACACTCCCTCGCATGTTGCAGATTTTTGACGAATATGGCAGTCATGCTGGATACAGGATAAATTGGAGTAAATCCACCATATACCCGTTGAGTGGAACGGTGGAGCCCCAAACCTACCTGAGCTGCTTGCGACTCTCCACGGCGGGTTTTACCTATTTGGGACTGTATATCACCACCGACTCAGAAACTAGGCTGGAACATAATATCAAGCGAGTCCTGTTGAACTTCCAGGACGATGTTAAGAGGTGGAGGAAGCTCCCCCTGACCATTATGGGGAGGGCCGCTATGTATAAGATGATAACGCTCCCCCAGCTCCTGTATATTTTACAAAATACCTATTACCAAATACCAGAAACTGTTTTCACCAGCATTGACAGCGAGCTGCGTTTGCTCCTGTGGGATGGGGCCCATCCAAGAATAGCGTTGCAGACTCTACAGCAAAACTCGTACAATGGGGGGTTGGCCTTGCCAGACATTAGAGCTTACTATAGGGCGGCCCATCTTATGGTGGTCAACGAATGGATCCATGCGCCGGGAGACCATCCCACCTATAGATTGGAAAGAGCGCAATTCCGGAATCGCACCTACCTGCACTACATATATGGAGGTGCAGGCGGCTCACGTCTCTTGCCGGCCACTCAGCGAGTGTTGGCGGCTTGGAAGAGCGCGGAAAAGCGGATGAAATGGGATGGACGGCCTACGCGGCAAACCCCCCTATGGGAGGGTACTAGACTGCCTGAGATTCGAAAACTGAGGGGATTCAAGCAGTGTGACCTAATAGGGATTTCTAGAATAGGGGACCTACTGGAAAGGGGCTCCCTAGCTCCCTTCGCCTCGCTTCAGGCGACATATCAACTGCGTGACTCCCAAGCTTACGCCTACCTCAGACTTAAACATGCCTGGCATGCCGAGGAGTTGGATGCAGAGACACTGCCAGGATATGCCCCGCTAGAGGGAAGACTCCTCCAAGAGGAGATCCCGGCCCAAGCCATATCGTTGACCTATAAAACACAGCTTAATAATATGCCCGACGGGCTTGGGCCGTTGCGTGTCAAATGGGAGCTTACCACCGGGCCGCTAGAGGACATTGACTGGGAAGCAGCCCTTATGCACCCACGCGAAGTAGCGATTAAATTGAGACTACGACTTATACAATACAAGATCCTACACAGAACCTACTATGATAGGGCGCGCTTATACTCTATGGGGAGGGCGGAGAACCCAGACTGCCTCCGATGCCACACTGAACGTGGCACTTATATACACACTCTGTGGGAATGCAGCCGGATACAGGTCTACTGGCGCATGATAGTGACGGAATTGAATGATGTGCTGGGAGCTCACATTGAGATGGAAGCAAAGTTCCTGGTGTTAGGCATCCCCACGGACGTTGACTTGCCGCGATACAAGCTCATGTTGGCTAATTTAGGACTGGTGGTGGCCAAGAGGGACATAGCTAAATGTTGGGGGGCTCAGCGACTCCCTACACTTACGGAATGGAGGTCAGGTATGGATCTCTACATGGTGGCAGAGAAGGTGATTTATAAGGCCAGAGGATGCCCCCGGAAATTCCGAAAAATTTGGAAGCCATGGCTAGACTACTACGGCTTAGACCTGGGTGAGGAAGAGGGGGGAATGGGCCTATCCCAGGGCAGGTCAGGAAACGGACCGAGAGAAGGGTGGTGAGTGACCCACTGTACTCAGATGTACCTGTGCCAGAAGTAGGCCCCGATATATGTATGTGTATACTGTCATGTTTTGATCTTGTGTTCTTTTGCGGCGAATCACCTGCTACATCGCCTGTTTTGTTCCGCATCTCACTGCCCGCTATTCAGCCCATGATGTGTATTGATGATGTTTCTGATTGTATGTTTCCATTGACAAAAAGCATGATAAAAAATAAAAACATTGTTTAAAAAAAAAAAGAATGCACTGCCAAAGTCTAATTGTGAGATGACAGGAAAAAGTACAACTGTTTTCCGAAGATCAGTTGGGAGTAAATGTCAGAATTTATTAAGATAATGTAGATGGTAATCCTCTGCTTTGGAGACCTTGTTGAGGGATGAAGATAAGACTAGAATCAATTGTAAACCCGAAAGAAACGGCTGACTGAAGGTGTGCAAAAGGGAAGGGATCCATCAAGATTCAGGAGATTGAAGAGTAATGCCTCCAGTTTTCATGCAGATGTTGATACCAAAAGGAACCATGTTTTATCTGGGTTCAAAAAGAGAAAGTTAATTTTCATCCAATTTTGATGTCAGATGAGGCCACTTCTTATGGCGATAGTCATGTTTGAAAGACATTTTTAGATACAGTTGTGTACCATCACCATACTTATCTATATTTATTACTGAATCTTTTAATATCAGACTCAGTGGCTCTAAGTAGTTGTTAAAAAGATTGGGAACTAGGATAGAACGTAGCATAATATTTTGGGTTGGTCCGAGATTTGACTGTCAGGAAGAGAAACGATTAACGCTTGTTTCTTTGATATACATATGATGTACCAGAACTGGTGCTAGCCTTCCATGGTTGATTGTGTGTAAAACTGTAGCTAAGTCAATGAAGATGGTTAGGGACGTGTCGCCATTGTCAACAAGCATTTGCAATGCCATAGGTCTCGCATTGTCAGAGTTAGAGCTATTGGCATTGTAAATGACAATGTATTTTATCGATGTGTTTTAGTTTGGAGTGTAGAGGATGTATGAACAGAGACACAGCTGCAGCATGGCCTAGAGGACTAAGAATGAGGAATTACCACTGGGACCAGAGACACAGCTGCAGCACTGCCTAGAGGACTTAAAATGTGGGAATTCCGACAGGACTAGAGTAGCAGCTAGTAGCACTGTCTGGAAGACTTGGGAGGAATTACCGACGGGACCAGAGTAGCAGCTAGCCGCACTGTCTGGAATACTTAGAATGAGGAATTACTGACGGAACCAGAGTAGCAGCTAACAGCACTGTCTTGAGGACTTAGAATGAGGAATTTCTACTGGGACCAGAGAAGCAGCTAGCAGCACTGCCTAGAGGACTTAGAATGAGGAATTACTGACAGGGCCATAGAAGCAGCTAGCAGCACTGCCTAGAGCACTAAGATTGAGGAATTACCACTGGGGACAGAGATACAGCTACAGCACTGACTAGAGGACTTACAATGTAGAATTACCGAAGGGAACAGAGTAGCAGCTAGCAGCACTGCTTAGAGGACTTACAATGAGGAGTTACCACTGGGACCAGAGAGGCAGCTAGCAGCATTGTCTTGAAGACTTAGAATGAGGAATTACCACTGTGACCAGAGACACAGCTGCAGCCCTTCCTAGAGGACCTAGAATGAGGGATTACCAACAGGACCAGAGTAGCAGCTGCAGCACTGTCTAGAGGATTAAGAATGAGGAACTACCACTGGGAACAGAGATGCAGCTGCAGCACTGCATAGAGGACTAATAATGAGGAATTACCCCTGGGACCAGAGAAGCAGCTGCAGAACTGTCTAGAGGACCAAGAATGAGGAATTACCACTGAAACCAGAGAAGCAGCTGCACCACTGGCTAGAGGACTAAGAATGAGGAATTACCACTGGAACCAGAGAAGCAGCTGCAGCACTGGCTAGAGGACTAAGCATGAGGAATTACCTCTGGGACCAGAGCAGCAGCTGCAGCACTACCTAGAGGACTAATAAAGAGGAATTACCACTGGGACCAGAGAAGCAGCTAGCAGCACTGTCTAGAGGACTAGAAATGAGGAATTACTACTGGGACCAGAGAAGAAGCCGCCGCACTGTCTAGAGCACTTAGAATGAGGAATTACCACTCTGACCAGAGACGCAGCTGCAGCACTGGCTAGAGGACTAAGAATGAGGAATTGCCACGGTGACCAGAGACGCAGCTGCAGCACTGGCTAGAAGTCTAAGAATGAGGAATTAGCACTGTGAGCAGAGACGCAGCTGCAGCACTGGCTAGAGGACTAAGAATGAGGAATTACCACTAGCAATTACATCAGGTCTTGCAGACAGTGCATGCGCACTGCCTAGGCGCGACCTAAAAATGTAGCACAAAATCATTTTTTATTAAGCGGTAATAACACAGAGGGCTCAACCCCCTGGGGAGCTGACTTTCACACAGCACCTGCAAAAGACCTGCCAAAACCGTGATACAATGGCCGTTGCAACCACTGGGGAATGCACAGCGATTTTCCCCTTTGTACAAGAAGGTGCTTGAATCTACTCTTTGGCAGATGCAGACATATCTCTCACTAAATCTGGGCCAGAGGCCCCAGCATAACACCAAACAAACTGCAGGTGAGCTCCCCAAGGCAACATGATTCTAGTCCACCCCAAGGCACTCATTCCTCACATATATATGCATTAGAAAAAAACACCAGTGACGTGATGCTGGCTGAAATAATGTATTCAATGAACTAACACATGTGGGTTATCTCTAAAAACATAAAAACCACATACATATAAAATGTAAAACATTTGTCTGAAATGGTGTCTTTTCCAAGCGGGAAACTGTTTTTCAACCCTAGGCTTAGTAAAATGAAAGAAGGACATCAAAATAAAACCTGCCTTACCCCATACATGTCCAAGCATAAAACAAACCTTGTACAGTTTTCAGGTGAGCCAGGCACGGGGCCAAGTTTGTCAGTGCTGACGTTTTATCATCATAAAGACAATGTACTTGAACTATATGTAATGACTTTTTGTGCTCACCACACCTGACAAGACACCATTAAGTCCAACATTAGTCAAGAAGTAAATGATAAAGGATGGGTACATGGGCACACACACACACAGCAGGGTAGATTTGGTTCTTTTCCATTTTCTGGTAATTATTTACACAAATATTTGTTGATTTTTCGGTTTATTAAAAAGACGAAAGGAGAAAAATTGCTATTGATGGGCACCTATAGGCAAGTTCCATTTTGCTTTGTTTTTTACTTTGGATATATTCACTCGCTTCCCTCTGGTCCATGCCTTTTTAAGTTCTATTTTTAAGTGTTATTGCTTGTTTTCCATGCTGCTTATAATTGTCTGCCCAGAAGAAAAGTCAAATCTTAACAAAAGTACAGCCTGCGCCATGAATGCTACATTTATTCATGGTGCAACACAAGCGAGGGAGAAGACTGAGAAAACTTAAAAGATGTCACAGGGAACAGACCACAGAAAATCCCTCCAAGGCTTTTAAGACGCTGTATGGAACCAAGAGACAACCATTCAAAAACATTGTGGAGGGCCGTTTGATATTACGTTGTGAATGGCTGCAAAGTGCACATATCAGAGCCACCGCACACAGCATGTTTTCCCTTCATTTATCTATTCGAGCTTTGCATCTGTTTTTTTGGAAAGGGGCGCCTCCGTTTAGAAGCTCTTGGTAGTGTGTTTTATAAAAACTATTTCCAAGTTCAGGGCATTGAAAGGTCCCCAGTAATGCCAAAAGCTCACTTATCCTTATAATGAGCCGGTTCATTAAAAAGCAGAGAGGGCACGAACGTGCAATATTTGTGATAGTTCTGCCGTGGCCACATGTTGTGTGCTTTAAGCTGCAAAATACCATGCATGTGGATACACTGCACGCTAGTTGTGAATGTAAAATCAAGGGCTTCCTTCCCAAACCAAACAACAAGACCTGTGAAGTCTGTTAAAAACAAGCACGGAATCGGAACCTGTGGTGCGCGCGCACCACAGAGGAGCCGAACGCGGGAATCGAAACCCGTGGTGCGCGCGCACCACAGAGGAGCGGGGGGGCGAGGGAGCCTGTTGTCTGTGCCGCGCGCTGATGCGCGTCCTAGACACGGATGGGAATGGGCGGAGCAAAGGCGGGACATGCGCCCGCCTTTGCCCAATTGCGTGCCGTTTAAAAAAAAAAAAAAAGCACGCTAAGCCAATGCCAGCCTGCGAAAGCAAAACTACACGCACGAGCGTGTGGTTAGCTTTCTAAAGCCCATACAAGAGGTCTCGCGCTGCGCGAGCAGGTCTGCGCACTGCAACGCTAGGCGTGAGACCTAAAAATGTGTTGAACATTTTCAAATACTTTTAGGGTAGCCTATTCTATGTTAACATCAGTGCTAGTGGTGGTTGACCAATCACATTAATCCAACAATATAAGAAACCAGTTGGTCAGTTACTATTTGTTTGATTGCTTTGCCCGTCCAAGGGACGTCTGAAACAGGGCAATAGTTGGCAGAGAGAACAGAATCAAGGTAAGATTTTTTTGAAGATTAGGGAGATATTGTTCACTTTTAGTACTGATGGGAAAATTCCTTGGTTTAGAGAAGCATTGATGAGCTTGCACCATTGTTCCAGAAAGAGGGAAAAGTGTTCTTTAATAATCTTAGCTTGGATAAGAGCCTTAAAGTAATCAATAAACCATTCGTAGAGATAGTGGTGAAAGTCTTCCAATTCTTGAAGAATTTAGGAGGAAGGATGATGGACCTGGTGTTCAGGTCAACACTGTTTCCTATTTTGCAAATTTTGTTTGTAAAGTGTGTTAAAAAGCTTTCATTTTGGTGGGGACTCTGTTGGTTGTTCTGTTCTGGGTATTTTATTTCTAAGACTATTGTTTTGGATACATCTGAAGATGAATTTATTTGGTCGTGTAGATATTGTGACTTCACATTGTGAATGAGGGATTTGTTTTCTCTCATAGCCTTCTTTAATTTAGTGAGTGCCTGCTGAGTTTTTGTCTTACTCCATCTGGTGTGATGGTTAAATTTCTTTTTATGTTTTACTCCAAACATATGCCACAGAAATAAAAAGATGAAAAAGAAAACATGCCGTAGTCTAAACATGGCTGAAATATGCTGGCACGAAAAAAACCTTAAAAATAACCACTGCATACAATTTTCATAGAATAGTACATTTACTTCCTAAAAGGTAGATGTGCTTACAACAAGTACAGCAAACCTTTTAGTTTTAAAACACATCACAGAAAACAAAGAAAAAATACTATCGGCTTTGGATTACTAAAACCAGAAAACATAGTTTAAACACACAAGGATGACTAAAAAAAAAGGTTAAAGAATGTAAAGAAGTAGGCATTGGTTCACTAGCTATGACACTGAAGTTCACTTCGTTTTAGGAAGCTTTGTACATGTGGACAGGCAAAATGTGTCACTCACAGGACAAAAGAGGTTGAAGTGGGCTGACCCATTGCTGCAGGCAGCATGCTGTCGTGGGTGAAAGCATCATGTGAATGATAGTTGAACAGAGCAATTTATGAAGCTGGATAACCCAAAGCCCCTCTGTATCTATTTTGTTTTAATGATTTTTTTAATTGCATGAGACTGATGATCACTGAAAGGTGTCTCTAAGCCAGACCTAATGAGTAAAGCAGTTCTGACTTACTTGATTGTTTACAACCGAGGGCATTTAAAATAGCTTTGGGTCTTAAAGGATATGCTGTAGAAATGGAAGTGAATCCAAGAAGACTTAGTTTATTGTACTGGCAAGAGAGCTCAAGTAGTTAATTCACTCACTGCAGTCTGTAATCTCGTGTAACAAACTTGAATCACCATAAAATAGCTTAGATGGTGAATGTGTCTGCTGTAGAGCACTGCATGTAACATTTTGGTCACTGATTTGTATTCTATGTTATGCAGCACAGTGGGTTGATGACTTTGTTGCAGAGATCTTGTGTAACCAGTGAATCAGTTGTTTATGGCATCATGGCAAAATAGCCTAGGGCCTTCTTTAGGCTTTGGTGGGTCAGATATCCGTTCTGGTGCATTATAGGTGCCATGGGTTATAATAAACTTGTAATAAGGCAGGGGGGACATCCGTCATGTTTAAAACGAGTATTCCATCCACCAAACTCTAAATAAGGCCCTCCGTGTTCGCAGAGGGTTTGGTTAGCAGAATCCAGCCATTTGCAACTGCAAAAAGGCTTTTTTGTAGGCACAAAACGAACTTGCGATTCAGTACATGTTACCGAACCACAATTTAGATTTGCAACCAAATACTGATTCAGTAGTTCAAAGGGGCATGTTTCCAAATACCGAATCAGATTGGTATGTATTAACACTTTGCGACCGAAATCCTGTTGCAAAAACATTAATACTTTACTGACTACAAACATGTAGTGGTAAGCCATTCGCAAATGTGAAGGGGTCCCCATGGAACTACTTCCCTTTTGAGAATGTTGAAAAAAATATTTTTTAAGAGTAGGCAGTGGTACAATGTTAGTAACATTTTTATTATATTCTTTAAACGCATCCCATTTTCCTTTAGGGAAAATAGGCTGCATTAAAAAAAAAAAATGCTTTAGACTGCCCTCAGCTGGCCACCCATCCTGTGATGGCAGCGTTTCCTAGAGTGTCCCAATTTGCGACCTACCTCATTAATATTCATGAGGCAGGATGAATTATGACCCACTAGGAATCAGTACTTTGCAATCTGACCTATTAGTCCATAGGTTGGTTTGCAAAATACCCCAATAGTAGCAAATTGCGACCACTAATTTGCAGCCAGTGCTCTGTACATCTGGCCCTGCATGTTTTATGCACCAGCTGGAAAAAGCTGCATGTGTATAATCAACAATAGCACTATTGTCAGTCACTGATTGAGTTTTTCACTTTCCAATAGGCTCCAAACCGGCTGGTGGAGATCCTTATGAATTAATTTCCTACCCATACCTGACCAAGAAATTATTATTCGCAGGGCCACCTAGGAATCTGCTTTTGGGTAAGCTTTATGCCTTAAAAGCCACACAGTGAACTCACATTTCGGTTTATAACACACACCTGACGCTGCCTTTTAAATCAATCCATAGGTTGCCATCTCTCCCCCCTCCTGCCCTGAGGAAGACCCGCCTGGACGCACTTTCACTTCTTGCGCGATACACAGGGTCGAAACGTCGGCGTATTGTATATGTCTACACAACGCTTATGATCACAGTTCCATTCGTCATTGGATCATTAAGCATATGTGCTAATAAGGACATTTATGAAATCTTTCTCCCTCCCCCTCCCCATTTTTTGCACAATTGTTTCTGTATATAGTGGACTATATTTATCACCATTCACCACATGTCACTGTTTCACCACAGTCACGTACTTCACATTGCAATTGAAATTATAAATTGCGACAGCCTTTATTATTTGATTTTTCTCTTAATACATTATTGATTCAAAAAATTTTGGTGTGTGTTATATCTTTATTTATTTTTCTTTGTAAATTATTCATATTGGTTATAAGTAAGCTGTTGCTACTTGTCCTAAGTAATTGATACCCCGACAGAACCAATTTTTCCTTTAAAATGTGACCTCGAAGGGGCGTGGCCAAGATGGCGATAGTGTAGGACGTGCCTACCCGTCGCTCCTGGTTCTAGGCCCGAGACCCTTAGCACTGCCGGTGCCGCTGCAAATGGGCATCCGGCAGCATCATCTTTCCCCCTGCACAGCCTGAGATCTCCGGTGCCGCGGATGCTGAGCGGGACGGAGCGGGGGGTCGGTTTGAGCTGCGACATACGGTGAGGAGCGGCAGGGACGGTGCGCGGTGTCTCTTGCCGCGCGGGGTGCGGCGGCGGCCTGCCCTTTCATCGGCTGCCCGGGAAGAGCGGAGACGCCTGCGGCCTGGACGGCAGACGCGTGGGTGGAGGCCTGACCCCCGTGTAACACTACGGACGGGAGCCTCTCCGGCGACGCGCATTCCGGCGCGGCCGGCCTGGACCTTCCCGCCTGGTCCTTCATCGGCTGCGGCGTGGCCCCCCGGAGGCCTGGAGTGGTGAACAGCGGTGTGTGCCGGCCCCCGGCCGGCGTGAGGAGCGAAGTTTGAGCCCCGAGTTGCGCCCTTGGCTGGAGCCTCCCTGACGACACGGGCCTCGGTGTGGGCCGATCGGACCCTTCATCTTGATCTGGACTGCCTGCTGTTCTCCATCGGCGCCGAGCGGCCTGGTGGGTCGCGCAGAGGCGGAAGCCTGTCCCGCGCTATAGGTGGCGGCCGAGAGGAGGAGGCCTGGCCCCGGTGAGGATGTGAGCTAGGCCCCTGAGGTTGGTGGTGAAGGGGAATACGGCGAGACCTGCCGGTCGGGGCCTTCCGGCCGCCATTACCTAGCCGTGACCGGGACCCTCCCTGGCACCCCTCAGAGTGACCTTTCCCCTGTGCGCGATACACCGCCTGGTAGCCACTGCGCCGAGAGGGCCCCCGCTCATCCTCACCTGCCCTCCCGAGCAAAGATCCGGGTACAGGTGGAGGGCTTGCCTGCGCCTGGCTCGCTCCCTGAGGGCCGGACAGTGGTCCCGGGCCCACCGTGCGGAAGGGATAGACAGACCGGACACTAGGATTTTAGCGGCTGGGAGCCGCGGAGGCGGACTTGGGCGGCCAGCGGTCGAGGAACTCCGGGCTGCTGACACACGTGGACCTACTCCCTGGCGACAAGATGGCAGCCGCCGCCAAGCAGCGGAAAGAGAGGTCCGTAAAAGACTTACTTCTAAAACCCGGTGCAGGAGGGTCTGTATCCCCTAAGGAGAAGGGGAGTCCCTTGGTGACTCAGAGCCAGGGAGATGCGGACGGACCGGTCACGAGGGGTGTCCTTGAATCCCTGTTTGCAAATCTCACGAGGAATTCCATACCATGAGGAAGGAGCTGGCGGCTGACCTCCGGGACCTCCGCAAGGACATTGATACAGTGGGGGAGCGCGTGGATGATCTGGAAACGCAACTAGTGGCGAGGGATGACGAAGTGACCCAGCTCCAGCAAGAGGTGCTACGAATCCGGGAACAGCATCTAGACCTCCAGGCCCACACTGAAGACCTCGAAAACCGCTCCCGGCGGAATAACATACGCATCCGGGCGGTCCCACAGGGGCTGGAGGGCGAGGACATTGAGGGCTTCGTTGAAGACCTATTCCGACACATCCTGGGGGCCTCTGCGGAACGCCGGATCAAGCTGGATCGCACGCACCGCGTTGGGCCCAGACGCCCGGCCACGGCTCCTCCTCCGGACATCCTGACCTGTGTCCACAACTTCCAACTCAAGGAACAGATACTACGTGAGGCCCGGGCTAAACATCCTTTGGAGTTCCGCTCCTGCAAGCCTCTCTTTTTCCAAGATCTGGCTGCCTCCACGCTGCAGAAGAGGCGGGAGTTCCGACTCGTCACGGAGTTCCTTCGCTCCAAAGAGATCGCCTACTCATGGGGGCACCCATTCCAGCTGGTCTTCAAGTGGGAGGGCCGCCTGCACCAGGTGCGCTCTCTACGGGAGGCGACATCCCTCTTATCGCTGCCGGGAGAGGCCGAGGAGAACACCGGGAGTGGTACATCCCAGCGCAACCGGAACACCGTGGTAAGGTGGCGGCGGGTGGGGGGGTCCTCGCCTCGCGCCCGTCCCGGCCCGGAGGCGATGGCAGCGGAACGCCGGGCTGTCCTTGACTCTCTCTCAGGGGACTCCCTCCCCGCCGCCTGAGACGGACCTGGCCATGCCTCACCTGCTAATCGTTGGGAAGTGACTTGCTTGTTGTCTTGGGTCTGGGGGGGGTCCGGGGTGGCGGGTGGCTCCTGCAGTCCGTCTATCGTTCCTCCATGGGGCTGATCGCTCTGGACAGTGACCACTCTCAGGACAATGGTACACCGTTATTGTTTTTGTTCCTTGTCCCCTGTTTGGAGTTGTTCTCTTGGGGTACCCCTCATTCTTCCTCATGCTCTTCCAGCGGGATCCTTGGTGCGCTGGGTTCCTCCTTTTCACCCTCGGGTGCTAGTGGGTGGTTGACGGGTACTGTGGTAGCTCTTGGGATTCCTCGAGATGGGTGCGGTTAAAATTTTATCCTTGAATGTCAAGGGCCTCAATAATCCCGTCAAGCGGCGAGCTGTCTTGTCATACTTAGAGAACTCAGATGCTCACATCTGTCTCCTGCAGGAGACGCATCTCTTACCCACTGACACACACCGCCTACGCTCGCGGTCCTTCCCTCATCAGGTCTTCTCTTCCCGAGCCGTAAAGACCGCAGGAGTAGCCATTTTGGTCTCTAGTAAATTCCCTGGCCGTATAGGCGACAAGCAAGCAGAGATAAAGGGCCGGCTGCTAGCATATTCCTTCACACTGGGCGCTTCTAGTTTTACAGTCGCCACGATCTACGTCCCCAACGAGAGCCAGGAGGGTTTTCTACGGGAGGCCGTCCAGGATCTGTCCGGCTCAATAGATAGGTCGATTGTCCTGGGAGGGGATTTCAACCTGGCCTTTGACGACTCACTCGATCGCTCAATACAGCGCTGGGGCCAAACAGGGGCGTTGTCCACTTCTGGGAGGTGTCTCCTGCATGAGGCGGGCTTTGCGGACTCCTGGAGGCACACACACCCCCACTCCCGGGAATATACATTTTACTCACACCCCCATAAGTCCTACGCCCGGATTGACTACATCCTCACGTCGGATACCTTGACCCAACGGCTGCGGGCAGCCGACATCACCCCGTGCCCGTTATCGGACCATTCCGCAGTCTCCATAGCACTAACTCTCCCCACTGCCCGCCCTACTCGCCGCTTCTGGCGCCTGAGGGAACCCGTAGCTTCAACGCCCCACAGTGGTCCAGCAGATTGAATCTTGCATTACTAACTATCTTACCTTGAATGACACCCCTGATATACGGGTGTCGACTCTCTGGGCAGCTCTGAAGGCGGTGGTTCGGGGAGAGTTTCTGGGTATCGCGGCTGCGGATAATAAGACTCGCCGGGAGAAACGGGACCGACTTACTAGGGAAGTGACTAAATTGGAACGCATTCATCAACGGACTGGGGCGCCTCGAATCTGGAGGCAGCTCAAGACGGCCCGGGCACAGTTAGCGGGCCTGGATGTTGACAGGGCCGAGTACGCGGCCCTTCGGCTGAAACATGCTTTTTATGTGGGGGGAAACAGATGTGGCAGACTGCTGGCTAATAAATTACGGGCGCAGAGGCAACTATCCAGAGTTACTGGGATTTTAGACAGGCGGGGTCGGGAGCTCGACACTGACTGCGACATAGCGGATACATTTTGCTCCTTCTACGAGGACCTGTATGCAGTACAGTCACTGCCAGTCGACGGCCCGACGCAGTATCTCGCGGGAGCTCAGACGGCGAAACTTGCACAGTGCCATGCTGACGCCCTGGGTGCACCCATCAGACCTGAGGAAGTCATTGCGGCCATCTCCCGCTTGAAGCTCCTCAAATCCCCCGGACCGGACGGCTTTTCCTCAGCTTTTTATAAGAAATTTTGCCCCGCCCTGGTCCCCATTCTCGTCCGGCTTTTCAACTCCATAGGGCCTGATGCGCCGTTACCTCCCGCTATGCTGGAGGCCTTGATCACGGTCATACCGAAGCCTGGTAAGGACCGGCGTCACTGCGCCTCCTTTCGGCCTATCTCGCTCCTCAACGTTGACCTGAAGATCTTCTACGGGATTCTGGCCCAGCGGCTTTCTACCCATCTCCCCGGGCTGATCGACCCCGACCAGTCGGGGTTCGTGCCCGGCCACCAATGCTCTGATAATACTAAGCGTCTTCTCCACCTGGTGGACCGATCGGAGCGATTCCCAGCGGAGCGTATGATTTTCTCGGTCGACGCCGAGAAGGCGTTCGACAGGGTCCACTGGCCCTATCTCCGCGCCACCCTGTCGCACTTTGGCCTCCCCGACCGATTTATTCAGTGGGTGTTTAGCAGTTATGGACACCCGGTCGCCACAGTGCGGGTGAATGGGACCGCTTCGAGCACCTTCCCCATATGCAGGGGGACGCGACAGGGTTGCCCCCTGTCACCGCTCCTCTTCGCTCTCTACATAGAGCCTATGGCCCAAAGAGTACGTGCGGACCCTGCCATAAGGGGTGCACAATTTGGTGGCACAGAACATAAACTGAGCCTATACGCGGACGATGTCGTGGCCACGCTGGAGCGCCCCAGGGAGTCTCTTCCGGCCTTTTTAGCAGAGCTTGACAGATTTGCTTCTGCTTCGGGATTTAAGATCAATGTGAATAAATCCCAGGCATTAGCTCTTGCAATGACGCCGGACACGCTCCAGCTTCTGCAACGCTCCTACCCTGTCCAGTGGGCTCGGGAGTCCCTCCCATACTTGGGGATGCAAATCGCTGCGGACATCACCTCCACTAAAACGCTGAATTACACAGCTCTGCTCGGACGGGTGAGGGACTGTCTCCGGAACTGGAAGCCGAATGCACTATCATGGCTCGGTCGCATCACGGCGGTCAAGATGGTCATCCTGCCCAAAATTCTCTACACATTCCACACGCTACCTCTGGTTCCTCCAACTGGAGTTTTGCGCTCTTTACAGCGGGATATGGAACGCTTCATCTGGCGCGATCAGAGAGCCCGCATGAGTAAAGAATTAGCCTGTCGCAGTCCCGACGAGGAGGCCTAGGGATTCCCGACCTAGTGGCTTACTGGAGGGCAACCCAACTGCGGGCCCTGGTGGAATGGTCTCGCCCAGAGTCCGAAAAGCATTGGCTTTTCATGGACCGCTCCCTCGCTGGTCGCTCCCTCTGGAGCATCCCTTTCTCACTCTGCCTGGGAGGCCCCACAATTTGTACCTCTCGGAGGTGACTCGCCCCACCCTTCTGGCCTGGGATAGGGTGGCCGTTGATCGTGGGCTCACTACCTTCCCCGCCCCCCTTGCACCTATTGTCCGCAATCCTGATTTTACACACGGGGCTGGATGAGGTTGGATTCCAGCATTGGACGGGAGAAGCAAACAGATCCATTGGCCACCTCTTTGATCTTGATGGCCTCCGACCGTTTGCAGACCTTCGCAGGGACCTGGGCATGCCCGAAACTGAACGGTACAGGTACCTCCAGATCCGTCATTGGGTACTCCAGAGCGACATTCGCGCAGGCGCGGAGCGTCGTCTCACCCCTTTCGAGAAATGGCTCCTCACCCGCCATTCGGACGTTCGACTTACCTCGGACCTATATAAGTTTATGTGCCCTATACCCCGGGAGGGGAGGACCCCGGGACAGCTTTGCTGGGAAAAAGAGCTGGGCAGGGAACTGACATGGAAAGAATGGTCATCAATCTACTACAGGGCCCAACACACGGCTCGCAACATGGCCTCCACTGAGACAGCCACCAAGGTGGCTACTTATTGGTGCTTGACCCCTGAACGTTTACACCGCGGCAATCCTTCTCGCAGTCCCCTCTGTTGGAGAAAATGCGGCTCTCTAGGTACCCTCACTCACCTTCTCTGGGAATACCCACTATTGGAGGATTATTGGCGACAGACGCTTAATGACATCGACTCTCACTTTGACACACAGATACCTCGTTTCCCTGCGTATGTTTTGCTAGGCCTCCCAAACGCTCTCACATTCCCCCTTAAATCCCGACGAGGCAAACAGATGGCCATGGCGCTAGGCGCAGTAATCCAAAACATTCTTACACACTGGGGCACTACGACGACACCAACACGCCTTGGCTGGCTCCATAGGTTGTGGGGGATCCTGGGAATGGAGAAGATTTCACTTACAGCGGCCCACCCGACGGCGTCCTTTCATGGCCTTTGGGAGCCTTTCCTCAACCTGCTTACCTCCGAGTTCACAGAGCTCACCTGCCCTAAATATCTCCGGCTCCTGCGTCTCGCAGACCCGCCTCATCCGCCGCCCGCCACCACTGCTTGAGGGCCCCGCACTCTCACTCTACTCTCACGACATTCACCCGAACTTGCCTTATCTAGACACAATTCGCTGAGGAAGGGGGAGGGGAAGGGGTTTGTTGTCTTTTTCTCTTTTTGTTGACTTTGTGAGCCAGATAGGTGGATTTCAAGCCGGATTATACTCCGATGAATGTAAGGCGTTTACTGGCCTATTGTACTTAATGTTGAAAAGCAATAAAAGAAATTTAAACATAAAATGTGACCTCGAGGCATAAATTTGAATCCTTGCAATCTGGACTCAATTTTTTGATATTTAAAGGTTGATACAATGGGTTCCGCTGAACATTAATAAACACTTAGTATGAAATGCCACAGAACAATTCAATTTGTATTGTGTGGAATACTAATGTTTATTAATAGTGCCTAACATTCCCATAAACACAAAGAATTGCATACTTCACATAGATACAGAGACTGAAGACTGGCAAAAGGCAAAAACACTTTCAGATTACAGATTATTTTTTGTGATTTGCAAAGTGCTGTGATGAGGGAAAAAGTCTGGTGGCAAGGATTAGTACTTAATTTTACCTCCCACAACTGTTACCAGCCAGGGCACAATGTAAACAAAATAAATTACTGATTGGCTACGAAGTGGGCTATTTTCAGCAGAGCTGGTACCTGGGAAAGAGAAATAACTGCAAACACTTGCCCTGCTAGTTGGTGGTCCTAAACACATATTAAGATGTTTGCATGTGCCACTGCATGGGCCCCTGTGTTGACACACTTCACCGGGGTGGACCCAGCTTTCATATAAAAGATACCCTCCCTCTTATCTATCAAGTTCACTCTCCGTTGATCCACCATCGTGTGGATCATTAACACAATAGGATTACAGATAACAAGCTTATGGCTTCTTCTTAGAAACCATAAACCTCTTTTGCACACCTACACTCATTACAGATTAAAAACCAAGGTGAGGGACCGTGGCCTGTGCCCGCCTCACCGCCCACTTTCAAGAGAGCAGGCTCCAAGGGCAGCTGCCATCTTAAGCAGAGAGGCAAAAACCTAGTGGTTTCTCTGTAGGCAGCTGATCTCCTCAGAACGATGGTCTGTCGACTGTGGGTATGGCGGCTGCTCAATTCTATGGCTCAGACTATGCAGTATCTTTCTTGATTTCATACACATCAGATTTAATCAGATGAAACTACATGTCCCATGAACCTTTGGGAATGCATCAAAAGTAGAGTCCAAACACCTGTGAAACCTGGACACTTCCTCTTTCTTGGCTGCTCATCAGATAGATAAGAACTTGTTTTTCATTCACCCTGTGTTTTGGAATGTGTGGTAGACCTTGTTTGATTACTCATTGATTTTGCCGATTTCTCCTTGTGGCTGTTGCATTCTAACTGCTGGGTGTTGCCCCTAGGTTTGAACCATCATGCCCTTCCGAAGGAGCACATACTCTCCGGTCCTCCGCAGTGCACGGCCCCTTGTCTTGGGGCCAAGTTATGCACTCTTCAGTACAGGCCTATCTCAGCCTTGAGGGCGATTTCTCTGAGGCTCTGGATTCTTTAGGGCAGAGGGCTGTCTCGCAGGCCCTCAAGCCTCTCATCATACAACTCTTCCAATGGGAAGCTCCCCAACCGGTGCCTCTCTGCCGTGGGTGGAGGACTCAGAAGCCCCCGGTACCTCAAGCAAGGTATTTGGGATGGAACACCTCCCAAATATTTTTGAGTCAGGCCATGGCCCAGTGAGTCCATCGGGTCCGGTTGTAACTGTCACGTCACTTCCGAGAGGGCGTGAATGTTTACCTAGATGTGTGTGTTTGTTGTGCAGGCTGGGCCAGAACATGGATACGATTTAAAATTGTGTGCCAGCAGAGCAGGTCCCGGTCTTACCCACACTGCCTACCAAGCATGATGAACCCAAAAACCTGACATGCATGGTGGGCGTACACATCAAAGTTGTGCCCAGCACAATAGGCCACGCTTCACGCCAGTCCTCCCCTTCCCCCCAGGAGTGGATGGAGCAATTACCCCCAATCAGCCCACTAGACAGCAGGGATTAAAGACATTTTTAAAAAGGAGGGGTGGGGGCTGTCCACCATGGGCATGCTCCCACCAAAAGAAAAGGGTGCAACACTCTTTCTGTGTGGGGGGCGGGGGGGGGGCAGGGGGGCAGGGGTGCAGATGGGGGTGATTACCTGAATCTGTCTCCCCCAGCGGGGGACAGAAAGCCTACTAGACACTAGGGAAAGTTAGAAAAAAAACACAGGGGTAGGGACCCCATGCCAAACAAGCATTGGCATAGCCAATAGGTCTCGCCTTTGGGTCCTTATAAGTGTTCAGTTGAGGCTGGAGGCAGTGCGAGTTTCTCACAGCGCCCTTCAGTGGGTCATAAAGGAGTTAAGAATACATGCTCATCCAATCATTGGCCTCTCTGCAGATCGCACACAGGAATGGTCATGTGGCCCAACTGGAATTGTGATACTATGCGAAAGCGTGGGAAAGAGGTACACAGCAGCTGAAACACTGACACTGCGAAAAGAAAATGAAGAGCAGACAGGTGAGTGAGTGCCTGTGGTGTGTGGTGACGGTGAGAAGATAAAAGGAAGTACATGCAGGAGAGGGTGAAAAGAGGGTGCTGAAGAAGAAATAGAGGAGGTGTGAGCTATGCAAATGGAGCATTTGTCATAGATGTGGGGTGTAGGCAGGGCTTCAAGTGGGTCGGGTCCTTCTGTGTTTCAAACCCGGTAGTGATTTAAAACGGACATTAAAACGGGTCTCGGGCCCTGTATTTATGTCCTTAACTTTCAATGCAAAAGACACCGATAGACTTCTGAATAATGAGTGTAAATAAAAACATTAAGGTATTCCATGTCGTTCCTGCTTATATTTCATGTTTTTCAAGCCAGCCTGGCTGATGGTGCGATGCCCTGAAACCGGTCCCAGGATGCTTGTTTTCAGGTCCAGGGAGAGCCCGGCCTGGCAATTGGGGCTGGACTGTTCCGATGCGGAACAAGGTCAAAATAACGATGGATTAAACCCAGATCTGTGACTGGGAGTGAATGTTTGACAATGTTCAACAGTCCGTCCATCATCTTTTTGTGTTGTATATTTCACGTGCTTCACTTAATCTTGCATTCCCTGTGAGTGTTTGCTTTTTCAAGGATGTTGCGTTACCTTTTTTTTTTCCAGGCAGCATATTGCTCTTGTCTAGTGCATCCAAGTGTTTATAACTGCACAATTGAATTGTGGCTGAAGGTAGTGCGCGTTTCTCTCAATTCCTGTCAGGGGCAAAAAGGTGTTCAGAAATCGTGGTTGTTCAATCTTCAGCCCCGCTGCAAGGCACACAGAGCAATGTTCCGGTATGCCTGTTGCCGTTGTGATTCTATGCAAATGTGTGGGATCAGTGGCTCTGAGTACTCTAGAGGAATTTTAGTGTATATGTTTAAGCCCCGCCCTTAATTAATTTAGGCTCTGACATTTCAGGGACCCCCCCCCCTAATTTTTTCATCCCACTCAAAGCCCTGGGTGTAGGTGTGTAGCAGACAGACTGCAGAGTAAAGTAATGTGACTGGAAGAAAGGGAATGTTTGAGACACTGTGAAGACTACCACCCCTTCCGCAGATCTCCAAATGTT
The DNA here is from genome assembly GCA_963921515.1 of Calotriton arnoldi. Lineage (NCBI taxonomy): Eukaryota > Metazoa > Chordata > Amphibia > Caudata > Salamandridae > Calotriton > Calotriton arnoldi. The sequence continues at coordinate 449,055 of CAWUFW010002651.1, read as the reverse complement.
TAATTCACTCATATTTTCAAAACTGAACAATTTTTCAGTTCTAATTATTCACAACAAAATGAAATATCCAATACTGGTTACAAGCACTGGCAAAGCCAATAGGTTTGGCTTGGTTTAGGGGCTTGTCTGTTACTGCGTGATAGGCCCTTGACGAAAGCTTAAAGAGAAGCACCAAAAAACTGGTGGGGTGGTAGTATGCCGAGCACAGGATTTTACTTTACATGTTTTAGTACTGATTACAGTAAAACCCAGACACAGATCCACTTGCCAAAAGACACAGATCCACTTGCCAAAAGCAGGTATTTGACCAAGTAATGGTGGGGAAACAGCAGCAAGGGGTGCTGTAATTTCGCACTCAGTATGTTATTCCCCATTGCGAGTCAAAAACCGGTATCAGCACAGAAGTCACAGGTGATACACACTGTAACTGTAATTTCAGGAGGGGTGGGCGCCCCCCCCCCACCATTACAGTGAAAGTCATAATTAGGCCCATATTTTTCTATATCTCTGCGCACAATAGCACTCACCCCATGATATGCACATACTAACACCCATCAGAACACACCAGAGACACCCCCCACCCCGTCTGTGCAGCAGCAAACCGCGAAACACCCACAACGACAATAATAATGTTCTATAATAATGCCGGACCATTTATCCTCCAAATCATGTATCTTGTCTCAATCAATCTCATTTTGGTAAAGTGTCCTGACATCATCCCGAGCTCTGTATGAATGAACCAAAATAGAAAATAAAGGAAAGGAAGCTTTGCGAAACAAGCCATGAATGCATACACAATCACTTTGGATCCGGCCAGATAGCTCAGCGTGTTAAACACTCGCCAACGAATATTTTCTATTAAATGTTTCTGTTTTTTCTGCGTTGGAAAATTGAATTAACATTAAATTGCATAAAAAATAACACCTGTTATTTACAGCGCTTAGAAATGCGGAAGTGCGGTTTGAAGTGCTACCTAGAGACAAGTTATCTTTACTATAGGTCTTATCTGGATGTCCAGCATTTATTGCCTGTTCTGCATCAGTGTAATGCTAGCATGAGAACTTTTCTGTAAATGCTTCTATCAGCTCCGATCCCTCCTAAGAAAGGCAACGCTTCAATTTGCATCTATAAACAAACCCTTGGTTCCTGGCAGCGAACTGGTGGCTGCCAATGGCTTCCACGCCACAATTCCCTCCGGTCGCGGTGTATTTTGTTGACGAGAGAGAGCTCTGCTAATTACCATTAGCTGTAACAACTCTGGCTAAAGGAAGGAGGTGGGGTGCAGAAGCTTAAAACATTGGTTCTCTTAAAGAGATGTACTTGAAACGCGGTCTGGTGGCTCAGTGGGTTAATACATCCTCTCCAGGGACCCGTGTGGGGCCTCACAGTCACAGGTTCAAATCTCTGACAGAGCCACTAACCCTTTCATCCTTCCTAGGGTGATAAAACGAGCACCACTGAGTTGGGTAAAAAGTGTATTATACTTACAGGACTAGGTAAGGCATGATCCGACGGAGGAGCCCTCACGGCTCTGGTGGAATGCACCCCCCACCATGCTCTCTCCTCCTCCTCTGTTGGAGACAGGCGCCCGGAGGAGAATCTGCTCAGAGCGTACCCTGGCTCAAAGCGCTGTCACCACGTTGTGGTAATAGCTCGTGCTAAATGAACATGGGAAATAGAACCCGAGCAGTCATACAAGTGGTAGAAAGTGCTATAAACATGCTGATAAGACATGATAAATGACTCCGACGAGCACACAAAAGCGCCTTGAAGCAGTTTCCTCACATGTTGCATTACAAAGAACCAATCTAACTGGGGTCGACACCATGTTGGGAAGAGACCATGTTTCCAGCCTTAGCCTTACATTTGACAGTATCATGTGTTCGGAAACTTCATGCATCTTGCTCTTTCCATCTCTCCACCACCCTAGCGCTTGGAGGTGCCCTTTTACTGGCATAAAGCACTGCACAGATTACCCGCATAAACCTGCGACAGGCTTGGTTTCCTTCAGTTCTAATTTAAGATATCTTGGGGTCAGCACTAGCTGCAAGGCAAGTCGATCTCAGGCGCAGTCTCAGCATATCAGAACAAGCAAAAGCACGGCGCGGCGCCGAAACACATGGCCCCTGCGCGCCACTGCTAATTAAAAACAGATGGCACCCGGCTGCGCTGCTGCTCGCTCCCGAGCTCCCTAGGCCAGGGGAGAGAGAAGGCGGGACATGCACCTGCCTTTGGCCAATTGCGTGCTGTCTTTCTTAGAAAGACGCACGCAAAGGCCAATAGCGTGTGAGCCAAAAAAAAACACACACACGAGCGTGTGGTCCGAGTTCGAAGTGCTTACTAGAAGCCTCGCAGGGCAGCGCATGCGCGCTGGCTCAGGCGGGACCTAAAAAGGGAGCAACAGCCTTTCTGCCTGCTCTGGGGGGGGCAGAAAGCCCACTAGACACCAGGGATAAAAAAAGTAATTAGAAAATGGAGTTGTGAGGCTTCCCACCATGGGCATGGCCATGCCACCACCCCCAAAAAGGTGCAACAGTCTTTCTGCCCCCCCCCCCCCAGTGGGGGACAGATCGGAGGTTTGCCTCAATCCCACTAGATACCAAGGGATTTAAAATGGTGCCAAAACAAACAAAAGGAGGGGTGGCCTACCCTGGCATCGAGCCATACCCCACCTTAGAAGGGGCAATAGTGTCTTTCTGCCTCCTCCAGGGGGCAGATAGGTTTGTTCCAATTGGGGATGTTGCCTCAAATCTTCCCCGGGGGTGCAGAACGCCCACTACACACCAGGGATTTTGCACTTGGGGCAAAAAAAAAAAAAGGGTGCAGGAGTTACACTCTGTCATTAGCAACACCCCACACCAAAAGGGACAAACCAGTCTTTCTGGGCCAGGAGAGTGGGGCTAAATCCCAATCTCATCCCAATTGCCCTGGTTAATGACTGCACATTTTAGGCTTGTGTAGGCCGCCACTTGGGGAAATCTACCAGACCCAGACATTTCTGAAAACAAGACACCCAGCGAAGCCCAGGGTGGTGTGCTTTGCATGGATCCCGCAATATTTTCTTACACACAGTGATCTGCAAACCTCAAATATTGCCTAAAATCATGCATTTCCTTGCATTTTCTGAGACATAACCTTTGGAAAGTCACAGAGTTCCAGAAAATAACTAACACCCAGCGTTCCTCTACTTGTCCCAGATAAAAACGCTACCCCACTTGGGTGACTGGTCCTAGTGCCGCAACAAGAATGGATCAAACCAGGATCCAAGCAAGGCACACCACTCTGGAAACTAGTTTAAAAAAAATTCTGTGGTTGGTGGGTTTTCTTGGGTGGCTGATATCTCCACGTAGTGCTTTAGAGCCTTTTCTGTTGCCGTCTCTTGGCCCACCCACACATGTGGGATCTCTGAGTGTCACGAAATCTGTGGATCTCCACAGATTCCAGAAGTTTTCCTCACAGAAATGTGAGAAAAATGTGTGTTTTAGTCAACATTTGAGGTTTTTACAGGCCTCTGGGTAAGAAAACCTGGTAAAAGCCATGCAAGTCACCCCACCCTGGATTGCCCTAGGTGTCTAGTTTTAAAAAATGTACAGGTTTGCTAGGTTTCCCTAGGTGCTGGCTGGGCTAGGACCTAAAATCCACAGCTACCCACATTGCAAAAAAATAGTTTTCAGTGGAAAAATGTGATGTGTCTCTGTTGCGTTTTGGGCCCTTTCCTGTCAGAGGAGTTTTGCCTACCCACACAAGTGAGTTACCATTTTTATCAAGAGACATGTGGGAACAGAGAATAGTAGAACATTTGTTGTTACCAGTTGGATTTCACTGCATTTGTGCCTTTTAAACATAAGCCATTGTGTAAGAAACAAGACAGTTTAAAAAAAATGCTTTGTGAATGCTCTCTGATACAAGTTCAGAGATGTACAAATAACCACTGCTCCAAAACTCAGTATCTGGTGTACTTTTCAGAAATACATAGGTTTCCTTCATACTCATTTTTAACTCTTTATATTTTACCATATGAATTGCTCTAAACTTGATACACAATGAAAAACCATTGTAAGTTACAGCTCAGTTGTTGGCTCTGGGTACATCGGGTTCTTGTGCAACCTACAAACCTATATATCCCTGCAACCAAGAGTCCAGCGGACGTAATGGTATACTGCTTCTGTAAATCAGCCACCATGATAAGAAGTTACAGATAAAAACACTGTCACAAATGGCCATTTTTCCTACTCATTTACATTTTTTTTAAATTTCAACAATGTATAGCTTTCAGGGATTACCCATGGGTTGCACACCAGTTTCCACCACAAACCGGAAGTAGGTTGAAAGCTTAACAATTATGACAAGCATTTGCAATGCAATCGCTCTCGCCTTTGGGACCTTATAAGTATTTAGTGATTCAGCATATTATTGCACATTACTGCAGCGTAGATCTCCGTGGCTATAAATGTATCACTGTGTCGGCACTTCGTCAAATAATCAGATGCACCACCTCAAAAATTCTACACCATGCAGGAGTTTGGTGGCTTAATATAAAGTAAAACTGTACACCCATGGGGAGAGTAAATAAAGTGCGGAGGTGAACTTTAATACTGAAAAGTTGAGTTTGATAATAAGAAATTCTCTGTGACTATAAATATATCACTATGTAAGCGTGTTTAGAAATGTGAGCCGGGCCTAAAGCAAAACTCTTATTGCTTGTAATGCAACAAGGTTATATGGGCAGTGTTATCTTATGATGCAAGGTTATATGGCCAGTGTTATCTTATGATGCAAGGATATATGGCCAGTGTTATCTTATGATGCAAGGTTATATGGCCAGTGTTATCTTATGATGCAAGGTTATATGGCCAGTGTTATCTTATGATGCAAGGTTATATGGCCAGTGTTATCTTATGATGCAAGGTTATATGGCCAGTGTTATCTTATGATGCAAGGTTATATGGCCAGTGTTATCTTATGATGCAAGGTTATATGGCCAGTGTTATCTTATGATGCAAGGTTATATGGCCAGTGTTATCTTATGATGCAAGGTTATATGGCCAGTGTTATCTTATGATGCAAGGTTATATGGCCAGTGTTATCTTATGATGCAAGGTTATATGGCCAGTGTTATCTTATGATGCAAGGTTATATGGCCAGTGTTATCTTATGATGCAAGGTTATATGGCCAGTGTTATCTTATGATGCAAGGATATATGGCCAGTGTTATCTTATGATGCAAGGTTATATGGCCAGTGTTATCTTATGATGCAAGGTTATATGGCCAGTGTTATCTTATGATGCAAGGTTATATGGCCAGTGTTATCTTATGATGCAAGGTTATATGGCCAGTGTTATCTTATGATGCAAGGTTATATGGCCAGTGTTATCTTATGATGCAAGGTTATATGGCCAGTGTTATCTTATGATGCAAGGTTATATGGCCAGTGTTATCTTATGATGCAAGGTTATATGGCCAGTGTTATCTTATGATGCAAGGTTATATGGCCAGTGTTATCTTATGATGCAAGGTTATATGGCCAGTGTTATCTTATGATGCAAGGTTATATGGCCAGTGTTATCTTATGATGCAAGGTTATATGGCCAGTGTTATCTTATGATGCAAGGTTATATGGCCAGTGTTATCTTATGATGCAAGGTTATATGGCCAGTGTTATCTTATGATGCAAGGTTATATGGCCAGTGTTATCTTATGATGCAAGGTTATATGGCCAGTGTTATCTTATGATGCAAGGTTACGGTTAATTTTAGAATCTTCTAAATCGTCATCGTCTCCTGTTATTAACTGGAGCAAACTCTAAAAGATGTACAAATTGGACAAAGCATATTGATGCAGGGTTTCTGGACCGCACTACAGTCCTGGTGCAAGGATGGAATACAAGGTCACCACTAAAAGTGCTCCCAAGCTAGAATAAAAGGAGTCACCCAATATAATAGGTATATTTAATAACACTTGCAACCTAGTACTTAGGCTGCCACCCAGCAAAGTCTGTGGTTCTTCCATGGTTCCTGGTGGTAATGTCCTGGTGACCTGCTGCTCAGTCAACAATATCTAGTAAGGCATACAGTTCAACATTTTAAAGCACTGGAGTCTTATAGTTGAGGACCCAAATGGCAGTCCTTGCTCCAGCCAGGACCAGATGGACTAGTAAGACAGTACACACTAGGTTGGGGTCCTAGGGTGCCTTACTCTTTTAGGCGTGTGTATCTCAAAAATTACCATTCACAGTCCAAGAGGCATCCAGAGAAGCCACTGGTTTAACTAGGACTTTACCTGAGTTTGATTCTTTATGGTAGATGGTAATCACTACTTTAACTGGTGATAGCACGCCAGTTGTCAGGGTAGGAAGGCAATTCCAATAATTATAAACCTAGAACCACCTATTCCTGCCAGTAGAACCAAACTACCCCAGGTGTGAAGGATGACTGCCTTCTGGTCCTTCTGTTGCCGAAGAAAGCGGGATACATGCACCCTAGGGGAAATGATAGACCAGAGCAGGCGTAGCCTTTTCAATGTGAGAAGTCTATGAATCGGCTCTTAGCTGCAAATGATGCTCTTCCTTCTTAACCCGGGGTATCTTGGCTGCGGTGACCTCACAGCTCTCAACAGCAAAGAGATTCAGTAGGTACCCTAGACTTATGCTCAGTTTGGAGGCAGTATTGCAATTGCGCAGAAGTTTTACCCTGGTCAAGCGTTTTTTCTCTGTTCATGCACTGTTGTACAGGCCTCCTTGGTGTCCAGATGACCCAAAAAAAAATAAGCACTGGCTGAGGGGTCCAGTACTTGGACCCTTCTGGCTCCCTATCTTGACTGCGAATTAGAGGGTCTGAAACAACTGTAGGACCAAAGGATCCTCGAATTTAGGAAGAACATCCTGGCCCTGCAGTCAGACCAGTTCTCATTCATCCAAGTGTTGTGCACTGGTCGGACACTAGGGGCCTAATTCCACTCCCATTGTAAAGGGAAATGAATAAAACATGAACTGGGGAATTGACTAGAACCTTTCCCCCACTAGCTACGCAGGTTTCAGGAAGGGTGTTGATGCAGTCTGGTATTAGAGCGATGGACATCACCAGCTTGACACAAAAGAGACCACCATTTTGAGAAACATACATAGTCCTTAAAGACATCCCCATTCACCGAGAGCCAAGAGGCAGCCTACCTAGAGGGGTACTGCTGGAGAGGTGTGTGTCCCCGGGCTATAATCTCACTGCCACCACCTTGAGCCATCGTGTAGCCTGGACTGAGAGGGGCAGTAGTCGGCCTCACTTGAATGGAGGTACAAGTGTCCCTCCGACATGTCGGCAAAACTGAAAACAAAAGAGCGCCTCTAGTGAGTTCATGATTGTTGAGCTTACTGGAAGAAACACATAGGACATTTAACAAAATAATGCAGTTTTTTCAAGTCATACAGAGAACTCTCATGCCAATAGTTCACCAATAACAACCATTTATATAGCACCAAATGCAAAGTGAACTTTTTCATATCAATAATCGGTGTACGATACTTCCGAATTTAATGACTTATTCTATCAACCTCTAAAGACAAAGTTTGGTTAGACCGGAAAGGATTTAAACTTATAACTTGCTCAGTCGATGCTTGCAACAAACAGGCGCATACTCCAATGGAGTGCGACTCGGAACAGAAACCTGTGATCTGCAGGTTATGAAAAGCTCTCACGTTCAAAAACTCCATTATATTAGGATTCTAATATGTGACTAACAGGTGACCTGCAGTTAGAGTCCCTATCACTCCAGGTCATAAACACTATTTCGAGCCCTAGTGTTTCGTGTTATAGACTAATGCATTCTGGATGTTGTTGTCGTGTTTCGTTTCCATTGAACTAATGAGTACATCTAAAATCAATAACCTGTAGATGAAACTCAGGACTGGAGACTGCGTCCAATTGCCTGTTGTGAGCTGGTCACCTCACCTGCAGAGTTCCATTGAAAACAGATGAACCCAAGATGCTTCATGAACATTTAAACCTGTGATCAGCTATTTACACACAGATCTTTGTAGCAAGTGAATCAACCTCCTGGGCTACTTTGCGGTTAATATCCCCTACGAATTACTATATACCTAAATATTTCTGCAAAGTGTGCCTTAACTCCCTAAGCCATCTTCCCAATAGATACAATAGGAAAGCAACTATGGCTGGAAACGCAGCGTACTAGGGTTTAAGGTCACCTGGTTAGATTTTGCAGATTTGACTGTAGCCAAGTTCTGCCGGCAGTAAATAAAGAAAACTGAATTGAGTGACGCTAACTTCTGTTAACATTGCAACTGAAATGGAAGATTGTGCGTAAAAAGGTAAAGACAAGTAGATGTGTGTATGCTCTTATGAATACACATTGAAGGGGAAATGGTACTTTCACATCAGGGGGCATAACCATCATTTTGTTCTAAGCAAGGGCTTCAAATACTAGACCGAAGAGCATGCCAATGAAAATGATTAAACATTATATAAGACACAATAATGAGGGCACTTTTAATTTGAAAGGTTGAGTACTTGTCCAGCTCTGCAGGCCACGCCTGAGTGCAGAGTACTTGTCCAGTTCTGCAGGCCACGCCTGAGTGCAGAGTACTTGTCCAGTTCTGCAAGCCACGCCTGAGGCAGAGTACTTGTCCAGCTCTGCAGGCCACGCCTGAGTGCAGAGTACTTGTCCAGCTCTGCAGGCCACGCCTGAGTGCAGAGTACTTGTCCAGTTCTGCAAGCCACGCCTGAGTGCAGAGCACTTGTCCAGTTCTGCAGGCCACTCCTGAGTGCAGAGTACTTGTCCAGTTCTGCATGCCACGCCTGAGGCAGAGTACTTGTCCAGCTCTGCAGGCCACGCCCGAGTGCAGAGTACTTGTCCAGTTCTGCAGGCCACGCCCGAGTGCAGAGTACTTGTCCAGTTCTGCAGGCCACGCCCGAGTGCAGAGTACTTGTCCAGTTCTGCAGGCCACGCCTGAGTGCAGAGTACTTGTCCAGTTCTGCAGGCCACGCCTGAGTGCAGAGTACTTGTCCAGTTCTGCAGGCCACGTCTGAGTGCAGAGTACTTGTCCAGCTCTGCAGGCCACCTCTGAGTACAGAGTACTTGTCCAGTTCTGCAGGCCACGCCTGAGTGCAGAGTACTTGTCCAGCTCTGCAGGCCACGCCTGAGTACAGAGTACTTGTCCAGTTCTGCAAGCCACGCCTGAGTGCAGAGTACTTGTCCAGTTCTGCAAGCCACGCCTGAGTGCAGAGTACTTGTCCAGTTCTGCAAGCCACGCCTGAGTGCAGAGTACTTGTCCAGTTCTGCAAGCCACGCCTGAGTGCAGAGTACTTGTCCAGCTCTGCAAGCCACGCCTGAGTGCAGAGTACTTGTCCAGTTCTGCAGGCCACGCCTGAGTGCAGAGTACTTGTCCAGTTCTGCAGGCCACGCCTGAGTGCAGAGTACTTGTCCAGTTCTGCAGGCCACGCCTGAGTGCAGAGTACTTGTCCAGCTCTGCAGGCCACGCCTGAGTACAGAGTACTTGTCCAGTTCTGCAAGCCACGCCTGAGTGCAGAGTACTTGTCCAGTTCTGCAAGCCACGCCTGAGTGCAGAGTACTTGTCCAGTTCTGCAAGCCACGCCTGAGTGCAGAGTACTTGTCCAGCTCTGCAGGCCACCTCTGAGTACAGAGTACTTGTCCAGTTCTGCATGCCACACCTGAGTGCAGAGTACTTGTCCAGTTCTGCAAGCCACGCCTGAGTACAGAGTACTTGTCCAGTTCTGCAGGCCACCTCTGAGTGCAGAGTACTTGTCCAGTTCTGCAGGCCATGCCTGAGTGCAGAGTACTTGTCCAGCTCTGCAGGCCACCTCTGAGTGCAGAGTACTTGTCCAGTTCTGCATGCCACGCCTGAGTGCAGAGTACTTGTCCAGTTCTGCAGGCCACGCCTGAGTGCAGAGTACTTGTCCAGTTCTGCAAGCCATGCCTGAGTGCAGAGTACTTGTCCAGTTCTGCAGGCCACGCCTGGAGTGCAGAGGTACTTGTCCAGCTCTGCAGGCCACGCCTGAGTACAGAGTACTTGTCCAGTTCTGCAAGCCACGCCTGAGTGCAGAGTACTTGTCCAGTTCTGCAAGCCACGCCTGAGTGCAGAGTACTTGTCCAGTTCTGCAAGCCACGCCTGAGTGCAGAGTACTTGTCCAGCTCTGCAGGCCACCTCTGAGTACAGAGTACTTGTCCAGTTCTGCATGCCACGCCTGAGTGCAGAGTACTTGTCCAGTTCTGCAAGCCACGCCTGAGTACAGAGTACTTGTCCAGTTCTGCAGGCCACCTCTGAGTGCAGAGTACTTGTCCAGTTCTGCAGGCCATGCCTGAGTGCAGAGTACTTGTCCAGTTCTGCATGCCACGCCTGAGTGCAGAGTACTTGTCCAGTTCTGCAGGCCACGCCTGAGTGCAGAGTACTTGTCCAGTTCTGCAAGCCACGCCTGAGTGCAGAGTACTTGTCCAGTTCTGCAGGCCACGCCTGAGTGCAGAGTACTTGTCCAGCTCTGCAGGCCACCTCTGAGTACAGAGTACTTGTCCAGTTCTGCAGGCCACCTCTGAGTACAGAGTACTTGTCCAGTTCTGCAGGCCACGCCTGAGTGCAGAGTACTTGTCCAGCTCTGCAGGCCACGCCTGAGTGCAGAGTACTTGTCCAGTTCTGCAGGCCACTCCTGAGTGCAGAGTACTTGTCCAGTTCTGCAGGCCACTCCTGAGTGCAGAGTACTTGTCCAGTTCTGCAGGCCACTCCTGAGTGCAGAGTACTTGTCCAGTTCTGCAGGCCACGTCTGAGGGCAGAGTACTTGTCCAGTTCTGCAGGCCACGTCTGAGGGCAGAGTACTTGTCCAGTTCTGCAGGCCACGCCTTAGTACACAATAATCTTATAAGATTATTGTGTCCAGTTCTGCAGGCCACCCTGTGAGAATTGTATCCTGTTCTTCAGAATGTCACCCAACTGTATGTGAACATCTACAATATGGCGGCCAGTCATGGTGCCACACCTGGATCACTGTGTCCGGTTCTGCAGGCCGCATTGGGAGTAGAATGTCCTGCTCTAATATTCTGGCGTATGGCGTACATTTAGCATATGGCGGTCAGTCGTGGGTGCGACATCTAAAGCATTGTATAGAGTATGGCTCCCAAAGTAAACATCTTGATTAGAATATGGGGGGCAGTCATGGATGCCACATCTGAATCAATACGTAGCTCCACAGGGCAGTATTGTGTCGTTTTCTAACGTTCTGGAGTATGGCGTCCTAACTTTAAATACACATCTGGCATATGACCATCAGTCGCGGCTGCCACACCTGGATCATTGTTCCGGCCCTGTAGGCCGCATCGGGAGTATGGTGTCCTGTCCTGACACTCAGGAACACGGGGCCCAGCTTTCATTGCACATCTGGAATATGGTGCCACTTGTAGGGAGCAGGGCTAGAATATTGTGAGCACTTCTCGAGCCACATATGGACTTGTGTGGTGATGCCTTGAGCTCACATCTGGAGCACTCTGCCTCGCTCTACAGACCCCGCTTTTAGAAGGAGTAAAGCAGATTAGACACAGTCTGGAACAGAGCTGTTGAGGTGCAGAGACAAGCGTTTTCTTAAAGTTGTACACCAGGGAGACAATGAGCGGACCACGGTAAAGAGCGACCTTTGTGTCTCGATGGCATGCGTGCAGTCATGTTCCGGGATCCTGTGGCGCACGTGGACGTGCACGCGAGGGGTGCACAGCGCAGGAAATATAACACAAACAGGCCAGGGACAGGCATTTTACGAACTACAATAATTAAGTGTGAAAGCAAAGAACGCGCTGGAGTGAAATGTTTAGTTCGCATTTTGTTGTTTTTGTGTCACGTGTACACGCCAGGGTGACTCAGTAGCTCTTGTTCTTTGACTAGTGCATGTGGTCTGTCCTCTTGTGTGAAAGAGGTACACATGCGAAAGCAATCCATTCATTATAATGAAACACATTCATATAAGTATTATAACTATGTGCAGGCGAGGGTCTTTGGCTGATGAAGCAAGCCACAGTGAGAAAACACGACGTGTACAGGATCAAACAACCAAAGGGTGGAGACGAGACATGAAGAAGCCCTAGCTCGGAATTCAGTGCTTCAAGTAGAAAAGAATGCCCTCTAGCCGCATTGGGGGGGAGGCGGTGCGGGGTTAAGGCCCCTAAGAGGCCACCACGCCTGCTGATATTATGAATGACATTAAACTCTCCAGTGTCCTCCTGTTTCTTCCTTCTCCTAGTCTGCTGGATTGCACCCCCCCTCCTAATTCGAACTTCAAAGCCTCTGCCCATGTCTGTTTGTGCCCCTCCCGTTGCCTGTAATCGCCACCATATTGCCCCCCCCACCCACTACCAATTAGCCCACTCTCGGACAGCCAAGATAGCTAGTTGTAAACTGTGGCTGTTATTAAACGCTTGAACCCAGGGCTTCTAAATGGCTGCGCTGCAGCCTGCTCGAACACGCTCCTCGCAGAGCTCCAAGGGCCACTGGGCCGTCCAGGAGGCCGCTTCCCTACCAGGTTTCCAGCTTTACCCTTGTTTACCCGGAGACACTACTTGCCTGTGTCTGTCCTGATGGGCTGTGAGTGAATTCTCTGCTTTCTGCTTGGAGGTTGCCGGCTGACCTAAGAACTCAACTTACACGATACTCCTGATGTGCAGTTCACAACTGAGGGTGCTTCTGTGAGCTGTTTAAACTGTGTTTAATAGGGACTGTGCACTTTGTTTTTTGGCCAGGAGAGGGAGTAAAGTTTTATTCAAACAGTATTGTTAGATTTTAAGTTTGTGAGGCCTTTTACCTGCAGAAGTCCAAAGTGTGGATTGAGCCTGTCTGTCTCCTAGGAGATTCTGAACAGGAGAAGCAGCTTCCAACTCCCTGGCCAGCAAACCTTGTCTGAGGTTGCTGGGACCTTATATAGTCTGCTAGTGGTTGGTACATGTATACACTGATTGGTGGTTGTATCTGATGTTTCTATTGGATATGGGTTAGTGTCCTCATTGGTTGGGTATTTGAGGGTTCTGATTGGTTTCTGGGTCTGTGATTCAATCAATGTAGGGTTGGGACTAGGGCTAGGGTCATGATTTCTATTGGAAGTAGGGACTAGGGCTTCCTGTGTTATTGGTTGTTGGGACTAAGGTGGAACTAGGGCTAGGGTTAGGCCTTTAATTGGAAGTAGCGATTAGGGCTTCTGGTGTTATTGGTTGCTGGACTAGGTGTGGGACTAAGAGTAGGGTTAGGCTTTCTATTGGAAGTAGGGACTAGGGCTTCCTGTCCCATTGGTTGCTTGGACTAGGTTGGGACTACTGGTAGGGCTAGGGCCTCTATTGGACGTAGAGATCAGGGTTTTGAACTGATTGGGTGCTTGGACTAGGGCTAAGATTGGCTGTAAGGTCCTGGTCTCCTATTGGTTCTAGATTTTAGGGCTAGTGTTGTGATTGGATAGTGTTAGGGCTAGGGTTCCCATTGGCTGACGGGGTCACCTGATTATTAGGGCTATAAAAGGCCAGGGTTAGGGCGTCTCAGCCTGGGCGTCGAGGCTAAGGGCAGAGAGGACAAGGGCAGCTGCCTGTTTGAGCCTGTTAAGGGCAGAGAGGACAAGGGCAGTTGCCTGTTTGAGCCTGTTCGAGACTGGCCAGGGCCAGAAATGCTGCCCATTTTCCCATTTAGCAACACCCAGCCCACACCATCCACATCCACAAACAGAGCAACACACTCACACCAAATGTACACCACGCACAACACTATGCACAGATTAATGTACCAGCATGCACTACTAACCCAACCAAACCACATCTATACACCCTACTATCCCAACTACCACACATATGCACCATCACCTACAAACAGTACACAACCCTATCCTATACCACTAACCAATACACTCATCACTAACACAACGCCAATCAACACCATACATAACTACATCCCATCCAGACACACGCTCCCTGCTGTAACTACACCTAACATACCACCTTTTATCACTAACAAACATATAATCATCCTTCCATCATTTGTCCAACAAACACCCTCCTCTCCCTTCTACCATAATAACACTAACGTACAACACACACTCTGCAGACCACCACACTTTTTAACTCTTGCAACAAACCAGTCTAAGACAAACACTCTTACCTCTACGTCATTCCCACCTACACACATCATACACTCTACTCATAAACACATCACCACCCCTCTACCGTACAACCTCCTCTCACAAACAATACTATACAACCAAATCCATTGCATGAAACATATACATCAGCACCCCTTTTCACAACTCCTCAAAAACAAAACATATCACACACACCAGCACAAGATCTTCAAAGCACAACACCCCCTAATACTTACCATCACAAAATACAAACATACACCCACCTTTCAAACAACACAAAGGAACCAACTCCAATGCCAAGCTTTCTCTCTTCCACCACACCTAACACAGATACAGCAACACAGCAACTCTCTTCTAACCGCCTCTCATCCATTGGACAATTTAGAACCTTACTACATGACCCACATGCTGCACCACCACCCCTGACTCATACACCTTCCGCATTAAACACACGCAAACAATATAAGCAACATGCCATACCTCACAACTTCGCTTCCCCATGTCTACTTCACAACAATGTTACACCACGAAAACAACACAGCACTCCAACTCACTCTCAAACACCATCTCCACCACATACACATGCAGACCCATCAAAATGCCTTCTTAGCATGCTGGATGAGGAACATGATACAGAACAGCTTCACGATTGCTATCCTAATACAGCTAATACCAGCTCTAAAAACACACCTGCTACAAACCCACACAATACTGACCACTCTTCTACAAAACAAAGTCTCACTATCACCAAAAGCTACTCTCTAAACTGTCTACTAATAAATGCTCGATCCCTCTCTAAAAACAAGCATCACATCTACGACCTTCTCACAGATGCAAAACCAGACATACTATTCATAACCGAATCATGGTTGGGAGAGGATATGGCCCCAGTCCTGCATGCTTAAGCCATTCCTCTAGGCTATCAAACAATCACCCAAAATCGTATAGCCAAAAAAGGAGGTGGTCTAGCTGTTGTGTTCAGGCAAACAATACATATCACTAAAATTGACAACATCTCCAAAAAGAATTGTGAGGCTCTTCTAACAAGATGCAATACTACACCGTCTTCATCCTGTAACTTCCTGCTCCTTTACAGACCTCCACCTAGCAAGGCGACATTCCCAGACGCACTTCTAGACACAGTTTCAAACCTGATAACAATACACTCCAACTTATGCGTTCTGGGTGACCTCAACATTTGGTTTGACAAACCCAATATGACCCATCCAAAAACAATAATCAATGGCCTAGACGCACTGAACCTCCATCAGATTGTTCACAAACCGACACACACCGCTGGACATATCCTAGATGTCATTTTTGCTAATACTGAACTAGTTACCTTTCAAACTATAACTCCAGTCACATGGTCAGACCACCACTTGCTTGCTTTCCAACATAAAACAACACTAAGCGACTCACCTAAAACTACCTTACATCCATTCACCTATCGGCCGTGGAACAAACTCAATTTGGAACATTTAGAAACACAACTAACTAACCAAGTACAAATCTGGAAACAATAAATTCTGTTCAAAAACTATATGAGTGGCTACAAGAAGCTTTTGACATCCTGATACCACTCAAAACCACACAACAGAACAAAAGAAAAAAAGCACCTTGGAGAAACATAGAAATAAAAGACATAAAACAACAAATTAGAAAGCTGCAACATACCTGGCTCAAAACAAACACCAAACAAGACAAACTTCACCTACAAAAAATTAACAGATTATACAAGTCGGCTATCAAAAAGCTAAGAAAAGGTACTATTCTGACAGAATTCAAAACGCTAAATGTGCAAATAAAGAATTCTATAAAATACTCAATGAATTTCGCAAACCAAATTGCCTAGAAGGAACTCATCCTGTTACTCAAGATTTCACAGACAAACTGGCAAATCATTACACGGACAAAGCAGACACGTTGGACTCGTACTTAAAAACAGAAACAAAGCACCAGCACTAACCCTGTACAAAACAACAATCCAAGAATACTCTAACCAAGCCTCTCCGTTCCTTCCAACACATCTCACACGATGAATTTATGGACCTGGTCAAAGCAAGCAGGCCTGCCGGCAGCCCTTCTGGCCCCTGTCCACCACAAACTTTCAAGACAATTCTTTTAACAACCTCTGCTGCCACTCCAGTAAGAAGAATCATCAACGATTCCTTAACTACCGGAATATTTCCAGAAGAACTCAAAAATCACACATACGCCCTTTACTGAAGAAAACAAACTCGGACCCGCTGAACCCTGACAACTACAGACCCATTACAAATGGACCTTTCCTGGGCAAACTGATAGAAAGAGCAGCGTTCGCCCAGATGTCACAATTCATTGAAGAAAATGACGTACTCTCAGACTTCCAAACAGGATTCCGTCCGGGAAGAGGCACTGAATCTGCCCTCCTTGCCATCTAGGATGACCTGAAAAATACAGTTGGACCGCAACGGAGTTGCTGCGCTACTCCTCTTGGACCTCTCGGCTGCCTTTGACACGGTTGACCATGACACTCTGAAACAAAGACTCTATGAAGCCGGCATAGAGGGAACTGCTCTAGACTGGATCGCGTCCTACCTTCGAAACAGAACTAATGTCATCCATACCCCACCTTTCTCGTCCAAACCGTACTCCACAAAAGCAGGGGTCCCTCAAGGTTCTATCATCTCGCCCATGCTTTTCAGCATTTACATGAAGTCATTACCAGTACTGATCAATCAATTTCACCTCACGTGCTATAACTATGCAGATGACACGCAAATACTCCTTCAACTGGAATGCCCCAAAGACATTGGAAAATCACCAATTTTCAGCTGTCTCAGAGCCGTGGATCAGTGGATGACTTGGAGCCATCTCAAATTGAATACTTCAAAAACGGAAATACTCACGTGTGGCGATTGGAAACATTACAACCCGCTTGCCGCATGGCCTAATGAACTGGGATCACCACCTAAAGTATCGAAGGAAGTAAGAAACCTCGGAATGACCATGGACTCCAAGCTGTCGATGAATGCCCAAGTGGACAAACTAGCAAGATCAAGCTTTGTCACTATAAAAACGCTGCGACGAATTTTCCCTCATTTGGGATTTCCGCACAAGGTCCAAGCTACCATCTCCCTTGTTCTGTCCAAACTCGATTACGCCAATAGCCTCTACCACGGATCACCTTTAACAACCATGAAAAGACTACAACGGATTCAGAACTCGGCTGCCAGACTACTCTTGCATATCAAACCGCGAGACCACATCTCCCCTGCCTTGAAAGCCCTGCATTGGTTACCGGTTGCCAGAAGATCCACGTTCAAGCTGCTTTGTATCACCCACAAAGCAATACATGGAATGGGGCCGCTCTTCATCAGGAATAAAATCACCAAACACATTCAACAGAGGAACCTCCGCTCTAAAGGAGCATCTTACCTCAAAATCCCAAGATACAAGAAAAAAACCATGGGTGGCACATCCTTCTCTGTTCAAGCAGCCAAACTATGGAACTCTTTACCCCCAACATAAGATCCACCGACAACCACCTTATCTTCAGAAAACTACTCAAGAATTGGCTCTTCCCCACATAAGCACCATACGCAAACAGAAATTTACAGCATATCCCTCTGTATATAAGCATTTGTTCTCACTATAGACATGTACCTATCTTTGTGTATTGCTTTGTATAAACATGTAGAATAATTATGTTGTTGAGAGGGGAAAAAAAAAATAATAATAATAAATAAATAAAAATCATCCTTGGTCTACATGTACTTACTTCCATTGTGCATCTATGTACCTTCCATGTACTTGGATCTGTGTCTCTGTTACTTTTCTCCTGAAAAGCATATCCAATGCACTACCCTATTTCTCATCCTGTGCCTCTATCAATATCTTTAATCTACATATACTTACCTCCTTTATGTATCTATATACTTTCAATGTACTTATGGATCTATATATTTATCACTTTCTTCTAATTTAGCATTTCCAAGGCACTACCCTATTTCTCAGCCTATATTTCTCTCAATATATCTTCTAGCCCAACCTTCTGACTCATCTCAAACTTCTCTCTACTACTCTACTCTACTCTCTCTACTACACTAATACTTATGGGTTCCAGAGTAGTGTGCTACTTGCGCTTCAAAACCCCATCAGGGGTAGCAAGCGCTATATAAATGCAAACCTCTTTCCCTCTTCTATCCCGCCACCTACCCTTCTCTACCCAAATAACTGAATAACATATCCACTACTCAAATTACTTCATATTTTACTATACTAATTTTCAACACTAATCCTAATGGGTTCCGGAGTGGCGTGCTACTCGCCAGAAAAGCGCTTCAACACCCATCAGGGGTAACAAGTGCTATATGAATGCAAACCTTTCTTCCCTTTTTATCCCTCCGCTATCCTTCTCACTCTAAATAACTGACTAATATCCACCACTGAAATTACTTTCATATTTCACCATATTAATTCACCACTAATCCTTTATGGGCTTCCGGAGTAGCGTGCTTCAACACCCCATCAGGGGTAACAAGCGCTATATAAATACAAACCTTTTTTCCTCCTCTATCCTTCTGCTATCATTCCAAATCCAAATAACTTACTAACCTATCCACCACGTAAAATGTACTTGCATGTTTCACTATACTAATTCAACACTAATCCTCTATGGGTCCCGGAGTAGCGTGCTACTCGCCGAAAAAGCGCTTCGACGCCTCGTCAGGGGTAGTAAGCGCTATATAAATGCAATTACAATACAATACACTTGACTCCCGGTGTGGATCTTGAAAGTGGACGCAGTACCCAGATGCGCACCATGGGGCTGCAAATTACCGCCGAATAACATCCACAACTAGACACATCACTCCGGATGTGCATCTTCGGACTGGACACAACACTCCAGATGTGCATCTTCGGGCTGGACACAACACTCCAGATGTGCATCTTCGGGCTGGACACAACACTCCAGATGGGCATCTTCGGGCTGGACACAACACTCCAGATGTGCATCTTCGGACTGGACACAACACTGCAGATGTGCATCTTCGGGCTGGACACAACACTCTAGATTTGCATTTTAGGACTGGACACACCACAACTCGATGTGCACCTTGGGAGTGGATACAACTACAGATGGGCACTTCATAACTGGGCCGAATAGCTTAGGTGGCCTCCACAGCTGGACGCAATGAACAAGTTACTTACCTTCGGTAACGATATATCTGTAAGAAACATTAGTTAGTTATAGATTCCTTACCTTAGAATTACCCCCAGGCGTCAGACTGGATCCGGAAAGTTTTTTCGTCAGCAGTACCTCTGCGTGTCGGAAGGTGGCATCGGTCGGCTCCGCGTTCATCGTTGGCGTCGTGTCGCCGGGATGACGTCGCTGCAGCTACTTAGACGCCGCCCTCGCGCGCTGACGTCAGTTCTGTACACGACTTTCCGCGCCAGAAAACGCAGAGCCATGCCAGACACTGACCACTGGTGCACAAAACTAGGGCCCTGAAAGGATGTCCTTAACCCTAGAAATCAGTTCGCAGAACGGGGAGGATGGGTGGGGCGGTAAGGAATCTATAACTAACTAATGTTTCTTACAGATATATCGTTACCGAAGGTAAGTAACTTGTTCATCTGAAAGAAACACATTAGTTATAGATTCCTTACCTTAGAATAGATACCCCAGCAATACCAACCCCGGAGGTGGGTCTGCGAACCAAGAGCACACCAGAAAGTCCTGGAGAACAGAACGGCCAAAGAAGCCATCTCTCCGGACTTGACTGTCAAGACAGTAGTGCTTCGTAAAAGTGTGCAACAAAGCCCACGTAGCCGCCTGACAGATGTCATGCAGAGGAACGCCTCGTCCCAGAGCAGTGGTAGCTGCCGTCGCCCTGGTGGAATGGACGCGCAGCCCCACTGGAGGCTCCTTCTTCGCCAAAGAATAACAGACTTTGATACACAAAATGACCCATCGGGAGATAGTTTGTTTGTGTACGGCCCGACCTTTCTTGGCGCCCATGTACCCAACAAAGAGCTGGTCATCCACCCGGAACTGTCTGGTGCGATCCAAATAAAAGGAAAGCGCACGTTTTGGGTCCAAACGGTGGAGCCTCTCTTCCTCCTTCGAAGGATGCGGAGGCAGAAAGAAGGTGGGCAAGGTGATGGTCTGCCCGATGTGAAAGGCAGTGACTACCTTAGGCAGGAAGGATGGACGAGTCCTGAGGACAACTTTGTCCGGATGCACAGATAGAAAAGGAGGCTTAGAAGAAAGCGCCTGGAGCTCACTCACCCGTCTGGCAGAGGTGATGGCCACCAGGAATGCAGTTTTGAGAGTTAAGAGCCTCCGAGGACAGTTATGAAGCGGCTCAAAGGGAGCGCACATTAAATAAGTTAAAACTAGGTTCAAGTCCCACTGAGGCATAACGAAAGGAATAGGAGGAAAGAGATGAGTTATGCCTTTCAAGAAATGATTTACCACCGGGGACTTGAAAAGGGAAGGCTGATCTGGGAGCCGAAGGAAGGCAGAAATGGCAGAGAGATAGCCCTTGATAGTGCCGATAGCAGAGCCCTGCTGGGCCAAAGAAAGAAGGAACAAAAGAACCTCAGAAAGAGGGGCAGAGAGGGGATCCACAGCCTTTGCTGTGCACCATGCCACAAATTTGTTCCACCGGCAGGCGTATACCGTCTTAGTGGAGGGACGCCTGGCTGCCAGAATTACATCGCAGACTTCGGGAGGCAGGTCGAATGACGTCAACTGCCGCCGCTCAATCTCCACGCAAGGAGGTGGAGGCTGGACAGGTTCGGGTGGAGGACCGTCCCCTGTTGCTGCGACAGAAGGTCCTCCCGAAGAGGCAGACGGGTCGGAGGATCGATGGCCATGTTGAGCAGCTCGGGATACCAGACTCTCCGTGCCCAATCCGGAGCCACAAGAATGACTTGGGCCCGGTCGCGCCTGATCTTCTTCAGCACTCTGGGCAGAAGTGGTATAGGCGGAAAGGCGTACAACAGACCGCAACTCCACCCGCGACGAAAAGCGTAGCCTAGCGAGTGCCGCCTTGGAAATTCCAACGCGCAGAATTGCTGACATTGCGCGTTCTCTTCGGTGGCGAATAGATCTAACCAAGGCTCTCCCCATTGTTGAAAGAGACCTTGCACCACCTCCGAATGAAGACGCCATTCATGATCCATCATGCACCTGCGGCTGAGTTCGTCGGCCCTGGCGTTCAGTGAACCTGCCAGGTGTTGAACCACCAGGGATATGCCCTGATGTTCCAGCCATGTCCAGAGGCGGAGGGCCTCCTGACATGGGGTCCACGACCCCACCCCGCCCTCTTTGTTGCAGTACCACATGGCGGTGGTGTTGTCCGTGAACACCTGCACTACTCTCCCCCGCCAGAGGGAAGGAATGCTTTGAGTGCAAGACGAATCGCCCGAAGCTCGGGAAGGTTGATGTGGAGCCCGGACTCCGCCGGAGAACAGAGGCCTCTGATCTCCGCCTCTCCCATGTGGCCGCCCCATCCCAGAAGGGATGCGTCTGTCACCACTGTGTGTTCTGGTTGGGGAAGGGAGAGGGATCTGCCGTTGACCCAATCCTGGTTCGTGAGCCACCACTGCAATTGACGTGCAGTGCCCTCCGAGATCTGGACGCAATCGGACAGATTCCCCTGATGCTCCGCCCACCAGAACTTCAGGTCCCACTACAGAGCCTGCATATGCCACCTGGCATGATCGACCAGCAGGATGCTGGAGGCCATGAGGCCCAGCAGCCTCAGGGTCATTCTGACTGAAACCCGGGATAGAGGCTGAAAGATCGAAATCATAGCCTGAATATCCCGGACTAGATGTTTGGGAGGATAGACCCGAAACCGCGTCGTGTCCAGAACCGCCCCGATGAAGAGGAGCTTCTGAGAGGGAATCAAGTGTGACTTCGGCACATTGATGGATAACCCCAGCGAATGCAGGAGGTCGGCCGTAATCTGGAGGTGGGAGACGACTGCCTGGGCGAGCCCGCGCTTCAACAGCCAGTCGTCGAGATAGGGAAGACTGAAACCCCTGATCTGCGCAGATGTGCTGCGACCACCGCCATCACTTTCGTGAACACCCGAGGGGCGCTGGTAAGGCCAAAGAGGAGCACGGTAAACTGAAAATGCTCTTGGCCTACCGTGAACCGCAGGTAATGCCGGTGGGCCGGGGATGTGAAAATAAGCGTCCTGCAAGTCCAACGCTACCATCCAGTCTTCCGGCTCGAGGGCAGACAAGACCTGAGCGAGCGTCAACATCTTGAACTTCTCCTTCCGGAGGAAGCGGTGGACGTTCCTGAGATCCAAGATAGGACGCAGGCCCTTGTCCTTCTTGGGGACCAGAAAGTAGTGGGAATAACAACCACGACCTACTTCTGATTCAGGAACGCGCTCGATGGCTCCCTTTGCCAGAAGAGCCGTAACTTCCTGCTGGAGAAGGGCCAGGTGATCCCCCGACATGCGGTGGTATTGCGGTGGCATGGCTGGAGGGGTAGCCTCGAAGGGGAGGGAGTAGCCCCTTTGGACTATTTGCAAAACCCACCTGTCCGACGTGATGGTGCGCCAGTGGGGGAGGTGATGGCGAATCCTGCCACCCACTGGCGTTTGATGGGCCTGAAAAGTCGGACTAGGAAGGTTTGGAGGCTGCTGCAGAGGGGGGGGTTGGTGGACTGGCCCCCGGAAACACGACGGTTGTTCCCACGTCCCCGGCCGCGCGAAGGTTGGGTAACTTGCTGCTGCCTATGGCTCTGGGCGGGACGTAGCAGGGCAACCCTTCCGTAGCCATGAAAGGGGCGAAAAGCAGACTGCGCAGGGCGGGTGGAGAGGCCCAAGGACTTGGCCGTAGCCCGTGAGTCCTTGAAACACTCTAGAGCGTTGTCTGCTTTGCTGCCAAAAAGGCGATGTCCATCAAGGTGTTCTGGACATCCCCCGAAAAGCCAGTCGATCTCATCCAGGCGTAGCGGCGAAGTGCTACCGACATTGAAATGGCCCTGCCCAGAGAGTCGGCGGTGTCCAGCCCACAACGGATGGTAAACTTTGCTGCATCCCTCCCGGCGGCGACAGCCTGGGAGAGCACTGCCCGGACCTCCTCCGGACACTGAGGCAGCACCTGCGCAACCGTATCCCACACAGAGTGGGAAGAACAGCCCAAGAGACATGCGGTGTTTACCGACCGCAGTCCTAAGCTGGTGGAAGAGAAAATGTTCTTTCCAAGATGGTCCAGCTTCTTGGATTCCCTTTCCGGGGGAGCGGTAGGGAATGCGCTCTTGGAAGTGGAGGCTTGTACCACCAAGCTCTCCGGGGTGGGGTGTTGGGAGAGGAAAGTGGGGTCGCCCGGAGGCGGGCGGTGGCGTCGGGCAATCATCCTGTCCACGGGAGCACCCGTGTTGGGCATGGACCACGTGCCCAAAAGGACGTCGGTGAGGGCCTCATTAAACGGCAGCAAGGGCTCCGAAGAGCTCGCAGCCGGTTGAAGCACCTCTGTCAGGAGGTTAGTCCTGACCGCCACCGTAGGAAGCTCGAGGTTGAGAGCCTCGGCCGCCCTACGCAACACCACTGCGTACGACGCTCCCTCCTCCGTAGCCACGGTAGGAGGAGACAACATGCCAAGGTCAGGGGAGGTGTCGAGACCACTGGCATCCCCCAGTTCCTCTCGCCAGTCCTGTTCATCTAACTGGTCGGTCAGAGGGTCACCTGACCCCTCCCAGTCCTCCTCCTCATCCTCTGGGTGCCATTCTGGCTGAAAAGGGACCCCAGGAGTGAACAGGGGCATAAAAACCCCACTCGGCGCCGGATCCGGCGTCGGGCGACGCCGGTCCGGCTCCGGGTCCACATCGGGATGGAGGCCGGGGTCGAATGAGGTATTGATGCCGGAGGAAGCGTGCTGGTGGAGGTGTAATCGGGTCAACCGGCGTCGATCCGGATCCAGGCCTGGATCCAAGGGGGGGCCTGCGGCGCCGGGGCCACCGGCAGAGAAGGCCTAGGCCCCCCAACCGAATCCGAGGGGCCCAAAGGCGCGCCGGCGGGTTCGGGCCGCCCAAAGATGGCATGCATCGCCTCGTAGAACGTACGAAGCTGGGCGGGAGTCGCTCCGGGTCCCGGGAAGGGAAACGCGGAGTCGACTCTTCGGGCTCCGCGCGCGGAGCCGCGGGAGGAGCACCACCCGCATCCCTCGTCAGGTCGGCCGACCGACGAGAAGTTGAGGAGCGACGATGCTTCTTCGACTTCTTCTTATGCTTCGACTTACCCGACCCCGAGTGCGAAGACTTCGATGACTTGGACGAATGGTGGTGGCTCCGCGACCGGTCCCTTGACCTCCCTCGCGACCGGGACCTCGAACGGCGCGGAGCCGACTGCCGGCGCTCAAGCAGCTTTCGGGACCGCTCCCGCAAAGCCTTTGGCGCCATCGACCGGCAGTCGGAGCACGACTTGGGGTCGTGGTCGCGCTCCAGGAAAAAGAGGCACACGTGGTGCGGATCCGTCACCAGCCGGTTACAGGAACCGCTTGCCTTGAAGCTGGGCATCCCTCGTGCACCAGGAGTCGAAGACTCGAAAAAGAAGTCGACAAAAGTCGAGAAAAAAGTCAGTCAAAAAGTGATTGGAGGTACCGCTCTTGCCGGATCTGCGCTGGCTGGCGCGGAAAAAGAAAGAACTGACGTCAACACCCGAGGGCGGCGTCTAAGTAGCTGCCGCGACGTCATCCCGGCGACACGACGCCGACGACGAACGCGTAGCCGACCGACGCCACCTTCCGACGCGCAGAGGTACTGCTGATGAAAAAACTTTCCGGATCCAGTCTGACGCCTGGGGGTAATTCTAAGGTAAGGAATCTATAACTAACGTGTTTCTTTCAGATACTAAAGGCGAGAACCTAGAAAACGACGCTGTGCTCCCAAACAGACAAAACACTGTCCATATGCACCGCCTAACCAGGCACTGCATTCCAGATGTTCACCTGAGGATGGACACAATAGTCTATCCACAGCTGACAGAGCTGTGAATATAAAACACCACATGGAACTGGACACAACAGCCCGCATGTGGCCCCGAAAACATGATTCCAGTGAAATATTCCTTAATATTGTGTACAGTGTAACAAACCCCCTTCCCATATCTGTGAACAGCAACACCCTCTCTGCTTTCCTGGTGGTTTTGGCAAGCGTGGACTCAGACTGACGTCAGCACATACCTTGTGTTATGATATACTGTACACATTTTTGGTTTTAAGCAATAATAGACCATGTATATAGCGCACACCACAAAAGTGAAACGCCTCTAACCCGTGCAACACCCTGTATACCTATCTCAGTTGTTTATCCTTCCCCTGAAGGTAGAAAGGTTCAGTCAACCCTGCTGGAATTTAAACTGTGCACTCCGGGTTCCACAGATTGTTAAAGCAGATGCTAAACCCACTGAGCTATTGCAACTCTATGCACACTTGCGCCAGGTCAAAATAACTATCACAACTTAAGACAGGTTTAAAATTTAAATACGTATTTAGACATGTATTGTTTATCAAACGCACGCACAACGTTGGGACTAAGGGTGTCAATTAAAGGTAAAACAAAAAAAATGTTTCATGTTTTATGCGCAAGGGATGCTTTCTTTTCGGGCCACATTCAAAAGTGTTGTTTGTTTATTTAAATTGAGTGCACGCACGCAATGGCTGCTTTCTGGGGACAGGCTTGAGGCAGTCTCCGGACCCCTTCACGTCTCCCTTCCTGGAGCAGTCTTCAGCCGTGAAAGTGCTGCACTTAGTGCCTGCAGGACCAGAAACCCATTAAAGAAAAGAGTGCTTACAGACAAAAATAAATCTACCATGTCGCAACCGAAGTAAAAGGGCCAGTCGCCATGGGAGGTTCCAAATGAAGACAAGGCGGTACTAAGGAGGGACTCACAAGCCTCTTTACGAACAGAAGCCTGCATTTACGAACCACAATGACACAAGCCAATGTCAAATATGGGTGGAGAGTGGGTGGAGCTTCTATTCAATACTCCACTACAACAAGTCTCCCAGAGCAGCGCATGCGCTGACTCTAGGCTCGACCTAAAAAATGGGCTACCTCTTTGAAAAATGCCAAAACTGTGCTAAAAATAGTTTTTTTTAATTCAGCTCTGCATGTTCCAGAAAGCTGGGAAGATATTGGCGTTAGCACAGCAAACCTTGCATTGATGCCATTTTTCCGAAATAAAACAGACACCTTTTTGCGGAGCACTTTTTTTCCCTATTTTTCCCCAAAACTCAAAATTTTGCAATATTTTGCCTATTTCCTTGGTCCTCTTCAGGGAAATCCCCAAATCTTGGGTACCTTTAAAATCCCCATGATGTTGGGGAAAAAAGGGCACACATTTGGCCTGGATACCTTATATGGAAAAAAAAGTTGTGGAGGCCTAAGCAAGAAGTATCCCAAATAATCAAAAAAGGGCTCAGTACTTGGGTGATAAAGCCTCAGCAGGGTTAGCAGTTAAGGGGTTAACAACAATGGAAGAGAGTAGGATCTCCCCCTCTTCTCTTTCAAGCAGGCTCGTAACATAGTTTATGCCAAACAGACACACACTGTCCCAGTGGCAACCAGCACCCTATGGGCCTTCTGCTGGTTACCGGTCATTACCCCTGTGGTACATGCTCGGGCTGCACATTTATGAATGTCACCAAGGAGGTCAACATTGGCACTGGAAAACCATGGGAAATTAGATCACATACGAACTGCAACAGTGAAAACATAATCTATATGATCACCTGTCCCTGCAATTTAAGATATATGGGAATGACATCAAGAAAAGTATGCATTTGTTTAAGCAAGTGCTGCACCAATATAAGGTGCAAGGGAAGTTTAAAAAAATGACAAACCACTTCTTGGAGAAATGACACACAGAGGATGACAAGAAGTGAAAAATATTCGAGAAGGTCAGGCAAACCCCTCAGATTAATAAAAACAACAGTCTTCTCAATAAGAAGCAAAGATGGGTTTACGGTTTGAAAACGCACTTTGAGGGACTCAATTAGGACATCCCGTGGCTGCCAATCATTACACCCAATAGTGATCTCAGCCCTTTTATATTTCACACAGACCCCCAACTTCACCAGTCATCGATTCTAATGCTTCTACCGTTTCACCTGTGCCCCCATGTTAAGGTTGCTTTCTTTTCTCATTTTTAGTAGTGATTTTGCTTGCAAAGCAAGCATACATCTGTGATAATTTCTTCGGGGTATCACCCCACAGTCATTGCACTTAAAGATTAAATTTGTGATGATTTACCCCCATACCTTTTACATATTTAATGTATTTTTCATGTGTGATTAATGCTAGGTAAGCTTGACTTTTTTGGGCCACAAGACATAATATATGATTTCGTAAAATTAGTCAGCAGATCCAAATCAGCCATAAAATCCATGAATTAATTAACCAGGCATCGCAAGGCCTTCGGGGTATGTGTCTTGCTTCGCACTCCCAAAATACCACTCCCACACAATGGCTCAAACACGACGAAGCAATACTTATAACACAACACCACCTAGAAAGGGGTTTCACTTTATAAAATGAAACACATCAAAGGCTCTCTTTTTAGAATAAGGCTTGGGGTTTTATTTATGCGATGCTCTTTAACAGAAAGGCTTTCCCAGATGTCAAATGAACAACATTCAAATGTATACAGAGATATTTGGGGAGAGGATGTGGCCATGCCGACTTTGGAGCTGGGGCACCAGGTTCGAGCCTTGGCGTCGGCTCAACATCCTGTGATTCTGGGCAAATCACTTAATCTCCCCGCGCCTACCAAAAACGAATGTGTCCTTGTGTAACGTAACTGGTGCTCATGTAAAGCGCTCCAATACCTTCGGGTCGAGTTCGCGCTATATAAAACTGCAAAACAAATCATATATGCAAGCAATAATAACACACTTGGCAAATGCAACTGTTAAATGCATAAATAATAATATGAAATAAAACACAAGAATACAAGCAAGCTATACTGGAAGTCCTGCAAGAAATCCGAAAGATATATACACTAAATGCGTCAAATGATTACTTTGGATGTGCACTCTTCCTCACACATCACAAAGAAAACACGTTGGATGATTATAGCCACTGGAAACTGAATATGCACACATAAACAGCCATGCATCACAATGGCACTAATCAAAAATCAAATACATCATTGGCTGCAAACTTCATCTTGGCCCACTCCAGACTGGGGGATTCACAGCCGGGGACAAGAGACTCAGCAAAACCAGGAACTGCTGCACTGAAGTTGCGTCCACCGTTCAGGCTCAAACAATCCCGGTTTCTAAGTCAACAACCCTCAGCTTTATAGTCTCAAAATGCACTAGAAGGTTTGAGAGTCTTTTCTTCCGCGCCAAGGAAACTTAGTGGAATTGGCCATCTTCCATGCAAGCATTCCAGGGCAAAAGGAGTTCCCACGTTCCCTCTACATTCTCACATGTTCCAGCCTTTATCTTAATGAAGCTTACGAAAGCCTCTGCGGTACATTCAACAATCTCCTCTCCAAAAACAAAGCAACCTTGAATGTGAATAACCCAAACGACTTGAGCACTCTGGAGGCCTGCCTTTGCGTGCAAAAAAGCTCAAGCAAAACAGAGTCAGAATTCAGGATGACATGAGGCCATGTCAAGCCAATAGTAAGAACTTCATAATACTTCCCAATGTACAACACAATGCACATTTCTGCACCACTGCCTATAGCATCACATACTTCATCTCTCAGTGTACAACATAATGCACATTTGTGCACCACTGCCTATAGCATCACATACTTCATCTCTCAATGTACAACACAATGGACATTTGTGCACCACTGCACTTCGGGACCCAAAAGTACATTCCACACCTTCTCTCTCTCTCTCTCTCTCTCTCTCTCTCTCTCTCTCTCTCTCTCTCTCTCATGCTTTCAAATGCACATCCCATACGTTCTGTTCTTGGCAAGCTGTTCTACTCTGTGACAGCTCCCTCTTTAAGACTGCAAGATTAAACGAGAGAAATCTTCAAGGGAAACAAGGCATATGCAGGACGTACATTCAGGCTAGGGTAAAATGAAACACCAAAAGTCAATTAAAATCATGGTAGTCAAAGGTCATCACGTGGTGTCAAACCATAAGAGTGCCTCTAGCACTACAGTATGAGCCACTAAAACAGCATCATCCGCATAAAGTAACGCAGGAAGAAGAACGCCAATGACCTATAGGACATCCTGCGTACAACCAATTAAATGTGAGCTGAGGTTATTGATATAAAGTATAAATAGCAAGGGGGTGAGCACACAGCCTTGCCTTACTCCTCACTGGGTCTTAAATTTGTCTGTGACTTCGCCACCCCGACCAAACCTCACCCTAGCATTTGTATCGGAATGCAAGACTACTAACATTGACAATATTACAATCTAGCCCCAATTCTGGTAGGCATTTCCATAGCTTTGATCTATTAACACAGTCAAATGCCATAGAGAGATCCATAAAGGCTAAGTACAGCGGTACCCGCCTAGCCACTGTGTTCTTCCCAATTATTAGGTTTAGGTTCAGGCACTGCTCTATTGTACCGATTCCAGCACGAAAGCCATATTGGCTGGAATGTAAGATGTTATTATCGGTTACCTAGTCGTTGATTCTGTTATATAAGATCCATCCCAGAATCTTTGCAGGGATATCTATTAACGATATGGGTCGATAACACCGTGGGTTAGAGCGATCCCCCTTCTTAACAATTGGAACTATAGGTGAGCTTTTCCAGGAGCTTGGCACGTTGGACTCTTAAGTTATTATACACATTAGTTAATAAAGGGACCCAAAAAGTGGTATTTATTTTTATTACAGCTATCGGTACCCTATCAGGTCCTGGGGCTTTACCCCCGATGCTTTGCGAAATGGCCATAGTCGGTTCCTGCAGCGAAAAATGTAATAATTCTGGGCCAGCCACCTGGCCCACCAAATAACTTGTGCCTTCTTCCTCAGGAGAAGAATAAATTTGGGAAAAATGAGCTAGCCAGGTCTCGCTGTTTATATGACAGCTAGTATGAGACAACTCTGAACAAATACATGCATGTTATTTACTGCATCCCAGAAAGTTTTACTATTTTTGGTGTGGGCAGTGTACCTCAATATCTCCCATTGCTGTGTGAGAATTCTTTTAAGCCTACGACTTAATACCAGCTTATACTGTTTCCGTAGAATGATAATCACAGCCCGATCTCAAGGCTTCCTGACCAGGGCGATACGCAGTGCGCGATTTGTTTTATTAAACCAGCGCGGGGTCTGAGGCAACTTCGCAAATGGCTTAGAGAGCAAATTTCTAATAGCATGGCACAAGGCCTCAAATCAACCCACTACTTGCCCTCCATCCCTTTCAGATAGACCGATTAGGGCTAGATCCATATTCTCTTTGATTACAGTTTCCATAAATGATGTAGGATCTGGCAACCTCCAACAGAGCCTAAGGTTATCACTGGATGGGAATAGGGCAGTCACAATCTTGAACTCTTTCTGGGAAGGAACAGCCAGCTCCACTTCAACCAAATTATGATCCCCAAAGTTAGTATTAATAATTTTGCTTTGCAGTAGGAATTGTGTAAGAATATGAGAAACAAAAATATAATCAATTACAGAGTTACTATTCCTACCCCTAAAAGTAGGAAAAGCTAAATTATCTGTCCCTGCCCAATCCATTATGTTCGACAGATCAGCTGCAGCTAAAAAAAAAACCTTGCAGTTCCCTGCCCCTGGTATCCCCAACATCTACCCCTTCTGCTGTTATACAAATCTGTGTCCCTGGCAGTTTAGCGTTAAAATCTCCTCCCATACAAATATATATGTAAGCCTATTCTCAGACGCAGTCTCCACAAGGGAAGCTATATACTTGAAAAGCCTTGGAAGTCTTTGGTTTGGGACGCTCCAAAAATCGTTGTTATAAAAATGTATTATATATAGTCCCTGAGTAAAACGACCTGAAAATCTTTTCCTGGGACATTAAGGGCCCCGTGTTACAATCCAAAAATAGGTTAATCCAAATAGATAGATCCCCCTGATCCTCTACCAGCACAAGAAAGGGTAGCTGGTAAATTAAAGCATCCGTAACCCTCATAGTCTATGGAATCTATTGCCCAAGTCTCTTGTAGCAGTAATAAGTATTAAGAACTAATTGTTGCCATTCTGGTATCGCCAGCTTATTCTTAAGCCCTGCGACATCCAGCTCATTATCCTCAAGGGTTGCTGGGCATTTAATGTTTTATGTTTTTCTAGCTGTAGCAAATGCAGGACTCGGAATTGCTACACTAGGGAGAACAAGTCTCTGCTGCTGGAAAGGTCATAACCATAGAAGTACCAACTGGCTGCGTGTCGGGTGCTTGGATACCCAGACTCAAGCGTCTATCTGATCTGATCCCTTCTTACATCATTACAATCCTGCAGAGGCGCATACTGTTAGAACATACAATCCCTGGGCAAGCCTGATTAAACAGAGTGGGGAAAGCAAAATGATTCCTCACATTGGCGGGTTTGTAAAAATATCCCAGTGGTAACGCAACTATATTAGATTTTAACATTTCATCCCCAAGCTCAGTATTTAGCAGTCTCCGTGCAACACTGGGGTGCCTGAAGTTTACAACCATGCAGTCTCCTGGGATATCCTTAGGATCGGGCCCCAGCCTGCCCGTTATGTCTAGAGCCTCAATGTCAGTTATACGCTTGTCACCTTTAGTAGGGTGACCAGATTTTCAGAATGAAAAACCGTGACGGGCACAGACATAGAAATAGGACTAAATGTCCTATTAGGTCTCAAGGCTTGTTATATACATATATATATCCGGTAGAAGGCTATTGGAGCCGAAACGCGTAGACCTTCCTGTTTTGCTCACTTTTCACGATGGTGTGGACAATAAAATAATTTTGAATAAATACCCTGCTGTGGTGCCGTGACTTTCGCTGGGAAAGAAGACGCGAAGGAAATACAGGAATATATATATATGTATATATATATATTTGTGTTCTCTTTAAAAAAATATTTTCACATTACCTCCCGTTCTGCAAAGAGCTCCAGGGTCCGGCTGCTGGTGGGCCTGGCCTTGCCCCATGGCCTCTGCAGCCTGGATTCACGCCTCATTAAATCCTGCTGTGCTGCTTAAATGAGGCGAAGCAGCATAGCAGGAGAGTTTAAAGAAGTGAACTTGTCCCCGTTTCTAAGAGGGCCGGTCGACATGTGAGCCTGCATAACATTGTGATTAACGTGCAGGTTCACCCGACCCTCCGTTAAAAACCGGGACATTTCTTTAAATAACCAGGCACTCCACAAAAACCGGGACATTTCTTCAATTTGGAGAAAAGTGTCGGGACACCGGGACCCTTCTCCAAAAACCGGGACCGTCCGGGGAAATCCGGGACGTCTGGTCACCCTACCTTTAGCCAGTGTGTGACCTTATTCCGGGCCTGTTCCCATCATTCAATCCGTGTCTTCTTTAATGGCGGTATACCCGCCAATATCACAACATAGGGACAGCACTCCGGAGGCAAGTTCAAAATTGTGGGGCTATCACTTACAACTTCCAGACTAGCTTTCTCTCGTACAGTGGTACCATCATAAAAAGGGGGAGGCTCAAGGGGAGGGAGTCTATAGGATAAGCATGGAATGTCACGACCCCTGTCATGCCGTCTTACAGAGGTAGCTTTCTCCCTCTCCCTGTGCACCATGTCATGCCAAGGAGGGGTTGCAGCCATTTCAACGCGGCTGTTACTACGCATGCCGTTACGTCGCATGCGTTACAACGCATGCGACGTAACAACGCGTACACATTACGACGAGGGCCATTACATCGCATGCGCTTTTAAAACGCATGCGCTTTTAAAACGCATGTGATGTAATGGCGCCTGAGCAGAGACTGCGACGCTGGAACCGGGAGCAGAGACGGCGACGCTGGGACCGGGAACGGGACACAGGAAACCGGAGGAACCACGAGGAGAGAGAGGTAAGGGAGTGTTTTAGGGTTTAGGGCTTAGGGTTTAGGTTAGTCTCAGGTGGTCGTAGTGTAGGG
Organism: Calotriton arnoldi; assembly: GCA_963921515.1. Taxonomy (NCBI): domain Eukaryota; kingdom Metazoa; phylum Chordata; class Amphibia; order Caudata; family Salamandridae; genus Calotriton; species Calotriton arnoldi. Next base: position 415,894 of record CAWUFW010002651.1, on the reverse strand, counting down.
TAGTGTATTAGGCTTTAGGGCTTAGGGTAGTGTCAGGGGGTTGTAGTGTATGGTAGTGTTTTACGGTCTAGGGTTTAGGGTTTAGGGTCATGTCAGGGGGTCGTAGTGTAGGGTAGTGGTTTAGGGTTGTGTCAGCGGGTCCGGTTCGGTACTGTTTCAGTGTAGGGGACAGACTGTGCGTAGGGGTAGGGTCGTGTTTGGCGTACTGTTTTAGGGTAGTGTACTGTTTTGTACTGTAGGATAGTGCTGTGGAGTGTGTGTTATGTAGGGTAGTGTGTTAGTGTTTGGGGGCTATTTTGCGTTGTAAATACATGCGGGGAAATGGGGTCCGTTGTAAAGGCATTTCATATGCATTTCAAAGGAAATGCGAACTAATGCCATCCGTTGTAAAAACATGCATTGTGACGGTACATGCGAACTAAAAACCGCGTTGTAAAAGCACGCGTTGTTTTAGTTTGCGATGTATCGTCATACATCCGCCAAGGAGTAGCGCGGCTAACAGCATTTAAGGATGTAACTGCGTTGAGCTGTACTTGATTCTCTTCCATGAGTTTGTGACACAACAGTACAGATATTATCCCCTGGCAGGGAATGACTATGGTTAGCACAAGTTGGACAAGAGAGCGGTTTTGCCTTTAGAATCCTCTCAATGGCTGTCAACCGCTTCAGTATAGGTGCCAGACTCTGATCTAGTACCTCCTTCAATAAAACACGCATAATATCAGCATTTGGAGGGTCTGCTACATCATTTCCGCCTCCTACCATTGTCTTGCCAAGTTGCACTCTCCCGTGCGGTGCACACGGGCTGATTTTCTGCGTTTTGGAGTTGGTTCAGGAGAGGCATAATGGCTTAAGGTACCCTTTGAGGCTGGGCAATTACGGGTATTTACCCTCTATTCATCTCTACTGTTTGTATCCGCCGGGCTCTTGTCTCTAGGATCTTCTACTGGGGTTGCCACTGAATTTCTACTAGTAGTACCAGATGTATTGTTAGTGCTCAATTCCCAGCAATCTGTTAGCTCAACACGGGCACGACTCTTGCCCTAGAGAAAGTCTTTGCTCAGTTAGGGCGATTTCGGCTTATGAGGCTGCAGGAGACGCTTGTTTGCTTTACGATTTCCCAATCTTGGACAAACATACAGTCAGTTCACATACAATCCTCCCCCACTTCTCACCTGATTTCATGGCAACACAGATGTTAGGGTGGTGGCCCAGCCCGACCTCCTCCGGTCAAAGGACGGGCCTGCAGCCCTTTGCCCGGGCTTCACCCGCGCACGTCCCGCGGGAGTCAAGGCAGCGATATGAGCGCATTGTTGGTGCCCCCCTCTCCAGAAACAAACCAGTATCCTGGGACAGCGAGTCCCACCAGGATAGTGATCAGTGGCAGGGATGAGTGGTTTTGGCATCCCGCGCCGCAGGGGTCGAGGCAGCGCTATGAGAGCGTTGTTGCCGCCTTCCCCCTTCAGAAACAGCGAAGTATCCTGGGACAGCCAGTCCCACCAGGATAGTGATCAGCGGCAGGGATGAGTGGTTTTGGCGTCCCGCACCGCCGGGGTCGAGGCAGCGAAATGAGTGCGTTGTTGGCGCCTCCCCCTCCAGAAACAGCGAAGTATCCTGAGACAGCGAGTCCCAACAGGATAGTGATCAGCGGCCGGTATGAGTGGTTTTGGCGTCCCGCGCCATGGGGTCAAGGCAGCGCTATAAGCACGTTGTTGGCGCCTCACCTGTCCAGAAATAGCAAAGTATCCTGGGACAGCGACTCACACCAGGATATTGATCAGCAGCAGGGATGAGTGGTTTTGACGTCCCGCACCACAGGGATCGAGGCAGCGCTATGAGCGCTTTGTTGGCGCTTTCCCCCCCGCCAGAAACAGCGAAGTATCCTGTGACAGCGAGTCCCACCAGGATAGTGATCAGCGGCAAAGATGAGTGGGAGGGGGGCATATGCCTCACTCTGGTTGGCTGGGTCCACTATCTGCAAGATGGCGGGGGTTGTGAGTTGTGCTTCGCCTCGCCTTCCCCACCTGAAGGGTGCGGTTGGCAAAGGTGGACACACCTCTCCTCCTATCTTGGTTTTCCCACCGATTCTCCCTCCCAAAGTGGAGGTTATAACCAGTGGGGGCCAGTTGCTGGGAGCAGCAAGTGGCTGGGTCAGCTCACAAAGGCGGCACGCCTTTGAAGCTTCTCCTTCGTGGACCCTGCCTATCCTGGGGGTAGGAGGCTTGGCACCTTTACCCAGGATGTGCCTTGTTTCAGGATCCCGAGAGCAGGAGGCTCTCGAGCCAGGGGTCCAGAAACATGTCTGGGGGTGGCAGCTGGCAACAGCCAGTCAGCCAGGACACTAGAGTTAGGTTGTTTTTCAGGTGGCATCTCTAAGATGCTCTCTGAGTGCATTTGGCATTAAATCCCACACTGGCATCAGTAAAGCCATTATGGGGCTGTGGAGTTCGTAATGACAAACTCCCAGACCATATACTCTTTATGGCTTTACTGCACTTACAATGTGTAACAATGGACTTAGACACTGTAGGGGTACAGGGCTCATGCACCTGTACCCTCACCAGTGGTATAGTGCACCCAGCTAGAGGGGTGTCTTACCTATACCATAGGCAGTGGATTGTAGGCATGGCACACAGGTATGTGTGCCATGTCGACTCTTCACTTTTCTCTGCACCAAAACATGCAGCATGCAAGGGCAGTGTGTGTGTTAAGGTACAGGGCCTCTAAGGGTGGCACAATAGGTGTTGCAGTCCTTAGAGGCCTTCCCTGGTCACAGTGCCCTTGGTACCCATGGCACCTTTTACAAGGGACTCATATGTGGGCAGAGAGGTGCCAATTGGGGTTGCAAAGGTGTATTTTTAGGAAGAGAACATAGGCCCTGGGTACCTGGATAGCAGGAACCCAGGGCACACTTAGTCAAGAGCACCAACAACAGGCAAAAAGTGGGGGGCAACCATGGAAAAAGAGGCACTTTCCTACAGTTATATATTCTTTTCCCAAGAACGTCTGTGTTCTGCCGTCGGCTGCAATCCCGATGTCGACCTTCGTTGAGGGATTGTCGACATCAGCCGGTATTGCGACGGAGATGTTCTCGACGCCGACCCAAGTCTAGACCTCGACGTCGCCTTACTCTGTGCCATCCACGACGACGATCTTTGTACTTCAGGTCTTGACGCCAGAGGACGGGATTTCGACATCGACTTTGTTTTTGCCGATGGGTCTAGGGCCGAACTTCTCGACGGCGACTTTACGTTCGACGTCGTCTGCTGCTGCAGAGGCCTTTCTGACGTCGATTTTGACGCCGATGGTGAGCAAACAGGTATTTTCCGCACTTGAGAGGAGGGCTCTTTGAAAGTTGTTGAGAACCTTCCAGGCCACTTGTAGATCTCACCTTTTCTCTCTCCTGTAAGGAATGCAGCTTGATTCTTTTCCCGTCATGCAGGGTCCTTCTGGAAAATTGTTGAGAATAATAACACTTGTCTGGTTGGTGAGAAGATGGCAAACACACAATGCAGACAGAGCGTGGGTCAGATTTTTTTTCCACACGAAGGAAATTTTTTGAACAAGGCTGGCATTTTGGACTAAAAAATTAGCAAAAAAGTCTGGAAAAACAGGATGGTAGTACAGCTTGTACTCAAAGACGGCGAATGAAAGTCAAAAAACCATCTTCTAAATATCAATTATTGACAGAAAGTCAAAAATTGACGAGCTCAATGCTCCAGGACCCTCACAGAAGGAGCCTGAAAAAAGAACTGACCTAACTGTCACCTGTGGGGCATGATGGGAGCTTGGAGGTCTTAAAGGCACGGCGCCAGTTTTGTTCTGTTGTGGTTTCTCTAAGCAGCCTAAGGGCTAACTGCCTTCTATTACTTTGCCATTTTCTTTGAAAATAAAGGCTATGTTAAAACAGTGAAAGAGTGCATGTTCTATATTACAGAAATGCTAAATGGATATGTATTTATTTTAAATGAAAAATCCAATGCAATTTTGCCATGTTAGCCTATTTGGTGGATTAGGATATATATATATATATATATATATATATATATATATATATATATATATATATATATATATATATATATATATATATATATATATATATATAATTTTACCCGGTATGCAGAGGCTGGCTTCCTTGTAATTCAACCGGAATGGTAATTGGCAGTGGAGTGTGACATATATATATATATGCGAGGAGATAAGGTTTAGCAGCGGATATATATATATATATATATATATATATATATATCCGCTGCTAAACCTTATCTCCTCGCATATATATATATATGTCACACTCCACTGCCAATTACCATTCCGGTTGAATTACAAGGAAGCCAGCCTCTGCATACCGGGTAAAATTATTTTTATTATTCCCAAACGCGTTTCGAGGGAACAGCCTCTTCTTCCATGGGCAGCTGAAATCATGTGACACGGAATTTCCTCATTTGCATGCGCTTTAATGTCCTGCCCCCAGTGGGTCTTAATGATGCATGCAGGGACATGTGGTCCTTAGAGAATAGTATTATCCTCAGTGGGTTCCGTGTAACATTTTATTTTCTTACAGCATTGTCCTTTCTTAAAAAGCCCTCCAGTGGGCCCCTCGATGGCAGACAGGCTCATCAATTCCATATTGGCAGTGCTGTTCCGCAAATCGGCAAAATTCATGTTTGCGCAGCCTCTTCCTCTCCAAGATGGTGCAGACCTCACGGCTGGACAGCTGTGAATTCAAATGTACTACAAAGGCCCAAAAGCTTCGAGGTTGCACTCGACTGCCAATTACCATTCCGGTTGAATTACAAGGAAGCCAGCCTCTGCATACCGGGTAAAATTCTTTTTATTATTCCCAAACGCGTTTCGAGGCAACAGCCTCTTCTTCCATGGGCAGCTGAAATCATGTGACACAGCACTTTGGTGAAAAATGTTAACACGGCAGCCCTGCCGTGGAGAGAAGCACCATTTCCTAGACTACGAGGGAAAGGCTGTGAGTTGGAACTGTGCCTAACTCGGTTTGCAGCACTTCAGAAGCGGAAAATATAAACGTGCTCAGTGCCATGGCCCACTGGAGGGTAACATAATATTTTTTAATATCATTCACGAAGCAGAGCCCACTGAGGGAAAAAAACATACTCCGTATGGAACCACAAGTCCCAGCCTGCATTGAAGAAATCCTGCATATCGCAAGGCCCACTGGGGGTATTTAAATGAGGCAGGCTGAAACGGAGCCATCTGCCGAGTATTTGAATAATGATCCATGACTAAGAGGCAGGAGCCTCGAAACGCGTTGGACTGAAATTCAACATGAACACTGAAGCCCGTTTTCCTTGCTAAATAAACCGAGAGGTTTCTTTTGAAGTCGAGTGCACTCTCATTGCTTTGGGCACTTTGGTGGAAAAAAATAAAATATATATATATATATATATATATATATATATATATATATATATATATATATATATATATATATATATATATATATATATATAATTTTGTATATGCTCCGGAGTCCACGCGGGCGGGACTGTTCAATGCATATGACTATTGATGAGTATCCCCTAGAAGAGAAGTGTGTTTCTGTCCGTGATGTTTAAGGTAGAATGCCGTCAACAGAAGAATTCAAATATGGTGCAGGCGGTTGACGGACTTTCGTACTCCAACCCACGATATTCTAAAGCTGGTGGACAGACCACCATGGTAGCAGACGGGTAAACAGATGTTTTTTGACTGCTCATTCACATCTCCCAAACTATAAATCGGGCCCTCTTTACGCATTTCTGAAACACACAAGGTGCCATTAATGAGCAGGGATATATGGTATATGGTATATGATATATGGTGGAGAGGTGTGGTGCAGCGGCCAGGGCAGCTGACTTTGGAGCACAGGGCTCACAGTTCGATCCCTGGCTCCGGCGGCAGCTCAGCTCAGCACCATGTGACTCTGGGCAATAGCTCACTTAATTTCCATGACGGCCCCCAGCGCCTTGAGACCCGTAAGGGTGAGTAGTTCGCGCTTTACAAATACGGATTTTATGGTATGTAGAATACTTTAACGTTCTAACTGTTCACAGAATAATCCCTTAATCATGCACTAAGTAGGGCAAAATGCACTGGGAGGGTTGTCGAAACAAACTGGAAGATGCATATGTGGAAATGAAAAAAAAATAAAGTTCAAAATGAAATACATTAAGGAAGGATGTACATAATGGGGGTGATACAGAAAATGTCAATTCATTACTTTAAGGATGATTGAAACTATCTCTGCCTTAAAATTGAAAATGAAGCCGCCAAAGGATTTTTTTAGAATGATTCATATAATTTAGATAGATTGTAAAATTAGTGGCTGACACAGTGTGAGTGCAACAGGTGGTCTGGGATATGTATCCATGACTCAATATAATGATTTGTAAGGTCAGGGAACTCCGCCTGCGCGCCCAAATTCAGTCTAACGCACACAATGAAACTCTCTGAAAGACTAAAAGAAGCCTTGACTAGAAGAACATATATACACTAGATATAAGGGGAGTGCCACTGTCAATAGTATAGGTATGACAGGAGCAATCATGTTTTTCAACTCTGCAAGTCTGTCTTTGGAGGCCATGAATGATTAAAGCTGGGCAAAGACAGAGTGGCATACAGTGGAAGGTGCACCTTCCCCGGCCCTCAAAGATTACAGTGATCCTGCTCAAGCAGTCACCTTCAGTCTTCTTTCAGACATCTTTCTGCCTTCCTTATACTCTTAAGAGACTGTGTGAGAACTGCAAAAATAGAAAGGCAGTAGTGCTGACCTTCCTCACGTGCGTGTGTTTTTTATAAACTCTGTACTATATTGCCAACAGAAGTTGTCGTCTTTTTCTTTCATCCAGCAACATTTGGAAAAGCCAGCCAGCAGTTCATCTAGACTTTCTCAGACTGCGCCCGGGGAAAATGCTGCCTGCTGTCATTTGAATAGATACTGCATAAACCTATCAGGTAAGCAGACACCAAGTGTTATACTAAAGTCTGCCTATTCAAAAGACAAGCGGGTAAGTTCCCAGGTCACCGTCAAAAGGGGGGAAAAGATATTGAACTTCGTACCTTAAAATTTTTAATTGCATGATTCTTTGGCAATTATAGTATGAAAATGCATTCATGGGGTTTTTCTTTTGTTAGGATACAATGATATGTTTAGAGGAATTAAATGTGGTGATTCCCGGTAGACATCGGAAGACTAGCTAGTGCAAATTCCCCTTTGAAATAGAAGGTAAGAGACACTCATTCGAGGAGTGATCTAGCAGACAGTAGTGCATTACCCAGGAGAAGCTCCTGGAAGACACTCTTTCGGGGAGTGATCTAGCAGGTACTAATGTATTACCCAGGAGGAAACTTCTGGAAGAGCACTCCTTCATGGAGTACTCGCAGGTATCCCAGTTAGACTCAGAGGGCCTGTGTGGAAATAGTGAGATGGAACTGGGTAACAAGTGTGTGAAGTTTGATATGGTAAAGAGACGGTCGTTGATCGGTGCAGGAAGGCCTTGCTTTGAACAACTCAGACGCCCGGCTCCCAAATTCCCAGACTTAAGATATCTGGAAGGCATCTTGAAGGAAGAGCGACCAAGGCTGAGGCATCAGTTGGAGAATCTGACGGTTAGGCAACAGGACATCGAATTGCTGATGTTAAGCGACTTTCCCTTGAGAACGGCCAGACCCTTTGTTGCAAATCCAAAAAGCGCATTAGTTGCAAATAGATATCCCTCCATGAATAAGGAAGGCGACATAAAGAGTACAGTACTGCGTAATCACAAGGGGCAAATGATAGAGAAGTGGCAGGGTTCCCCGCAGGCTGTCGTACTGTCTGGTATAAGTGAGGAAGAAAGGCAGCAAGTTCTTTGCGATATTTTTAGTATTTCAATACAAACCCCTAAGGTGTCTTGGAAGTGGGGAAACATTATCTTAGATAAAATGCAGGGAGTCAAATTAAAACTTCACAAGACAAGCTTAAAGATTAATATTACTTCCCTAGGAGTGAGACTCATTGTTCACTGTGGCAGGTAACAGATGAGACTGAATTAAAATGTATATTTCTATGAGCCCATGGAGAACCCCCGTGTTCATGCAATACCTCTGGAATTCATATAATAATAGCGTCACCCATTATGTTGGAGGCCTTTCTTGGTACATTCCTCACAGATATTTACGATTCAGGAGTTTGAAACATGAATGGGACATCACATCTTCGAGCACTGCAAATAGTGATTTATATTCAAGATAATATTGTAACATGTTTTGCGTCAGGCACAAATCCTCTTAGACCCCCTATAAATGCACCTGCTCCAGATATAACCTTGGAAGAAGGGTTACACAGATTAGAGATACATTTGCTTGATGTTCACCACTTTGGCCCCACGGTAGTATATGTGAAGTCAGGTAATACTGCGTAAGATCAGTACGTGTTTAAGTTAGTGACATTCAAAGAACACATATATGTATGTAAAGGAGACCAGTCCAAAAGGGGCATAATACAGCGGGCCAATGAACAAGGGGTTAGAAGTGACACTTCTATTACACATAGGAAACGCATACACCTTTAGGGGACCATGGAGACCTCTTTGGAACACATAATAAAAGCTTTCCCTGCAGACAAGAAGATACAAAGGTATTGTAAACAATGGTACAAAGCTACCAAGGGCCACGCCCAGCCATGGCCAAAGTAAAGGACATTTGACAAAGACACAATTGAATACATATTGACTTACATTTGCTCGAAGTATAACACAAAAAAAAAGACAGAAAAGGGAAGCTACCATATCATTATGGCGGGTATTCCGTGATACAAAAACAAACTTAAAACCAACAGCACCCAAAGAGGCACAGTCCCCAGAGAAGCCCCCGCCTTATGGTCTTTACCTCATTCTGCCAGCTGTAGGGTACCCAGATCCAGTTAGAGTTCCACCTAAAGAGGAGAGACAAAAATCAGGAGGAAACAAGGTACTTTCAGACCCCACCCCTACAACTCCTCGTGCCAGTCCAGAATCAGACCAAAGAGAGAGACTCATAAAAGAATTGCAGCACACCGTTAGACAGGCAGAACACTCTAAAAGCCCTGCTCCCCTTCAAGGACAATGGACAACAGGACATGTTGTTATTAGGCTGAGAGACACTTCTGCAGAGACTTTAATAGAGGCAGCTGAGGAATGGATAATAGAAGAAGGATGGGAGAGGGACATAGAGACGCCATAATAACATGAACCCCCAAATGAGTTACAAGACCTAGGGAGGGGCAGAGGAAGATGGGGAGTTGGTAGACGGGCCCAAAAGGGGTGCAAATGAACAGGACACTAACCAGAGACCATATAATTTCTGCCCGCTTCCTTCATGGGGGTTATTAATGGCAGAGACACCTCAGAAACGCGGAAGAAGTCAATCCTAAAAAAGAGTATGTCAGATCTAACACCCATAGTGGTAATAGACTATAAGGAGGGTAGTTACTACTGCCAACCCTTTGCGGATGAATTGGCAAAATGGACTAAAAAGGAGGGGAGGATGCAATGGCCCCGAGAAGGATCTTTTCAACCTATTCACTTAGCAACTGCTGAAAATTGTATATGTCTGGGACAGAGCAACCCTGATTGGAAGTATCCCTATATGTAAGAGTGCCTCGTGGTCTGGGAGCAGTATGCTATAGACAAACCAACTGAAGTGATCCGAAGTAATAGACCAGATCCGACGTTAGGCCCAAAACCAGTAAATCCTTGACCAATAACTCAGTTACCTGTCATTTTCAAGGGTGGACAACTGCCCACGTAGGTACCATGGCCACAAATTGATAAAGAGAATTTAAAGAGGGCACTACCCCCGCTATTAGAGGAAGCGGGCAAATGGATAGGAAGCTTTGAGAAACACACTGCTGGAGTGAACCTCGCCTTGGGCAATGTTAAAAGCTTGTTAAGTTCTCTGGTGGGAGACTAAGTAAATACCATTTTTATCAGGGCAGGATTTCCTCAAATAACAATGATGAATACACAGTTTGACGGATCATCCTTCAACAATATTCACATCTGGGATGTGCTCCGGCAGATGTACCTGGACAGACCAGACATTGAAGCCCTTATGGCAGAGGGCATAAAGCTGAATTAAGACTTTACAGAATTCATTACCAGAATGAAAAAACCATGGGTATAGGAAGTAGGATGTAACTGGGAAAACACTGGAGGGAATGCAATACTATTTTATAATGTATTGAAATGGGTCTACCCACAGATACATAAGCAAGTCTAGATGGAGTAGTGGGAATAGAGGCAAAACAGTGGGCAGAAATACAAGCCCATATAATACATTATTTCAAGCAAAAACGAAAAAAGGGAAGGGAAAGGACAGAACAAGCAGAGAGGGCCACCGCTATGTTGGTACAACAGAAACTTTAAAAATCAAGTACAGAAGGGGCACTTGTAGCAGCACCGCAAATGGCTGTTACAGTGCCAGCGCAGGTGCAGGCACCAAGAGGGCAGCCAGTAAGTAACATGGGGAAGAGACAAGGAGGTTTTTCAGGAGGCCAAGGGTCAGTGCAGGGAAGAAGATAAGGAGGATATAGGGCAGGACAACAGTGTTATTATTGTGGTAATATGGGTCATTGTGAGAAGTTGGCCTGGTATATGCTGTCCACTAATTAAAGTGGGCACCTTGCACCAGTCCAAACAACCCTTATGGTGATTTAGGAGGTCAAAGATAACCTTAGAAAGCTATCCAAGTGGTAGCTGTGGAGAGCAGCCTTCAGACTTAGTCTTGAAGGAATGTTAAGCAGCTTGTTTTACCAGAATGCAACCTTATAGTATTGGTTAAATGAAAGGAGAACCACATAGTAGTTATAAAAATATGTATTTATTAATATAACACTATCTAGTACGACACAGTATCTCCTACACAGAGATAATCACAAAGCACACAATACTTAAGCTCAGAAATGACAATAAATAGCACTAATACACAGTGGGCCCGGGGGGGGACCAAACCATATACTAAGAAAGTGGTATAAGAACTATGACTCGAGTCAAGACAGTGTCAAGAGGACATAGAATCGCTGGGACCCCAAGGAACCATCCAAGGTGAGTAGATGGGGACTCCACGGAGGACGGGTGCAGTGTGGGAACACGACCGCGTGCTCTGTACAACTCTATGGGAAAGTCGCGGTTGGAGTTTTAGAGATTAAGGACCCTTCCCAGTGGACTTAGAAGAAACCCCGTGGAACACAGAAGGTTGGAGAGCCACCCCACCCGTGGATACCGAAGTATCTCAGTTACCTATCCCAGGGAAGCCGGGTGCATAGGTCTGAAGTGGCGTCGGAAACTGCTGTCGAACTCAATGGAGGACTTCGAAGAAGAGCCGCTGCTGGAAGGAAGAAAAGCGTCCTTTGGAATCCAAACTTGGATTCTTGTCGAAGAGTACCTGAAAGCAGAGGGGACAGAGTCTGGGTCACTGGAGAGTGACCAGGGGCTCGGTAGACGAATGCCCACTGATGGGTGCTTCAGGTTGGTTGATGGAGTCCTTGACTTTGCAGCTGCGGGGACCAGGAGACGTCGAGGAGGACCAGGAGCCGGATGTGAGCTGTCCCACGAAGGATGTCGAGTGCTGAGGGGTCGGTGTCCGGCGGGAGCACCAACAAGCCTTGGCAACGGCAACTCATGCAGAAGGTCAAGAAAGTGTACGGTTCAAACCAGCAAGGTCCAGGGGACTCACCACTAAGGGTGGGCGTAGTTCGCGAAGTAATGCTTCGCGAAGCTACGCAAAGTGCAGTTCGCGCTACGCAAGCTTCGCGTAGCACTACGCGAACTGCGTAGCGCACTGTTCGCAATGATTGCACAGTGCCGGATGCTTGTCCGCACTGTGCAATCATTGAAAACGGCAACTTGCACAGTGCGAGCTGTCTTTTACTGCCGCTCGAGTAGATTTTTACTCGAGCGGCAGCTTTCTCAACGCGGACTGGTAGTTTCTCATCGCGAGCGGTCGCGAGCATACGCGACCACTCGCAATGAGAAACCTGACCTCCCCGCGTTGAGAATCTCGCCGGGAGGTTTATTTTCCACGCTCGCGATCGGCAACTTGATGTTGCTGATCGCGAACGAGGAAAAAGTCTCGCCGGGATGTCATTTTGCTTGCTTGCGGTCGCCAAATTGACGTTGAGGACCGCGAGCAAGCAAAAAATGACCGCGGCACTACGCTACGCTACGCGTGTTCGCACTGTGCTACGTGCAATTCGCGTTGTGCGAAGTAGCGCAAGCTTCGCAAACTACGCGAGCGTAGCGTAGCACTTCGCCCAGGGTTACTCACCACACACAGGGGAGTCAGGGCGAGCCTGGAGCAACCAGGGGAGCCCAAGAAAAGCAAAGTTGACCCTCAATTGGACTCACAGGCCAGAGGCACAGGAGTCGCGAGAGGACCTCGAGTGATTTCACCAAACAGGCCACGGAGCACTCAGTGCGAGAAGGTCGAAGATCTTGGTAGGAAATGGTGCCACAGGTTGGGGCTACTCGTAGCCCAATGCACTTGTTCGGGAACGGCCAACAAGTACATGCACTTGCAAATATATGCGGTGCACAGGGGTTCGGGTATTACAGCCCCCACGAGGGATTCTGACGTCAAACTTGGTAAGAGGGGAGCTCAGGCCTCGAGGGACGTAGAAACCCACCTCCTGTGTTGCTGGACCCTTCAAAGTCCGTAGGAGCTCGGGATCAGCAGACCGGTCAGCAGTGTTGCGGTGCCTGCGAATGCAGGGGAATGACTCCTTCACTCCAAAGGAGATTATCTTCAGTTGTCCTTGATGCTCCACAGGTCCTGCATGGATCCTGTATGGTGCACGGGCACAGACGATGCAGCAGACTGAGAGGGAGAAGAAGTCGGGCCCAAACGAAGTCCAGCGAAGTCCAGAGTGTCCAGACGGTCGAAGTGCAGTGGTTTCTTGTTCAGAATCTTGTCCACGTTGAATCTAGGGCCCTACAGCCAGGTAAGCCCTTAAGTACCCACGGGAGAGGGTTGGACAGATTCAGGGGAGGGTCTCGACAATGGGGAGGTTACTCCCCTGTCATTTGTCCAGTTTCGCGCCAGAGCGGGAGCCAACGGCTCCCAGAACTGATTTGAACTGGACCTTGCACAGGGACACCAAATGTGCCCCTCGTGCAGACTTTCAGTCGCTTGCAAGCGCACCCACCCAGCCCTAATACACTAAATCCTGTCTGGGAGGTGGTCACACCTCCCTGTGACAGGATGCCTATTGTTCTGCCTTCCCCTGCTCGAGCTTGGCTCAGCAGCAGGAGGGCAGAAATGTGTCTCTGGTCGGCAGCAACCATTTTGTGCTGTCCGGGACTAGAAGGCTGGTACCGGGAACACCAGGGACCCCACGAAGCTCGCTTCTGAGGGGTGGAATCATACCTCCCACACTGGTTACCGGTGTTGGGGGTATGATTCCAACATGTTTGACACCAAACACGATAGGGTTTGTTTCAGCCGTTTTAGAGTTGGTCATCACGCGGTCGCGTAATGCCCCTCTATATATGGTATAAGGCTGCTTCACTGACAACCCGGGAGAATGGACTCCGTAGGCTGCAGGGGTGTCCTGCTCATGCAGGGGCACCCTCTCGCTTAGAACCAAGCACCCTGCCCTCAGGATTGTAAAGGCCTGCTATAGGGGTGGGGTATAGGTTTTAAGTGCAGTGACCCTTCGATATAGTAAACCTATATCTTAAGTAAGTGGTGCATGCACCAACTTTCCCAGGCTGCAATGGCAGGCCTATAGTTCCATTTTGCATGGCCTCTCATGGGTGGCATAATACATGCTTCAGCCCATGGGAGGCCTCTGAGGTACCTATGCCCTGGGTACATGTGTACCATATACTAGGGACTGACAAGGGTACCCCAGTATCCAATCTGGAGTGTACCCAAGTACATAACACAACAGTTTAGGGAGAAAGCAGATAGACTGGGGTCCTGATTAGCAGGATCCCAGTCAGACTAGTCAAAAACAGTATTACATTTAGCAAGAAGTGGGGGTAACCATAAGAAGCAGATCCTACTTTCCTACAGTCATTTTGCAAGAAAATGTAGAGCGAAAAATAACGTTGAGCAAGCGCAGGGATGGATCGCCCTGCAGAGGCCAATGAGGCTACAACAGATGCAATAGGATCCCCAACAACAAGTAACACAAGGACCCCCGCAGGTTCCTCAGGTTAAGTGGACCGCACAACAGTGGCAAGTGCCACAGAATATGCCCTTGGGTTGTCAGAAATACTACAGGAGGATCCACACAGGTTCAGATGGGAGGAGTAATGGTATAAGGAGGTAATCCCTTTTCTATACAACCCCAAATGTCAGCAACAAGAGGAACAAAGCAGTGTGGGCTATCCTATGATCACACCAGTATGAATATACACATTCCAAAACCGATCTAAACGGTCAACTGTTTACGACCCCACTGCCAAGAAATACTAATACAAACAAAATGTATAGAAAACTGAACCAGAAGCGCTTTTTATCTCTATGATATATCAATCCTATTTGTGGAATATTACAATGAACAATATAGAAAAACAATATCCTTTAATCACAAATTGAATTGAGGTAACATTCATATCACACTAAGTCACGTATTCCTGTTGCAAATTCTTCTCTTATTAATATTCTTTATGGACATATGTTAATCAGCCCAGCCAACGCGTTTCGTCCATATGGACTTCATCAGGCTTTACATTTTTGCGAACAAATCCATATATCCAATTGCTATAGTTAAAGCCTGTATAAGTACTGTATATTCCCTCATTTCAGAAGAACAGAATGTTTTTCTGATCATTAAACTCCAATTTCAACAAACTCTTTTTTAATTGAAATGTATAGGCATCATTATATATGAAAGAGTGTCCCTCCAATTGATAGTAAAATATATTCAATCCTCTCTGTAGGAATTGTGTAATAAATCGCCAACCGAGTATCAGCCACCGCACGCGAAATTCTGATGTCACGTCTTTTATTCAGGTGCATCCCAGGTGTTTTTCAAACAATGTCTTGCTCGTAGAAAAGAGAGATGGGTCATAAATCTCAGACAATTCAACGAGTGGCTAGTGTTCTGCTACTTTAAGATTGAGGGCATTCACCTCCTAAGTCCATCTTTAGGCCCTACGATTGACTTGTCTGTCTGGATCGGAAGGAAGCCCACCTCATGATTCCCATCTATCCTCCTCACTGTAGGTTTACTCAATTCCAATGGAGGTCTCAAACTTTGGAATTCACAACTTTCCCGTTCAGCCTGTCATTGTCAGCATGGTGCTTTACCACGGCTTTAAAGCTGGTGATGGAGCATCTCAGGTCCAGGTGAATTCATCTGATAGTATATTTATATCTATATCTACATTGTGTCTCCTGAGATATGCAACGGCCTGCCTCTCCTTCCTCGAGTTGTTCATTCCCCTAATGTTTCAAGAACGTAGTGAGGTTTCCATCACTTATTACACAGTACTGAGTTGCAGATGTTCTGGTTTAGTTATAGGTAATGGCATAGCTGTCTCATCTATACAGCAATAGCAAGGGCCATGCATGCAGCTATCCAATGTTTTGCACTATTCTGAACGAGGAAAATTGTTAAAATAGTGAATATGCCCACTTCCCTCTCTCTTCAACACCCCAACCCATTGAAGAAATTCACTTGCCCTCAAAACCCCAAAGAGAAACAGACTCAGGACCAATGTGGTTTTTTTCCGATCAGGTGGGAACCATCCCGAGGGGAGCTCACACAGTTAGGTGGACAACCCATCCCAGTAAAGGGACAGGTGACTTTTGAACAGATTGTTTGACACTGATGTACGCATCTGTCAGAAGTAATTGTTATGAAAATGTCAGAAGTAATGTCAACCTTCTATGCTGCAATGTGTTGTAAATTTTGATACAGAAACAAAAGAAACACAAAATGACAAAAAAAAGATTCAAACTAAATAAAGGGACATATGACCAGGTAAGGTGATAATATAGGGTCAACAAACATGTTACATGGAAACATAGATCATCCCACAGGAAATATCGATCCCGTCCAAGGTGTCAGACGCTGCTAGGACCCTGCCACAAGTGATAGCATGATGCATTAGTTCCAGCATGATCAAAATATCTGGTGCTTCTGCAGTGCCAAATAGTCATTGTCGCTGAGACGGTTTCCAGGGTAATTAGTGGCTGCAGCACTGTTCTACAGAGGTTTGGGTGTGTACTTGCGGCAGAATTTCATAACAAGCTTGGGATCTGCAAAAACATTTGTTTTTCTAGAAACAGTTAAACTGAGCTTGGCTGGGTACACAAGAGCATAGGACAGACCCGCTTTATCAACAGTCTCTTGGCGGGTAAGAATTCTGTGCAAGCAGCCTGCAAGAGTAGTTTGACAATATTGAGATTTTGTTACCCTGGTAGTGCAGTTCTCTTTTTTACCTCGCAAGTCGCAGGACTGTATTGTGGCCCCTTAAGTGCAACAGGCAGGTAATAATCATGCGAGCTGGGGCTCGTGGTGGGGTTCACAGGCCCAGGGATCGATGTGTGTGCTCCACAGAGAACATAGCACTCGGCTAATTAGTGAAAAGAGACCGCAGCAAAGTTTCCACATAGTTCTTATTTATGGCGGTGGACTCTGGCAGGCCCAGTTTTTTTCTGAAGACTGCCCCAAGGTCCTGTTTCTTGGTTTTCATTACCTCAAGTATGCTCTCCAACCTCAAAAGCTTTTTGTTGCATGCCACAGCCCCATCCTCAGTATCAGACACTCTTTGTTCAAGGTGGTCTAGCCTGTCATCATGTTTATCAATTCTATCACCCATAAGGTCTAGTTGATTCGTCAATGTGTCAATTTTAGAGTCTATGGTTCAAAGGCTGCATCACATGTCGGCAAGCAGGGCAGCAAAAGTAACTCTTCCCCCTCTCCGATAGGCAGGCTTCTACCCGCTCCCAGGAAGCTGTCTTGGAATTTCCTCCTCCCGGCTCACCTTACAGCCCAAGGCCTCCAGTCCTTAGTTCGCCAAGAGTCCGCTCGCAAGTCTCCTCCGCACACCACAGAAGTCCTTGGGCAGTCCTTCACTCGCCTCCAGTCTTCTCTGGCAGCATCAGTCAGGGCCGCCTCTGTTCTTCGATTCAGCTCGCCGCCCAGTCACATCTCTCTCTTGCCTATGGCAGCTTCTCCTTTGAAGCTCACCTTTTGGGCTAACACCAGTGTGGCTTCCTGCTAGGGAGAGGTAACACCTCTCTCCCACTCAGGCTGCTATTGTCTTCGTTCCTGGAAGTCATTTGCAGGTCTCACCTGGAGGGCAGAAAGCGGTTTCGGGTACTGTGAGAAGGTGGTTCTTACCATCTGAGCTGCCTGGATTTTTCACTTTTTTCAACACCTGATTTTTGAGCTTTTACTGTGGGAGAGTCTCATAAGCTGGGACTCATCCACGGTAAACTCATGATAAAATGGACTGCATGTGGATTTCACCGGTGTCCGCCTTGTGAGATAAGGCCACTGTGCTGCAGCCAGGGTAGGGGGCACCGACTGGTTACATGTGGACAAGTGTGCACACGTGTAAGGGCTGCGCGGGGAGATACCTGTCGTGCGCAGCCCAGGAGCTGGTACAGATAGAATGGTGTGGAAGGGACTATGCAGAGTGGGGTGATAACATGGGATAGGCTTTATAATGTGGGGAGACACACGTAAGGGATAGTCAGTGTGCTTTATTGTTTCACTGTAGGAACACTCCATTATTCTCCTATGGAGACAGAGACCACATGGGGTAGTTTCAGTTCCCTAGGGCCTACAAACTCCAGACACGCACCAAAGTACACTGTAAGTTGTGTAAAAAGAATTATTCTGCCGAGTCCAAAGCCATATCTGTACTGCTTAGAGGAATATGACATTTCTGGATGACCCATGACTCAGCTCAGAACCAGAGCCCGGCCGGGTGTGACCCTGCCAGGCTGGATTAATTACCATCCTCCCCAAGCTGTAGCATCAGAGGCCTAGCCCTTCAATGCAAGCATTCCCAAGAGCTAAGGTCTTCTCTCCAAGAGGGGGTGAAGCTGCAGGGCATCAATCAGCAGCTGTCACCCGGTGCCAGGCACCAGGCCTGCTCTGGGCCTGGGCCGTGAAGTCAGCAGGGGGGGAAAGGGGCTTTTCAGAGACCATGTGGCATGAGACCCCTGGACGACACCATCTTGAAGTATCCCAGAGGCCTGTGCAGGAAGGAGGCATCAGGGGCATAGAGGTGATGTGTCACTGCAGGATAGGGCAGAAGTGCATTCCTGCCAGCCCTCTCCAATTTCCTTTAAAAGGTCTTGCACAGGAAGAGGAGCTCTCTCTGGGGTGTGGTCTTGCTGAGGAAGACTGGTGCTGGAGACTGGCGCCATGGGCAGTTGGAAAGAGGAACCCCCTGACTGCCCCAGGACTCTGGACTGCGCCTTTGCAGGAGTCCAGGGCCAGTGAGAGGAAGCCTGGGCATCTGCGCAAGGAGAAGAGAGGCCCAGAAGGAGAGCCAGGTGAAAGTCTGGCGCAGGGAGCCAGTGAAGACAGCTCCTTGCTGAGTTCACCCTCTTGAAGGCCAGGAGGGTGGCGAAAAGTGCTCCAGGTGGCTAGGGCTGGCCACCAGGAGCGAGAAGAGGCCAAGATTGTCGAAATCGGCCTCACCAGGGCTGAGATATGCCCCCAAGAAGGTAGGCGACCTTTGACCTTTTCTGTGACCGACGGCGAAGCGCATGGGACTCCGCCGCCAGTCTTTGATGTGCCGCCGGGGTGGGTCAGGTCCCTGGGGCTGCCCTCCCCCCGAAGAAGGTGATGTCGGGGAGCGGCGTTGCGCCCCCTTGAAGGTGCCCTACGGGGCACAGGATCCCAACCCTGGGCCCCCGCGAGTAAAGTCGGGAGCGCCGTCGCACCCCCCCGTAAATTGACCCCCAGAGGCCCAGGAGCCCACCCTGGGCCACGACGAAAAATGAAATCGGGTGAAGCGGTGTCAGGGGCCCGGGACCCCATCTCCGGGCCCCGCAGAAGACGAAGTCGGGGAGCGCCGGCATATGCAATATATGAAGAAATAAGTACATTGGAAATATGTTGCCAGGCATCCTAGCCAGGGTGTCTGGTTGTAATATCATAGTCAAGTGATTTTAAATGTAATGCCTTTTAGGGGCTGTGATTGACTTGCATTGTTCATGTTATCAGATATGATAAGTACCTGTCATTCTAAGTGATTCTTAGACATGTATTCTTGCTACTGCGTTAGTTGAACAACCAGACTGTCAGCCTCTGTGATTTAAGTGTGTATACTGTATGGTCAGTATGAGATGCTCTTAGTCAGGGTTATGTGTCACTATGGCAGGTTTTCTCATTATAAATGCTTGTTGAAATAATGGGGTGGGCCGCCACTGGGGTGGTGCCAGTGGGAAGGGCCCTCACTCCAGGTTATGGTCAACCCGTTGCATTTGGGGGCAAGATGATGTTCATACATGTGAGTGGTGGTACTAGACCCCCCCCCCCCTTGCGGGAGGGGTGGGAATGTTTACGCAATGTCAAGAAGTATTTCCAACAGCTTATGTATATTTGTAAATTGATGCATAGTATTGAGTAGTGTGTGTGTAATAAATGTACTCTTCCTTTTTATAAAGAAAAGTACAGACTGGACAATCAATTATTGAGTGTTATTTCTGCGTACCTGTAAATGGTGATTACTAGCCCACACCACCTCCCTTGAGTAAGCCTTAGACTGCTCTGCAACGCTACCCTCTGAGAGTCAAGCGCTACAATGGGGTGTTTGGTTCCCAGTGAAGGATAAATGCAGACCCATTATTTGTGCAGGCCTCACAACTAATGCCTCGTTTTCCAACAGGTACAACCCTCATTTGCAACTGTTAAGGGCAAAGTAGACTAAAGGTGACAAAGTGACAACTTTACAAAAGTTGCACACTACAACCAGCTACATTAATTTCGACTTGGACATCAAGTAGGGCTTAATGTAATGAGTTGTTTGATACCTGAGAGTATCAACTATCGTCGCACCATTCATGAGTTAGCACAGCTGAGGGATCAGCGTGTAACCCTGTACTCACTAATGGGGCAACCAAGCCTTTCCACAGTAAAAACAACAGTTTGGCGTGTTTACTGCCAGAACATGTAACATACATGTCCTGCTTTTAAAATATGTTGCACCCTGCCTTCAGGCTTGTTAGGCCTGCCATAGGGATGCCTTACCCATATTAAAAAGGGAGGTTTGGGCTTTGCCACTCTTTTTAATGGCAAAGTCAGGCTGGCAGTGACACACTGCCCTTCTAGTCTGCAGTGGCCTTCTGGGAGACATGTTTTACCTTTGTCACATCTAGGGTGGCCAATTGAGTTCTAAAGATGCTAACTAAGAGAAGCCAGTACAGAGCAAAAGGATTTCTAATGTAAGCCTATGAAGCCATAAGGGCCAGGAGCTTGGTGAAGTTTAATTTAGTGATCCTCATATAACTTTATCAGTTTATTTGGGTCTGTCCAATAGCTCTGTTTGAGCTGGAGTTACCTATGTAACTTTTG
Source organism: Calotriton arnoldi (assembly GCA_963921515.1). Taxonomy (NCBI): domain Eukaryota; kingdom Metazoa; phylum Chordata; class Amphibia; order Caudata; family Salamandridae; genus Calotriton; species Calotriton arnoldi. The sequence goes on along the minus strand of CAWUFW010002651.1, from coordinate 395,370 downwards.
CTTCCCTAACGTAATCTACATCTACGTACTCATCCCCTATCTAAGCTGTGTATAAGGTTTTATAATTTTCTTGGAACGCCTGTCTGATTTTATTTTCTTTAGTGGATGAGACCCCATCTGTAGTCTTAATAGAAGCAATCCATTCATGCTGTGTCTTGGGTGTCAGCTTAGCAGCAAGGAGTTTCCCCGCTCTGTTACCTCCCCCAAGGTAAAATGTTTTTATTTGAAGGAATGTGTATTCAGCAGTCTGTATCTAGTAATTTTAATTTTGCATGGCCTCCTTCTAGCTGCTGCTGAATACACCTATTTCCTGGATAGCTGCCAAGGTTTCAGATTGCTATGTGTGACATTTCCACAATTTCAATGTAGTTATGAGTGACATTTCAGCGGCTAGGAGTGACACTTTCTTGCGAGACAAAATCAAGCAATGAAGGCGAGGGAAACATTTAAATATTCACAAATTATACCCATTTGAACAACGAGAAACAGTGTCAACTTAAAGTAACTGTTGTAATGTAAGAAAACTACGACCGGCACCCACTGACTGCAGGCAGCTGCCTAATCGCGCTGCCAAGGAGAGACACACACACGCACACGCACACGCGCACGCGCACACGCACACACGCACACACACGCGCGCACACACACACACACACACACACCTTCCTTAGTGCACTACACAGTCTCACTACTTACTTCACCTTTTGAGACATCTGTGCGCCATCTTTCTCTGTGCCTTGTGCGTCTGGCTTCATTATTTTCCATTAGACTGACAGTGAGACACAAGGGGCAAGCATTGTCTGACGGATTTGGCTATGGAACCCATTGTAAAGAGGTGTCGAATTTAGTGCAAGAGTGACGTGGCCGGTAGCAGCCCCTATCGTAGCACAACAACTGTTCTAGGCTCTGAGTGGCCCGATGGTGAGCAGAGCCATGACTGTTGCAGAGGGCCTCCCCCCCCACTCCACCATCATTCGGCCAGTTCACTGGTGCGCTTAAGACACAGTGGCAGGCACAGACTGCCACCTGAGACAAGCACCACTGTCCCGACAGCGACAGGGCTTGAATCTGAGATCACCGGAAAGAAAAGTTAAAGGTAGCATGAACAGAAAGCGGTCGCTCAATACGGCTTTATTTCCCCAGTGGTCGCACCTGGGATCGCACCTGAAGCGAAACCTCTTGTGCTACACACAGCTAATAAAGCCAGAGTCTCTCATACGATGTTAACCATCATTGGATTATGTTAGTATTTAAGTAATCAAAGTTAAACTTTTGGTGATACGAGGCCATGTTATCCGTCACGTCGTGGGGAGAGTACTGTTCTGTACACGGGCTCACACTACAAAAGGAGAGACGAGTATATCCCTTTGTGCAACCCAAGGCAAAGCAGTGCTCACAACTTCTCTCTTTTGCGTGCACCCACAGCTCCCACTGACGCACTGCTCCCCCTGTAGCAAATATTAGAAATGTGCCAGATACACACTAACTGTTCCACCATCTCACTGAGAGGTTATGAGGCCTGGCCTGTGTCCCTTGGAGGATTCCTGCTGACACTCATTGGGTAACTGGAGCCCGTTTTATACCAACCCATGCAGCCCAGCCCACCCGGGACACCAGTGTCTGAGAGCGGCCTCAATCGGGCATGCTGTACCCTAGAGACACGTGCAGAGCCGGAACCGAGCATCTGTTCTGACACAAGACTATTGTCTTTGCACGTGCTATTGATGCATATTTTGCCATTAGCAAAATATCCCCCCAGAGAAATGTCTCCACCGGATTAACTTGTACAAATTTGTACTTGCGGAAAAGAATTAGGGCATTGGAGAGTTCCAAAAAAGTGTATCACGCTGCATATCTAAAGTTAAAGCAAAGAACGATTTTCTGTATAAATCATGATCAAGAACATATGTACAATATCTTCTGTGTGTTTACTTTGTTCTTTAATTGTTCCTGTCGATCATCTTTAGAGAATGAGCTTAACCAAAATTGGCTACGTTTACCTTTTGAATGTATTCCGCAGTATCTTAAGACTTTGAGGGCCTTATTTATGAGGCCTTGCGACAGTTTTGCGCTGCCGTTGCGTTACTTTTTGTGACGCATCGTCAGTGTAAAACATGCCCCCTGTTGCGCCCTATTTACAAAGTGACGCATCTAAGCAGATGCGTCACTTTGTAAACCCCTGCGCTACATTATACCTGCGTCAGGTATAATGTATGCAGGGGGGCGTTCCCACGCAAGTAAGCCTCATAGAAGTGACGCTGTGAAATCTATGAGATTTCACTGCGCCACTTCTAGGACGCAAATGCGTCAAAACCTTACGCCTACTTCATGGCAGGCGTAAGGGTGACACAGTGCTATATCCATAGCCCTCCCCCTGCATTGCTGGAGTTGCGTCACGCTTCCGACGACTTCAGCAATGCGTCATTTTTGCACCAACAGATATGTCAGTAAAACTGACGTATCTGTCATTCCTTGCGACATGATGCGTCATAAAGTAAATATGACGCATCCATCATGTCGCAAGGAGGGCGCAATGAAAAGTGACGCATTGCTGTTTTCAAGCAGCGATGCGTCACTTTTCATAAATGAGGCCCTGAGTCTATCGAACAGATCAGCGGCTGATGTAAGCACTCAGGCCGTGCTGCAAGTGCCATGATTGCTGCAAACCTGTAGCCAGCCCAGAGCCGGCCCTCCCACAACAAACTTACTCCAGCAGCGGGGCGTGACGTCCCGCGGCGCCAAAGACTGTTGTATCAAACAACTGGCTGTGTCATGTCTCGGTAGTAGCCATTGGGCACTACCCCGACGTGACGTTACTCAGGTTGAGAGCTGTGTCGTGAGAATCAATCTATTTCTGATACATTATAGGAGGCTCAACTGCCAGCTGAGCCATGGGAGCAGCTCGCGCATGCCACTGTGTGCTGCCAGCTGCCACTCGAGTAACAGTTTAATTTAGGCAGCGCTAACGGCTTCGTGGCGCTATGCATTATGCGTGACAATGCATTTCAGTGCGGTGATGCGGAGCACCACACTGAAATGCGTTAGTCTAACGCCTGATGCGTGGTATTTGGCAGGCCTGCCCCTGTTCTCTTGTAAACCTCCTCCAGTTCTTTAACCTGTTCGTCAATGTCGACCGTTTTTCTTGCCGTTCTTTGTTGATCTCAGCAGTCAGAGAGATTATTTGACCCCCTAATCGAAGCATTTAAGGTGTCCCATAAAAGCAATGTCTTCACTATCATTTCCCTTGAAAAAGATCTCTGGGGGCTCTGTCTCTGCGCCACATTATGTTTATTGCGCAATAGGTTGTCTCGCAGTCTCTATCACCACCTTCCCGGCCCAGGCCATGGGAGTCAAAGGAGGAAACATATCAGTCTGTGGTGCAAGAGGGGTCTAACTCCTATCATAGACTCAGCCACGCGCCCTATAATGTGGGAGGAAACCGTCCAATCTAGCGTCTATGTCGTGTACAGAGAAACAGAACATCATATATCTCTCTGTCGGATGTGCCGTTCCTCAAATACTTACTTGGCCAAAGTCATCTAGCTATTCTTTAGTATCTTGCAAAAGTATCTCTCTGTCGGATGTGCCGTTCCTCAAATACTTACTTGGCCAAAGTCATCTAGCTATTCTTTAGTATCTTGCAAAAGTATCTCTCTGTCGGATGTGCCGTTCCTCAAATACTTACTTGGCCAAAGTCATCTAGCTATTCTTTAGTATCTTGCAAAAGTATCTCTCTGTCGGATGTGCCGTTCCTCAAATACTTACTAGGCCAAAGTCATCTAGCTATTCTTTAGTATCTTGCAAAAGTATCTCTCTGTCGGATGTGCCGTTCCTCAAATACTTACTTGGCCAAAGTCATCTAGCTATTCTTTAGTATCTTGCAAAAGTATCTCTCTGTCGGATGTGCCGTTCCTCAAATACTTACTTGGCCAAAGTCATCTAGCTATTCTTTAGTATCTTGCAAAAGTATCTCTCTGTCGGATGTGCCGTTCCTCAAATACTTACTTGGCCAAAGTCATCTAGCTATTCTTTAGTATCTTGCAAAAGTATCTCTCTGTCGGATGTGCCGTTCCTCAAATACTTACTTGGCCAAAGTCATCTAGCTATTCTTTAGTATCTTGCAAAAGTATCTCTCTGTCGGATGTGCCGTTCCTCAAATACTTACTTGGCCAAAGTCATCTAGCTATTCTTTAGTATCTTGCAAAAGTATCTCTCTGTCGGATGTGCCGTTCCTCAAATACTTACTAGGCCAAAGTCATCTAGCTATTCTTTAGTATCCTGCAAAAGTTCTCCAGAGTGACCTGTTCTTAAGGCCAATCTTCCACAGAATTCTCCATAACCACACTAAGAACACCTCCTATGATTACCTCCCTATCTGGGGATTGTAAAATCGAGGGTGTGATGGCCTTGAGGAATCCCTGCTGCTTCTCTTTGGGAGCATACATAGATGCTGTCATGAAAGTGTAGCCCCCAGTGGGCAGTCTAAGCGCAAGTACTCTACCATTAAGGTGCACAACTGTCTCTTTAACTTCCCCTGTGAATGAGGACGATAAGATTCCTACAGAAGAAAAAGACTGCTGCGGCAACCGTCTGGTCGTAGGCAAGGCCCGTCTTTCTTGAGCAAGTGTCTTTTAAGAGAGAAATCTGTCTTTCAGAGTCTCTTAAAATGAATTACACAGCTGGTCCTCTTTGCTGGATTGCTGGAGCATTTAGATCCCGTACGTTGAGTCTGGGGATTTTAAGCGAGTGACTCGTTGTGATATTGCAGATATGCGCAGTGATCTCAGGCTCTAGTATGTAACAGGAATGGACTGGTATAAGGGCAAGAGGTCTAATGCAGTATGTCACGAGCTCGGACGTAGCCTGAAGTCGGCAAGGAGCAGCAACCCACCACTCATCCCAATAAAACCCAGAACAATCTGAATTGTCAAACAAACATTAAAATTAAAACACTCGAGGTCAGGGGCTAAGACAAGTCAACATTTCTGTGTTGTAAGTAACAGCAACCTTCCAATATGACCCACAACCACACCTGCAATCACCCCTCTCCCAACCCCCGATCCAATCCTACGGTATAAGCCACCATGGAAGATTTCACCTAACAGCCCTTATTCTGTCTCACACATTGGGGTTTTAAGTGTCAATTGTCTTATTTACAGCACTTGATGCTGCAACGTTGCCTTAGTAAACGCTATATAAATACAATTACAGTTATGTAATATCTATATGGTTAGTCAGGCCAGAGAGAAACATTTGGGAAAAATTGGCCTATTTAACGTAAGGTTCAGTCTGCACTTTGAAAAACAGATGCAAGTACATCCAATTCAAGACATGGACTAAATGTTGTTTTGTTGAAAGCCGTGTTCAGGGATCCCCGCATGCAGAGGGGATTTTCTACGTTTAGGACTATCGGTGAACATTCTATGGTGCAGAATGCGGCACTGCTGAATCAGGAAATGCAGAAGCATCCCTTCACTGCATGAAAAATGTGTATAGGTTAGCAGCAGCATAAAACTACGGTTCTTTATAGCACTCACTATGAGTGACGATAACCCATCCAAAGCAGTAACTATGGGTGGAATGCTGCCTCTCACCATTACGAGTGGCCCGAGGTCTCAGGGTCCAGAATTATTGGGTCTGCAAACTTAGGATCCGGGAATCATGGGGCTGGAACACAGCCCGGCCCCTGACTAACCTTTTTTTTATTTTATAACACACTTTATTGTTTCTTTTCGACAAAAAACATGTATATGCACAGTGAAATTTGCAGTACATTGAAGGTAATACCGTACATTGTATACCTTACTATCATTAGTCTATATCTATCAGTTGACACTGCATATCTTTGGTATAGGTTATATTGCACGTGCATTCTTACAGTAGTACCTGGGAAAAGAGGCTATGCATGAGTGCATTTACAAGAACATAACATCTGAACTTCCCTACCCCCCACCCCTCTTGGCTGGCTCTACCCCAGTTAGAACACTCGGCTATGCAGTCTACCCTGGTTCCCGCGTTGTGCCCATAGAGGTGTGTGTAGAATGTGGGGTTTGGAGAACCATACTACGTATGAGTATTGTTCTGGGACCAGTAGTAATGGGGGAGTTGGACGATAATCACCATATTATTCGTCAGTTATTCTAGGAACAGGCGCAGGTTCTAGGGCTTTGAATGCTTCTATTAACAGGTCCCATTCCATTGAGATCAGGGTCTTACGAGGCCTCGGGCCTCCTCTCGCCTGATGGCAACGCTCTCCGCACTACCCCAGCGCACCACCTCTCTATGCCAAATATAGACTGATGGGGCCTTCGCCGACTTCCACCGCATGGTGATAGCACGCTTGGCAATAAGTACCGCCCCTGACTAACCTTTGCACATTTTTCTTCCTAGTGGGGGCCATCCGCATCCTGGAGCCTCACTCCTTGCTCTCCTTGAGGGCGGACAGCCTCAGGCCAATAGCAGAGATGGGGGCAAGTGATGCCCAACGCCCACCCAGAGCACAAGCAGGGCTGAGGGGGCAATGCTCTTCACCAACTGCCTCTACCCTGCCCATACCCCGTCCCCAAAGGGCCCACTCGTTGACATATTCTGGCTGCTCTGATTTCTCCACGGAATCGGGGGGAAACATACGGAAAGGGACCCAATACTCCCAGTCCATTTAGTTATTCCCCATTCTGGATATAAAACTTATAATTGCTGGGATTTGGTGCAGAGATATAGTTCAGAATCGAACTGTTGGCCACCCAGTATCCACGAATCAAATTCTAGCAAAGTAGCAATGAGGGGGGTTTGCGGAAACAAGGTTTCCGCAAGTACTTCTCCTTTTAAAGTTAAATTTGTGGTAATATCACAATTACCCTTTTCAGTAAAGCGATCACCAAAACTGGATTATCACAACCTATCAGATATGACCTAAATGACAGCCAGACTGACCACATAAGGATTATTCCAAAAGATCGAGGTCAGTCGTGCCTATAGGGCCATCTGCAGCGCCAGAGAGGCTGGTCTGACAAGTCAGTATGTGTGGGACTTTTTCGGCTGGTTGTGGGTCTGTTTTATGGTCTGGTGAGCCCATTTATTACTGCTGATTTCTCTGATAGGAATACAAACATTGCCTGCAGTAGGCACAAATACATACAGTCTCCTATACCTTCCAAAACATATACAGCGTGTCTATACGTTCAAAGCTTGCCCGATTTATAAATGTGGAACATTTTTTAGTTATCTGATTCGCTAATGTGTGGGGGCACTTATTTTTGGTGCCTGGGTACATTTTCTGTACCAGTCTACGCCTGTAAGAGATCAAACTACCTTTGGGTTTCTATGACCAATGTGAGCTGATCTCACTACCTGATCTCTTTGCTACTTTAAGTTTGAAACTGGTTTGCTAGATCCTGATCTTATACTGACATCTGCTGGCCACAGTGATGGGAACAGAAGAAGTATTCCCCACAAAACTCCTTTACGAGATTTAGAAAAGATTTATTAGATTTTGTGAAAATATGAACACAAAATACTTTGCTTGTTTGCAAAAAAACATTCTCCGCAAATTTTGAAAAGTGAGGACGTACAAAGGGAGTACACCAAGTAAAGATAATATTATGCGAAATAAGAACTAGAGCGCTGCTGCGGCCTCATGTCATTCAGGAGCGAGCGTCTGTCATTCTGGCTTTAGGCAACAGGACTTTGGGTGCAGGGAATTGGCTGTTAAATTTGAGATATTCGAGTAAGCGAAGCCCTGCCTAATGATATATATGATATATGTGTGTAACCTGCTGGCCATAGGGTCGAATCCCAATAGGGCCAGCTCAGACTTTCATACACGAGGTCGTTAAAATACATAATGAGTTGGGAAAGGTACAACCGGTTATTAATTACATCACTACGAAAATGCGGATCTGGAGGCAGCCAGTGGCGAATTAGAAACAAGCCATAATTATTTTACGAAAATAATCCTAATGGAAAAGTCAAAATACATATCTCAGAATGTAAAATGCTGCTTTTTCATTTCCCTCCTGGTTTCCGGCAGTTGCGCCCAGGATCGAAAATGTCCACCCACCAGTCTTGGCTTTGTGAAGTCCTGTGGCATCGGGAAGCTCTGGGAGCGGAAAATGTGGACCTTTAGATTAGAAAACACGGTGACCTGTGCGCAACGAGAGAGTCTTGTCTTCGTCTGTCAGATGCCTTCTGACAGTGATGAGGTTTTGGATACCGAGGCGGTAGCCTCACTACTCCACATTCATTTTGAGTTTTTTAAGGCCCTGTTTCGGTTTTCTTATTGATGTGTGACACTTTGTCACAGTTGGAGTTGGTTCACAAGGTCAGCGCTGTGATGGGCCGCGGGTAGCGGTCAAGTGGGTTTGCAGAAATGTCAGCAAGTTTTATCGCAGAGTCTTGTCTTTGTCTGTCAAGATGCCTTCTGACAGTGATGAGTTTTGGATGCCTGCCGAGGCGGTAGCCTTCTGGCAGTGATGAGTTTCGGATGCCTGCTGAGGCGGTAGCCTTCTGACAGTGATGAGTTTTGGATGCCTGCCGAGGCGGTAGCCTTCTGACGGTGATGAGTTTTGGATGCCTGCCGAGGCGGTAGCCTTCTGGCAGTGATGAGATTTGGATGCCTGCCGAGGCGGTAGCTTTCTGGCAGTGATGAGTTTTGAGCTTTTTAATCGCTGTTTTGGTTTCACAAGGTCAGCGCTGTGGTGGGCCGCGGGTAGCGGTCAAGTGGGTTTGCAGAAATGTCAGCAAGTTTCCTGATCAGTGGGTTTTCTTTTTGATCCAATCCTTTGTAGAATGCCTCGTTGAGTTTGCGGAGATGGTCGTCCAACATCTCAACGCCTAGGTCTCTGTGGAGGTCTGCTGTTCTTGTGAAGATAGGAGCACCTGCTGCAATCCGTAAGGCCTTGCTCTGTAGTCTCTGTAGGTCCTTCCGATACTGCGGGTGGCTGCCACTCCAAACTGGTGAAGCGTACGTCATTGTTGGTCGAATTATTGCGTTGATTGCCCGCACCTTTCTCTGCATAGGCATTGACTTGGTCCTCAGGAGTGGGTACAATGCGACCAGTTTGGTTGTTGCTTTCTGGCAAGTCTTCTCTATGTGGTTTCTCCAGCTGAGTTTGGAGTCCAGAGTCACCCCCAGGTAGGAGCTGCTGTTTTCCCATTTGATCTCCTCTCCATAACCTGTGCGCAACAATTTCAAAAGAGTCCTTTATTGGGGGGTGTGGTCTTGCCACGTAGAAAGATGGCCGCTTAATTCCGGAGCTCCGCATTGTGAGGAGCCCCGGACGGTGGCGTGAGGGCTTCCCGGTAACATTATGCTGGTTTGAGCCCTGATATTAGATGGCGGAGCAGTCAAGGGTGGTCCGCCGACGAACCTGATGATAGCGGATGCCCCCAGGCAAAGTTTTCTGGAGAAGAGTTGCAAGAAGCCCTGCGATCGTAAAATGGCAGCCCATGACGCAGGCACGGAGCCGTATTATAGAACCTGTGAGGTACGTGCATTGCGCACGGACTTACCGGCAACCCTGAAGCCGAGTCTCACCCCTTTTGGCTGTATTCTGAGGTGCAGTGTCCCGGACCGGCTTCTTCTCTTGGAGCTGCGGTCCGTGCTGTTGTTAGAACTCTGGGGGCTTCTCTGGTTACCTCAGGCTTCTTGCTGGTCTGCGTTTGCTGACGTCCCTGGACAAATTGGGACAGCGGCCTGTGATGCGTGCACAGAGCTGAAGTGACAGAGCTGCGCGGTGTATACGCTGTGCCTCCAGGTTTTCCAGGGATTTTGAGGCAAAGTCTCGCTCCCTTTGGCCGCACGATGAAGTGAGGTGTCTCGGTCTGATTTCTGGTTTCTTTTTCTGAAGAGACGGTCTGTGCTGTGGTCGTGCCTCAGGAACCTTCCTGACTGCCTCAGGCCCCCTGCTGTACTGAACTGTACTGAACTGGGCTGTGATAGCTGACATCCCTAGAGTAGCCCTAATGTTCTGAAATGTTTGAATTTTTCCACAATCATCTGTCAGACCCATATATACGATCCAGGACCCCTGTTTAATTACCATATTGACTTGCCACCCCAGTCCTCTTTTCCAAAAAAGAGAACTCACGTTCCCAAAAGAGGTAAAAATCTATTTAAAAAAAAAAAGAAAAATACGCCTTTTTCAACAATAACAAGATCTGCATACCAACGGTCTGTATTTCACCTCAGAAGTAACCCACGTCACCACAAAAAATACCTCACGGACAACGACAACAATGACTCTGGTGAGTTCATTGACCCTAAGAAGGCCACTAAGATCTAGGATTAATAACGACCTCAGCTATACAGAGTGTATTGTCAACTATTGGTACTGACAGATGCGGGCCCAATGCTACGGCCTTTGATTTTTTGATTTGATTTGAGATTTGTAAAGCGCAACAATCACCCTAAGGCATCAAGGTGCTAGAGACCAGCCGTCCAAAAACAGGCTGAAAAGGGAGAGGAAGATCCAGATAGATACTAGACTGAGAAAAGCCAGTTCTTAAGAGCCTTTCTGAAAGGGAGCAGAAGTGGGATAGACCTGAGGGCAAGGGGGAGGGAGTTCCAAAGCTTGCTTGCTGCCACCGAGAATGCTCTGTCCCCCCATTTTCTCTTTTTGGTTCTTGGTACGACCAATTGCATTTGGAGCGAAGAATGCAAGGGTCTGTTAGGGGAATGTCAATTGAACATAGTCTTTAATCTTGATGGGTAGGGAGAATACAATGATTTGTGAACCATACAAAGTGCCTTGAAACTAATACGTTTTTCAATCGGGAGCCAGTGCAGGGATTCTAGTCCCTTCCTGGCGGATTGTTTCCTGGGCATGTCCAGAACGAGTCTTGCCAGTGCGTTCTGTAGCACTTGGAATTTATACTGCATACTCTTATTGGCAGCCAAGTATAGTGCATTGCAGTTGTCGAGTCTGGACATTACCAAGGCCAGTGCTACCTGGATTCGAGCTGATCGTGGGAGGAGAGGAATTTTTTTTTAACATCCTTATGATCCAGGAGCATGTTGACATGGTACAGTTAATTTGGATATCTAAATTGAGTTCAATATCCATCAGAATTCTAAGGTTCTTAGCCTTCTTGCTCGGGGCAGGACAACCACCTAAAGATTGAGGCTAGCAGTTACTATCCCACTTGGATGACTCTGATCCAAATATCATCACTTCAGTTTTCTCCCCATTGAGTTTCAAAAAGTTAGCAGACATCCATTCTGCCACTTTAGTCATGCAACCGAGGATATTCTCTGATGTTGAACAAGGACCTTTGGGGAAAGTGACCATGATCTGGGTATCATCTGCATATGACACCACCTCCAGTCCAAATGAATGGATCACAGTTGCCAGGGGTGCCACATACAGATTAAAGAGAGTAGGGCTCAGAGACGATCCCTGCGGAACTCCACAGGGTAGAATATAGGAGTCTGAGTAGAAAGATTGTAGGTTCACCCTTTGGGATCTCCCTGTTAGGAATGAGGACAGGCGGGCTAGTGCTTGCTGCGAGATACCAAGACTCCGGAGTCTGTCCTGCAGCAGAATAGGTGAAATGGTATCAAATGCTGCTGACAGATCCAAGAGAATCAGCACTACCCCCTGTCCTTCATCCACTGAACGCCTGATGTAATCAGTGGCCGATATCAGAGCCGTTTCCGTCCCATGATGCTTCCTGAATCCAAACTGAGAATCATTAAGCCATGATTGTTGTTCTGCCGTTTCCATTAGCTGCTTATTAAGATGCAGCTCCAGGATTTTAGCTGGAGCTGGAAGCAAAGAAATGGGACAGTAGTTCTTACAATCCCCTGGATCTAAATTAGTTTTTTTTTTAGAAGCGGCCGAATGATGGCTTGTTTCAAGCTATGTGGATAGATTCCGGATAGAATGACATTATTCAGGATTTTACAGAGCGGTTCTTCTATGGTGTTTGCAGCCATATGGAGAATTGCTGGTGGACACGCCTCCAAGGGTGAGCCAGCATGAGCATGCAAACGATATTGTACAACAAGTGGGGGCGAGAGATCAGAGAATTTAGAAAGACTTCTATTCTCATTACAGGGCTCCAAGAGTGCCCCTTCAGTGAGTCTGCTCGATGCCGGTGATATAGTGGACGCTCCAAGATGTGGATCAAAGCTGGTATCGATATCCATAATTTTAGTTTGAAAAAAGCTGGCCAGTTGGTAGCAAAATAATTGTGAGGTTTCGGGTTCTGCTATGAGTTGGGAGGATGAAAGCTGTTTTACCTGCTTAAATAACACTTTTGTGGATGATGAGTTTTCAATTTTGTAGGTGCAGTATTTGGATTTTTCTTCCACTAATGCACATTTGTATTCCTTAATACTAGCTTTATATGCCAATCTATCAAGTTCCTCTAAAGTTGATCTCCAGGCTCGTTCCGAGCGACGGCAGGCTTGTTTTAATAGTCTGAGTTTGTCGTTATACCAGGGGGCCGAGGGACAACATTTTTCCCCAGCATATAATTTCAAAGGAGCCAGTATATTAGCTGCGGATTCTAACCATATCTCAAAGCCCTCCGCCCCAAGATTGGAGTCCTCTTTAATTATGCAAGGAATATTATCTAGGGTGTTGGTTAAGGTGTCGGCTGAAATACCTTTCCAGCTTCTAGTTTTACAAGGGGGGTGAGGGGATCTATAATCTGCAGCTATAGCTGGGGGATGGAAATCAAACAATACTGCACTATGATCAGACCAGCAAATGGGTATAGTATTTTGGAAGGTAATTCTTAAGTCATTAGAGAAGATTCCATCCAATGTGTGTCCTGCTCTGTGAGTCGGGGATTTTACAAGTTGAAGTAGACAGATGCTAGAAAGCATCTCTATAAGAGCACTTGAGTTATGGTTGTCCCTCTCCTCCAGATGAAAGTTAAAATCCCCTAAGATAGTCAGAAAGTTCTCTGCTATAGCTGGCTCTAAGAGCAGCTTCAGTTCTTGAAGGAAAGGCTGTCTGGGTCCTGGGGGTCTGTAGATCAGTAGTCCTCCAAAAGTGCAAGTGGCTGAGAGAATAAGTTTGAAATTAGTGGCCTCACACGTATGGGTATTCAGGCCTCCCTCAATGATTCATTTAAATTGAGATTTAAAAACAATTGCTAACCCCCCGCCCATGCGTCCTACCCTATCTACCCTTTGGATAGAGTAATTATCCAGGATGGCATCAATTAGGTCGGGTCCTGAGGCTGCATGAGCCCAGGTTTCAGTGATGAAGATCCAAATCAGGTTCCAGGTCCTCTACTAGTGTAGCAAACTCAACTCTGTGTTTTATGAGGGAGCGAGTGTTGAGCAGTAGCCCCTTATAACCCTCTGTTTTACCTACGGTTTTTTAAAATCTCCCTTTCTGTGAGCAATAGAAGTACTTGCACAGAGGGGCAAGGAGTAGCCGCATGAAATGCAGGAGTGAAATAAATGCTCCTGCCCACTCGCCAAGGGAAACATAACACATGCATCGTGATTACGACTCTCACCTTTCCTGATTTTTAATAGTGCTTCCGCAGTGTAGGAAATAGACTTAGGGACCTCTGTACTAAGATGGCCAGCATGCCGGGCGCTGTCCGAACGCGGACGGCGCAGACGGGCTTCCCTTTGGTGCGCCTTCGGCGTGCCAGCGGTGCGCCCGCTGCGCGCGTCCGCATCCCCATGTGTGCTAAATAGTGGTCCTAGCCGAAAGACTAGACCGCTACCCGTATCCTGGCCCCTCCTTCCGTGGAAACCGGAAGTGTACACTGCAATGCAGGAGAATGGTGTCTGCCCCCCCTCCGCAACAATCAAGCAAAGAAAGCTTGCGGCGGAACGAGGAGGCAGCACTACGAGTCACCCCCCAGAGAAAGACAAGAGTAAGTGCAAAATGTGCAGAGTTAAAAACTAGTAAAACAATTAAAAAGAGCCCAGCGATAAGTCAGGATCTCTTCAGGAGACCTGCAATTCAGGACGGCACAGTCTCCAGGCTTGTCCGCGTCCCCATGTGTGCTAAATAGTGGTCCTAGCCGAAAGACTAGACCGCTACCCGTATCCTGGCCCCTCCTTCCGTGGAAACCGGAAGTGTACACTGCAATGCAGGAGAATGGTGTCTGCCCCCCTCCGCAACAATCGAGCAACGAAAGCTCGCGGCGGAACGAGGATTTGATTTCTCTTCTCTGATGACACGATGCCTACTCGCCAGTAGCGAGTTAGTGTGTGCTGCTTACCGGCCCCTCTATAGATGGTCCTAGCAGGGGTCCTCTTGTAGAGATCCGCCCTAGATGGAAGCACAAAAGAAGGGCTGACCACCATAGGTCAGTCTCATGCTCTTGGGGGACGGTATATACCACTACATGCTCACATACTGGCCACTTCTGACTGCTCCCTCTACAGATGAGATGAATTGATCTTCAACGGCAGGCACAGACGGCAAAGAAGATAGCCTTATCAGGAACCCGGAAACACCGAAAAAAAAAGTATAGAGTTGGATCATTGCCTGGTGCATCCACTTATTGGGTCCGAAGAGTTATCATTACATCAATACTTTCTCTTTTGCCTTTCCTACACGTATCAACGCTCAATGTTTACTACACAATAAACATCAACTGTGTGAAAGAATTTCCATATCAGAAGATTGACGCAGAAGAGCTGGTTATGCCTTCTGGCAAGACGTCTGGTAAACTCACTAGACAACGCCTCTTCTCGGAAGCTTTAAACCGGGGTCGTTCTACCTCAGATACTCGTGGTGCCATCCACTCGTCTCAGAAACTATCTAACCCTACGATGGCAACATCGCCGGACTCCATCATGGAACGGATACTCCAGGGAATCTCTGCTGTGAGCAGACGGTTGGAGGGCATGGAGACCACTATATCTAACCTCACGACTGAGACTAAATCTATTCGCTCAGACATCGCTGCATTCCAGAGCCGGATGGATGGTCTAACTGCGCGGGTGGTAGCGGTAGAGAACCGGCTTGACGTTATACCGGACCAGGACCAAGAGCTTCTATTCCTCAGGAGCAAAGTGGTAGATTTAGAAGATCGAAGCCGTCGTTTTTTGGCTTTCCGGAGAAGTCAACTGATCTCAGCGGCTCATACCCATGGCCCGTACACATTTGAAGGACTTGAGATTAGAATGGCAGCGGATTTCTCGAAAGATACTAATGACCGTCGCAAAGCTTTCCTTTCTCTTAGACCCCGACTTCGACAGCTTGATATCAAGTATGGCCTTTTTGAGCCCGCACGCCTGCGGATCACCAAAGATGGGATATCCAAGGAGTTCTTTAATCCAGAGGACCTTTGTCATTTTCTGGACAGTCTTTCTCCTCAAAATATGGAATTTACTGCGTCTCTACCAGAGTTCGGTTCCCAACTCTTATCATCGAACGCTACGATGTCCTCTGGTGGGACCCGACGCAATTCAGGTCGTTCGCAGAGCAGGGGATGAGACCCAGATTGACCCGTTCGCTCCCTGGGAGATGGAACACAGGCCCTTCAGGCAGTGGCTGATCTCACGCAGGAAAGAGTCAGGGACAAATTGCACTCTCCTCTAAAGCCCTCTTCATCCGAGGAGGGTTATGTCCTGAACTGTGGCTGATCGACTTTCCTTCATTTATGAGAAGATGGAAGTTTGCCGCTTTGAAATCCACTGAAGAAGATGATTGGATGATTACCTGAATAATTGCTATGCATTATTTGCTCTATAATGTTCCTACCTTCCCATACCCCTTTTTCCATAACTCCCCTCCTTTCTCCACATATATTCATGATAATGTTTACTTGCCTTCATGGCGTTTTGTAGAGCTTGTTTGACTGTACTCTACGTGTTATAAACTTAATATGACATAAACTAAGACAACTAGCTATTTATCTGAATACTTGCTTAATTGTTATTCATTATTTGCTCTATTATGTTCCTCTTTCCTTGTCCCCTTCCTGATAATATTTAACTGTCATTATTACGTTTTACAGTGCTTGTTTGATTATACTCTTCATATGGTAAACTCTACTTTATATGACATAGGCCATAACCTTCCTCTTCCTCTCCCCTAGTCTTCTCTTCTCTATTAGCACTGCACTCTTGCTTGTCTCCTCCCCCTTGACTTTTAAACCCAATCTTTATATCATGTACCAAATACTATCAACCTTAACATCGACATTATTGCATAGGTACACCTCCCTGTTGCCTTTGACTCTGCCGCCAGAAGGGGCTCCTCCGATGCGAATAGCCCGAAAGTTTAGACCCGCAGAGAACAGTCCCATTCCCCTAGCGCAGCGCATCTGCTCCTTTTCCCCTCCTCACCCCCGAAGCATCTCCAGAGCTCTGCTCTTCCTCCTTCTCACTTGTCTTCCCATGTGCACACAAACGACCCTCGCACTTTCCCTTCATAACTCCCCAGTCTTCTAGGAACCATTTGAGAGGGTTATTGCCCTTATCCTTGGTCTCTCTCCTTGCCCGGAGCTTCCCTTCCCTATTTTTTTCCTTTCCTTTCTTTCACTTCCCTTCCCTTGCATAGACTTCCCCCTTATTCCCGCCCACATTTATTCCTGACACCCCCTCACTTGCGCAGCTATCTCTCTACCCTCCTTCCTTTTTCTACCCTACCCTCATAATCTAACACCTCTCTTCCCTCCCATCAACTATTCCTTATTATTCAACCTCTTTAGATTCCCAAAGTACAAATGACAGCGAATATTTCCTCTTCCTTCCATCCACTACGCATTGTCTCATGGAATGTCAATGGCCTCACACATTACATTAAATGTAAGAACGTGCTCTCTTATCTGCAAACGAAAAGAGCTGATATAGCCCTTTTAAAGGAGACACACTTGGACAATTTAGTATCATCCAAGCTTCGAAGAGAATGTGTAGGAAAGCCATCCACTGTGGATTGACGACACAGACCCCCACCAAGGAGAGGCAACCACAGAAATGTGGAGTGGCTATCCTCTTGCACAAAATCCCTACCAATCACAGTCGTCAAGACCTGGATTGATCCAGACGGCAGATATGTCTTTGCTAAGTTAAAAATAGGGGATAGAACCCTCTGTGTTGGTTCAGTATATGCTCCAACGGGAGTTAAACGCTCCTATTTCCTTAGCCTCAATCGCTTACTGAATCGCTTACTAGTGGAAATTGGAGCATCCAGTTATGTCATTGGCAGAGACTGGAATCTGGCCCGTGATGCAGCCTTAGATAAGACAGGCCCCTTGGACAGGTGTAACGAAGGAGATACAGCTTTATTGGGAGACATAGCATCTGACCATAGACTGGTGGATCATTGGCGCCTTTGTCACCCCACAGACCATGAATATACCTTCCTTTCCTCTGCTCATGGCACCCAATCTTGGATAGACTACTTCCTTATATCCTACTCGGTAGTTGCAATTACTAATGAATCCCATATACTGGAAGCGGCTCTCTCTGATCACTCCCCGGTTCTCCTTACTCTTGACGTAGGTTTAGACTCCCCAGGCCGTAAACCATGGAGAATGAACATTCAGAGATATCGCTCGCCCCAGGGCAAGGTCCAACTGCGTTCACACCTCTCTGATTACTTGATCAATAACAAAGCATCAGTTACTTCTTGTAGGACCATTTGGGCGGCTGCGAAAGCAACTATTCGTGGGCAGCTGATAAAGATGCGGCAGAGGCTAATAACACAGCATCCATTTGTCGTATTGAACTCGAGAATCAAATTACCTCTCTCCCACGCCTATACTCGACCAATCCCACAGTGCCCAATTGTCGACGCCTAGAACTAGCCAGAATGGCACTCAATAATTTGTATACCACCAAAGCAGAGTATGCCCTTCAGCGTCTAAAAGTCAGGCATTATGAACAAGGGGAGAAAGCAGGCCGATTACTTGCAGCCATGGCTATCCCTGCCATAAGGAGGGAAACTGGAGTGATTCTTACAAAACCACAAGACATAGTAAACACATTTGCATCATTTTACACCCGAGACTGACAACTGAAGAGCAATTAACTACCTACCTTGCGGATATTGATCTCCCACACCTCAACGACGAAGGTAAAGATTTACTTAATGGTGACATCAGCAAAAAAGAAATTGCGGCAGCCATCGCCAAATTACCATACCACAAATCTCCAGGAGAAGATGGATCTCCTGCAGATTATAGATGGTCTGGCGGCAACCATCCTGTACTGGGCAACAGGTTATCAGTCTAACACGGAGGCACTCTACTCCACCCAGTTCCAGCTGATTTCCATCTTCAGTCTCTCGGCGCGCTGCATTTTTGTATTTATACCGCCGTCAATAGCTACGATCACACGGGCCGTATTGAGGCCAGGAGGAGGTGCGTTCCCATCATGATTCAACTTCTTACGGAAAGCTTGCGCTTTTTGTTCCAGCCAGCCGGTCTACTTCTCTATTTTAGGGAACTGGTCATCTGACGCTTGTTTGTTGCAGACTGTTTGAGCCCGGGTTATCGATTCTATCCTTGGGGCTTTTTTTCGGCTGGTCATCCGCTCCGGCCCTCTGAGCCACTCTGCTCACCTTCACCCTGTTGAGGGTCTTGGTAGGCTAGTCTATTATTGTCCCTGTTATCTGGACTCTTCTTCGGCTTTTCCGTTTTTCACTTACGTTGCCTTTTGTTATTCTTTCTTATTTAGAAGTCCATTCGTCTCTGTGAGACCTGTATACATCATTTTTATCTCCATCTCCTCCCTCCTGTGAACTCGATATAGGAAGTGTGTGCCTCACGATTAACGAGTTCGTGGCACAGTGTTTCACTTTTAATACCAATTTGGAACCTATGTCCATAGTAGGTTGATTTTTGCTTAAAAAATGTGTTTATCCTGGGTCTCTCTTATCTGTGGGCCATCACTGAACTACATTGTTCTTTGGGTCTATTTTTGTCCTGCACTGTGGCTCTTTTCAATTGGTGATAGTTAGCCTCACATTGCATATACAATAACATGGTTAAGTATTTTTACCTGTTGGCTCTTCTATGCCCACTTAGTTTAGTGAGTACATCTATTTATGCCTTTTGTTTTCAGACCAGTTGTGGTGAAGAGTGTGAGCCCCCTGCCTAGTACACAGCTCCTTTGATTATACCTTGAATGGATGGCCTTCTGCCACAGAACTTATTCGCACAGACAGCACCCTGATGAAGGTTGATCCCATCAACTGTTAACTTCCGAAACGCGCATCAGCGCATTCCTGTCCATTTGATACAATACTCATTACACTAAAGATATTAGCACAATAAGCAACAATTTTTATTTACTGTGATCTCTTCCAATGTCTGTTATGTGATTATTGTTCTGTATAGTCTTTTGATAAATGTTGTTTTGGTTATTATTGTATTGTGATTAATTATGCGTTCAGTGTGTTTGTGCTGTACTAGATTTAATAATTGCGTTGTTTGCTCGTTTATGTTGGTGCTCACGAATCAAATACATATAACTATATAATTGCATGTACTATGATTCTCGTTTTTAAAAAAAATGATTCATATAAAAATATTTGTTGTACCTAAGACGAATAAACTATAAAAAATATATACAAATATTTTTGTACCCAAGATGAATAAACTATAAAACTTAGTGGTCTGATCTATGGCTCTTTGCACATTATAGACATATTGCTTATGTTATATGAAGTTTTTGGAGAAGTTATTGCTTTTGTTTGCTACAACGCCTAGAACTAGCTAGAATGGCACTCAATAATTTGTATACCACCAAAGCAGAGTATGCCCTTCAGCGTCTAAAAGTCAGGCATTATAAACAAGGGGAGAATTCAGGCCGATTACTTGCAGCACAGCTGAAACAGTGTGAGGCAGCCATGGCTATCCCTGCCTTAAGGAGGGAAACTGGAGTGATTCTTACAAAACCACAAGACATAGTAAACACATTTCCATCATTTTACACCCCTGAGACTCTGACAACTGAAGAGCAATTAACTACCTACCTTGCGGATATTGATCTCCCACACCTCACAGACGAAGGTAAAGATTTACTTAATGGTGACATCAGCAAAGAAGAAATTGCGGCAGCCATCGCCAAATTACCATACCACAAATCTCCGGGAGAAGATGGATTTCCTACGGATTATAGATGGTCTCTGGAAGAGGCAATTGATACTCTACATGCCGCCTTCCATGAAGCTGTCTGTTCAGACAGCCTCACTAGGTCCTATTTCTAACAGAGCGTTGATTGCGGTTATTCATAAGCCAGGCAGCGATCTGCTTGCTTGTGGTAGCTACCGCCCTATCTCCCTTATAAATGAAGACGTTAAAATCCTGGCAAGTATTTTGGCGGCACCCATCCCTCATATATCACACACAGGTTGGCTTTGTCCCAGGCCGTTCCTCCAGAAATCACCTTCGAACACTAGCCCACACTTTATGGACCGCAAAAGACTTACCGGAAGATGCGGTGGCTCTCTCCCTGGACGCAGAAAAAGCATTCGATCGCATTGACTGGGGTTACCTCTTTGCTACCATGAAACGCTTTGGCCTAGGTGATCAGTTTATCTCCAAGGTCTGCCTGCTATACGACAACCCTGTAGCCCAGGTCAATTGTGGAAGATTTATTTCAGTCCCTTTTCCAACCAAAGTGGCACCCGTCAAGGCTGTCCCCTCTCCCCCTACAGTTCCTGCTGGCGATGGAACCCCTTGCTTCTCTTATTCGCCACTCACCGCGGATCCAGGGTATACCTATAGCAGGAGGTGTATCCAAGCTATCCCTATATGCTGATGAAATTCTCCTCACACTTCAGGATCTTCCTCATTCTTTACCAGCCTTGCTAGAGATTATCAATGGGTTCTCTGTCCTCTCCGGTTATAAGGTAAACTGGGACAAAAGTGAGGCCTTACCACTCTCCTCGGGTACCACAACAGCATCGATTGATGGTTTCCCCTTTCGCTGGAAATCGTCACAATTAAAGTATCTTTAAAAAAAAAAAAAATAACAATTAAAGTATCTGGGAATTTTGGTTGATCGAGGCTTGGAAGGAATGGTCTCGGATAATCTGTCACCCCTTATAGCACAAATGGAAACTGATTTCGCCAAATGGTCTCTTTTGGGTTTTTCCATGTGGGGAAGAGTACAGGCTGTAAGGATGGTCACTTTACCTCGCTTTACTTATGCTCTAGGAATGTTACCGATTATAGTTCCTCTGTCCACACTACGTTGCATATACGCCCGTATATGGACCTTTGTCTGGGGATCCATGCGCCCTCATCTAGCTGCTGCCAAACTAATGGCTCGCCGTTCCCACAGCGGTTTGGGTTTGCCATCTCTGGAGCATTATTCTCTAACACTGCACCTTTCGCAATTAGCCTCTACTCCCGGGCACGACTGACCCTCCACAATGGGTCGCAACGGAATACTAACTACTCGACCATGATGACAGCCTTGAATTTCTCTACGGAGCCCGTAATCCATGAATATCCCCTCCACACCCAGTGATGCAAGCTACATATCAAGCATGGTATTGAGCACACCGTCTTCTAGGTGTTGCTCATCGCTTGCACTCAAAAGCTCCACTTTGGGGAAATGAGAGCATCCGAATAAATGGTCATGCGCTTCACCGGTATAGTTGGAAATCTAGAGGAATCCAGACACTGGACCAGGTCATATTAAACAGAGAGCTGAAATCCTTTGCCCTGCTTCGTGAGGAATTTGAACTCCCATTGCATCAAGCTTCACGACACTTACAATTACAGCACTGCTTGAGGCGGTGCCTAGGTCCACACCCCTGGACGTTGGAACCCTCGCCAATATTAGACTATCTTCTTATTTGGGGACGACACAAGGGAGTGATGTCGGGACTGTATGGTGCATTAACTAACCACCTATATTCAAAACCACTTCTTAAAGGTCTCCGCGAGAAATGGCAGGAGCGCCTACACATTACCATTGAAGAAGATGATTGGCCGGACATCTTAGAAGCCCTAGATAAGGGTAGTCGGGAAGCGCATTTGAAATTTTGTCTTTTCAAAACCTTACATGACTGGTATTGGATGCCTTTGAAGCTGCAACGAGTAGGATTATTACCACACTCTAAGTGCTGGAGATGTTCGGGTGTTAACTGTGACCTTCCCCATATCCTTTGCGACTGTCCTTTTATACAGTGTTTCTGGACCTACGTACTGTATTGTAATTGTATTGTAATTGCATTTATATAGCGCTTTCTACCCCTGACGAGGCGTCAAAGCGCTTTTTCGGCGAGTAGCACGCTACTCCGGAACCCAAGAAGGATTAGTGTTGAATTAGTATAGTGAAATATGAAAGTAATTTGAGTGGTGGATAGGTTAGTCAGTTATTTGGATTCAGAAGGATAGCGGAGGGATAGAAGAGGGAAAAAGGTTTGCATTTATATAGCGCTTGTTACCCCTGATGGGGTGTTGAAGCGCTTTTTGTGGCGAGTAGCACGCTACTCCGGAACCCAAGAAGGATTAGTGTTGAATTAGTATAGTGAAATATGAAAGCAATTTGAGTGGTGGATATTAGTCAGTTATTTGGATTGAGAAGGATAGCGGAGGGATAGAAGAGGGGAAAAAGGTTTGCATTTATATGGCGCTTGTTACCCCTAACAGGGTGTTGAAGCACTTTCTTGGTGAGTAGCACGCTACTCCGGAATCCATTAAAGGATTAGTGTTGAATTAGTATCGTGAAATATGAAAGTAATTTGAGTGGTAGATGATATGTTAGTTGGTTATTTGGATTGTGAAGGGTAGCAGAGGGATAGAAGAGGGACAGAGGTATGCATACATATATATATATAGCGCTTGATACCCCTGATGGGGTGTTGAAGCGCTTTTTCGGCGAGGAGCACGCTACTCCGGAACCCATAAAGGATTAGTGGTGAATTAGTATAGTGAAATATGAAAGTAATTTGAGTGGTGGATATTAGTCAGTTATTTGGATTGAGAAGGATAGCGGAGGGATAGAAGAGGGAAAAAGGGTTGCATTTATATAGTGCTTGCTACCCCTAATGAGGTGTTGAAGCGCTTTTTTCGCTGAGTAGCACGCTAATAGGAACCCATAGAGGATTAGTGGTGAATTAGTATAGTGACATATGAAAATTGATAAGTGGACATATTAGTCTGTTATTTTGATTGAAAAGGATAGTGGAGGGATAGAAGAGTGAAAGATTTAGATTTTGTTTTGGACGTCATAGCAGTAGTGGGAGGCTTGGGATGAGTGAAAAGGGATGTGGAGGGGAAGAATTAGAGGGAAGATTTTAGAAAGGCTTGTTTTGGGAGATCAGTATAGTACAAGAGGTGCCGGATGGTGCAAGGAGAGGTAGAGTAGGGGAGAGTCTAGAAAGGGCTATTTTGGGGGTCATAGTAGTGGTATGGGGTTTGAGATGAATGAGAGAGTGGATGTAGAGGATATATTGATAGAGGTATAGGGTGAGAAATAGGGTAGTGCATTGGAAAGAGTAGTAGGAAGAGGTTTGAGATGAGTCAGAGAGTTGAGGTAGAAGATATATTCAGAGAGGTATAGGGTGAGAAATAGAGTAGTGCATTGGATATGCTGAATTAGAAGAAAGTAATAAATATATAGATCCATAAGTACCTGGAAAGTTTATAGATGCATAAAGGAAGTAAGTAATTGTAGATTAAAGATATTGTTTCAGTTATAGGGTGAGAAATAGGGTAGTGCATTGAATATGCTTTTTTTTTTTTTGGGAGGAAAGTAATAAATACATAGATCCAAGTACATGGAAGGTATATAGATGCATAAAGGAAGTAAGTATAAGTAGATTAAAGATGCATTCGATAAACTCTGGTTTTCAAGTGTTGTAATTAAAAATGTATTTATTTATTATTTTATTTTTTTTAAACATAATTATTCATCATGTTTATACAAAGCAATACACATATATAGGTACCTATCTATAGTACAAATAAATGCTTATATACAGAGGGATATGCTGTATATTTCTGTATGCGTATGGTGCTTATGTGGGGAAGAGCCAATTCTTGAGTAGTTTTCTGAAGATAAGGTGGTTGTCGGTGGATCTTATGTTGGGGGTAAAGAGTTCCATATTTTGGCTGCTTGAACAGAGAAGGATGTGCCACCCATGGTTGTTTTCTTGTATCTTGGGATTTTGAGGCGAGGTGCCACTCTAGAGCGGAGGTTCCTATGATGAATGTGTTTGGTGATTTTATTCCTGATGAAGAGCGGTCCCATTCCATGTATCGCTTTGTGGGTGATACAAAGCAGCTTGAACGTGGATCTTCTGGCAACCGGTAACCAATGCAGGGCTTTCAAGGCAGGGGAGATGTGTTCTCGCGGTTTGATATGCAAGAGTAGTCTGGCAGCCGAGTTCTGAATCCGTTGTAGTCTTTTCATAGTCGTTAAAGGTGATCCGTGGTAGAGGCTATTGGCGTAATCGAGTTTGGACAGAACAAGGGAGATGGTAGATTGGACCTTGTGTGGAAATCCCAAATGGGAGAAGATTCGTCGCAGAGTTTTTATAGTAACAAAGCTTGATCTTGCTAGTTTGTCCACTTGGGCATTCATCGACAGCTTGGAGTCCATGGTCATTCCGAGGTTTCTTACTTCCTTCGATACTTTAGGCGGTGATCCCAGTTCATCAGGCCAGGCGGCAAGCGGGTCATAATGTTTCAAATCGCCACACATGAGTATTTCCGTTTTGGAAGCATTTAATTTGAGATGGCTCCACGTCATCCATTGATCCACGGCTCTGATACAACCGAAAATTGCCGAGTTTCCGATGTCTTTGGGGCATTCCAGTTGAAGGAGTATTTCCGTGTCATCTGCATAGTTATAGCACGTGAAGTGAAATTGATTGATCAGTACCGGTAATTACTTCATATAGATGTTGAAAAGCATGGGCGAGATGATAGAGCCTTGAGGGACCCCAGCTTTTGTGGAGTATGGTTTGGACGAGAAAAGTGGGGTATGGATGACATTAGTTCTGTTTCAAAGATAGGACGTGATCCAGTCTAAAGCAGTCCCCTCTATGCCGGCTTCGCAGAGTCTTTGTACCAGAGTGTCATGGTCAACCGTGACAAAAGCAGCAGAGAGGTCCAGGAGTAGCGCAGCAACCCCGTTGCGATCAACTGTGTTCTTCAGGTCATCCCAGATGGCAAGGAGGGCAGATTCTGTGCCTCTTCCCGGACGGAATCCCGTTTGGAAGTCTGAAAGTATGGCATTGTCTTCAATGAATTGTGACATCTGGGCGAACGCTGCTCTTTCTATCAGTTTGCCCAGAAAGAGTCCATTAGTAATGGGTCTGTAGTTGTCAGGGTTCAATGGGTCCAAGTTTGTTTTCTTCAGTAAAGGACGTATGTATGACTTTTTGAGTTCTTCTGGAAATATTCCGGTATTTAAGGAATCGTTGATGATTCTTCTTACTGGATTGGCAGCAGAGGTTGTTAGAAGAATTGTCTTGAAAGTTTGCAGTGGACATGGGTCAGAAGGGCTGCCGGCAGGCCTGCCTGCTTTGACCAGGTTCATAAATTCATCGTGTGAAATGTGTTGGAAGGAACGGAGAGGCTGAGTTAGAGTATTCTTGGATTGTTGTTTTGTAAAAGGGTTAGTGCTGGTGCTTTGTCTCTGTTTTAAGTACGAGTCCAACGTGTCTGCTTCGTCCGTGTAATGATTTGCCAGTTTGTCTGTAAAATCTTGAGTAACAGGATGAGTTCCTTGTAGGCAATTTGGTTTACGAAATTCATTGAGTATTTTATAGAATTCTTTATTTGCACATTTAGCATTTTGAATTCTGTCTGAATAGTACCTTTTCTTTGCTTTTTTGATAGCCGACTTGTATAGTCTGTTAATTTTCTGTAGGTGAAGTTTGTCTAGTTTGTTTTTAGTTTTGAGCCAGGCACGTTGCAGCTTTCTAATTTGTAGTTTTATGTCTTTTATCTCTGTATTTCTCCAAGGTGCTTGTTTTCTTTTGTTCTGTTGTGTGGTTTTGAGTGGTATCAGGGTGTCAAAAGCTTCCTGTAGCCACTCATATAGTTTTTTAACAGAATGTATTGTTTCCATATCTGTACTGGATGTTAGTTGTGTTTCTAAGTGTTCCAAATTGAGTTTGTTCCACGGTCGATAGGTGGATCCACGTAAGGTGGTTTTAGGTGAGTCGCTTAGTGTTGTTTTATGTTGGAAAGCAAGCAAATGGGGGTCTGACCAAGTGACCGGAGTTCTAGTTTGAAAGGTATCTAGTTTGGTATTAGCAAAAATGACATCTAGGATATGTCCAGCGATGTGTGTGGGTTTGTGGACAATCTGATGCAGGTTCAGTGCATCTAGGCCATTGATTATTGTTTTTGGATGGGTCATATTGGGTTTGTCAAACCAAATGTTGAGGTCACCTAGAACGCATAGGTTGGAGTGTATTGTTATCAGGGGATATCCTGAGTGAAATAATCCCCCTCCAACTCCCTCTTACACCTTCCACTATCTTATTACATGATCTTTTTTTTATTTTGTCCTCATATTACCTCAGATGAATAAGCATCCTCCTGGTCTCTACCAACCCAGTTGCTTATATCTTGGGGGTC
The DNA here is from genome assembly GCA_963921515.1 of Calotriton arnoldi. Classification (NCBI taxonomy): domain Eukaryota; kingdom Metazoa; phylum Chordata; class Amphibia; order Caudata; family Salamandridae; genus Calotriton; species Calotriton arnoldi. The sequence continues at coordinate 368,886 of CAWUFW010002651.1, read as the reverse complement.
TAGTCTCAGCTGATGCCGCTACGAGTTTCCAAACCGTGTTGTACATCATAAGCTGACCAAGAGGTGTAATCATTGGACCTCCTAATCCTAGTGTTCATTGTCCAATAAGTTCCAAAATAACCTGAGCTCTGTTTTTTTTCCTGAGCCGATTAGCCTTTTGATCGAGATCTCTAAAGAATCTCACAGAATTCCACCACTCTTTCCATGTAGGCGGAGCCACCTGTCGCCACCTTTTACATATCTCCCTCCTTGCCAAAAGAGTCAAATAAAATACAAGCCTGTACTGCAACCCCAAAGAACCTTCCAAGCCACCCATTGGCTGCATGATACTAAACAAAATTAAGGAAGGTCTTATTGACTTCTTTGCCCAAAGCGTTCGACATAGTCTTACCCACACTATCCCAAAACTCTTTCAGGGCCTGGCAGGTGGCGAATATGTGGATATCGTCTGCCTCCTGGCCACCGCACCTTTTACATTTGGCATCTCCACCACCTCTTATTTTGGAGAGCTTAAGTGGAGACCAGTAGATTCCATGTAGAGTGAAAAAATGATTTCTCCTTAATGCAGCGGACTTAATCACTGAATAAAGCATGTCAAGAGATACTTGCCATACGTTTTTCAGCTCTTCATCAGGCAAGCAGTCTTCCCAGACCAGGTGAGGGGGTCTCAAGCTTACTTCCATTGCAGCGAGCAGGTATCCATACCAAAGGGCCACCTCCTTCTTTCTCGATCGTAAGTCTTGAAGGTCTTTCTCCATTGATTTGCCAGATGAAATTTGCCACTGCTGGTTCCTACACCACGCTGAGATTTGATAGAACTTGAACCTGGATAACATACCATTCGTCAAATTTCTCCAGGCATCCCAGGACAGGCAACTATCGCCTTCTATTATGTCCCCCCAACGTGAGACACCACCGGTTTTCAGAGGTTTTGCAAGGGAATCTAAGAGGCACTCACTGCATGATCTTAGGAATTCATCTGACATTACGCGCCCACGTCGCCTTTTGCACACTGTGCTCTCTACAGCCAAAATTAGTATCTTAAGACAATGGAGATCGTCCGATTCCTCCTCGCAAGAGGATTGGATGGTAGCAATGATTCAGACGGCACCTCACGAACGTGTAATATATAGACTGTAAGACTAGGAAGAGGTGTTCCAACAAGTATGGGCTCCTTTCCTTCGAGACCCTTGAATATCTTTATGTTTCCACCTCAACCCCCATCTCGCCCTTCCTCCTCCCCTTCCGCTCCCCTCTATCTCCTTCTCTTCTCTTCTCTTCCTTCCCCTTTCTTTCTTCTTTCTCCCTTCCCTGTCCCTTCTTCCCCTCTTTCTCTTACTGCGCACGTGCCTTTCCTCCTCTCTCCCCTCCTCTTTTCTGCTCTCCCCTTCTCCTCCCTTCCACCCTTCTCCCCTTTCCTCCTTTTCTTCGTCTCCCCCCTTTTTTTTCGGGTAAGGAGAGAAGACGAGACGACAACCTTACTTTTCCATGACCATTCAACATCCTCAATGGTCACCTCCCTTGCATATACAATATTCGGTAGGTCTAACTCTCCCCCCCTAAATTATATTCTGTCCAAATTCGTCCCGTGACTTTAAACAATGAAAGGTGTGAGTTACTATACACAGTATGTTCCTCGTCCTCTATATGACCCCTTCTCTTCCCTCCCTCCCTCCTATTCTATGCAGTTTTCCTCCTTAATAGCACACTTATACCTGTATTGTCAACAGATTCTTGGGAATGTATCTCGTTGTACATTACTTATACAGATATGTTTGCCTTTAACTTTCAATAAAGAATTACGAAACAAAAAAAAGAGTCCTTTATTGACAGTCAGTCTAATGAGGGATTTCAGATGTGAAGAAATGTGATATGTTTTGCTAAAGACCCAAAACAAGTCCAACTGTTGAATTTGGAATAATCTTAAAATTGGATCAAAGATGGCATTTTGAAATGAAGGGAAATGCCTGACGTATAGACAAACCACCCGTTTCCTAGAGGAAGAACGCAGGGGAAGAAACCCTACTCAGAAACTTCAATAGTAGAAAACAGGCTGAGGACAACATGGTTACATGAGCTTAAAAGTGCCACCATGCCCCCCCGATCCGAGAGCAATAGCTTGTTGCCGAATAAAACAATTTCAGCTTTATGAGAATTCAGATGGAGGGTTTTATTATCCATCCGGCCTGCAGTGGCTGAGATGGTTCTTTACGTGGGGCTGAACATCTGTAAGCGTCGTAAGTAAGCTGACAACTAGGAGAGTGTCATCTGCAAGGACATAAAATACACAATTAATCCAATTACCTACGCTACGCGGGCCATTTAAAGACTGGATAGGCTTGGGCTGCGTGGCGATCCCAACATCATCCCATAAGTAAAAGGTTTCCCATCCAACAGAAGTGGCAGAAGAGAAAGTCAATGAACGGTAAGATAAGAAGGAACAAAACCAGTTGAGTACACAGTGCATTACCCAAACTTTCTCAAACGTCTTTAGAGAATGGCACGCAGACAGTGTTGAAAGCTACTGATCTTTTCAAAAGAACCAAAGCAGCCAGACCTCCTTCATTCAAAATATAAGGTCACTCGGGGCAAAGGACAAAACTGATTTGGTCCCGGGAGATGGTTGACAGCCCGACCAAGATGGCTCAAGTGTCTTATGCTTTTCCCCATGAGGAGAAAGTTGCTCTTTAACCAGCATACTTTCAACAAGCATTACTGGAAAGGGAAGAACAGAGATGAGTCCCCAATTGTCCAGTACCAAAAGATGGGCTTTAGGCTTTTTGAGAAGCGGAGAGCTAGTTGCTTGTTTCCATGACGACGGGATCAGACCCTGCATCAAAGCATGATTGAATAAGGAAGTCAGGTGCAGTGAAACCATTACTACTGTGCTCATGCCAGTGCCGAGGTGTCCCAGCGTTGAGCATCTGCGCGTCCCTGTGATTGCGTGAAGCTGCTAGTTCCTCCTCGCCCTCACCCTTGCCACCGCCTATGGATGCAGCAGATCTTGCTCTTATGTCTATGAAGAGTCACCGCCAGTCTCGCTTTCCTAATCCCCTGTCCTGTGCTGTGCTAGTTTCTCGGCTTCGGGGAAAGGGTTGAGGCCTTCTTGGATGACCAGACTGCCCCCTACCCTTTGCGGAGGTGAAGGTTAGGTGCACTAATAAGACGGCGACAGTCAGCTGTGGTTGCAGATGATGGTGAGAGGTGGTGAAAGGTGGGGCCACGGTTGGGTGAAAAAGAAATCTGGAAACCCATTCTATATGCATTGAGGCGGTGCCCCCCTGTTGGCTGGTTCCTCGTGCAGCGGCCCTTGGCCCTGTGTATGCAGTAGGACAAAACAAAAAATGAAAACACTGCCTTGAACATGGGCAAGGTCTTGTTTACCCTGGAGTTTATTTAGACTACAATCAAATAGCACTTACTCAGACTACAATTAAATAGCACTTTCCACTGCTTATGCTATATATGTTTTCAACTCTTTTTACGGGGAGAATTTAAATTATTATGAAAATCAGATTGCAGATGAATTTACAAAAGAAAAATCTGCTTAAGTTGTCCAATTTATTTCTTCACAGGTGCGGATTAAGTGGGGCTGTGGCTTATCAAATGGAATCAACCTTGAACAAACACATCACCTATAAAATCCAAATCTCCTGCAACTCAAGTCCACCCCCCACAAAAAAAGCAATTGCAGATGAAACTGTCCAAGCCGGGTGTGATGTCACTCCCAACAACTATAGGAAATCGACAATCAAATCGATAAAACAACCATTAATCCAAGACAGTTTCCCATTAGGGCCTAAACAGAAAGACTGAAGTTCCCCCAACCATAGATCAGATGATACACTGGACAAATGTAACTTAAGCATAACGTTTCAGCCTCTAAGATCCATCCAATGACCACCACAATCCCTGCACAGGTGAACATCATACCTTATGATGATCTAAAAACCACTAAATAGCAACTCGGACAGTGATTCAATCTACGGTGTTGAGCCTGAACTCCAGGAATGCAGTAATGAAGCAATTAACATAACCCAACTATCAGATCACAATTCATTGGCTAGGGCTCTTGACAATGCAGATTTTCTGACAGAATTTAATGGATTAGAAGGACTCTCAGCCACTGAGCCACAATTCAGTCCTCTGCTTCCTAATGCATCCAAGGTCGATTGTACAACTAATTTCTCGGAGGAATTGAACACACCACCCATCTACCCAGTTTTGTAAGCTATGGTGGAAACTACTGCTACATTGTCTAAGATGGGGGACATAATAGGTAACCAATCCTCTCTATTATCTGAGTATGTCGCTCTATTAAACTACATAAAAAAGAAATTGAACTACCTACACAATAACTCTAAATTTCTTGCCATCTCGATCAAGTACTAAAAGGTGTGTAACCATGCGTTGTCAATCCGTTACACATGGATGACGTAGTAGATCTACTACAATGTCTCTTGGGAAAATAAAAATCTATTCAACTTGTTAATAATAATCAAATTACTACTGTGTCCCCAAAATGGTTACAAACTCTAGCAAGGAGTAAAAAGCAGATTAATTGCACTCTAATTCAGACCAATCAGGAAGGGAAAAATGACAGCAAACAATACTTCCGAATGATAACTCTTAAAAATAATGCATCATCTCATTCCAATCTAGGGGAACTAAATGAAGGATTTCAGCCATTTATCAACAAGCGTCGATTACTAAAATATTGAAAAAACAAAAAAAATAACCAACTACAGGCAAGGCCACTTTCACTATTAAAGTAACTACAAACCTTACAAGATTTCTGTGGATATTTTCGGCTTTGATCCCATAATTTGGGTCCCCTATATTAACTTGGTTTCCAATGCAATAGCTGCCAGAGCCCAAATCTCCTTGACCTGGAAGAGTGGGGAGATCGTTCCGGTCTTCAAAAAAGGTTACCGGAACCTTCACAGCAACCATCACCCTACTAGTCTTTTGGAGAACTTGCAAAAGATCTTTTGTAAGCAGGTGCTTGCGAAGTTATCAGAGTGGATTGTGGACAATGACATTCTAACTCTCTTGCAAGCGGGTTTTAGACCAAAAACGGGAACCATGGACCAAGTCTTCTGTTTCTTGTTAAACAATAGGAAGACCGTCAATATTAGTGGTGGGAACCTTTTTGATGCCTTCATCGACATTTGTGCTGCATTTTATTTGGTTCTCAGAGAGAAGCTCTTGGAAGTATTGGCTAATATGGGTCTTCCTAGCAACCTCCTTATTATCATAATGCGTCTTCACAAAGGTAATTACACCCGAATACAGTGGGGGACACAGTGGAGAACTCACTAAGAAAATCAATGTCCAGAATGGGGTTCGCCACGGCTAAGTCTTGGCTCCAACCCTTCTTTTGTTCAATAACAGTTGTATAGGCTTCCTTTTGGGCTGCACTAATGGTTCTCCAACCCTAGCGGGCCAAAAGGTGCCTGCATTATTATTTACAGGCAGCACCCTTTTGATTTCCAAAACTGCAGATGGGTTGCAAACCATCATCAATAGATTCTCAATGTTTTGTGAGTTGCATGGGTTGGAAATCAATGCACTGAAAACCAAATTTATGGCCTATAACAAACGGAAGAATGTTAAGGGGACCATGTGCTTGGGAATGAATAACTTGGAAAGAGTAAAAGAATTTGATTACTTAGGGATTAGATTGTCCGATAAAGATTCATGTTGCCCCAAATCTTCAAGAGGTGCTCGTTGATTAATCATAGGGCTTCGGTATTACTGAGGTTTGTTAAAAAAAAGTCTCCTTTCATCCTAGACTGCCTGCAATAAGATCTATAATGTGCAGATTCGGGGTGCCGCATTATATGTTGCAGATTTGTGGGACAACAGGTCCCTTCTAAACCTGGACTGTCCACGACCTCCTCAGTCACCCTCTGAAAGGCCTTCAAGGCGTCCCTTAGGGGAATTATCATCAGTCACATGACGGGCCAGAAATGCACTAAGCAACAAGTTGTGTGCGAGCTAGAATCTCAGATTGCAGACCTCGAGGCCCCCTGCTTGACCAATCCAGACCTAGAGCTATGCAGGCAGATGATATATGCTCAGACAGTACTCCACCACACATTCCTGGACAAGGCACAGACCTTATGGCTCACCGCCCAATCACAAATATATCAATGGGGGGACAGAGTAAGCAAACTCTTTCATTGCCTGTTCTCCTATTTGCAGCACCATGATTCGATTCTTTACCTCAAGGACCCAAATGGCACGATATTTGCAGGAGACATGGAGGTAGCCTGTGAATTCACATGATTTTACACTGGTCTGTACGCCTGGCGAGACACGCTTCCGGAATCATTGATAACTGACCTTGTGTATCATCTCCCCTTCCGGACCCTCACTGATGCAGAGCGACAATCCCTGGAGGGCAAGCTGACGGCAGATAAAGCCTTAGGCAGCCTTAATTCAAGGAAAGCCCCTGGACCTAACAGTTTTACAATGGAATTCTTCAAACGGTTCAAGTATAAACTGGTCACCTCCCGGAGGCTGTCCTCAACGAGGCAATGGAAACTAAGGGCCTGATTCACAGAACTAACTTACGTCAAAAACGTAAAGTTAGTACTTTTTGGTATTCACAGAATACACTTACTCATTTTGGTATTCACAGAATGAACTTACTCATTTCGGTATTCACAGAAGTTAGTAGTCCTAACTTTAGGACTCCTAAATGCCTTCTGTGAATACCGAAAGTCTTAAAGTTAGGATTTTTCTCAGTTTAGGAGTAGTAAAGTTAGGAGTCCTAACTTTACTACTCCTAAACTGAGAAAAATCCTAACTTCAAGACTTTCGGTAGTCACAGAAGGCATTTAGGAGTCCTAAAGTTAGGAGTCCTAACTTTACGACTCCTAAACTGAGAAAAATCCTAACTTCAAGACTTTTGGTATTCACAGAAGGCATTTAGAGTCCTGAAGTTAGGAGTCCTAACTTTACTACTCCTAAACTGAGAAAAATCCTAACTTCAAGACTTTCGGTATTCACAGAAGGCATTTAGGAGTCCTAAAGTTAGGAGTCCTAACTTTACGACTCCTAAACTGAGAAAAATCCTAACTTCAAGACTTTTGGTATTCACAGAAGGCATTTAGGAGTCCTGAAGTTAGGAGTCCTAACTTTACTACTCCTAAACTGAGAAAAATCCTAACTTCAAGACTTTCGGTATTCACAGAAGGCATTTAGGAGTCCTAAAGTTAGGAGTCCTAACTTTACGACTCCTAAACTGAGAAAAATCCTAACTTCAAGACTTTTGGTATTCACAGAAGGCATTTAGGAGTCCTGAAGTTAGGAGTCCTAACTTTACTACTCCTAAACTGAGAAAAATCCTAACTTTAAGACTTTCGGTATTCACAGAAGGCATTTAGGAGTCCTAAAGTTAGGACTACTAACTTCTGTGAATACCGAAATGAGTAAGTTCATTCTGTGAATACCAAAAAGTACTAACTTTACGTTTTTGACGTAAGTTAGTTCTGTGAATCAGGCCCTAAATAATTACCCCCAACTTCCGGAGGACTGAAATCGTGGTGATCCACAAACCGGGACGACCCCCGGATGCCTGCTCCTCGTATTGACCTATTTCCCTTTTAAACATGGAGGTGAAAATAATCGCTAAAGCGTTGGCCGATCGCATACTCTGTCATCACGTCCTTGATACATCTAGACCAAGCAGGCTTTACGCCCGATGAGCCACAAGACATTACATTAGACGACTGAACAACGCCCTAGCCATGTCAGACTTATTAGGGAGACCAGCTGGGGTTCTCCTAGCCGATATAGACAAAGCTTTCGATTCAGTGGGCTGGTCCTACCTCTTTATCCTCCTCCATCGACTTAACTTCTGGCCTCGCTTTTTGGGATACCTTCGATTGCTCTACACTGACCTTAGTGCTTGCGTCCTGGTTGGCTTTGTGACGTCAGCTCGATTCTCCATACAAAGGGGCACACGGCAGGGATGCCCTCTATACCCACTCCTCCTCACCATCAGTATGGAGCTGCTGGCACAGTGGTTTCGGATTGACACACAAATAAGGGGGCTTGAGTGGGGACCGGGTATCTCAGACATAATAGCCCTATACACCAACGATGTCCTAATTTTACTGACCCAGAGGCCTCGGGGAAACAGCAGGCCTCTTTATTAATCTTGCCAAATCCTCATTCTACCCAACTCCCTATCACCCCCAAGATCTCCAATGGGCTACCGGTCTACGCATAGACACGCAGGGCTTCCGTTACCAGGGGGTGCACAGTACAATGCATACACGCACAGCATGGTTGCACAACATCCAATCACTAATGAGTGTTCTAGAGACAGACCTCCAGATGTGGTCAGCACCCCCACTTTCCCTCATGGGCTGATCCGCCATCTTCAAGACTGTGTCCCTACCACACTCTGTTAACTACAAAAGTATCCCTATGACATACCTTGCTCCTTTTTCTGCAATCTCCTCTCCAAACTCCGTGGATTTCTGTGGAACCCGGCCTTCCCACACATAGCCCTTGCAAAATGTTTCTAATCCACCTACGAAGGGGGCATCACGGCTGCAGATACAGAAACATAATAGACAGCCTCCCACCTGCTGGTTATAAATGAGTGGAGGTACGAGCACAAAACAAACCTGCCTACGTAACGGAGAGATGGGCACTCCAGGGAATTCCCATTAGTCATCTACTATATGGAGGTAAAGAGCGTGCACCGCTCCCTCCTGCGACGAGGACAGTCCTCAGACTCTGGAAAATGACCCTTAAGCGCTGGGGATGGGGAAACAGACAACGCTGTGGTGGGGCACCCTACTCCCAAAGGTGGTGACATTAGACAGCTTCCGCAAGTAGGACTTGGTAGGCATTTTGCTCTTCGGAGTCCTGATGGAGGGCACCACCCTTAAAATTTATCAGACATTATAAACAGAATAAGACTTGCACCACAGCCAATTTTATCGCTACTTACAGATCCGCCATGCTGTGACTCCATAATTACGGATCTAGAAGACCTCCTGGAAAATAATTCCCTGGAGGCCAAACTGCTACTTGGCGTCCTGGGTGACCACAAAGTGAGACAGATTTATCGTTCTTGTCCACCATGTGCCTCACTAATTGGGAGCGTGCCCTGGCTGATGAGGTTCTGGCTTCCTCATGTCATGCAGCAATTGTGACTTGACTCGGCCTAATCCAACTGAACTACCTACAACAGACCTAACTAACGAGGCGCAGACTCTGGAGGATGGGGACCATCGCTCTCTCCTCCTGTCTCCACTGTACCACCCAGGAGGGAGACTTTATACACACCACATGGTTGTATTGGAGACTAGAACCATTCTGGAGGCAAGTGTTTGCATGCTTAGGCGTGGTCCTGGGGACATCTATTCCCCTGGACCCGAAACTGGCCCTTCTGCACATCACTACGGACTTGCACTTGGACCACTATGGTCTAACACTTTTGCGGGTGAGCCTTACGATGGTCAAAATGGACACTGCTCACAGATGAAACGACAGTGATCCTCCTTCTGTAGAGGCCTGGCAGGAAGGTGTCGACTGGTGCACAAGCAGGGAGATCCCCATGTACGAAGCCAGGGTTGTCCCCAAAAGCAGGCCAAGGCCCTGAGGAATTGGGCCAACTAGAGGCATCATCTTCCACCCTGGACCACCACAGATGGTGGCCATAGACTGGGAAATGGGACTGGGACGCCAGTCTAAATCTTTTCTTCTCCACAACACGTTGAGGGCAGAGGAATTTCTAGACTTCATCAATCCCACACTTGCGAGGTTGCTTTTTCTCAAGTTTAGATATGGTATCCTGCCTACTGCCACTTTTACTTCATTATCTACAAACAATTCCAAGTCGTGCTTGCTTTGTAACTACCCTGTGGAGACTGATGAGCTCTTATTATTTATTTTGCTAGGCATATTCTAAACATGGATCTCATTAGATAATACCTATGTGTCAACTGCTGTGGCTCACAAATCGGGTAAATGCACTATGAATCTGCAAAAGTGACTCTAGCCTGCTTGTGGTAACTGTTTCAAAATGTTTCTACTCTGCATGGCTGACTCAATTGCGCTCATTGGCCTCACTCTGGATCCTGTACCCATTCTGTGGCCCCAGGTTTGGTTAATTGCTGCAGTTAGGTATTAAACTTTATTTTAAATTGTTATTGGTTTTATCTTGAACCTATATATCGTACACATTGATTTTTTCATTGACCACTGCCCCATCAGACTGTAACATATTGTCCTGCAGGTTTTATTGCTTGTATACAGCATTTTGATTTTATTATCTACATCTGTGTGTCGAATTTTATATTCGATCGGAAATGAGAGCTGCAGCTCATGCTTTTTATTTGTTTACCAAAAATGCAGCAATTCATATGGTAAAATCTAATGAATGAAAAATGGATATGAAGGAAACCTACGTATTTCTGAAATGTGCACAGGATACTGAGTTTAGGACCAGTTTCTGAAATGTGCACAAGATACCGAGTTCAGTAAGAGTGGTTATACGTATACCACAGAATTTGGGGTTACGCAAACTATTATGTGGGTAGAAGGGCATTTTGCAAAATGTGTTTTGCACGCTCGCTTACTTTTGGAGGCCAAAAATGCAGAGAAATCAAACAGTCTTCTATTCTTTTCCCACAGATCTATCTACCAGTAAAAAAGCTATGCCACTCGTGTGGCCGGGCCTTGCACCTGCAACACAAAACACCCCAAAATGCAAGAGAAGGACATCACATTTCACCCAGCAAAATCAAGATTTTTTTTAAAACAATGTGGCTAGCTGTAGAATTTGTGCCTTAGCTCAGCTGCCACCCACAGAAACCTACCAAACCCAGACAGGTCTAAAAACTAGGCAACCAGGGGAGTCCAGGGTAGTGTGATACAAGTGGATGCCATGAAGTTCTCATTTATATCACCTTGCAAACCTCAAACTTTGCCAATAATACATGTATTTTTCTGACGTTTCTGTAAGAGAAAGTTCTGAAAGCTGGGAGGATCCACACAATCCCTACAACGTTCGGCTACCACCCAGGGAAACCTACCAAACCCAGACATTCCTGAAATTAGACACCAGGGTCTCTGGCTTGCATGCACCCCCATATCTTTTATTACCTACAATGCCCTTGAAAACCTCAAACATTGCCAAAGATTGTGCATTTTCATCACATTTCAACGAGAATTTGAATTTATTTACAGTGTTTTCAGCCCATTTGCAAAGCAAGGAGGCCTTTCACACAAGAAAAATACAAATTTGAGAAATCTCACAAATATAAAAAGATTAAAAGCCACATTAAAATCATCGGTTAAACATACAAGTAAAACACAAGTAATCACTATGGCTTTGTAGAAGGCAGAGTGCCTCGTCTGCTCCTAAAATAAATCAGGCCGTGGCCCCTTACTAGGACTTTAAAGACCTGGGGCAGGGCCTGTATAAATCCCCTCTGCAACAGTTTTGATCTCCATACCCAGCTATTTCTTATGAATCTTTCAGTTCATTTCCTTGCTTCCCAGACAAGTCACCTAAAAGAAAGAAAATTTGCTCATCCAGCTCATCAAGGTGTCCATGTGTCAGCAGCTTGGCAATGGTACTTTTTCTCGCGGAACTGTACAGGGGAAAGTCTAGTAAGGATAAGTTACTTACCTGTAACCCTAGTTCTCTTCCAGGGGTATACTCATCAAAGTCATAAGCACTGAATAGTCTCGCCCACGTGCGGGGACCCCGGAGCAATAGCCAATAATATGCATATATCTACATATATATATACATAAATACCCATATATATAGATAATATGCATTATATACATATGCAGCCTGAAAACATGTTACTAGGCTCAAAAAACTGCCGCCATTGCATTGTAAATCTTTTACATTTGAAAAAATAAAGACATATAAGTCATAATATACTTATGATACATATAAAGAAAACTGCTTTGAGTTTGCTTTGAAACACACAACCTTTATTTTCAAAGGTAAAAAGGTAAGATCATAGAGGCAGATTAGCCTAGAAAGGCTGCATAGAAAACAAATGGAAAATTGGCGCCGTGCCTTTAAGACCCCAGGAACCCCCAGGCTCCCATCATGCACCACAGGTGACAGTTAGGTCAGTTCTTTTGGACGGCGTATAACAGTGTAATCACAGTATGGGTAACAGGTACATATATATGACCATGGTATTCGTCCGGGGAGGAGGGAGGGTTGCTTATGACTTTGATGAGTATACCCCTGGAAGAGAACTAGGGTTACAGGTAAGTAACTTATCCGTCTCTTCCAGGGGATACTCATCAATAGTCATAAGCACTGAATAGAGTAGCAAGCCCATCCCCGTACCCTGCGGACGAATACCAGCATATCAAAACCATTTTACCAAAACATATATTACCCAAACAAATTTCTCAAGGATGCTTGACCAAACTGAGCATCCGCTTGAGTGTCAGAATCAAGGCAGTAATGGCGTGCGAAAGTATGGACCGAACGCCATGTGGCTGCTTTACAAATTTCTTGAATAGGTACATTCCTAAGCATCGCTATCGTAGCAGGTTTGCCTCTTGTAGAATGCGCTCTCGGCTTGCCCGGGAGCTGCTTATGTGCCAGTTGATAAGATAACATGATACATGACACTATCCATCTAGAAATGGACCTTTTAGAGGCAGGGAAACCAGTGTTCAACGGACCATAATTCACAAACAGTTGGTCAGACTTTCGTACACTTCTTGTTTTATCAAGATAGAACTTTAACACTCTTTTTAGGTCTAGAGAGTGTAGAGCTCTCGCAGCAGGAGTGACAGGGTTTGCAAAGAAAGTAGGAAGAGTAACTGACTGGTTGATGTGAAAATCCGAGATCACCTTAGGAAGGAACCTCGGGTGAGTACGTAACACCACTCTATTCGCGTGAAAAACTAGATAAGGCTCTGTAGAGCATAAGGCTTGTATCTCGCTTACCCTGCGGGCAGATGTGATTGCCACGAGAAAAGCAGTCTTCCACGAAAGATGCTGAAGGGAAGCTTTGTGAATGGGTTCAAATGGGGGACCCATTAGTTTAGAGAGGACCACATTAAGCTCCCAGGGAGGAGATGGAGACCTAACGGGTGGATAGACCTTTTTTAGACCCTCCAGGAAATCCTTAACAACTGGCATTTGAAAGAAAGAAATCTGAGTGGGAGACTTTCTATATGCTGTTATCGCTGACAGGTGAACCTTTATGGAGGAGTATTGCAAACCTACTTTGGCCAAATACAATAAGTATGGTAACAGTACCTGTTCCTGACCTCGAATAGGGTCAAAACCCTCAGCAGTACACCACATGTAAAAACGCTTCCACTTAAAAGCGTAAGACTTCCTCGTAGAAGGTCTCCTAGCCTCCTTCAAGATCTGCATGCAGTCTTGAGAGAGACCTAAATGTCCATATTGGATGAACTCAGGAGCCATGCTGCTAACCTCAGGGACGGCAGGTTGGGATGGAACACCTTGCCGCCCGCCCTGGTCAGCAGATCCGGATGACATGGCAACCTCCTGTGTGGTACTTTGGACAGATGAAGAAGGTCCGGGTACCACCACTGGCGAGGCCACTCTGGAGCAACCAGGATCAACTCTGTCTTGGAATTGTACAGTTTCCTGATCACCATGGGAATGAGGGGAATAGGTGGAAAGGCGTAGAGTAATGTCTCTGACCAGTCTATCAACAGAGCATTCCCCTTGGATCCTGGTTGCGGGTACCTGGAGGCGAAGACGCGGCATTTTGCGTTTTCTGCGTCCGCAAAGAGATCGATGTCTGGTGTTCCCCAGTGGTGGAAGATGTCTTGCGCCACTTCTTGTTTTAGCACCCAGTCGTGTGCTTCTGCGAAATGCCTGCTTAGGCTGTCTGCTTGGACGTTGAGGACGCCTGGTAAGTGAATTGCGGAGATTTTCATGTCTCGTGCCAGAAGCCACTTCCAAATCGCCTGTGCTTTCAGCGACAGGGGTCTGGACCTGGTGCCCCCCTGCTTGTTCAGGTAGTACATCGTTGTTGTATTGTCCGTCTGAACAAGCAGAGCAGTCGATTTCATGGAAGGAGAAAACGCCTTGAGAGCCAGATGCACCGCTCTGAGTTCCAGCATGTTTATGAGGTATAGCTGCTCTTTCTCTGACCACATTCCTTGGATCTGTAGTGGCCCCATATGAGCGCCCCATCCCTGAAGGGACGCATCCGTCACCAGAGTCTGCTTGGGCAGTTCCTGTTGAAAGGGGACTCCTACGATGAGATGAGTCCGTCGCATCCACCATCTGATGGAGAGCCGGACAGACAGAGGTAGAGTTAAAGTGTCCTCCCATCGATTGGAGATTTGGGACCACTGATCCTCTAGAGTCTGCTGTAGAGGTCTCATGTGAAGTCTGGCGTTTGGAACTAGAAAAATGCACGAGGCCATCGAACCCAGCAGAGATGAGATCTGCCTGGCCGTGGGCTGAGGTATCTTCAGGAGAGTTTGATACTTGTGGAGAATGGATGATAGTCTCTCCTCCGAAGGATATGCTCTTGCGTTTACTGTGTCCAAAGTTGCGCCCAGGTAATGTATCCTCTGTGTTGGATTGAGGATGGATTTTTTTAAATTTACGTGTAGACCGAGCTGATGTAGTTGTTGAATGCAGTACGCGAGGTGCTGCTGTAGAAGAGCTGGAGACGGACTCTTGAGAAGCAAATCGTCTAGGTAAGGATAGATGAAAATCTGCTTCTTCCTCAAGAAAGCAGCTACTACTGCCATGCACTTTGAGAGTGTGCGAGGAGCCGACTTCAGACCGAAGGGCAGGACAGTGAACTGGAAGTGGTCTGACTGGATGCGAAACCTTAGAAACTTTCGATGCTTTGGAGAGATTGCTCTGTCTTGGAATTGTATGTAATGCCAGCATTCTGAACCTCTCTCTCAGAATGAACTTGTTGAGAAGCCTGAGATCTAGTATAGGCCTGAACTCCTTGTTTGGACCTTTCTTTGGGACCAAAAAATATCGGGAGTAGATTCCCTGTCGACGTTGATGCCATGGGACCTCCTCGATGGCCTCCTTTAGGAGTAGAGCGGACACCTCGTCTCTCAGAAGATTTATGCGATCTTTTGAGGAGGAATAGAAGGTGGAGGGGACTTGAACCTGATGGAATACCCATTCCTTACAATATTTAGCACCCACTTGTCTAGTGTGATTTTGGTCCACTCTTCCAGGTAGAAACGGACACTTCCCCCCACCGGAGTGGGTAACGGAGTTAGGGGAAGCAAGCACTCACTGCTTCTGTTGTTGCTTGGCAGCAGGTGTGGACTGTCTGGAGTTCCCTCCTCGTCCTCTACCAGGACGACGCTGGTAGGATTGTGATCTTCCTTGATTTTGCTGGGAGGACCACTGAGGGGTTTGAACCCTCTGCTGGTATTGGCGCCGATCGTAAGGGCGGTAGCGTCGCCTGAAGTCCTTCTTCTTCTCGAGCCCAACCGCCTTCACCGTATCCAGTTCAGTCTTCATCCTGGACATTTCGTCATCAGCATGAGAGCCGAAGAGCGATGTGCCATTGAAGGGGAGATTGAGAATACGATGTTGCGCCTCTGGCTTCAAAGCCGTCAATCTCAGCCAGGCAGTGCGACGGGCACAAATCCCATGTGCATAACCATGGGCAGCGAGATCAGAGGCATCAGCCGCTGCACTGATGACTTGATTGGCCACCAAACCACCTTCATGCAGAATTTCCAGGAAATCTTGCTTGTCTTCTTTTGGGAGCTTCTCAGTGAAGCGTGAAAGAGAGTCCCACAAAGAGCGGTCATACCGACCCAGTAAGGCAGAGGCGCTGGCTACCTTCATGTAAGAGGCTGAGGTAGTGCACATTCTCTTGCCGACAGAATCCATGGCCTTACTGTCTCTATCTGGGGGTACCGCAGACGATGCTGCCCCCGTCTGATTCTTCTGTGCCGCTGAAACAATAACTGAGTCCGGTGGAGGGTCAGCCCTCAGAAAGAAGGGGTCCTTCTCAGGAGCCTTATACTTTTTAGTGATCCGAGATGGGGCTGCCCCCACCTATGCTGGAGTAAGGAATTTTTGCAGAGCAGGCTCTAGCAGGCCAGGCACTAGGGGAAGCAATGGTCTAGAGCAGTGGTTCCCAAACTGTGCGCCGTGGCGCCCTGGTGCGCCCTCCAAACTAGCCAGGGGCGCCACGCTCCAAAGGTTTAAGATTTTCGGATTCAAGTCTTAATAAATTGCCGGTAACATCTTAGAAATGAGTTATTTAGTAAAAGCATAAAACCTTTGTCCACCAGATGGCAGCAGAGAATTCTTTATTGAGAGTGCAGAACTGAATGTTGCTAATGGAGATGGGTTACTCCTATTTCCTGCTTAAGAAGCCAGCAACCAAGAGCTTCTGCATGGCAAGAGGTCACCTGTGGCCAACCCACAACCTCAGTGACAGTGGCCATGTTAGCAGGCTTCTATAGAACACAGGAAGGAAAAGCGATTTTTTTTTTTTAATGCAGCTACCCTAGAACATTCAGGGCCCATTTTAAATGTGTGTAGCTGGAGCCTACCTATCAATGCACTGGATATAAGCAGCACCCTCCAGGCTCATACAGTTCCCAAAATACATTTGGAAGAGGAGGCAAAAAGTTTATTCGTTTTTCCTGGAGGATTAGGGAAATACTCCAGAACTGAGAAAAACAGTGCTGTTTTTAAATTAAAAAGAGAAAGATGAAACACTACCTGCCCCACCAAGGAGCGAATTTGCCTTGCTTCTGGAGAGCTGGAGTCTGGTGGTTCTGAGTGTCAGTAAAGGGAATCAACTGAGAGGCTGGAGGATAGTGACCACTGCTTAGCTTGACTAAGATCTGCTCTGAGGCGCCCTATATGCCCTTATTCCACCGCACCTTCTGCTGCACCTGCATTTCCCTGACAAGCAGCGCTGAGCCCATCAGGGCCTGCGTACCTTCTCACCACCCACTCCAACAGTTTTCCTATGGTGAGGGGCCAGAGAGCAATTCATACCCAGCTATGAACCTTTGTTCAATGACGAGCAGCAAAAACCTCTGTTTCTCCCTCATGCCAGTGTAGCACTTTCGACATCTCCATTGGCAGTTCTGACAGTGCCAGTGGCTTCTACCGACTCTGAAGCACTGCAGAACACATCTGCTCATCAGGAGCACACACCCCAAGCTAAAACGAAACTGAGATAGGAAGAAAGCACAACCGACCCCCAGCATGGATGGTGCTCGAGCAGCGCAGTTCCACCAATGCTGCTCAACAAGAACAGTATTCCATCTGCAGAACCAAGTTAGATATAGCCTTGCAAAACTGTGCCCTGGCTTTGCGCCTTAACTACAAAGATAAACTTACCATTAAAGCTGTATTTCTGTCATAGATGGTCAGACAGCCCACAGCATAGTTTTAGTTACAAAGTAACCACAAACATTTACTCTGAACAGATATTTGGCTTCCTGAAGTTATAAAGTACTTCTTCCTAATGTAAATTAAGTCATATTTATTCTTATCAATTGACATGTATTGTGTGATAAATGTCCCAACTGAACTAGGCGTCCCATACCATTCTACACTACAGGAGTACCCCATGACTGTTCGGCATGTCATGGGGTACATGACCCAACTTTATCCCAATTATTTTCAAGGAGAAAAGTGTAAGTACCTCCGCGGCTGGACTTACATCCATCCACCCGCAAAAAAATGTCACATAATAGGGAGCCGCGGCCAACGACCAATAAGCCAAGGGAGCCATGGGTTGAAAAAGTTTGGGAACCACTGGTCTAGAGGAAGACCTTTGGTGTAGTGTTTCAAAGATGACTGATGTCTTGGTGGTGGAAACAGGCATTTCAATCTGAAGCTTCGCAGCCCCTCGACAGAGAACCTCATTGAAGGTCAGGATAACATCAATGGGCGATATTCTACTCGGAGGAGAGGAAGAAAGAGTAGGAGAGTAATCAGCCTTGGAGTCTGATGACCACGAAGATCTATGGCTTCGTCTTCTAAGAGAACGGTGTCGAGATCTGGATGCCAGACTCCTAGGAGAACGTGATGAGCGCCTTCTGAAAGGAGGGGACCTTTGTTGAGTGGCATGTCGCTCACGTCTTTCAGATGAGTGTACTGACTGAATTATAGTCGATCTGGATCTTGTAGAGGAACATGGCAATCCTGTAACCCTGCGGATCTTCCACTCCCTTATTTCCCCTAGCCATCTCGGGGAGATATTAGTTGGAGGGGTTGGAGACGGTACTGGTGAGTGTTCAGGAGTGACTTGCACTATCTGAAGTCCTGGGGAGGAAGAGGCACTCCTTGACGTCACCACCTGGGCGTCCCGCATCGAGCGGTCTCCCGACGTCGCCCTAGGTCTCTTTGCAGGAGGAGATCCGTGATTGGAATGTGATCTCCTCGACGTCGACCTCCTCGACGTCGACCCAGATCGCAATCTTCTTGACCTAGATCCAGAGGGTGTTTTTCGAGATCTCGACGGCGATCTCCTCGACGTCGACCTCCTTGGCGACGGATGCGTCGACGTCATGCGTCTCGACGGCGACTGCCTGTGTGTCACCGGCGTCGAAGCCCTCGGTGTTCGGCTCGACGTCGATGCAATTCGCCCTCTCGACGTCGGGGGTGATCTCGACGTTGCCACTGTCCCTTTCTGCGGCGGGCTTCGACGATGTGTCGACGTCGAGCCCCGGCCTCTTGACGTCGTAGGCGAGCCAGACTTGGACCGCCTACGCGTTGGTGTCGACTTCGTCTTATGGGTCTTCTCACCTGAAGTCAGATGTTTCGACGGCGAAGGACGTCGCGACGTCGATTTCGACGCCGACTCGGAGCACAAAGGTATTTTGGATGTCGATCTGTCCCTCGACGGCGTATGAGACTGATGTCTCCTTTTCTCACCTTTCTCTTTGCGCTCCAAACTTGGTTGAGAGGAGGGCTTCCTTGAGGGATGTTCTTCTCGCCCACTTGCTTCTTTTCTTCTATCCTGCATGGAGTGCAGCTTAATCTTCTCCCTTTCCCTAAGGGTTCTTTTTGAAAACTTGCTGCAGTGGTAACACTGGTCTGGCTTGTGAGTTGAAGGTAAACAAGCAATACAGACCGAGTGAGGGTCTGACTTAGCCATCTTTTTTCCACAGGCCGGGCACTTATTAAATAAGGCCGGCATTATGACAGGAAAAAATAGCCAAAAGTCAGAAAAAATAGTAGTATTAGTAAGTTAAGTACTAAAGACGTCGAGTGAAACTAAAAAAGTTCACTTGAAACCACAAAAAAGTGATAAAAAATCACTAACTGGCGAGCTCAATGCTCCAGGATCCTCACAGAAGGAGCCGGAAAAAAGAACTGACCCAACTGTCACCTGTGGTGCATGATGGGAGCCTTGGGGTTCCTGGGGTCTTAAAGGCACGGCGCCAATTTTCCAATTGTTTTCTTTGCAGCCTTTCTAGGCTAATCTGCCTCTATGATCTTACCTTTTTACCTTTGAAAATAAAGGTTGTGTGTTTCAAAGCAAACTCAAAGCAGTTTTCTTTATATGTATCATAAGTATATTATGACTTATATGTCTTTATTTTTTCAAATGTAAAAGATTTACAATGCAATGGCGGCAGTTTTTGAGCCTAGTAACATGTTTTCAGGCTGCATATGTATATAATGCATATTATCTATATATATGGGTATTTATGTATATATATATGTAGATATATGCATATTATTGGCTATTGCTCCGGGGTCCCCGCATGTGGGCGGGACTATTCAGTGCTTATGACTTTGATGAGTATCCCCTGGAAGAGAAAAAATGTTTCAGATCTTCCGTAGCACCGCAGAAGCAATTTGTAGATATTCCAGCATTTTTCTTATTCAGAATTTTGTTTAATACCAAGCAGCCACCTCTTGCCAGTGCAAAAAGCCTTCTTTCTCTGTAATTGTCAGCATGGTTAAATACTGCTGTGCGCTCGGTGAGGTGTCAAACATACCGCTGAAGACCGCATAGGAAAGATTATCCAATTATTTGTTCTGTTGCCAAGTGAGCAAATTGCTTAGAAATTGTGGAACTTATTTGCCTCTGAAATAATTTCAGTGAGAAATGGACAAGTGATTTACCTTCAGTAATGCTCTTTCTGGTTGCTACTCTGTCTAACCACAGAATCCTTGCCTTTTAAATATTCCCAAGGCGTCAGACTGGATCCGGAAAATCTTCATCAGTACCCATGCCTGCCACTAGGTGGCATCGGGCAGCTCCACACAGAAGTCGTTCCGCTCCAGAAGTGATGTGCAGAACAGAGCTGCATTTAAGTGCCACCCATGCATGCCAATGTCAGTTGCTTTCTAGGCTGTCCCCCAAGACACATAGCCCATTAGCAGATTTTCTGTGACCGGTATGCAGATCTCTAGACTTGGAACCTTGGATGGCGTAAAGAGCCCATTTCACAGAATGGGGTTGACCAGTGAGGAACCTGCAGTTAATTAGATTGTCCACCAGAGAGAACAGTACCAAAGGTATGTAACTTGACCTTCTGATGGATACTTCGAACCACAGATTCCTCACCTTTTGAATAGATACCAAAGCAGTATCCTCCCCGTGGTGGGTCTGTGAACTGGTTTAGACCAAAAAGTTCTGCAAAACTGAACGGGCAAAGTGCCATTCTCGATGGACCTGGCTGTCCAGGTAGTAGTGTTTTGTGAATGTGTGACGGGAAGCCCACGTAGGAGCCTGGCAAATATCCAGAACTGGCACTATGTGTGCCAATGCACTAGCAACAGCCGTGGCTCTGGTGGAATGAGTCCGGAAGACTTCTGGGGGCTGCTTCTTGGACAATGTGTAGCACATTTGGACACAGAGCATGACCCAATGAAAGATTGTTCTCTTCTGCACCACCTTGCCTTATTCGCACAATGCGTCCCACACAGAGCTTATGAGAGACGTGGGTCCTGTGCACACTGTCACTGGAACCATGCTATACCCAGCTGATGTGTCCATAACAAGGGTGAAACCAGTCCTGGGTTGCTTGTGTTCCGGTTCAGGGAGGATCTGGTGTGGCAGTTCGGGCTGGACAGATCCCATTGGAGCATGGTCAAGACTGTTTTGCATATAGCTGGGTCAAAACCGAGGTGGCATGGTGTGCAAAATAACGACTGATTTGGATGCAGCCCCAAGTATTTACCAGTGGCTAAGATTAATTCAAGCATTCCAACCATCATTTTTTGTATACTATTATATCAAATGAAACCCAGCAAACCAAGAAATTTCTGAAAACTAGACACCCAGGCGTGTCTAGGGTGCTCTCAGTTGAGTGGATCGCACTACCTTTTCTTACCCAAAAAGTCTTTAAATCTTAAACTTTGGTGAAATGTTCCTTTAATTTCTTTGAGATAAAGTTTCAGAAGCCTAGAACCCACAAATTTCCTACCACCCAGCATTCCCACTTGTCTCGATAAAAACAGTACCCCACTTGGGTGGGTGGGCCCGCAACAGGAAAGGCTCCAAAACGCAACTTGGACAGATCAAATTGTTCCACTTAAAACTGCCTCTTTTGTTTGTAATGTGGGTAACTGTTGATTTTGGGCCTGGGCTTGGCCGCCACCTATGGAAAACTACCAGGCCAAGACAATTCTGAAAGCTAATCACCGGGGGAGTCCAGGGTGGTCTGGCTGTCGTGTACCCTCTCTACCATTTCTTACCCACAATTCCCTTCAAACCTCCAACTATGACAAAAACCATGCATGTTCCTCACATTTCTGTGACAGAAAGTTCAGAAATCTGAGGGATCCACAAATTTCCTACCACCCACGCCTGCCATGATAAACCACACTTGTGTAGGTTGACGCAGCGCCTGCAATAGAAAAGGCCCAAAAAAGCAACAGACAGACCAAATTGTTTCTGAAAACTCGACAGTGGAGTACAGGGTGGACTAGCTTGCATGGATCCCCCTACCTTTTCTTGGCCACAATGCCCTTCAAACATCAAATTTTGGCAAAAACGTGTTGTCATGAGGATAGGGATGCATTGGTCCCCAGAGGAGCAGAAAGACTGTAGCGGCTTTAGGGGCAGGGGTGGGATGGGCAGTCCCCACTCCGATATTTCGTTAAGAAATACCGTGGCATCTAGTGAGCTTTCTACCCCCTCAGTCAGATTCGAGGCAAACTACCCCTCTTTCCAGGGGAAGTAGAAAGACCAGAGCTGCATTTTGGGATATGGGTATACCCCAATACCAGAGTGGGACTCCCCACCCATTTTATGCTGCACTGTAAAATCCCTGCTGTCCCGTGGGCTTTCTGTCCGGGGATGGGCAGAAAAACTACATTGCCATTTCAGGGGTGGGTACATGGCCAGATGCAAGATGGGCCTCCCCTTTTCTTGCTCCAATGTAAAACCCCTGGTGTGTAGTGGGTTTTCGGACCCCCCCAGGCAGTCTGGGGAAAATAAACAATCTGGCTCCTAGGAGACAGAAGGACTGCATTGCCCCTTTATGGGGTGGGGGCATTGCCCTATGCCAGTGTGGGCAACTCCCACCTCTTTCTTTTGAAAAAATATATATCCTGGTGTCTAGTGGGCTTGCTTACCCCCCAACCCCCAAGGTGAGGCAGATTGAGGGCAATTACCCCAATCTGCCTCCTAGGGGGTGACAGAAAAACAGTTATTGCCTCCTTTGGACTGGGGGAATGGCCCGATGCCAGGATGGGCCACCCCAACCCCTTTCATTGTTAAAAATAAATTCCCTGGTGTCTTGTGGGCTTTCATAAACTACAAATGACATCCTTTACTATCATGTCTAGGGATCCCCAAAAACATTAACAGGCTAAATTTCTCTATTTCATTCTTTAGTATTATGAAACGATCAATTTAGTAAAAAAAACATGTCATAATTAGAAATTAAATACATCCTACACATAAAAACATTATGGGCCATATGTATAACATTTTTTAGCTGTCGTAAACAGAGAATCGGGTCATTTGCGACCACTAAAATGCCTTTTAGCACGTACTAACCCTATTTTGCGAGTCAGTAACCTATTACCGACTCGCAAAATAGGGTTTGCGACTTGGTATTAGGAAGGGGCGTGCCAAGGGCATTCCTAATCAATATATACTAAACATAAAGTAGTCTATAAGAGAATAGTCAAATGAGATACAGTCTACTATGTGTTAGTATTTAGGGATAACTGTTGAGTCTGCTTGGTTAGGTATATAATGTTTTTATGTGTAGGGTGTACCTTATTTCAAATTAATTTTGTGACTTTTCTTCTTTGATTAAATAGTTTCTGTTGCAAAGTCATCCGGTGCCCTGGGCACCCCCCAACTTTTTGCTGACTGGTACTGGTGGTAACTGACTGACTGACCCTGGGCTCTGCCTAACCAGGCCCAGGGTCAGTGCTATGCTGAAAACAACTAGAATACAGTGAAAACATCTACATACACTAGGGTAAACTAAGGGTTGGGGTACCCCTGTGATTGGCATGACCTACCCCATAGGGCCCTAGTACATAATAGGGCAGGGGGCTTGAAACTACCTATCAGTCCCTAGTATATAATGGGGCATGGCAGTTTAAAGGCCAGCAGCCCTTTGTGCACTTCTGAAGCCTGAGGTCAGTTTTAAAAGTGGCTCTGGGCTACAGGACTGCTTTTAAAAAGCAAATTGTGCCCAAACTCGACTTTTGTATTTGGGGCACTTAAAAATTGTTAACCTACAATGTTTGGGCATATTAGGTATCCCCAGGGTCTCCCCTAGGTGTCCCAGGGGTGGGGGGTCAGGTATCTATAAGGTGGACCCTTATAAAATGAGTTTTATATGCCCTTGGTAAAGTGATATTGCACATTTCACTCCCCACATTGTGATAAAGTGCTGCCCAAAATCGACTTTGGCAGTAGGAGCACTGTGGAGGGAGGATCTGCAATATTTTTACATATTCAGAACCCCTAAAGTCTACCCTAGGTGTTCCTGGGGTGGGGGTCCTGTAGATATATGTGGCGTACTTATAAAATATGTTTTTATAAGCCCTGGTGCTGGAAAAATGGCCCAAATCACTTTTCCCATTACAAATCCCATGCCATAGGTTAACATTGTAAAAGGTTATTAGTTAATAACTGGAGAAAGAAAAGCCATAAAACTAGGATTAAAGGACTCAGTAGAATGGTAATGATAAATCCAACAATATGGTATTGTTGAATTTATTGTAAAATGTACAGACAAGTTATAAGACTATTGTTTGGCTGTAAGCCAAAATTCAACCCTGTGCTGCTCTGCCCTCATTGGTCAGAGATAAGTGGGTGAGCCTGGCTGCTTTGAAGAGGTAATAAATGACCGCTGGGGTTAGGAAGCCTCTCGGGGAGGAGAGGTTGCTGGGCATAGGAATGCCAGAGCAGGGGGAGGAGTCGTAAACCATGGACTTCAAGCGAAGTGGAGGACCCCTCTTCCCCTCCAGCCAGATGCTATGATTAAGGAAGGAATGAGCAGGTGCAAGGGGGAGAGACTATGGAGATTAGCCATCCTAGGGGTGTGTTTAGCCAGCTCTTCTCTCCCTGTTGAAAATTCTGACATATTGAATTTTGGAAGAACAGTGGTTAGCATTTTGCCACACTCTGCAGGAAGTGGTCAGACCTTTGGGTGGAACCCTGCAGCTCATTGGACAGGAGTGCCCTCCTGCTTGACCCCAGAGAAAACTGAATAAGTATCTGAGAGGGGCGGTGCCTCTCAGATCTGCTGCTTGAAACTTAAGAGAATCAGAAGGGTCTGCGCTGAAGAGTTTGATGTGCATTTCCAAAGGCCTGAACTCTGAAGACTGCGCCTTTTGCACCATTTTTTTTTGTTCAATATCTTTATTATTTTAAAAAGGAGTTCATACATGTATAATGGAATACAATACAACAGAGCAAAGTGATCAAATTAAAGGGAATATAGATACAAAAATAGTATTCATGACATAAAAAATAGTGAAATCACAAATAGTACCGAAACCATATCAAATATCCAAGGAATGTCCATGTTAGAATGTTAGCATCAAATTAATTGTATTGCATAGACACCACAAAATATCAGAATGAGAGAGAAGAAGAAACAGGAAAAGAAAGGAAGAAAGAGAAAAAGATAGATAAATAAATAAATCACTAGGGAGAGAGAGAGAGAGAGAGAGAGAGAGAGAAAAAATAATCTTAACAGCAATTGATATAAGGAGGTCTAATAGCTGCATATCAGTATCATCCAAGGGAGGAGGAGTATATGCAGCCCACGGTCCCAATAAGATCATAGGTAACGAGAGCTCCAACGGAATATCAAAGATTAGTGAAAGATGTTTCTGATCTAAGTCCCAAAAGGATTGTAATAATGAACATTCGAAAAACATATGTTGGTGAGTGCCGGAGACTAAGTTGCAATTCCAACAAAGATCATTATCCCTCAGTTTCAACTTGAATAAGCGAGCAGGGGTCCAATGTAGAAGATTCATAGTGAAGAATTTAGATTGCATAAGAGACGGAGCAATCTTGTTCCGTAATGAAACCTCCCCAATAAGCTGCCATGACTCTTGTGAGATATGTTTGAAAATGTCACTGTCAAAATGGTGTAACCATTTATCCTGTGTAATAGTAGTCTGTGAAGGCAGTGGCATAGATAAAAATGTATATATTTTGGAGGCAGTATGACCTGAACGAGACCACATAGATAGAAGTGAAATAGTAACGGAGTCTGTACATAGGGTCACTTTAGAAAGGGCAACCTTTAATTTAAAAAAGGAATAGAAATCCATGTTACTAAGATTATACTTCTTAGCCAGAGAAGAAAAGGGAAGAGGGTCATGATTGGAGTCATACAAATGTTTGACCAACGTAAGACCACTATTAGCCCAGGAAGATATCGTAACAGAATCAATATCAGTAGCAATTTTAGGGTTATACCATAATGAGGACCATCTCGACTTATGAATGGGGTTGGGAGCCTTTTTATCCATATATTTTAGAGCATTAATTGTGTCTGAAATAATACGGCTTGAATGAGGTAACACAAGCTTAGAAGCAGTGAGAAAGGAAGGGGTAGACAGAGGAGAACATAGATGTTGTTCAATATAAATCCACGGAGGGGTATGATGGGAATTCGATAAAAACCAGAGAGCACCCTGAGACGCTAAAAAAGCAATTTGATATAAGTTCCAATCTGGAAGGTTACATCCACCCAAAACAGTTGGCTTCCTAAGATGTTTATATGCAAGTCCAGCACGTTTATCACTCCATAAAAATGTTGAGGTAAGTAAGTCAATCTCCCGGAAAAAGGATGAAGACAGCCTCACAGGCAGCATGCCGGCTAAAAAGTTAATAATCTGAGTTATCATCATCTTAAGAGTTTGAAGTCTTCCCCACCAGGAGATGTATTTCGGAGACCAGCAGGACAAAAGATCTTTAACCTTAGCTAGTATGTGAGATTCATTATAAGAGATAGTATCTAACAGATTATTACAAAACCAAATTCCAAAATATTTGCACCATTTGAAACTACAGCCCTGTGGATCAAACCTGCTTCAAAAGGACTAAAGAGTGGACTCCCTGCAAGCTACAGGTTAACAGAGGTCACCTGGACCATCACCACAAAGAATCCCCAGCCTGGAATACTACTAGTGGATTTGTAAGGGTTTTGTCCAAGTGGATGGTGGGATTTGAAGACTCACACTTTCAAGGACCCTCTTGGAGATTCCAGAACCTTGGATTGTGTGTTGGATACTTTGGGACCCGCAAGAAGAACTTCAGGAAGGAGTTCTAACTGGAGGCAGCCTGCTGGAGGGGGCTGCACAAGACTGGTGAGAGATCCTCCAGAACAATTGCTAAAGGTGAATGTGTCCCTGTCAAAGGCAACAAAATGACCAGAAGGGGCACTGTTGGTTTCTAAGCACTAGAAAGTGACTAATCTTTAAAAATTCATAACTGGTTCCCTACAGTGGGTTTTTTTCGTTTTGGTGTCATTTAAAAGATAAAAATATTTTCTATTTTTATAAATTGGTGTTGGATTTTTATTTTGTGTTTTGTCTTAATTATTTACTGAATTGGTGTTTTTAAATGCTTTACATACCTGTCTTTGAAGTTAAGCCTACCTGCTTGCAGCCACGTTACCAAAGGTTGAACATAGGAATAATTTTCCAAGACCTATTCTGAGCCCTATACTGTGTTAGTGGCCTTATTGCCAGTGACAGACCTACATTTGCCCCTACCAATAATCCACTTTCCAACATTTGGTGCTCAGCGGTGTGGGTGAGGACTTGCGTTTAAAGAGTACACCTTTCAGTAAAGTGAATTAAGATTTTAAAAATCCTCTAGATTGCCTTAGAACAAAACTTTTGAGTTTGATTTTTGGAATTTGGACTAAAACTGTTTTTAATCCATTGTTTTGATTTTTCCAAATCGCTCTAAGTCTGTGTGCCTAGTTGTTGTGACCCAAAACTAGGGAACCATGGAGCTGGCTAAACTGTCCCAGTTCAGGATGGCTGATCTTAGGATACAGTGTAGGCTGAGGGGGCTGCCTGCTTCTAACAAGATTAGGAAGGCAGGGTTGCTTAAGTCCCTAAAGGCCTGGGCTGGGGTAGCTGAGGAGATACAGGGGGGAATAGGTAGTGTTCCCCCCCACCCTCACCCAGGATGGGGGCGAGGATGTTGTCTCTTCAATTTTTTCTGTTAGCCCTGCTGTTCCAGATGGTGGGTGGAGGGCAGGGTCCCCTACTCAGGAACCACTGCTGCTGTCCCTTGCAGAGAGACCGCTTAAGGCTCAATTAGCTTTGATAGCTTTGGAGCAGGAGAAATTGGAATTAGCTAAGAAGAAATGGGAGAGGGAGGAGGAGAAAAGAAATGGTGGCAGTGAAAATGATGAAGATTTTGAAATGTCCAGGAGTGGTGGTCTTAATCACAAACTTCCCAAGGGTATAGTACCCAAGTACACTGAGGGGGGTGACATTGACAAGTGGCTAGCAGCTTTTGAGAGGTTTTCTAAGTATTGGGGTGCACTCCTGTGGGAGTTGATTCCAGTAGCTAGGAGGGATAGGCTCCTGACCCTGAAGGGAGAGGATGCAGAATCATACCAGCAGATGAAGGCATGCTTAGTCAAACGATTTGGTCTGACTCCAGAGCAGTACCGGGTGAAGTTTAGAGGCACCCAGAAAGGGAGTTCAAGGTCTTGGTAGACTTTGTGGACGTTTCAGTGAAGGCACTGGAAGGCTGGATTGTTGGTAACACTGTTGACACATATGAGGAATTGTATAATTTGTTTTTGAAAGAACATATTTTGACTCATTGTTCAGAAGAGAAGTTACGCCAGTATCTAGTGGACTCTAAGCTGACAGACCCCAGAGAGCTGGGAGAAGCAGCTGATGAGTGGGTGAGAACCCGGGTTTCCATTCAGCACCAAGGGGGTGACCAGAAGAAGGGACAGGTCCCTCCCCAGGGGAAAGCCCAAGGGAAAGAAGGTCAAAACCAGAAGGAGTCCTCCAAAGACCCGCAAAAACCTTCACAGGGGGGGGCGAGCCAACCCAAATTCAAAGGGAGGGGGTATCAGGGAAAGAATGGTAGGTTCTTTGATCCCTCAAAGGTGGGTAAGGGCTCTGACTGTAACCAGCCAGGGCACAAGCAGGGAGATGCTGTCTGCGCCAAGAAGCTCCCCCCTAAGGGGCCATCCACAGGGATTGCCACTGTAAGTGTAGGGGTGGAGAGTGGTGCCCCAGAGAGGGGTAGTCAGGTGGTGGAAGCAACCTTAGTGTCCCTGGGTGGGGTGAATATTGCAACCCTTGCTGCCTTACCTCCAAACATGGACAAGTACAGGCAGAGGCCTAAAGTGAATTGGACTGATGTTGAGGCTATCAGAGACACAGGGGCTAGTGTAACTATGGTCCTGGATGAGGTGGTGCCTCCAGGGAGGTTGCTACCTGGTGAGTTTCACCAGGTGACTTATGCAGACAGCACTACCAAACTCCATCCTATGGCTGTGGTGGATTTGAAATGGGGAGGTGTGACCGGTCCTATGAAGGTAGCTGTGTCAACGGTGCTCCCAGTCCAGTGTTTACTGGGCAATGATCTTGAAGCCTCTCAGTGGTCAGAGGTGGAGAGAGGACTCCATATGAAAATATTGGAGCTCCCTGAGTGGGTATGTGCTGTGACTAGGTCACAGACTAGCCAGAAGGGAGGGGCTGGACACTTGGACCCTGGAACAAAGGGCCAAGGACAAGGGTACTGGGCCTGGTGAGCCAGCCCAGGGAACATCAGAGGTGCAGGAAGCATCTCACCCCGATGGGGAGGATCTGGCCTCAGAGGGAGGGACTCCATCCCTGCCAGAGCTGTCAGATTTGGCAGAGCTGACAGGAGCAGGTGGACCCTCCAGAGAGGAGTTCAGTAAGGGACAGAGAGACTGTCCCACCCTTGAGAGCTTGAGGCGGATTGCTTCTAAGCAAGAGGAGGGGGATGACAGTGGGTTTCACAAACTCTACTGGGAAGATGGACTGCTTTATACTGAGGCCAGAAACCTCAAGGAGGGGGCCACCAGGAGGTTGGTGGTGCCCCAGAAGTACAGAGAGTTCATCCTGACTTTGGGTCATGATATCCCCTTGGCAGGACATTTGGGACAGACAAAGACATGGAACCGGTTGGTGAACCATTTCTACTGGCCCCATATGTCTGAAAAGGTAAAGGAGTTTTGCAGCTCCTGTGTCACCTGTCAGGCCAGTGGCAAGGCAGGGGGCAAGACAAAGGCTCCCCTAATACCACTGTCAGTGGTTGGGGTTCCTTTTGAAAGGGTGGGGATGGACATTGTTGGTCCCCTGGACCCAACTACTGCATCAGGGAATAGGTATATCTTAGTGGTAGTGGACCATGCCACTAGGTACCCTGAAGCAATCACTCTTAGAACCAGAGCACTGCTTGGTGTGTTCACCAGAGTGAGTTTTCCGAAAGAAGTGGTTTCAGATAGGGGCACGAACTTCCTGTCCAGCTATCTGACTGCTATGTGGGATGAGTGTGGTGTCAACTACAAGTTCACCACCCCCTATCACCCACAAGCAAATGGTCTTGTTGAGAGATTCAACAAAACCCTGAAGGGCATGATAAATAGGTTGTCAGAGAAACTCAGGAGGAGATGGGATGTTCTCCTCTCATGCTTACTGTTTGCCTACAGGGAGGTGCCACAGAAAGGGGGTGGTTTCAGTCCCTTTGAGTTGTTGTTTGGACACCCTGTGAGGGGGCCATTGAGCCCGCTAACAGAGTCTTTAGAGAAGCCTCTTAAAGAAGCAAAGGACAATGTGCTTGGCTATGTGCTAGGCCTGAGATCTAGAACGGCAGAGTACATGTACAAGGCAAACAGGAAACTGGAGGCCAGCCAGGAGCTCATGAAGCACTGGTATGATCAGAAGGCTACTATGCCCGAGTATACTCCAGGACCAGTGCTTTAAATGGGCCGGTACTCACCGGTACGGAGTACTGGCACTTTTTAATTTTCGCCCCTTGAGTACCGGAACTTCTCCTAGGACAAGGAGAGTACCGGTATTCATGGGGGCCTTGCCTAGACACATTTGGTGGTCCTCATTTTCTCATGCCTCTGCAGCACTTTTCACACGACCCACTCTGATTCTGCAATCCTGAGCTGAGTTTGCACAGGAGCGCCAGAACAGCAGCTCGTCACTAGGACACAGCAATCTTGTCGTGCTTCTCTGCAACTCTTCCAGCAGCGTGGGGAGGCAGGGTGTTTTGTTTACCCTTTGATCCTGCACAGTAGGAGTTGAGAGTCCCCCTTAAAACTAATGGACGAGGGCGAGGGGCGCATTCTTCAGGGCAGTACAGCTTTTTAGCATGCCATTGTTTTAAATGACTGTAAATGTTAGTTCATCAGCAATTTAAATTAAGCATTTTTACTTGAATGTAAATCCCTGCCCTTGCCGCCAATTTTACGATTACCCTCAAACAAAAAAACACTTTAAAGGCAACACAATTGTTTTTGGTTTGGTGCATTAACCCGTTTACCGCGGCGGCAATTCCGCCGCGGTGCGGGCGTTCCACGGAGTGGGCGGGGCTGCGTCGGCCAACGGTCGTTCGCAGCACTGGGGAGGTAGTGCTCGCGACGGCCGGTGGCCGACGCGAGCACGGAAGGGGTTAAACTGCTTGTTTCGTATGGGAAACCATGTTTAACCCAAATGCGACAGGCAGCTCCATGGAATGCTTTAGACTTTCAGACAGTTCTAGATTTTAGCTGGTAATGCTTTTGCATGCTGGGACTCGTAGTTCTCCTCCCATAAGTAAGGGTTTCTAAAAATTCCAGAATGCAAAGCTTTGATGGCAAAATTCAAAGACGGTTTTGAACATACCCTTATTATTATTAGGGCCATAACCATAGGACAGATACTTTCAATTTTTTTACTTTGCACTTGGATTTCTTGCATATAAAGTTTGGAAAGGTTAAAAACCTAGCTCCGCCCCTAGTCCCACCCCACCCCCCAGTCCACTACTCCTTTTGGTGAGTACTTGCACTTGTTTTTTTCCATTTAAAGCACTGTCCAGGACAATTGGTGTGGGTGTTGGAGCCTGTGGCTCCCAGGGCCCTCCATGACAAGTGGAGTGGGCCCTATCCAATTTTAGAAAAGAAGGGTGAGGTTACCTATTTGGTTGACATTGGCACCCCCAGGAATCCTCATAGGGTCCAGCATGTGAATAGATTGAAACCCCACCATGACAGGGCAGACATGACCATGTTACTGGTCACTGATAAGGGAGTGGAGGAGGAAACTGAGCCGGTACCCGACCTCCTCTCCACTAACGTGCAAGATCGGTCAGTGGAGGGAGTAGTGCTCTCTCCCAAGTTGACAGACCAGCAGCACAGAGACTGTAAGTTAGTGCTGGAGCAGTTTGCTGGCCTGTTCTCTTTGACCACAGGCATCACTGAGTGGTGTGTGCACCACATTGACACTGGTGACAGCCTACCTGTCAAAAATAAACTGTACAGGTTGTCTGACCATGTCAGAGCCAGCATTAAAGCTGAGGTTGCTAAGATGCTGGAATTGGGGGTAATTGAACCGTCTGAGAGTCCATGGGCCAGTCCAGTGGTGCTGGTACCTAATCCTTTGGGGGGAACCAAGGAGTTAAGGTTCTGTGTGGACTACAGAGGATTGAATGCAGTCACAAAGACTGACGCTCACCCTATACCTAGAGCTGGAGAGCTCATTGACAGGTTAGGGGCTGCTAAGTACCTGAGTACTTTTTATTTGACTTCAGGTTACTGGCAGATTTCCCTCACTGATGGAGCAAAGGAGAGGTCAGCATTCTCCACACCAGAGGGACATTATCAGTTCAAGGTAATGCCCTTTGGCTTAAAGAATACACCTGCCACCTTCCAAAGGTTGGTGAACAGGGTCTTGTCTGGGTTGGAACAGTTCAGTGCAACTTACCTGGATGATATAGCTGTATACAGCTCTACCTGGGGGGGATCACTTAAGCCACCTAAGGGAAGTGCTTCAGGCCATGCAGCAGGCAGGCCACACTATTAAGGCAAGTAAGTGCCAAATAGAGTTCTGTGGTGCACCTGGGCCACCTGGTAGGTGGGGGCCATGTACAGCCTCTCCAAGCTAAAATCCAAACTATTTTGGATTGGACAGCTCCTGTTACCCAGACTCAGGTCAGGGCATTCCTTGGACTGACAGGGTATTATAGGTTTGTTCAAAATTATGGGACCATTGTGGGGCCCCTAACAGAACTCACTTCTAAGAAGAGGCCCAAAAAGGTGTATTGGACCACAGAGTGTCAGAAGGCTTTTGACACTCTAAAAGTTGCTATGTGTTCAGCACCAGTGTTGCTGGCCAGACTACACAAAAGAATTTGTGGTTCAGACAGATGCTTCAGAACAAGGGATTGGGGCAGTGTTGTCACACCTAAATGAAGAGGGCCTTGATCAGCCAGTGCCTTTATTAGCAGGAGGCTTCTTACCAGGGAGCAGAGGTGGAGTGCCATTGAGAGAGAGGCTTTTGCTGTGGTTTGGTCCCTGAAGAAGTTGAGACCATATTTGTTTGGGACTCACTTTCGTGTTCAAACTGACCACAGGCCTCTCAGATGGCTCATGCAGATGAGAGGGGAGAATCCCAAGCTGTTAAGGTGGTCCATTTCCCTACAGGGAAAGGACTTTACAGTGGAACACAGACCTGGGGGTGCCCATGCAAATGCGGATGTACTTTCCAGGTTTTTCCCACTTAGCTGATGAGGACTACCAGGGTGTAGGTTAGTAACACATCACCTTTCGTTTTGGGGAGGGGGGACTGTGTTGCAAAGTCATCCGGTGCCCTGGGCACCCCCCAACTTTTTGCTGACTGGTACTGGTGGTAACTGACTGAGTGACCCTGGGCTCTGCCTAACCAGGCCCAGTGCTATGCTGAAAACAACTAGAATACAGTGAAAACACCTACATACACTAGGGAACACTAAGGGTTGGGGTACCCCTGTGATTGGCATGACCTACCCCATAGGGCCCTAGTACATAATAGGGCAGGGGGATTGAAACTACCTATCAGTCCATAGTATATAATAGGGCATGGCAGTTTAGAGGCCAGCAGCCCTTTCTGCACTTGCATGTGTGCACTGCTGAAGCCTGAGGTCAGTTTAAAAAGTGGCTCTGGGCTACAGGACTGCTTTTAAAAAGTAAATTGTGCCCTAACTCGACTTTTGTGTTTGGGGCACTTAAAAATGGTTAACCTACAATGTTTGGGTATATTAGGTACCCCAAGGATCTCCCCTAGGTGTCCCAGGGGTGGGGGGTCAGGTATCTATAAGGTGGACCCTTATAAAATGTTTTTGTTTATTTGGTTTTGACCCCTCCTCTCCTACCCTGTGCCCCCTACCTCTACAATTTGTTCTCCCTGTTTATATTCTTTTGTGTGCTCTGAGTCGTTACCTCTATTTTATTATTTAAATGTATATAACCTGTGAATCGTTCAGAATTATGCCTTCCCCTGACTTAATGGAGTGATTTGCTTGTTCCCGATTGTAGATTTTTGCTCTGAACTATTGTTTCCTGTATATTTTGACTGCCCCTGTAAAGCGCTCTGAAACCTCTGGGTCTAGCCAGCGCTATATAAAACCTTACAAATACATAAATAAAATGAGTTTTATATGCCCTGGGTAAAGCGAAATTGCACATTTCACGCCCCACATTGTGATAAAGTGCTGCCCAAAATCGACTTTGGTGGTAGGAGCACTGTGGAGGGAGGATCTGCAATATTTTTACATATTCAGAACCCCTAAAGTCTCCCCGGGGTAGGGGTCCTGTAGATATATGTAGCGTACTTATAAAATATGTTTTTATAAGCCCTGGTGCTGGAAAAATGGCCCAAGTCACTTTTCCCATTGCAAATCCCGTGCCATAGATTAACATTGGAAAAGGTTATTAGTTAATAACTGGAGAAAGAAAAGCCATAAAACTAGGACCCTGAGGAACAACGCAGGCAATATCTTTAAAATCTGAGCAAAAAGTTGCCATCTGGACTGCCTGACTTCTGTTTTCCAGAAAGGATTCAAACCATCTCAGTGGCTTGTCTCTCAGGCCAATAGCAAATAACATTTTCAATAAAATAGCATACAGAACCGTATTGAAGGCAACTGAGAAATCACGGAGGATGAGTGCAACCAAATTTTGTCCATCCAAGATCATACGGATGCCATTGGTAGCTGCTGTTACTGCGGTTTCAGTTGTAAGGCAGGATCTGAATCCAGATTTGTGCTATTTAAATGCACTATTTTACTTACTGTAAGAAGGTAGCTGTATATTTGGCCAGCTCCCCGGGATTTTTGCAAAACACGGAAGAGAAATAGGTCTATAATTAGAGCAAATGCTAGGGGCTAAAGTCTCCTTTAAGAGCGGAATAACTAATGCGGATTTACAAAAACCAGGCACTATAACCCTCTCTAAGGAGATATTACATACAATAGTTAGCAATGAGAGAAAACTGGCTAGCTCTTTAAAAATCCTAATAGGACATGGGTCGAGAGGAGAGCCCAATTTTATGGTGGACATTTAAGGTATCACCTCCTCTTCTGTGATAAGTCTAATAGATGACCAACAATTAAAATGGCGAGCATATTGATTGTCTATTTTCAGATTCCATTGTAGGGGTGAATGATGATAAAATGTAGGAAATTTGATTTTGAAATAAATCCACCAGTTCTGAGCAAAGCGTTTGCATTGGGGGGGAACCTTGGATAGATGCTGTGTACTTTTTTACTAGAGTTGTAGACACCACAAATTCTCTCATAGGGTTGTTTGTGGAAAGAATTTTGTTATAATAGCTACACCTAGAGGCTTTCACAACCCCTTTATATATTCTAAGTTCCATTTTTATAAACTTCTTTCCTTCCCTCCGAATCATCCAGTCTCCAAAACCTCTGTAGCCTTTTACATTTCCCTTTTGCCCGAGTCGATTCTTGAGAGTACCAGGGAGCTGATGGCGTTTTACAATGTGTAATCTTGGTTTTAAAAGACAACACCTCATCTATGGACCCTACAATCCATGAATTAAACTGATTTATAGCATTGTCAACATTAGTACTCAATTGAATATCCGGTTTGGCACTTTCTAAACAATCCCTTAGTGTTGTACAATTTTGCCCAGGCATGATAGGTTTTCATGGGTGGTTGTGAGGGATGTGTGCCTCCTGCCATGTGCAAGAGGAAAGAAATCACCTTATGGTCGGACCATAAAACGTCTTCCATAGCATCCAGTGATCAACCCTGCTCTGGCATAGATGTGATCCAAAATATGCCGTGCCTGGTGGGTTGGCTGTTGAACAAGTTGTTGCAGCTCCAAAACGAGCAGATATCGGCTATCTGGGAGGTGGTCGTGTCTAGAATATCATAATGAATGTTTAAATCCCCAATACCCAGAGATTCAGTCGCCAGAAATACGATAGATACTACCTCTTGAAATGAGCTAATAAAGTTATTTGCAGGACCAGGAGGTCACTGAGCACCTATGATTTATAGCCAACATCCTCAACTATGAAATGCGTGCAGCTGGAAGTTCCAACTTCTTTCAGATTGACTAATGCTCTGGTGTACAGATAAATGCATCTCCTTTCTCCGCTCCAATTTGGATTGGAGAGGAACTTTTGGAAAGCAGAGATCCTTCCCTTTCTAAGCATCTCCCTCTAGTGGATCCCTGCTCAGGGGTTGCCTCAGTATGGCAATCTCCATGCACTGTCTCTTGCACAAGACAGATATTTGTAAGTGGAAGCCCGGTATGGCAAATTGATGCCCCACTAAGGACCCAAACTGTCTTTCTGCATACACCAGGGGGTGATCTTAGCACAGCCACTCTTTGGCAATGCCATGGGGAGGGGGGCTCAACTCATTTACCACTTTAAAAAAAAAAAAAAAACAAGATGGCCCATTTTGGTTATTTTTAGGCTTCTAGGGAAAAATCACGAACCCTCATCTTGGATTGTGGCGAGTTAGTCACACGTGACTGGGGAACAGATCGCAGAAAAAGGGATAAGAGCAAAATGCCTAACATCATGTCTGGAACTCCTCCGCATAACTGGATTTTTTCCAGATAAGAAATGGCAGCCATACCCTTTTGGATTTGTATGGTCACTCCCATGCAATTGCAGAGTTTTTTTCATGGACTATGTATGCCCTCCCCATGAGGGGATTGTTGGCCGCTTCTACTTTTAGGCCAATGCTAACCATGCAGCTAGAAGAAAATGCCCAATCAGTTCCCCAACTGGGGTGATCAAGGGGTATATGTTGCTGTCTCCTACTAAACTCATCATGGGATCGAGTGGCAATGAGATTCCTGTAATTGATATACTGCAAGATAGAATTCTCACCAATATTGTAAGAAGCTGGCTTTTCATGTGGTTGTGCCAGTGTAAGGGCACACCATTCAAAAAGTACAGACAACCCGTATTGGTTTACAGGGCTTAAATTATTAATCCCAAGTAGTCTATTTGCGGTAGTGTGGTTGAGTAGCTTAGGCTTATCAGATGGTAGTGTTAAGCATTTGTTGTACACACAAAGTCTATAAATGAGACACTCAAGAAGAAACTTGAGACCAATTTAGAAAAATAAAATTTCTATATAATTGTAGACACCAAGATAAATCGGAATCAGGTACATACTTTCAGAGTTATAGATTTTCATAGCATTAGAAAAATACAGTTGAACAACAGTTTTGAGGCATGCACCTGGAAAGCGGTAAATTATCCTATGGGAGAAACATACACTGCATAGGCACACTTGCAAAAAAATTTTGAGGATGCCCTCTAGGACTTAAGGTGCTTAGGGAAGAAGATCTAAGAAACCACCAGCAGTTCGGGTTTACCTGCCCTGGTGTGTACAGTGCAGAGGTAAAGTCTATGCAGAAGTACCCGCAAAAGAAAGGCTGCAAGTGGGGACAAGTCCGGCAGAAACCAAAGGGGGGCTCAGCTCTTGACGGTCTCTGGAGCACAGGGACACAGTAGGTTCACATGAGCCCGGGTTGGGTGCCTCGGGTGCAGAGGTGTTTTGTCTGGCAGGTCGCTGTAGCGAGAGGTTCTCACTTTACTTTGGAGAAGGAGAAGAAACAGGACAGTTGAGCAACTCTGGATGAAGAGCTTGTGGATCCTGAAGTCCCTCAACAGCAAGTCGGTGTTCGGACTGGACATGCAACAAGCCCTGGTAGTTGCAAGGGCTCTGGTACCCAGGGTATTGGTGCAGAGGGGCTCCAGCGGCTCAAGACTGGAGAGCGACGGGACTGGCCTCCTGACAAACTCTTCCAGGCGAGTTGTTCCTCATGGCCAGCAAGACAAAGTACCAGGTCGGTGCCTGCAGTTGCAGGGAGATGCTCCTTGGTTGTTTAAGGCAAGAACAGTCCTCCAAGGTTTTGGGGAGGCTGTTTAGTTTCTGGACGAGTATTCTTTGTGATTGTCACGATGCAAGCAGCCAGGCAGGGTTTGATGCCAATTTTGGTGCAGGACATCTGTTCTCAAAATTTCTGCTCTTTGTCATTCCTTCGGTTCTCAGTAGACTAATCAGAGTTCCTGGTGTCAGGAGAACCCCTAAATACTGAAATTAGGGCTGATTAGGGGAGTGTAGAGAAGTAGTCAATGGGATACTTACCCCTGGGGTGACTATACCCCCTATATGCCCGCTTCCTGCGGTGAATGGACATAATCCTGACCCAGAGCTCCTAGTTTCATTATATCCAAAATGGTAAAACCCTTTCTCGACTGTCCACTTCAGGCGGCCCACCTTAGGGATGTGCCTAGCCTTAAAGTGTAACACACCTTCTAAGTATAAATAAATCCATACTTGTAAAGTGCGAACATATCACCCCTTAAGGTTTCACGGTGCTGGGAGCCGTCGGTGAGATTAAGTGAGCTATTGCCCAGAGTCACATGTAGTCGAGCTGCCGCCGGGGATCGAATTGGGACCCCGCGCTCCGGAAGCAGCCACTTTGGCTGCTGCGCCACACCTCTATCTAATGCTCTGCTCTCACGCCAAATGGGCCTCAGGGCAGGTGTGGGGGCACATGCCTGCTCATGCAGATATGCCTCCACATGTATTATAATGCACCATGCCTTAGGGCTCTTAAGGCTGGCTGTAGGGGTGACTTACATATGATATATGCTGTGTGTGGGCATTGTACACAGGGACTGGGCAATGTCGGGTTTTCAGAAGGGCATCCTGCAATGGCAATCTGCATGCAGTGGGGGGGGGGGGGGAGACAAGGGGGGCAGTTTAATACATGCTGCAACCCATAGGGAACCTCTTTAGTACCCATGCCATGGGTACCATTTACCACGGACAACCAGGGGTGAAAATTGCGTGCTAGTTGGGTTACAATTAAAATATCATGTTTTAGGGAAGGAATACTGGAGCCTGGTTAGCAGGCTTCATTGCACTGTCAGAGTGGCAATCCAGCATCTAGTAGTTCAAAAGGGGGCAAAAAGTGGGGGCATCTACAAAGAGAAGTCCAGCTTCCTACAAATATATTTGGATGTGTGTACAGGACTACCACATATGTAGGAGGGTTCCACTCTCTAGGCTGTCATTCAGAGGATGATGTAATTTGATATTTGTAAAGCGCGAACAATCACCCCTAAGGGCGTTAAGGCGATGGGGGCCGTCAGGAAGATTAAGCGAGCTATTGCCCAGTCACATGGTGCTGGGCTAACCTGCCGCCGGTGATCGAACTGTGATCCCCCTTGTTCGGGAGTCAGCCGCTGCGCCACACCTCTTCCACAAGGATGTCAGCTTATTGCTAATAGCTAGGGATGCTTTTGGATCTAAAGATAGGGGTGAGTGGCTCTTAGGAACTGAGTGGGACAAACCATTCTTCCTAGCATTGTTCCAAGATACTGCCAACTAAACCTATGAAAGGCCTTTTCAGTGTTAATCATTATTGCTGTCAATGGGACTAATTCTGGGTAGCATAATCTACTGTAAGAACGATACTGATTCCATGACTGTGGATACATTTGCCATTATGCGTCTATACTGATGCAGTTATAACCCCCGGAAGGGTCTTATTTAATAACAAGTTATCAACCTGTCCCATCACTTGCTGAGTTTATGCATATATTTACCTCTCTACAGCATTCCTCTGCCGTTGGCTAGGTTTACGCTATAGAAATAACGCACATATATACATACATATATATATACACACACATTTACCACGAAGAGAAGCAACGATCTTAGAGTCTGTATTTAACAGGCATATAAGCAGATATGATCCAAATCTGAGGTATTCTTTCCTGGACTTAAGGATGATGCGATGTACAAATCTTTCAAAGTTTTCAGAATAATTTGGGTCATAACCATGTAATTAAATAGCTTGGTTATGTTTGGTGAAATTACCATTGAGAAAGGTTTGTAAAATTCAAATATTCAATCACTAGGCCATGTCTGGTGCTTTTCCATTTTGTAAATGCTAATCATTTCTAAAATCTCTTCACTAAGGATTAAAAGAGTAAACTCTTCCTTCTCCTAATACTGCAGTGATGGATATAGTCTAAATGCTAGACTTTATGCTATACAATTCTCACCCTCTGGTGTTGCATCATAACAGTAATATTCAAAACATAGTTGCTTACTGGCATTTGTATTGCTCTCTTTTCCACTTTGTATATTCTTTATGTTCTTCAACTTCAGACAGTAGTGTGATCCAAAATACACATTTCTCTCAGGCTTTGGTCCGTATTCATGTCCCTGAGGTTAGAGAGCTTACAAGCAAAAGTCTCTCAGGCAGGAGGTTACACAAGGCTACAAAGATCATGCTGGCTTAAGCTTGGGATACAAAAACTGCCCTTTGGGCTGAAAATATACTTTACTAGCTCAGGCACCTATCATTCAGGTTATGGTCACCTTAATGGCTCAGGAATTAGAGCAGTACTTTGGGCTACAGACATAGCATAGGTTTATATTGCAGACAGTAGAGCTACACTGCGTTACAGTCTTAGGCTTTGTGTATCAAATCAATCCTTCAGGCTACTGAAATCATGCAGAAGAACTACCCATCATGTTCCACAGATCTGTTGATCTTATTTACACATTTTATAGACTTGGGCAGTGATCATTCGGTTTACAAAGAGGAGATTAGTTGAGGTCTGTTCCTTGGTTACACAGATAGTTCAGGCTTTGACTTCCGGCAGCAGAGCCACCCAACAATACGTGGATCTCTGTGTATAGCAAACTCATTCCTTAAGTGACAGATTTTACAGGCTAAGGTATCACACAGAAATACTATACAATATGTCACACAGATCCCAAAGCCCTAGGCTTCAGATGATTAATTTTCTCCGTTTACACAACATGCACAGGGCAGTGCCAACAGTTCTCTCGCTAGTCAAAGAAAGTACGTTTATCTGCAGAGCTTTATAAAGTCCTAGAACATGATTAGAAACATAAGGTAAAAAGAAAAACAATGGTTTCTAAAGCTGTTCAGATAGTGCAATGAGTTTCATGTGGGTACACAGACCAAAGGTCATATGTATTCGAAAGGGCCACTGGAATGAGGCAGGAGAGGGCCAAATTATGTGGCATGCTGCGTAAATTATGTGGCAAGAAAAGGCAAATTATGCGGCACATTTTCTAATAATATTACTTCATTATTTTGTCATTTTTAAACAAAGTAACTCTGTCTGGGCATTGGTTGAACCTCATTAGCACCAGTTTAATACCCAAATATAGCAATAAGCAACAGAAAGGTGACCAGTCCAGCTTTGCAAAGGGCCTGCCACTGCGCTGGAACACGTCTCACTGCATTTTTAGTAACTTTTGAACCGGTTGAGCTAGAACCAATTTTATTTGTTAAAATTTGTAGATTATGCAGCAGGTGAATGTGCGGCAAATGCTGCAAATCTAAAATTATGCAAAAACTGCAACAGACGCACAATTCCAGTGGCCCTAGTATTAGACGATGCAGAACTCAGCAATCAGACTTACTGATTCCCACCTCACCCCACAAAAACCTCCACTGGGTCCCCGTCACAAACAGGCACTTTTCAAACTCCTCACACATATATACAAAGTGTTGCACAACATCGTCCACCCTGGGTTAGTTGTGAGGTTTAAAAGTACACAAAGTCATCCATAAATTAATGCCCAATGTAAAACTAAGTTCATAAAATAGGATCAGTTTATTCTCACACAAAAACTGAAAGCTAATACCTTCAAGTGATTTTTTCTTGTGCACTGTATCGAAATTGCAAGCAGTCTATTATGTACATCAAAGATGCATCTGATGCAGAGAAAAAAAACCCAGTTCTTTTAGCCCAGCCTTGCATCGCTAACAATCGCAGCAAACAATAGATGTTCTAGATGTTGCTTTGTTTAGGTCACCTGAGGTTTATATGGACAGTGATATCATTGACTGGGTGAAACCCTTAAATATTTACAAAATAGTGGTTAGTATAATTAGCGCTTACAGCACAGGGCATGATAAACAAAGTGCTCTAGTGACATAGGTACAACAATGTAACAAAAGCTGCTGAAGACAGCTCATGGTTTTAGTTAAAGTAGACAAAGGGCTAGATCATTCTGGTCCAGTCCTGTTGACTAACTCCGATTGTCACAAAGTGCACATGGGTCTCATCAGGTGCAAACATGTCAGACTACAACCTGTACAACAACAAAAAAGTGGGGAAAGGGAAAAATTGTTATCAGTGTTAACCAAATATTACAGTTATGTTACAGCGCTGAACCAGCATTTGAAGAAGTCATTGACCCGAGTAATTCTAGTTTAACTAGATGCAAGGGATCCCCATTTGGAATTTTTCTGACAGTACCTTTATGGAGAGAGCTTCACTGAATGGCACCATTAACAGCCGCATTTTGAGGAGTTACCTAAAACACAGATGCTTGGGAATTAAATAAGTCCCAAGTTCGGTTCCAACTATAATCATCAATGTTTCAGTCGTTAAACCCCTTTTTTGGGATCATGTTAGATTTAGCTGATCTAAAGGCTGGCTGGTAGATACCAAGAGGCTGCTTTTTAAAAGTATTCTGTGCGTTTGCAGCAGTAGGCTTTGTGAAAGGTTATCGGACCCCTTTCAGGGACAGGGCAAACAGGGGCTACTGGGTCCCAACCATGGTGGTCGGGGTTTTTTGCCTCTGGGGTCTGTCCTACTATGGCTCTGAAAATGGGCTAAGTACAACAGTTTCCATACTTCTCTCAGGATAGCAAGGAATTGTGGGAGCCAAGAGCTCAGAAATCAACAATAAACAAACAAAATACTGCCCAGCGCTGGTGTCTTGAGCAAAATAAAGCATTTAATACATACAGTGCAATTAGGCGATTGCAATACAGGATTAAAATCCCTGCTCGTAATTCTAGGCGCTACACCCTTCAGTGCAGACTCCCTGCTAACAGAGTTCCTTCCCCCAGTGCCCGTGATCCCAGTGTAATTTGTGACAATTCTGGTTAGCCTCAAATGCAATCATTCCCAAGGTATTTGCACCCAACAGTTCAGTTGGCTTTTCCCTTTGTGCAATATTCGTATGGGAAAAGTCTTAGCACATGATGCTGGCTTATCCTTCTCTAGTTCGCACTAAGTTTTTATGCATTGCGGCTAGCTGCTTTTCACAGTTGGAATCCTGGTGTGTACAGGACGAACACATACAGCAGTCCCGCTCCAACATCGGAGCGGTCAGTGCTGCCCCGGCAGCCTAACTGTAGGAAAGTGCCCCTTTTTGCATGGTTACCTCCCACTTTTTGCCTGACATCTGATGCAACCTGACTT
The DNA here is from genome assembly GCA_963921515.1 of Calotriton arnoldi. Lineage (NCBI taxonomy): Eukaryota > Metazoa > Chordata > Amphibia > Caudata > Salamandridae > Calotriton > Calotriton arnoldi. The sequence goes on along the minus strand of CAWUFW010002651.1, from coordinate 325,684 downwards.
GATGTGCCCTGGGTCCCTGCAACCCAGGTTCACAGAGCCTGTGTTCTTTCCCAAAACGGTACTTTTGTACCAACAAGTTGCACATCCCTGGCCACAGGTAAGCCCCTTGTAAAAGGTACCATGGGTACCAAGGGCACTGTGACCAGGGAATGCCTCTAAGGGCTGCAGCGCCTATTGTGCCATCCTTAGAGGCCCTGTTCCTTAACACCCACACGCTGCCATTGCACGCTGTGGATTTTGGTGCAGAGAAAAGTGAAGAGTCGACATGGCACACATCCCTGTGTGCCATGTCTGCAACCCACTGCCCGAGGCCTAGGTAAGTCTCCCCTCTAGCAGGGTGCACTAGCCCACAGGTGAGGGCACAACGGCATGAGCCCTGTACCCCTACAGTGTCTAAGTCTATTCTTAGACATTGTGGTCTGGAGTTGGTCACTACAAACTCCACAGCTCCATAATGGCGTTACTAAAAAACTGGGAAGTTTGGTAGCAAACTTCTCAGGACATTAAACTCACACTGATGCCAGTGTGGGATTTCATGTAAAAAGCACTCAGAAGGCATCTTAGAGATGCCCCCTGAAAATCGACCAGCCCTGGTGTGATTTCTGAATGGCTGCCCACCACCAGACAGGTTTCTGGACCCCTGGATAGAGAGCCTTCGCTCTATGTCCAGAAACAAACCACATCGTGGGCAAATGTGTCATGCCTCCTCCCCCAGGATGGGCTGGATCCACGAAGGGGAAGCTTCAAAGGCCTGTCGCCTTTGGAAGCTGTCCCTGCCTTTTGCTGCCCCCAGCAACTGGCTCCCACCGGTTCTGGCCCCCACTTTGGATAGGAGAATCGGCACGAAAACCAAGCTAGGAAGAGGGGTGTGCCCACCTTTGCCAACCCCACCCTCAGGTAGGGGAGGGGAGGCGAGGTGAAGCCCACATCTCAGTCCCCTACATCTTGAAGATGAGGGGACCCAGCCAATTAGCGAGAGGCTCATGCCCCTCTCCCATTGGAGGGTGGCATAATAGGGGGTGCACCCAGCCCGAGTCAGAGTGGCCCAACACCACAAGTAGGTCTCCCCAGTGATCCTGGCCTGGGATCTGGTGACCCTCGACCTACCACAAGGTCCGAGACAGCACCTGCAGCCTCAACCTGCAAGGTCTACCCCCCCCCCCCCGACCACACAGAAGGCAGGAAGAAGACAATGACCATAGCGGTCAGAAGAGCACGGCCGAAGGCGGCCCAAAGAATCCAACACCAAAAGGCACCCCACGGCATTGGGTGACCACACCACCATTGTCCAGGCATCCCCCAAGATCCCAACTTACCTTCCAGATGGTGGTCTCCTTCAAGAAGTCTCCCTGCGCAAGCCTGCAGCCCCCTTTTCAAACCAAAGGTCTCCATTGAGAAGCACAGTGTCCACAACGTCTTCTTGGCACCCTGCCGCCCCAGTGCCCCTGCAGTGCTGACCTTAACCCCAGGAGCTTTGCTCCCACACCCAAGTGGCTTGCTCGTAAGCAGCCCCTAAGCAAAGGCCCCCTTAGCCTCACTGGCTAACATTGCCCCCTGCACTCTGCGCCCGGCCGCCCCAGTGCCACTTGTGGTGCAACTTGAGCGCCTACCTAGACCTTGGTCCTAACCCCCAAAACTCCTACTTGTAAGACGTTTGCTTACCTGTGAAACTGATAACCATTTTTTCCCATAGGAACCCATGTTATGAGATGCTGGGCCTTCAATTTTCTACGTGTTAAACTGTTTTGTATTGGGGAAAACAGTAATTATAACTCAAGCTAAGAAAAGTCTTACTTACCTTGTATTGTGAGATCCTTAGGTGTGGTATCTAGGCATACCACCCCCAGTATTCAAATGAATCCAAAAGTAACTGAATAAAATTCTAAAAGTAATTACTGTGCAATTTAAACTGCTTTTTAAATTGATACCAACCTGTAACAATTGCAAATCCACCCTCAATTGCATTTCTGTGTAAAGGTCTACAATTGAAAGTATATTTTGCCTGAATACTGCGTGCTATTCGGACTAGTTGCTATGCCCTAGGCTGACAGATACATCTTACAACATGGTATTATAAGGGTGATGGATGGCATTGCTGCACTCGTCGTATCCTTTGCAATTAAAGGCTCTGGGGGGGGACTGGACTGTGGCCTCTTGTGTATAATAGGATGATGAGCGTTGCATAGTAGGAGATATTTGATGTTATGATTGTAGATTGCTGCTTTTGTTTTTTGTTTAATTTTTCTTTGATTTCGATTTCTTTTTTTATTCACAAGATCAGTATTGTTTTCTTTGCCGCATTTTTATCTTTAATGTGAGATGTTTGGTGTTTTATAAAATGTTAAACAAAATTTAAGTAAAATAAAAAAAAGTATATTTTGCCTACCTGTACCAAGTCCTGCTTGGTTCTAAAAATAAAATACAAGTATACCAGGGTACAACACCTCAGCACTGCTGGATCACAGGAGCGCTGATGTCAACAGGCTGCTGATGTGGCTTGATGCTTACTTTCTGTAGAAGGCTTGGTGCAGTTCACACTTTGAACCAATTCTGAGACAGAAATACAAAGATTGCAATGCCCGTTTGCACTGTTTGATCATATATTGACACCCGTAATGCCTCATTTTACCTTTATAAAAGCAGCAAATACGCATATCTAAATTAGCTGCAAGACAAAGTAGTAGTCCATTAGTGGAAAGATGTTTCCACAACAGCGGCATCCTTTTAATTTGTATACAATGATTAAAATCATGTTGAGGACTCCATGTTCTAACCAGTTTCTTTAACCAGCTCTTGTATAAGGACTGCGACATGGCATATTCTAGAGAGTTGAAGTCTATTTCCAGATGGTTAGACGCACTGTTTACAGATAAATACAATGGAGAGTAATGTTATAATAAATGAATTCCTTTATCCATATGTTTCAACGAGTCCAGATCACTAGTTTGCAGATAAAACAAAATCCTCAACCATATCCAATTCCAACTTTAAGACTTCCACAGACCAGCTCTTTCTAACCAGAGATTTTGTTTAAAAAGCGCACTTTCAACCAGACAGAATACAATAGTTTGAGATCTTACAAAATTCAAAGCCTCAAAAAGGAGAATGCCAGGAATCTTTACCATATAACCATGAAGTAGTCCATCAAATTTTTGCCTTCCCAGGGAACTAACAAAATGGAAAAGACCATTTGACTTTTGCAGCATGGGTTTTGAAATAGCTCTTTGTAAGGGGAGTATTCCTAAATGAGAACATTAAATATAGTTTTTAACCACAATGAGGGCTTTTTACTGACAGTCAAAGTGTAAAGGATGGAGCAGATTCGGAGACCAAAGACCATGATGTTAGTTTTTGCAACATTTATTATGAGATGCACATTTCTGGAACATGCATTATTTGTTATGTCCATGATAGATAGGATCACTCTGACCACCATCATCTGTTTACATCAGCAAATTAGTCCTTTAGCTACCCAACACTGGAGGGTAGTAACAAAATATTGAGGAGTTAAGGAAGGCCAAATAAAGTGAGAAATACAGAGGTTCCAAAACATACCTTTGTTTTAGCCCATTCTCCACAAAGATCTTTTTATTATATTTATCTGCAGGACCCAGAAGGACCCTTAGCCAAGGAGTATATAGTTATTCATGGATCTTTACAATAGGGGGTGCAATCAGTGGCGGCTGGTGACATTTGTAAGTGGTGAGGCGGAAAATTAATATCATAGAGCACCGTAGCGAGCGAGCCCGAACAACCAAAGGGGGGTTCGGGGGGGGGGGGGTTTTCCAGGAAAAGAGTATATTAATGGCCGGCGCTTTGATTGTGCACTTTAGAGAGCGCAGAGCAACGTTAAGAAAATGCCCATGTTAACGTTGCTCTGCGCTCTCTAAAGTGCACAATCAAAGCGCCGGCCATTAAGGGGGTCCCTGGTCTGTATTCTGCAGCTCGAGGTCTGTTCTCAGTTCCACATACATGGGCCACTGAAGGTTCGAAAGTGCTCCCATACCTGCGCTCCTTTCACCGGTTTGTGAAGTTGTCTTGGGGTCTCTGCATAAAGAAGCCACAATCTTGGCTAGGTGTGGCGCAGCGGCCAGGGGGCTGACTCCAGAACCCGGGGGCTTTCGGTTTGTTCCCGGCGCCAGATCAGCACCATGTGACTCTGGGCATAGCTCGCTTAATCTACCAGACGGCCCCCAGCGCCTTCGGGTAATTGTAGGCGCTTTACAAATACTGGACAACGTCTGCTTCTGCCAAAGCCAGCATGGCAACATTACCCATGGACATAAGTGCACTTACACACAGGCCCTGTTAGTTTTGGGTGAGTGTTAAAGAAAGAGCTGCTCTTCTGAGCAATCGATTGTCGCTCTCAGAAAGAGACGCCTCACCACAGCAAAGGCCAAGTGTAAAGGCCCTGTGATCTATTTGCAATCAATAATGACCGCAAATCACATAAACAGCACATTTACGGCAGGCTTGTGGTCAGGCGCAGGTGAAGGTCAGTGCGAGGGAGTCTCGGCTTCCTTTATAAATCTCACTCGTTTCTGCTTCAAACGCCTTTCGCTGCTCCGTGCGCCACACTTCTTCCATTCCGTAGGAGCCTCCTTTCTTTGTTGTTCATTCGAACATATTTTCGCTCTACGAGTTGTTTTTTTTAAATGCCACAATCAGTTGCATAATTGCCAACGTTATTAATGGCCGGCGCTTTGATTGTGCACTTTAGAGAGCACCGAGCAACGTTAACAAAATGCCCATGTTAACGTTGCTCGGCGCCCTCTAAAGTGCGAAATCAAAGCGCCGGCCATTAATATACTCTTTTCCTGGAAAATACTTACTTAAACTTTACATCGTGAAGATGAAGTGAAGTCTCGTCCAGTCTCTTCTTCTTTACCGGAGCCACCCACGACGAGCAGTAGTAGCAGCCAGCCTCGGCCCTCGCACCAGAACACGACGAGGTGTGCCGTCGTGTCCGACTAGAGTGCCTCGCTCTGACTAAGCCAATCCAGACGCTGCTCCAGGATTGGCTTGGGCAGGGGTACACACCCGCCCATTAGGAGACCGGGGGCTGCGCCATGAAGCAATCCCCGCTCTTCTAATGTGCAGGCTAATGCGCATGTTCGGGCTGGTCAGAAAAATGACCAGCCCAGAACTGAACATGCGCACTAAGACCGCTAGACCCGACGTCACCACCACCCCCATGTCCTGATGATTGCTCGGGCGTCGCCCGCTGATCGTCAGTGACCGCCCGGCACGGACTCAAGTAATACTCCTGTACGTCTGCCAGACGTACAGGAGTATTACTTGAGTCGTCTTGTCTGCTGCAGTGCTTATTAATTATATGCAGCGACACTTTGGGGCCATGTGCGTTAGTGGGGCAACGCCCCAGCGCACCGCCCCTGACTAAGGCACTGAAGGGGATAAGATCAGAGTAACATACCTGCCAACTCACACAGTGCCACCGTGTGTCACGATTTCGGCTCCTTTCACTCGGAGGAGCCGAAATCACACGGTGGCAGGAAAAACGAGCTGAAAACCTCTAAACGGGATTTTCAGCTCATTTTCGGAGGCTTTGGAGTGCAGACGTCCATTACGAGGTGCGAAAACACCATAGGACATCAGCAGCAGCCTCAATGATCCGTTGCTATTACTTTTTTTCAAGGCGGGGGGGGGGCCCTTGGTGGGGGGCAGAGTGCCTCTTAGGGAGCTCTCGGCACGTGTTCCCGCCCCCTCCGCACACTGTGGCATCAATTTGTAAGTTGGCAGGTATGGAGTAACCAAATCATAATATTAAGTGCCAATAAACTAATCACTATGTTTACTGCAATTATTAATTTAGACCTATAATACATTGCATAAATTGGAAATTCAGAAGTGTTACAAATCTTGCCTGCCCTCACCACAGGGTGTGCCACATCTTCCAACATTCCTGCAGATTCTTGATGTTGCTCTATGCGCATTTTTGGCAACTACCGTAGAAAATAGTAAACGGTTTGAAGATGGAAGGTGCACCAGGAAATGGAACCAAAATCGTATGTACAAGTCCATCAGTTTTCTTTATTAGTAATAGGAGTAAAAATGGCCATCAGCCAACGCGTTTCGTTCCTTTGACCAAAGGAACTTCATCAGGGCTCCAAGTGTCAAGTAGAGTATTCAATACATTCAATAAGTAACTGAAATGCACGTGTAGCAACCCGGGAAGATACCCCACAATAAGGGTCAACCGAATCCGATCCAGACTCGTAATCTGAATATTCTGTTTCCCGGCATACGGCAAAAACACCCGATCCTGAAGAAATACCGTAGAAAATAGTAATGATAGAAGAGAGGGAAAGACAGGTTTTCATTCACAGTTGGTAAATGTCCAGACAGGAAGCGCTTGCGTTGAATGAAATAAAGAGAATCCGTTTCCGAGCCGTCTAGAGCCACCAACATTGCCTTTGGGCAGAGGCAAGGTTATCGACACAGCCGGTATTTTTAAATCAAGACCAGCAAAAAGAAATAGGGCAATCAGATACAGCCAGTATTGCTCGCTTGAAATAAATAACCAAAAAAAATCAAACTGAAAGGAAAAATCACTTTAAGGGCGAATAGAATAATCTAAACTACTGCATTTTTATTAAGGCAGAAGCATAACTGCCAAGTTTAAAAAAATATATATATATATATATATATATATATATATATATATATATATATATACGGGACATTTTTCAGTCACATTTACTTAGTAGCGGCCCCCGATTCTCATAGCATGAGCACACGTGCGGTATTTCTCTCTGAGGAAGACGGCAGCAGCAGGCGAAGGACAGGAATACACATCCAGCTAAAACCATCTCCACGGCCAGGGGCACCAGCCCGCTGTAAGACCCAAATACTTGCGGGCTGGCACTGTTCGAAGAGTGGGCGTATTTTGGGCTATCGGCGCGGCGGTTAATTCCATGGTTTGAACGGCCAACAGCGCTCGTGAAAGGGGACGGTGCAAGTTTACTACTTTTACGCGACTGGCAGAGGCGGCTCATTATAATAAAAGGGTCGGGCCTGACGGGCGGGGGCCGCTTCCTCCTTCCACAGTCCAGGCGCAGCAGCGGAGTCGGTCACAGCCGAGCCCCCGCCTTCCTCCACTCCGAGCGGGTCTTTCCTATCCGGGCCCTGCCTGCGACACCCGAGGTGAGTGAGGCGCACCGACCCCGTGATCCCGCGCGTGAGGTGACTGAGTGCTTTATGGAAGAATTCCCGCGCGCGCGAACGGCTGCGCCCTCGGGGCGTTAACGGCTCGCGGCAGGTGAAGGAGGGGCGGGGGCCTGCACAGAGGGAGCCCCGCCTCTCGCTCGTGACGGAGACGGCGGCTCGCGACCCGAAAAAAACGGCGCGCGTTCCGTGCGCGCGGGCAAGCCCCGCAACGAGGGGCGCGCTTCTAGTCCTCGTTGACGTCTTTATTAATATGTGCGTTTTTATATAGCGCGTACTTTACCCAAAGGTGTCGGAGCGCTTTAGTGTAGAACCAGTTACATTACATAAGAACTTCATTTATTTTATTTTTTGACCTCTCATCTTCCTGCGCTGCACAAATTTGTGCAAATGGGTTTAATTGTTATTCTTTTTTTAATTACCGTCCTCTGTTACGTGAGCAGGACGCGACCCTTCTCTGATATGACGCTCCTCGCTCTCGCGCGCTCTCAGGCATGCGGACTAGGTACTGAGCGGGCGCTCGCGCCCTCTGCTGGTTGTTGACGCTCCTGTGGCGCGCGCAGGGTCGACTGGGGGCGGGATGGTTTGGGAGGAAGTGAGGTAGGGCTGCCCGGCGCGCGCCAACGACTCTAGAAACCTTCCCCACCCTTTTGACTTGTGTAGAGGGAGGTGTCTGAATTGATGCTTCTCTAAAGAAACTACATTTGAAAGGTATACTGAGGTATCCTGGCATCTCTAGGCTGGTGTCTGGAGTGCGGAGCGAATGATGTGCTGGAAAACTGGCGAGTGGTTTGCTGGGGGAGCGATGAGATAGGCACAGTTGGAGGAAGGATGGGACCTGACAGCACCAACCCAATGTTGCTATAACCTAACAGTCTAACATGAAATAAATAACTACATTCCTACTTAACCTGGACTCGACGTTGGTCTGACGACCCTGTCCTCACACTTCAACATAGCCTGGCCTCAAACTTCAACCTATGGTTATGTCCATAAAAATCTCGTTCCTTGCCTTTTTTAAAGACCTGTAATAATTTAAGTTTATGAAGGTGAAAAGCAGTACAAAGTTTATTAAAAAAGGATTTACGGTTCCTTTTTTAATAAACTTTGTGCTAATTTCTACTTCTGACGTATTTTGAGTTTACTGCTTGGGCCTTGTTTTCATTTTTCTCTGGATTTGTGTATGAGACGAGGTGTGTGAGTGAGTAGAGGTATATACAGCTGAGCGTGTAGGAACCAAAGGGAAAAACTTTTCACTTTCTAATAGTACCCTATTCCTTTGGTGAGGCGAAGGGGTCCCTCTCGATTTTTAATCTTGATAATTTAAGTTTATACAAAAACTGCCAGTTTTTCTTTAAAAAAAAAAAAAAAAACTTTAACTGGCCAGGTTTCTGGTTGAAGGCTGACTTTTAAAACATGTATTTTTTCTAATAAATAATAAAACTGTGCAAAATAAACAAATGGCATAAAACTGATATTTTGACAAATGCCAATAGGCCTAAATATCTTAGTTGTAAGGGCTTGGTGCCCCTTTTCCCAGATCATGAATCCTGATAAGTGGTGTCACGTTACTCAGAAAAAAATCCCAGCCATTTTTTTTACGTTTGCTATTCTGGAAGGGCCAAGGCAAGGTGAAAAAGAATTGTGTTTTCATTATTTATTCATAACATGGCAATTATCCACCTGTTTCCTCCAATAATAATTTCTAAGAAATTTAGACCACTCAATTTTTTTTAAGTGATTTCATTTATTTAACGTTTAAGTTTATATTTTCAGATTGGAAAACATTCCAGATTTCACGATTTTTCTTTGTTTTTGTATCATGGACATATAAATACAGGGCAGGCTGATGAAATACCACCCAGGTGGCAACCCTTACATTGTTCAAGAGATTAATTCAACAGGGCACATTAAAGTTATGCAATTGATGTTCATAATATTAATTTGTAGCCAGTGGCACGTAATTGAAAACCCAGGATAATGACCTGTCTAAATACTGCTGAATACAGCACTTGTGTCTGATCCAGGTGCTGCAAATAACTGTAACAGATATTACCATTTTCCCCTTTGTGGTCTTAATTTACTCATCTTGGACTTTGATGACTGTCAGAGATATATTGTAGAAAAAATATGGCAGCTTTTGAGTCTCTTATTTTTAACTGGCGGTCTCCTGTTTAGATGCTGCCTACCAGGCAGCACAACTGTCTCGTTTGCTAAAGACAAGTTAGAGACATTCAGAAAGCTGCCCTGAGAATGCATTCCACCCATTGTTTACCATTCGCTTTGTGGCTTGTAACTCACATTTTCTGGTTTTATTTGTTTTAGGCCATCCAGGTTGAGTTTGTCCCTCCCTAGGAGCAAAACCTTTTCACACCATCTCCTCTTGTATTCTACCACAAGTGCTCCTTTCTCTGACCAGGCCTGTAAATCTTAATCTTATCTTGTCAGATTTGCTGTGCATTCAACTGACTGGCTCTGTTTTCTGAGGGAGCTTCGTGTTCACTTTTCTTTCTCAGACTTCAAAGTGAGAGGATTTATGTGACAATCCTGCTGGATGTTGGGGGTAGGAAAGTTATTTTCTTCTAGCACCCAACATTGAAATCAACTGCAAGTATTTCAGAATATATCAGAATTATGAACGCACAAATGAAGCACAATTTTTGTTAATGTTAATATGTTATGTTAATAACTCTTCTATAGTGCACAAATACCACTGGTCTGTTGTTTTACCTGAGGGTTATAATAACCTATCACTGCCAAGCTTGTTTAAATAAAGTTTTCTGGCTCTTTCGACAGGGTAAGAGGGCGGTTTCTTACCACAAACGTTCCGGCAGTCAGTTCCAGATCTGGGGTATCAAAACTGAGAATGCCCGGCTGCCCAAATTTGTTTTATTGAAGCGTGGGCAAGTCAGCAATATTGCGTCAGAGGAACGTAGACCACGACCGGGCATGTAGTGCCTCAGATGTTCCTTAATGTTGACTGGCACCGTGCCTTGCAGCGTCTTGTGCGCAATGCACAAGCCTTTGAACATGGCCCTCTGTTTGACTGGCAACTAGTGAAGTTGCAACAGCGGCATGGCATGCGTCCATCTTGGTAGTTTAAACAGCAATCTGGATGCATCATAAATTGTCACCTGAAGCTTTTCCAACAGCTTATTGGGGAGGCCGATATACATGGCATTTCCATATCCAGCCATGACAAAATCATTACTGCCACCACTGTTCGCATGGTTGAGAATGAAAGAATTGGAACCAATTTCCGGAGATATCTCAGGAAACCTGTGCAACTCCCACACACTGTCGCCACTTGCTCGGCCATAGACAGGTTACTGTCCTGCTTAATGCCAAGGCTTTTCACTACTGGTGTGGTGCCCGGGGGAAACCTAACTCCAGGGATTCCCCTTCGTGGTGATTGCCAGCACCCTTTTCTTGTTTGGATTGATTTTCAGAGACTTAGCTGTCATCCAGTTCATAGTGAACCAGAAGATATTCTGCACGTTCAACTGTGACTGCGTGTAACTCTGGATCCGCAAGACCAGCTGGGTGTCATCCTTATAGATGAACAGTTGACAGTCCAACTGTGCTAGTGCTGCAATCAATGGCTGTATATAAATGTTGAACAGCAATGGGAATAGGACGGATCCCTGAGAGACCCTGCAAGTTAGCGCCTCTTCCCTGGAGACATGGCCACCCTCTGTGAACGGTCATTCAGGAACGACGAGATCCACAGAAGTGCAGACCCTGTGATCCTGCACGCCATTAACTGAGCAATTTATGGTCCACTGTGTCAAATGCTGCTGTGAGGTCCAGCAAAATCAATGCGGAGGATCTGTTCTTATCTGCCGCCAACTTAAGTTCTTCTAGTACAGAGAGCATCACTAACTTAGTACTATGATGGGTCCCAAAGCCTAATTGGCAAGGATGAAGCAGTTGCTGGTCATCCACAAATTTTGGAAGGCTTTTATTTACATGTTGTTCCAGAGTTTTAGCCGGAAATGGCAGCAGGGATACCAGGCGATAGTTATTTAGGTTTTTTGGTTCCGCCTCCACTGCCTTCAACAGAAGGTTAACCATAGCCTTCTTAAATCTCAATGGCACTTTACCCGACGCCAGTGAGGCGTTTAGGAGACACAGAAGCTCTACCCCATAACTGGAAAGGCGTCTTTGAAAACCTCTGGTGGACAGGGGTCCTCCGGCGAGAAATCTGAAGTGTTTTGGAAACAAATACTTTATTATGATCAAAACATCAGTCCAATCAGTTATATGTGTTCCAAAAATCTTATTTTTCTTTGACAGCACAGGACAGCCAACGCGTTTCGTTCACAAAGTGAACTGCATTAGGGCCAATTTTCTCGTAGTTCAAAAAGTGTGAACTTTTCTCTTGGGTCTCCTCTGTCCCATTAAGGGATATGTATATCCATATGGTATCAAAAGTCCTTAAACAATCAATCTGAACTTCAATTTGTAATATGGCAACATAATCACCAGGAACATGTTTAAGTCCCTCTCAGGCACTGTAACAAGTGCCAAATGAGAACAAGTACAAATAGCTCGTTTTGATTGAGGTTTTAAACCTCTATCAAGACGTGCTATTTGTGCTCGTTTTCATTCTCTACTCCACTCTACGCTACTTCGCTCTGTGCCTCTCTACTCTATGCCAGTGCACAGTACGCCATTCTACTCTGCACCACTGCACTCCGCACCACTCCAGTCTAGGCCACTCCAATCTACTCTGCACAACGCCACTCTGCACTCTATACAATACACTCTACGCCAATGCATCTTACTCTGTAACACACAACTCTACGCCCCTGCACTGTATGCCACTCTAATCTACTCTGTACTACTGCACTCTACAACACTTTACTCTACTCCATTACGGTCTGCGCCACTACACTCTACTCTGCAGCACTCCACTCTACACAACTTCACTCTACACAGAAACAATATACTCCATGCCACTCCGGCACACACACACCACCACTCTACGTCACTCCACTCTGGCGCACCACTGTACTGTACGCCAATACACTCTACACCACGACAATCTACAACATTCTACTCTGCAACACTGCACTCTCCACCACTGAACTCTACTCTGCACTACTGCACTGTATGCCAATGCATTCTACGCCACTCTACTCCGCATCACTGCACTCTGCATCACTCTACGCCACTCTACTCTACACAACTACACTTCATGCTACTCTACTCTGCCCTATACTATGCACCACTCTAATCTACCCCATTGCTTTCTACAATGCTGCATTGTACGTCGCTGAATTCTATGACGCTGCACTTTATATCACTATGCTCTGCAACACTCTACGCCACTCCATGCCAATGCACTCTACTCCACGCCATTCTCCTCTATGCCACTAACCTTTAGCCATGCTGAACAGCAGCCACACTGGTGTACAATATGGCTAAAACATTAACTAAGCCAATAGCTCTTGCCTAGGTGAGACCTATTGGCTTTGCCAATGCTTGTTTTATCTTGCAACTTAAAAAAAAATAATATATATATATGATTTTTTTTAATAGGGCATCTTTATACCTCTTCAATGCACACTGAAGCATTTTTCTACAAGTGGTGGCATCCCCAGTCTGCAAGCAGTTTGACTGTGAGGAAATCGTTGTTTGGCAAACCAGAATAAATTGTTTGTGTGAAAAGCAGTAATTCTTTTCACTTTGCAAAAGTAGGTGTAAGGTGTTGAAGAAGTTATTTTTAATTATATCAAATAAAAGAAAGAAATACACCTTTGAATAGATGTACTTAATTGGATTATGGAAACATTTGGGATAATTTAATTTGATTAATTCACCTTTCTGTAAACTGACAAATACCCTTAGCCATGTATCTGTCTCAGCATTATTTGTATTCAATATGTTTCCAAAATGATACAGGTAGAATGAATGTATTGCCTGTAATGGCATGTGCGCTGAAAATTAGAATTATTTTTAAGTTAGAGCTTTGTTCAATTGTAGTGTGTAGAATCATAAGTTAAATGCTTACCTGCAATTCTTCATACACTTATTCTAGCAGTCTTTCGTCATCATGGTCCTTTCTTATTGGTGTTGAATTCATTGCTGGGAGACCTGTTAAAAATAGGCCCTTCTGTTTAGTTCGCTCAACCTGATAACTTCCATTTTTGAAGAGCTGAATCACTTTGGACTTTGAAGGGAATGCAAGGACTATGGCAAAGAAAGAATAGAACTATGTTTAATGAACGTTAACAATAAGCAATTAATAGTTCATTGGCTTGTCACTGTCCTTGCTAATTGAGGCTGTACCAAATTTGTAATTAGATTATCTGTTCGGGTCAATCAATCAGGGTTTATAAAGCGTGGTTAATCACCCAATAGGGTATCCAGGTGCTTGCAGGTCCTGGAGGCTTATTCGAACAGCCAGGTCTTGAGGGGCATTCGGAATTCCAGAAGTGACGTGATAGTTCGGAGTTGCCTGGGGAGACTGTTCCAGGTCTTTGCTGTGATGTCCACTTCTGCATCGGTAGATGCGGGGAGTATGGGCAAGTGAAGGGGGGGGGGGGGGAGGAAGCATAGTTTTCTCATTGGTTGGTGGAAGTTCAGGGAGTGGTTAATGTAGGCAGGTCCATGGTTGTGTAGAGCCTTGTGTGCATGGGTCAACAGCTTAAATTGGCACTCTTCTGTACGGGGAGCCAGTGAAGTTGCCTAAGGTGAAGTGGGTTCGTCGGGGAAGGCCGAGAATGAGTCTGGCTGCAGCGTTCTGTATGGTCTGAAGTCTCTATAGAAGGTGTGCGGTGATTCCTACGTAGAGGGCGTTGCCGTAGTCTGGCTGGTGAAGAAAGCCTGTGTTAACAGTGCGTTTCGTGTGCAGGGGTAGCCACTTGAAGATCTTACGTAGCATGCTCAAAGTGAGGAGGCAGGCGGAGGAGATGGCGTTGATCTGTGATTCATGTTGAGCTTGTTGTCAATGATGATTCCAAGGTTTCTGGCGTGTGCGGAGGAAGTGGGTGTGGGTCCTAGGTCTGATGGCCACCAGGAGTCGTTCCGTGTGTTTCTAAAGATCACTACTTGCATCTTGTGTGTGTTCAGCTGCAGGCAGTTGCCCATCATCCAGTAGGCGACGCTTGTCATGCATCTGTGGAAGTTGGTTCTGTTGGTGGTGGGGTGGTCGGTGAGTGAGAGGATGAGTCGGGTGTCTGCGTAGGAAATTATGTGAGACCATGGGATCTGACGATGTTGGCCAGCAGGATCATATATGCGCTGAAGAGCGTGGGGCTGAGGGATGAGCCCTGGGGGACACCACAGTTGATCTCCTTGTGTTTGGATGTGAAAGGTGGCAAGTGGATCCTCTGGGTTCTTCCGATAAGGAAGCAGGTGATCCATCTGAGCGCGTCCCCCTGGATGCCGATGTGGTGAAGTTGTTCGATCAGCGTGTGGGTGGAATACGGAGTCGAAGGCTGCCGAGAGGTCGAGGAGGATCAGAGCTGCTGTTTCTCCTCATCAAGGAGGGTTTGGATGTCTGGGTGATTGAGGTATGGCAAGATAGGTAGAATAGAAACATTTGCTAGTCTTGTTTTCTTTCTAGTGTAGTTTCTGTTGTATTGCAGCAGTCAATCTAGTTCAGAGTATGTTAAAACACTGGTGCCATTTCCTCCTTTTGGCTGTTCACAGCTCAAGTAAGTGTTACTTGAAATACAAATCCATCTTTTTGGCTTGCAGCCCTCTCTTTATATTTTATCAGATTAACTCGTGTACCAGCCGATTGCTATAACTAAATGTCAAGAGACGCTATGGCAGAAAACAAATGACATGCCTTTCAGAATTCTGCTAAAGGGAATTTCCTTCCTGTCACCCTCAAATTAGAAATGTTTTAATTTCATCAATACACTGGTATTGGTTTAAAATATAAAAAAAAGAATATTGCAAAAAATATATCTTTTTTTAGTCTAACATATATTTAAGGTTGGTAGCTTTAAAGGCCAGATAGGCCGCTTCTTCATGCATTTATTATATAACAAAACATGCAGTACCCTAATTTAAGAAGAAAAAAAGCACCCCTCAGCAATGCCAATAGGTATAGCTTTGAAATGAAAGTGCCTCTTCAGTCGTTGATGGGTTTAGGCACTCAGTCCTCACAACATGCACTCTGAAAACAGCCTTGTACTCACGTATCCATTTATCCACCCAATTTATCATTTTTGCATTTACCCACGTACAGAACCACAAACTCAACAACATATGCAAGATAAGTTCAAAGAATACAAGTAGAAAAAAGAAAATCTGCTGCTACCTAAACATGGTGGGCATTTGCTTGAAATAAAATTAAACATAACAGCAAGTGACTGACTTGTGGTATTATTGTGGTGTTTCGTTATTTGACAGTTGCAGCATGATCACCAACCTTAGAATCAACCTGTTGGCCATTTTGAAATGGTAAAACAACAATACTCTATGGAGAATACCCCTTCATGATGGTCACCTGGTTTTGCGGCATGTGGCACACAGGAGGAAATGAGCAATAAACAAGGCATCCTTTAACAGTATCTGGGGGTTTGTAGTAAGCTCTAAAAACGAAAATAAAAAGATAACAAAATAAATGAAGTAGACCTTTGAAGATAGAAGGCGGAAGGTCTGACCCACCAACCCTGGCACTGAAGCTCGCTCATTTTCAGCTGAATGTGCACGTGACCAGACAAATGCTGGCATTTACAGGGCAAAAGAGCAAATGGCTGATGTGGGCTGCCCCATTACTGCATGCTATCATGGAAGGGAGCTATTGGGTCTACTCTTTATGATCTGTATATGTATTTTTAATGATTTTATTTTTTGTTACAAGATCCTGGCAGACATCTAAGCCTGCCGGGCCTTCCGAAGATATTCTATCAAGAATTATTACAGTACATATCTTCTGCTCCCAGGGGGAATCAACACCCGAACCAAATCAACACCAAAATCCTTTCCTACAAAGATAATTTTATATAACAAAATACAAATCTACAGACTTTAACATGGCACTGTAACTATCCACCCATAACGGGCTATAACATATGCCTTCAAATTTTCACATATCCCTCTCAATGCCCCAAATAAATAGCCTTACCATTGGCTTGACACCATAACAACACCACCCCATTGAAGTGTGCTTAACCCCATCGATGCGCGTGACGAGCTCTGCTCGTCATGCTGCGCGGTAGCGCTGTGCGCCTGACGAGCTGAGCTCGTCACGACCGCACCCGCGATCGGAATGTCCAGCACACAAGCGGAATTCCGATCGCGGTCAAGGGGTTAAACTGGGAACCATCTTGCATGCGGTTATAAAATGATCTCATTGAACAATATTACAGTTTGGCAAATTAAAATACAGCACCTCGCCAAAGAGTCTTACAAGGATTATCGCAATGAAAATCTTCGACTCTCTAGGTTTGTTAATGTGTGACCAACACCATAGCCCTTGCCTGTTACGGTAATCAATGAGATTTCATGTAACAAAATACCTGTCTACAACCTGAAGCACACAGTGATGAAAATCTACAGTTAAATCCTATTGGCTTTTACAAACTACCTGTTGCCTTTATCATACTTTTTTAGGTCGAGCCTAGCGTTGCAGCGCATGCGCTGTTCGCTCTGCGAGACATGCTGTAGTAGGGTATGATGTTGAAGTGCTGTGGAAGACTCCGCCCATATTTTTCATTGGCTGGTGTCATTGTCCATGGTAAATGCTGGCTTCCGATTGATAATGAGGCTTCTTAGTCCCTCCTTGTTACCGCCCTGTCTCCTTTTGTGACCGCCCATCAGGACTGGATCTTTTACTTGTGGCGTTACACTGTCTCCTTCATTAGTTGGTAAGCACTATTTTTTTTCATTAGGCTTTGGCAATGGCGCCGCGTGTTTATTTTTGCATCGCGCTTTCACTTTAACAATAGCTGCCGGCCAAACCCGCGAGTGCTGTGTGGGGCGGCAGCTATTGTAAAGTGAAAGCGCAATGCAAATCTAAACAAGCGGCTGCCTTTGCGCAATGGCGACAGCTTGTTCTTCGTTAAGAGCAGGATCTCGGGTAGGGTTGCAGCTGATTTCGTTTTTTCTATTCTGACACTAGATGGCACCAGTAGAACACAAAAATGTACTCGCCTATGGGTTTCGATCAAACTGACATTGTTAGACTAAATACACATATGAAAACACCTAACACATACATTAGAAAGTCGCTCTTCAGCGAACTTACATTCCATAGACCATTAGGGTAAAACAACTTCAAGCTATGAATCAAGCCACCAGAAGTTTTTAAATCTAACAATTTTTAATGTGTGCATGAGCTTTCAAAAAACTTCGAAAGAATAACAAAAAGTTCTTTCCACCTTTTAGTTTGTTGTTTGACTATTAGCTAAAACAACTAAAACAAGTATTTTGGTGGCACTGTGGTCTATATGTTCTGTTTTTTTTTCTTTTGATACCATGTCATGGTCAGGGACGTATCTTCAGGAGGGTGTTTGAGGTGGGACATCCCCCTAATATTTTCTCAGAGTCGGGTAATTGTGTCCTCAGGCGGCCTTGTGATAATCAGGTTGGGTTGTATTGTTAGTGCAAGGTTGCTGAGTGTGTGCCTGATGTAAAATTGCACTCTCGCCACAGGGCCCTGCCTGTCGCTCACATGCTCTTTGCCAGAATGACACCAGTAGCACAACACACAAGGCGCTCAGGTTGAGATTCTAAAGACACTGCTTCAGCCAGTGAGATCCTGTTCTTTGTCCCCTATAACAGCAGACTTTCCCACCCACGTGCCACTGAATCTGTTCTGGATGCATATATCACCTTTACCAAGATAAGGTCATGTCATCTTATGTATGACTCCCAGCAGGGCTGAAAGTGGGGCCACATGTCTCAAACAGAGCCCTAATAAAAAACGCAATAGGTTTCAGGCATGCTGTGCTGCAGCGCGGCTGCTGTGCAGCACGATGGAAAGTAAAAAAAAAAAACAAGCATTTGGAATGCAATAGGTCTCGCATTTACGTGAGTTTGAGCTATTGGCATTGTAAATGACAATGCCTTTTATTTATGTTTTGGTTTTTCAAACATAAATAAAAGGCATAGTCATTTACAATGCTAATAGCTTAAACTCTCGCAAATGCGAGACCTATTGCATTGCAAATGCTTGTTATAATAAGCAGATCAGACCGATGGTATCTGGCATAATAACGGTTACCAATGAACCAATCTGGCCTATACCATTTATGATTGGCTTTTTACCATAACCAACCCAGACCTACTGTATTGAGCATCAGCTTTCCTAGAAGGCAAGCATTGTGCGTGTGGCAATAAAACTACAATTATGTACAAAATGACAGTTGCCAAAACAATATATAATTTTGCCTAAGAAAGCCTACTGAGGATTATTATAGTGCAAATCGTCTATACCCCTGGTTTGTCAGAGGGGGTAACCAACTTACCTACTAAAGTGATCTGTGAGATTCAATGTAGCAAAGTACTTCTCTGCAGGTTTTAATACAGAGTAATAACAATCTGCTTTTAAAATGATTATTGACTTTAAGAAGCATCATTCACAATAAATGTCATGTTTGTTGCATTCATTGCAACAGCTCGTAATAAACAGATCTGGCATATGGCCTTGATGATTGATTTGCCAACTTAATCAACTCAGTCCTCCTGTATTGAGCATCTTTTTCAATGGAAGCACACAATTTCTGCTCAACGAAATGCTGTGTTCAATAAAACCAGTGTGTGGGTGGAGCCTAAACGTCTGTCATTAGTACTTTTGAAAGCTCCTCTTGTTGATCACTTAAGGTCTGTCGACCGCTGCACTCTCAAGCGAGACCTGAGCCAGACCTAAACAGCTTGGGTGCATTTCATGATGTAAACTTATCCAAATGTAGTAAAAATGGGGACAGATAAATTGTGTTGATTTTCCTAGAGTTGCTTTCAGCGTGTCTTTCTCAGCAATTAACTGCCTCTGAGATAGGGTAAGTAATAAACTATAAAGGCTCTTTCTACATCGTTGTCCAAAAACAAAAATATTTCTAGGTGCTCTAGCAGGCATTATTGTTACCCACCTCAGCAGTTCTTCTGTTACTATCCTGGATGTTACGAAAGACTGGGGTGGCCTTCTTGAGATTGAAATCCGATTCATGACTTCAGCTTAATCCATGGGGCTGTTTCCAGCTTTCAATGGTGTGATGTGCTTCCTGTTGTGAGTATCCCCGCCCACCTTATAACTGGCACAGCAGGCTTCCGTGTGCAAACTTCTGCTCCTGAAAAGACCAATAAAGATTTACCATGAAAACATGGTGACCAAGGCCTGTTTGTGTGTGTCAGCTCTTTGAAACTGGAGTTTGAAGGAGACAAGGTAGAGCTAGAGTTTCAGGTTGATTGGAAGGACCTAAATCTTCTATAAATGTTTAGTGCAACTCATTTTGCATCAGATATTTGCATCCTTCTGAATTCCATTTTGTTATTGCTCTGGTTTTTCAGGTTCCCATTCAGGATTGTCTCTCTTTTGTATGTATGGGATTTATAGAGCAAGAATGAGTCGTCCATAAAGCAAAAGAGCGGTGCACAAAAAGAGGGGTAATATAAGATATGTCCTCATAACCAGTGAAACTGGAGCCCACAGAATAAGGAGATTCTGTCCTCCTTTTAAATTTTCTTTATTGATATTTCAGGAGGTATAAACAAATAAAATGAACGTCGTCAAAGGCAGGCGTATTAGTATTCAACAGGCAAGCCCAATCTTCCCCATGTTCTCTACAGGTTAATGGCATTAAAGAGAATCCTGCACAGACTTGTACAAATGGGCCCATTTGCAACTGTAGCAACTCATAGGAGCATGCAAATCAAAGGCTTTATAGCAGACCCCTTCAAATCAAGTGTAGCACCATGACATTGGTGGGCACCCCATATGCATGCAGTGCTGAACCAGTATCAAACAGAAACGTACGAAGGGGCCTGCATACAGGGTACATGGATGTCTGCTACAGATGTCTCTTTATTCTCGATACAGAAAACAGCATTTGTCAGCAAGTCCGAAATCCTTTGCCTTGCCCCGTTATTGAAGTAGTCGCTACATATTTCTTTAAAAGGAGAATTAATAAATAAACTTACCAAGGGATAGTACGACGGGGGAATAGCCCTCCCTGATATCCGAAACTACTATCGAGCAGCGCATCTAATGGTAGTCCATCAATGGGCCCATCAGCCCATGACCGAACCTGCGTATCAGATGGACCAGCTAACGCTAGGTTCCAGGGGATACCTCCGGGCCCTGTACGCCCGAACCCCCCCCTCCCCCCTCCCCCCCAAGGCACTCCAGTTGGTGGGCCCCACGGCACTTACAGTCCAGACATGGCATGCAACATTGGGTGAGATGTGATGGAAAAATAGGATCACGCAGGCAACACCACTGTGGGAGTCCCACCTCCTGGATAAATTGAGGGTAAGACAGGGATTCGACAGGTGGGACCTGTTGGGCATCTTGACAGTAGGAGACGTGTGGAAGGGAGGGGATATCAGACCATTCATAGATTTACAGAAAGACTATAACTTAGCCCCTATGGAAGCGTTTCGATACATACAACTCCGACATGCCCTGCAGGCAGTTTTGCCAAAGGGGGAGTCCCTCCCAGAATCTTCCCCGCTAAAGTGCAGGTTACTAGAAGAGCATATTACAAAAAAGTGATCTCACTAACCTATAAGAAATTAATAAATCGCGCACCAGACCAGTTGACTAACCTAAGGGAAAAATGGGAGAGAGACATTCCAGACTTACAAGACGAGGAGTGGACTGAGGCAATAGCTTCCCCACGTGAAGTGCCCGTCAGAGCCCGCTTCCGATTGGTGCAGCTTAAAATTCTCCATAGGGCCTACATCTCCTGCACAACATTGGTAAGGATGAGGAAACAAACAGAAGTTCTCTGTCGCAGGGGCTGCGGACTGGAAGGTACTTTTTTTTTCATATAATCTGGGTTTGTCCAAAAATTCAAGTGTATTGGGCAGCAATAATCCAGTGCTTAAACGAAGTGTATGAAAGCGAGTTGCTTGGGGCGGCAAAATGGTGTCTCCTTAATGTTTGGGAGCTGACTGATCTAGGCAGAAGCGACCAAATAGGTGTGAGCCGAGCACTGATGATTGCCAAAAGAAACATAGCACGAGCATGGGGGGTGGACTCGATCCCCTCCTTGAGGGACTGGAAGAAGGATATGGACCGGTATATGGTGGCGGAGAAGGCAGTCTATACCAACAGGAGATGCCCCCAAAAATAAGGGAAGGTGTGGAATAAATGGAACGACTTCAGTGGTAACCCATGTACGGCCCCAAGGCCACAGAGGAGGTGGGAGGAAGCACATGATGAAATCGACTAAGGGGGAGCAAATGATGTGACATCTCGTGTGTAAAATGATAAGAATGTTAAGAACGCCCAAAATGTGACCAGGAGAGGTGAAAAGATATTATTCTGTAACCATGGTGATGACAAATGTCTTGTTGTTTTATTGAAATAAAAAGAATTAAATAAAAAAAAGAATTAATAAAGCTACTTTTTTTCCCACTGATTTAGAAATCCATACTACAGACCAAGTTGTGACCTTATTAGAGAGGGTCCAAGATGTATACGAACAATTTTGGTAATTGTGTTGTATACTATTCTCCAGAAATCCTGACTATCGGGACAGTACCATGACAAATGCACGAAGTCTGAATGCGGGTGAGCACATCTGCGTCACTCACAGCTGAACGTGGGATAAATATGTAGTAAAATCAACGTATTATATATGAAGTGCAGAAAATCAACTTTGTAATATATTTGTGGAGAAAATGGTTCTAGAGGGTTTGAGGGTGAAGTGTTCTTAGAATATGGCGAGATGTGTCAAAAAGACTTGTCTTCAGAGAGAATCTAACATATCATGATGCCTCAAATAGCTAAAACCTAAGGAAAACCCCTTTCGTCCCCAATATGTAATTAGCAATAGGTACGTCAGGGTAGTGTCTTTTGAAATCTGCAGCCACTACTGCCTGTATTGGGTTTCTCAATTTTACTTTCATTCCCCCAGTCTTAATCTTTGAATGAGATCTGATCTTTAATATGTTGCCTCTGTCCTGTGAGATGGATATTCAGGCACATGCCTTGCTGAGTTCCTTCAAGGGGAAAGCCGAGAACGTGGATGCTGCACAGTAAACTGAGATTTATGGCAGAAAACAAACAAGAAAATCAGTATCTTAATATTTGTATCTATTCCTCTAATGAAAGCCTCACTCCAGCACGAGCTGTGAAGTGATGGGAAGACATTTCTGGGCTATGGCATTGGTACTGTAACCTACTCTTAATGGAATCGCTTTTCTCCCTTTAGGTGAAGTGATCCAGAGCAGAAGCTACAGAGAAAGATGGAAAAATACAAAGGCATGACCGATGAGGAGCTAATCAGCGCTCTGAAGAAGTACAGCATCTCTCACGGCCCTGTTGTTGGTATGTTGACTATGTACTATGTCTCTGTCCTACACAGATGTACAGTTTTCTAACTGGCCTGACCCAGGCAACGAAGGCAGTGTTGGCTTGATTACATTTAGTTATGTGACGTGTATGTAGGAAAGTGCCCTTTTTTGATATGGTCACCCCCACTTTTGGCCTGGTAATTGATGCATTTTTGACAGAAAGTGCACTGTGTTCCTGCTATCCAGGTCCCCAGTGCCAGATCTTTCCCTAAAACTGTACAATTGTTCCCCCCCATTGGCCATACCTTTTAGCACCCCTGTAAGTCCCTAGTAAATGGTACCACGAATACCCAGGACATGGATACAAAAGAGGGTCCCTAAGGGCTGTAGTATGTATTATGCCACCCTAAGGGACCCGTCGCCTAACTCATGCAGACTGCCATTGCAGGGTGCATGTCTTGATGCAGATAAAAGTGAAAACACAACATGGCACACATCCCTGTGTGCCATGCCTACAGACTCTGCATGCAGTATAGGCAAGCCACCCCTATAGCAGGCCTTACAGCCCTAAGACAGGGTGCACTATACTACATGTGTGAACATATCTGCCTGAGCAGATATGCCCCCTGTGATGTCTAAGCCAATTCATAGATGTCACAAGTGAACAGGGAAGCAATTTTAAGTACATGTGCTGGATACTGGTAAAAACGAGTTCCCCAGCTACATGATGGCTTCACTAAAATCTATGGTGTTTGGTATCAAACACCTCATATTAATAAACCCACACTAATTCCAGTAGTCGATTTATTAATACATGCACCCAGAGGGCACCTTAGAGGTACCCCCTGAAAACCTACCAGCCTCTAGTCTGCTGCCTGACTGGTGTAGACCAGCCTGCCACCACAGACCGGTGAGAGCCTACGCTTTCTGAGGGCAGAAACAATCAATGCCTGCTCTGGCCGGAGGTGTTGTCACCTCCTCCAAGCAGGATGGCTCAGTAATCTGCATATCGAGGCAGGAAGCTTCAAATGCCTCTGGGGCCTTTGATATGTGATTACAGCATCCCCAGACAGGGGAAATGCAACCCCCTGCCCGTGACCCATTTTGGCATCTAAACAAATGGGAAATTGGATGTGCAGGGAGGCATGGTGCACCACCAGACCAGTCACAGCCCTAAGGTGAGCTGCCTGATGTGCCACCCTCACCCCCCCCCCCTCCGTAAGAAAACTTCTGCCATCTTGTTGATGGCAGAATTTGGAACTCTGGGACGAGTTATGCCCACTTCTCACAGGAAGTGGTCACATAGGGAGTGTAGTGACCCCGAGGGTAAGTAGCCCATTGTGTACACCCCATAGCACCCCTAAATTTAGTATTTAGGGGAGCCTCTGGTGTCGTGTAGTTCCTATAAAACTATACAGGATCTGCGCGTTTAGGACAGCATACACTGTAGGATTGGTGTCAGACTGACTCTGAACACCCCCACCGGATACGTTAGCCTATCTGTATCAGCTAGCTCACAGTGCCACTAGTATCTCCTCTTACCAAGGAGAGAATAGTTCTTGGCAACCATCGAACATGACAACCCTGATCCCTCAGGACCGTGGAAACAATATACTACCTTTCGCTCAGTCACTCGTGCTAGCTTAGTCTGTCTCAGAGAGATACACAGAATAAACATGCTGGCCATTTTCAATAAGTATTTATTGAACAGTTGTTATTCTGGTGTAGAATAGATGAGCTGCAATAACAGTTAGACAGTATAAGATATAAATGATGAGCAGTACTATAAAGGTAAATGGATGGTATAGCGCTACCATATTGCAATAATCATGAATACATACGAGTATATAAAACACATGATAATAAAAAGATGCGTACTCCTACGATGCCTCCCTAACTAGATGTACCTAAGTGTACCTAGCATGTGTGTAGGTGTTAAGCCAAGAATCCCTCTAGTATAAAGTCAACCCCATTACCTGAAGTGAGAGACTGTGGGACCCCGTCCTGGTCTCGATTTGGACACCCCGCGAGGGATGTTTAGACCACTGCAAGCTGTAGTGTCTGCATGCAGGAACCTCAGCGTCTCTGGTCAGTGTGTCAGCCGGGAAGTCTCGGTCTCCTCTGCTCTATCTTAGCAAGATGTGATGTATATATACCCATAGGTCTCCCCAGGGGTCCTACCTTGCTGTATTACTGTGTTGGCCTAAGGATGACGTCGGGCATGAGCTTTGTACATAGATTCTATACAGGAGATGTTAGTCCTGCTGAGCTTCCAAGAATCCTCATGCATAATGTATGAGATTTCGAACTAGGGAAAACCTGCGTTCTGAATGCAGTGTCGCGTCTAGGTAAAAGGTCAGTCCCTGTAAACCGTTACAAGTGTAATGTAGGGAAGAATATAGGTGAAGGGTTATGAGCTACCTGAGCCTATATCAGAAATATAACACTGGCACCAGTAAAGCAGATTCTACCGACCTGAAAATGAGGAGGACACCGAAGAGCTGCGAAAAGCTGAAAAACTGAGGAGCAGCAACAGACCTGGCGCCAACTTTGCCGGCACCTGACAGTTGCGCCAAAGACGACTCGCCCTGCAGCTGCTCTGCCTCCAAAAGCCTGGGAGGACTGCCAGCACCTTACGAAGCCACCAGGATCTCCCGTGGAGTAGCGGAGCCGCTCCCCTGCACCCTGCAGGCACCCAAGAAGAACCACGAGGATCTCCAAAACCCCGACTCACGAAAGTACCACTGCACCCGTGCCCCCCAGCCAGAGTGAAAGTGGGCCAACGGTGCCAGTGAGGTCCTGAGACCCTCCAAAGTCGAACCCCACCTTGGGTTTGCCCGGACTGGATTTGTGCAGGCTCCCGCTACCGCTACTGTCTCCTGCAGTGAAAACCCGACGCCTCAAGACGCCACTGCACCCGCGCCCCACAGCCTGAGTAGAAGTGGACCAAAGGTGTCCCTACGTGCCCAAGCATCGTGAGACCGGAGCCCCCCTGTTGGTTCAGCCGGACTGGCCCCACAGTCCCTATGTGCAGCTCTTTGTCCCAGGACCGTTTCCCATTGAAATCAGCAGGGCACCTGACGCCGAAAACCACCTCTGCACCTGGACGCCCTAAAGCCTCCTGAGGTTACCTGTTGGTGCTTATTTGGATCCTGCCCCACACTTACCTTAACACCAGAAGATTGGTCCTGTAAGTCGCTGATGAGTACCCAAATGCAGTATGTGTTTTTCCCCATAGGATATCATTACTGCATTAGAGACAATACATATTTACCTGTTTTCTCTAAACCTGCTGTTTTAAAAAGTACCTATCCAATAACGAAGTTCCTGGTGCTAAAAATTATTTAAAATAGGTGTTATTTTTCTACATTGATGTGGATCTCCTTATTGAGTATGTATCATTTATTGGCTGTGTGTATGCAACAAATGTCTAACACTCCTCCTTTATGGATGACGCTGGGATTCATGGTGGCTAAGCGCAATATTGTGCTCTCCTGGAGGGCTGAACTGGCAACGCAATTGAATGATTGGAAGAAATACTTTGACTTGTGCATGCTTGCAGAGAGAGTGGTTTATGAGGGCAGGGGCTGTCCAAAGAAGTGGGCCAAAATTTGGGGGAAATGGAATAATCATCGGGGTGGGCTATGTGCCCCCATTGAAAGCCCTGGACTTGATGCTGTGTCTTGGGAGCAACAGAGCTCTACCGTTGCCCTGCGAATTTTCCAGGAGTGCGGGATGGGGGGGGGGGGTGGTATTCGCGAGTCGAGGGGAGTTTAGATTTGTATGGCAGTGTTGTAGTGCTACAGTGTATTATTTTTATTGTCAAAGACCGCTTGACCACACCACAAAAAGAAAGCCTTGGGATTGCTCAAGATAACCCTGTTCACGCGTTTTGGTATATTAAATAAAGAGCCAGCTTCCAACAGTGTATACCCTCTGAGGGTGTTAAAACACCTTTAAGAGTAAAGTCACCTCACTGAAATGAAAATGTTGACCCACAATTGACATTACTAGACATAGGTCATGTGTTTGGTACACACTGAACTGAATCTACTGTTGCCAGTATTTTGTGAATTGTTTGGTTTGGGGAAGAAGGAGAAGGGTATAGGCAGCAAGCTCGTCAAAGGTGATGCATCAGTTACATAGTAGTCCTTAGATTGGTCATAACGTCAATGTATCGGCTAGACAAATGCCTTTCTCAAACTTGCCTACTTACTGTGGTTGATCTAGCAAAGTACCTTGAAAGGGAATATTCACAGCATGTTTTATTTATTTATTTTAGCATTTTGGGCAGCAACTTGCAAACTCTTATATCTTTAAGAACTTGTTTTGTATGCTTCCTCACTAGACTTTTATCCCATACTGCCTGTTCCTCAGAGCCAGTAAAGAAGTCTCAGGTCTTAAACTGGCTAATAGGAATGTTGCAACCATTTTGTTATTTTATCTTTTAACATCAGATGTTGTTTTGCTACATCTGACTCAGTGTGCCACGTGCGAGGCCCTCTACTGTACTAATCAAATGCATTTGAGAATATTTTGATATGGCCATCGTGGCAGGCTTTCTTTTCAAATGCAAAATGTGTGGGAATGTGGGCACCTCTGCCTTTTAATCTGCTTTCATGCACATTTATGGTTCAAATTCGGGGCTACGGTCTTGGGGGCACTTATCAGGGAATTAAGGCATATGTAATTTAAAAAACACCACACAAATGCTCAATAAAAACAGAAAATATTCCATTAAACTATTTAATAGTCCAAAGGAAAAAAACGACATTTGTTAAAAACTATAGAAAATAACAGGGATTTCAGCTTGCTCCTGAAATGTTTATACACCAGAATAATAAGATATCTAGGGCAGTGAGAAGTAATGAATTTTAAAAGGAAAAGGCATTTTTGTATAACTGGGAATTTAGCACGTGGGCTGCTTCCTATTGCTTTCGGCTATGATCTTATTAGAGTGCAAATAGTATGTGAATCTGTTTCACTCCTGATACAAAGGCATCCATCCAGATTGCAGTGCTGTGTCATGACCTCTACATGCAATAAGCAACCCCAGATTGTTTCTTCCTCCTTGGTCTTCGTCATTGAACTGTATCCTGAGTTTGTCAATAAAGGTAGCGCGTAGGCTACTCCTTCCTCAGTGGGGTTACGTTGCATATCCCAAAAAAGTGTCATGGGAATACTTCCATCTTCGTCTTGTGAGCTGCAGGGGGTACACACACATCTGCATTCCAACACTTTTTTAGGTCTCGCCTAGGCAGCGATTGCGCTGTCTCTTCGAGACATGGTGTATTCGGATATGGACTTAAAGCTCTTCCCATTTTCCGCCCATCTTAACAATTGGCTCCTGTTACTATCCTTTGTAAATGGTGGCTTTTGATTTGTTAATAGTCTTAGTAGTCCATCCTTAGTACCGCCTTTTCTCCTGTTGTAACCTCCCATGAGGACTGCCCCTGTTACATGTGTTGTTACTCAGTATGTTGTATTTACAGTTTCTGAGCACTATTTTATTAATGACTTTCTCCTAGCTGCTGTTGCAGGCAGGACACGCTCTCACTCTTCTGCAACCCACTCTGCGGTTTAACTGCACATGACCCATTATCTTTAACAGTGGTGGCCGTGCCTTTCTTTTCTTCTGCGCGGCTCACCAGACTCTATTTTTTAATATTCTATTTTTTTAAAGTAGTGTGGCACGCCGCCCTTAATCTTAAACAATGGCGGTCGTGCGGCTCGCCCAACTCAATTTTTTCCTTATTCTAAAAAAAATGTAAGCAGCGCAGCACTCTGCTTCTAATCACCAACAAGAGCGGCCGCGCCTTTCTTTTGTTGTTTACATTTGCGTTGCATCATCTCCCTACACGTAGTGGCCATCTCTGTCTGAAACATTTCATTGGTACAAACCTATGGACAGGCTTCTCACACAACACAAGCTCTTCACGGCCACCGCTTTATTTTTTGTTTGCATTGGCAGCGCGTTCATTTCTGTGGTACAAGCATGGAGTTAGTTTGCTCCCATTTCACTTAATCTCCAGTTAATCTTCCCGTGTGTTGCCATCCCCACACCACCACTTCCCACTCTTTGCTGCTTTTGTTTGCTTGTTTAAGTAGCTCTCATTCACGACTGGATCGCCATGACTTGGCGAGTTTGAATCGTCGAACATGCTCGTCTTGTGCCTTGACATCTTTCTAGTATTTGCATCACTTTCCATAACGACGATTAAGACTTACTTTTATTAAGTTTAATTATTGTGAATGTAATTTTAGAATATTTAAATAACTTCAAACATAGCAAGGATGATGGTTTGCATACGGACTTAGTACATAAAAGAGCGGGTTTTACTCTTTCAAAATGGCTGCCCACTTTTGACTTATAAGGGAATGTGCAGTTCGATGTCATGTTGGTTTGCTTTCTGTTCCATTTCTTAGAAACTTGAGGTTGTGTGATGTTAGTTCCTCATGATCGGCACCACAATGTAATGTTATGAGGTGAAACAAGGGTCGGCCGAGAACAGCAGGGTTTCTCTGCTGAAAATGGGTTGGTGACAATTTGCAAACTAAATTTCTGTACATCGGTTTGCATACACTTGAACGTTCGGTTTTTCACTTGTGTACCCCAAAACATTTTGACTCGCTGGCCATAGCTGCCAAGTTTTGAGCTTGCTTATGTGCGACATTTCCATGTTTTTTATGGTGCTTAGGTGTGATGTTTCAGTTCCTGTTCAATACTCTAGTGTCCATAAGTGTTTCTTGAGGCAAGCATGTACTCCTGTATCAAACTGCATGACCCAGTGTGTAGTAATTGGGCACACCGCTTTATTTTGTTTCTGCATTGGCAGCACGTTCTTTTCTGTGGGTACGAACATGGAGTTCGTTTGTATCCGCTCCTAGAAGAGCTATCCGCGTCTTGTTTTTTATTGGACTTACTGTGTCCTTTCACTGGATTGATCTTGTCATGTTTTTTAATGACCCCGCCCCTACCACCCCTCCCCTGCTCTCCTGCCCTGCCTTTTAATTTTATTTGCATTTCCATTGCATCGTCTCCCTAAACGCAGCGGCCATCTCCGTTGGAAACATTTCATTTCTGTGGCGCAAACATGGAGTTAGTTTGCTCCCACTTCACTTAATCTCCCCGTGCCGAGCCGTCCCCACACCACCACCTCACACCCGTCGCTGCTTTGTTTACTTGTGTAAGTAGCTCTCATTCATGACCGGATCGCCATGACTTACGAGTTCGAATCGTCGAGCATGCACGTCTTGAGCCATGACATCTTTCTAGTATTTGCATCACTTTCTGTTGCGAAAAGGCCATGAACAAATATGAGGCGAATAAGCCGGCTACAAGAGTTGGTTAAACCGCGTGTACGAGCTTTTAGGCGGTTTTGCCGCATCTTGGTGCAAGATGCACCAAGAGCTTTGAACAGTGGCGCGCGGTTTCCTGTGTTTCTGCAGTCCCTACCGTTTCTACATTACCGCACTTTTAGTGTGTAGTGTCATGGCTTTCTGATCCACAAGATGCTTCAGCAGCTCTGTAACATGTCTTAGTCCCGGGTGTATTTCGCCCAGTCCAAGTATCTAATGGTGCAGTCAGTGGTTTGTAGTCCTTATGACATGGGCACTACAAGTCCCAGAATGCAAAGAAAATACCTGGCCCGGATAAGCTATTCAATTGCAGTGGGCTAGTTTACAATCTAAAAGTAAAGAGTGTAAGGAAGATGAAACTAAACAGTTATCTTTTCCATTGCGCGAAAATCTGTATTATTTTCATGTGCACCTTAGTGAATTACTTACAGGACACTTTTTTGTTACTTTTTAATTGTCCATCTTATGTGTTACTCTTTACCTTATTATTTCTGCACCCCATGCACGCCTTAAGTACATCAGTATGTGTCTGTGCGCCAACTAGCTACGTTATGGTGTAGCAGTGCTTTACACCTTTCTTTTTGTATTTTTTTAAATGCATAAGTTATTTCTGTTGTTTATTTATTGCCCATTGTTTCTTTGCTATGTTGTTGCTCTTTACAGGAAGACTTAATTCAAAGTAAGTAAACATAATACTTTAATATGTTCCAAATGGACCACTATCACAGTGTTTGAGTTTTAAATGTCTTACTTTGCATGGTATCCATCTCATGGTTGCTGTGCTTTATCTATTAGTGCAGCATGTTGGTCAGGTGTATTTAGGATGGCCAAAGGGATAATACATTTTTACAAAAAGCTTACTCGAGGATATGTTGTTTGCTGTGTGGCTTCTTTTGAAGAAGGGTAATAAGAATTTTATTTTAAAGGAATAACCCTCAGAGGCAACTTTTTAACTTTACAATATATCCTAGAAACTTCGAGGTAAATATGCTGGGAGTGGTGCCCTAGGGCTGAAGAGGCTGCTTAAACGTTTTACATTATTATGCAGCTAGCCCACTCCCACAGCACCACACTTCATGAAGATTATTTCTAATAAGGGGGTTAAACTCAAAGGAACATTGTTCTTTATCAAGCTTGGCAGGATGAAAGGCTGCATGGCCCCACTGGAAGCTCAACCTGACACCTTCAGTGTACACAAAGGGCTCTACAGTCGATGCACTGGTTTAACTGCTGTCTCGCGGGCATTCATTACGTTACCTACGCTCTCCTCCTCTTCTTGTGGTGTCTTCTGCATACACCGGCGGTCCCTCTTATGTGTCTGTGGCCTGCTCTACCTTTCTCTCTTTTTCACACACTCTTTCTGCTCCTCTGTCTGGAGTTCATTCACCACTTCGTGCACAAACTACCTACCCCATCTTCACCATGCTACATAATTCCACTACACAAATAATCTACACACCACATAATTCCACACCACACAAAATTCCACAATTAACAATTCCAGTTCAACCCACATAATTCCACTTCAAACCACATACGTCCACTCCACTCAAAATCAAACAGACACATGGGTAAAAGACGTTGTCATTTACAACGCCAACAGCTCTAACTCTTCCAAATGCAAGACCTATTGCATTGCAAATGCTTGTTATACTTTGTTATTCCTTACAAAAGCAAGTTAATCGCATGTATACTAGTACACACTCAGTCGGAAAATGTAATTAAGGGCTGGAATGCAGCTCCGAAGGTATAACCACAGTATAGCAGACTAAAAGCTGCTCTACCAAACCTATACCAGGCCCACACTTTGCAGAGTGAGGCTGGCCCTCTGCAAAGACGTTTGGTGTAGAAAGGGGAGCTCCCTCCAAAGACAATTTCTTGGAAACAGTGGTTCATTTTAAGTGACACTTTTTCAGATGGGGAGGAGATGTGACCTAACAGCCAGAACTGCTAACTTTGGAACCGGAGAACCCTCTTCGAGTCACTGCTCAGTTCAACATCCTGTGATTCTGGGTAAATCGCTGAATCTCTCTGTGCCTTAAAAAAAGTGTAATTTGGTGCTCATGTAGTGTTCTAATGCCCTTGAGCCAAGTTTGCGCTACATAAAACTTTAAAATTAAAATCCACTTAGGAAACCTTTTTTTGAGGCAGCATTGAAGGGAAGCCAATGAAGCATTCCTATGTCGGCGTCTGGCACAGACCAAGGAACAATTAGGCTTTATGTAAAGAACCATCTCTTTGTTTGTTTCCCTGAGACCCTGGATGTGTAGAGCATGATTGGCACATGCTTGTCCACATTAATCCGCATGTGAAACACCAGTGCCATGAGTACTCGCATATCTTTGCACTGAAAGCGCAACTGTCATGACAGTTTTCTGGATTAAATGGTATGTAAAGTAGTACCGTCATGAGCGGCTGCACATTGCTTTGAATGTTAATCACTGAAGTTGTGAGGATGTGCACACTGCATTATGTAAAGGAGCAGCATACTGGTGCTTTACGCAGAGAGCAGTGTATGTGAAGCTGTATGGCCATGTGTGCAAATTGCCATAATGAAATGATCCACAGTGTCAATCGAAAGAGAGCTCTAAAAGAATTGGTCTAGTCTTTCATGATCCTCAATTCATCCAGCACAGATGTGTGCCAACCTTGTGCCCCTGTCTGCTGTAAAACCTGCCTAAGCGATCCAGACGACAGTGGGGCGCCATAAAATTGTACATCCACTTGACTATAAATTTTCTCTAACTTTTCCCACTGCAGAGTAGCAGAACAATTGGGGACGATACCTATTAATGTCAAGAGAATCAGTGTTAGCATTTTTGAGAACTGCTTTAGAGGCAACTGGACATGTGAAAGAAAAAGATGCATTTAGTATCTTAGTAATGACGGGGACGGTAAATGAAGCCCAGACCTTAAGCACTGTCACCGAGCAATGGTCAATAGGGAACCCAATTGTAAGGGCATAGAGCTTGAGTCGCACACCTTTTCATCAACCTTATGGAGTATGTTGGCAAAATAGAAGGAAGTTCAAAAAGGAAGAGCAACTTTAGGTTATCAAAGAAAGTACTTGATCTTTGATATTGTTATAATTATTACAGACTTTCTGGATAAAAAAGAGGCTTAGTCCGCACAGAAGGATTGAGGAGGTTGAATGTTAATGTAGCTGCATTGGAGGCTCAGTAAAAAACATTGGGACTGAAAAAGCCCCAAGAATAGTTAACACTGCCAATCATCAGGCCAGATATTTAGAAAACACAAATGATCATTAGTTTCTGCCAAATCTAAATAAAGTCCCACACCTAACCTTCAGAGTAAGATTTACACTAAAGGCATGCCTGGCAGTTCGTCCTTTGTATTTCCTGAACCACTGGTTGTCTGTTTCAAAATGGTAGCACCTCGAGATTTATGAGCACCCAATAATGGCAGCAAAGACTGACACAAAACTGGCACTCTCATTTCATTAGTTTAATACGGCCTTCACATTGCTCTCACCCCAGGGACAAATTGATTCTCACGCACAACACTAAACCAAAGTTTCTTTGTAGTACACGGGAGAGAGTGGTAGAGAGCTCGACCAGAAAATGCTTGGTCCAGATCCAACGCAAAATAGAGGCAGTGCACACGACCTGGTTGAGCATGTGTCCAAAGTTGCGGGTTGTAGCCTTAGCGATTTGAAATGGCTCCAGAACTTTAAAATGAGAGCGAAGATGAGGCGCTAAGGAGGAGTTGTACCCGTCTTGTTGAATATTAAAATCTCCAAGATCTTTAGAACGAGTGGACTGGTACGACATGCCCGTTCAAATTGATTAAGCTGTCTGCTATAACCAGTAGACTATGAGGGGTGAGAATGAACATGAACACATAATTATTGGATAGTCCGTATCCAAGGACATTAATTCTCCTGTCCTGGAACAATAGGAGAGTAAAGCTGCATGTGCAATAGAAGCAGAGTTAGTCTGCTGGTGCAGCTGACCCTTCCGCAGCGCACTGTGCAACCAGGAGCGACAGGTGAAATAGTGTAGTGGGACTGTGTATGTGGCAAGCACAGATTGCCATGCGGCACCATTGCACAAGTGACTGATGACCATGATTCCCCAAGGGGCTTGATGGATTGGGGTTAGGGCAGGGCTAATAAAAAACAGTCTTCTGTTTGCCTGGCCAGCCCGTCTGGTCCTGGTCCCCACTAGCTTGCAAGGTAAAGTTGCAAGCGTCCCCCTGATAGCTTTCAGACTCTATTTTATTAAAGGGAAGCCATTTAAGCCTAGAGCAGTGCCATCATATCTGCATTACATGGTCAAACCAAAGACGACATGAAATGTGAAGCTGGACAGAATCAAAGACGAGATGAAATGTGAAGCTGGACAGAATAGACACTAGCCACAGGCTTTGACTTCTTACCTGCAAATCGGTGCCGCTCCTGACACTTCTGGCACTGGAGACCATCTTTATGATAGTGTTGGACGGTCCATGGTTTTGAAAGAAGTTAACCTATATCGAAGTTCTAAACGAGCCAGACTCCTGTATCCAAAGTCTTGAAAGTTTATTCTTTGTACCCAGAAGCATAATTTTTTCCTTTTCCTGAACAGAACCCACACTGCTGAATGTCTTGTAGTGAGCTTGCTTACGTTGACAGGCTTCAGAAAAGTGCTCCGTGCACCATGGTTGATGTCCTGTTTAAAAAGCCCACAGTGAGCGGAAGCCAGGTAGCAAAAAGCAACATGGAAGAGAATTGTACTTATGAAATGGCTACTGACTCACCACTTTGTAATAGACATCCTTGTAAAGTAAGTTGTTAATGTCGTCATTGTTTTTTTTAGCTCGCAACAGTTTTTATTGCTGTGTACTCGGATGACTGAGAAGCCACAAGAAACCGAGTTTCATAAGGTGCAAAATAACTCTTTTTCATTGACAACCAGCAAAACTCCTGGCATTTATCACAAATATTTTTCTGTTTTGCTCTGTAAACCAACAAGTGAAGGGCTTCTTCTCCATATGGGAAAGCACAGGTTGTAAACTGGAGCAAGGGAAGATTGGTTTAGGGTAGAGGCATGAGGACATCAATGAGTGGCTCGGGATACACCTGTGGTGCAGCTACAGTTCCAGTAGGACATTGACACACGTAACCAGACCTAATTTCAGAATCTGGCAACAAGTCAACTGTTAGTCGTCTACGGCACAGTGTCCGGTACAGTCCGCTGTCAGAAAACACCGCTTTCATGTCTGGAAAGAAGGCCCTTGGCATCAGTGAAAACATGTTTAGTCTTCTAGAATTGCTCTCAACCTGGTCGGATTCTATAGTGATATCGGTATACCCATTGTAACTAACTTCCTCCGGTCTGCTATCACTGACATGTCCTCTCTTGTGTCTTTGCACTTGCATTCGGAGGAAGGAGAGCCTGCTGGTTTTCATACAGAAGCTCAAGCTTCCAGGAAACTGCCAGACACAAAATTGGCTTGTTCCTTTCTGGGTGGACCAAGACCATGATCATGATGCGGACTGAAGTGGATGCTGCCTTGGAAACTTTGGAGGGTGGTCGAAAGGCTTTTCATTACTACTGGCAGACTTGTACGTTAAGTGTTCGGCTCAAATGGATCTAATGAGTTATATCACGTCTGTGGTAAGAGTGAGGGAAGAGAACCCCAAAACACACACATTTGTTGCTCTCCTGGCATTCTGTGGTGATTTCCACTTTCCCTTCAAGCATCAAAAGGGCCTTTACCACAATTTGGTTGAAATGCCCCACCTCTTGTAGTCCAGAGTCCATCTCCGAAATGTGCCCGTCCATGCTTGCACTTTCTCCCATAAAGTAGCCTATCCCCCTCCGTTCCAGTGACTTTGGTCTCCACTTTATTCAAGTGGGATTTCACTGGTGACACTGCACTGTCCAGCCCCTCCTACTTCTTCAAATCTCGCGTTCTATCTTTCTGTTCCTTCAATGCATCAGAAATCTCCACTTTTCTATATTCCTGTTTCTACTCTCCTTTCTTTCTCCTTGCATATGGCTGAAAAACTCATTTTTGTCTACATGTCTGACACCTTAAGTGACACTTTCACGCCACAGCCTTATCCCTAACCGTATCTTTGGAGCAATAACTACTCTGAATGGGGTGTCTCCCTCCGCTAGTCCTGCCTCCACAGCCGACCACCCCAACTTCCAAACTTGATGCAGGTCCTGGTTAACCCAGTTCAAACCATCTGCAAATGGACCCCTAATTGGGAACTTGTCTAGCAGCAGCTTAGCAAGGCACAGTGCACTCCTCTCACCAGTGATGTCCCGCCAGAGCTTGACTCCCCAACACTGCATGTACTGTCTTATTTCCCCAACCTCGAGGAATTGCCACTGCTATTCCTGCATCCACGATCTCTAGATAAATGGCAGTACCCTTCAGTCTCAGTCTGCTCCATTACGAATGCATGAGCCAGGGCAGGAGCACAGGGAAATGGGCCACTCAACGTGGGTCTTTTTAAGAAGATTGTACACATTTGTAATAGTTTTCTGCCCTGTGGCTCCTCTTTTTCATGAGCCACATGGTCTTGAAAACAAGCTAGTGAAACGTCATTGACTGACCTGCAGGGCAGTGAGGGCAGCACAAGCTAGCAGAGCGCAGTGTTTCACTCGCAGATCAACACAGGGTTTGTTTCGTGTTTATAAATCGCCAGTCTGGAATTTTGTGCCCACTTCTGGTATTACACTTTTAAAATGATAAAGGCAGATTAGAGTCCATGGGGCAACAGCTATCATGATTTTACAAAAGGTGCTCCAGAAAGTGAGATTCTGACGCACGCCTACTAAGCCCTCCACAACCAACTACATCAACCACTGCCTTAGCTTCCACCTACCCTCCAGACCCATGCCCCTCGCCTCGCTCTCCCTCGCACATACCCCAGCATCCGCTGCAGCAACATTGGAGGTCGTTCCTTCTACCTCGCCGTGAACTCCTGGAACAGCCTCCCCATCCACCTTAGGACCTCGCCGTCGCTCCAGGAGTGCAGAAGCGGACTCAAGACCTGGCTTTTCGACTAAAGCCCCGGAGCAGTCTGGACCTAGCAGGTGATTAGCGCGGTCTACAAATCCTGATTGATTGATCAATATAATGGAGATATTAAGTACACAGATACCAGAGGTACGGTTGGTTCACGTTTAATCTAGAACAGGGCAAACACAGCTATGAGGTTACCATTTAAGTGATATGGCCACTTGTTCTGCTCTCAAGCTGGCAAGCATCAGTCCAGTTGCACAGTGTCAAGAATATTCTCCTTAAGCCAGCAAAGTTCTTTACTAGGAGCCTTAACCAATTTTAGGCTGGACTGGTGTAACATACTGCAGGTGGTGCCCAAGAATGGGATGAAAATATTGCAGTGGGTCTACAATGAGACCACGTGTGGAGAGATCAAGCACTGCATATGTTCGATCACATCTATGACACAGCCACATGGACCATCAGTAGACGAAATGATTAGCTTTAACATGCCTCCCTTGTTGGGGAGTTGATACAGGTCAGTGAACACGACTCATTACTCAGATTGCAAACAATAAATCAATGTCCAGCCAAAAACTTGCATTTTATAAGAAAAAGTAGTGTTATTTCTAACTCTACACCTGCGAAGGAATACTGCATTCAGAATAACACAATCCCCCTTGTGGTCGGAGCTGTAGTAGATTGTCAGGCAAATCCCTGCCCCACCCTCCTTTGTGTAACGTGTTCAGGGTTATTCCCCATTCACTAGTGGCCGCATCAGGGAATGCAGACTATTAGGCCATACTCAAGACTTCCCTTTTGACTCTTTGGGATTTCAGTCAAAAATGTCTACGGTGCAGCAGCACCTTCAGCAGTGAATTCCCACAGGGCCCCAAAAACCCAGTGTCAGTCCTACCTGCTCTGGCGGTGTGAGAGTGTTTAGTGGCACAGCGAGTGCCCCCTCCTCAGGCGCTTCCAAGTCTGGTTCCTGTATGGCGAAGTCAGGCCGCTCTCATTGGAAGCGGCATCGCCCGGCCGCACACAGGCTCTTCCTGTCGAGAAGCGCTGCCGATCAGTTTCCAGTGATCAGAGCCGGTCCCGCTCGGCAGACACAAAAAGGTAAGTTGTTCTTCCCTTAACTGAGGGGATGTGGTCAGTTGGGGTGGTGTCTGTTGTCTGACTCCCGACTGGAGCTCTGGCAGGGGAGTGATATCCTCAGCATCAGTATTGGATGCAGACTCTTCGGTGTGATCGCCCTAAACATGGCAGACAAAAGTCTAATGCTCCGGCCCATTAAATTACACCGTGACCCCCCTGGCATACGGGGTCACCACAATGGAACGTGTGGGCTCAGTGCTCTCCATACAGTGCTTGATACTTGGCACAGTCTACAGTGGCCCTCTCCTGACAAAAGGGGGTACCCAAAACAGTCTTGCACGGTGGCTGCAGCCCGATCGGTGCACAGCCAAATCCTCATACCTCGCACAGGAGTCCTCACAGTAGGGCTCCCTTCAACACTCTCCTCTTCCTCACAGGGCACCCTGGTCTTGGCAAGCAGGCAGGAGGTGGTGCTCCAGGGCAGGTCTTCTTGGTTTCCCTGGTTTCCCTGGATAATATCCCCTCATCCAGCAAGGAGACCAGCAGGCCTTGGCCCCCAGTCCTGGTCACAGAAGTCTTGCAGAGCTTTCCCTTCTCACACATCCTGTCTGGCTGCTTGGCAGATGACACATTTTTGGGGGCTCCTTCTCCCCTTCTTATATTCCTTTTCCAGCCACCAAATGTGATTTAGCGTCTGGGTCTTTGAAGTTTTATGTTGGGATTCTGCTTCTTTTGAAGTGGGCACTTCTCCTTTTCATTTTCCTTCATAAAAGAGGTCTGCCACAGTGGGCATGACTCTGAAGCTGATTGTCTACAACTCAATTTATGGGAGGGACTGGAGTTCACACCTGGATGTCACCACAGTGATATGTGCATCAAGAGGTTAATCCCAGACCTCCAGCTCCACTCTTTAAGATTCCCTTATCAGCCCCATCTTCCTTTCTGAGATGTGTCCAGGCTCCTTCCTTGTGAGCTATTACTGAACCCAAGAGCAGTCTTTTGGAATGTAAAGGGAGTCTCGTCTTTTTCCCTACAGTGTGTACAGCAATCCACAAATCTGTCTGGTGGATTCCTCCCCTTCACGTGTCTTTACCAGGCAGGCCCGGGCTTCCCAACACGGAACCCAGGGTCCTCCATACAATGTAGCATTGCAGGTACACTCACTCAGTGTACTGTTACAGCACAATTTCATTCCAGAATGAACAACTCTAGGAATTGTACATTTACCTTTACACATGCATTCAGTATAATCACTCAATCTGTGTGCACTGTTCAGCACTGAAGCTTTTCTATATTCAACCAGGGTGTGCTTATTTTAAAACACATGCGTTGCCAGCACATGTACTCACCATGTGTGCGTTGCACAATTCTTCACCCTTCATGTGTATTGTGCTTCACGCAAGCATGCATGCATCCACCCAGCACATGCAGTCCTTGTGCACGCGCTGCACAGCACAACAGCTCTCATGTAATGTATTCCTCTCAAACATACATACAACCCACGCATGTACTATCCACACATGAACTGCATCATCCTTGTACTGTACCTTTCCCAGGCACACATACAACCAACGCAGTCACCGCTCCTGCCCTATGCAGCACTCAACATCTACCTGCTGTAGGCCAAGGGTGAGTTAAGCCCACAGCAGTAGAACTTTTAAAAGGTGAGTGAGCCTATAAACCGTACTCCAGTGACACAGGGTAAAAAGGTCCTGTTCGCTACTACTGATCACTATACTGTATGTTGCCACAACCATGCTTGTTCTGCTTACCTCCCGGTAAAGGCTGCAGCCTTCCACCACTATGAGGGTAGCGCTTTGGGTGCTCCTTCCAGTCCAACAAGACCACAGTCCATGAGACTGGCCCATGTCCTAGCGCATACACATGATCTGTGTTCGCCTATCGCAAAAATTCAGCCTTAGGGATCCAGACAACACTGATACATGTTGGGACGGAAAAGTCCTCCCCATGTTAAAGACGTGTACCTCTGCCCTGAGTGCCCAATTGAACGTGCTTTGAGTCTGTTCACTGTTGATTGTGCTGTATAAATGTACCATTAAATTGTGCTACTTGGGTTTTTTGCATCTGTTCTTACTTGCTTGTCGTCTCTTCTCTCTCCTGTGCAGGAAGCACCCGCAAGTTGTATGAAAGGAAGATCTATGAGTATGAGACCCAGAAGACCAAACACTCCCCATCGAAACAAACCTACACCTATTCAGGTAACCAGCGTTCACTTGGCCCTACACTTATTCGGTTGGACCTATTCCTATTCAGGTAACAGGGCCTCGCCTGGAAGCTAAGGATAGACTGTTCTCATGGGTAGCAGCATCAGTGCTCACTTGCATACGCCAGGTCTCGTGTCTATTATGCTACAGCGGGTGAAAAACAATGGGTTGGAATGCTACCTGAGAGATTGCCAGTGATTTAGACTATCTGTAAGCATTCCTCCTATCATATCTTGTGTGTTTGATGAATTAATGGAGTGAACTGTAAACAGGGAGCAGGTGCTGCTGTACCATGCAGGCCTACTACTGTGGTGCAAAGGGGTGCTCTGGGGAATATGTGGGCCAGCACCAAGCTGGGCATAGGAGCGGATGGCCAGGAGAAGCCTATGTTCAGGAAATGAATGGCGAAGGGCATATTTATGTGTTTGGCATTCAATGAAGCAGTGCCAGCCAGTCTTCAGAGAATTTATTGAACATGGCAGCCTTGCACAAGGAATAAGCTTTATCTGACAGACCACTTACAGAAGCAGATGGTGAAGTGATAGAGTTTGTGATGGAGGGAGGTGTGGCAGGTCTAAGCTGCACCTAGGCCGGGCAGTGCTCCTGGAACAACCCATGCAGCGCAAGACTGCTTGGAACAGATCGTGAACTGCCAGACTGTAGTACTACCTGTAGAGATTGGTGCAGATAGTACTTCCTGTAGAGATTGGTGCACATAGTACTACCTGTAGGGATTGGTGTGGTAGTGCTAACCTGTGCCCAGATAGGGGGTAAGTCGATGCCAGGCTGTGATCAGGAAGAATGAATGCATGACAGCTGGCTCTTTATGACCCTTGGCATGCAGTGGGTTCTTGGTTGCCGGAAGGATATCAACACAAGTAGATGACCTGGAGTTGGGAAATCGTGGCTTGAATTTTTTCCCAGAAGATTATAGGTTAGTTTGACACCAGGGCTTATTGTATGTATCTTGAACCTTACGCTATCTTGTATGCTGATGCTCCTTCCTCAGCATAATATGCAGCGTGTCCCAACCATCAGAGCGGCACCTGAATCCTGGTTTTAGCACCATCCGACCACACCTGCAGCATCCTTCACGATTCAGTTATTTTTCATACCCCATACCCTTCACTGCTCAGACACTGGGGTTCTGCTTTGCAGCTCTAGACTGAGAAAGGGCCAGACTGGTTGTTGCATTTGATTCCTCATTTGAACTCTCAACACAAATGTTGTAGGCGTCTCCCGTATGCTAGTCCGATGCACATCCAGGACTTATTTTTCTTTGTCCCTGTTCTCTGCTAGACTCTGACTCCCCGATGTATGAAAGCAAGCGATACGACGTCCTCAGCAGGGAAGGCCGAAGCAAGGGCAGCCCAGCCTACCAGCTTGAAGGTGAGTGAAAGTGCATCTGTAAGACAGGCATCTCCGAAGGAAAGGGGACATATCTCTGAAATGTTATTGCTACTCGCGTTGTCCTAGTCTATGTTGTCACCAAAGTCTTCAGTCTAGTATTGAGCCATAAAAGAGCAAAGCACTTTAGAAAAAGGGCACCATGATTGCTGTAGTACTGTGGCGAGGTGTCGTGTTTGGAGAAAAATATCACTCGCCAAGCCCCAGTATTTTATTTATTGGGGTGGCGTTTTTGTTAGACATTGGCTAGTTAGGAAGCCCCAGTCATATAACAAGCCCCCTTTAGCAGCGAATAATCCCGGAAGTATTTTCCGTATATTTTATTGAGTATGTGAAATTTGAAAGCTAAGAGAGAATGGTTTGTAAGAGCCCACGTGCACTAACATACTTGAGCATATGGTACTCCTTTATAGGGCCAAATTTTCGTTCCTTGTATGGCCTTGTGATGTAATTAAATGGGGCGACATTCTGCGACTTAAAAAAAACTCAACCTTCCCATTTACACAAGAAAATAGTTGTAATTCCATTTTCAACTGTGTCTGCGAATTAAAATTCACTTCCAGTTTGGAAACAGGGCATGCAGCTTTCCCCGCGCACTCCCACCCTGTGGTTTTAGGTCTCGCCAGGTAGATTTTAGCTGTTTGTAGGTGAAAACCTCTTGTGGGCCATACCAAAAACCTACAGTGGGCATAAAGCCCGCCGACTGCTTACCATTGCTTGGCTGTCATTCTCATTGGCTTGCTTATTATTCAATGGCTTGCCCTCCTCTTCTCCTTTTCTTCTGCTTGTCCCTCAGTGGAGCATAGCCTCATTACCATCCTATTGATGGACTGAGTTATATCCTTCCGCCGCTCACATTTAGGAACTACTTTTTTGTTTAAGCAATCCACACAAGTGCATGTCAGTTTAGACTCTCTCTCTCAAGTCTGCTTGTCTCCCCACCAAATACCTGCACCTCTGTTCTTGACTGCTCTGTGTTACTCCCTCTCTTTTACTTGCTCTCTCTTGTGCTGTTTTTTATTCCACCTATTGTGCTGTGTAGTTTCCCACCCCTGCCATCCCAACCCTGTCCATTACTTCCTCCTCCTCAGCTTTTTTCTTTTGTTTTAATAAGTGCATTGATTCTCCACCCCCCCCCCCACATGCCTCTTTGTTGCTTCTTTCCCACCTGCTTCTTCATTGCTCCCCATCCTTGAGGTCATTAAAAAAAGAGAAATTGGGGAGGGCCTGGCAGCTGCCATTCGCTACCAGGCTGCTCCTTTGCTCTGCTCTCACAGATGTAAAACTTATGTTCGAGGCATGTGAGCTGTAGATCACATGCTTATGCATAGATCGCCATCTAGTGTTGGGCCCGGATGTTTGCACTTTGTTTTTCTTCGAAGAAGTCTTCCTAGTCACGAGGTAGGTGACTCCTCCTTTCGGTGATAGTGCGCATGGTCATCGACTCCATCTTCAGATTGTTTTTTTCAGCCATCGGGTTCGGATGTTACTCGCTGCGCTCCGGTTCGACGCCGATCCTTCGGTTTCCCTCCACTCATCCTCGACGGTATTGTTTCTGATCGCGTGTTCCATTACTTTGCGTATCGTGTTTATTGGAAAAACCCTATTTCGATCGGAGAGCTCATGGTAGGCCGTCGGGCCTAGTCCCTGGTTCGACTCGCAGTTGATGGAACGAACTCCCTTTAAATTCTGTCCTCGGTGCCACGCAAAATACCCGCGCACCGACTCACACGAAGTGTGCAACCTGTGTTTGTCACCGGAACACAGTGAACAGGACTGGGACCCGTGCCGAGCTTTCCACTCCAAAAAGACTCTATGCGACCGTCGGGCTCGACGACGCGACATGCAGAGCCAACACACAGACTCCGGCTCCATTCCGGACCTCTTCGGACCTCAATCTGATGAAGAAGCCGGCGACGCTATCGGAGCCGAGGAAGAACAGGAACAGATCTCCCTTTCCGACAACGACTCCGAACAGGATGAAGACATCCCGCCTGGACAACGTACTGTAAGTACAGTCCCTACTTTGCCCCGAATCCCAAGCCAACCGAAAAAAAAGGCTCCGGACCAACCCGCGCCCTCGGGCCCCGGTCGGCACCGAGACCACGCTTCCGACGCCCCGCCTTCTGGCTCTGCACCGAAGCCTACCAAAAAGCCTTCCGGCACCGAGAAACCCCACGCCAAGTCGGGTATCGAGCCAAAGCCCTCAGGATCGAAACCAAAGCCCGGCTCCGAACCTCACCACTCGGCACCGGAAACCACCATGGATCCGAAAATACCAACCCCGAAGCCGTCGGCACCGAAACCTTCGGCGCCGAAACAGACTGATGCACCAAAGTCACCTAAAAAACACAGTTTCGGTGATCCGCTCCAAAAACTGGACCCAAAACAGAAAATATTGGTCATACATCCCAAAACTGGACACATAACCAATAAAGTGACTTTAAAAAGAGGGGTTACTACAGAAGAGGAATCTCATATTCCATTGAAGAAGAGAAATATCGGAACAAACCCTTCCCTTCCTCCTCCTCTTGCTCTACCACC
The DNA here is from genome assembly GCA_963921515.1 of Calotriton arnoldi. Lineage (NCBI taxonomy): Eukaryota > Metazoa > Chordata > Amphibia > Caudata > Salamandridae > Calotriton > Calotriton arnoldi. The sequence goes on along the minus strand of CAWUFW010002651.1, from coordinate 281,483 downwards.
TTCGCCTCAATCTCTACAGGTGCTAACTTCACCTGAAAATTCACCACCACATACACCTGACAATCAGGGTGACGGGGATGGGATGATAATGATGATCTTCAGCCAGGACCTATAGATGAGTGGGATGACTACAACATTGACTCGCCCACACACAATAATCCTGACCTATATCCTACCAGGCCCTCTCCACCAGACGACAGTGAAGGATACATTGAATTGCTAGGCAGGGCTGCTAATTACCACGGGGTCCAGCTTCATAAAGAGTCTCTTGAAGAGGATTTCCTTTTTGAAACATTAAACAGCACACAAAAGTCAACACATATGTTACCCATGCTGAAAGGAATGGCCAGACATGTAGACGACATATTTAAGGATCCTGTCAGGGCACGTATCCTTACCCCTAGGGTGGATAAAAAATACAAACCTGCACCATCTCGTCCAGTCTACATAAAAGGACAATTACCCTTAGACTCATTGGTAGTTTCCAATGCAAGAAAAAGGGCAAACTCCCAAACCACTGGAGACGCTCCACCCCCAGATAAAGAGTCAAAACTTCTCGATGCCTCAGGGAAAAGGGTAGCCTCCTAAGCAGCTAACTTTTGGCGCATTTCAAATACACAAGCGTTGCTAGCCAGATATGACCGTGCGCATTGGGATGAAATGGAACGACTCACCCAATTTCTACCCCAAGAACATAAATCTAAAGCGCAAGACCTGGTACGTGAGGGACAATTAATTTCCAACAACCAAATTCGTTGCTCCTAAGATGCTGCTGACACATCGGCCAGGGCAATAAACACTAGTGTCCTGTTAAGAAGACCCGCATGGCTACGCATATCAGGGTTCAAACCTGAGGTTCAAACCTCCATATTGAACACACCTTTTGATAAAGAAAACCTTTTTGGGCCAGTGGTAAATTCTTCACTTGAGAAGATGAAAAAAGATACTGAAGTGGCTAAATCTATGGGAGCTCTTCAGTCTACACAAGGCCGTGGTTCCTTTCGACGCTCTTTCTACCGGGCAGGGTCCAAAAATACTTCCTCGGAAACTGCATCCACCTACAAGGGCAATAACCAACCCTCAGGCTCGAAAAATTACTTCAGAGGGGGTTACCGAGGGAACAACGGCAACAAGTAGAGGTTCTAACTCGCGTAGCTCCCCCTCTAATACAAAGCAGTGACATGCCCATCATTCCCCCCGACCACTTAACACCTGTTGGGGGAAGACAGTCGCAATTCCTACCAAAGTGGCAGTCAATAACAACAGACAAGTGGTTTCTACAAATTATCCGTTCTGGTTACTGCCTGGAGTTCATCAACACTCCTCCAAACATTCCCCCAAGGTCACACAAACTTTCACCGGATCACCTACACCTCCTCAAACAAGAGGTACACTCCCTACTACTAAAATGAGCTATAGAGCCCGTACCACCACAACATCAAGGGTCGGGCGTGTACTCTTTTTACTTCCTAATTCCCAAAAAGGACGGCTCTCTCAGACCGATATTAGATCTCAGAGAACTAAATTTTTACATACAGTCAGACCACTTCCACATGGTACTACCTCTTTTGCAAAAAGGAGACTTTTTGTCTACTCTAGACTTAAAGGACGCCTACTTTCATATTCCAATCCACCCAGCTCACCGCAAATTTCTCAGGTTTGTGGTAGCAGGGCAACACTACCAATTCAAAATACTCTAATTCGGAGTCACCACGGCCCCCAGGGTCTTCACAAAGTGCCTGGCGGTAGTAGCTGCTCATCTAAGAAGACAAAGCATCCATGTCTTCCCATACTTGGACGACTGGCTCATCAAAGCCAACACGTACCAACAATGCCGCAAGCATACTTCCGTAACCATTCAGTTACTTCACCAACTGGGGTTTACAGTCAATGTGTTAAAATCACATCTTCAGCCAGCCAAAACTCAGAACTACCCAGGAGCCACTTTAGATACTCAAAGGGCTCTGGCGTTTCCCAATGCAGCCAGGATTCGAAACATTCAGGCATTAATTCTCCAGTTTCAAGCCAATCAGTCACTTCCAGCTCGAGTTTTCATGCAGCTGTTGGGAATGATGGCGTCTTGCATCATAATCGTTCCCCATGCCAGGCTGCACATGCGTCCACTTCAAGAATGCTTAGCCAGTCAGTGGAACCAGTCTCAAGGTCTATTAACCGATCTAGTGTTGGTAAGCGGCCGTACTCATCGCTCTTTGCAGTGGTGGAACACACACAATTTGTCAAAAGGACGGCCGTTCATAGACCCGGTTCCACAGACAATATTAACATCGGATGCGTCCCTCACTGGCTGGGGAGCTCATCTTCAACAACACACAGTGCAAGGTCTGTGGAGTCACCAGCAAAGGTTGCTCCACATCAATCATTTAGAGCTAATGGCAATCTTTCTAGCTCTCAAAGCCTTTCAAGATCACTTCTCTGGGAAAGCTGTCTTGGTCCGAACAGACAACATAACAGCTATGTATTACATACAGAAACAACGGGGGACATACTCTCTCCAGCTGTCCCACTTAGCCCAAGACATCTGGAAGTGGGCTATTCACCACAATATCTATCTCCTAGCGGAACACCTCCCAGGAGTCAACAACCAGATTGCGGACCTCCTCAGCAGACAAAGAGATCAAATACACGAATGGGAACTTCATCCTCAGGTTCTCCACCCATACTTCCAAGCTTGGGGAGTCCCTCACATAGATCTGTTTGCAACACCCCAAAATGCCAAAGCTTCGCCTCCAGGTATCCACACCCCTTATCCAAAGGCAATGCTCTATGGATGAACTGGTCAGGGATATTTGCTTACGCTTTTCCGCCTCTCCCACTCATTCCATTAGTGGTTCGGAAACTCAGGCAAACATCTCTCACACTAATCCTGGTAGCTCCAACATGGGCACGTCAACCATGGTTCACAACCCTGTTAGAACTTTCTCTGGTACCGCATCAAAAATTACTTTTAACTTCCAGTCTCCTCACACAGAGCCATGGAGAAATCAAACACCCAGATCCCAAACAACTGAACCTCGCGATCTGGCTCCTGAAGTCCTAGAGTTTGGTTATCTGAACCTTCCACCAGACTGTATGAACATTATTAAGGAGGCCAGAAGGCCTACCACAAGAACCTGCTACGCAGCCAAATGGAAGCGATTTGTTATCTATTGCAATAACAATAACATCTACCCTCTTGATGCCTCCATACAAAACATTATCTGCTACCTGTTACATTTGCAGCAGTCAGCATTAGCCTATACATCCATCAGACTGCATCTCGCGGCGATTGCTGCCTATCTTCAAAATAGGTAACATTTATCGCTCTTTAGAGTGCCTGTAATCAAAGCATTTATGGAAGGACTGAAAAGAGTTATACCACCAAGACTTCCACCTGCCCTAGTGTGGAATCTTAATATAGTCCTCACAAGGTTAATGGGCCCACCATTTGAACCCATGCACAAATGTGAACTACAATTCCTCACTTGGAAAACAGCTTTCCTCATTGCAATCACTTCATTAAGGAGAGTGGGTGAACTTCAGGCACTAACCACAGAAGAACCTTTTTTCCACCTACACAAAGATAAAGTGGTTCTTCGTACCAATCCCAAATTCCTACCTAAGGTAGTATCTGCATTTCACATAAATCAGTCGGTTGAATTACCAGTTTTCTTCCCTCAACCTGACTCTGTTGCAGAAAGGGCTCTACACACCTTAGATGTTAGAAGAGCACTATTGTATTATACTGAAAGAACTAAATCTTTTCGTAAGACCAAGCAACTCTTTGTCGCTTTTACACCACCTCACAAGGGCAATCCTATATCCAAATCAGGTATTGCTAGGTGGATCGTTAAATGTATTCAGATTTGCTATGCAAAAGCCAAAAGGACTCTAACAGTACCCCCTAGAGCACATTCCACTCGTTAGCTAGGGGCTACTATGGCTTTCTTAGGAAACATCCCTATTACTGACATCTGCAAAGCTGCAACATGGTCCACACCTCACACATTCACCAAGCACTATTGTGTAGATGTGTTAGCCAGACAACAAGCTAATGTGAGCCAAGCAGTACTTAAAACACTGTTTCAGACAACTCCATCAGTTACAGGATAGCCACCACTTAGGGGAGACTGCTGTATAGTCTTTGCATAAGCATGTGATCTACAGCTCACATGCCTCGAACGGAAAATGCTACTTACCCAGTATGCATCTGTTCTTGGCATGTAGAGCTGTAGAATCTCATGCGCCCACCCACCTCCCCGGGTACCTGTGACTGCTGTAGTTCTCTTGTTACTATTCATACATACACATGGACATCTCTATTCTTTACTACTACTCCATTCTCTCACCCTCTGCGGGAAAACAATCTGAAGAGGGAGTCGATGACCATGCGCACTATCACCGAAAGAAGGAGTCACCTACCTCGTGACTAGGAAGACTTCTTCGAAGAAAAACAAAGTGCAAACATCCGGGCCCAGCACTAGATGGCGATCTATGCATAAGCGTGAGATTCTACAGCTCTACATGCCAAGAACAGATGCATACTGGGTAAGTAGCATTTTCCTTTTTATTGACCGATTCAAGTTGTGTCCTCCTTCTTGGATCAGTAAAAAAATAGAAAGAAAGAAAATTATACCACAGTAATCAGTACATGCATGGCGATATGAGCACCATACGTCATCTCATATATATTTGTGCCCACTGAATGATGCGGTGCCAACAGTGTCATGATATACACATGATAAGCTCATTATGACACATTTTTTGATTTTTCTTTTTTTTTTCTTTAATTCATTCTTTTCACATATATATTTAACATGATGGTTCTAGAATTATGTTTGCAGAATTGAAAACATATGTTTTTTAACAACTTTATTTTCAAGTTACTAACAAATAAAACAAATTACACATACATAAACAATATGTTTCTCCACCAGAAGCGAGCATTGCAAAGCATAAATAGCCACAGAAGCGATAGTACAACATTGGATACGTGTGATGATTCCCAGGGCAATCCATGTCCTAGACGGAAGGGCAAACGGGAAACCAAACAAGCATGTTCCTAACAGACGTAAACATTCCATTAACACCTGTGCACCTCATCCATTCCCTCCCCCAACTCAAACCAGCTTCACCCCATCCTGGCTTACATGGCCTGCAGTACCTATCAGACACCGGGGGTGCACATGCACCTGACATGTAGAACTATCCTTCACAGGGGTCAGGATGGAGGTTCATATTATGTCAAAACGTAACTTTGCACGTCTCACAGTGGCAGTCGAACTCTCCAATCTTGGCCCACCACAATGTCATAGAAGGGACCTCCGGGCCCTTCCAGCGAAAGGCAGTCACCAACCCTGCAGCCAACAAACAATGTGTGATCAATTTACCTGAAGGGGGATTGAATGCGTAAAGTCCCGCTCATCTGGAGCCCCCAGGAGCGTCTGGAGGGGGCAGGAGGGAGTGTAATTTGTAGGATGTCAGAAATTTGCCGAAACACATTCCGAAAACTTCGCGACCACGGACACTCCCACCACATATGAAGATATGTGCCCTGAGTCCTGCACCTCCGCCAACACTCGCCCCCAACATGTGGGACAGTTGGGCCGGGGTGAGATACCAACACAAGAGCATTTTAAATGCACTTTCTTGATATTGAATACACATAGAGGACTTGGCCACTGTTTGCCATATTGTGGCCCAGTCCCCATCATCGATTCCCATGCCCAAATCGCTCGACCACTGTACAATATATCCAAACTTAGTCACATCTAGAGGGTGTTCTACCGCTCTATAACATCGTGAAATCGCTTTCTCTCTTTCCCCACCACTTAAAATATCTTCCAACAAATGTGTCCCTCCCTGGAGAGTGGTGGCCTGGCGAGCCCAATGGGTCAGCTGTGCCACTCTATACAAGGCAGTGTTGTGTAATGAAAAGTCGGTTGCACACTGGTCTCTAGACTTGGGCACCCCGTCAACGTATAAGTCTTGAAGAGTGAGATCAGCACCCCTATCCCACCTGTGTAACTTCCCATCCAACATACCAGGGGGAAAGTCCGGATTACCAAGAACCAGGGTGTGCGGGGACGGGTATAACTACAACTGACACGTAAGGGCGGCCTGTCTCCAATGGTGTAGAGTGGACAAGTTAGAGGACAACAAAGTGTAGACAGAGGGGAGGCTACGGAGTGGTAGCCATGGCAGGTGTTTAAGCAGGAGTTTACACAAAAGCAGTTCTAATCGAACCCAGGCCTTAGCGGGATCAGAGATCCAATCCAGCGCCGGAACAAGCTGGGCGACCATAATGTAACTAGCTACATTCGGAACTCCAAACCTGCTCTCCTACGAATAGCGGTACAGAGCTGCTTTAGCCACTCTAGGGGGCTTGTCATTCCATATGAAGAATCGCAGCTTCTTCTGGATCAGTGTGACCACTGTTTTCGAAATCCGGAGTGGGAGAACCCTAACAGCATAGAGACGTCGCTGTAAAAAGTTAATTTTAAGACAGTTTGCTCTGCCCATCCAAGAAATCTCTAACCGACACCATCTATAGAGTTCCTTGAAAAGAATGTCCAGAATAGGCGGAATATTGAAGAGAAAGACAGCCGAAGGGTCCCTTCGGTATAGACACCCCAAATACTGAAAGTCATTATGGGCCCATGTAAAACCTCTAGACTCAACTCGTAGTTGCAGACTAGATGACAAGGGACCCACCCCCATACTGACTGATTTTCTGTAATTAATTTGGAATCCAGAAGCCTCCCTATACTCACTCAGAGTATTCTCAAGTGCATTCAAGGAAGCAACAGGGTCAGTCAGGAAACAAAGCGTGTCATCTCTGAATATTGTAATCTTTAGTTGCGTATCACCCATAGGGAGCCCCCGTATATCTGGATTCGCCTGCACTTGCTATATTAGTGGTTCGACACAAAGGGAGAACAATGCCAGAGACAAGGGACATCCTGACGGGTGCCCCTAGATAGCATAATCGGATCAGACAGAATAGCTCGGGTCTTAATCTTCGTGGATGGCGTCACAAAGTTGGCCAAAATATAAGACCGCAAACGTGGGCCTAACTTCCTCATGGCCAGGACCTTGGTCAGAAATGGCCAGTTCACCCAATCAACTGCTTTCTCCACATCTAAGGACAGGAGAAGCCTCTGCACCCCATCCTTCGTGGCCAGTTCAGTGGCATTATTCGCTAGCAGAGTGTTGTCTTCAGTCTTTCTATTCTGAATCACACCACTCTGAAGCAGGGAAATGAGGGTGGGCCAGACCCTGGCCAAGAATGTTAGTGAATATTTTGATGCCACTGTTCAGAAGTGCAATCGGTCTATTCAACCCACATTGATCAGGGGACTTAAACATAGAGAGCGTAGGCTCAATCATAGTCGGAGTAACCGAGCTAGTGTCCAGGAAAGAATTAAAGACCTTTGTCAGATGAGGAACCAATAACTCCCTGAAGGACTTGTAAAAAGAATTAGGGAACCCATCTGGTGGGGCTTTATTTTTCGGCAGGGATTTAATGGTGGCCCTCACCTCCTCCTCTGTAATGAAGGAATCTAGCTCCTCCTCAACCTCATCAGGAACATCTGGGAAATGGAGGGGTGATAAGTAATCATCACTTTTAACTGAGTCTAAGGTTTCCCCAGAGTACGGTTCCCTATAAAAGGAGATAAAGCCTTTGCTAATGTCTGCTTCTGGGGAAAAATAGGAGCCCTTCATTGTCGTGATTCCCTTTATGCAGTTCTTGGTTCAGGCTTGCCTAATCTTGTAAGCCAACAACCTGTCAGCCTTGTTCCTTTTCTCATAATACAATTGTTTAATCTCCAATAACTTATAGGCTGCATCCTTGTTCAACAGGACCTCCAATTCCCCCCTCGCTTTGCGCAGTTTCCTATAGGTAAGGTGCAAATAGTCTGTTTATGTTCCTATTCTAGTTTGAGAATTGCATCTTCTAATTCTGTCTATTGAAGTTTACGAAAAAAGGCAGAGATGTGCACTATAAACTCTTCACTCACCACTGCCTTGGCAGCATCCCAAATTGTGGCCCAAGAGAGATCATTAGTAAGATTCTTATTGAAATAATGCTCAAGCTCCTCTTTAATGTTGGAACGGAGAACCGGATTGCAGAAGGCGATCTCATTCATTCTCCAAGGATGATATGACTGCGGCGGCGCGGTCGAGAGTGACATTGTGACAGGTGTGTAGTCCGACAAAACTTGGGACCCAATAGTTGTATCGTCTACTCTAGACAATAAGGTGGCAGAGATTTGCATGTTCAAAAAGTAAGAATAAACCAGATCATCGGGGAGGAATTGACGCCAAGCATCCACTAAGTTCAAGTCGGTCATGCCCTGAGACAAAGATTGCGGAGGATGGGACACCCGCCACGAGGATGCTGAGCAATCTAAGGTTGGGTCTATTGTTGCAATATAGTCCCCTCCCAGTATCATATGATGGGCAGAAGCAGACCCCATGGCCGGGAACAAATCCGCTAAGAAGGGAGCCTTGTGGTCATTGGGACCATAAATGGAAACTATGGTTTAGGAGGTGATATTGCCAGATGCATGAATCATTACCCATCTTCCTTCCCTATCCCTTCGTGTAGAAGTCACCCTGAGCTGGACACCCAACCGGATGAGAATCGCCACCCCATTGGTTTTATTAGAAGCAGAAAAATGGAATTGACGGGGGTAAAGGCATGACTTGAGCCTGGAGGTCTCGTTTGTGAGCAAGTGGGTCTCCTGTAGCAGGACAACTCCTCGCCCCCGGAGGACAGCCAGTGGAGTAATGCTTTACCTTTGCAAGGGGAGTTAAGGACCTGCACATTGACAGACCAAAAATGTAGCGTAGGATCAACTGCCATGAAGGGGGGGGAAAAAAACAGAAGGAACGCTGTGAACAAGCACCCCTTTGGGACCATTCCTCACATCCCAGATCCTTATCTCCCGGATTCCACACAATAAACAATTAAAAAAAACAAATTAAAAAAAACAATAACAAAAAAAGGAAAACAATACCAATATGAAGAAGGCACCAATAACTTCGCAACAAACTGAAACCAAGTCAAGCCTGTCTTCGCCCTTCTCAGCATAACCTATTAAGCATCAAAAACCGTGACTGAAACCAAATTAAAAAATAACGAACAACTAAAAAGCACACTCAAAAACCACCACAATGCCTCCCGAATACAATCCCCCCTGAAGAGGCATCCCATCTAAGGGAAGAAAAAGAAAGGGGCTAACCCCCAATGGTATCCGGCCCCACCGCCCACCTGTTCTGGAAAATAAAGCTGGATTAAAAGAGGAGCAGACGAATATACCCACATATATAAAAGAAAAGGGGGGGAAAGGGGAACAACAGCATTAATCGTTTTGCATCAACATCATACTGCACCAGAAAAACTAGGCATCAAAGTTCCTTCATGTCCATCAACAATGCATTGTTCATATTTTGTTGGCCAGTTCTCGCTGATGTCGTTGCGATCCCTGGAAATGCTGAGTCTTCTACTCAGGCTCCTGAGAGGCCTCGTAGTCTCCCTACTCTGACAGCAAACACAACGGCCGCACCGTTCAAGCTCATGGACCCTAATGTTAAGAATATTCGATTTATGCTTCTCGTCTGCCATCGCTGTCTCAAGGTCATCCACCCTATGGCCGATCTTCTGTAAATTCCGATCCAGCTTAGTGACTGCATTGTGAAACTCTTTTTTGATCTCCCCCAAGTCCTTACGGAATTCTTCCATCATTTTGCAGATGTCAGCCTTGGTCACCAAAGCTGCCCCGTCGGGCACAGCTGATTGAGAAGGAGCCGGCTTCGTCATCTCCCCCTCGCCAGTGCACTAGGCCTCGGGTGTGCTAGAGAAGCTTGGCAATGCTCGGGCCTTTCGGTAGTTTCGCCTTTTTAGCAGGCATCGAGGTGCATGCCCAGCAATAGTGAAGAAAGATGGTGGGGGGCAGAGGGGACTCTCGGATCAGCTGTAACCACTATTTCACACCCAGGAGAAGCAAGGCACCATCCACCAGAACTGTGTAAAACACCAGTGTGAAATGAAAAAAAGATAGGAGACACCCCACTTAAAAGAGGAGGGAAGGGGTAACATCAGCAAATAAACACAAACAATCCCTGCTCTTAATTAACCTTCAACTCTACTGATCATGTGTGGAGCCGCATAAACAGAGAAATTACACTATATCAATCTAAATAGGTGCATTACAGTTATGTAATAAAAACACTATAGTTGGAAAAAGGTTTCAGTCTTAAAACATGAAAAAAGTTTTATTTAGGTAAAATCACGTCATACTTCATTAAAACAATTTCATTAAAAATCATCATATCAATAATCAACAATATTAAAAAAGAAGATACATAAGTGTTCATAGGCAAGAAAACTAAAAACGGTTGACGCGGCGTTTCGGTGAGATCACTTCTCCACCTTCTTCAGGACTGAGTTTTCTTCATGCGTGATTAGATCATCACTATATTCGTTGGAGCCACCGTATTATAATTAGATTTGGCAAAACCAATAATGATTTATGGAATGAAATCAATCCGGAAGTCGTATCGTTGGAGCAGGGAGGCCGATGTAATACTCAGCGAACAAACCAGACACGGTCCATGTATTAGAAAATATACGGAGTGGAGCAATACCCTCTGTTCAATATTACTATACACCACCTTCCTGGTCCAAAACAGCCCAAGAGTGTGTCATTCAGCAACCATAAATCATTATTGGTTTTGCCAAATCTAATTTTAATACGGTGGCTCCAACGAATATAGTGATGATCTAATCACGCATGAAGAAAACTCAGTCCTGAAGAAGGTGGAGAAGTGATCTCACCGAAACGCCGCGTCGACCGTTTTTAGTTTTCTTGCCTATGAACACTTATGTATCTTCTTTTTTAATATTGTTGATTATTGATATGATGATTTTTAATGAAATTGTTTTAATGAAGTATGACATGATTTTACCTAAATAAAACTTTTTTCATGTTTTAAGACTGAAACCTTTTTCCAACTATAGTGTTTTTATTACATAACTGTAATGCACCTATTTAGATTGATATAGTGTAATTTCTCTGTTTATGCGGCTCCACACATGATCAGTAGAGTTGAAGGTTAATTAAGAGCAGGGATTGTTTGTGTTTATTTGCTAAAACACCAGTGTGACAGAGACATCTCCTCAATGACCTATGTTCCTCCACCCGCACACCCCTACGATGAAGCACTGCAACCAGTGAGGCGCCATATAGTATACCTTATAGCTCTCAAAATGCCCTCTACTGCTGAGTCCAGAGGGGCAGCGTTAAAATGGGCTCAAAAAGGTAGTCCACCCTCTTTCTTCCTACCATGCAGTACAAATCGTGCCCCCAGCAAACGCTCATCATTCACCCTAAAAATTGGTGAACACCAGCACGGGGCCGCCGCTCTGAAGGTCCGAGATCGTTCATCCCCACGTGGACCTCACCAGTAGATTGTACCAAAGCACTCCCATGCTAAAAATCCTTAGTGGCGTCATTTCCAGTATGCCAGAGGTCGTGTGTGTCCGAATCAGAAAGGGGCTCCAGGCCCGCCATGAGTGCTCCAGCACACCAAGCAACACGCTCGTCAGGCCTACTCATACCAGCAGAGGGCTGCGCCGATAGGATTAGGCACACACACTGCGGGCCACGCTGAGGAACCTCCACCCGCTTCAGCACTCACCTGTGGCCCGCAATGTCCTGAAAGGGGGAGGGGTGTTGACGATGTCCAACTGTGGCCCTGCCTGAACCTCAGCAGGCCGCAATAATCACAGCGGCTTCAGGCCGAATCCTTCCTTAGGTCGAACGCACCAGCACCATCTTGGCCGAAGGGAGCGGTATCACGGGACTTCGAAAATGTGGCAAAACTCAAGGTCTGCTCCTGTCCCGTCGATTAGGGGAAAGGTTCCCCACTTTATGCAGGAAGGCATTCCCCGCTCTCCGCCGCCATTACGGGCATCGCAGCTGACATGGTCACCCCCAATTTTTGCTCACTGGCACAGATGTTGTTTATTGGTAGTGCACTCGGTCCCTGCTAATCAGGCCCCATTGCCATAGTTCTTTCCCTAAAAACAAGACACATGTTCAATTGTAACCCAATTGGCAAGGACTTTAGCACCCTTGTAAGTCCCGGGTAAATGGTACCCAGGGCATGGGTACTAAAGAGGGTGCCTAAGGGCTGAAGCATGTTTGTGCCACCTAAAGGGACCCCCACCAAAGCTGCATGCAGACTGCCACTGCAGGATGTGTGAAAGGGCGTAAGCCCTTCTGAAAATATGACATTGCGCACACCCTGTGTGCAATGCCCAAGTACACTGCATGTCTTGTATGTAAGACACCCCTACAGCAGCCTTTAGCGCCCTAAGACAGGGTGCATTATATTACATTTGAGGGCACAACTGCACGAGCAGATATGTCCCTGTGATGTCTAGACGTTACAAGTGAGCAGGGAAGCCATCTTAGAGAAATGTACTGGGCACTAGTCATTACTAGTTACTCAGCTACATAATGGCTTCACTGAAAATACTGATGCCAGTACCGGATGTATGAAGACCTGCACCCAGAGGGCACCTTATAGGTGCCCACTGAAACCTACGAATCCTCTAGTGTGCTGGCTGACTGGTATCGACCAGCCTGCCACCACAGACGAGTTTCTGACCCACTGGAGGGGAGAGCCCGTCCTTTAAGGCCAGAAACAATGCCTACTTCGGAGGAAGGTGTTCACATATACTCCAGCGGGATGGCTAGTGATTTAGCATATCCGGGCCAGAGGTTTCAAAGACACTGCTGTCATTGATATGCAAACCTGGCTTCCCCCAGTCCTGGGGAACACCACCCCCTGCCCTGAGGCCCATTCTGCACCAGAGGAGGTGGGAAAATTAGCTAGTCAGAAGGCATGTCACACTTGCAGGCTGGGCCCCCCCCAAGGTGGGCAGCCTGATGTGGACAGTCGAGGAAGGGTTTCACCATTTTGTTTTTGGTGAAACTAGGAATTCTGTGTCAGGTTTATGCCCACTCCCCACAGTAAGTGGTCATATAGGGGGGGTAGTCACCCCAGGAGTAAGTAGCCCATTGACTACTACTCTACAGTCCCGTAAACACCCCTAGATTCAGTATTTAGGGGTCCCTCTTACATCAGGAACTCAGATTTGTCTACCTGGGAACCGAAGAAGGACCAAGAAGAGCGGACCACGCAAGAACTGTGGACCAATTATGAAATTAGCGCCAAACCCTGCCTGGCTGCTGCTGTCCCAACAATTGCAAAGACCCGACTCATCCTGAAGCTGTGCTCCTTGATTTTGGGAGGACCGTTCAGCACTTCAACAACCTCGCAGCATCACCCTTGGGGTGGAGGAGCCACTCCCCTGCAGCTGCAGGCACCCACTGCACTTGCCCTTGACTTGCTGACCCTCGGGGCCTCCGAGGGAGCATCTCGCCAGGAAGAGGTCTTTGCTGTTCTAGGAGGTCAGATCCGTCTCCTTGCCAAGTTTGGAGACGCCAGGCCCTCCAGTAGTCGCCCAACACCAATACCCTGGGTACCAAAGCATTTGCCGCAACCAAGGCTTGTTGTGTGTCCAGTCGTAGCACCACTGATGCCAAAACCGGCCTGCCGGCGAGGGACTTCACGATTACTGAGGCCTGCACCGAGAGTGTCCCTGCTGTCCTGTTTTCTTTCCATCTCCAGGTCACCAAAGCCAAGTGAGAGCCTCTAAACTACAGCGGCCCACCGGACAAAACACCTCTGCATCCGATCCACCCAGCCCTGGGTTCATGGAAACCTGACTGTGTACCTGTGCCCTAGAGACCCACAAGAGCTGAGCCCCCCTTTGGGTTCTGCCTGACTTGTCCTCAAGTCCAGTCTTGCAGCCTTTCTTTTGCATATACCTTCTCCATTGACTTTGCAGCCTAGCGCTCGAGGCTACCAGCACCTCTGCACCAGGAATCACCAGAGCAGGTTAAACCGAACTGCTGGTGGTTTCTTCAACCTTGGCCCCTAAGCACTAAAGATATTGTTCAAAATCGTTTGCAAGCGTATCTATGTAGGGAATGTTTCTACCATAGGATAACATTACCGCCCTCGAGGCTCATATCTCAAAACTGGTATTCCACTGTATTTTCAATTAATGTAAAAATTCATATCTCCGAAAGTACTTACCTGATTTCAACAATCTTGGTGTCTATATTTATATAAAAATCTGTGTTATTTTTTTTAATTGGTCTCAGATTTTCTTCTTGAGTGTATATCTCATTTATTGACAATCAATCAAAGGTAAGGGACTAGGAGCTATTGAAGGTCCACCACACCAGTGCTCCTGACTCTAAGTACGCATACAAATGTAGGGCGGCTGTTCATGAGGCGAAAAAAGTGAATAAGAAAGGGGAGGTTGGAATGTCAATTGGTTTTAGGGAGTCTTCCTCTTTGGAAGACAGACCCCTTACACACCCGAATGGGTGTCATGCTTCATCATTTGGGCTTTGCTCTTCGTGGGGCCTGTGCTGCAATGCCCCACGGGCCCCGCAAGAGGGCTCTTTACCTATACCCTACCCCTTAGATCAAGGCAGAAGACCGCGTCCTTGCTGCGTTATCAAATAGTCCTGCGCTGGGGGTCGTGTAACTAGTTAGCATGGCTGTTCTTAGTTGGTGGAGTGATTTGTTTGGTTAATTCCAATAACGAACGAGACTCCTCCATGCTAACTAGTTACGCGATCCCCAGCGCAGGACTATTTGATACTGCAGCAAGGACCCGGTCCTCTGCCTTGCTCTAAGGGGCAATCATCGCAACACCAGAAGGGTTGGATTTTGAGATATAGATTCAGCATACACATAGGTATAGTTAATCCGAACTTTTATCATTTACACCTCAAACGCATATCCCACTTCAGTGTAGGGGAGAGGTTTTACGTTCTGTTCCTGAAGAAACGCCACGGCGTCTGAACCACACAGGCATGAAACATGTCGACCTCAGTATAAAAAAAACATAATATTAAACACCGTGGGACTGTCATGGCTCATAAGTTTCCTTATGACAGCACTCACATCCTTGTTTTTATCCTTGCCAAGGGTACCACTTTATTAAAATTACATGGTACACCTTAGATTGTTTTAATACACTATTACACACACTACCCTACTTTCACATTCCCGCTCTCATCAATACGGCAAAAAGTGAAGATCTCCAATAAAGAGCCCACTTGCGGAGCCTGTGGGGCATTACAGCGCCGGCCCCACGAGGAGCAAAGCCAAATGATGAAGCATGACACCCATTCGGGTGTGTGAGGGCTCTATCTTCCAAAGAGGAAGACTCCCTAAAAACAATTGACATTCCAACCTCCCCTTTCTTCTTACCTTTTTTCTCATTTATTGACAACAAATGCTTAACACTACCCTCTGATGAGCCTAAGCTGCTCGACCACACTACCATAAATGGAGCATTTGGGATTATTAATTTAAGCCCTGTAAACCAATAAGGGTCGTCTGTACTTTTTGCATGGCTTGCCCTTCCTTTGGCACTACTGCATAAAAAGCCAGCTTCCTACTGCGGCCGGTAGAGCCGTCACAAGAAGGGAGCTCGGTGAGGACTCATCTACATGGGTCCTCGTCGTAGCCACGCCCTTGAAAACATATGTTAAGAAACCCCTTACACAAGTTTTGTGAACTATACAGAGAATGTCCACTCCAATAGCAGCATTTTAAATGTATGTACAGAGTAATGGCCAGAGAGGGGCTGGTTCTACTAATGACATGGAAATGAGGGGTGGGTGTGGGTAGAGGTCAGTTTGAGGCTGTTTTTGGTCCAGTTAGTTCATTCTGGTCAGACTATATGATAGTTGAGTTAGTAACTTACCTGGCAGGTTGGGGAAATGAGGGTCATAACTTTTAAGGCCTGGCTCTCACAACACCCTGACTGGAAGTCCCTCAAGATTGTCTTGCCTTTTGATAATGTGGACCAAGATTAAAAGTACTCTGATCAAGTTTTTTGGGAGGAACAGAGATGCAGCAAGTTAAGCAATGGACTACGTAATGCAAATATCCAAGCCAATGGAGAAAAAATACAGATACATTTACCAAGTAATAAGCTTAGAAATGTGGGGAACATTGTATTGTAATTGCATTTGTATAGCGCTTACTACCCCTGCTTCCAGTGAATGTCCCTGTGAATAAATGTTAACCTGGGTTCCTGTAGAATGTGATGCAAGTGCATAGGACAATTAAAAGAAAAACCAGTGATAATAAGGGCCAGATTGCCTCTGTGGGTGGTTTTACTGGCATATTGATGAAAGGTAATCTGGGATGCGAATGCACACGTTTGGATAATGCGTCTGCATTAGGCCCGGCTGTGCGAGTTAACTTCATAATTCGTACATTTCTGAAGCAAACGTAGCTCTAGTTGGATAGAATGAAATGCTACGTATTGTGAAGGAGTGGTGGTCATAGGTGTCATTCGACGAGCGATGCTTCAGTCAAGTCCGCAGACACTCTTGGTAGCTTCTTGTGTTCGACTCTCTTGTTGTGGCTTTGACATCAGCAGATGACAGCGGGTCAATAGGCACCAGTTCTAACATTGGTTAGAACTGGTGGACTCTTGCTCTGGAGTGGTTTGTGTGACTTGAAGTTCTGACCGAGGTGCTGGTGTCAGGTGGCAAGATCACATATTTACTCGACTCCACTTTGCCAGGGTTTTCCAGTGGGAGTCAGGTTTGTATGTTCCTGTGTGGTTATGGTTACCGCTGCGGAAAATGAGCAGCAGCAAACAACAAGGTGATGGATGGAATCCTTGAATTAATCTCTGCCACTGGCTCTCAGTCTGGGTCACATTCTAGTACATAATTTTTCCCCCATCATGCCACTTTAGACGAATGCTTGTCTGTCTGCACCCAATTGAAAAGGCCCAAATAGGCCAAAACCAGTTTGGGTTGCTTGTGCTCCTGCTCAGAGAGGACCTGGCTTGGCAGTTTGTACAGGATTGTACCTGTTGGAGCAGGACCAAGGATGATTTGCATATGGCTGGTTCTAATCTGAGATGGCATGGTGGGCAAAAAAAAAAACAGCTCGGGATGCAGACTGAGAAATCAGCAGTGCCTGAGATTAATTTGAGCATTTCACTATTTACTTTTGTATTCTTCAGGAAAGTCAGCAAGCACAAGTCGTTTTTGTCTTTTCTGTACTGTCAGCATGACTGGCATCTCGGTTTCACAAGAGACCACCACTGTCTCTGGGTTCTTTTGATCTCATAGCTAACAGGTCAGTTTGACACTTTCATCGATTTGTGTCCCCCACAGCAGACAAGTAACTGCTTGAAGAAAGCACCTTCCCTAGGAGTAATGGGGAGTTGACATGTCCAGCTGTGGAATTTAGGGTTCTTTTCTAATGGGCCTCTGAATCCAATGCTGATACAAAGCTCAGTGGGCTCTAGCAAGGAAATTTATAGTTGAACCATGGCTTTCAATTGGTGAACTGAATCCCAAGCAGTCACGAAAAAGTGTGAACTGTCCTTCAGCAAACTCCTAAGATGTGACCTACAGGAAAGATAAATGACCTTCATGGTGATTCTGGTGCTCTTATTTTTTGCTCTCTCTCATTCACAAATATGTGGAATGCTGTTCCATATGCAGGGAAGGATCAGCCTTTCCCATGGAGCTGACATTTAACAGTTGTTGTAGGGGGACTTCGTACAAGTTTCCTTTGCTTCCTCACCACCTACTCATGCGGCACCACCTGTCCCAGCCCTCTTGCCACATGTTTTTCTTCCACGTATGGCTGGAGCGGGCATATGGTGAACAACGGTGGGTGTTGTGACGGAGGGTGATCCGAATGGTTGGAAACCTGAAATTTTCAAATGAGTTACTTGAACTGTTTTAAAACAAGAGGGGTACAGAACTATCAAGCCCACCATTTTGGAGATTAAGGTATCAACATGAAGTGGTCAGTCATTTGTTTCAGTGCCTCTGCTCTCTCAGGTGGTAAATCGGGCACATCCAGAAAAGCATTGAGCAGAGCTCCCATAAAATGAAGATTTTGATAAGCACTTGCCTGAGTTTTCCTGTTATTTTTAAGAAAATCTATATTGTGAAGAGTGTTGCATACTACCTTGAGGTTTAGGCTGTCTTTGCCATAGATCCCGCAGTTTTTAACCAGTTGTCCACTTAAGGTTATAAATGCATACCTTGCAGGCACAGATGTGAGGCACCTACAAGAGCGCACATTGAGACCGCTTGGAGCTGAGGCCAGTGCATTAGTGCCGACCCCGTAGGCAAACTTCATCTATTGCAAATACTCCTTCTGTGATGTGAAAATGAGCATCTTAGAGGGCTATTGCTACTAACCAGTTTTCCCCAGTGTAACACCTTCAAAAGCAGCACCCTATAGTATTTGTGAAAAAGAGAAATTGATTAATGCCATACAGCGTTTAAGGTGCGTCTGAGAATCATTGGTCTTTTCGGGGATGATGACGTGCCATGAGTAAAAGCTCCCAGTTATTCCTTTGATGTGGGACTATCTTGATGATTCCCCAAACAAATCACTTGCTGAAGCTTTAGAGCTACTTTATGAAATTTGACAGAAGTAGTGGGATGTAGGGAGACTAGGGAAAGTTTCAAGGCGTGACCTGGTGAGATTATTTTCAGAATTTGTTACTCTGGGGAGGTAGGAGGCTAGTCTGTTCGGAGATGGTAATTCTTACCTACCTCTTCCTCCATTACTTTTTTAACTCTCCCTGTTGCACTTCTGCTATTTTCCACGGTGAATAACAGGTGTTGCTATTGCCCACTTTATTGGTACTCAATGAACAGATCTTGAAAGGTTGGAAAATGTAATAGGCCTTGCTGGGATTCAAACTCTAGACCTACAGATCTCAGCGGCAAGTGTTTAACTCACAGAGCCTACCGCAGCTTTTCTTGATGGTCTCGCGTGGCAGCGCGTTGGGTGGCAGCTTTGTACTTGTGACCGAATCGCTAGAAGTAATGGTTCTCTCTCTTCTTTTACTTTTCTCCAGTTCTACATCAGTCATTGGAGATAACTAGGATTTTGTTTTCAACAGGCAAGTCTATGACCTTGTTCTGTATTTGCACACGATGGGGCCAAGTTCTGGGCCTGCCTGAACTGTGCATGCACACGGAGCCACTATTTGCTCTGGTTGTAGTATCCTTTACATCCTTGTATATTTGACACTTCTGGAGAGAAGTTACGTTACCTTCTGAAGCCAAGAGGAGAAATTGTTCAGCTGGTTCTAGATGGAAGAAAAGCTTTTCCGTGATTGCAGATTGAGGCAGTCTGACAGTAGAATCTGAGCTGTCGCAGGGCTAAAGTTACATTCAGACATATTTTCTTTTCCCTTTTTTCGGAGGCCTGTGCCATTCTTAACACTACATTTGGAAGAGCCGAGGTTCTTGATTTTACATAGTTCAATGTAATTACACCACAACTTCGACAGGAGATTTCCTATTACCACCAAAGGCTCACCTGTCGGCTGCAACACCAAGCATCCAGTCTTTTATACACTGTGCCTCAAAAAGTGAGGTTTTTTTAATGTGAAAGCGGACCGCTCTGTATCAGAGTGCTGTATAGCCAAGAGTTGCATCAATAGTGGTGAAGGGCCAAATCTAGAAAATATTCTAGTAGCAGCAGACTATTGCATGAGGCAAGGTGATCTCAATCCTCTGCAGATCTGATGTCAGCCTTTTCTTTTTTTAAAGTTTTATTATGGGGCTCTTCCACTGTTTGAGGAGACAAATCTGGAGTATGAATTATATCAGGTTTAAGTGTTGTTTTGATGTGTTTGACTTCAGACATCCGGAAAAAGATGCAGATAATAAGTAGGCCTGGGCAGAACTCGCGGAGTTCCTCAAAAACTCTGCGAACGGACGGAAAAATGCTCATCTGCCCGTTTGCGCTGCTATTTTAGGCCAGTAGCACGTTACGCGCTGAAAAATCAGCGCGCACAGCATCACATGGTCCGAATGGGCGCGGCCATTTTGTTTTACCTTCTTTCTCTTCTGTGCATGGTGCTGGGCCTTTTTAAATCTTTTTTCATCTCTACCAGTCCTCCCCCATCCCACTCATCCACCCCTCATTTACTCATTTTTTATCAGCGTTTGTGTCTTTCTGTGTGCGTATTTTACGTTTTTTTTTTTTTTTTTTACATTTTCCATGACTTTTTGTAGTTTTTTGTTGTTTTGTTTTCCCTTTCTTCCTTGTGTTCCATTTCCTTTAGTTCTTCCTTTCTGCTTTGCTGCTTCCTTCTGTCAAACATCATTTTTTTTTCTTTCACCCAGCACCATGTCAGAACAGGCAGCAAGCTGCACACCATCCGGTCGCCAGCGCACCGCCATAGGGTGCAGCCTTGACCCATTTTTTAGGTCGAGCATCCGAGACCTCTTGTATATACTTTAGTATATACTTATATGTGTATGTACTTTGTGGGCTCTGGAGATCAGCCCTAGGACTTGTATGCTTCCGCTTAGGGACTTTTTTTTCTGTTCAACTGCCTCTATTTAACTGTCTTGATAGAGAACGACCAGTAGAGGTCAGTAAAATACCAGAATTGCTTTCTGCTGAGGGACTTTCTTTTTTAAATTTTTCTGGCAACTGCCTCTATTTAACTTTCTTGATAGAAAACGACCAGCAGAGGTAAGTAAAATACCAGAATCACTTTAGCATTCTCTAGATTCCAGTCCATAGAAATTGTCTTCCACGAGCACCCATAAACAATAATATTTTTTTCAAATCTTGTATTTTCAGTGATATGACCACCGAAGGCCCTGATTTTATATTAAAAACAGAGCTTTGGACTATACCATTTCCAGCTGAAAGGCAATATTTCTCTCCATGTGTTCCCATACCTGGAGTGTCACGTAGTTTGATGCTAATGTGCTGCCTAGCTAAATACATATAAGGTCCCAAAGGCGAGACCGATTGCATTGCAAATGCTTGTTTAGAGGTAGAGGTGGCTGTGCTTGTTTTTGTTTAATGATATTAAAAAGATCACAAACATGCATTGGAATTTGGTTTCAGATGAGGTCAATACCAATGAGCCGACGATGATTGCTTTCAAGAAGGGCAAGAGTGTTAAGGACCACATAGTGAGCTCCTTCCTGCGTAGTCCAGTTAAACCCAATCGCCTCACACAATCGAACTTGTAGGAAGCTAGCTCTTTATATAGTGGACCAAAACGAGTCGCGCTGTGTAGACAGTCCAGTCAACCCTTATTGGTTTACAGAGGCAAAAATGATAACACTAAATGCTCTCTATTGTGGTAGTGTGGGGAGCAGTTTAGGCTTATCAGAGGGGAACATATGACGTTCCAACGCATGCCATTACAATGCATGCCGTTACAACGCATACCTTTACCCCGACTTGCTGTCTGGGGTGCGCTGGAAGTTGGAATAGTATAATTTACTATTCCAACTCCAGTGTGTGCAACAGTAGGGAAGGTGTTGGAGTTAACTCCAACACCTTCTACCCCCTGCAACACCCCTTTCGCGTTGTAATGACATGCGTTGTAATGGCATGCGTTGTAGCGCTTACGTTGTAAAGGCTGTTTCCCATCAGAGGGTAGTGCTAAGCTTTTGTTGTACTCACAGAGACCGTAAATGAGACACACACTCAAGAATAAATCCAAGACCAATTTAGAAAAATAAGTCGTAGTTTTATATAAATTTTGATACGAAGAACTTTATCGGCTTAGTACTTTATAAAATATAGATTTTCACAGGTAAGTAAAAAATTCACTTCAATGCGTCATTACACAGCAATGCTTTCTAAAGGGAAAACAGGCATATGTTGCATACAGTTATTTACGGTGTGTTTCCGGGAGTCTCCTTCAGGACTTAAGTTCGTAGGGGGCCATGGTCCAAATTACCACCAGCAGTTACTTGTTACCTGCCCTGGGGCGTCCGGGTGCACAGGTGCAGGTCGGGTTGGTAGCTTTGCGCGCTACGCTGGTGGTAAGAAGGGGGGCCACCTAAAATCATGCTGCATACGGGTACTTGGGGACAAGTCTGGGAGCTCCCAACGGGGGGCTCAGATCACAAGGATCTGGGAACAAGAAAGCACAGTCGATTCTTAGGTACCTGGGCTGGGATGCTTGGGTGCAGAGTAGATAGGTCAGTTGGGCTGGGTGCATTAAAGGCCCTCGCGGTTGTCGAGCAAGGCCCTCGTGGTTGTCGAGCTTGCCGGTTGAGGGTGCAGAAATGAGGACAGCTGGGCCACTCTGGAAGTGGATCTCTGCGGTGCTGACATCCCTCGGCGGCTGCTCGGTCTTGGTGCAGTGGGAGTCCGGATTAGATTCACACGGGCTTTGTTTGCTGCAAGGGGTCCAGTACCCCGGGTATTGGCGCTGTGCGGCTCCTTTCAGTCCTGGTGTACTCTCACTCGGTGGGTGGGACAGATCTGACCTTCTAGGGCACAGGTACCTCTTCCTGGGCAGCTGCTGCTATAGGCTGGCCATGGAGCTGCAACATGGTGAACCGGACTCTGCTTCTTCTGTGCCTGCGGACTGCAGGGGAGTAGATCCTCTACTCCAAGGGGGATCGCTGACAATTTGTGAAGGGCTGGCAGTCTACCAAGGTTCTTGGCAGATGCTCAGCTGCAACACGAGCCACTTGGTCACGATTGTCAGGACTTGTGCATGCAAGCAGGGTTTGGCTCCAAAAGTCCACAGCAAGTCTTCAGATCTTGTTTTTCTCACGGCTCTTCTTTGTCTTCTTTTTCGGGATCTGTTGAATCTAAGGTCCTGGCATCAGGGGTGCCATCTAAATTCCCAATTTATGGGTGCTAAGGGGAGTGACAGGTAGTAGCCAATGGGCTACTTACCTTTAGGGTAACTACACCCCCTATATGACCACTTCCTGTGGTAAGGGTGCATAACCCTGACCCAGTGAGCCTAATTCCACCAAAAACCAAGATGGTGGAATTCTAGTTTTCGTGTTCACATCAGGTAGCCCACCTTAGGCGTGGAACTAGCCTGATAGGGAACATGCCTCCTGACTAGCTAATTTTCCCTCCTGTCCCCGCCCGGGGTAAGGGGTGGCATTGCCCCTGTCTGGGGGAAGCATATCAAAGATGGCAGAGGCCTTTATGCTGATTACTTGGCCATCCTGCTTGAAGTAGGTGACCACATCTCAGGCGGGGCAGGCATTATTTCTGCCTTCAGAGAACGTGGGCTCTCACCTGCAGGGGGTCTGAAACCTGTCTGTGGTGGAAGGCTGGTTTACACCATTAAGCCAGTACACTTGAGATTGGTAGGTTTTCAGAGGGCACCTCTAAGGTGCCCTCTGGGTGCATGTATTAATAAATCCATCACTGGAATTGGTGTGGGCTTATTAATACGAGCTGCTTGTTACCAAACATTTTTTGTTTCAGTGAAGCCATCATGTAGCTGGGGAACTTGTAATCACCAGTGCCCAGTATATATAGTCAAAATGGCTACACTGTTCACTGGCAACGCCCATGAATCCACATGGACATCACAGGCGAATACCTGCTCATGCAGATATGTCCTCACATGTAAAATAATGCACCCTGCCTTAGGGCTTTAAGGCCTGCTGTAGGAGGTGTACCATGTCGTGTCTTCACTTTTCTCTGCAACATGTCACGCAGCGTGCAGTGGCAGGTTGCATGAGTGTGTGAGGGGTCCCTTTGGGTGTCACAATACTTGCTGCAGCCCTTAGGGACCCTCTTTAGCCTCTGTGCCCTGGGTACCAGGGGTACCATTTACTAGGGACTTACAGGGGTTGCTAAAGGTACTGCCATTTGTGAGAACAATTGTACAGGTTTAGGGAAAGATAATCTGGCACTGGGGACCTGGATAGCAGGAACCCGGTGCACATCTGTCAAAATTGCATCAAATATCAGGCAAAAAGTGGGGGTGAACATGTCAAAAAGGGGCACTTTCCTACAGAACTTACCACAGATTGTGGGTTATTTCAAATGCGGTAGTTGCCAAGCATGTGCACTAGCGATTGAAACTGAGACCTTCACACACAATAAATGCACCTGCACACTGAAGGGTCACACTAACTGCAATAGCATTGGTGTGATATGTTATCAAGTGCCTGTGTGACTTTTGTGGGACAAACCCGCCTGAAAGTTAAGGCACGTATTCTTCAGCATTGCAGCAGAATTCATTGCATGGTGCAGGTAGCGCCCTTGGTTGAGCATTCCACCACCTTTGATCACCCGGCGTAAAGCTTAAGATGGCTGGTGATGAAAGAGTCACTATCATCCCAAGGGGTGGTAATTTTGCCATTATATTGAACTTACGTGAATGTAAGTGGATATGTACTTTGGACACAGTACTGCGGGGGTTAAATGAGTTTGAGGAGATAGCGAGACAAGTGTCCACATTAAATAATGGCTGATCCTTATTCTGTGTAATCTGCACCTCTGGACGTGCTGAGTTTTTCATGAGATTTTAAACACACTGTTCTTACTGTGTATTCTCATTCAAGGACAGTACTTATCCCGTCATGTACCATTGGAGCACACTAAATGGTAATGTAATGAAGTCACGGTTAGTTGCTTGTCGCTTCGCAAATATGGATTCATGTTACTTGTTTATGTAAGTATCTGTAAATTATGCAAGTAAATAGGCAGTGTGCCGATTACAGTGTTTCTAGCCATGGCTATTATTCGTTTTTCCCTGATATGCCAATGTTGTATGAGTTCAGTTTTATATTTAAATATTGGTCAGCGACAACTACTATATTCTAAGCATGCATACTGTTTATGAAGGTAAAGTTACGCACTTTGATTAATTTATATTCTAAGTATGTGTGAGATACTTTGGCATTTCAATTCACTGACCCATTTTTGCAAATCTGGCTTGAACGGCCTTTTTTGCCTACCAGCGTGCATAAAATCACTCATTTGTGGGCAGAATCTGTTTAGATTCTTTTCACAAGGACTCTTTATCTCCTGTCCAATTATAATATGGACTCATATTACTCCCTTGCACACTTTAGCTCAAATTCATTCCATCCAATTATACACATACCATCGTGCTTCTGGCGCTCTCACAATTAGAACGTGTAACCGTGATCCTCCACATTGGGAGAACCGCGAGGTCTGCAAGCGTGCACGCTCACGCTGCAGAGCTTCCCATTATCTTCTCCGCCACGGGACCGCTCGTTGTTCTATGCGGATGAGAGGGATTAAGTGTTGCACGGTATCGAGGAGCGGTAAGACGAGCGCGATGCAGCTCTTATAATTTTTCTGTTAGGGAGCTTTGCCTTGTTACAGAACAGATTCGTTTGTAACAGCTTATTCATTATTATTTTTTCACAGCCTAGCCTACAATTAAATCGAAGGGCTCTCCCACCCTGTACTTTTGATTCTTTCAAGATAACTTAGTTGAACCCTTGTGTGGGCCTATGACCCTTTGTTTTCAGTGCAACAAAATTGTAATTTTTTTTCGTTTAGCCTACATGTGATTTATTTTCTCTTTCGGCTTAACCCATATTAATGAGGAAAGGCTTTTATTCTTGATATGCTGCACCCATGCATTTATTGATTTCTATTGGGTGTGTGACCATGTATATATTTAGTCATTCTTTATAAGAAATTTTGATGCACATGTGATTTTTTTCCACATTGCAGAAAATTAGTGGACGTATTCGCCCTAGACGAGGGGCCCATGTGCCTTTGTCTTTATATGTTTACTCGCCCAGTCCAGGGACGAGTATCTATGCTACTGTAGGTGAGTTTTTGCACGTTAGGAGAGAAATGCATTTTATGAGAACACACCAGACATGTTTTTAATTGCCAGTATCCCCACACCGGTTGCCCCACTTTTTCTGTCCTGATGAAGACCCGCATTAAAGGTTTTGAGTGACCACGCTTTTCTGGGAAGAAACGTCGACAACCGTATTAGCTATGTCTGGACTGAATCATTGTCCTCGAGGAGGAATTCGATTGATTAAAGCATTACCTCTATCATAAGGTTATTGAGTAGGACATTGATCTCCATTTCAGACAGGCTGTATGCAGGTGCCTGTGTGCACTTCAATTCACACTCCGTTATTTTAATTGTAAATATTGATCACGTGTCACCTTGCATAAGCACTTTTTTTGCACTTTTTCTCCCTATGGAGCAACCATTAGTATGTTGTGAATTCTCTGTATATACAATAAAACTTTAATATACATGATATTTTGCATATTCCGTGCCTCTGGTTTTGTATTTCTTTTGTTCTCTCCTTTTTGATTTCCCATAGGGTTTAGCATACGATTAATACCATTATGTGCCATGTGAGAATTTGTTTCTCTTATCAAAATAATCTTCTACAATCTTTTGGTGTCCCCATTATGTTGTAATTTTTTTTTTGTGCAGTGCCACCTCCTCTCCGTGCTGGCAGCCGGCGACAGGCCTGGGAGAGGGTACGCCCTGCGGGAACGTCAGCTGCTGTGGTGGTGTGTGCGCCGTAGCACTGGGGTGCAGCGCATGACACAGCAGCTAACGCACCACTGGGCGGACCTCATAGACCGCAAGCAAGACCCGTGCGACCTGCTGGGTGTCGAGGTTGCGGGGCCTGGTGAGTAATTATTAGGCCTTGGAGGAACTCGGGGAGCTTTGCTCTGCGGAATTCCATGGAGTTCCAAAAAAACTCAGTGAGATTCCACAGACATCCGAGAACAGACGGGAGAATGCTTGTCTGCACATTCGCGCTGCGTTTTTCAGGCCAGTAGTGTGTTCCGTGCGGAAAAATCAGCGCGAACGACACCAGGCGGTCCGCATGGGCGCGGCCATTTTGTTTTACCTGCTTTCTTTTCTGTGCACGGTGCTGGGCCTTTTTGTATCTCTTTTCATCTCTACTAATCCTCCCTTATCCATCCCTCATTTACTTTTTTTTATCAGTGTGTCTTTTTGTGTGCTTATTTTATGTTTTGACCAGTTGTTTTTTTCCGTGAATTTTTGTACTTTGATTTTGTTTTCCCTTTCTTCCTTGTGTTCCACTTCCTTTAGTACATTCTTTCTGCTTTGCTGTTATATTTTGTCTTTTTTTTTTCTCTTTTCACCCAGCGCCATGCCAGAACAGACCGCAAGCGGCAGTGCCAGTGCGGCTGCAACAAGCTGCACACCTTGCGGTCACCCGCGCCACCATGGGGTGCAGCCTCGACCCAATTTTTCAGAGGCGGTGATGGACGCGCAGTTTATTATTATATATTTTTTTTTTTGTGCAGCACCACCTCCCTTCCATGCTGGCAGCAGGCCTGGGAGCGAGTATGCCCTGCGGGAGCGTCGGCTGCTGTGGGGGAAAGTGCGCTGGTGCGTGCGACGCAGCACTAGGGTGGAGCGCTTGACACAGCAGCTAACGCTCCACTGGACGGACCTCATAGTTCGCAAACAGGACCTGCTCGACCTGCTGGGTGTCGAGGTTGTGGGGCTCGGTGAGTAATTCGTTTTTGTTTTCGAAAAATGCAAATATTTTTTTCCCAAAATAGCATGCTGCTCACACTCTGAGGGAGTTAAGTTTACGTTACAAATAATATCTGATGCACCTTGAGCTAGCCAGTTGCTCGGCGCTAGTTACTCGTACTCATTAGCGCTTGCTTGGGCTGATTGTCCTGTCACTAAGATAGTAGTAGTATATAGGGAGTTAGCGTTCTCTGTGCCTTTCTTTATGTAGCTCATGCAGTCCCAATCTCCCAGTGATGTGTACTATCTATGCATTGAAAAGGGAGACCGAGTTGGCTGATCAAAGAGGGTTGAGAAGCAAAGATCATTCGTTGCAATGCATTAGTAGTTACAAATGTAGTTGAGTAAATTGGGAATAGGGCTTGGGTTTAAGAAATTAGGAATAAGTAAATACTGATACTATAGGTGATCTGATTTAGAAAAGTACAATACTACTGCGTCTGCCTGTCAAAATAATTTTTGGGAAATTAACAGTACCACTAAAATATATATTTTTTTCTCTTCTTTATTTCTTACATTAGCACCCAAGGGCAAGAGGGCATCACAGGCGGGTGAAGGGGCTGTCACCACCAGCGCCGCGGCCAATGGTTCTGCTGGCCCCAGTAAGTCCTATTATTATTTCCCTAACATTTACCTCTCCCCACTATTAGAATGATTTAATTTGCCTTGTTTATTTATTTATTTTAAACGGTCTCCTTTTATTCAACTTATCTAAGTAATGTTTGTTAAATTCTTGTTATCCCTGCATTATTCTTTTTTCTATATTTCATGTTTCTGTAGCTGACTTCCTCCTGTCTGTACTCTGTAGCTTTCTTCTGCTTTTTTTAGTAAGTTATCCCTCTCCCCATATATCTTGTGGTACTCTAAGGCTAAAAGAACAGATTTTGGTACTGTGAAGATTGCAGGCGCAAGTAAGCTATTATTCACCACACATGTTTGTTGATAAGGCTTTTTTGCTCATGCTCAAACAGTCAAACAAGAGAGGGGTCATGGTCATAGCCTCCACCGTCCAATGTTGTTATTCATTTCTACAGTGTAGCAGCAGTTTCCATGACAGTGCAGCATGGCAGGAAAGTATGAGATCCCATTGCATTTGCCAACCAAGACCATATGTCCTTCATTGACCATTCCACCCTTTCATTGCACTTAAATGACTCAGAGTCATCATAGCTCCATCTCCCCCATTACGAAAAGCTTTTGGTTAGCTTGACAATCTGGCTTTTCTAACACTGTCAACCAACAAACCTCCAAAGTGATAGTTTCAATTGAAGATACTGCCAACCGAACTGTAGTGAGGTATTGCGGTTCTACTTAGTTAAAAAATAATAGTAATTACTTAGGAGGTAGATCTGGCGTTTAAAATATGTACATTTTTTTCTAGCCGCACAGACCACCAGTGTTGGGGCAGGCAGCGTCAGCAGCTCCAGTGTGACGGAGGCGGCCCAGGAGGCGGTTGGAGGGGGAGTCCCAGTGGTAGCAGAGAAGGTTGTTGGTAAGTCACATTGCTTGCTTATTGACGAATTAAGTATACTATATTTGTTAAGCGAGGTAGATATCCCACCCATCATCATTCATCACCTTCCTGACCGTCGCATTTCGCCACCCGTGACCTAACTGCAGCATGGTTCAATTCGGCACTGCAGTGTTGACTGTGCAATGTGTGTCTGCATCAGTTAATGCAGTATTACGAATGTCAATACATTACAAACCGAAAACAATGCATTTCCCAGTGCCCACTCAGTCACCTTCTACTAGTACTTTACTCCATTATTCTTTTCTACGTTCTGCCCAGCCTACCAAAAAATTGAAAAATCCATTCTTGGCATGTGCTACATTTTTCTGGCCTAGTGATGTATGCATATTTATTTCATGGCTTCCATGACGGATTTATGCCTTTTCAAATTTTTCCCTTTAGTTATTCATCAGCTACTGTGACTGACTAAGCCAAAGTTTAGCACATGATGATCAGTGACACCCCACTATTCTATAGCAAAACCTCCACCTAGCCTAATCCCTCTAATTTACTGTGCAGTAGAGTAACTTTCCTTACCACCAAGCAAAGTATTTGTTGAAAATAATTTGTGGTGGAGGGTGAAGCCAGGGAGTAAAGTGGGACTAAGTGCCTGATTTAGTGTTTGGTAGATGGGATACTCTGTGACAAACGTGCCAAATAAAATCTATTATATCTTGTCCTTTCCCTATACTGCAGTGCATCTTTTTTTCCACTGTTTACCTACAGCAGACAGGATATCTGCGTTATATGTGACGTAGTATTATTATTATTCATCTGCCGCTTTGGAGTCAGGGTATAATTGAAAGGCAGTCATAGAAGAGCAGGACCATTGGAATTGAAGTAATATAATAAATTGTCCATTAAAGCTGCCCCAACTACAGTGAGTAGCAAAGCACCCAAAGCTAGCATGCCTCCATTAATGTTTCACAACAAGAATACTATCTATTGTGCTGCATATTGCCTTGCCCATTAATGAGAGGTCATTTTTCTTTTTACACACAAAGTGTCTGTTTAGTTGTTTTTTTTTTTTACTAGGAAATCCTTTAAAAGAAAAAAATCACTTTGTTTTAATCTGGTGGTATTCTGGCTTAATTCCTTGCTGTCAGTGCTTTTTAGGTGGCATCCTACTTTGCTAAAAACATCTTGGGACATTCAGAAAGCTGACCTAGCAATGTATTCTGCCTGCTGCTTACCATTGACTTTGTGGTTGGTAACTCACTTTTTCTGGCTTTATGTGCTTTAGGCTGTCTAGCTTGTGTTCGTCCCTCCCGCTGCCCTTATCCTTCTTTACTGCATTCTTCCATGAACTCGCTTTCTGTAAACATGCCTTTAAATCTTGTTATCTTGTCACATTTGCTGTGCATTCAGAGACAGAGGTCAAATGTCAGGCTCTCTCTTCCAGGGAGCTTGGTGTTTATTTTTCTTTCTCTGACTTCAAAGTCAAAGAATTTATGTGACATTCCTGCTGAGTACCCATGTTAGAGGATAGGGTGTATAATGTTTTTCTTTTTTTTCTAGCACACAACAAAAAATTAATGAACTGTGACAATGTTTCAGAATATATCAGAATTAGTACAAATGAAGCAAATTTTTTTGTAATTCTGAAGTGTGGTGGAAAAAAATTTGAATATGATCAAAACACATCAATACACTAGATGATGATATTTGCAAACATTATCGTTTGTGTGCAGTAAAACCTTTTGGTGCAAATGTAATGGTCATTTGAATAAAAAATGTGTTCTCTTCCAGGGGATACTCATCAATAGTCATAAGCACTGAATTATCTCCGCCCACGTGCGGGAACCCGGAGCATATACAAAAATACATATATATGTGTCTGTAGTAGAAAAAGAGTACATAGTACGAAATAAACACACACATATACATGTATAACATAAAAAATATGCAGCCCCAAACATATCCAATAGGCTAAGAAGCCAGAGTTACATGTATTTCTCTAGTATGAAAATAACATATAAACATATAATGTAAGAGAAGGACATGTACAGTAATAACATTCCGCAAAAAACCTTTTATTTTCATCAAAGAAAACAGTTAATGCCAGGCAATTAGCCTAAAGAAGGCTGCATAAATAAATAACATCCCTGTACAGAAAAGGAAACTGGCACTTCGCCTTTAAGGCCTCAGAGACCCTGAGCACTTTGCCTTTAAGGCCTCCAGGAGACCCCTGCTCCCATCATGCACCACAGGTGACAGTTAGGTCAGTTCTTTTTTCCGGCTCCTTCTGTGAGGAACCTGGAGCTTGAGCTTAACTGATTTTGACTTTTTCCAGTCAGAATTTATATTCTAACTACTTTTTTCGATATTTCTTGTTACTGGTTGTATTTACCAGTCTTTTTCTGACTAATTGGTCATTCTTTTTAGTCAGATATGCCACCTTTATTTTATAAATGTCCTTCCTGTGGGAAGAAGATGGCCAAATCCGATCCTCATTCGGTCTGCGTCGTGTGTCTACCTTCTTCTCACGACACAGAGACATGCTACCACTGTCGTCAACTTTCAAGAAGAACATTGAAAGACAGAGAGATCAGACTTCTAGGCTTGATGGAGAGAGGAAAACATCATAAAAGTGGCCCAGAGAGTCTTCATTCATCTGGAGGGCCCTCCTCTCCGAGAAAACGGCGAAGATCTACATCACCAGAAGCTAGAAGTAAGAAAAAACATCACAGCATGTCGTCGACGTCGAGACCAACTAAACAAGTAAGGTCGACGTCGAAGACAAGAACGCCGTCGAGAAGTAAGTCGACATCGAGACCTACGACGCAAGCGAGATCGACGTCAACGCAAGTGAGGTCGACGTCGATGACCAGATCGCCGTCAAGGAGTAAGTCGACGTCGAGACCTACAAAGCAAGTGAGATCGACGTCGAGGACAAGATCGCCGTCGAGAAGTAAGTCGACATCGAGACCTACGACGCAAGCGAGATCGACGTCAACGCAAGTGAGGTCGACGTCGATGACCAGATCGCCGTCAAGGAGTAAGTCGACGTCGAGACCTACAAAGCAAGTGAGATCGACGTCGAGGACAAGATCGCCGTCGAGAAGTAAGTCGACGTCGAGACATGCTTCGGGCTCGAAGCATGATAGACCTCAGTCGACGTCGAAATGCCCGTCGACATCAATACAGAGGTCGACGTCGAGATCTCCGCCCCCTTCTCGAAGGTCGGCGTTGAGACACTCCAGATCACCCTCTCGGACCCGTCAGCGGTCTACGTCGAGGGCAGGGTCGACGTCGAAGATACCGCATGAACACCAGCGGTCGACGTCGAAGAGACCGACGTCGAGGGCTTCGTCCCATAGATCTCCGCCGTCAAGAGTGTCACCTCCACGGTCGTCGTCGATGGTGGCTCATTCTGGTTCGACGTCGAGGCGTTCGACGTCGAGGGACAGGCAAGTTATTCCTGCTGAAGGCTTAGAAAGACCGACGTCGAGATCACGGCGCTCGACGTCGAGGGAAGCTTCTTCCTCGCCTGGTATAACTATCATTCAAGTTACACCGGAGGGCTCTCCGGCGAGTGGGAACAAATCTCCTCCCATCAACATGTCACCCAGATGGTTGGAGGACATTAGGCACTGGAAGATCCAACCCAGACCTACTGAGAGACCTTCTCCCACGGAATCCTCAAGACCTTCCGCTGGTAGGTCCCCGAGGCGTTCCAGATCTCCATTAAGACGGCGCTCACGCTCAAAAGAGCGCTCAAGGTCCCGCCGATCGCATACGCCAAGGAGAAGACGGAGGTCTCCTACAACGACCTCATCAACAGGTCATCGTATAGAGACTATTCCCCTACTATATCTTCAACTCCACCATCCAGGGTTTCCCCTGTTGATGATATTGGGACATTCAACGAGGTGCTCTGTAGAGGTGCCAGCAAGTTGAACATAACCATGACTGTGCCTCAGGTGACTACATCCATCATATTTGAAACTTTGCACCATCGGGCTTCGGCAAAGCCCCTTCTACCTTTGGTGCCAGGATTGTTAGAGCCTGCGATGAAGACTTTTTTGACACCTGCCCCAGTGGGCTCGGGTCCCGCAAGAATTTAAAAAAAGTATAAGGCCCCAGACCAAGATCCTTTGTTTCTGCGGTCTGATCCGCCACCGGATTCTCTTATAGTCGCCGCTGCCAGGAAAGCACATTCCAATACCTCTATGTCATCTGCTCCCCCAGAGAAGGACAGCAAAAACATGGATTCTTTGGGACGGAGAATGTGCAATACGTCAGGATCTGTTATGAGAGTGGCTAGTGCAGCCGCTCTACTGGGACGATATGACCGGTCTTTATGGGACTCTTTAACAAGATTAACAGAGTAATTACCCAAAGAAGATCAAAAGGATTTTCTAGAGATTGTGCAGGAAGGTGGCCTGGTAGCTAACCAGATCATTAGTACAGCGGCCGATTCTGCAGATTTGGCAGCTCACGGATACGCACATGGCATTTGTTCACGAAGATCAGCGTGGCTTCGACTCACGGGTCTCAAGCCCGATGCTCAAAGAAAGATAGTTAATCTGCCCTTTAATGGATCATCGTTGTTTGGTTCACATGCGGACGACGAAATGGCAAAAATGAAAACTGAGTTGGATACTCTCAAGGCTGTAGGCCTTGAAAAGAAGGAATTTCGTCGTCGCTTTCGTCCCTATGACAAACGCTCTTTTCAACAGCGAGGTCAATCATCTAACTGGTCATCGCAGAACCAAGGTCAGACGCAACAAAGGTCCCAGTTCCAACAACGTAGACCGGGACGTGGCAGAGGTGGAAACAAACAGCAGTCAACAGCACCAAAGCAGCCACAAAAGCAATGAGCTGTGTCTTCCTCCAAAGCTGTTGTCCACTCCGGTGGGAGGAAGTGTTTCATTACATCTGGAGGAGTGGAAACGTATAACAAAAGACAAATGGGTCATCAACATTGTTCAAAATGGCTATCTTCTCAAGTTCAAAACTCCTCCTCCATCTATACCTCCGAGAGGCATTTCTCACTGCGACCAACGATTGTTACAAAGGGAGGTAAACACCTTATTGAAGAAAGGAGCTATAGAAAAAGTCCCCGCTCCTCAAAGAAATCAAGGAGTCTACTCTCGTTACTTCCTTGTGCAAAAAGAGGCCCCACCACAGAATACAGACCTATACTGGACTTGAGACTGTTGAACAAATACATTCGCAGAGAGAAATTTCGAATGTTAGCACTCCATCAAATTTTCCCACAGCTTCATCAAGGGGATTGGATGTGCTCCATCGACTTACAGGACGCATACTTCCACGTACCAATATCAAAGAAACATCGCAAATTTCTACGCTTTCGAGTGTCTTTTCAACATTACCAGTACTCAGTTCTCCCGTTCGGGCTCAAATCAGCTCCCCGAACATTCTCCAAATGTATGGCTCTGGTGGCCGCTTTTCTCCGCAAGCAGAAAATATTCATATATCCTTACCTGGACGACTGGCTCCTGAAGAGCTCATCTCCAACTCTGCTGCAGGATCATCTCTCGTGCTGCCTTCAGCTTCTCCACAACTTGGGCCTTCACGTCAATTTCAAGAAATCCATACTAAATCCAACGCAAAAGATCCATTACCTAGGCTCCTTCCTGGACACCGAAAAGCAAGCGTGTGTCCTTCGGAGGAGAGGTTGTCATCAATCCAAGGAAAATGCCTGACCCTTCTTCACACGCATCTCCCGACAGTTCGACAGGTGTCATCACTACTGGGATCGATGGCGTTGTGCATCTTTATAGTACCAAACGCACGATTACACATGCGTCCACTACAACAATGTTTGGAGGACCAGTGGATGCAAGTATCAGGGCGCTGGGAGGATCATGTAATTCTCCATCAATCAGCCAAAGACTCCATCCGGTGGTGGATGAAGCGATCGCACCTGATGAAGGGAGTCCCTTTCTACCAGGACCCTCCAACCCAGACTTTAGTCACGGACTCTTCTCTCCAGGGTTGGGGTGCTCATATGGGCCCTCTGCAAGTACAAGGTCTAAGGTCCGACTCCGAAAAGAGCTACCACATCAACCTGCTAGAGCTGAGAGCCGTACATCTAGCTCTCAAGTCCCTGTTTCCATCGTTCAAGTCTCGCTCCATTCTAATCCAAACGGACAATACAACGACGATGTATTATTTGAACAAACAGGGAGGTACCCGATCAAGAACACTCTCCATAGAGTCTCAAACCATATGGAACTGGCTTCTAGCGAGAGACCTGTCAATAGTAGCCATTCATCTACCGGGCTCTCTCAACTCCCAGGCGGACTTCCTCAGCAGAGACTTCGTCGAAGCCCACGATTGGGTTCTCAACAACGAAGTCGCTCACAGCATCTTTCGAGAATGGGGAACGCCAGACATTGACCTGTTTGCAGACGCGGTAAACGCAAAATGCCCCGTCTTCGCATCCAGGTTTCCCCAACAAGGATCTCAAAGGAATGCCCTTTTGATCGAATGGTCTCAGAGCTTACTGTACGCTTTTCCACCGATTCCGTTGATACCAGTTGTAATCAACAAGCTGTACAGGACCAACTCCAGGATGATCCTAATAGCCCCGGAGTGGCCTCGCCAGTGGTGGTTTCCGGACCTCCTTCAACTATCGGAAGTGCCACACAAGAGGTTGCCATGCCGCCCGGATCTCCCTATCCAAACAGGCAGGGAGAGTATTCCACCCCAACCTGTCCTCCCTCCGGTTGACAGCATGGCTCCTGAAGTCATACAATATGGACACCTACAATTGAATCCAGACTGTATGGCTATTCTCAAAGAAGCAAAAAGACCTTCCACGAGGAAATCATATGCCTTCAAGTGGAAGCGGTTCTTCCTATGGTGTGTGGACAATGGACATGATCCCATCCGGGGTCAGGAACAGGTGATTTTACCTTATTTGCTGCATTTGGCTAGATCTGGTCTTCAGTTCGCTTCTATCAAAGTCCACCTTGCAGCAATCACAGCCTATAGGAAGTCCCCCAACCAGACTTCTTTATTTAGAATTCCGGTGGTAAAGGATTTTCTTGAGGGCTTGAAAAAGGTTTACCCACCAGTCAGGTCTCCCTCTCCTCCATGGGAGCTTAACATTGTGTTAACAAAGTTGATGGGGTCTCCTTTCGAGCCTATTCATAAAGCTTCCTTACAGCATTTAACATGGAAAGCCGCGTTCCTGGTGGCCATTACATCTGCTCGCAGGGTCAGTGAGATCCAGGCTCTTTGCTGTAAGGAACCTTATACTGTGTTTCACGCTAACAGAGTAGTTCTCAGAACACATCCTAGTTTTTTGCCTAAAGTAGTCTCGGACTTCCATATTAACCAGACTATAACTTTACCTACCTTTTTCCGAATCCTTCGAATCCTCCGGAAAGATCTCTTCACTCCCTAGATCTCAAGAGGGTTCTGAAGTTTTATTTGGACAGAATAAAGACACTGAGGAACTCAGAACGTTTGTTTATTAACTATGGTCCTGTTAACACAGGTTCTGCAGCTTCCAAGAGATCCATTTCTAGATGGATAGTTTCTTGTATTCTACTGTCATACCAATTGGCCAACAAATCCCTTCCGGGGAAGCCTAAGGCCCATTCCACTAGGGGAAAGCTTCTACCACGGCTCTCCTGAGGAATGTCCCCATGGCAGAGATTTGTAAAGCAGCTACATGGCGATCAGTTCATACCTTTACTCGCCACTACTGTTTAGATGCTGACACGCAGGCAGATGCTCAGGTTGGGCAAGCCTCGCTGAAAAACTTGTTTGCTAATACTGTTTAACATGTGTACGTCAATTTAGTTAGCTGTTTTTTGCTCGTCCGCGCGGAAGTGGGTATGGGCTTGCTACTCTATTCAGTGCTTATGACTATTGATGAGTATCCCCTGGAAGAGAAGGATAAGTTACTTACCTGTAATCCTAGTTCTCTTCCAGGGGTATACTCATCAAAGTCATAAGCAACCCTCCCGCCTCCCCGGACGAGCATTAACAGTTTACTCTGTATTCTTGCATCTTTGATGCAGGTTCCTACAGGTTTCTTATACCGTACAAAAGAACTGACCTAACTGTCACCTGTGGTGCATGATGGGAGCAGGGGTCTCCTGGAGGCCTTAAAGGCAAAGTGCTCAGGGTCTCTGAGGCCTTAAAGGCGAGGTGCCAGTTTCCTTTTCTGTACAGGGATGTTATTTATTTATGCAGCCTTCTTTAGGCTAATTGCCTGGCATTAACTGTTTTCTTTGATGAAAATAAAAGGTTTTTTGCGGAATGCTATTACTGTACATGTCCTTCTCTTACATTATATGTTTATATGTTATTTTCATACTAGAGAAATACATGTAACTCTGGCTTCTTAGCCTATTGGATATGTTTGGGGCTGCATATTTTTTATGTTATACATGTATATGTGTGTGTTTATTTCGTACTATGTACTCTTTTTCTACTACATACACATATATATGTATTTTTGTATATGCTCCGGGTTCCCGCACGTGGGCGGAGATAATTCGGTGCTTATGACTTTGATGAGTATACCCCTGGAAGAGAATTAGGATTACAGGTAAGTAATTTATCCTTGTCTGTAATGTCAGTGCGCTAACCCACCATGCATAATTCACACTATGCCAATCTATTCCACTCTGTGGCCTTCTACTCCATTCTACCCACTCCACTCTAAGACACTCTGCAACAGGCCACTTGACTCCACGTCACTCACTCCACGACCCAACACTCCACTCCCCTCCAATCTACCCTACCACACTGCACCACACTACAATTTACCCCACTCCAGTCTGTCCCACTACAATCCAATGTACTCCACCGTGCTTCAATCTACCCCAATCTACTGCACTCCAGTCTACCCCACACCATTCCAACCTACTCCACTATAACCCAATCTACTGCACTCCACTTAAATCTACTCCAGTCCACTCCACTACTATCCAATCTACCTCACTGCAGTCTACTCCACTCCACTCTACCCCAGTCTACCCGACCCTGATTTACCACACTCCATTCTACTCTACCCCACTCCACTCCATACTACAACATGCCACTCAAAAGTACCCCCTATAGTGTAATCTAACCCACTCCACTCCGCCCCACTCCAATCTACCCCACCCTAACCCAATCTTTCCCACTCCAATCCAATCTATCCCACTCCAATCTTCTGCACTCCTTTTTCCCACCCCAATTTACCACACACTACTTTATCCAACTCCAATCAGCCCAACTCCAGTCTATCCCACTCCACCCCAATCTACTCCACTCCCTCAGTTCAGTCGACCCCACTCCACCTCATCTACCAATGCTTGTTATGTGATGCATGTGTGGGGAAAAACTTGGCCTTATGACTTATAACTTCAAAAATTCCAATGGCTCTAAGAGATGAACAAAGTTCTGCTACTGTGCCACTATATAAACAAGTGTTTGCACTGAGCTTTATTTACAATGTGTCTTTTTCTTTGTTTTTCTTTCTTGATATAGCTACTCCTGCTGGTTCACCATCTCGGCAGGAGATAGTAGCCCGGCGGCGGCGGCAACGGGTGGGGGCCACCCAGGCTGAATATCGCCGGCTGGTGACCCTGGAAAAGAAGGAGGTATCTGCCACTGCCCCCGGTACCTTGAGCCATCCACCAGTGCCAACATCCCGGCCATACCGTCGGCAGTGCCGCCGGAAGCTGGGATCCACCACTGCTACCCTCCCCGCCTCATCATTATCCACAGACCACTTCCAACGCCGTGTCCTACATGAGCTGGCGTTGATTCGCCAAGAGGTGGCACGCCTTCACGCCCGAATCGATGCCCTCTAACGCCCTTTTTTAAAATATATTTGCTTTGGTGGGAGAAACTTTTGTTGTGGGTGGGAATTGGGAAGGGCGGAAGTCTGTCTTTTGTGTTTTACTTTGCACTGCTGCCTTTTAGCGCAGCCTGTTTTTTTTAATCCACTTATCAAAGTGTATACCAGTTAGTTATACCCTTGTCCTACTACCCTCTGTAACTATATTGACTACTAAGGGGGGTATGCCTATGCCTATATTGCCTACAACAACCTATTAAAAAAATCTTAATCTTCAGTAAACGTTAGTTTCTAACTAAACTAGTTCACTTCACTCCATATGTCTCTTACCTGAATAGATGAAGCGATGGCTGCAACCTCTCTCAATCTTCCAAAACCTTATTGCTGGGTTTCCCAATGTGCCTTCCTAATGGTGGTGGTAGTAGTAGTTGCAGGCTGCCCGCTATCTGTGAAGACATCGCAAGTGAGGTTCCACTCCCACCTAGGTGTACTCCAACTGTAGGATTAATCAGAAGGATTATCCATCGCAGGCAACTAGATTGGAAGAAAACATAGTTAGTGGGTTATTTATTTATATCATAACTTATCAAAGACTGAGACCAGACTACCATCATGACACAAAGACCTGATATTATAACAAAAAATAGCAGTAGTAACTTCTGAGCAATGGGGAGCTAGTATTGAATTTATTAACGCAAAACTAAACTTACGAAATCCTCGAGTCGGGAGAAGTAGACTCAGTACAAGGTTAAGTGTTTACACAACTCAAGGCCTGAATGATGATGATGATGATGATGATGTTGATATATATGTAAATTATGGATCCCTTTGCAGCGAGCTGGTATCATTTTCACCAACCATTTATGGTGTAAAATTCATAAGTCACACCTCAGTATATATCACACTGCCTGGGGGAAGAGGGTTAGGGGTTTGATGAATGGATGGGAATGGGTAGTTGGGGAAAGGTGCGACAGAGACAAACACTAGACAACAACAATATTCATCAGGTAGATAAGCAGCACATCATCAGATCTGTTGTGGAAGGAAATGAGTGAATGACAGTTCATTTAAATGCGTTGCAAACAGTCCTACAGCCCCAGAGACCCAAGTTATTATATATCTAAATGTTCTGTCATCTAGGTTTGAAAACTACGCATTTATGGAGGCGTGAATCCACACAGTTCTGAAAATTGAGATTGTTAAAAGAAAAATTATACTGTATATAAATGCCAAATTGGCCGGTGCATCTGCATTCTTCTCGGAATGTTCTTCTTCTTGGGTGCCTGGCTGAATTGGTCCAGTAAGGTAAGCACAGTTGTTATGGAGCTTCTGCCTTTTGTGCATGAGAAGAGAAGGCCTGTGGATTGTAAAACAGAAACAATATTGTAGAGTCAAGGAGAAGGACAGAAGGTAAGCTTCTATGAAGAGTGTACCTAGAGGCAGAGCAAGAGCATAGGCTGCTGCAATCATTCATCATGACTCGTGCGATTAACTGAGAAGTGAGAACAATTTTACAACCAATCCCCATACAAGTAGCTGCATATACCAGCCTGATCAATTTCACAACTGTCATCATCATAACATTTAGACTAGTGCGTCCATCATGTGATGATGTGACATTACATGTCTGTCTCCAGTTACTGCAACCCCCCGACCACAACCACATAATAGTGGAGTTTCTCATTTGAGCCAGCACACACTCTACTCAGCAGCATTTCCCAAATCAGCGCACCTTTGTTCAGTCCTCAGAGCTGAGTAGGCCTCTAAGAGCCATCATCATGTTTGTTTCCCTTTGAAGCCGTTAACTTCCTTCTTCTGGTTGTTGGGGTAGTCCCACCCTTAGTCCTGACTCTGAGTAACGAATCAGGCAGACTCTGTCCCGACCCAAATGAGATTGAGAGAGATAGATCTGTAGCACACTGCTGTTGATGAACAAGAAAACAAAATAATTTAAGCATTTTGTGTAGATTTGTATTTGTTAACTAAACTGACTGGTCTGGTCTCTGTAGAACCAGAAATAAAGTACAGCAAGGAGTGCACCATGCAAGTAAATCTAGCTAAGTGTGAAAGGGCCAATTGTAAGAAAGTGGCTCTGTATATACTGAACCAAAGTAAGGTTCAGTGTGCACAGAGTCCACAGTCCCCAGAGGTTTGGCAGAGGCTAAAGTTA
The DNA here is from genome assembly GCA_963921515.1 of Calotriton arnoldi. NCBI lineage: Eukaryota > Metazoa > Chordata > Amphibia > Caudata > Salamandridae > Calotriton > Calotriton arnoldi. The sequence continues at coordinate 240,592 of CAWUFW010002651.1, read as the reverse complement.
GATATAACCTTACTCTCTAAAGTGGTAGCTTGGTCGAGCAGTAAGGCAGTATCAGAGGACAGTGAAAAGCATTTGTTGTACACACTCAGTCAGCAAATGGTCTCACACACTCAAGAAATGAACTCTAGGCCAATGGTTTGTATATAAAAATATATGCTTGTTTTATTTTAGAACCAACAATAGGTATCAAAATATACTTTCTCAGAAGGAGATACTTCAGAGAGATACTTTCAATAGGCAATAGACTTTTGAATGCAATGGTTACAGTTGTTGCAATAGGCAACACAATTTCAAACACAATTTAACATTGAGCTCAATGGGAATTTCCAGTTAAATGCAATAGATTACTTTTTGGATTACTTCTCTTACCACAGGACTGGATCCTAGATTCAGTCCTGGGATATCTCCTGTAAACAGTTGAGTAAAAACGTTTTGGTTACAGTTGTGATTTTTAAGGAATATTATTGTATTTTAAAAGTTGGCACTTAGAAACTTTTTCACATGGAATCACCAATGTAATCCTATGGGAGGAAATTCACGTAGCAGGTAAGTAGTGTTATCGTTACTTTTTCTTACTCAGTGTTCGATCCTGGATCCAGCACTGGTGCATCTCCTGTAAACAATTGAAAGAATGCGTTTACGTCACACAGGCGATTTTTAACGAATATTTGTAAGTTTGCAAAATCGACACTTAGAAACTTTTTCGGCAAAACCAGGCAATGTTATCCTATGGAAGGAAATTCAAGTTACCGGTAAGTAGTGTTATCGTTACTTTTTCTTACTCAGTGTTGGATCCTAGATCCAGCACTGGTGCATCTCCTGTAAACAATTGAAAGAATGCGTTTACGTCACACAGGCGATTTTTAACGAATATTTGTAAGTTTGCAAAATCGACACTTAGAAACTTTTTCGGCAAAAACCAGGCAATGTTATCCTATGGAAGGAAATTCAAGTTACCGGTAAGTACAGTTATGATTACTTTTCAGGGTCAGTGCTGGGCACCAAGATCCAGCACTGGGATCTCTTCTGATAACAGGTGAGTAAATTCGTTTTCGTAATTCGGTTGATTTTAGATGAATATTTTAAAGTTTCAAAACTCCACACTTCAAAGAATTTTCAAGTGAAACCAGTCAATGTTACCCTATGGAAGAAAAGTGAGTTATCGGCTTTTGGGTAAGTACTCGACTGGCAGAGTTAAGGTTCTGGGCATAGACTCGGGGGTCCCCCAGGGTCAGGTAAGTACAGTTGTTACACCCTCAGCGGCACAGGGGCGGCCGGGTGCAGAGTGAGTAGGCCCAATGTTATCCTATGGACGGCAGGGGGCCTTTGGTTGGTGGCTGCTGGCTAGCAGGCCACTCGGCTGTGGGAGCAAAGCTCCTGGTCACTTACTCAGGGCAAGTGGGGAAGTCGAACAGGGTAGTTGGTGCACCCTCAGCGGCACTGGGGCGGCCGGGTGCAGTGGGCTTTTGGGCCGTCGGGCGCCCAATGGTTTTCAATGGGAAAGCTGCGTGACGAACAAAGACTGCAAGCTCGGGGACGGTGATTCTTCAGGTGCGACCACCACTTCGAGAGGTACGTTGGGAAGCTGTGGGAAGGGTAGGCACCCAGGAGTGGGGCACAGGAGGCCGTGGGGCGTCGGGTGCAGGGGTGTCTTTAGGCGTCGGAAATCTTACCCTTGGCTGGTCGCGGTTGGAGGGGTCCCTGATTCTGAGGCTGCAGGCGTCGTCAGGAGCGTCGAGGAGGGTCCTTGGGTGCTGGATTCTGGGTCACAGTCGCCGGGGGGACGTCCTCGTGGTATTTGCCCACTCAGGCACAGGCCGGGCTCGGCGGGTGCAGAGGGTGCAGGATTCGCGGTTCCCGGTTGGCACCAGGGGTTGTTGCTTGCTTTGAGCAGTACCACTGCTCTTGGGAGTCCCAGGTAGTTAGAGTCACAAGGCAGTCAGGTCCTCCAGGGTTTGTGAGGTTGCTGACCACTGGAGACGCCGGGGTTTAGCAGGAGCAGGTTCGAGGGTCGACAGGCCGGTAGGGCTGGGGCCAAATCAGTTGGTGTCTTCCTCTTGTGAGCAGCTGCACGGCAGGTCTTCTTGTTTCTTGTTCCTCTTTCTTGTTTCGGAATCTGGAACTAAGGAAGGAAGGTTCAGGGTGCCCCTAAATACTAGATTTAGGGGTGTTACAGGTAGGTAAAGGGCAGGGACCAATGGGTCCCTTCTCTGGGGTGGGTACACCCCTATCCTGCCACTCTCCAGTGGGAGGGGGCAGGAGCCTAGTCCTGATTGGGCAGGGCTCCCCATCTTCAAGATGGCGAGAGCCCGGAGATGTGCTTCACCTCGCCTCCCCCACCTGAGGGGTGGGGTTGGCAGAGGCTGGCACACCCCCTCTCCTCCCTTGGTGTTTCCCGCCAGTCTTCCCGCCAGAGTGGGGGCTAGAGCCAGTGGGGACCAGTTGCTGAGTACAGTCAGTGGGGACCAGTTGCTGAGTACAGCAAGTGGTCTGGGGAAGCTCACAAAGGCGGAATGCCTTTGAAGCTTCCCCCTGCCCATCCTGGGGGGAGGGGGCCTAGCACCTCGCCCAGGACGTGCATTGTTGCAGGCCCGGGAGAGAGGATGGCTCTCTACCCAGGGGTCCAGCCACATGTCTTCTGGGTGGCAGCCTAGGCAGCCCCTCAGACAGGACGTGGATTGTAGGTTAGGTTCAGGGGGCAACTCTAAGTTGCCCTCTGTAGTGCATTTTACATTAAATCCCACACTGGCATCAGTGTTGGTTTAATGTGCTGTGAAGTTTGATACCAAACTTCTCAGTCTTCAGTGTAGCCATTATGGTGCTGTGGAGTTCGTAATGACAACCTCCCAGCACCATATACTCTTAATGGCATCACTGCACTGCCCAGGAATGGCCCTGGGTACTGTAGGGGCACAGGGCTCATGCACCTGTGCCCACACCACTGGCATAGTGCACCCAGCTAGAGGGGTGACTGAGGTATGCCAGGGCAGTGTGTTTGTGGGCATGGCACACAGGGATGTGTGCCATGTCGACTCTCTGTTTAGTTCTGCACCAAGACACTCCGCCTGCAAAGGCAGGGTGTGGGTGTCAGGGTACAGGGCCTCTAAGGGTGGCACAATAAGTGCTGCAGCCCTTAGGGGACTCCTCTGGTCACAATGCCCTGGGTACCTAGGGTACCATTTACCAGGGACTGACATGTGGCCAGAGGTGCCAATTGGGTTTAGGCTGTAATGCAGTTTTAGGGAAGGAACACAGGCCCTGGGCACCTGATTGGCAGGAGCCCAGGGCACACTCAGTCGAAGTACATCAGCAATTCAGCAAAAAGTGGGGGGATACCATGCAAGAAAGATGGCACTTTCTCACACCAATTACCTTTGGCAAAATCATCCATCAGCCCCAAGCATAGCAAATCATTGAAATCAAGCTTACAAATTAGTTGAAGACCCTCACTGTCTGCCACCACACGAATCATCATCACTCACACTCACTCAATATATCACTCATTTGTGCAATAGTTACCTATTCCAATGCAAGCACAGTGGTACACAGTTGTCATATTGTTGTATCTCCTTTTCTCCCATGGAAGCAACACCTTGGCAGTCTTGTAAAGTAATGATGATCTTTACTGGGGCAGCCCTGCTAGGGAATGAAACAAGCATTGGCATAGCCAATAGGTCTCGCCTTTGGGACCTTATAAGTGTTTAGCCATGCAACACTTGATGTTGTTGCACCAAGGATATTGTGCTGGATAACTAAACACTTATAAGGTCCCAAAGGGGAGACCTATTGGCTAAGCCAATGCACCGAGGCTCCGCTATGACAGGGGCCTCAGCTGCCCCCGCTTCAGTGTGCCCAGGGAGGGGGGAGGCCCCAGCAGCTGTTCCCTTGAGCTGTGATGTCACATGGATGGAAAATGACTTTGGCAACAGATAGTATACCAGCCAAGGTCACCTATGTTCCCGAATTAGATGGTATTGTTTCGGCCATGACGTGCGAGGAAGGGAGGGGGAGTGAATGCCGGGGATAGAGGAGGAGAGGAGAAGGGATGAAGGAGAGAAGGACGATGGAGGGAAAACGTAGTGCGGGAAAGAGGAGCTGAGAGGGATGTGTCCACTGAGGGAAAGACGAGAAGGCGCAAGTGAGGGGATTCAGTGGAGAGGGGGGATGGAGCATGCAAAGATTGAGGGACCCATGCACAGACTGACAGAGAGAAGGGACCATTGGGGACTCGGAGAGAGAGAGACGCACACATGTTGAAAGAGAGAGTGGCCACAGCAGGATAATGAAGGAGGCAGGACGGAAACAAAAACAAAATTGAGAGACGAAGAAAAGTGAGGGGAAGTGGAGGGAGTGAGCGAGTGCGGCAAATCAAGGTGTTAAATGATGCAAGGGGGAGTGACTAGATTCAAAGTTTTCAGAGGGCCCACAAGACAAAAAAACATTAGCAAATCAGATCGTTTACGTATTTTAGAGTGAAAGAAATATGTCTGAGGGACAGCAACAAAGCATGCTTCTCGTAAACAGCAGAGTCGCAGCCTAGAGAGCCACAGCGCAAACTTCACTCACCCCTCACACAGCTGGGGAAGATCCTGTGAAAAGGCTCGGACAGGCGGTGTAACATCCCACAATAAAGCCACTGGCACAAGTCGCGTCCCTCTTCCCTGCATACTCCCATAGGTCGGCAGGAAGGTGCAGGCTATGAAGAGTGCCCTAGGGTGGCCCACACGTACAATCTTGTCACAGGAATATTGGGCGCAGGGAAAATGAGCTAGAACACAACTACCACATTGCTTCAAACATTAGGAGCAAGCGATGCACGCTAGACTGATATGGACAGAGTAAGGGAGAGAGCGAAACAGTATGAATATATATAGTGAAAGTGGCATCCGCTGACAGTGAAAGATTGCTGGAACCTGGGAGGCCAAGCCGGACAGGGCTCCCGGAATAAACAAGCCCGGGAGTTGTGTGCGAGCGCGCGCTAAAAGATTTTTTTTTTAAAAAGCACGGTACGGTCTGCTGCAGTATAGAGAGGCGGGGGGGAGTGGAGGCCAGCAGAGTGACGCGATCTGTGGTGGGGGAGGGGGAGGGAATTGAAGCACAAGCAAGCAAGGCGGAGAGAGGCACGCAAGGCTTAATGAGACTTGACAGAAACCCACATGGCGGCTGCGCGCGTGCACGCTCGCGTGAACGCAAGCTTCAGGCCAGGAAAAGCCTGTGGTGGCACTTTCAAAAGCCACTCACTAAATTTCTCGCAGAGCAGCGCATGTGCTGGCTCAGCGAGACCTAAAAAAGAAGTATAGGCTTGGGATGGAGGCAGGCATTGTCTCCAAAGTCCTTGAAGAAAATTGGGAGGCTTCTTCACTGCACTCTGGTCCAACTCCAGTCCAGCCATACATGTGAATAAATGGTGGGGCTGCATAACTCAAACACAAAATATATAATGTTCCACTAGCTAGATCCATTTTTTATCTTTTTTGGCAAAGCAGTTTGACGATAATCTGAAAGTTCTATGGTGGCCTTCTCAGTCAGGAAAGTAGAGTTTGTCCTCAAACTCAGGTGGTTCACCCAGAAGTTGTTCAGATAACGCACTTGAGTCTGACCAATCTCCCTTATCCTGTGGTGTTTCAGGAACAGTGTAATTGTGTGGTATGAAGTGCTGGTTCATTTTAATCATGGTCAATCTCCACATTTTGAGGCAAGAGACTGGTCCTTCTCACTGTGACAACTGCGCCAGCTGCACTGAGCACACGCTCAGTAGACAAACTTGATACCGGACAAGCCAGATATTTTATTACCAGCTGGTAGAGCTCTGGCCATTTGCGCATCTTCCCATTCCAATAGACCAATGGGTTTTGATCCACATTGACCTCTTTTGGGTCATCCAGATTGTCCTGGAACAGCCTCTGAATGGTCGTTGGTGCTGCCACTTGCTTGACCTCTTTTGCCTTTGCACTTGACTTAAGCTCTGCCACCTGAAACCAAGCCTATGCAGAGGTTGTGTCCAATTCTTCTGTTGCTGGTGTTGCCGAAGTTCATGTTGCTGGTGTTGGCTGCTGTGAGACAACAGTACTGCCCTCTCTGGAGGTTGAAGGCTGCACCCCAGAACTTCTGCCCGGGACTCAGATTTTCAGCCGTTCTTCTTCCAGGTCTGTCGCTTGATCAACAATCCACGTCTTGTATAGTGAAACATCCCATTCCGAAAACGGAATGAAAGTGGCCAGTATTTTTTTGTACTGTGGATCAAGTATTGTTGCACGGATGTACTCTGTGGACGACACTATGTCTCTGTGCAGCCTTGGATTAACAGCCAATCGAAGGATTAAGCTCTCAACCAAGTCATGCACTTCTCCGTTCACACCTGCAAAACTTTACGACACCTTTTTTAACTGGTCCTGTAGCAGATTCAACAGAAGGATAGATTGGCTCATCGTACTGTCCTCCTTGCTGACTTCCAGTGTGAAAACATCTAAAGGAAGTAGCATCTGTGTCAGGCATTTGACTAGGCCCCATTTCTCCACCTCCATGGTCATGCTTTTCCTAGTTGCATCACCTCCTCTTTGAAGGGCATAGTCAGTGATTGGTCTGTACTGGTTAAATAGAGCTGCAACATGCAATAGGTAGAGTTCCAACGTGTTGGCACCTCCTGTATGAGGGCTTTAACTGGTACTCTATTAGCATGCTTAATAATCCTGAACTGCTTCCGGGCTTTAAAAGAATGGCTGAAATGAGTGAAGATTCTTCTGCAGGTGGTCAGTATGTTGCTGACTAGTAGTCTTTTTTGAGAAAGTCCTGCACAATCAGGTTGATGCAATGTGCCAAACACGGGACCCTGAAATAGCCATCATCTGCCATGGCCTTAACTATATTACTGCCATTGTCTGTGGCAACAAATCCAATTCTGACATTCGCAGCCATTCAGACACCTTGCTGCTAAAGTGTTCCAAGATGTTTGCATCTGTATGGGATTTCTCCATGGCAAACAAGGCTACTGTTGCATGCCGCCGAACGCCCTTGAAAGTTTCTTCAGTGCTGAGACCTGTAGATAGCTGATGCCTAACCCGCACAAAAGAGATCCAATGTGCAGTGATATACATGTAATCAGTTGCTTGACAACTGGTCCACATGTCTGTCGTAAGGTGGATAGTGTGACCAGCACTCTTCTGCAAACCTTGTCCAACGAATTGCATCGTGATGGAGCGCTGGAACAGCAACTCTGGCAAAATCGGTCCGGCTGGAAACCTTCCATTTCGGGCAGATGGCTGCCACAAATTCTAGAAATCCTATTCCTTTCACAAAGGAAAAAGGGAGGAGATCCAGCTCTAAATTTTTGCCAGCTTCCCGTTGTACAAATGTGCCGTTGGGTGGTTGCGTTCATAGGACCCCTCCTGCCTAAATATGCCTGTAATAGTAGACTGGATTTTTTTCTTTTCTGGTGCCACTGATTTAGGCGACTTCCAGAGAGAACCTGGAGGTGGTGGTAGACTCAATGTGTGTCTAGGGGCAGTCACTGTATCCTGTTGCTGTGGCGTCTCCATCTGACTCTTGTGCAATTTTGAGGTTGCTGATGCAGGTGATACTGATGCACAGGGCTGCTTTGCGTAAAGCTGTTACCCTCTTCTTCCTCATCACCTCCCACGTGATCGGTGCTGATTCCCTTCTCATCACCACCACCTGCAGCAATTCTTTTAAGGTGCTACTCCCACCGGATTGCGTGATGTTTTTTCATATGGTTTGTTTGCCATCCAGTACCATAGTGTGAACTAGGCTTACCTCGGCGAACACTCCCGTGGCAAATGGAGAATAATGCAATGTTATTCTCTTGCTTGATAATCGTAAAGAAGTCCCAAACTGGGTAGGAGAACTTTTTTAGTGGGCTACTGGTGCCACTGTCAATGCCCAAAGAACTTGTGTCGATGATTGCCTCTCTGCAGTGCATACTTTGACTGAGGTAGTGGTGGATGCAGGTCTCAGTGAGGGCCTAACAAATATGGAAGCTGGTGGTGGTACCAGTGCCACATGCCTTGGAGCAGGTTGAATAGGAGGGATAATGTCGGTGTCCTCTGAGCTAGTTTCCATGACAATGGCTGGCTCGTTCTCCTGATCCCCTTCCATAATTGTAAGGCTTTCGGGAACTTTCCTTTTCCCTTGTCTCTCGTGACAGGTCTCGGACTCAGCCAGGGTCCAATCCATGTCCTTATCATCAGAAGGGGTCCTTTCTTTTTCTTGCTGGAGATCAGGGTGCCAATGGTTCAAGAAGAGGTACACCTTGCTCAGCAGGAAGCTCAACCTCCTGTTCTGCTCCTACTTCATGAAGATCTACTATTGCTGGCTGCAGAGCCTGTTGTCCAGTTTGCTTAGTTTCCTGCGACGACTGGGTACTAGTTTGCATCTGAGACAAATATAACCCTGACTCGCTGCTCGTCGCCATGATTGCAGTGGCTGCCTCACTGGGAGACAAGGGCTTGGGCTTAGGTTTGGGTGATGGAGTCGTTGATATAGGAGTGCTGCTCCCAGCTCGCGGCGGGAGGGCGGTGCGGCAGGCACACGAACTGTCTTGAAAAAGGAGGAGGGCGGCAAGCCAGTGGTGGCAGTTTGCTTCTCCTCCTCCCTGGCCACTTCTTAGGAGCACCATTCTTTGGGGCCATCTTCAAGCTATGTTAGTTTATACTTAGCTGCACAAGCGTAAGAGAGGAGGACTTTTGTGTTGTGGTCACGTCACTTTGTACAGGCCTTCTGTCTGGCAGTACTGTGGGTGATGTCTCTTGTACACCTAAAAGCAAACAAGCAAGAAAAACATTTAGTGAAATGTGGCATTTTTGCAGCTTGAACTATTCATAGTACGAACAATATAATTTAGTGTGGTTACTTTATTATCCTAAATAATTAACAACAGATGTGTATCCATTCCAGACCACACCACCATAACATGGTATTTCCATCAGGATAACAACATACAGATGTGACTGTTTGCTTTATGTTCATCTAAGGGGAGACATCTGTGGCAGGCAGGGAAATGCAGGGGAAAATGGAATAATCCTTAAAAAATTAATGCTGATGTGCGCCTATGGCAAGCAGGGGGGTCCAGGGATAAATGATTAATTAACAGCCTTAAAAAATTAATGCTGGTGTGCAGCTGGTGCCTATTTCCATTTGGAGGCAAGGATGTGCAAGGGGAAAAATGGAAACTAATGCATATAACATTAAACACTGTTCATATATCCATATAGTACAATGATCCTCAAGCACATTAAACTGATATGAGGGAAAGGTTACAAATAAATTTAACAAAAAGGCATAGCCTTCTCTTATCAATCCCCCTAGAAAATGGCTTTGAAAACTGCAATAAAGGATTTACACACTGGCTGGCAGCGCAAAATGGCCTCCGGTCACATGGTCAATCAACAACAAGCAGCTAGGAGGCATGGACACAACAAAGAAAGCATGCAGGCCTATGGCACTGGCAAAAGCACACTGGCTGGCTACACAAAATAGTCGCCGACCAGATGGTCAAACAACAAGCAAGGAGGTATGGACAACAAAGCATACATGCAGGTCCATGGACGCTGACTACACTAAATGGCTCCTGGCCACATGGCTTAGAGAACAAAGACAAATGGTGGCCTATGGCACAGGCACACACACCACACACACACCACCCCCCTCCCCCACACACACACACACCCATTAATTGAGCAGTACCAAAAACGAAAATTAAGTGAGCTTTTAAAATTTCATAACAACACACATCCTCCCAAAGCATCAAATATTATCCCACCAATATACACTTTTTGCAGAAAAAATGTGAAGAAAAAAAAAGAAAAACTCACATTATTTAATACAATGCCATCCTGGCCTAAATTATGTTTTAAAACAACATATACAACAGAAACAGTTGTTTCATGTACCCAATGACCGTACTGGCTGGATGGCCAGTGGACAGACTAGGCCACATAGTAAAATAAATAAATAATGCAAATTTAACAAACATAGAGAAAATGTACTGAACTGTGCAACCTTTTTCCCTCACAAAAGATTTTTAAAATTCAATGCAAAAAAATAACTAGGCCCTCGCTGAATCTCCAAGCCACCAACCATAACCACAGTCAAATTGAAAAATTGAATAGAAGTACAAATAAATACTGGTGCATGTCCTCTATCAAACAACACCCTTATGCAAACGTTTTTGAACTTACTTGCGATATCACAAAAACAAAGTCCTTACAATCCAATGGTATAAATGCAGCAGAAATTGCAGACAAAGAGAGTGATCCTTCCACGTCGAAATCCAAATAAAAAGTGACCAGTAGACGGACAAAGCACCGGAAAGAGCCTGCTGGACAGGAAGAGATCAGCTTTGACTCATCTAAGGTAGCGCAGATGGTTAATATGCCTGCTGCAAAGAACGTGTACCATGCATTTCAATAAACAGTATTTTATGTGCATAGCTCAGTGGATTACTGCTTTTGTCACAGAGATTCTTTTGTTACTTTGCGATTCATAAGTTACAATCGTAATGTAGCGCAGTGAGCTATGAGCTGCCATCAAAGCAAGGGGGGACGGCACAAGTTTTGGGGGCAACGGCCTTTCCACCTGAAACGCAGGAATAACACCCACCCCCATCGCTCCCCCTCCCCCCAGCTCTTCCATGCTGCCGCCTTGGGCGGCAAAAGGCATGGCCGGCCACGGGCAGCTACTTGTCTAGCTACGCCACTGCATCAAAGAGCTGCATGCAAACTGCATGGTACAAGTTAGTAAGTTATGTTTTTTTCCCCTGTCTTTCAAAATCCTGATGCTGCTAAAAAAGGTTTGCTTGGGTAGAAATAAATTCTTGTTATTAAAATCAACATTAACCACTGTGTTAGATTTGAATCCTGCGTTTGTGCTTCTCCAGACCAAGCACTCTTCAAAAATGCCTACCAGTTTGGATGACATGTGAATCCTACACGATGTAGTCCCCTATGCATTAGGTAACATTTTCTATACACTGATTTACACATGTACAATTCTTTGTCTCTGTCTGTGTGTGATGTAAAGTGCTCCAACACCCTACACTTGTATGAGAGGTGCTATAAAACAAATGAAATACATATGTCAGAGGGGCTATGGAGGGATGAGAGACACTGTTGGAGGGTGATAGTGAGGGAATCATTAAAGAGATTGTCGTATCCTGGTGCACAGTAAGGTCATCATTTACTATGCTTTAAAAGCTTATTCAATTTAGTATATGACAAATGTGTTGTAGAATGCACACTTTTTTCCCCAAAATTTTCTTGGGGGGAGAGCCCCTCCAAAGCCCCCTTTGTAGTGGTCAGACTCACTCGCTGTACTGGGTATGCACCGTAAGGGGGCTGGTCTGACAACATTTTCGCCAGGGCTGCTACTGCAAAATAAAACGAAACATTGAAAAATTAGTCGCCGAGATGCAGCACCTACCTTTCCATTAAAATGTTTTGATTTTTGCAAATATTTTCAACTTAAAATAATAAAATCTTTAGTAATTTGAGTATTGTTTGGTGTGCACTTGTGTTTTTTTTTTTTTTTACAAATTACTGTTTTAATGTTTGAAATTTAAATCGTACAAATTGCTTGGGGGTCCCTGGCTTCCAGTAGTGACTCAGTGGGCGTCCTCAGGAATCAAAAGGTTGGCAACCACTCGAGTAGAATATTTTCACTCGAAAATGTCTTTTCAAGTTGATTTAGCTTCTTCTTGAGTAAAGAATCTGCTCGAGAAGCGGCCGCTCGCTTGAGTCACGAAAATGGCACTGGAAGGCTCTGTGATGACGAAAAGCTGAGCTAGAGGTCGCCAAATCTTGCGCTTGCTGACTGGCGGCTGGCAGATCTCGTCGCGCTCACCAGCGCGCGCTTAAACACATCTCGCATTAACCAACAGGATAATAATTCCGCCATGCGCCAGAAGGTGGAATTTAGCGGGAACTCTGCGTTACACTCACAGCGCGAAGTTACCAAATTCGCCTACTCCGCGAGTGGCATTATAATTCCTCCCGGGCTTAATAATAAGTGCTTCCTGACCATGCACCTTATTCTCTTCGCAATATTCATTTCAGGGTCTTGACGTTTTGTACAGCCTTCTCCACAGCTGACGTTGCTGTCTTCTGTGGGGACAACGAGGTAGATGGCAAGATAGAAAGAGAAGCACCAGTGTTCACAGGAGTGATGTCAGTATTGAGCGCTGTGGGCCTGTGAACCTGAGTAGCCTTCACACATGGTGCAGCAGTGTCAGTATTCCTTTAAGGAGGGAATAGTGACTCCTAATGGTGAAACGAATCCGAGTGTTCCATTCAAGAGTGGAGAATGACTCCGAAGGTGGAATGAGTGAGTGTTCCTTTCAGGAGTGAAGAATAATTCCAAAGGTGAAATGAGTGAGTGTTCCTTTCAGGAGTGGAGAATGACTCCGAAGGTGAAATGAGTGAGTGTTCCATTCAAGAGTGGAGAATGACTCCGAAGGTGGAATGAGTGAGTATTCCATTCAGGAGTGGAGAATGACTCTGAAGGTGAAATGAGTGAGTGTTCCTTTCAGGAGTGGAGAATGACTCCGAATGTGAAATGAGTGAGTGTTGCTTTCAGGAGTGGAGAATGACTCCGAAGGTGAAATGAGTTAGTGTTACTTTCAGGAGTGGACAATGATTCCGAAGGTGAAATGAGTGAGTGTTCCATTCAGGAGTGGAGAATGATTCCGAAGGTGAAATGAGTGAGTGTTCCTTTCAGGAGTGGAGAATGACTCCGAAGGTGAAATGAGTGAGTGTTCCTTTTAGGAGTGGAGAATGACTCCGAAGGTGAAATGAGTTAGTGTTCCTTTCAGGAGTGGAGAATGATTCCGAATGTGAAATGAGTGAGTGTTCCTTTCAGGAGTGGAGAATGAATCCGAAGGTGGAATGAGTGAATGTTCCATTCAGGAATGGAGAATGACTCCGACGGTGGAAGGAGTGAGTGTTCCATTCAGAAGTGGAGAATGACTCCGACGGTGGAAGGAGTGAGTGTTCCATTCAGGAGTGGAGAATGACTCCGAAGGTGAAATGAGTCTGAGTATTCCATTCAGGAGTGGAGAATGACTCCGAAGGTGGAATGAGTCTGAGTGTTCCTTTCAGGAGTGGAGAATGACTCTGAAGGTGAAATGAGTGAGTGTTCCATTCAGGCGTGGAGAATGACTCCGAAGGTGAAATGAGTGAGTATTCCATTCAGGAGTGGAGAATGACTCTGAAGGTGAAATGAGTGAGTGTTCCTTTCAGGAGTGGAGAATGACTCCGAAGGTGAAATGAGTGAGTGTTCCTTTCAGGAGTGGAGAATGATTCCGAAGGTGAAATGAGTGAGTGTTCCATTCAGGAGTGGAGAATGATTCCGAAGGTGAAATGAGTGAGTGTTCCTTTCAGGAGTGGAGAATGACTCCGAAGGTGAAATGAGTGAGTGTTCCTTTTAGGAGTGGAGAATGACTCCGAAGGTGAAATGAGTTAGTGTTCCTTTCAGGAGTGGAGAATGATTCCGAATGTGAAATGAGTGAGTGTTCCTTTCAGGAGTGGAGAAAGACTCCGAAGGTGAAATGAGTGAGTGTTCCTTTCAGGAGTGGAGAATGACTCCGAAGGTGAAATGAGTGAGTGTTCCTTTCAGGAGTGGAGAATGACTCCGAAGGTGAAATGAGTTAGTGTTCCTTTCAGGAGTGGAGAATGATTCTGAATGTGAAATGAGTGAGTGTTCCTTTCAGGAGTGGAGAATGACTCAGAAGGTGAAATGAGTGAGTGTTCCTTTCAGGAGTGGAGAATGACTCCGAAGGTGAAATGAGTGAGTGTTCCTTTCAGGAGTGGAGAATGACTCCGAAGGTGGAAATGAAGATTTTATAAGGCCTGGCCTCATGTCAGGAAGGAGACCCAAAAGCATTATGATGCCAGTCTCATGGGAGGGTTGGAGTTCTACCTCTTGTTCTCATTGTAGCCGTATCTCTGACAAAACCGGAATAGCTGGTGAATAGTTCCACTCTCTGTTCTTATTCATTCTCTTTTGCATTCTGTTGGAATGCACAGAAGAAAGGCCTGCAGGGTTGATGAATTTTAACAAATCTACTTGTCCAACGGGCACAATTTTACAGATATCTACTGCTCCTGCAAAGAAATCCACTTGCCTTACCTAACTCCTAATTCAGTTAACTCTGTAGAATAAGGTGTTTCAGTGGCTAAGTTCCTTGCTTAAAAATTAGTGAGAGTTCATACAAATCCTCTCCTAAGGTCTTTGTACAGCATATTCCCCATTGCATCATGAACATCCTTTTGTGTGGTGCACACAATGCCAAGGAGGCACTATCACATTTTTGCCAGGGCACTGAAGCCCAAGGGCGGAATTAAAGTGATGTGCACGGGAAATACACAATTTGGTCAAGTGTCCAAGAATCAAATCTAGGTGAGTAAATCTGGAATGTAGTGGGTGGGCCACATTTCTTGCAGCCTTGTAAATAACTTTCCTAGATCCAAACCCTGTATTGTAAGTGGCTACGTATAACAAACATTTACATAGTGTACAGTATATACTGAATTGCAAGCCATTGAAAAACTGCACACGTGAAGGAGTTCTTCGTAACTTACACCATTGCTTGGCACTTAGAACACTGCATTTTTATCCGGTGAAAAGCTTTCCGAACGGTGTGTCTACTTGATGCATATTATTTTCTGATTGCACACGCTTCATGTTCCTCAGCAGAGAAATGATGTTCCTTGATATTCTTCCAGAGCCCCAAATGAAGGTCCTCTTTTGAAACTGCCTGTAAAATCTGTGACTTTGTCGACATTTTTTTATGTAGTTCTGTAAAATGCATTTGACTCCAGTTGGCAACACATTGTGTGAAGGATATTCCTAGCCTCCAGCTCCTCTCCTGAGGGTTTGGCTTGATCTCTAAGCTCCTGCCTGTGGCCCACACCTAGTAATCTGACATACACGGTGGAATTTCCCAAGGGAAGTGTTCCATTGTCTCACTTCTGTTCTTCAGTCTCCTACTTCTCACCTACCAGCGGGCCTGCAAACTCTGCCGGATGCTGAAGGCGATGGCCCAAGCAGGAACACACAGGGCCAAGACGAACACGTATTCCAATGAGGAGAAGGCTTGAAGTGTGTTAAGCCTTGTTTTGATCATTTTCTGTCCATTCTGTATGCTTTCTGTTGTGGGTGCTCTATGTACTGTGCTCTAACCATCGCCCTTTGTGTTAGGTAGATAAGCAGGTTAACTTTCATTTCTGCAGTCACCCTCTTGCAGCAAACCACCCCAGGCTCATCCTGATTGCACCCACTGAGTTATCCTCAACAATAGGGTGTCCTGCTTTACCTGTGGACTAGCTCAGAGTTTGAGTCCCACATGACCACGCAGGCTGATAAGCTATCAATGCTTTGGAGGGCTGTCACTTGATCGGCCTACACCTGCTTGCTCCTTCTCCTCCAAGGGGCCTGAGAACTGACAGACGGCAAGCTTGTAGATTTAGCAGGACTTTGTGCCTCACAAATGACGAGCACTGGAGTTCCCAGTCCCAACCTGCAATGTTGTGTACCCCGCGAGTTGCAGGCTGTCCTACATTTTCTACCGAGCAGTCTCAGTACATTCGGTGGAGTTCCAAAACAGGAGCTCATGTGCATAATACCAGGTAAACTGCATCAGGTTTGAACAAGCTTGTTGATGGGTGCAGCAAGAGGTTGTTGTAGATGTGCGCACTCAAACTAAAGTGGCGGTCTGTGCCCCAGAATGGAGCGGTAATGTTGACATCAGTACTAAGAGACCAAGGAGAGCCAGCTTTAATCAGATGTCTTTTTGTATAGTCACATAAGATCAGTTGGCATTCTTTTTTGTTGTTTTTGCATTGATTTTTTATTTTTTTTAATAGCCAGCAGCCATTACATACATAGAACACATACATAATCAAACCTGGGGGAAAAAAAAAAAGAAAGAAAAAAAAAAAGAGGGAGGAGAGATAAAAGGGAGAAAAGAGCATACAACCATGAAGAAAGCGCATGAAGGAGAGCGCGTAGCATAATAAATTTAAATCATTCCACAATACTATACATCAAAACATATTAACAGCCCTTCGAGTAAAACCAGGTGGAGATTTAACAGTTCACAAATACATACTGGATACAGAGAAGCAGGTTATAAAGAGAAAGCGCCTATGAGAGATATTCCGTAAGGACCCCCCAAATTCTTTTGCCTAATCTCTGTTTCTGTGGCCCTTTAATGGCGTAGAGGCTGGTTTCTAATTTACATATCGCAAGCAGTTTCCCTCTCCACATTTCAAACGAGGGGGGTTCTTTCTGACGCCACAGTGATGCTATGCAAAGTCTGGCCACAGCAGCGGCTATGTATACTAAATACCTGAAAGTGTATATTCCCTGCGTTAGCATATCATCTTCTAAAACCCCCAACAACATAACTTGTGGCGTTATCACAATCTGCACCCCTGTAATTTCCGTCAAAAAAGTCTGTATCATATTGGTTAGTTGTTTCAGTTCAGGGCATGTTGCAAACATATGGACTATATCAGCCAGACCCATCCCACATCAAGTACATTTATCCTCATTCACACCCCCCCAGCGAGCGATTTTTGCCGGTGTATAATACAGATTAAACATAGTTTTATACTGTTGTGTTCTGAGATTGGAGGAGATTAAGAGTTTATCAGCTAATCTAATTGATTGTGACAAAATGTTTCCATCAAGAGAAAGTCTGATGTTCCATTTAGCGTGTTGTGCCTCTACATCATCCTTCAATATTTCAATAAGTGTTTGGTATATATTTCCAATCCTTTCCAGACCCTTCACAGCTTCTAATGATTTATTTTTCTGTGCTAACCGTGCCACATCACCTCTTTTGATCAAATAGTCACGAATCTGCAAATATTTAAAAAAATCTGCTTTAGGGAGATCGTGTTCAGACATTAATGCAGCATATGTCCTAACACCCCTGTTATCTACTAAATCTCCTAACGTCTGTATTCCTAGATTCCTCCATCTATTTAAAATGCCTGTTGAAAAGATTGGGGGAGTAAAGTAGAGGCATCAGTTGGGGTGTAGTAATTGATCCTACCTATCTGTAAATATCGCCTAATCTGGAGCCAAGCCTTATGAGCAGCCTGGACCACCTTGAAGCGGTTTTTTTATAGTAGCTAGGCTCCAGAATCTTAAAAAGCTCCTCTCCGTTATAGGACCTAATAGTAACTGATAAATATGGGGTATATCATTTGTGCTATCCTCGTTTGCCCCCACTAATAAAATTCCCATATATTGTAGTAAGCATGCCCAATAATAAAACTGAAAATTGGGGACAGCCCAGCCCCCTCGCTCCCGTGGCAGGGTCATAAATTTCATAGCTCGGCGGGGTTTCCCCTGCGCCCACAAGAAACTGCTGCATATAGATTGTAGCTTCTGAATCTGTTTCCCTGTGATTTCTAAAGGAACCGACCTAAAGAAATAAAGAACTTTTGGTAAAATATTCATTTTTAAGACGTTACATCTTCCCATCATTGATAAATGTAGACCCTCCATCCTATCTAATTCCTTTTTAATCTTCCGTAACATAGGATCCCAATTAGATAGAACCATCGTGTCAAGACATGCATTCAGCCGAATCCCCAGATATGTAGCCTCCTTCATAGCTCTAGGATCATTAAAGTGTACTAAGTCTGTGCAAACAACCTGTGTTTTGGCTAAATTTAGCTTCAAACCTGAGCTCCTCCCATATAATAGTGCTAGTTGTTCCGTCTCTATCAGAGTGATGACCGGATCAGATGAGACTATCGCTATATCATCTGCGTATGCTACTATACTGACCCGCTCCTGCCTGAGGCCTAGTTGTGTATTTAGCCTATGTTCTAATAGGTTTAGGAACGGGTTAATATAGAGCGCAGAGGGGAGCAGCGGCATCCCTGTCGGGTACCCCTTGATATAGATACGGGATTCGACTCTAGCCCCAACGCGCAGACACGGGCATTAGGTGATCTGTACATAGCTTTAACTGCCTGGATAAAGCCCGTGCCGAATCCTTGCCACCTCATTGTTGCCCATAAAAACTCCCAGGAGACACGGTCAAACGCTTTTTCCGCATCTAGTAGTATCACTCCACAAGGTAGTTTACGAGTGTTGGCAATGTCCAACAGCGTCGTGACCCTACTTATATGGTTGACCGTGCCCCTCCCTGGGATGAATCCGTGCTGGTGAACCGAAACTAGAGGCATAATCACTCTGGAGAGTCGTGATGCTAATATTTTTGCGTAGATTTTTCCATCGCAGTTCAGGAGTGAAATTGGTCTAAATGAGCCTGGTAATGTAGGTGGCTTATCTTTTTTAAGAAATATAATGATGCTGGCAGCATCCCATGATGCCGGTGCAGCACCCTTTTATGCCTCCCGAAGTACGGTTAACATATCAGACTGTATTTCAGGTAAAAAAAAGTTTATAAAATTCCAGAGGGAGCCTATCAGGGCCAGCAGCTTTCCCTGTGGCTAAGGAGCCGACAGCTTCTACAAGCTCTTCCATCGTTCCTCTAACGCTTTCTGATCCTCTTCATTCAGCATCCTCCTGTGAGGATCTTTATAGAAGTCTCCTCTCCCCCCCTGAATGTGACAATCTTCTGAATACAGCCCCTCGTAGAAGACCCTAAAGACCTCTAGAATACCTTCTGGTGTTTCTATTATGTTCCCCCTTAAATCTTCAATTGCCGATATAGTATTTTTGCCTCCTTAGATCTGATCTTCTTTGCCAGGCATCTACCAGTTGCCTCGCCAAACTCATAACACTCTCTCCTAAAAAGATGGTATTTATTTGCAATATCTTTGGCCCACTCCTCATTTATCCTAGCTTTGCAACATGCTACTTCGGATTGTGCCTGTGTAATGTCCAATTGCCGCTGAACCACCTCTATCAATGCATATTCGGCATGGCGCAGGCTATCATATAACGTCTGCTGGTGCTGCCTGAGTTGCTTTTGTACATGCAGCCCAAAACTTAGTATTTCACCCCTAAGCCCTGCTTTCATAGCATCCCACACTATATCACATTTAGTAGAATTTCGGTTTATGGACAAGAACTGAGTTAACCATTCTCGCATGTGACAGATAAACTTTTCATTTAATAGTAACTTCCTATCAAAGGAAAATGCGCCTCGGGTGCGTGTCAGGCCATGCATTGTAAGTTTCAACAAGAGGGGATTATGGTCCGAGGTAATTCGGGGAAAGATCTGTATGTGTGCGTCTACTAAATGAGTTTTAGTGACAAAAAAGTAGTCTAGTCTGGCTAGCTTTTGGTGAGGGCAAGAATAGTATGTGTACCCTGGGTCTGGATGTTTTAATCTGGGCCAAACATCGATTAAACCATGCTCATCAACAAGCTGCTGCAAGGCTCTGTATACCTTAGGTTTCCTGCCAGTATTTATCACCCCCGGCCCATGTCGCACTTCCCCCATTTGGATATTAAAATCCCCCGTCAATACCAGAGGGGCAGCCCAGGTGGCCAGTTCTATATTCAAATATTCAATAACCTGAGTTTCATCATAGTTTGAACCGTATACAGAGCATATTGTACATTTCTCATTGAGAGTTAAACATTCAATCACCACCCAGCGACCGTACTTGTCTGCTAAGCTTCTCGTTACTTTTAATAAGTTTTTTTTGGCAAGAATAGCAACACCTCTAATGATGGTGCCTTGAGAGGTACAGACCAAAAGCTCATATCCTAATTCCCCTAATATATTACGTTTACTCCATGGAACATGTGTCTCTTGGAGACAAACCACGTCAGGGGACATGTTCTTAATTTCTCGAGCCACTCTTTGCCGTTTGCCCCTTTCATTAAGACCACGCACATTAAATGTGCATATATTTAAAGATGCCATTTTTTTTTTTTACAAGCAGACAGCGCTCCCCTTCCTTTTCCTTTTCCCCTTTCTTTCTTTTCCCTCTCCCCTTCCCCCCCTCCTCTTTGACTTCCGATCCTTCCCTTTCAAAATTTCTGCAGTAGCTACTGACTCATTTTTAGTTTTACCCCTGCAACACCCACCACCCTTGGTAGCCCCCCACCCCACACCAACAGCCCCTCCCACCTCCCCACTATTGCCTTCTCTACCAAAGAAGGCCCCCCTGTTGCCCTCCCTACCATGGAGGCTGGTAGACCCAACAGTCTACAGTGATGGGGAGCCTCGTGGAGCACCGAACCTCCCTGTACCCCCGACTAGTCAATACACCTTACATTGTATTTATAAAACCAGCAAAAGAAATTAATTGTAAAGATCTACCCTTAACAAAGAGGGGAAAAAAAAAACCCCTAAAGACTGCGAATCAGCAAGAGAGCAAAAAGTTATTTAAAGACATTAACCGGAATTTCAGTACTCATAGTATTCTTCCTAGGCCTTGATTTCATGTAAATATTCTTTTGCTTTCAACTCAGAGGTAAAGAATCTTGTTTTATCTTTATATATTATTTTCAATTTGGCAGGACTTAAGAGAAATGCTTGTGCGCCCTTATCCTTAAACGGATTAATTAGCTGCCGTAGCTGCCACCTTTTTTCCACTGTGGCCGGGCAAAAATCAGGGCGAACAAAAAACTCTACACCTGCCGCTTTTCTTTGTCTATCAGGCCTGGCAAGGTCATACAAAGCCTCCCTAGACAAAAAATTAGATAGACATATCAGTATAGCTCTAGGCCTCGTATTAGCTTGAGTTAATCCTGCTTGATACTTGACACGAAAAGGAAAGCGGTGGGCCCGCTGGATCTCCGTATCCCATGTCCAGTGAGTTAATTCTGGAAAGGCTTCAGTGAAAAGTTTCACCACAAATTTCCGGGGGTCCGTACCTTCAATTCCTTCTGGCACACCAAGAATTCTCAAGTTATTGCGCCGGAGGCGATTTTCCATGTCCTCAAGCTTCCAGGATATATCATTCCTATGTGACGTTAGCGTCTCAGTGGTTGTTTTCTGCGTAGACATTTCATCTTCCAGCGTAGAAATTCGATTTTCTGCCTCTGTAATCCTTTCCGCGATCTCTGAGCAGGATTTGGCCATCCGCCGGATTGAATTCTGTAGTTTCCTACAGGCACCTTGAGTTTTTTGGCTTTCTACCCGGCTTTCTTCTCTGTGTGCCATCATAGTTTCGTATATCACTGCCAGTGAAATACTGCCGGAACCCTCTAGTGCTTTATCATGATCTTGTCTCTGGCTCCCCCCATCAACTCCATTCCCATAATTAACGGAGTTGCCCAACTTCTCGGCAAGGGATGGGTCCGAGGCCATGGATATAGCAGAAGGGGCTGTTTTTTTACGTACTGTCCCGGAGCTTCCCATCACATTATCATTTCCAGGAGTCTCCATTGCTTGGTAAACACTGCTGACTTCACTCCACCGCCTACAAGCTAAGCTATGAGGGCCCTCGGAAAGGTGTAGTGATTCATCGCCTGATGAATTAGTCTGATCGGAGAGTGAAAAGAAAGGTCCCTCTATGTCGGTATCTGTCGGGTATGTATCATCATTTAACCCCTCATTAGAACCCTCTATACCCTCTGCTAATAGTAGTTTATCTACTTCAATAATTGAGGCCATAACTTCTAGCCTTGTGCCAACAGCAGCCGGGACTGCATGCACCGCATCTATACTGGTCTCTACCACAGTTTCATGCGTAAAAGCCTGTCTTTCCAGTGTGAGGCTACGCTGAGATTCTGGATCGAACTCCCTCCCATGCTCCATAATCTCCATGTCATGTCCCAATACCCCTGTATTTCCTGAGCTCACCTCCTCTGAATTCTCCGCATGAACTACTTCTTCAATGGTGGCTTTACCGTTAATCGGCTTCCTCCCCTTTCTGGCTACCAAGAATATTGCGGGAGTAACTTTCTTCCCGCTGCCCGTCTTGCTTGCAGGGCTGTTACTGCTGTTACTGCTGCCGTGGGTAGCGCCAACCGCTCCGCATCGTTGTTTGTCTTGGGCCATTTCCGGGGGCTTGCTCTGCGCGGCATTGCCTCCTACGCCGCGCGTCTTTCCGCCTCTGATGTTCTTCGGCGGCATCCTGAACCATGCGGGGGTCCGATCCTGTCCCGCGACCACACGTAGCGAGATTCCTTGCACCGAGCACCAACACAGATGCAGACGTGGGAATCGGTAGCCTGCCGCGCAACACTGCAGTACTGGTAGGTACCAAAGCATTCCCGGTCTCAGCTGCCTATTTCATCCGTTCCGCAGTCTCCCATCGGAGTGAACAGGGAGGTCAGGTCGCGAAAGCTCACTCGGCTGAAGGGTCAGCCGCCATCTTGCCTCCCGTATCGAATTGACCAGATCAGTTGGCATTCAATGGATCGAAATGGAATTAACATTGTCCCTTGTTATCCTGAAAGTCATGTACTGTACTGCTGTGCAGAGGCAGCTTCCATGTGCATATGGTTCATACAGACACTTCATATGAAAATGAAACCCTTGTACACATGTTGAAGCCTGACCTGTAGCATGCCACACCTAAGACAATTCTCTGTGCTGATGAATGAAGAACTGATCCATTTTATGCACACTAGCGCTTACGCAAGTATATAGTCCTCAGATATCTGTGGAACCCATAAATTGGGATACAATGGGGAACAGTGTAGATGTTCACAAAATGGCCATAGGATTCCTTGCAAATGTTTTAAATTAAACAATGAGGGCAGGGACGGCATTCAAGATGGAAAAATAAAACACGCCGCATGGCCTCCTTGCAGGGCACCCAACACACTGCAGCACACCTCTCTTGAAGGCTTAAAGAAGCGAGACCATACACCCCTCCAATCCTGAAGGACCACCCTCGCTTCTGCTCCAAGCCTGCATAGTCTTAAAGACCAGCTGAATTGCATGCAGGACCCCCAGAAACTGCACTCAGGTGTACCTGGTTGAGAAGCCACCTCTTACGGATAGTGCCACACAGGTAAGCAGGACCTAGGCCGACTGGGCCAGAAAACTGTACTAAAAAAATGGAAATCCAGATGATGGGCCTTCTGCATCCACACTCCCAACATCCTCATCATCATGAGAATTATAAAGAAGCTCAAGACGCGCATCGAGAGCATATATGCCTGACCCGTCCGCCGGATAGCGACACTTATTCTTGTGGTAGGAGCGGGATGTTAAGATTCCAAGGCACCGTTAATAATTAGCGTCCCTATGTTGATCCACAAAAAGGGAAAAAACATTTCTGTAAAGTAAATGGACTTTTGAGAATATTTCTAACCTGGTTTTGGCACAAAGAACAAAACCAGGAATTAAAAAGGAATTTTAAAAAAGCCATTTTTTTCACTTTCGAAGGTAGCTGCTCTGTTTCCAAGAGCACTAGTAGATGCTTTGGGTCAGGTTCTCTGGACTGTCCCAGGGTGTGTGTTCAGCAGCCTTGGAGAGAGAGGAAGAGATACCTGCTTCATCTTCACTCTTGAGGGCCTGCTGGCTATTGTGCCTACAGGGATTGGGCAGCAAGGGAGGGTCAGTATATTCCTTGGGACTCCTCAGTAGGGCTCTGAAAGGTTCATCAAGAAATGACAGTACCAATGTGTCCCTTGTCCTACAGTAAGCCCACCTTGAGTGCAAGCGCGGCGGACTGCGGGCCACTGTCTGTATTGCTGCGAAAGAGGCTTCGCCATGCTTATGTGCCCTCCTTTCCTTAACAGGGTCAGACTCGCTGTTCTGTGAGAGGCAGCAGTACGACCTGCCTCCGGACCGGGATCGCAGCAGTGGCCGTGTGTCTTACCAGGACAGAGGTAAGATCCTGAAAATAAGGGGCATGCCGCACAGTTATACACTTTTCTACAGCAGACACTTTTCTCTAATAGCTGGGCCTTTAGAGACTCTTGCTTTCATCCGACTGAACAAAATGCAGACTGTGAGTACTTACTTAGTGGCCCCTTTTTATTTATTTATTTTAAAATAAGAGCCATATGGAGTCTCAATATATCAGTCACTGCTAAAATGTGCCAACCCTTTTTCCAACACAGTCTACTCTTTGGAGACCGACCCGGAAAGAATAAACCATGGCATTGAAGATTCCCTCTACCTTATGATTTGTGTTTCAAGGGACAACGTTGAGAATGTTATGGCTAATCTCCCTGCAGACTTAAGGCTATAGAATTGCAATCTTGGCCTACAGGAGCACTGTCAGCCTCTAGGATGGTTACCTTAAGCACAACACTTCTTCCTTTCTAAGAATTTCAAAGAAAGCTGTGCCCTGTTTCCCCGAATGTCAGCTTCTGACATCATATCTATGCCCACCTTGCTAGGTTTGGCCTTTTGGTGTAACTTTCAGTTTTGTAGAAAGAAATGTGAAGTAGTGAGCTCAGCTCACTCAGTTGCACGCTATTTTCTTAATCGTTGAACCATAGGACCTAGTGAGGAAAATACATATTAAAAGAAGAGCAGTGGGGTACAATTCCATTTTACATTTTTTCATGTTTCATATCATTCCTCCTGAAAAGGATTTAAGCTTGGATGTGTATGACACGTGTATATTTCGCAAAATAATTGGTATAATCCAAAAATGGCCAATAGATATCGTTTTTATTTTAGATTTCAGTATGTATAGACATTCTGATTCGTTGTTCAAGTTATTCATATACTGCCCACTCCTTCCCTTTTAAAACCTCACCCTTTCACACTTGTGCTATCAAGGCCTGCGATATGGTGTTCTCAGGAGAGAGTGTTGGTCACTTTAGTCTCACCTCATTAGTTGGAGCGTGGGTCTTTTCCAATGGTGTGTTTGCTGCTCAATATGTACTGTTTTCAGGCATGTTACAGTTTTATGACTGTTTGAAAGAGACAGGGGTCGACATACCAATGCCTGAGAATTGTAGTTACACGTGAGGGATGGGTTTCTTAAATCAAGCAGCGTTCTTTGAGCCATATATTGCATGGGATATTACATGGCTCAGTCTGCGTTTGTGGAATTAGAAGGTTGTTCTGTGATTCACCTGATACCTTCTGAATTACACACCGCGTGCCATTTTGGATGACCTTGTGTGTGCATTTTTGGTATGAGTTGGTAATTGTGTTTGTTTAGCCATACACCACACACAGTTTATTTGAGTTTTTGTTGGCACAATTCCTGTGGTACTGTACGCATATTGGGTATGGCATTGGTGGAGTAGCCTACTGTAAGGTGGGGGATGAGGGTGTCATGGATGTCATTCTGCCACAGTAGGGTATACAGTGTCCTTCAGGCTTGTAAATTATTGAATTTTGCAGGGATGTGGAATTTTATAAAATATTAGCTTGCCCATTGGATGGGATGGTTCGTAAACCTACGTGTCCTGTGAAAGAAAAACACTTGTCCCTTGGTTGGGAATTTCAATCCTCCTGAGGAGGGCAGATGTATAACATTTTGCAGGGTGGGAAGAAACGGGGTTGTAGGGAATGCAAACTTGCAAACAGATTTTCACATGAGCAAACGCACACATGCATATTTGCTCATGCTAAAATGCAGTTCACAAATGTTTTGTATAAGTACGGTTTCCTGGCCTACTTCTGTAATTTCATGAAAGTCCTAAATTTTCACAAACACAAGGACATATACCATGGGTGTGCTTTTTTAACTTTCTTTAATAATGTGGCCTATAAGTATGTGTAAAAACAACAATTGATGGACAGAATGCAGAACAATGTCGTACATTCACCCCAGTACAGAGATCTGGGCCTAAATCCATCGTTTTTTTGCTCACCATGCCGTTCCAGTTTGGACCCAGCCATATGCAAATCAGTCTTGACCCTGCGCCCAATGGGAACAGTCCAGCCCGAACTGCCAGGCCAGGTCCTCCCTGGACTGGAAACAAGAATCCTAGGACCGGTTTCGGGCTTTCAGCCCTCATCAGCCAGGATAGCTTGACTCCAGTGGCATGGAGAGCACGGGACCCACGTCTGGGCATACCCGTCCCACTCGGGTGACAAATGCAAAAACAACAATTGATGGACAGAATGCAGAACAATGTCGTACATTCACCCCAGTACAGAGATCTGGGCATAAATCCATCGTTTTTGCTCACCATGCCGTTCCAGTTTGGACCCAGCCATATGCAAATCAGTCTTGACCCTGCGCCCAATGGGAACAGTCCAGCCCGAACTGCCAGGCCAGGTCCTCCCTGGACTGGAAACAAGAATCCTAGGACCGGTTTCGGGCTTTCAGCCCTCATCAGCCAGGATAGCTTGACTCCAGTGGCATGGAGAGCACGGGACCCACGTCTGGGCATACCCGTCCCACTCGGGGTGTCAAATGCAAAAACAACAATTGATGGACAGAATGCAGAACAATGTCGTACATTCACCCCATACAGAGATCTGGGCCTAAATCCATCGTTTTTTTGCTCACCATGCCGTTCCAGTTTGGACCCAGCCATATGCAAATCAGTCTTGACCCTGCGCCCAATGGGAACAGTCCAGTCCGAACTGCCAGGCCAGGTCCTCCCTGGACTGGAAACAAGAATCCTAGGACCGGTTTCGGGCTTTCAGCCCTCATCAGCCAGGATAGCTTGACTCCAGTGGCATGGAGAGCACGGGACCCACGTCTGGGCATACCCGTCCCACTCGGGGTGACAAATGCAAAAACAACAATTGATGGACAGAATGCAGAACAATGTCGTACATTCACCCCAGTACAGAGATCTGGGCCTAAATCCATCGCTTTTTGCTCACCATGCCGTTCCAGTTTGGACCCAGCCATATGCAAATCAGTCTTGACCCTGCGCCCAATGGGAACAGTCCAGCCCGAACTGCCAGGCCAGGTCCTCCCTGGACTGGAAACAAGAATCCTAGGACCGGTTTCGGGCTTTCAGCCCTCATCAGCCAGGATAGCTTGACTCCAGTGGCATGGAGAGCACGGGACCCACGTCTGGGCATACCCGTCCCACTCGGGGTGACAAATGCAAAAACAACAATTGATGGACAGAATGCAGAACAATGTCGTACATTCACCCCAGTACAGAGATCTGGGCCTAAATCCATTGTTTTTGCTCACCATGCCGTTCCAGTTTGGACCCCGCCATATGCAAATCAGTCTTGACCCTGCGCCCAATGGGAACAGTCCAGCCCGAACTGCCAGGCCAGGTCCTCCCTGGACTGGAAACAAGAATCCTAGGACCGGTTTCGGGCTTTCAGCCCTCATCAGCCAGGATAGCTTGACTCCAGTGGCATGGAGAGCACGGGACCCACGTCTGGGCATACCCGTCCCACTCGGGGTGACAAATGCAAAAACAACAATTGATGGACAGAATGCAGAACAATGTCGTACATTCACCCCAGTACAGAGATCTGGGCCTAAATCCATCGTTTTTTTGCTCACCATGCCGTTCCAGTTTGGACCCAGCCATATGCAAATCAGTCTTGACCCTGCGCCCAATGGGAACAGTCCAGCCCGAACTGCCAGGCCAGGTATGCCCAGACATGGGTCCCTTGCTCACTTTGCCACTGGATTCAAGCTAGCCTGGCTAATGACGGCTGATTAGCCAGAAACCGGTCCCAGGATGCTTGTTTCCGGTCCAGGGAAGACATGGCTTGGCAGTTCGGGCTGGACTGTTCCCATGAGGCACAGGGTCAGACTGATTTGCATATGGCCATGTCTGAACTGGGGTGGTGGAGTGAGCTAAAGAATGATGATGGATTAAACCCAGATCAGTTGACTGGGGGTGAGTGTTTGATTTGCTCCAACGCTCCGTCCATCATCCCCTTTGGTATCGCTTTGTTCGCCCCTAAGTTGGCAGGGTATGCCCAGACGTGGGTCCCTTGCTCACTTTGCCACTGGATTCAAGCTAGCCTGGCTGATGACGGCTGATTAGCCAGAAACCGGTCCCAGGATGCTTGTTTCCGGTCCAGGGAAGACATGGCTTGGCAGTTCGGGCTGGACTGTTCCCATGAGGCACAGGGTCAGACTGATTTGCATATGGCCATGTCTGAACTGGGGTGGTGGAGTGAGCTAAAGAATGATGATGGATTAAACCCAGATCAGTTGACTGGGGGTGAGTGTTTGATTTGCTCCAACGCTCCGTCCATCATCCCCTTTGGTATCGCTATAAGTATGTGTGGCGTTTGCCAAGACCTTTTGTTTATGTTAAAAGTATATATTATTTCAAATATGGTTAACTTCACTGTGAGTGACGCCATTCTGCTCTTTCACAAGGAGCGCATTGGCACATAAAGTACTTTCCTTCAGTGCAAGGGACTACTATGGCAGCATATGCTTTCATTATTGCTTTAAGGCAATTTTTTGCGGTACATTGGTGACAGCCCAGCAGCTACCGCAGGAACAAAGTTTTAAAAAAACTACGTTGAAACAAAACACGCATTGACAAACCAAAAGGGCGGGAATCGGTGCCAGAACGATTGTCTTTGCTATTGCTTGTTTATTTTTATGTTTCCCATAATTTTTCTAAAACTGGTTTTACACTAATATTCCATTCTTAATATTTTTGGGGAAAACTAGCATGTATCAAACACATTTTACAAAATGATGCCTCAAAGAAGTGGTACCTCAAATTGCAGTTTATCAAAATGTTTTTCTTTTAGTTGCTATTTTTTGTGTACATTTTCATTTTGAGAGCAAATAATCATCAATATTGCAAAGTTGAACAATTTGAGGCTACCTATAATGCTTTCAGAAATCTCTCTGATTAAAAGCAAATACTTGCATAAGCCTGAAAGCAAATGTGTGTACACATTTTTATACTGGAATCACTGTCGAGTTCACAGCATTTCCTTTGAGCACTCACCCTATTAATAAAGACTTTGCAATAATGATCCATAAACACAAGTTTGAACAGCTTGCCAACAGTGCTCTTTTACAGACCCATAATGTGGTACTGTGAACTGGCAACCAAAGTGCGACACGAGGGCCTTGGCCTGCTTGTCCAAAGGACAAAATAAACATGATGTCCTTGACCCCAAACAATATGTCTTGGGCGTCGGGCAATAGGAATTCCACACCTCTGATTTTGGGGTTCATCAGTTTGTTTTTTACACTTCTGTTTTGCCTTGCTTGTGACGTGAGTGTCTATCACCTATTTCATTCTGCTTAATTAGAAGTCAGAGTCTTGTGGTGATTTGTATGGTGCACCTCGTGTTTCTAAAGTAGCAGTGATGTAGTTTCTATGTCTCTGTCTCAAATTCAAATAAATACCTGAGCTCCACCGCAGGGGGATCATGGATGGCCATGAAATATTTCACTCCTTGTCCCACTGAGACCCCTACCCAATGCTAAACTTGAGTAATTGAGGCCCCCAGGAAAAAGGGATTGGGAAGAGATACAGCAGACAGTTCACTGTAGCACTAGAGAATAGTTGGTTACCTAAGGAAACAGAAATGCACTGATTTATTCCAAATATTGTAGTGGAAGTGAATTTTATAAACACTAACTTTAATGCTATGTGAACTTTCTTGGTTACCTGCACTCTGTTACAACAAATATAAATGTTTTTTTTCCAGTAAACTCTCTATTAAAAAAATGAGAGATTTTTAGGACAAAGGAAATAAAGTACAAAGTGCTGCAATTGCACATTAACAATGTTCCCCTCCTGCCACCTTTTATCTTTTTTTCATGAAAGTCCAACAAAAATGAGTTCAGTGGCTTACCAGGCATTCAAAAATAAACATACAAGAAATTAAACACAGCCCAGGTTGCGGTCACTTTTAAATCAATAAATGCCATGTGTTTAAATAATTTGAAAGCAAAGGATATGTTCCTGAATTGAGGTTTCCATCCAAAAAGAAAACAAAGCTTCCAAAGTTATTTTTCCATTTCACATTATCAAGTCCTAAATGACTCTTCGAAATCTTCAAACTGCACCTTTACAAACACTTCAAGTCAAGCAGCAGAAAACTGTAAATCTGTAAATCCAAAGGTGAACTTTGTGAACTCTTCAAGTTAAGTAAAATGAAAGCTTGTAGATCCAAAGGAAACAAGCATTTGCAATGCAATAGGTCTCGCATTCGCAAAAGTTTGAGCCATTGGCATTGTAAATGACAAACCCTTCATCCATGTGTTGGTTTTGAAAACAGATAAATAAATGGCATTGTCATTTACAATGCCAATAGCTTAAACTCTGGCATTGTAAATGACAATGCCTTTTATCCATGTTTTTAAAAAGAAACATAAATAAAACGCATTGGCATTTACAATACCAATAGCTCAAACTCGTGTAAATACCAAAATACTCGATCTCTGATCAGCAATTGATGCTTCTGCTTTTCAAACTTAAAAACATATGTTGTATTAGAAACACCTTAAACAAATGTAATGCAAAAATGTCCCTTTTGAAAATATGTCGTCCATACATAAATAGTATTTTATAGGATAAGCAATTAATGCACACATATATGCACGGTCTGTGAAGCACTAGATATAAAGGGGCAGAGAAAAACACATAGTCCTGTTTCCCCAGTCCGCAACCTCTAACAACCACCAACAACAGACATAGTAGAATTATTTTGTGATGTCTGCTGCAGCTTTGAACTGCTCAGTGAAATATCTCACTGGATTAGGTAGGTCACTAAACCTACAACAAGTGCTCCTTTAAATGTCTTGTAATTTATATGCGTGGATACAGCTGAAGTACACTGTCCCGTCCTACACAACCACTGCCTCTACAGCTGTGGCAAGTAGAATTTGTGCATTTTTATACAGCACCAACTTTAAATGGGCATGCATAAAAGATTATGAGTGACACTATCTTACAAGCAAAATCAAGCAATATAGACAAGGGAAACATATATAAATCATAGAAATTACACCTATTTGAGCTACAAGAAACTCTAAGATATTAAAACTGCTGTAAGCAAGCAGCATTTTAGTAACTTTTGAACAGTTTGAGCTGGAAACAAAAACATTTTTGTCAAAATCTGCAGTTGCAGCAGATGATGGATTATGTGGCGAATGCGGCAAATCTATAATTATGCGAAAATTGCTGCAGCCACATAATTGCATAATTCCATTGGCCCTGGTTATAGGAGAGAAAGATAAGCAGTGACAGGAGGAAATGGAATGACAATAGAAAGGCGATTATATACTGTAGTGAGGCAGTGACAGAAGAGGGTGGACAGTGTATGATTACAGAATTTAGGGCAATGCCAACGGCAGGATGGGCAGTGGCAGAGACGTTGTATAACGGAGAGATGAGCAGTAATTGGAGAGGGGACATGGGAAGTGAAAGGAGAGAGGACAGTAACATGAGGCAGAGTTAGAGGAGGGTAGTGACAGGAGGGAGAAATAATATGTGAAAACATAACTACGCCCAGTGTGAAGCTCTCTGAGGAAGGAGAGGGAAACAGCAAAACGCGGGACAACACGCAAGAGCTATAGAAGGAGAGCTCGCAGTTTGAGTGACCTCAGTGTGAACAGATTTTTAAATGCTGGAGTTCCTTTCTGTTACATAGGGTGTAAACACAAAAAATTAAATCTGAACTTTCCTATTTGGAGCACAGTTTCAAAATCAAACAAGGAGTGCACTTACTAGAAACAGCTGGCAAATAGGGTGCCTGAGCCCTCCAGTTGCTGGTAGTGCGCCTCCACCAATCGCTCGTTGCCCCATACGGCTATAAGCGCGTTAGTTTCTGCTGGGGTCCAGGACATGCCGCGACAAGCGGCCGACGTGGAAAAGGAGACTGAGGGCGACGAGGCAAGGCCCGGACCACCAGCGCATCCCTCCAGAGGCGACGAATGGCTTGGGGTAGAAGGCGCCGACAACGATGGGCGTCCATCGCTCAGCCCAGGTGAAGTAGGGGACATAGCCTCGCGCTTTGGAATCTTCAGTGGCGGCGGAGCGGGATCGGATTGCAGATCCGACTCACAGGGCGCAGCCATGTTGACTCCTCGGAACCAGCGGGAAGTTAAGCTGAAGACACGCCGTGAGCGTGCGCATCGGCTGCCTGAGCAGGAGATGTGCACGCGTATGGTGCGAGCAGGCGTTAGGATAACGCCGCGAGCAGTACGCGTGCATATCTCCCTGTCTGTTTAAGTCTCGGCACAGACAGTTGATGTGCACGCGTACGGCTTGCGGCGCTATTACAATTCCTGCTCGCACCAAGCGCGTGCACATCTCGTGTCCCGCATCGGAGCAAAAGTCGGCAACAATAGATCTCGCATAGCGAGCAGCGCTTTGCGCTGCATCGCTAGGCAAGACCTAAAAAATAAACAAATGCTGTTTCAAATGTCTCACCTGACCTTTGCGAACTCTTTCAAGTCAAGCAGCTGAAATTAATCACCCTTAATGTCTTCACACCTAATGTCAGCAGAACACATTGCACGGAAACATACACCTTGGAGAACTGGATAGTTTGGGAAGTGTGTTCATGTTCCCAAGAGCCTTTCAAATAGCGCATAACTGCACCAACAAAGACTAGACCACATTTCCAAAAAGAACTTCAACATGGCGCTTGAACCTGTGCACTAGTTCAGAGCTGCAATTTCTTTTGATTCCAATGTGGCTACTTCTCCGAAAACAATCCCTGAGCTGGTATTTGAGAATTCATTTCTTGCTGAAAGTTTCATTAAGGAAATTATCTTAACTAAAACAGATGAGTCTTTGTAATCTTTTCCAAAATATAATTTCTTAAACAGCCAATACAGAATCTTCATTTATGACAGTTTCTTTATTAAAGCAAGGGAGAGGTGTCATGTCCGATCTCCCATAGTTCTGTGTTACTGTTGAGTGATGTCAGTCGGCTCAGACTGTGTGATGTAGGTGGGCGTTCTGCCAGAGTCCATTGTGATAGCTCATAAGAGGTTGGGTTGAGTTGTTGTCATGCTCCTAATAGGGAGTATCTCTGGTGTTCTGGAGATAATATTGAGAATTGTGCATTTTTATCTAGCACAGTGCTCATCTGAGGTCAAGAGCTTTTTAATTTCTCAAAAGTAATTTGTATTAAATCTCTCCAAAATTTGCTATTAGCAGAAAGGCCCTGGGAAATTGTGAATGCAGTTCTGTAAATGTTTTTTAGTGCCTTATCCACCTTGTCTGGGGATTAGGTTATATTCTGCAAACTGGACAATATAGTATTCTCTGCCTCTGATGTCTTAAGCAGATATGAGGGTGCTGAGAAATGGATTTTTGCTATCCTTTAAAAATAAATTATTAGCTTCATAAAATATTCCATTGGCACAGATTCTCCCCTTACCCTCCACGAGATGAGCCATCCTTTGCAAGAGCTAGCCTGTCAGAATATCTGGCATATGCTCAGTGTCCCAGTAGTAGAAAGCTACCTTTCTGATTACCATGCTATGTCATATGATGCTGTTCTTTGTCTGTGACCTTCCGTTTCTCTTCTTCTGTCCCGAAATGTCTCATGCAGTCAGTGTCCTCTTTTTCAAGATGTTTGGGGAGTGTTCGATGTGTTAGTTAGGATAGTCAGTGGGATCACAGGGTTAACAGGAGAGACTACTGTAGGGAGTTGTATTTATATATATTTGAATGTTAAGAATAACTTGAATGAACTGGGAAAAATGTCTACAGTCATCTACCCTGGCATGCTGCCTTCAGTGTGATAAAGTGAAAGAAGAACTGTTTTCTGCATATTCACTTCAAAAACTGTGTGCTTTTAATATCTCCCTTCCGTTGCAGGAGGAGATGATTATTACGCCGAAAGCTACTCCACCACCAAGACGTACAGCGAACCACCGGTGCGCCAGCGGGTAAGGACCGCTTCTGCATTCCCCAAATCTGAGAGATTGTTCATACCGCCAAGCCCCTATCTTGGCAGCCTTTCAGTGTTTCAAGGAGCAATATTTGCTTACGGTTTTCTCCCAATAGTTGCAGCTAAGTGGGCAGTAAAGTCCTAAAGCTTCATAACGCTGCGTGCAGAGCCATCGCCCTTTAAACCAAGGAGCCTTCCTTTCCGATGAGAAACCAAGTTCTCAACCTGACCACTCTCAGCTAATGTTGAGGACTGCTATTGCTGGTTAATAACTTCTCCCTCTTCAGCTTGTGATCTTCTTCCGATACACGGGTATAGAGATGTAGACAGTGATAAATGTACACTGCCTGTGATCTGAAAACTAAACTCCTGCTGAAGAATGGGCCTGCATCCCTGCCAGGCTTTCCTTGTTTGTTACAGCTGTGCGATGTTGGGGTGGAAAGAGGTCCACCTGTTACTGTACTCAAACGTTTCCAAAAGAGGAAATAATGGATGTGAGGCACCCTAACATTTCTAGCAATTGCCATTTTAGTCTACTGTAGTTTAATAGTTATCGTAGGAAGTATGATGTATATTTACACTTGAAAGGGTGGGTAGAATATATGCCTTGTTGGCTGCTTCATGCCTCAGGTGTTGTGACAGGGAGGGACTTAATGTTCAATTCTAGCAGAATACTGGGACACCGTCATGGATAGAAGTAACAGGGAGAATGGTGATGAAGAAACCTGAATCATCTTTTTCGGATGAAGCATTTTTTTGTATTCGTGAATTGTGAAACTTTTTAAATCTTGTGAAGGTTTTAATTAACTGCACAATACATTCTGTTTGATTTGGAAGTCAGCAAGACCCCTCAACATTGCACATTGGATGAAAGAAGTGGTGAAGTGGGCGATTCTGGAAAAGTGATTCATTGGATGTGGAAAGATAGAAATGTTTGATAGGGATGTCCGTGGTTCAGGCCTGGTGCCAACTGCTATTCGAGTTCGAGGCTAAGGGAAATGATGACTACCACCTTGAACTTCCCGAGGTAAACTGGATTGACTGTTGGGAGGGTTCGGTTTACATCCGTTGGGATGGTGGGGCTGACTGCCATGTGTAGTGAGGCTTACCTGGATCTTGTCCAGGACCTGTTGATATGTGATGGGAACTGGCTCCTGCTTTGGTTTGGAATCTCTGTCTTGGCATGGACCAACAAGCTGAGCTCGAATCACCGGAAGGAAATTGTTGAATTATAAGATTGTGAATGGTAGAGCATTTTTCAAGAAACTGATCAATCCCGTACTGGGAGCTCGGGACACACTGCACTTGTACTTTGTTGTAAGGTTTAACTTTGAGAGCTTTTCATACTCTGACCAATGGACAACAATGTGACAAATAGATGAGAGTGTATTTCCAAGTGACAAAAAAAATGTGATCTCTGTGTCCATGTATAACAGTCGATACGTGGATTTCTAAAAATTAATAACTTTTTTAAAATAAAATGCATGAATGGCTGTCAGATGTCAGTATCTCCTATGTAGTTAAAGCTACTTACCTATAACACTGACTTTTCAGCGTGAATATACTTCTTATGCCTAAAATAAGAACGTTTATAACCTATAAATGTGTATAAATTTACTTTCTGATGGATGTTCTATCTAACAGTAGATTCCTTACCTTGTGAATATTCCCCAAACATCAGACTGGATCCAGAAACTTTCTCTCAGGGACTCATTCTGCCTAGTGTGGAGTTCGGGACTCCGGAATGCTTTTCCGTCTCTATCCCTTATGGTTTGAGTTCTGATACCGACCGGGCCCAAGTCCTCCTGGTGACCCCAGATTGTGGCCAACAGTGTGTAATATCTTGAACTTCTGAGCATGAACACCTATCCTCCGATCAGGCTCCCCTTCAGGAGGATCTACTGTTGCAGCAACAGGGCAGGGTTTTGCACACAGGCCTCCGTACTCTGCACCTCCATGCGTGGAGAGTGAGCAGCAGCAGTTAGTCTCCTTCAGTCTTCCTCTTGAAGTTGTTGAGGTGATTGTGGCAGCCAGGTGTCCATCTACTAAATCAGTATATGCCGGGTGCTGGGACAAGCTTGTGGCTAGGTGCGGCACCTGTCGGATTGATTCGCTACAAGCTAAGCTGCCTGAGTGTTTGTTTTATCTTTGGCCCACCAAGGACTTGAATTGGGCACTATTAAAGGCTGTTTGTCAGTTCTTTCAGCTTTTTTGAGGTTGCCGGATCAGCCTTTTTTGTGTAAATCACCTACTGTGATGAGATTTCTTACAGGTTTGCAGCACTTGTGTGCACCATAGCACTTAGTGATGCCACAGTGGGACCTGAATTTGGTTCTTACTTTTCTAATGTTTACCCCATTTAAGCTGCTGCACAGCTGTCCACTACATCTCTTGACCCTGAAAACAGTATTTCTGTTCGCGATTACGTCAGCTCATCGTGTGGGTGAGCTGCAGGCCCTCTCAGTCCACTCTCCTTATACATTTTTTCCAGACATGTGTTGAGAACTTGAGCTGCATTTCTCCCAAAAGGTAGTAACATCTTTCCTTGTTAGGCAGGCTATCGCCCTTCTGACTTCCTTTGCCTCACCTCACCCTTCGAGAGAGATGGGGAGACTCCATTGTTTGTAACCCAAGGTGAGCTCCTAGTTTCTACATCGATCATACCAAGGACTATCAGGTAGATTATCAACTCTTTAAGGGCTTTTTAGGAGCAAAGAAGGGCAAGGCAGTGGAGAAAAGGGCCATCTCTGGGTAGATAGTCCTCTGCATAAAAATCTGCTGCATGCTTGCTAAAAAGCAGCCACCTAAAAGATTGCGGGCTCATTCTACTCGAGTCAAGGTTCCTACTACCGCGCTAGCATGTGGAGTGCCTGTCCTGGATATGTGTAAGGCTGCTACATGGGAATCAGTGCACAGCCAGATCCATCGGAATGGGCAGTTTAGTCCTGTAGGACTTTTTGGTGTGAGTCATTCTACAGACCTACAACCTTGAAAGATAATGGCTCACGGGAGTGCTACTTTTGAGTTTTCAGATGCAGGTTGACACCTGGGGGAATATTCACAAGGTGAGGAATCTTCAGTTAGAGTATCCACCAGAAAGAACGTAACCAAAGGTAGTAACTAGTTCGTTTTTCTTCTAGCTTGTGGAATTAGTGTGTGCTGTGAGTGTTGCTTTTTGTAGTGTTCTGATTTTTAAATAAACTGGCTCCTTTTCTCCCTTTCAGTTAAGAGAAGAGGATGGGGCCTCTGCAAACATGTAAGTAGAAGCTGCAGTGATTTTTCTTTGGGTAAAACTCTGAGAACAGTTAATTATCAGATCATTAGATTGGGTGGATATGTACAGAACCGGTTTTGATTCATTTCATATTTATATATATGTATATATATATATTCACTCTGGGTTAGTGGCTTTTCTGGCGTGCTTCCTAAGCGTTGGTGGTGCAGGATAGAGGCGATACCACTAATGCCTCTTTAAACAACAAAAGCATATCCTCTTAATAAAGAGAAGGCCCACACTCGATTCCTTGCGATATTTCATTTATTCAGCACTCGTTCACAGGAACTCGTTTCAGCTGTACATGCAGCCTTTGTCAACCCACTCACAGACCAACAACCCTACTCATAAACACCCATACATCCACTCACACAACCACTCACACACCCACAAAGCCATTCACACAGCCACTCACACACACAAACACAGGCAGTGATACACTTATAGATATTGCAATAGCGTATGTTTGTATGAAATGTGTTGTTGTGTCAGTATTGAATGTGTACTTTTGGTTGGGAACGGATCTGCGGATCCATAAACTGAATAAAAAAGAACGCATTGGTGCATTGCTTTTATGAAAAAACGACATAAGTTACCTTCCCTTAATTTTGAAAATTTTCATTTTAAAATGTATAATAAGAATGAATGAGTGAATACAATGTATTTATAAACTTGTGAAAATGTATATTAGTACATTGAACTTATGGGTCAAATTGTAGTACAATTTAAATTTTAAAAATCTGTGAAATTTACTAAATAAATAAAGATTACGGGGATGTTATAGTTAGGAAATAGAATAAAAAAACAGAAATTCATTGAGAAAAACAAAGTTACAGGGACGTTATAGTTAGGTTCAGATTTTACTCACACAAAACCATAGAAATTCAGCAGTTAGTTAATTAAGCTAACTATAACTTATGCCCCCCGCAAAGCACTGCTTATGACTTCACATATTACATCACTCATGACATGGTCATTTTTATCACTGATGACCTCTCAAATGACATCACTGATGACATCATCCAGCAAAGTAAACTTCCATATACTTCATAAAATACCATTTAATTATTTTTTAAATGATAAAAGGATACAGGTGAGAGACGTACAGTAGAGCTCACTGTAACCTTCCTTATTAACTACTTCACTCACTTCTCACCCAGGAAAGAATTCTCAGCAGATAGTTCTCTCTTCTAAACCACTACTGTAAACACTAATGACCAAAGTAAGATGTCTAACTGTACAGGCTAGTCTATAGTAAACCACAACAACACCATTCTTCAACCTGGAAAGAGGTTTTAGTGCAGACGTCAGTTATATACAAATCACTACAACACACACCGAGTAGAGGCCACTGCGTCACAAACCACTAGTAAAATTATTCTTCATCCTGGAGAAAGGTGTCAGCAGAGAGGTCTACACTGAGCCATCACCCTATAGAGAGGTCTTAGTGAACAGATGAATTTATTGCAAATGACTACTGACCTCATTCATCTCAAAGGAGAGAGGTCTAAGCAAAGTGCTCAGTATCTGAGCTATACTCCGCCATCACTGTGGAGTGAAGGCTCAATGAACAGCTTGGACTGTCGCAAAGCACTACCATGTACATACATCAGCAAGGGACCTGTGTCAACGTAGATGCTAGTTAACTCATAAATAATACACCTGCTTTAAAAACAGCATTATAGTTCAGATCATATATGTTAGAAATACTAACACTCAGTAGTTCAGAAAGAATAGTAATTTAACTTCTGCAGTAGCTCAGTATATATCTTTCTGTGTCAGTAACGTTTACGAAACTTACACTCACTGGATGAGGTCATGAGTGATGCCATTTGAGATGTCATCAGTGATGTCACTGACAATGTCATGAGTGATGTAATATGTGTAGTCATAAGCTGTGCATTGTGGGGGGCGTAAGTTAAAGTTAGCTCAGGTAACTATTAACTGCTGAATTTCTATGGCTTTGTGTGTGTAAAATCTGAACCTAACTATAACATCCCTATAACCTTTTTTTTTTTTTAAGAGAAATATATATATATATATATATATATATATATCACATTGTGTGTCAGCACCCAATTGTGCGTTCATCCCAGCCACTACGTGGATGGTTCCTCCCAATTTACCTTGCCATGTTTATGATGTTAAGCTGAGGTTTAGTTTGTACCCTTACACCACGGCACAGGGGTCCGGATGGAAATATATTTAACAATCTACCTTTTCACTGGATGAGATGCTACAGAAATATGGAAGTCGTAAAAAAAGAAAATCGTCCAATTTGGTGCCACCATGCAGGGACGACGGATTAGTGCAGCGATCTTGTTATCTCAGAGCTCTGTTAATACTGGGCTCTGGTTATGCCTGAGCCCCTGTTTTGCCAGGATTTTGATTGTAGAAAGCAAGTGGAAAAATCTCATGTTATGTAGGCCTGGGCGGAAAGCTACGCTCGTGTAGTTTGCGTAGTTTGCGCAACTACGCGCTACGCGAATTGCACATAGCACAGTGCAAAAACGTGTAGCGTAGCGGGCATTTTTTGCTTGCTCGCGGTCCTCAACGTCAAGTTGGCGACCGCGAGCGAGCAAAATGACATCCCGGCGAGACTTTTTCCTCGTTCGCGATCAGCAACATCAAGTTGCCGATCGCGAGCGTGGAAAATAAACCTCCCGGCAAGATTCTCAACACGGGGAGGTCAGGTTTCTCATTGCGAGTGGTCACGTATGCTCGCGACCCCTCACGATGAGAAACTACCAGTCCGCGTTGAGAAAACTGCCGCTCGAAGTACAAATCTACTCGAGCGGCAGAAAACGATCGCTTGCACTGTGCAAGATGCCGTTTGCAATGATTGCACAGTGCGGACAAGCATCCGGCACTGTGCAATCATTGCGAACAGCATTTCCTACCGCACTATGCAGTTCGCGTAGTGCTACGCGTAGCTCGCGTAGTGCGAAGCGCACTTCCCGTAGCTACGCGTAGCGCTACTACGCGAACTACGCCCAGGGTTAATGGTATGCCGTCTTTGTTACTCCTTTGAACTTATAGTATACCAGGTCCCTATTTACCTTCACTCCCACGAAACAGCAGATTTCAAAGCTGGCCACCAGATGGCAGTGTTGGATCGAGGTGTAGCAAATAAAGTGGAACTGTGGCTTTGATATTTGTAGATTTAGATTATCTGCTGAATGTAAGTCGCAGACCTCGGTATCCTCTGGAGCGCAATAGGCCATATGATAATCTTGATATGTTCTACAAGGACATGATGCATGACTGTATTTCATCATGACCCCTCCAGGTATATTTCATGCTGCTTTGGGATAGGCCGTAGATTCAAATCCAGTGCGTGTCTCAAAGCTCATGTTTTCCGACATCCCTGGTGTCGTGGTCCTGCAGCATCCGCCAGAAAGAATGCACAATGGTGTGTCTCGAAGGATGTTCCTCATGCTTGTTAATGCCAGCTGGCAAATCTCCTGCTCGCTTGCCGGGATCAGAGTTGAAATTCCAGTTCTACGTTGTTTCAGTCCAACTGGGCTCTTAAAGGAGACGTGATTGAGAAACTGCAGGTTTCAAAGCCTGCTGTAGGCGTGGCTCGACAGAGGCAAGAGTAGGAGAGAGAGAGCGAGAGAGAGATGAAACAAATTGCATGTTAGCAAAGGGTAGGAAGTATGTAAGGATTTAGGGCCATAATTCGGTATTAGGAAATCTCTAACACCTATGTACTAATGTGTCTTTGACACATTTAGCGATTCCTAATGGGGTCGCAATTGACCTACCTCATTAATATTCATGAAGCAGGTTGCAATTTGCGACCCCTTAGGAATCGTAAAAAAACTCCACCATGTCTGTGTGTGCTTTTAAATAAATAAAGCAAAGTTTTTTTTTTTATGCAGTCCGTTTTTCTTAAAGGAAAATGAAAAGTTTCAGTTTCATTTTTTAAGAGTAGGCAGTGTTCTGTGGGACCACTTACTGCTCTTAAAAAATGTTTTTGCATGCATTCACAAAGGCGAAGGGGTCCCGTGGGGACCACTTCCCGTTTGGGTTACCGCCTACTTGAAGTAGGAGGTAAAATGCAAATGTTTTGCGACCGCATTTCGGTCGCAAAACATTCGTATACTGCAAGTTGCTATTAGGAAGGAACGCCCTTAACACGTCCCTTCCTAATACCGAATCGCTAACCCATTTTGCGATTCGTAATAGGTTACCGAATTGCAAAATGGGTTTGGTACATAGGAAAAAGCATTTTTCTGGTCGCAAAGGGTCCAATTCTGGGAATTGAGATGTTTGTGACCAGAAAAAAACTGCGTACATGTGGCCCTTAGTGTATAGTTTAAAAATAATGCTGCTGTTAAGTATTGTATTTTCATATTTGTTGTTTTTAATATATCTAAAAATAAAAAGTAAAGAATTGGGTCATAAAATGTTTTAATCTAGATTACAATAGGTCACAGGTGCTCCACACGTTAGCCGTCCCACACCCAGCACACAGTCATTTGATTAACTATCCATGGGCTCTTCAGTCTGTTTGGCGATTAAACAGCTTTCAGTGTACAGAGTTGTAGACATTTTTATTTTCTAGGGTGTTGAGAGAAGAAATTTGATAAATATTTCATTTAAATGAGAACCTAACCCAACATTGTAGTGAGAGAATGTTCTATGTACAAACA
Organism: Calotriton arnoldi; assembly: GCA_963921515.1. Taxonomy (NCBI): domain Eukaryota; kingdom Metazoa; phylum Chordata; class Amphibia; order Caudata; family Salamandridae; genus Calotriton; species Calotriton arnoldi. The sequence goes on along the minus strand of CAWUFW010002651.1, from coordinate 199,020 downwards.
TACAAGTTCCTGTGGGAAAAAATTTTTTTTGAACATTCACTTAAAAGTATTTTGTCATTTATGGGTGGATGAGGGTCATCAGACTCCGTTTTAGAATTGGAATTAATGAAGGTTTGTGTCTGATATTCACATACACATTAAAAGTTAAGTGGAGTTTAGAGGCCCTGCAAGCTGTGTTGTACCTATAATGCCTTTTATTGGTTCTTACAAAGGAGTTTGGTGTTTGGTGAGCTCTGAGGGTGGGGCCTACGTCTCCTCAGGGTTACAATGTTATAGGTTGCAGAGTGCTAATCACCTTTGGTTAATATGCTGAGTTTTTTAGCCTAGCTAAGGTTATTTCACCAAAAAATTCATTGTTGTATTTCTTCATTAATCCCAAACCACCCGAATCTCATTATTATGCTTTATAATAAAGTTTAAACAATAAGGAAAAATAGTTCCATATGGAGGGTTGGTTCTGTTTCTTTATTTTCTTTTTCTTCGGTGCTTGTTTCTTTGGTGAACGTGCATCGGGACAACCAACGCGCGTTTCACCCGTCTTGGTTCGCTGGCCTAGGGCTTCTTCAAGGCTTTGACTCGTGAACGAAGGTCCCCGCTTCAGCTGTATAGTGCGGTGGTGAAGTATGGTCTGTCTGGATAGTGTATGGTGATATAACCTGGCAGTCGGAAATCCTATGCTCTGTAGTTACCTCAAAAGAAAAATCATCAGGGGGAAACAAAATCAGGACTCTAGTAGTCTCGGGGGGCTCTAATCAACAGCCGTTTCTGTCAGAGAGAAAAACTGAGCATATTAACCAAAGGTGATGAGCACACTGCAGCCTATAAAAGGCATTAAAAGCTGCAATTAACTGCTTTGCACCTTCCGTAACCTAGTACCGTCTTTGTGTGCTAGAAACACTCTGAGCCTCCATATGGGGTCTGTGGTTGTGATGAAGTTTCCTTACAGAAAGATTGAGGTTGTTTTTTTTTAATGAAAATGCCACCTTCACCATCAAATATGGGTGACCCTTGCTCTGGGAGTCGCCAAGAGAAACATAGCCAGGACATGGGGGGCAATGGTGGTCAGACTTAGATTGGTGCCAAAATGCTGAACAGGTGATATACAAAAGCCGGGTATGCCCGCAGAAGTGGGGAAAGGTATGGGGGTCATGGAAAGCCTTTAGAGGCACTTGAGAACCCCGTCATAGGGTAGGGACTTGAGCGGGTGTGGGGGAGACAGTGAATCCCACAGGGTCCTGTTACGACCACAGATAATTGCCCGAACCATGTGAACAATGAGAACTGTTGATTGTTTTTATGTACAAATTCTGAAAATTGCAAAGTATATGAAACCAACTAAGAGGTAATATCCCTCTTTTTTTCCTCACCAATTTAATGATGCAAAATGTTAATAAAAAGTTTTTATTAAAAAAAAAAAAAAATGCCACCTTCAGCAGTTGAAAGCCTAAGTGTTTGCCTTTCCCACTGACTCTTCTCATTCCTTTCTAGAGAGAGCAAGTACCAGAACGCGTACCAGAACGTCTCCCAGTACAGCGCATCCTCTGGCTCGTCCATGTCGGTGGAGCCTCGCCGAGGGATCCGGGAGAAGCCGAAAGAAGCAGAGCCGACCACGGCGCGACGCTTCTGCCCACTCTGGCTGCAGTTCGTTCTGCTCTTCCTCATCATTGGTTTCCTGGCCTTCGTCTACTTCTTTGTGCAGCCGGAGAATGAGAACCCCTTCAAAGAAATCCCAAACTAAGGTCCTGTCGTCCAGATTCATTCATGCCTGCAAGCCATACTGACCGCCGGGAGGTCCTTACTTCTGCCCTGGATCCCAATGCAGAAAACTATGATGCCTAACAGAAATGTACAGAAGTTTGGCTGTTCTTTCCGAAACTTACACGGCCAGAGACATTTAACCTCAATTATGACAAAAGAAAAGTCTTTTAAGCCCCCAAGAGACTGTGTGACTCTAGTATTCAATACAGTCTTTTGGCAATCCCGGCTGTCTCCCCGCGCAGGTGATAATGTAACTCCACTATAAACATTGGAGATGTCTGTTCTGTGCTACAAAATTCCCACCTCACAAGACAGGGTAAATCCATTGTACCTACAGCAGGATTCTGGGGGTCTCTGAGGAACTCACAGTACCGGAGGTAGTGCAGCTCACTGTGTCCTCAGATGTCTGATTCAGTTGTATCTAATGCTGTTTTATGGGTGTCCTGCAGCGCAGGGAATACTGCAGTCTGTATCTGCAGAATTCTCTGGGTAGCGCAAGCATACCCAATGCTTGACAAAATGCCACTTGTGTTATACCTTAACCAGGTGTACAGAAAGATGGCGGTGTTAATCTTTGTCATTTGGTTCGTATGAGCTTTATCTGGCCACAAGCTGGTGGGGGTGGCTTTGGTTTTGTTTTTATTTTTTCCATCGTATTGAGTTTTTTAGGGACATGGTTGTACGATTCTTCTAGCCTGACAACTGACATAAGTCAAGCATGTCAGCCTGGGCTTGGCTGGTTTCTTCTCTTGCGTGAGGTGGTATCTACTCTGAGCACAACATGCTTCTAGTAACATGTGCCATAACTTCAGGGGCGTGAGGAGGTACAGGTATTCTGTTATAACAAAATATTCTATGGTAAGAGAAAAGGTTTGTAATCACTCGTTCGTACAAATGGACAACAGACTCTTCTAGTTGCGTCTCCGGATCACCGCTGGATTACAATCCCAGAATGCACAGGAGCAAAAAATAAAGATGGCCACAAGACTTACAAAAGCAATCGATCCAAACTGATGTGTGAGCTGGTGCCGGGCTGGTCTCCATACACAGGTACACAGGTTTCACTTGCGGTTGGAGTGACCGTTGTGTCGCAGAGACAACCAATGGTGGAGTCTGCAGACTGTCCTTGGATTACAGACGTAAAGCGTATCTGAAAACCATGTGTGCGTTTCAGCCACTTCCCCAGCCTCAAAGAGCCAGCTCTATGGCGCTGTCAGGTGAAAGTGAAATCAAATGTGTGGAAATGTTTTACTACACACCATTAAAAAGTGCAGTAAAGTAAATCTGAACATGTAGCTATTGATACATTTCATTGGACTAAACAAATTAATACCGAAGTGGAATTGTATGTTGGTGCTGCAAAGCCATACCAATGGCAGAATGCCGCCTTATAAATATGTATGGCGTAACATAACGAGCCACCAGTCACTTCTCTTTGGGTTCTCCAAAGGTAAATCCGTACTTTGGGTTTGTCCACCAGAAGTTTGGGCTGCCTACTGCATTCAGAATTCTTTCTCGGATCAACACGTTCACAAACTACTTTCTTATGTCACAGCTTTTTCACACAAGTCTGAAGCCACAGTGTAAATGTTGTGGGTTAATGTGAGATATCAAGATATTCATCCCACGCTTGGCCTGGGATATTCTGTGTGTCCGTTGACTCCAGTACTTTTCTTGAGATCAGGGGTACCAGGACAGGGTTCCGAGGCCTTGCAGTGCTGGCCAGATCCCACTGCGCCCTTACATTGTCATACAGTTCATTGTCCTGAGTACTATCTGTGTATCTTGATAATACTGTACCCCCTGCGTACATACTGACTTCGGGTTTATGTAGGATGGTGCATAGAGGTCTGTATGCACAGGCTGGAAGAGGCTCCGTCCTTGCTTACCACACTTGTCTGTCTTATTTGGGGTGCCACAGAACTGGTGAAGTGGTGTGTTACTTAGACACTGTTTTACTGGATCCCTGCAGCTAGCACTGACACAGCACGTGGCATCAGGGGCGTGGCTCAAATTTACCACTGGCACGTAAATGCAAGACAGTCACGCAGGCACTGGGACAACATAGGATTCCAGATCCTGCACCCCTAAACTGACGACGCCTGCGCCCCAGGAAGCAGTGACTCAGGAGGGTGTGTGACTGCTCGGGGATATTTACCAGCACTTTTTACTTAAACTGTACAAATAAACTTGTATTTGCTTCCTTATTCATGTAACCGCAGATGAAACCAAGGCTCTCCACAGCTCTGTCGTGCTTCCCTTGTTTGTTTCACAAATGCTCTCTGTTAGTAGAGCGTGTTGCTGCTCCGTTTCTGCTTTGCTCAATGCAAGCCCCATTCCGTTGCTGCAGAGATTTCGGGTTGTCCCATGTAAGATTTCAGATGTTCATCGACTCCTGTTTGTTTCTTTCCGTTGCGGCCTTTGTAGTCCTGCATTTGTAACAGAGGAAGGGGTGGGAGCAGACCTACAACTAACCGAAGACAAGGAACATGCTAGGACTGGATGGATTACTCAACCCTGATGCAGCACTTGGTTGGCATTAGATGGCAAAGCTGAATGACAACCGGAGCTTCCTCCTTGCCTGGAGTGACTGATCCAGTAAGCGGTGGGAGATCAGTGTTAGAAGACCCTTTGAGCCAAAGATGGGAAGGGGATCTGCACTCCGGAAGCACACAGCTCTGTAAATCATACAGTTCCAATATTCTAGTTGAAAACAGCCTCTTGGGTCCCTCCCATAGCAGAGGGCTTGTCTCACTGTAGGCGAGAGACATTGGTTCCTCCCAGTACCCCATCTGAGAGCCTATCTGAAGACGAGGAGCCAGATAGAGGCTGAATGCCAGGATGTGGTGCTCAGATAGCCCAGGCTGGAGCCGCCACAGGGCTGACGAAGGTACGGTGGGTGCAGCCCACCCGCACACAGGGAACTCCTGCCCAAATCTGGTACTCTTCAAGATTCTATTCTATTACACAGCACATTTTTTTGTTCAGAGAATTTTTGTAAGATCGCGATTTTGGCAGACTGTATTTTGGAGTCCTTTGTTTTTCTGCTTGTACATGGAAAATAGGAGTTGTAAGAAGCTTGAACGAGCATGGCGGAGGCATTATTTGCTGCCAGATAAGGCTTTTCATAAAGATGTCTTAAAAATATCATGCTGCTATAAAGATAGCACAAGCCTCCCACTTTGAGTGCAAAATGTGAGCCAGCTCAAACAAGCCAAAGGAAATTTTTTAAATTGCAAAATAAGTTTCTGCATCCGAGGACATGCAGGAAGCCCATCAATGCCGCTTCAGAGCTTTGTACTAAGCTGTCGGGTTTCTTTGAAGAGAATTTAAAAAAAGAGAAGATTAATTAATCTACAGAGCGCTCCGGATGTACCCTTACCACTTGCCGCTTTGGTCGCTTAAGTCTTGTTAGAGTTATGTGTTCTCTCTCAATTCAACACCATTCTATTAGAGGAGTCGGAAATGGTCATCCTGGGCTGTACGTTAGGGTCTCCAGTAGTTCCTTGTCCCACTTCAATCCTGGCAATGGCTGCTAAAGTTGTCAATCCAGTCTTTAATCAACTTCTCAACACCTCACTACTGACTGTGCAGGTTCCATCAAGCTGGAAACAGGCTAAAGTAATTCCATTATTTTTAAAAACTCAGATTTTTCCCAGTTGTCCAACTTCAGACCCATCTTGCTTTTGTTTGCGGCCTCCAGAATGCTGGAGCTGCTGACTAATAACCAATTTGCAGAATATCTGGAGCAATTTAGGCCACTGCATCCTTCTCAGTTGGTCTTTCGGCCGCATCACAGCAGAGACCGCACTCCTGGAGGTTGCAAGTTCCATCAAGCTGGCATTAGATCAAAGGAAAATGCTGCCCTGATTTTATGAGACCTTTCGGGGGCATTCGACACAGTCTGACACTCCATTATTTTGCAGCGCCTCTTGGACATTGGAGTGGGGTCAGGTACTTGAGTGGATTTGATCATTTTTGGAAAACAGAGAACAAGCAGTGTGGACTGTCGACCCGGGGGTGCCAGAGTGCTCATCTTTGAGCCCCACTTTATTCAACATCAGTATGCCCCCTCAGGTCCATCCGGTGGAGTCATTTGGTTTTAAGATGGATGACGTAAGTGCTCCTCTCATTTGAGAAGTGGTCATCTGCTGTTCAGGAGTCCTTGAAAGTCTGACTGGTGTTGGTATTGAATGGAATGCGTGCTAGCAACCTTCGATGTAACTCCGACAAGACAGGAATTTTACTGTTTGGGTCTTCTCCTTCCAAGTGGTGGGAGATCTGCTGGCCATTGTTCCTGCCTCCTGTGCCAGCTCCCCACCTGCCGTGGTGGCTAGGAATCTGGGGGTGATGTTCCACCAGCAGCTCTCATTTCAGCCCCAAGTGGCTGCCCTGCTCTATTCTTGCTTTGCATTGCTACAGGCTTAATTTCTTTTTAAAAAACAAGTATTTTTCTTCTGCTGAAAAGCCTTTGTCCATGCGTTTATCACTTCAAGACTGGACTACACAAGTGTCTTGTATCTGGGCCTACAGGGCTGTTTGATCCAACAGCTGCAGGTGGTACAGAATGCAGCCATGCGTTTTCTACTTAAAATCCCTCGCATCGATTTCTGATCAAGAAAATGATACTGTTTAAAACCTTGGTGCTGGCTCATTCACCCTTTTAGGCTCAAGTTGGTATCTATCTGACAGCTTTATTCACTATCTGGCAAGAAGAGTACACTGTCCAGCAGATGCGCTTCTGGTGGTGATCCCAAAAGTAAGATTGAAAAAATATATTTAAAAAAATAGGTGGCTCTTCCTTCTCGCCTGCCCAAGCCTGGAATCCGCTTCTGTTCAATCTTCGCAGCATCAATAATGAATTGCACTTCTGTAAGCTACTGAACCCCTGGCTTTTTGCACCAGCACAATGGATCCTGGTCTGCAATCTCCAGTGTTCTTTTCAACGCTGGAAGACTCCGAGGAGTCTCTGTGCACTCTACAAATACTTTAGTTTATTCATTCATTCTAGGAGCTCTCCAACATGTCCTCTGCTGATGGGTTATACCTTATGGGGCTGTGTGTGCGAGGACTGATGAAGCCCTTTCCCCACAGAGTAGATGTAGTTGGGAAAGGTGTAGATGTGACGTTCAAAGGAAGTGGAGGAAAGAATCTGCCGGTGAAATACCCTGAAAGCTTTCACTACTCATCTGGCGCCCCTTACAGTGACGTAGGACAGCTTGAAATCTCTGGCGCTGCCAGTTCATGGCACGGAAGTGTGTGGTGCCATTGGAGATGACGGGAACTCCTCTGTGCCAAAGCAGTATTGGGAATGCAGTCTGGCTTCAACTGGGCTCAAAGCTGGTGTGTTGTTGTGATTTACAGCAGGTACCATCGGCCAGTGGCTGCTTTTTAAGAAATATATATGTATAAATGGTAACAAAGATTAAATAAACTGCAGGGGATGGAGTTGGTTGACCTGGAAAGCCTTAGCCCACCGGAGGACATTGCTCCAATGAATGCACCAGGTCAAAGGACAGGGTTTGCTCTTGTAAAGGATATGACGTGAGGGGAAACTCCTTTCTTACAGTGGTAACGCACCCCCTTATGGGCAATAGTCTTATTCGGGCTTGTGGCCAAATGTAAGGTTGGGAAGCTCTTTGCTTAACTTGGGAGCATTAGCACTCCTTTCTGCCTAAAAGGTCAATGCATTTAGGGTACCAGCTCAGGTGGGGTTGTCCCTGCAGAGTGATTGGGGGGTGAGGTGGTGGATGCTGCAGCTTTTATCTATGTAATGATTTCAAAAGGAAAACGTACTTTCTTAATGTCGAATACTGTGCTTAAGCAATTAAAATGTTTTTAAAATTTTTAAATGGTGGTGCTTTCTTTTTATACTTTATTTTCTGGATAGTCTGCTCTGCCACTCCATACGCTGTTTCTGCACCGTAATCAGCACATGATGCACCTCGGTACCGACCCTTGTGGGCTGTTTCTGCACCGTAATCAGCACATGATGCACCTCTGTACCGACCCTTGTGTGCTGTTTCTGCACCGTAACCAGCACATGGTGCACCTCTGTACCGACCCTTGTGTGCTGTTTCTGCACCGTAACCAGCACATGATGCACCTATGTACCGACCGTTGTGGGCTGTTTCTGCACCGTAACCAGCACATGATGCACCTTAATACCGACCCTTGTGCGCTGTTTCTGCACCGTAACCAGCACATGATGCACCTCTGTACCGACCCCTGTGGGCTGTTTCTGCACCGTAACCAGCACACGATGCACCTCTGTACCGACCCTTGTGGGCTGTTTCTGCACCGTAACCAGCACATGATGCACCTCGGTACCGACCCTTGTGCGCTGTTTCTGCACCGTAACCAGCACATGATGCACCTCTGTACCGACCCTTGTGTGCTGTTTCTGCACCGTAACCAGCACATGATGCACCTCTGTACCGACCCTTGTGTGCTGTTTCTGCACCGTAACCAGCACATGATGCACCTTAATACCGACCCTTGTGCGCTGTTTCTGCACCGTAACCAGCACATGATGCACCTCTGTACCGACCCTTGTGCGCTGTTTCTGCACCGTAACCAGCACATGATGCACCTCTGTACCGACCCTTGTGTGCTGTTTCTGCACCGTAACCAGCACATGATGCACCTCTGTACCGACCCTTGTGTGCTGTTTCTGCACCGTAACCAGCACACAATGCACCTCGGTACTGACCCCTGTGGGCTGTTTCTGCACCGTAACCAGCACACGATGCACCTCTGTACCCGACCCTTGTGGGCTGTTTCTGCACCGTAACCAGCACATGATGCACCTCGGTACCGACCCTTGTGCGCTGTTTCTGCACCGTAACCAGCACATGATGCACCTCTGTACCGACCCTTGTGTGCTGTTTCTGCACCGTAACCAGCACATGATGCACCTCTGTACCGACCCTTGTGTGCTGTTTCTGCACCGTAACCAGCACATGATGCACCTCTGTACCGACTCCTTGTGTGCTGTTTCTGCACCGTAACCAGCACATGATGCACCTTAATCACCGACCCTTGTGCGCTGTTTCTGCACCGTAACCAGCACATGATGCACCTCTGTACCGACCCTTGTGTGCTGTTTCTGCACCGTAACCAGCACATGATGCACCTCTGTACCGACCCTTGTGGGCTGTTTCTGCACCGTAACCAGCACATGATGCACCTCTGTACCGACCCTTGTGGGCTGTTTCTGCCCGTAACCGGCACATGATGTACCTCGGTACCGACCCTTGTGGGCTGTTTCTGCACCGTAACCAGCACATGATGCACCTCTGTACCGACCCTTGTGTGCTGTTTCTGCACCGTAACCAGCACATGATGCACCTTAATACCGACCCTTGTGCGCTGTTTCTGCACCGTAACCAGCACATGATGCACCTTAATACCGACCCTTGTGCGCTGTTTCTGCACCGTAACCAGCACATGATGCACCTCTGTACCGACCCTTGTGGGCTGTTTCTGCACCGTAATCAGCACATGATGCACCTCTGTACCGACCCTTGTGTGCTGTTTCTGCACCGTAACCAGCACATGATGCACCTCTGTACCGACCCTTGTGTGCTGTTTCTGCACCGTAACCAGCACATGATGCACCTTAATACCGACCCTTGTGCGCTGTTTCTGCACCGTAACCAGCACATGATGCACCTCTGTACCGACCCTTGTGTGCTGTTTCTGCACCGTAACCAGCACATGATGCACCTCTGTACCGACCCTTGTGGGCTGTTTCTGCACCGTAACCAGCACATGATGCACCTCTGTACCGACCCTTGTGGGCTGTTTCTGCCCGTAACCGGCACATGATGTACCTCGGTACCGACCCTTGTGGGCTGTTTCTGCACCGTAACCAGCACATGATGCACCTCTGTACCGACCCTTGTGTGCTGTTTCTGCACCGTAACCAGCACATGATGCACCTTAATACCGACCCTTGTGCGCTGTTTCTGCACCGTAACCAGCACATGATGCACCTTAATACCGACCCTTGTGCGCTGTTTCTGCACCGTAACCAGCACATGATGCACCTCTGTACCGACCCTTGTGTGCTGTTTCTGCACCGTAACCAGCACATGATGCACCTCTGTACCGACCCTTGTGGGCTGTTTCTGCACCGTAACCAGCACATGATGCACCTCTGTACCGACCCTTGTGGGCTGTTTCTGCACCGTAACCAGCACATGGTGCACCTCTGTACCGACCCTTGTGCGCTGTTTCTGCACCGTAACCAGCACATGATGCACCTCTGTACCGACCCTTGTGTGCTGTTTCTGCACCGTAACCAGCACATGATGCACCTCTGTACCGACCCACGTGGGCTGTTTCTGCACCGTAACCAGCACATGATGCACCTCTGTACCGACCCTTGTGCGCTGTTTCTGCACCGTAACCAGCACATGATGCACCTCTGTACCGACCCTTGTGGGCTGTTTCTGCACCGTAACCAGCACATGATGCACCTCTGTACCGACCCTTGTGGGCTGTTTCTGCACCGTAACCAGCACATGATGCACCTCTGTACCGACCCTTGTGGGCTGTTTCTGCACCGTAACCAGCACACGATGCACCTCTGTACCGACCCTTGTGGGCTGTTTCTGCACCGTAACCAGCACACAATGCACCTCTGTACCGACCCTTGTGGGCTGTTTCTGCACCGTAACCAGCACACAATGCACCTCGGTACCGACCCCTGTGGGCTGTTTCTGCACCGTAACCAGCACACGATGCACCTCTGTACCGACCCTTGTGGGCTGTTTCTGCACCGTAACCAGCACATGATGCACCTCTGTACCGACCCACGTGGGCTGTTTCTGCACCGTAACCAGCACATGATGCACCTCTGTACCGACCCTTGTGCGCTGTTTCTGCACCGTAACCAGCACATGATGCACCTCTGTACCGACCCTTGTGGGCTGTTTCTGCACCGTAACCAGCACATGATGCACCTCTGTACCGACCCTTGTGGGCTGTTTCTGCACCGTAACCAGCACACGATGCACCTCTGTACCGACCCTTGTGGGCTGTTTCTGCACCGTAACCAGCACACGATGCACCTCTGTACCGACCCTTGTGGGCTGTTTCTGCACCGTAACCAGCACACAATGCACCTCTGTACCGACCCTTGTGGGCTGTTTCTGCACCGTAACCAGCACACAATGCACCTCGGTACCGACCCCTGTGGGCTGTTTCTGCACCGTAACCAGCACATGATGCACCTTAATACCGACCCTTGTGCGCTGTTTCTGCACCGTAACCAGCACATGATGCACCTCGGTACCGACCCTTGTGCGCTGTTTCTGCACCGTAACCAGCACATGATGCACCTTAATACTCGACCCTTGTGCGCTGTTTCTGCACCGTAACCAGCACATGATGCACCTCTGTACCGACCCTTGTGTGCTGTTTCTGCACCGTAACCAGCACATGATGCACCTCTGTACCGACCCTTGTGGGCTGTTTCTGCCCGTAACCGGCACATGATGTACCTCGGTACCGACCCTTGTGGGCTGTTTCTGCACCGTAACCAGCACATGATGCACCTCTGTACCGACCCTTGTGTGCTGTTTCTGCACCGTAACCAGCACATGATGCACCTTAATACCGACCCTTGTGCGCTGTTTCTGCACCGTAACCAGCACATGATGCACCTCTGTACCGACCCTTGTGGGCTGTTTCTGCACCGTAACCAGCACACGATGCACCTCTGTACCGACCCTTGTGGGCTGTTTCTGCACCGTAACCAGCACACGATGCACCTCTGTACCGACCCTTGTGTGCTGTTTCTGCACCGTAACCAGCACATGATGCACCTTAATACCGACCCTTATGCGCTGTTTCTGCACCGTAACCAGCACATGATGCACCTTAATACCGACCCTTGTGCGCTGTTTCTGCACCGTAACCAGCACATGATGCACCCTCTGTACCGACCTCTTGTGGGCTGTTTCTGCACCGTAATCAGCACATGATGCACCCTCTGTACCGACCCTTGTGTGCTGTTTCTGCACCGTAACCAGCACATGATGCACCTCTGTACCGACCCTTGTGTGCTGTTTCTGCACCGTAACCAGCACATGATGCACCTTAATACCGACCCTTGTGCGCTGTTTCTGCACCGTAACCAGCACATGATGCACCCTCTGTACCGACCCTTGTGTGCTGTTTCTGCACCGTAACCAGCACATGATGCACCTCTGTACCGACCCTTGTGGGCTGTTTCTGCACCGTAACCAGCACATGATGCACCTCTGTACCGACCCTTGTGGGCTGTTTCTGCCCGTAACCGGCACATGATGTACCTCGGTACCGACCCTTGTGGGCTGTTTCTGCACCGTAACCAGCACATGATGCACCTCTGTACCGACCCTTGTGTGCTGTTTCTGCACCGTAACCAGCACATGATGCACCTTAATACCGACCCTTGTGCGCTGTTTCTGCACCGTAACCAGCACATGATGCACCTTAATACCGACCCTTGTGCGCTGTTTCTGCACCGTAACCAGCACATGATGCACCTCTGTACCGACCCTTGTGTGCTGTTTCTGCACCGTAACCAGCACATGATGCACCTCTGTACCGACCCTTGTGGGCTGTTTCTGCACCGTAACCAGCACATGATGCACCTCTGTACCGACCCTTGTGGGCTGTTTCTGCACCGTAACCAGCACATGGTGCACCTCTGTACCGACCCTTGTGCGCTGTTTCTGCACCGTAACCAGCACATGATGCACCTCTGTACCGACCCTTGTGTGCTGTTTCTGCACCGTAACCAGCACATGATGCACCTCTGTACCGACCCACGTGGGCTGTTTCTGCACCGTAACCAGCACATGATGCACCTCTGTACCCGACCCTTGTGCGCTGTTTCTGCACCGTAACCAGCACATGATGCACCTCTGTACCGACCCTTGTGGGCTGTTTCTGCACCGTAACCAGCACATGATGCACCTCTGTACCGACCCTTGTGGGCTGTTTCTGCACCGTAACCAGCACATGATGCACCTCTGTACCGACCCTTGTGGGCTGTTTCTGCACCGTAACCAGCACACGATGCACCTCTGTACCGACCCTTGTGGGCTGTTTCTGCACCGTAACCAGCACATGATGCACCTCGGTACCGACCCTTGTGCGCTGTTTCTGCACCGTAACCAGCACATGATGCACCTCTGTACCGACCCTTGTGTGCTGTTTCTGCACCGTAACCAGCACATGATGCACCTCTGTACCGACCCTTGTGTGCTGTTTCTGCACCGTAACCAGCACATGATGCACCTCTGTACCGACCCTTGTGTGCTGTTTCTGCACCGTAACCAGCACATGATGCACCTTAATACCGACCCTTGTGCGCTGTTTCTGCACCGTAACCAGCACATGATGCACCTCTGTACCGACCCTTGTGTGCTGTTTCTGCACCGTAACCAGCACATGATGCACCTCTGTACCGACCCTTGTGGGCTGTTTCTGCACCGTAACCAGCACATGATGCACCTCTGTACCGACCCTTGTGGGCTGTTTCTGCCCGTAACCGGCACATGATGTACCTCGGTACCGACCCTTGTGGGCTGTTTCTGCACCGTAACCAGCACATGATGCACCTCTGTACCGACCCTTGTGTGCTGTTTCTGCACCGTAACCAGCACATGATGCACCTTAATACCGACCCTTGTGCGCTGTTTCTGCACCGTAACCAGCACATGATGCACCTTAATACCGACCCTTGTGCGCTGTTTCTGCACCGTAACCAGCACATGATGCACCTCTGTACCGACCCTTGTGGGCTGTTTCTGCACCGTAATCAGCACATGATGCACCTCTGTACCGACCCTTGTGTGCTGTTTCTGCACCGTAACCAGCACATGATGCACCTCTGTACCGACCCTTGTGTGCTGTTTCTGCACCGTAACCAGCACATGATGCACCTTAATACCGACCCTTGTGCGCTGTTTCTGCACCGTAACCAGCACATGATGCACCTCTGTACCGACCCTTGTGTGCTGTTTCTGCACCGTAACCAGCACATGATGCACCTCTGTACCGACCCTTGTGGGCTGTTTCTGCACCGTAACCAGCACATGATGCACCTCTGTACCGACCCTTGTGGGCTGTTTCTGCCCGTAACCGGCACATGATGTACCTCGGTACCGACCCTTGTGGGCTGTTTCTGCACCGTAACCAGCACATGATGCACCTCTGTACCGACCCTTGTGTGCTGTTTCTGCACCGTAACCAGCACATGATGCACCTTAATACCGACCCTTGTGCGCTGTTTCTGCACCGTAACCAGCACATGATGCACCTTAATACCGACCCTTGTGCGCTGTTTCTGCACCGTAACCAGCACATGATGCACCTCTGTGCCGACCCTTGTGTGCTGTTTCTGCACCGTAACCAGCACATGATGCACCTCTGTACCGACCCTTGTGGGCTGTTTCTGCACCGTAACCAGCACATGATGCACCTCTGTACCGACCCTTGTGGGCTGTTTCTGCACCGTAACCAGCACATGGTGCACCTCTGTACCGACCCTTGTGCGCTGTTTCTGCACCGTAACCAGCACATGATGCACCTCTGTACCGACCCTTGTGTGCTGTTTCTGCACCGTAACCAGCACATGATGCACCTCTGTACCGACCCACGTGGGCTGTTTCTGCACCGTAACCAGCACATGATGCACCTCTGTACCGACCCTTGTGCGCTGTTTCTGCACCGTAACCAGCACATGATGCACCTCTGTACCGACCCTTGTGGGCTGTTTCTGCACCGTAACCAGCACATGATGCACCTCTGTACCGACCCTTGTGGGCTGTTTCTGCACCGTAACCAGCACACGATGCACCTCTGTACCGACCCTTGTGGGCTGTTTCTGCACCGTAACCAGCACACGATGCACCTCTGTACCGACCCTTGTGGGCTGTTTCTGCACCGTAACCAGCACACAATGCACCTCTGTACCGACCCTTGTGGGCTGTTTCTGCACCGTAACCAGCACACAATGCACCTCGGTACCGACCCCTGTGGGCTGTTTCTGCACCGTAACCAGCACATGATGCACCTTAATACCGACCCTTGTGCGCTGTTTCTGCACCGTAACCAGCACATGATGCACCTCGGTACCGACCCTTGTGCGCTGTTTCTGCACCGTAACCAGCACATGATGCACCTTAATACCGACCCTTGTGCGCTGTTTCTGCACCGTAACCAGCACATGATGCACCTCTGTACCGACCCTTGTGTGCTGTTTCTGCACCGTAACCAGCACATGATGCACCTCTGTACCGACCCTTGTGGGCTGTTTCTGCCCGTAACCGGCACATGATGTACCTCGGTACCGACCCTTGTGGGCTGTTTCTGCACCGTAACCAGCACATGATGCACCTCTGTACCGACCCTTGTGTGCTGTTTCTGCACCGTAACCAGCACATGATGCACCTTAATACCGACCCTTGTGCGCTGTTTCTGCACCGTAACCAGCACATGATGCACCTTAATCACCGACCCTTGTGCGCTGTTTCTGCACCGTAACCAGCACATGATGCACCTCTGTACCGACCCTTGTGTGCTGTTTCTGCACCGTAACCAGCACATGATGCACCTCTGTACCGACCCTTGTGGGCTGTTTCTGCACCGTAACCAGCACATGATGCACCTCTGTACCGACCCTTGTGGGCTGTTTCTGCACCGTAACCAGCACATGGTGCACCTCTGTACCGACCCTTGTGCGCTGTTTCTGCACCGTAACCAGCACATGATGCACCTCTGTACCGACCCTTGTGTGCTGTTTCTGCACCGTAACCAGCACATGATGCACCTCTGTACCGACCCACGTGGGCTGTTTCTGCACCGTAACCAGCACATGATGCACCTCTGTACCGACCCTTGTGCGCTGTTTCTGCACCGTAACCAGCACATGATGCACCTCTGTACCGACCCTTGTGGGCTGTTTCTGCACCGTAACCAGCACATGATGCACCTCTGTACCGACCCTTGTGGGCTGTTTCTGCACCGTAACCAGCACATGATGCACCTCTGTACCGACCCTTGTGGGCTGTTTCTGCACCGTAACCAGCACACGATGCACCTCTGTACCGACCCTTGTGGGCTGTTTCTGCACCGTAACCAGCACACAATGCACCTCTGTACCGACCCTTGTGGGCTGTTTCTGCACCGTAACCAGCACACAATGCACCTCGGTACCGACCCCTGTGGGCTGTTTCTGCACCGTAACCAGCACACGATGCACCTCTGTACCGACCCTTGTGGGCTGTTTCTGCACCGTAACCAGCACATGATGCACCTCTGTACCGACCCACGTGGGCTGTTTCTGCACCGTAACCAGCACATGATGCACCTCTGTACCGACCCTTGTGCGCTGTTTCTGCACCGTAACCAGCACATGATGCACCTCTGTACCGACCCTTGTGGGCTGTTTCTGCACCGTAACCAGCACATGATGCACCTCTGTACCGACCCTTGTGGGCTGTTTCTGCACCGTAACCAGCACACGATGCACCTCTGTACCGACCCTTGTGGGCTGTTTCTGCACCGTAACCAGCACACGATGCACCTCTGTACCGACCCTTGTGGGCTGTTTCTGCACCGTAACCAGCACACAATGCACCTCTGTACCGACCCTTGTGGGCTGTTTCTGCACCGTAACCAGCACACAATGCACCTCGGTACCGACCCCTGTGGGCTGTTTCTGCACCGTAACCAGCACACGATGCACCTCTGTACCGACCCTTGTGGGCTGTTTCTGCACCGTAACCAGCACACAATGCACCTCGGTACCGACCCTTGTGGGCTGTTTCTGCACCGTAACCAGCACATGATGCACCTCTGTACCGACCCTTGTGTGCTGTTTCTGCACCGTAACCAGCACACGATGCACCTCTGTACCGACCCTTGTGGGCTGTTTCTGCACCGTAACCAGCACACGATGCACCTCTGTACCGACCCTTGTGGGCTGTTTCTGCCCGTAACCGGCACATGATGTACCTCGGTACCGACCCTTGTGGGCTGTTTCTGCACCGTAACCAGCACACGATGCACCTCTGTACCGACCCTTGTGGGCTGTTTCTGCACCGTAACCAGCACACAATGCACCTCGGTACCGACCCCTGTGGGCTGTTTCTGCACCGTAACCAGCACACGATGCACCTCTGTACCGACCCTTGTGGGCTGTTTCTGCACCGTAACCAGCACACGATGCACCTATGTACCGACCGTTGTGGGCTGTTTCTGCACCGTAACCTGCACACGATGCACCTCTGTACCGACCCTTGTGGGCTGTTTCTGCACCGTAACCAGCACACGATGCACCTCTGTACGATGCACCTCTGTACCGACCCTTGTGGGCTGTTTCTGCACCGTAACCAGCACACAATGCACCTCTGTACCGACCCTTGTGGGCTGTTTCTGCACCGTAACCAGCACACGATGCACCTCTGTACCGACCCTTGTGGGCTGTTTCTGCACCGTAACCAGCACACAATGCACCTCTGTACCGACCCTTGTGGGCTGTTTCTGTACTGGAAGAAATGCACGACTCTCCGATGCTTCCCAATCCTGAGCTGCATGCATCAGCCCCCTCCATTCTAATACTGACCCTCAGTCCTGACCTTAAACAAGCTCTGCTGTTTCAGTACTGAGATGCACACGCAGCTTTGCCTTGCACTCCAAACATAACAGTCTGCTGTTCTTGTTCAGAGCCTTACGCTCAGTCGGCAGTGCACCTCAACCCTGAACTACAGCACCCAGGGTATTCCATTTAGCTCTGACCATGCATATCAGTCATCTCTCAGCAGCATATGCACCTTTGGTCTGAACTGTAGCTGCCGCTGCTTCATTTTTAAGGATTTATTTCTTGGAAATGACTCGCTAGCTCTCTGAAGGCAAAGCTGATGCTTTTTGACGACTACCTTGACATGAGTGACTGGAGAAATTGTCCCATCCAGCCAGTATGATGATGTACGGCGCAGACATTGACATTGTTGTCGTAGGGGATTCCAGCCTGTGAAGGATCAGGGATGGGAAGCGTTTTGGGCCACATTCCACATGCTTGGCTTCCAACAGTTCTCCTTCTGCTCCACATACAAGAACGGGCAAACCTTGGTTTTGGGTACCGAGTCATCCGGGTGCAATCCTAGACCATGCCATAAAAGATACTGAATGGTCTGACAATAAAACTGTACAATAGTATCACTGAGGAAATACAAATTAGTGACAATTATATACAGGAATCTAAAAACCTGGGTCAATCAAAACTGAAAACTCTTTTTGTAAGCATCCCTCATTGTCCACCCAACGCTCTATATTAGGACTCATGTTGACCAAATCTAATAACATTTGACAATCATTGGTAGACAAATATACGAAGAAAGCCCTCTTCACAAAACTAACATGGGGTATTTGAACTGAATTTAAGGTGCTTATAAAGGGGTTGCAAAAGAATCCTTCACTACTCGCAGAACAGTCATTGAAAACATGTAGGAGAGAGTACAGGCGGCATCTGAACTGAGTGTCAATGTTAACGCCAGGAAAAAGTCTTAAGAAAGAAATGTCGTCTGATCGGCCTATGTTTCTGTCCGAATCAGAATGCCTTCTATATATTGGAAGTGAGTGTGAGTGTTTTAAAAAAAATCTGATGCGTCTATGTTTCTGTCTGAATCACAATAACAAAGTGGTGTGTACCATACAAATCTTTTCATTGTTAGTTGTAAAAGTGGCCTTTAGGGAGCTGATCATTCAATCCAGACTTCTCTCTGACTATCCTTAAACCCATCGCTGTTCTTTCTCATACAGAATATGTTCCACATTCTTGGTCAAATTGTCTTATCTTCTCCAGAACAACCCAACTAAGTTCATTCAGACGATGTCCCGTTGTAATGTAATGATCATTCAAGCTGTGTCCTTCCCGCATCCCACATTACTACAATGCGCACATATGCGTTTCTTTACTTTTCTGCAGGTCATTCCGATGTGTCTCAGCCCACAGGGGCAGGTTAATATATATATTTCCTATGATGAGTTGCAAATAAGTGTGTTTGCGTAAGGTCCATGGGTTCTCTAGTGGTAGTTCTAAAGATTTTGCTTGCTCTGTGAGGTGGACATACACTGCAATTGCCACAAGGGAAATGGCCCACCAGCCTCGGAAGGCCCCACAAATCGGTCAGAGTTGTCAGTGTTTGTTCAGTCTTTCTAGGTCTTGTGTGGACCAAAACGTCTTTTATACTCCTGCCTCTTTTGTGGGAGAACATGGGGTTTTCTAAATTAAGGTGTCCTGTATTTAGTATTTTTCAATTTGTAATAATTATTTTCTTAATGTGATTAGAGGCTTTGTTTTAGTTCTTATTGTGTCCACCAGTAGGGCGTCCATGTTATTGTTTCTAGCCCTCGTCCTTGCCTTTGTTATGACTCCCTCTGGATACTTCCTATCTCTCAACTTCTCCACTAGAGTCAATGTGTAGTCTTTTTAAAATCATGAAGATTAGTACAGTCCCTCCTAATTTGTAGGAATTGGCCATGTGGTAGGTTTTCCCTTAAGGGCCTAGGGTGGAAGCTGTCAAAACTAAGCAAATTATTCTTAGAAATGGGCTTTTCATATGTCATTGACCTTCATCTGCCTCGCACTGGAAAAAACGTAATATCTGTCAACGAGAGTTCTTTATTGTCTACTAACAGAAACATAAGCAGATCCGATTATTTATTTTTCTCTTAACATTCACACTCAATTCGAAAATATTCAAGGAATTCTGATTGTCAGAAACATAGGCAGATCAAATTTAATTTTTTCTTAACTGTTTTTACTGGCATTAACATTCACACTCAACTTGAATATATATGCTAGAGCCCACAATTTTTTCCCAAAAAAAAATGTTCGGTGCACTGTCTCCTTTGAAATTGGCCAGAATGGATCACAAAAAGGTAACATGTGGCTAAAGTTGGTGGCGTTCTGTTGTGACGTATGACGTCACCGCGTGAACATGATGCGGAAGCGCCCACCACCTGATAAGTAACACGCTTGCCGTTCAGGGTCTGGAGATGAGAACTGGGGGGCAGATTTACAAGCCCCTTGCGCCACTTTTGCGTCACTTTTCCCATGTTAAAAATGACGCAAAAGTGGTGCAAGGGCCTTGTAAATCTGCCCCTAGGTGTTTCCAAGGCCCGATCCTTTGACGAAGTGAGCATCTATACGATATGCTCTGCTTAACGCGACAGCTTTTTTCTTAGTCTGGCCTGTGACGCGCTTAGGACGCTTGCTGGTGTTTCCCTCTTTGATTATTTTACAGTGTGTGACTACAAGGCGCGCCGCCCTCCGGCACCCTCAGAGGTAAACATGTGATACCGATCATGTAGGCATACTAAGCCTAACTGTAATCTGTGTCTGGGTGTTTGTTTGTACTGTACACGGGTCTGCCAACTCGAATGACCCTAGATGCCTAACGGGATCTCAGGGCAATAGCACATCGACTTTCTACGAGCCCCTAAAAGGTTCATGGAGAGTGTAAAAGATTGGCGGTGAATGAGGGGTGTATTTTGTGTGCACACCACAGATGCGCATGATTACATGGCACCGGAATGGTTGTTCAAATTTGTGAAAGTGCCAATTAGCACAATTGCTGAAAAAAACCGAAAATGAATTCCGTGCAGAGAAGATAAGAATAATATTGTCAATATAGATAATTTTTTCTCTCTTTCTTTCTACCTACAGAATATGAAGTTCTGGAGGGTCGGTTTGTATGAATGCTTGCGAGTGCTCATAACTGAACAAAGTTTGCTTGTGAAAGACGAAATTACATAAGGACTTTAAGACATGTAGGGACCTGCTTAGGTCCTGAGTAAAGCCACATGACCAGAAACTGGCGGAAATAGGTGGCTGAAACATGTAGACTGCAATAGATGATCGAGTAATAAAACCTCGAAGGCATCACTTTTAGTTTTTAATCTTGCACATGGACCTATATTATTACAAATCTAGGGTTCCGTGTAGTCAATTTTATTTTTTTAAGGTCCCTCTCAATATACTTAGGGCCAGATGTACGACCATGTCATTTAGCAACTCGCAAATTGCGCTCAATTGCGAGTCGCAATTTGCGAGTCGCTAAATGCCATGTACAACAGTGTCTGAGACACTGTTAGCGATTCCTAATAGGGTCGCAAATTGCATGCCTCATGCATATTAATGAGGCACTCGCAATTTGCGTCCCCATTAGGAATGGCTGGCCCTCCCAGGTATGGTGGCCTGCTGGGCTCAGCAGACCTCCATGTCTGGGACTGCTTTTAAATAAAGCAGTTTTTTTTTTAAGTGCAGCCCGTTTTCCTTAAAGGAAAACGGGCTGCATTTAAAAAAAGAAAAATGAAACGTTTTCGTTTCATTTTTTAAGGGCAGGTAGTGGTCCCTGGGACCCCTGCCTGCCCCTAAACAATATTTTCCCCTGCATTTGCAAAGGGGAAGGGGTCCCCTGGAGACCCCTTCACATTTGCGAGTGCTTTACCACCCTCTTGAAGAGGGCAGTAAACTACGAGTGTTTTGAGCCCGCAATTGCGGTCGCAAAACATTCTTACATAGGGCTCTGACTCCCTATTAGGAAGGGACACCCTTGGAACGCCCCTTCCTAATAGCGACTCGCAATTCCTATTTAGCGAGGCGCAAAAAAATTGCGCCTCGCTAAATAGGGATCGTACATCGCCCTATTAGATTTTGCATGCGCAAACGGGTCGCAAACCCGTTTGCGCATGCAAAATAGGGTCGCACATCTGGCCCTTAGTGCTCCCTTGAGGGTCGAGGTCGTAAGCACACCCGATGCACTCTGTATCGGAGAGAACTCTTTGATGAAGCAGCCACTGTACCAATCAGTGGGTGAGAGTTCTTTTATAAAAACAAATAATATCCCCTTTTAGGGAGATTTTGGAAGCTCTCAGTGCGACATACTAGACGGTTGACTCTCTTTTTTATGGTGGTATTGGGAAGCTGAATCAGCCCATCCGCTTCTCCGCTCCCTCCATTACAGATCTCTGCTAAATTCTGCCCTAGTGACGATGACAACAACTCAAAGATGTTTGTCACAGTGCTTGGGTGACAAGCCAGCATGGTGCTTAGGATCCCTCAGGGCAGGCTAGTGATCAGCCACAGTAGAATTTAATCGTGATGACCAGACGTGGCACTGTGCCGGCGCGGCATACTTCAGAAAGTGAGATCTCTGTAGTATACAACAACTCCAGGCAGGGAGCGTCACAGCAGACCTGATGTGCTACTGGAAGCTCCAGAGCAAGTATCGGAAATATTCATAGAGCTAGTGGAAGGATAGATCAATCACTTGCAAACAGGTGACCGCGCACAAGGTTAATACACCGCAATCTGAATGGACCCTCAAGGGACATTGATAACAACCTAAATACCATTTTAATATCCTAGGGCGGCTCTTCTTCCCTGCCTAGGACGCCCTGTTCTCAACATGTAATGGATCACTTGGTGACACTGGCTTACTCCCTGTTCCAAAGAACCTCAAAACCAACAAATAAAATACCAGTGAACCACTCAATGAAGTCAGTCTTTCTGAGTTCGAACAAGCATTTGCAATAGAATGCTCCACCGCCATCCCCGGCTCATCATTTGACCGAATGCTAAATACGCTCCATTCCAACATCTTTAAGACATTTCCAATTGAAAAATTCAAAATCCGTGCTGAAGGCAATTAATAGATGTTTCAACGATGCCTTGGCAAACCTACAAAGAAAAGGGCCATCATTACTAAGTAGCCAGACTTTGGTTCGAAGAAACCAGGGAGGACAGAATTTAAATTACCTGCTGATATCTCTGCACCCAATTTTGGCCATTATGAGCTTTCTTCCACAAATCGGGAATAACTGTTCGGATCGGGAAATGCTGCGTGCTCTTCTGGCAGTGTTTCCAGATTTTGGTGAAAGGGTGACTGGTAGTGCCAGTGGGAGCTGGGAAGGAGGGGGTGGGTGCACAGGTCCAGGGAAGGCTTGTGCTTCTCCAGGTGGAGCATTGTTTGCTCCCACAGACTCCTGCAGGGGCAAGCGGTGGTCGAGCAGTGCTGCTTCCCACAGCCTCTGCCACCCACAGCCTCTGCCCTGCAGCATTGTTAACAGGTCTAGTGTCTCTGGCTCAGAATTATTGTGTCCAGAGTTTTCAGACCTGGTAACTCTGGGCGCAGAGACACTTGGAATGGCAACTTGGGGTATTGCTTCGAGCACAAGTTGGATAAAATCCAACTTCAGAATTGTTATACGGAGATACTATAAAGCTCTCAGGCATGCCAAGAATAGCTCTTTTGTTCAACGCATTTAACATTCTCAAATCCAACAGTCTCTTCAAAATGTTCAATTACGTTTACAAGCCGGAAGGCCTAAACAATGTCCCATCACCAGACCTTTGTGTGAACCTGTTGTTCTTTTGTGAATCAAACGTCTGAGGCCATTACTGTGGTCCCAACTCCATCATCCCCCTCCCCCCCCCCCATGTCCCAATTCTGCAGTTTTGAACCACTGGCCTTAAAGCAAGTGTTAGTGGCAGCAAATATGATTAAAGCCTCCAAGAACTGGGCCTTCCCATGCCCCGCACATTGGATCAATGAATTCTTTATCTGACTGGTCACGAAAGCCGCACACTTTGTCACCCGGATAGCGCATGGCTCGGTACCAGAGCAACTGAGACATTCACTCATCATTTTGCATCTGAAGAAGCCCTCCGCAGACCCTGCTATTGTATCCAGTTACAGACCCACACCAAGCCTACCATTCTTAAGTAAGACCTCAGAAAAGGAAGTCACCAAACAAATACATGAGGGGATGGAAAACCACAAGCTGGGGCTAGGAGGAGGGCAGGAGACTGCTTTGATGAATATCTGTGAGGACCTCCTATCAGCCTTAAATGATCATCAACAGGCCAGCGTGATCCTACTTGACTTATCCGCCGCCTACGACACTGTGGAGCAGCACACCGTGCTAATGCCACTGAAAGTGGGCTGGAGTGTCCAGCACCACCACCTTGGATTGGTCGGTTCCTACCTGTCAAACAGAAGTCAGCAGGGTAGGATGACTCTGTCATGTTCTCAGAGGACCAGTCATATCAGGGTAGCGCAAGGTCCAGCACTTCCCCCACTCCTATTGGGTGTTTACAGTCACATCCTCATCCAAGTCATCAGTCTCTCTCAGCTCCAAACCCAGCTGAGCGCTGACCCAAGTACACCTCTGATTGGGAAAGAAAACAGATAACGACAGCAGCTAGAGCACACATCTGGAACATATTGTGGCATTGATGACTGGGACAAAACTGAGGTTCTCTGGTACCCAGGGCCAAACTTAACACAGCCTGGAACTCCATCGAATGCCCAACCTTAATAAGCCAGCCAACCACTCCTTCGTAAGAGGTAAAAACCATAGGTTTCATGTTTGCTCGGGAGATGTCCTTTGCCTCTAGTTATCAGTGTGGTCTGGAACACCAACTTCCAACTCGCCGTGTTAAGGAAGGTCCATCCACTCCTGCAGTCCAGTCACTCTACCAGACTCATGATAGCTCTAATCCTACCCAGGATGAATTACTGTAATTCCATCATTAGAGGCCTAAAATAATTGGAAATGTGTAAATTACAAAGGCTTCAGAACTAAGGAGCCACACTGAATCAAGCATTGGCAGTCACAATAGGTCTGGCTTTAATCTGCTGGACTGAGGACTTGCAAAAGCATGAGGGGCCCTCTGAATTCACATGGGCACACCTCTCACTTATACTGACACACCACTCACCCTGCACTCACAGACTATGCACCCTGCACTTACACATCTCTCACCCACCACACATACTGCACTTAACCTTGCAGTTACACATCACGTACCCTTCACTCTTACACGACACCCACCGCTCATCCTGCACTCAAACACCGCTCACCCATCTTTCATTGTGCACACGCATCCACTAAAACAAAACTCACACTGACTGCTCACCCTTCACTGACCCAAATCACCGTTAACACTCCCACACCTCTCACACTGCACTCACACACTGCTCACCCTACACACAACTGCTAATGCTACATACACCGCTTACCTACTCACACACTGCTCACCCTGCACACTCGCAAGCCTCACACTCTCCAATCGCACACAACTAACCCTGCACGCACGCCTTTCAGCCTGCATTCACAACCCTCACCCTGAAATCACACTTCTCACTAACTTTTCAGCCTGCATTCACATCACTAACACACCACTTATACTGACTGCTCACAAAGCACTCACCCTACACACTCAAACACCACTTACCAGGCACACTGATACACTGCTCACTCAGCACAAGAATCCTGCACTGACACTGCTTAACCTGCACATGGACACCTCTCAAACTGCACTCAGACACCACTCACTCTACACTCAGACACTGTTCCCAATCATCACACCCATTATTGACAACCTGTAACCCTGCGGCACACACCTGTCACCCTGCACCCACACTCCTCACATACTTCTCACCCTCCATTCACATACCACTAACACCACTCTGTAGACCGCCCAACATGCACTCACATGCCTGTCGCTTGCAGACTCATGCACTGCTTACCCTGCACATTCTCCAACTCACTTTGCACATTCACACAATGCTCACCTTGCACTGAGGCACCTGTGTTCCTTGACACTGACCCTGCGTTCAAACTCATCTCACCTTGCTCTCACACACCACACATACACCGCTCACCCAACATTCACTCGCACTGCACTCATCCACCTCACCTTGCACACACAGTGCTCACCCTGCAACTCACACTACTCATGCTGCACCAACATCTCCCACCTCACACTCATGCACAGCTCACATGAAAACCACTCATTCTGCACGCTGCTCACCCTGCACTGCTTCCTCTGCACCGCTCACATACCTTTAACTGCATTCGCAAACCACTAACACTGACCACTCACCGTAGAAAGACTCACACCTTGAGCACTCTGAACTCTCACACACTGCTCATTTTGCATTAAGTCATTTCTCACCATGCAGTCAGGCGTTGCTCACCAGGCACTCAGACACCGCTCACCTGGCACTCACGCACAGCTCACACGAACACCACTCATTCTCACTCACACACCACTTATACACCATTCCCACTGCACTCGCATGCCTCTGACCTTGCTCTCACACACCACTCAGACACCTCTCACCCAACATTCACTCACTACTCACTACTCACACTGCACTCAACCACAACACCTTGCATACAAACAGTGCTCACCCTGAAACTCACACACTACTCATGCTGCACCAACATCTCCCACCTCACACTCATGCACAGCTCACATGAAAACCACTCATTCTGCACGCTGCTCACCCTGCACCGCTACCGCTGCACTCACACCGCTCACATACCTCTCACTGCATTCGCAAACCACTAACACTGACCACTCACCGTAGAAAGACTCACACCTCGAGCACTCTGAACTCTCACACACTGCTCATTTTGCATTCAGTAATTTCTCACCATGCAGTCAGGCGTTGCTCACCAGGCACTCACACCGCTCACCTGGCACTCATGCACAGCTCACACGAACACCACTCATTCTGCACTCACACACCACTTATGCACCATTCCCACTGCACTCGCATGCCTCTGACCTTGCTCTCACACACCACTCATACACCTCTCACCCAACATTCACTCACTACTCACACTGCACTCAACCACAACACCTTGCATATAGTGCTCACCCTACAACTCACACACTACTCATGCTGCACCAACATCTCTCACCTCACACTCATGCACAGCTCACACAAACACCACTCATGCTGCACGTTGCTCACCCTGCACCGCTTCCTCTGCACTCACATACCTCTCACTCTGCATTCACAAACTACTAACACTGGCCACTCACCCTAAACTCACTCACACCTCATACACCCTGATCCCTCACACACTGCTCATCCTAGCAATCATTTCTCACCCTGCACCGTTTCCTCTGCACTCACATACCTCTCACTCTTCATTCATAAACCACTAACACAGGCCACTCACCCTACACAGACTCACACTTCATACACCCTGATCCCTCACCAGGGGTGGTTTGGGGCCACAATTCGGCCCGGGCAGCCCAAAAAAAGTGGCCCACATTCGCAGATCACAGCCTTTCACAATACACTGCTTAGTTAGGATAATGGAGTTAATTCTGGCAAACATATGCGGTAATACAAGTATTTTAAAGCTTTTTTAAATAGGTAATTAACATTCTAATGAAAAAATATACTTTAGAAGCACCGAATTATCGAAAATACTAGGAACTCACTTTTAATTGTGTTTTTTACCCATACGTTTGCTGTGAATGTTTCTATTGATGTTCACTGGGGAACATGATATGGCACAGACCTAAGCTGCCTTTTACACTCACCATGGGTTTTCGTGATATTCCTTTTATGTTTTGCAGTACTTAAGAGAGCACTTCAATGTTCAGACTAGTGAAAGGTGCATCTGTGTTTTTTGTTTTACTTGCGGCTAGCATCCCGTGTACGTTCTGAGAAAGAGAATGATGCTAGTGGGTAAATGCAAAAAGAAACAAAAAATAGTGTGACTTCCCTTACATACAGTTGTATATAGCATGAACTAGGCCCAGAGGCATTGGAGCGCTTTAGATGGTCATATTCTTTTTTTAGGTTCATGTAGATTAAGTGATTTGCCCAAAATCACAGGATGTCGGACTGACGCTGGGACTTGAACCTGGTTTCCAAGTTTTGGCCCAGAGTCTCCCTGGCTGGCCCTCACCAACCCCCACCATCCCATGCTCCTGTCCTCTCCCCTGCTGCAGTCCCCTGCAAAGTAAGTGCTAATGGCTTCCCATCAGCAGCTCCTTGCAGAGGCACACCTCCTGCGGAGCCGCCTGTTGTCGTTCTGCCTCTGACATTAACCCCCTGGCCTGACTTCAAGTGCATGGGGCTGTTTGTTAAGGCTTTAACTGCAGCCTTTCACGCTGTGAATCAGGGGTGGAATCCTTCATAGACCAAAAAACCGGCCCACCAACTGGCCTCAGGCAGCGGCCCCTCGGCCGATGCCCGATTGCCCGCCTTACCAATCCGAGGCTGTCCCTCACACACTGCTCCTCGTGCACTCAGTCTGTTCCCTTTCAGATAGTTGTCTTTTTTTGATCAATTTCATGATAAAATGAAAACGTACATTAATAAACTATAACCTTTTCATCCTAAGACTTGTTTCAAACTCCTGCATTTCGGCCTATCTGAAAGGGGGGAGGGGGCTAATAGAATCAAGTTACAAACAGAGCAAGGTGAAAAGTCCCAGTCAGACATGTGATGCTCTCCAGAATTCCATGCTCTTTTGAGATAAAAGAATCAGACCTTTAAATGTAGGCAGTGTCGATAAAATAAAAAGTGCACGTCGTTTATAACAACAGTGTATGAAACGTATTTCACGAGACTAAAATGAAGCCCAACATAAGCTCGATAAAAGTGGTGGCTGCGTTTATGCTGATTTATCAATATAATAATATGGTGCTGCCTGGTTACTCTTTCCTCAGTAACCGAAATACTGGGTCTTTTGTCCTTGAAACATTTGCAGGGATCACATAACAAAAGTTCTCCTGCGCAATCACCTGGAGTAGGAGAATCTGAGAGCTTTTTAAGTAATAGGTTTTAAAGCCACAGGGGCTGTTGCACCAATGGTGCCGAAGTTCACACCAGCTGACAGACGGGAATGGGACTCGGACAGATGAACTCCGCCCCTATAAAGAAGAAAATAGACCTGAAAATGCTGCTTATAAGGTGCACTTCTGAGAACCTTTCGGAACTATGGGCCTAATTAGGATGGCGGGCCACCCTAACGGAGATGGGGACTGCCCGACATAGTGTCGGGGGTCCCACAGGACAAATTACAATGCGACCGCCACCGTGGCGGTCGCATTGTCCAGGGTTTTCATTGCGGCTGGTGCTGCTGGCTGCAGCACCCGCCGCAATGGAAAAAAGGGATGTGTAACACATCCCTGTACTACATGACAGGCACAGGGAAATGTTGGATGGCACCATAGGTGCCCCCCCACACCCACAATCAAGGGCCTGGGATGAAGGGGGGCCCGCTATGGGCCCCAATGTCCATCCCCGCCAGCCTTTCCATGGCGGGTGAACCGCCATGGAAAGGCTGGCGGGGAGGGACCATCCTAATACCTACGGCGGTGCCTGGTAGGCATTCCACCATTTTAGGGATAGGAAGGCCTCCGACGCACTGGCGGGCTCAAGCAGCCCGTCGGATGCGTGGCGGTCGGAGTTTCCGGCCGCCACAGAACCGCCCGCCATTGTAATTTGGCGGGCACAAAATGGCCTTACGATGGTGGTGAGACTGCCACCGACAGCCTGTTGGTGGCAGTCTCACCGTGATCGTAATGAGGCCCTATGTGATAATTAATATGTAACAGTGAAATCAAATCCCCTTTCTTTTGGAAAATTGTCCTCCTTTATCTTACCCACTCAGTCACTCTACTCACCAGTCTGCAGATGTCTCACCCAGGTCCAAGGGTGATCCTCCAAACAGACTAGTACCACGACAATATGGAAACCTTTACAAATTTAATATAGCCTTATAACCCGCCATAGCGGGCTATACCGGCTATTAAAGGCCCGCTCCTTCGGGCTCGGGCCTTTAACAAGGGAGCGGGACTTTAATAGCAGGTATAGCCCAGCTACGAAGGGCTATAAGGCTATTAGAACATTCTGCCACTAGAGGGCAGAATGTTCTAACAAATAAAACAAAAGCTTCAGGGCGCGCGAGGGGACTGAAATCCCCTCAGGCTCCCTGAAGCCTTTGTTCACAGCCACAGCTGTGAACAAAGAAACATTGGAATGTTGGAGCTCCGGGCTTACACCAGCCATTATAAGCCCGGAGCTACTCCATTGTTTTCAATGGAGCTCCCAACATTCCAATGTTCTAATATGGTATAAAAACAATCCAATATTTTTTCATAAGATTTCCTCATTTTCATTGATCCCAGAGTGCAGTTCACTATCGTGTCACTTAAAACATTGTCATACAATGGATTAATAAAAAAAGGCGCAAAACAAAACACATAATTGTAAGACAAAGCGAGAAACACATAAGACACTGAACATTAGTATGTTTTGTTAACACCACCCAGCTCAGCACATTATCCTCGACACATGATATACTCCCATGTTCACATCTATTGTATCAAGAAATAGTAGCAGATTTGGTAAATAAAAGCATCAACGCGTTTCGGGGAGCTTCCACTTATCGCCACCTTCCTCAGGACAATAACAATGACTCTCCCATAATTTACGACTCAAAATACATACAACCCATGGACAAAAAATATCAAATAAATATTCCATATTGCCATCCCAATGGACATCATTTTGATAACCCTTCATCATGCAGTATAACGGGGTCGAAGACATCCTGGTTTGAAACCGAAATCACTAGGTAATCTATACTCTAGTGGTACCAATAAAGTCATCCATCGTGATCATCCCACTCATTCGACTCACTCTTACTCGCTCTCCCGCTGCTCCCTTCACTCTATACCACACATCCTGATACCTACTACAGGTGCCTCCACCAAAAGTGCACCCTCTGGTTCTCAGTTAATATATTACCATACCAGATACCTCCCCGCCTACACATCCTTACACCAGCCCCTTAGGTCATGCTCTAGGTGACTGTCAATGCCCCCACTCACCGGACTGCGTACTACCCTCATCTTTCTCAGGGCCTGTCTTGCGTTAGTCACAGGTCCCCAGTCTCAGTTCATCTGTGGAGTTGGGGTGTGTTCACAAATGAGAGTTAAAATCCTGATGGATCACTCTTTTCAGAACAGGTCCAATCCCCTACATTCAAATATTCTCACCCATGAGGTTGTGCACACTTACCCCTCCCAATCACGGTATCTCTTGCGCACTTTCGTGTCCGAGAACAGGCTTCCTTATGTGTGGACATATATTTAAAAATCTGTTGCGAGAAATAATATGATGCCTTAGAGTATTCTAGCTATACATCCCTAAATCCGGGCTCTCCATGTGCCAATAACTGTAAGGGCTTCTCACCATAGCTTGCAATCGGCTAGATCCAGACACGGCTGTTCCGCACGTCTTTGTTTTGTTCACAACCAGCTGTCTGGCTAAATAGTGCTGTATCTATGGCATTTCACAGGGAACCTAGATAAACAATGTTTCTTTAGTATTCAACCCAACACAGACAAGTCACTTTGAATCTATACTGTATAAGAGGACAACTGGGAAAATACTGAGTAACTTGTGCTATTTAGCTGAACTTCCAGACACATAGTGCAGAATATGTGCTATTTAACAGAACAACCAAAAACGCAGTTCAGAGTATGTGTTATTTAATGGGATGCCAGGACACATAGTGCAAAATATGTGCTATTTAACAGAACGTACAGATACATAGTGCAGAACATGTGCTATTTAACAGAACGTACAGATACATAGTGAAGAATATATGCTATTTAACAGAACGGGCAGATACATAGTGCAGAACATGTGCTATTTAACAGAACGTACAGATACATAGTGCAGAACATGTGCTATTTAACAGAACGTACAGATACATAGTGCAGAACGTGCTATTTAACAGAACGTGCAGATACATAGTGCAGAACATGTGCTATTTAACAGAACAACCAAAAACGGAGTTCAGAGTATGTGTTATTTAATGGGATGTCAGGACACATAGTGCAAAATATGTGCTATTTAACAGAACGTACAGATACATAGTGCAGAACATGTGCTAGTTAACAGAACGTACAGATACATAGTGAAGAATATATGCTATTTAACAGAACGTGCAGATACATAGTGCAGAACATGTGCTATTTAACAGAACGTACAGATACATAGTGAAGAATATATGCTATTTAACAGAACGTGCAGATACATAGTGCAGAACATGTGCTATTTAACAGAACGTTCAGATACATAGTGGAAAACAGAACAACCAGACACGCAGTGCAGAGTATATGTTATTTAATGGGACGTCCAGACACGCAGTACAGGATATGTGCTATTTAAATGAACATCTGGATACATAGTGCAGAACATGAGTTATTTAACAGAACAACCGAATACACGATGCAGAATATGTGCTATTTAACAGAACGTGCAGATACATAGTGCAGAATATGTGCTATTTAACAAAACAACCAAAAACGCAGTTCAGAGTATGTGTTATTTAATGGGATGCCAGGACACATAGTGCAAAATATGTGCTATTTAACAGAACGTACAGATACATAGTGCAGAACATGTGCTATTTAACAGAACGTACAGATACATAGTGAAGAATATATGCTATTTAACAGAACGTGCAGATACATAGTGCAGAACATGTGCTATTTAACAGAACGTTCAGATACATAGTGGAAAACAGAACAACCAGACACGCAGTGCAGAGTATATGTTATTTAATGGGACGTCCAGACACGCAGTACAGGATATGTGCTATTTAAATGAACATCTGGATACATAGTGCAGAACATGAGTTATTTAACAGAACAACCGAATACACGATGCAGAATATGTGCTATTTAACAGAACGTGCAGATACATAGTGCAGAATATGTGCTATTTAACAAAACAACCAAAAACGCAGTTCAGAGTATGTGTTATTTAATGGGATGCCAGGACACATAGTGCAGAATATGTGCTATTTAACGGAACTTCCAGATACATAGTGCAGAACATGTGCTATTTAACAGAACGTACAGATACACAGTACAGGATATGTGTTATTTAACAGAACGTCGAGATACATAGTGCAGAATATGTGCTATTTAAATGAACGTCTGGATACATAATGCAGAATACGTGCTATTTAACAAAACAACTGGATGCACAGTGCCAAATATGTGCAATTTAACAGAATGCCCGATACATAATACAGAATATGTGCTATTTAACAGAATGCCCGATATATAATACAGAATATGTGCTATTTAACAGAATGCCCGATATATAATACAGAATATGTGCTATTTAACAGAATGCCCGATATATAATACAGAATATGTGCTATTTAACAGAAATTTCAGATACATAGTGCAGAATATGTTCTATTTAAATGAATGTCCGGATACATAGTGCACAACTTGTGCTATTTAACTGAACGTCCAGATGCATAGTGCTGAATATGTGGTATTTAATAAAATGTCTTGATACATAGTGCAGAATATGTGCTATTTAACAGAACATCTGGATACATAATGCAGAATATGTGCTATTTAACAGAACATCCGGATACATAATACAGAATATTTAACAGCACCTCCAGATACATAGTGCAGAATAGGTGGTATTTAAATGAATGTCCAGATACATAGTGTAGAATATGTGCTATTTAACAAAACAACTGGATGCATTGTGCAAAATATGTGCTATTTAACAGAATGCCTGGATACATAATACAGAATATGTGCTATTTAACAGAACTTCCAGATACATAGTGCACAACTTGTGCTATTTAACTGAATGTTCAGATGCATAGTGCAGAATATGTGGTATTTAATCAAATTTCTTGATACATAGTGCATAATATATGCTATTTAACCAAACGTCCAGATGCACAGCGCAGAATATGTACTATTTAACAGAACGTCCAGATACATAGTGGAAAACAGAACAACCAGACACGCAGTGCAGAGTATATGTTATTTAATGGGATGTCCGGACATGCAGTGCAGGATATGTGCTATTTATCTGAACATCTGGATACATAGTGCAGAACATGTGTTATTTAACAGAACAACAGAATACACGATGCAGAATATGTGCTATTTAACAGAACGTGCAGATACATAGTGCAGAATATGTGCTATTTAACAGAACAACCAAAAACGCAGTTCAGAGTATGTGTTATTTAATGGGATGCCAGGACACATAGTGCAGAATATGTGCTATTTAACAGAACGTACAGATACATAGTGCAGAATATGTGCTATTTAACAGAACAACCAAAAACGCAGTTCAGAGTATGTGTTATTTAATGGGATGCCAGGACACATAGTGCAGAATATGTGCTATTTAACAGAACTTCCAGATACATAATGCAGAATATGTGCTATTTAACAGAACGTACAGATACACAGTACAGGATATGTGTTATTTAACAGAACTTCCAGATACATAATGCAAAAGACATGCTATTTAACAGACCAAACAGATATGTGTTATTTAATTGGACGTCCAGACACATAGTGCAGTATATGTGCTATTTAACTGAACGTCTGGATCCATAGTGCAGAAAATGTGCTATTTAACAGAACGTACAGATACACAGTACAGGATATGTGCTATTTAACAGAATAACTGGCTACAAAGTGCAGAATATGTGCTATTTAACAGAACGCCCAGATACATAATGCAAAAGACATGCTATTTAACAGACCAACCTGATACGCAGTGCAGAGTATGTGTTATTTAATGGGACGTCCAGACACATAGTGCAGAATATGTGCTATTTAACCGAAAGTCTGGATCCATAGTGCAGAAAATGTGCTATTTAACAGAACGTACAGATACACAGTACAGGATATGTGCTATTTAACAGAATAACTGGCTACAAAGTGCAGAATATGTGCTATTTAACAGAACGCCCAGATACATAATGCAGAATTTGTGCTATTCAACAAAACATCTGAATACATAGTGCAGAATATGTGCTATTTAAATGAACGTCTGGATACATAGTGCACAACTTGTGCTAGTTAACTGAACATCCAGATGCATAGTGCAGAATATGATGTATTTAATAAAATGTCTTGATATATAGTGCAGAATATGTGGTAATTAATAGAATATCCAAATACATAGTGCAGAATATGTGTTATTTAACAGAACAACTGAATGCACACTGCAAAATATGTGCTATTTAACAGGAATTCCAGGCACGCAGTACATAATATGTGCTATTTAATGGGATGTCCGGACACATAGTGTAGAATATGTGCTATTTAAATGAACCTCCAAATACATAGTGCAGAATAAGTGCTTTTTAACAAAACAACTGGATGCACAGTGCAAAATATGTGCTATTTAACAGGAATTCCAGGCACGCAGTACATAATATGTGCTATTTAATGGGATGTCCGGACACATAGTGTAGAATATGTGCTATTTAAATGAACCTCCAAATACATAGTGCAGAATAAGTGCTTTTTAACAAAACAACTGGATGCACAGTGCAAAATATGTGCTATTTAAATGAACATCTGGATACATAATGCAGAATATGTGCTATTTAACAAAACAACTGGATGCACAGTGCAAAATATGTGCTATTTAACAGGAATTCCAGGCACGCAGCACAGAATATGTGCTATTTAATGGGATGTCCGGACACATAGTGTAGAATATGTGCTATTTAAATGAACCTCCAAATAAATAGTGCAGAATAAGTGCAATTTAACAAAACAACTGGATACACAGTGCAAAATATGTGCAATTTAAATGAACATCTGGGTACATAATGCAGAATATGTGCTATTTAACAAAACAACTGGATGCATTGTGCAAAATATGTGCTATTTAACAGAATGCCCGGATACATAATACAGAATATGTGCTATTTAACAAAACCACTGGATGCATTGTGCAAAATATGTGCTATTTAACAGAATGCCCGGATATATAATACAGAATAGGTGCTATTTAACAGAACTTCCAGATACATAGGGGCATATTCACAAGGAGCTATCGCCGAATTAACGGCACTTTATCTCAGCCAAAGTCGTGATAAATTTACCCCCCCCATTCACAAGCCGGTGTTAACAGCCCACAGCACCAGTTTACCCGCGATAGCAGCCGCAAAAAACATCGCCACAGACGACCCCCGCAAATACCGCTAATGAGATGCAGAGTAGGAGTTCCCGTGACAAAGTCGAGACAACAGCACACCTCAACATTCACAACGACCAGCCACATCGGCGATAAAAACACAAAACAGGCGATAAGGCGCGTTAGCACCAGGAAATCTACACCTGCTCTGACCTGGTGTAAAGTCGGACGGCAGCCAGCACAACAAAAGGGAGCACAGCCCAGGGCCACATCCGAAGGGCAACAGATGCCATGGAGCCACTCATCATGGGGCCCGGACACCCAAGAGGGCCACAACACCCACCGCCACCACCCCAGGACCCCAACCCACACCCGGAACACCCCCCCCGGACCACCACAGACGCAGCTCAGACAAAGACAGCGGAACCCCAGGAAACGTACCAGCCGCACAGACCCAACATCTGACAATGTCACCGTCCACTACAGGCTGAAAGGGACAACCAACCTACGCATCCTGACCATCATCGCCTAACAGGCCTACGGCAACAACACAGCGGACAACCAACATCCCACCCCACACAAAGCTGATGGCGTGGCTGCCCCTGTTGGCCCCTGGGACCCCCCATCCAACACCCGCCAGAGTCTGAGGAGTCTCACAGCCAGCCACATCCAAGTCCCCCACACCTGTCCTGGACATCACCATCACCCTGGTACCCCAGTCCCCATACGTACAACACAATGCGCAGGATCCGCTGGAGACCAAGCAAGGACCACACGCCCAAGCAGGATGCACGCACATGTTGGGGGCAATACACAGCACACATGTACTACCTGTGCCCCCTGGTGACACAGCACACAATCACCGCAACAGGAAGCACACGTCTCACACCAATGTGCAGGCAACAACCGAACACCGTGGAACACCCAACAATGTCGCCTTCAAATACACAGCCAGTGTGCATGATACCTTCATCCTCCGACAGTCCATCATCAACCAGCGTTCCCAGGATGGCAACAAGGGAAATGCACACCCCCTTGGCAATATACAAATGAACACCCCACACACCTCAACTCCACAACCAGGCAACTCACAACGCTGGCAATGCACACGTCACAAAATCACATGCAACAGGCACAACAATATGCCCACCCACCAGACACGACAGAACAACTTACAATGTCCACATGGGCAAGCCCTGAACATGAGCCAGCAACGGCATGGCACCTCAGCCACATAATAGCCGAATGTGGGGAGAGGTGGCAACCGGGCATGTGTGAAGGATGCAGTAGAAACATGATTGGGAAAGCACACAATGCCAAGAGTGCCGGAGATGTGCTGGACACCTCGCAGTATGCAGAACACACCCATATCCATGGCGACATACACCGCTTGCGTATGGAGTGTAGTGGACAGTGGACGCCACCATGTCACCCCAGTCAGTGGGGGACCGCGCGGAAATGTTGCCTGTTACGCCCCCCCCTAAGCGTCAGCGGAGTGGGATGGCCCGGCGTACGCCACGCCAGTGTAGGGGTGTGAAAAAAAAGCATGTAGGCCTGGGCGTGGTCCTGTTCCGGAAAGACCCACGTCCCTGCCAGGGCGGCGCCTCCCACCCCGCAATGAGGCCGACGCCATCCTCGTGAGCGGAGTTGCCTGCGATGCTGTGCGCCTGCCGGACCCCGGCACGCTGGACCACGAACCCGTCAGGCCAGCCCCTGCGCAGCCAGGCCACACTGATCACCTTCCGACACCGGCGTGTGTCAAGGAGGGCCCACCACGTGCCGGCGCAAGCCCCAAGCCCGAGGCCCGAGACCTTGGCAGCCACCTCAGACCATCACAGCCTCCACGACACAGGCCCGCTTTATTCCTTTTTCTTTGACGTACTCTACTGCCGCCCCCGGCCTACTCTTTGGACCAGTAGGTCCCATATGTGAAACTGTGTCCTGAGTTATGAATGGCAGTGACCCCAAATCCGGGCCAGCGGCCACAGCACCAGACCCCCCCGATCAGTGAGGCATAGTTCCATATGGGCATCTTGCGACACGTGGTGCCACTAACCCTGTTCAACATCAGCCAGCTACACGTGGTGCCACTGAACCTGAACTACGCAGGCCGGTGGGGCCATCCAACCTATGCCGGCGACACTCGGTGAATGGGCCGTGCTGAGCGCTGCCTCAGGCCTACACCACGGTCAGGTAGGTCACACATTTGGAACTGAGTCTTGATTACACCATGGCAGTGACCGGATGTCTACTGCAGGGGTGATATCACTAAACTCCCTCCTATCAGTGAAGCAAACAAATGCATCACAAGCACACAACACATGTCTGTGGGCCCATGCTGACCGCTGCCTCCGGCCTACACTGCGGTCCAGTAGGTCACAGAGCCTTGATTTGGCAATGTTGGAGTTCACATCTGTGTACCGGCATCATCGCAGACTGCATCCCCTCTCAGCACCTGTGCCACTAAGTTTGTTCCCCGACATTCATGGACACTGACTGGTCGTACATTGGTGGCGTTTGAGTCTGTGGACTAGGGGCTAGTTTTCATCCTCATGTAGCTGATCCCGAATTGTTGGTGCAAACGAGGGTTGCGCTTTCCACTCCTCCATTTGCTGCTTCCAGATGACATCAGACCTTCCGCATCATGCCCTGGAGGACACCTTCCACTGTCCCCCGAAACCCTCCGCAACATACACCTCGGACATTGATGGGGACCCGCTCAGGTCGCATGGCCCATCTGACTGCACCGCATGTCACCGTCCCGTGGCTGGGTGCCTGTGCCGGCCGCAGTGCATCCGGGGCCACTGACTCTGTGCTGCTCAGGCCTGGGACCCCTCCTTCTGGGACATTGAATGGCCTCTGTAGCGATGGTCTTGGGGTCATCAACGCCATGTGTCTGTGGCCCTGCGCTGTCCGCCTCCTCCGGCCTCAACTGCGGGCCACCAGGGCCCACGCAAAGCATCGAGTCTTGACCGGCCAGGATGTCGCATCACCGCAGGAGGCACACGCCACCACCGCAAGGACCACCTCCAACCGCCATCTGCCAGACTCGAAAGGGTGGTCCTGACAGACCTACGGAGTTGCTCAGACCTGTCATGGATGCCATCATCGGCCTGATACCCTGCTCAGCACTCCAGGTGCCAGTGACTCAGTGCACCGCAAGCCATTGTCCGTTACTGATTGAGTTTTGTGCTGTTGTGAGGTTGCGCAGCAATGTCACCTCAGACAGTGTGGGAGACCTGGGACGTTGATGAGGAAGTTGATGCAGGTGTAACACACCCCACTGCATCTGCATCAGGACTGACACGAAGGGACACAATCCTAGCAATTTCTTCACATGAGCGCGCTCTTCTCTAGTGCCCCTACCTCAGTGCACTGGGACTCACGGAACCTCCTGACTGAATATTGGGTGACCTCTGTGCTTACTCCGGATCCCTCCATGTTGCTCTGCATTTGACTCTGTTATGCTGGTGTTTTCTGTTTCCATTACACTGGTGTCCACTGTTCAGGTTATTGGCAGCACCAAGCACTCCGTGCGGGCTGGCTTATACTCACCCCACACACATCCAGCACAGGCGTCACTGTACATGTGGCCCTGCCAATAAAGGGGCCGGGCGCACGTGCCCGTAGCCAGTTCAACATGATGTGTGCATGTGTCTCTGTGGGGGTGTGGGTCTCCTTTGTGGGGTGTAGGTGGTCCCTGAAGGGTATTGGACACCCACGTATGTGTTCTGGTACGCATTCCATGGTTTCGGCAACACCCTCACCTGTTGGGCCACCTCCTTTTGTCGTTCTGCCACCTGGCATTGGGGTGCCATGTATGGGTGGGTGAAGTGTTGTGAGGCAGCCGTGATTGCGGGTGCTTCATGCTGTGTGGTCTGTTGCAGGGGCTGGGTTCTCCTCTGAGTAGCTTGTCTGCCCTGGTCCTAGTGGTGGGTTGTGTGGGATGTCCATGGGCTGTTGTAGGGCGTCGGTGTCGGAGGTGTGGTGTTCGTCTCGGGCATCACTGATGGGTTGTCTGTTCTGACCTGCTGGAGGTGTTGTTTGTCCCTCTGCATTGTGAAGGGGAGGTGCATGTTGGCATTGTATTGGCGCCTTGTTCTTGTCGACATGCAGGCTGTGTGACAATGTACGTTGTGACTGTTTGGGCGGTGGTAGCTATTTGAGTTGGGACAGTGTACATTTGGCCTACATGGCTGATGTGGGGTTGTAGGGGTAGATGTGCATCTCACAGTTCCCTGCTCTGTCTGATGTGATTGTTCTGTTTCTGCGCCTGGGTGGACCCAGTCGTGTCCCCTGTTCTGCAGTGTGGGTGTTGCACTTTGTGCCACATTGTCATGGTATGTGCTGTGATTGCTATGTGTGTGTGCTGCAGTGTGCCACGGGGATGGGGGACATGTCCCTGGGTAATTGTGGGTGTGCAGTGTGTTACACCTCATTGTGCATGTGTGGCATTGTGCCCATCACCCCCCGTCCCCCAGTCCCTGTTGGATCCTCACCCTGTTGTTGTTGTGTCGGGTCCTCTCGAGCTGTGTCCGTACTCCCTACTCCTTGCACCGTCTCCACACTGATGACTGTGGCCTGGGTTTCCTCCAGCTCCTCCTGTGGCGCTGGACTGCCACCTCCTGTCGCCGTTGCTGCCTTCCTGTTGGCAGCGGGTTTGTACCTGGTTTAGGTTGTCACGTCCTGCCGGCGCCTCTTGGCCTCCTGGATTGGCCTCCTGGGCACTCCGACTGCGTTCCAGGTGGTCTGCTTGTGGGTCAGTTACTGGTAGTGTTCTGTTGCCTCCGTGGCCTTGGTCTTGTTTTCCTGCGGTCTGCACCCCGTCTTCCTCTCCCTTTTCTCCTTGGCCTTCCCCGAGACAGTTGTTCCTTGCTGGTGGTCTGTGGGGGTTGTGGGGTTCGCGTTGCCCTCTGCGCTGGGTCAGGGTGCATCCATGTTGCTTCGTGCTTTGGCTTGTTTCTGGTGTGTTGTGTCTGTGGTTTTTATGGTGCAATTTCCCGCCAGACGCGTGGGATTTGCATGCCTGAGGCTGGTTTTCGCTACTTTTTGTACCGCGATTGGCCTCATCGCATGGTTTCTCGCGTTCGCGTTTCGCATTAGTTCGGCGTGGCGTTGATTTTCACGCTGACATTTGACGCGTTATCTGGTGACTATCGCATGCTACCGCCTTGTTGTGAATTCCACGTTGACACGGGGTTATTTTCCCGCGATGGGCTGCGATATTGAAAGTTGCGTTACGCTACTCTTGCGGTAGTTATCACACGTTCTTGTGAATATACCCCATAGTGCACAACTTGTGCTATTTAACTGAACGTTCAGATGCATAGTGCAGAATATGTGGTATTTAATCAAATTTCTTGATACATAGTGCATAATATATGCTATTTAACCAAACGTCCAGATGCACAGCGCAGAATATGTACTATTTAACAGAACATCCAGATACATAGTGGAAAACAGAACAACCAGACACGCAGTGCAGAGTATATGTTATTTAATGGGACGTCCGGACATGCAGTGCAGGATACGTGCTATTTATCTAAACATCTGGATACATAGTGCAGAACATGTGTTATTTAACAGAACAACCGAATACACGATGCAGAATATGCGCTATTTAACAGAACGTGCAGATACATAATGCAGAATATGTGCTATTTAACAGAACAACCAAAAACTCAGTTCAGAGTATGTGTTATTTAATGGGATGCCAGGACACATAGTGCAGAATATGTGCTATTTAACAGAACTTCCAGATACATAATGCAAAATATTGTATTGTATTGTATTGTAATTGCATTTATATAGCGCTTACTACCCCTGACGAGGCGTCGAAGCGCTTTTTCGGCGAGTAGCACGCTACTCCGGGACCCATAGAGGATTAGTGTTGAATTAGTATAGTGAAACATGCAAGTAACTTTTAAGTGGTGGATAGGTTAGTCAGTTATTTGGATTTGGAAGGATAGCAGAAGGATACCAGAAGGATAGAAGAGGGGAAAAAAAAGCTTTGTATTTATATAGCGCCTGTTACCCCTGATGGGGTGTTGAAGCACGCTACTCCGGAAACCCATAAAGGATTAGTGCTGAATTAGTATGGTGAAATATGAAAGTAATTTGAGTGGTGGGTATTAGTCAGTTATTTGGAGTGAGAAGGGTAGCGGAGGAATAAAAGGGAAGAAAGGTTTGCATTCATGTAGCACCTGTTATCCCTGATGGGTGTTGAAGTGCTTTTATGGCGAGTAGGGTGCTACTCCGGAACCCATAAAGGATTAGTGTTGAAAATTAGTATAGTGAAGTATGAAGTCATTTGAGTGGTGGATATGTTATTCAGTTATTTGGATAGAGAAGGGTAGGTTGCGGGATAGAAGAGGGAAAGAGGTTTGTATTTATATAGCGCTTGCTACCCCTTGATGGGGTTTTGAAGCGCTTTATTGGCGAGTAGCACGCTACTCTGGAACCCATAAGGATTACTGTTGAATTAGTATGGCGAAACATGAAAGTAATTTTAGTGGTGGATATGTTAGTCAGTTATTTGGATTGAGAAGGGTTGCGGAGGGTAGAAAAGGGAAAAAGGTTTGCGTTTATATAGCGCTGGTAACCCTGATGGGGTGTTGAAACACTTCATTGGCGAGTAGCACGCTACTTTGGAACCCATAAAGGATTAGTGGTGAATTAGTATAGTGGAATATGGAAATTGAGAAGTGAACGTGTTTGTCTGTTTTTTTGATTGAAAAAAATAGTGGAAGGACAGAAGAGTGAGGATTTTTTTTTTTTTTTTTTAGGTCATAGCAGTAGGAGGAGGCTTTTGGATGAGTAAAAAGGGGTTTTTGAGGGGAAGAGTCAGAGGGAAGAGTTTAGAAAGGTTTGTTTTGGGGGATCAGTATAGTAAAAAGAGGTGTCAGATGATGCAAGGAGGGTAGAGTAGGAGAGAGTCTAGAAAGGGTTATTTTGGGATCATAGTAGTGGTATGGGGTTTGGGATAAATGAGAGAGTGGATGTAGAGGATATATTGATGGATGTATAGGGGAGAAATAGGGTAGTGCATTGGAAAGAGTAGTAGAAAGAAGTTTGAGATGAGTCAGAAGGTTGGGCCAGAGGATATATTGAGAGAAGTATAGGCTTAGAAATAGGGTAGTGCATTGGAAATGCTAGATTAGAAGAAAGTGATAAATATATAGATCCATAAGTACATTGAAAGTATATAGATGCATAAAGGAGGTAAGTATATATAGATTAAAGATATTGATAGAGGTACAGGATGAGAAATAGGGTAGTGCATTGGATATGCTTTTTCAGGAGAAAGGTAACAGACACACAGATCCAAGTACATGGAAGGTACATAGATGCACAATGGAAGTAAGTACATGTAGACCAAAGATGATTTTTATTTATTTATTTATTTACAACAACATAATTATTCTACATGTTTATACAAAGCAATACACAAAGATAGGTACATATCTATAGTGAAAATAAATGCTTATATACAGAGGAATATGCCGTAAATTTCTGTTTGCGTATGGTGCTTATGTGGGGAAGAGCTAATTCTGGAGTAGTTTTCTGAAGATAAGATGGTTGTCGGTGGATCTTATGTTGGGGGGTAATGAGTTCCATAGTTTGGCTGCTTGAACAGAGAAGGATGTGCCACCCATGGTTTTTTTCTTGTATCTTGGGATTTTGAGGCGAGATGCCCCTTTAGAGCGTAGGTTCCTTTGTTGAATGTGTTTGGTGATTTTATTCCTGATGAAGAGCGGTCCCATGTATTGCTTTGTGGGTGATACAAAGTAGCTTGAACGTGGATCTTCTGGCAACCAGTAACCAATGCAGGGCTTTCAAGGCAGGTGAGATGTGGTCTCGCGGTTTGATATGCAAGAGTAGTCTGGCAGCCGAGTTCTGAATCCGTTGTAGTCTTTTCATGGTCGTTAAATGTGATCCGTGGTAGAGGCTATTGGCGTAATCGAGTTTGGACAGAACAAGGGAGATGGTAGCTTGGACCTTGTGTGGAAATCCCAAATGAGGGAAAATTCGTCGCAGCGTTTTTATAGTGACAAAGCTTGATTTTGCTAGTTTGTCCACTTGGGCATTCATCGAAAGCTTGGAGTCCAT
The DNA here is from genome assembly GCA_963921515.1 of Calotriton arnoldi. Lineage (NCBI taxonomy): Eukaryota > Metazoa > Chordata > Amphibia > Caudata > Salamandridae > Calotriton > Calotriton arnoldi. Next base: position 155,320 of record CAWUFW010002651.1, on the reverse strand, counting down.
GTTTATTCCGAGGTTTCTTACTTCCTTCGATAATTTAGGTGGTGATCCCAGTTCATCAGGCCAGGTGGCAAACGGGTCGTAATGTTTCCAATCGCCACACGTGAGTATTTCCGTTTTTGAAGCATTCAATTTGAGATGGCTCCAAGTCATCCACTGATCCACGGCTCTGAGACAACTGAAAATTGGGCATTTTTCAATGTCTTTGGGGCATTCCAGTTGAAGGATTATTTGCGTGTCATCTGCATAGTTATAGCACATGAGGTGAAATTGATTGATCAGTACCGGTAATGACTTCATGTAGATGTTGAAAAGCATGGGCGAGATGATAGAACCTTGAGGGACCCCTGCTTTTGTGGAGTATGGTTTGGACGAGAAAGGTGGGGTATGGATGACATTAGTTCTGTTTCGAAGGTAGGACGCGATCCAGTCTAGAGCAGTTCCCTCTATGCCGGCTTCATAGAGTCTTTGTTTCAGAGTGTCATGGTCAACCGTGTCAAAGGCAGCTGAGAGGTCCAAGAGGAGTAGCGCAGCAACCCCGCTGCGGTCAACTGTATTCTTCAGGTCATCCCAGATGGCAAGAAGGGCAGATTCAGTGCCTCTTCCCGGGCGGAATCCTGTTTGGAAGTCTGAGAGTATGTCATTCTCTTCAATGAATTGTGACATCTGGGCGTACGCTGCTCTTTCTATCAGTTTGCCCAGGAAAGGTAATGGGTCTGTAGTTGTCAGGGTTCAGCGGGTCCAAGTTTGTTTTCTTCAGTAAAGGGCGTATGTGTGATTTTTTGAGTTCGTCTGGAAATATTCCGCTAGTTAAGGAATCGTTGATGATTCTTCTTACTGGAGTGGCAGCAGAGGTTGTTAGAAGAATTGTCTTGAAAGTTTGTGGTGGACACGGGTCAGAAGGGCTGCCGGCAGTCCTGCTTGCTTTGACCAGGTCCATAAATTCATCGCGTGAGATGTGTTGGAAGGAACGGAGAGGCTGGGTTAGAGTATTCTTGGATTGTTGTTTTGTACAGGGGTTAGTGCTGGTTCTTTGTTTCTGTTTTAAGTATGAGTCCAACGTGTCTGCTTTGTCCGTGTAATGATTTGCCAGTTTGTCTGTGAAATCTTGAGTAACAGGATGAGTTCCTTCTAGGCAATTTGGTTTGCGAAATTCATTGAGTATTTTATAGAATTCTTTATTTGCACATTTAGCATTTTGAATTCTGTCTGAATAGTACCTTTTCTTGGCTTTTTTGATAGCTGACTTGTATAATCTGTTAATTTTTTGTAGGTGAAGTTTGTCTTGTTTGGCGTTTGTTTTGAGCCAGGTACGTTGCAGCTTTCTAATTTGTTGTTTTATGTCTTTTATTTCTACGTTTCTCCAAGGCGCTTTTTTTCTTTTGTGCTGTTGTGTGGTTTTGAGTGGTATCAGGATGTCAAACGCTTCCTGTTGCCACTCATATAGATTTTGACCGAAGTTATTGTTTCCAGATTTGTACTTGATGTTAGTTGTGTTTCTAAGTGTTCCAAATTGAGTTTGTTCCATGGCCGATAGGTGGATGGATGTAAGCTAGTTTTAGGTGAGTCCCTTAATGTTGTTTTATGTTGGAAAGCAAGCAAGTGGTGGTCTGACCATGTGACTGGAGTTATAGTTTGAAAGGTAACTAGTTCAGTATTAGCAAAAATGACATCTAGGATATGTCCAGCGATGTGTGTGGGTTTGTGGACAATCTGATGCAGGTTCAGTGCCTCTAGGCCAGTGATTATTGTTTTTGGATGGGTCATATTGGGTTTGTCAAACCAAATGTTGAGGTCACCCAGAACGCATAAGTTGGAGTGTATTGTTATCAGGTTTGAAACTGTGTCTAGAAGTGCGTCTGGGAATGTCGCCTTGCTAGGTGGAGGTCTGTAAAGGAGCAGAAAGTTACAGGATGAAGACGGTGTAGTATTGCATCTTGTTAGAAGAGCCTCACAATTCTTTATGGAGATGTCATCAACTTTAGTGATATGTAATGTTTGCCTGAACACAACAGCTAGACCACCTACTTTTTTGCCTATACGATTTTGGGTGATCGTTTGATAGCCTAGAGGAATGGCTTCATGCAGGACTGGAGCCATATCATCTCCCAACCATGATTCAGTTATGAATAGTATGTCTGGTTTTGCATCTGTGAGAAGGTCGTAGATGTGATGTTTGTTTTTAGAGAGGGATCGAGCATTTATTAGTAGACAGTTTAGAGAATGGCCTTTGGTGATAGTGAGACTTTGTTTTGTGGTAGAGTGAACAGTATTGTGTGTGTTTGTAGCAGGTGTGTTTTTAGTGGTGGCATTAGCTGTATTAGGATAGCAATCGTGTAGCTGTTCTGTATCATGTTCCTCATCCAGCATGCTAAGAAGGCATTTTGATGGGTCTGCGTGTGTATGTGGTGGAGATGGTGTTTGAGAGTGAGTTGGTGTGCTATGTTGTTTTCGTGGTGTAACATTGTTGTGCAGTAGACATGGGGAAGCAAAGTTGTGAGGTGTGGCACGTCGCTTATGTTGTTTGCGTGTGTTTATGGTGGAAGGTGTATGAGTCAGGGGTGGTGGTGCAGCATGTGGGTCATGTAGTAAGGTTCTAAATTGTCCAATGGATGAGAGGCGGTTAGAAGAAAGTTGCTGTATCTGTGTTAGATGTGGTGGAAGAGAGAAAGCTTGGCATTGGAGTTTGTTCCTTTGTGTGGTTTGAAAGGTGGGTGTATGTTTGTATTTTGTGATGGTTTGTATTTTGACGTGTTGCGCTTTGAAGATCTTGTTGTGCTGGTGTGTGTGATATGTTTTGTTTTTGAGGAATAGTGAAACGGGGTGCTGGTGTATTTGTTTCTTGCAATGGATTTGGTTGTATAGTATTGTTTGTGAGAGGAGGTTGTAAGGTAGAGGGGGTGGTGATGTGTTTATGAGTAGAGTGTATGTTGTGTGTAGGAGGGAATGAAGTAGAGGTGAGAGTGTTTGTCTTAGACTGGTTTGTTGCATGAGTTAAAAAGTGTGGTGGTGTGCAGTGTGTGTGTTGTGCGTTAGTGTTATTATGGTAGTAGGGAGAGGAGGGTGTTTGTTGGACAAATGATGGAAGGATGAATATATGTTTGTTAGTGATAAAAGGTGGTCTGTTAGGTGTAATTAGAGCAGGGAGCGTGTGTCTGGATGGGATGTAGTTATGTATGGTGTTGAATGGGGTTGTGTTAGTGATGAGTGTATTGGTTAGTGGTATAGGATAGAGTTGTGTACTGTTTGTAGGTGATGGTGGGTATGTGTGGTAGTTGGGATAGAAGGGTGTATAGATGTGGTTTGATTGTGTTTGTAGTGCATGCTGGTACATTGGTCCGTGCATAGGGTTGTGTGTGGTGTACATTTGGTGTGAGTGTGTTTCTCTGTTTGTGGATGGTGTGGGGTGGCTCTTACTGAATGTGAACATGGGTAGCATTTCTGGCCCTACTCCCGTCCAATCTCGAACAGGCTCAAACAGGTAATTGACCTTGTCCTCTCTGCCCTTAGCCTCGACGCCAGGGCTGAGACGCCCTAGGCCTCAGACTTTTATAGCCCTAGTAATCAGGTGACCCCTTCAGCCAATGGGAACCCTAGCCCTAACCCTATCCAATCACAACACTAGCCCTAAAATCTAGAAACAATAGGAGACGAGGACCTTACAGCCAATCTCAGCCCTAGTCCAAGCACCCAATAACTTTCAAAAACCCTGATCTCTACGACCAATAGAGGCCCTAGCCCTACCAGTAGTCCCAACCCAAGTCCAAGCAACCAATGGCACAGGAAGCCCTAGTCCCTACTTCCAATAGAAAGCCTAACCCTACTCTTAGTACCACACCTTGTCCAGCAACCAATCACACCAAAAGCCCTAATCGCTACTTCCAATTAAAGGCCTAACCCTAGCCATAGTCCCACCCTAGTCCCAAAAACCAATAACACAGGAAGCCCTAGTCCCTACTTCCAATAGAAATCCTAACCCTAGCCCTAGTCCCAACCCTACATTGATTGAATCACAGACCCAAAAACCAATCAGAACCCTCAAATACCCAACCAATGAGGATACTAACCCTAATCCAATAGAAACATCAGATACAACCTCCAATCAGTGTATACATGTACCTACCACTAGCAGACTATATAAGGTCCCAGCAACCTCAGACACGGTTTGCTGGCCAGGGAGTTGGGAGCTGCTTCTCTTGTTCAGAATCTCCTAGGAGACAGACAGGCTCAATCCACACTTTGGACTTCTGCAGGTAAGGGCCTAACTTGTCCTCTGAAAATAGTGTTTGTATAAAACTTTACTCCCTCTCCTGGACAAAAAACGAAGTGCACAGTCCCTATTGAACACAGTTTAAACAGCACACAGAAGATCACTGCTGCCTCAGAGCACACTCTGATGTAGAATATCCCTGTTGCTGGGGGGGGAGGGGGAGGAGGGGCTGGTTTCACTGACTTGTTAACACAAATTGGTGGCTGGGGGTGCACTGTTTAACATGCAGGTCTTAGCACAGAGACAAGGGGAAATTTGGAGGGAAAACTGATAGTCACCGGGAATGAGAGGGAAAAACTACAGAGATTTAGGACTGCAAATCCCGCAATTCAACACGTTAAATGGAAGCAATCATGGGCAGGAAAAACCACAAGTTTGAACACAAAACAGGTAATTAAATATGCAATCACGGGCAGGTTAAAACTACAATTTTAAACTGTAACAACCACAGGCAAAGACAGTAATCACAGATAGGGAAAATCGTTTTTTAACTCTTTTAGGAAAGAGACAGCACTAGTCTGCCTCCTTACCACTTCCTGGACTCTGCTCACTGCAATCTGGGGCACAGGTAGGCTACAACTCACAAGATGGAGGAGAATGATTTGGGGTGCACCCAGCAAAGCCTTAAGGGGCCTGGGTAGGTGTGAGGGGAGGGCTCAGAGTTGCCTGGGAGCTGCTATTTAACAGAACTTCCAGATACATAATGCAAAAGACATGCTATTTAACAGACCAACCAGATACGCAGTGCAGAGTATGTGTTATTTAATGGGACGTCCAGACACATAGTGCAGAATATGTGCTATTTAACCGAACGTCTGGATCCATAGTGCAGAAAATGTGCTATTTAACAGAACGTACAGATACACAGTACAGGATATGTGCTATTTAACAGAACAACTGGCTACAAAGTGCAGAATATGTGCTATTTACCAGAAGGCCCAGATACATAATGCAGAATTTGTGCTATTCAACAAAACATCCGAATACATAGTGCAGAATATGTGCTATTTAAATGAACGTCTGGATACATAGTGCACAACTTGTGCTAGTTAACTGAACATCCAGATGCATAGTGCAGAATATGATGTATTTAATAAAATGTCTTGATATATAGTGCAGAATATGTGGTAATTAATAGAATATCCAAATACATAGTGCAGAATATGTGTTATTTAACAGAACAACTGAATGCACACTGCAAAATATGTGCTATTTAACAGGAATTCCAGGCACGCAGTACATAATATGTGCTATTTAATGGGATGTCCGGACACATAGTGTAGAATATGTGCTATTTAACAGGAATTCCAGGCACGCAGTACAGAATATGTGCTATTTAATGGGATGTCCGGACACATAGTGTAGAATATGTGCTATTTAAATGAACCTCCAAATACATAGTGCAGAATAAGTGCTTTTTAACAAAACAACTGGATGCACAGTGCAAAATATGTGCTATTTAAATGAACATCTGGATACATAATGCAGAATATGTGCTATTTAACAAAACAACTGGATGCACAGTGCAAAATATGTGCTATTTAACAGAATGCCAGATACATAATACAGAATATGTGCTATTTAAATGAACGTCTCGGTACATAGTGCACAACTTACGCTATTTAACTGAACGTCCAGATACATAGTGCAGAATATGTGATATTCAATTAGATTTCTTAATACACAGTGCAGAATATGTGCTATTTAACAGAACTTCCAGATACATAGTGCAGAATATGTTGTATTTAACAGAATTTCCAGATATGTTATTTAACAAACGTTCCACTGACATAGTGGAGGATATGTGCTATTTAACAGAACATCTAGATGCACAGTGTAGAGTATGTGGTATTTAATAAAAAGTCTGGATACATAGTTCAGAAAATGTGCTATTCAATAGGACATCCGCATCCATACTGCAGAATATGTGCTGTTTAATAGCACGTCCAGATCCACAGTGCAGAAATGTGCTATTTAATAAAATAACCAGATGTGCGGTGCAGAATACATGCTATTTAGTAGAACGTCCGTATCCATAGTGCAGAATATGTGCTGTTCAATAGAACATCTGGATACATAGTGCAGAATATGTGCTACTTAGTAGAACGTGTGAATGCACAGTGCAGAACCTGTACATTTAATAGAGCATTTGGCTACACAGTGCAGAATATGTGCTTTTTAACAGCACCTCTGGATGAATAAGGCAAAGGTTGTTCTGTTTAATAGGACATGGAGTTAGATAGCCAATACTAACTTTAACGACTCCGAGTGGCAGGATTCTTTGTGCTAATATGGATTTTTTTAAGCGCTACATTTGACTCGCCTTTATAAGGCTATAGGAATAACCAATATTGGCAGGTGCCAGCCCAGTCTTCCCCTGAAGCTCCTTGTCTCAGTTTCATTGGCCATGCCTCCTTTCTCTGATGCTTACAGCTGGTTTATAGGTGTAAAGGCATTGTCTCTCCAGACATTTAGCTGCATACACAGATCTCCTGCACTATTCCGAACTGCACTACTTTTGTGTGATTGTGTCTTCTGCGTCGATTCGCCAGTGAAGGCAACAAAATGTTGGTGCTCGTCAAGGAAATGTAAATTACTCATGGCCTGCATGGTGGAACAGTGATGCAAATAATGACCCAAATAGACAAATACAGACACCACCTGAAACACAAACACACACAGAACATTCAGTCCGCAGTGAACAACAGGGAACACTGCAGCATGCACACATAGCAGACAGTAGTGGCGTAAAATGCCCCTCACTGAGCATCTCAGATAGAGGAGTGTGCTTCTAGGCGCTAGATGCAGAAGACTCCTGCTGTGGGCCAGAAGTGCGCACCTTGACTCTGCCACTGTACTTACATTTACAGGAAGAGGATCCGAGCACAAGACGCACCGCAGCACAGATGCGCTAACTCCTGCACTTGGGAGCCACCGCCAAGCATTGCAGGCAAAGGGTTAAAAAAGGGTTGGCGGGATGTTGCTGTCTGTCCCGCAAACCAATCAGGAGAGGACCTGGCACCATGCATGCCTCTAATCCTCCAGCAGAAAGTTAAATATAAAGTTGGGCAGTGGGAGGAAACATGAAAAAGGAGTGAGGGATTGGAGTGGTTGTGTTGTGAGGAATAGCAACAGGGGAAGTGTAGGAAGTAAAAAGCCCCTAAATCTCACCTCGCTCCCCTTAGATCCGTGCTCAATATGGCTGCCCGGCTTACAACAGACTGCAAACAGTTTGATCACATCACGCCTGCCCTCAAGTCCCTTAACTGGCTCCCCATCGAAGGAAGATGCATCTACAAGACCGCCTGCATCACCACAAAGCACTTCACTCTCAATCCCCGGACTACTTAAACAATAAACTGACAAGAGCAGGAAGTGCCAGACCGATGAGAAGCTCCAATGCTCTTCTTCTCGTTCCCCCGTTACTAAAAACGAAATCTACCCAGACTCGCTCCTTCTCAGGAAATGCGCCTAGAGTCTGGAACGCCCTCCCGAGGGACCTTCGCTGCAACCCCTCCTACCCTGGCTTCAAAAGAGACTTGAAACGCCATTTCCTCAATAAATACTGGAGCCCACGTATCTTTCCCAACCTGATTTCTTTTAGCTCCTGTGATCGGGTCATCCCTCTGCTGATCTGCTGGCCTTTGTCCCTGTGTTCTCCTTATTGTTTACACTTGCCTCACTCTCCATGGTCCCTCATTTATTTTGTTCTAACCACATTTCTGTAATTTTCCGTACAGTGTTCTGTTAACGCTGGCTCTAGCCTAGCCAGCACTTTATGTCCCCTAATTTTGTTAATTGTTTTGAACTCATTTCAGTAACTCCACCCCTCATGTCCCTACAATTTGTTTCTTTGTATATTTAATTGTGTGTTCCTCTGCCATACCCCCCTATTTTTAACTGTATGTAACCTTGATCCTAAGATTTTTCCCTTGCTCCAGACTCGGTGTCGATGTCTCACGTCCCTTATTGTATTTTGTATGTATCCACTGTTCCACTGATATTTGCCTTGCTCCAGACTCGGTGTCGATGTCTCACGTCCCTTATTGTATTTTGTATGTATCCACTGTTCCATTGATTTTTCCCTTGCTCCAGACTCGGTGTCGATGTCTCACGTCCCTTATTTTATTTTGTATGTATCCACTGTTCCATTGATTTTTCCCTTGCTCCAGACTCGGTGTCGATGTCTCACGTCCCTTATTGTATTTTGTATGTATCCACTGTTCCATTGATTTTTCCCTTGCTCCAGACTCGGTGTCGATGTCTCGCGTCCCTTATTGTATTTTGTATGTATCTACTGTTCCATTGATATTTGCCTTGCTCCAGACTCGATGTCGATGTCTCACGTCCCTTATTGTATTTTGTATGTATCCACTGTTCCATTGATTTTTCCCTTGCTCCAGACTCGGTGTCGATGTCTCACGTCCCTTATTGTATTTTGTATGTATCCACTGTTCCATAGATATTTGCCTTGCTCTTGTTTCTGTAAAGCGCTCTGATACCTCTGGGTCTAGCCAGCGCTATATAAAACCTTTAAAATAAAAGAAATAAAGTATGTAAAAATCCATGTAAATTAGTGTAGCCCTGGCTGCTTTCAAACACACAACTGCACTCTGAAGTCTAAAGTCAATGATGGAAGGGGAGGGAGCTGGGACTGATAAACAGCAATGCATTCCTCATGACTGGCCTCCTCCCATCTGTGCTGCTGCCAGAGAAAAGCAAACACAAGAATAATGTCTTTATCTGACGTGTCCTCTGCCTAGACGATCACCCTCCAGTCCATTGCAAGCTTGACACTTCAGACCTGTTAGCGGCCCTCGTCCAGGCAGCCATACTGCTGCCCGCTCAGGCAGCCGGATAAAGAAACAAAATATTATAATAATACAGCTGCCTGGAGGGCAAACACTCTTTTGTGGAAGCACACACCTTCCGCCCAATTAAAACAAGTTCTCCTGTCTGACAGCAAGTGGGCGGAGCCAGAGTTCCTCCCTGTAGTGCTCCTGAAAGCTCCTTTTCTTCAAGTTAATCACATTAAGTCAGGGGTCAGCAGCTCTGTCAGGCAGACCTAAAAAGAACCGCATTGCCCCGGCACTGGTACCTTCAGTGGCTTCCTGTGCAGCAGAGGGTCCAGTCCATGGTCCGGTGTCAGCCCAGAAGCTGCTTGCACACGATCAGCACAGGAGACTGGAGGCCAAAAACACACTGCCCTGGAGTCAGCAACCTCGGCCGAGATACGGAGGGACATCTCTGAGGGGCGGGGCCTCCCTTGGAATGAGATGTCTCTCTGAGGACTCAGGCGAACCACCTTACATTTACAAGACTTAAACAAGCATTGAAAATGCAATAGGTCGCGCCTTTGATTAAGTTAAAGCCATTTGCTTTGCTAATGGTATTGTATTCTAGCTTTGCATTATTTAGTGGAAATTTGTGATATGTGCATATATTTGCATATATTTGCTCTCCCCTCGCCCCTTTCGTCTGCCTCATGCTATTGTAATCCTCACTATATGAAATTAACACATACTATTTTTCGATTCATTCACCTCCCAAATCTGAAACACTGCTCTTTTCCTACTAACGCTATGCTTTAAACTACTACACAGCTAACAAAGCAATTCTAACTACATGCAACTACAACATATCACAAATATACACTAAATAATGCAAAGCTAGAATACAATACCATTAGCAAAGCAAATGGCTTTAACTTAATCAAAGGCGAGACCTATTGCATTTTCAATGCTTGTTAAACAGTAGTCTTGGTCACCTCGTCCCAACTTTGCTGACAGGAGACATGCTCTTATGAAGCACAGTTTGAAACAAAACACAGACTAGGTGAGCCAGTTTCTACTCTGCAATATCGGTCCCCAGCAACGAAAGAGGCACAAAGCTTTTCGCTAGCACCCCCAGCGGGTCGGCCGAGCTCTTTATCAGGGCCAGTTTCGGTTCCCAGTCCGGCCCTGTCAGTGCAAGGACAAGTTAAGCTGAGATAGGCTGTGCCAGACTCCCCTTCTGGGGGTGCAGTGAGCAGGCAGGGGCTACTGGGCCCCAACAGTGGGGCTGCGATTGTTTGCCTCTAGGGTCCTGGGGTCAGTCTTACTATGGCTCTACACGATGTTTCCGGTCCAGGGAGGACCTGGCTTGGCAGTTCGGTCTGGACTGTTCCAATGAGACACAGGGTCAAGACTGATTTGCAAATGGCTGGGTCCAACCTGGGGTGGCGTAGTGAGCAAAATAATGATGGATTTAGCCCAGATCTCTTGACTGGGGGTGAATGTTTGATTTATTCAGCATTCTTTCCATCATTTGTTTGTGCAGCAAATAGAAGTAAAGCAGACGCTCCTGAGCCCACTTCTGAGCCCTCCCACAGGCAATATCGGCAGATGGAGGCAACTTGGGGGGGGAGCTTAGAAACGGTGTTGTGTTGTTTGCTGGCACCCGGAAGTCAGTGGGTCAGCGTGCCGGAATGGGATCTCTACCACTAACAATCCACGTCAGCGGGTCAGCGTGCCGGAATGGGATCTCTACCACTAACAATCCACGTCAGTGGGTCAGCGTGCCGGAATGGGATCTCTACCACTAACAATCCACGTCAGCGGGTCAGCGTGCCGGAATGGGATCTCTACCCCTAACAATCCACGTCAGCGGGCCAGCGTGCCGGAATGGGATCTCTACCACTAACAATCCACGTCAGCGGGTCAGCGTGCCGGAATGGGATCTCTACCACTAACAATCCACGTCAGCGGGTCAGCGTGCCGGAATGGGATCTCTACCACTAACAATCCACGTCAGTGGGTCAGCGTGCCGGAATGGGATCTCTACCACTAACAATCCACGTCAGCGGGTCAGCGTGCCGGAATGGGATCTCTACCACTAACAATCCACGTCAGCGATAGCTATTATTGGTGAAGTAGGTGCAGTAGCACCGATGCCCATTTAACCCTGACAATGCTGTAAAATTACTACTCCAACAGCAGGCGAAAGGGCCATTTTCCTTGCTAACGCAGGCAGGGCCCATGGCATCCTTGCTACACTACAGAACCGCGTGCTCTAGTTCAAAACTATACACTATAACATGCAAGTTTTGGAACTTTCGCATGTTGGACTGAGATAAGAGCAGGAAGAAACACGAACAGCACTTGAAGGCTGCGCTGCTGTCAGCCACTTTCTGTGTTCCTCTCCTGCACTGTAGGCCTCTTGCAGTTGTCGCCACAACTGTGGGCTCCGGTGTCACTACACCAGCTGCACCGTAGATAACCACCTCTACATACAAATGCAAGTGCCTTTCGCGTTTCTTAATCAGGGGAGTAGCTTGGTCAGTAATATTGGGGGGGGGGGTGAGCTTCAGATTTTCCAACAATCACTCTGACATACAATGTCAAAATACATTATACGCGGCCAGGGCGCTTGAGAGGGGCTTAAGGGGCAGTGGGATTCGTGAGGAATGTAGATTGGTAGAGGTACTAAGTGAGGGAAAACACAATATTTTGTAAAAACGTACCAACATGTTTGAAGACTTTCAAAACCGAGAACGGGAGAGTGTGTGTGCGTTTTTGTCTGTGCGTATGTAACGCTTAGTGGTGAAATCCGAGGGACACCTCACCGTCAGGGCCGGACTGGCAACCGAAACCAGCCCTGGCAAACTGCTCGGCCGGCCCCCCTGGCGTGAGGGGGGGTGCAGCCGAACAGTTTGCGAGCGCCGGTTTCGGCCGATTTTGTTACAGGGGGCCGATATTGCCGACCCCCGGTAACAAAAGCGGCCCCCCAGGGGCCCAAAACCGGCCCCCACCCTGGCGGCCCACCGGGGAAACGCCCGGTGCCCGCTACGGCCAGTCCGGCCCTGCTCACTGTTCCCGACTGAAAGCACCTGTCCCCCACTATTTACCAGAAAATAAATTGATTAGGGGGTGTAACACCACAAACATCCCTCCCCCCCCTCAATCTACGCCACCTTCAAAGGTTTACTCCGCCATCGCACACGAGAGAGGCCGCACACAACCACCTTGTCGCCTCAGGAGAATCTTGGAACCTCCATTGCAGCCGGTTGCAGGTGGCTTTCGGTATTTTTTTATTTTTTGCCCCAATCATGTCTCCTGTACTTTGCAATAATCTCACAGTACTTTACTGTGGTTTGACAAAAATGCTTTTGCTGTTGGCTACAAAAGGACATTATATTTTGCCTCTGTTCATATTTCATCTGCATTTTGATCAGGACTTCTTCGGATTGAAGTGAACCCCAGTTCTGTTTACTTATTCCACGTGTGCACTGATTTGTCAGCACTTTTCATTCTCGTCAAAACGGCAGGACGTCCAGAAAATTGTTGAATTGATTAGGATGAAAATTCCCCATACAGTAGCTTTCAATGTACGTCTCCAGGGCTTTAAGTGGGCCGGGTTCCTGCCAGTGCTCAGCTGCTGAGACGGGTCCCTATCGGGCTCTCCGATTTTGCCCTCACCCTCCGGGTGAAAAAATTCTTAACTCTGCAGCAGTACCACCCTTCACTGCTTTTGATGTACCTTCAAAGAGACTCATTATAGTTCTTTAACAGTCTCATCATTTCAGAACTGAAGCATTTTCAATATTATATACAACAAAGCCATATTTATGGCTTATTTATCTCATGCAACTAACAACCATTGACAAAACTAATAGTCCTGGCCTGTTGTAGGTATGATGCTACTTGTTGCATTATATATCTGGATGCAGTGACAGAAACAGTAAAATACCAGTCGGGTGGCACACTACGCTAAGCACAGATTTTTGGCTTTCCTTTTTTTTGTTTTTAAATCCACGCCCTTAATTACATTGGCCTCCAGTGTTTCATCCCACTTAAAGCCCCGTACGTCTCTACCCTGGTTCCTACTTGAAAAAAACACCTTGCTTAAACCTTTTTTGTATTCTCTCTTAAAGAACACACTTCTGCCATGTAACTCTTTGCATTATGTTATGTATGGGGCTCTGGACTGTCTCTTTCTCCCCTCTCTTCTGGGTTTCTATCTCTTTCTCTTTTCTATCTTATCCTTTTTCTCCTTTTCCTATTTTCGATGTATAGGAGGTTAGTTCTTTCTAGCCCATTGTTGAGACACATATGTATTGCCTGCAATTGTAAGGAGGCTCCTTTGTTGTTCATTGATATGTACTTATTGCTCTAACCTCGCCAAGTCATCAGTTTCTATTTGATGATCTTCTCCTTCCTTTCATATAAATGAATAAAGATCATTTGAAATAAAAATAAAAATAAAAAAAAGAACACACTTCTGTCATTATTGCAAATATATGTCTTTTTCAAATAAAAGATGTACATTTAGATCTTCTGACAGTTGTACCTGTACTTTAAATGTTGCCTGTTGGAAGTCTCGCGCCTCATTGGAACAGCAGAAAGATTAACGCCCCTCCTTAAACAAGCATTGGCAAAGCCACCAGGTTTGGCTTTTGTATATTTTAAGGTTTACTGTTTGAGAACGCCTCTCATTTAGAGGGCAGCAGAAATGGAATGCAGAGGTAAAAATATGCGGTAATCGGGTTACCGCACATCTATACTGTTACCTCAGATTTTTGACAGCGCATTAGCTCAGTGCTTCTTGGTGACTCCCTCAATATTACCACGAGCATAAAGGTGGGGTGAAAAGTAGCAGAAACAAGTAGTAGGGCAGATACAGACGAATCAATGAGCCTATATTTTCAGGAATGTCTTGCTGTCACACTTTGACTGAATGCATGCTGAAGTAGTGCCAATCTATGTCGCACTCGGAATAAGGCGCTACTCCCCACACCACAGGCCTCATTTAAAGGTCTTCTATCCTTACGAGATGTTTGCACTTCTCTAGCATCAGCACAGCATCGGTGGTAACGGAGTGCAAAAGTTCGAGTCTGTGATCTATTTGCATTCAATTTTACTGACCCCAAATTACATAAAAGAATCCGCATCTCATCTACAGTTACTGGGTGAGACAATGTTTATAAAGAGTTAGTGCTCAGGTTCTGAGTTTTCCTTTTTTTGGCACTTCTATATAGCGGGAACTCAACCCAAAGGAACAGGACCACACCAGTTACAATACACAGGGACGCATTCATTAGGTCTCGGCCTGCACCAGCGCTTGCGCTGGTCTGGCCGAGAGTTTTAGTAAGTGGGTTTTGGAAGTGCAAACACTGGCTTTCGGCTGGCGACCAGCTTGAGTTCACGATGGCGTGCACGTGCAGCTGCCATCTGGGTTTCCTATCTCTTCCTCGTCATGGCTCATTAACTCTCTGGACTCTGATGTTTCAATAGCAGCAGCAGCTCACATTACCAACTGACGGCCCTGGACTACAGTCACATGAAAAACAACAGTGATTAGCATTGAAATGCAAGTTTTTTTTGTCTAGTTAGAAATATTGCTTCGGTGGGTTGATTTCACCTTATATCGCTATTTGTTTTATATTGGGAGTCACAGCCTAATTACCAGTATTTTTGTCTCACTCTGTTTTTTTTAAAATATTTATTCGCGCAAAGCACAAAGCTATATTTAAGGTTACTTTTTCCGCGTCACTTCTTCACTCTATTTAAACTTCACCCCCCACTCTTATTGTCTCTCTCCTTCTCTCTCTCTCCCTCTCTAATTCTCTCTCTACTTAATTAACTCTCCCCTCTCTATCTTTTTTAGCCTTTCATTCTCTCTCACCCCTTTATCTGTTTCTCTTTCAAACTCCTTCATTCACTCTCTCTCCCCTTCTTTCTCTCTCTCTATCCCGCTCCACTCTTTATTCTATGTACACCCTTTCTCTCTCTTTCTCTCTCACCACCCTCTCTAATTGGGCATTATATCTTCACTCTATCTCTCACTCGGCAACACCACAGCATCACTCAGCGCAACCACAGCATCAATCAGAGCCAGCACAGCATCAATCAGAGCCAGCACAGCATCAATCAGAGCCAGCACAGCATTAATCAGAGCCAGCACAGCATCAATCAGAGCCAGCACAGCATCTCTCAACGCCATCACAGCATCACTCAACGCCATCACAGCATCACTCAACGCCATCACAGCATCACTCAACGCCATCACAGCATCACTCAGTGCAACCACAGCATCACTCAGTGCAACCACAGCATTACTCAGCACAACCACAGCATCACTTAGCGCCACAACAGCATCACTCAGCGCCACCACAGCATTACTCAGCAGCACCACAACATCACTCCGCGCCACCACAGCATCACTCAGCACCACCATAGCTTCACTCAGCGACACCACATCATCACTCAGGGCCAACACTGCATCACTCAGCACCACCACAAGATGACTCAGCACCACCACAGCATCACTCAGCGCTACCACAGCATCACTCAGCGCCACCACAGCATCACTCAGCGCCACCACAGCATCACTCAGGGCCACCACAGCATCGCTCAGCGCCACCACAGCATCGCTCAGCACCACCACAGCATCGCTCAGCACCCCACAGCATCATTCAGCACCACCACAGCATCACTCAGGGCCACCACAGCATCACTCAGGGCCACCACAGCATCACTCAGGGCCACCACAGCATCACTCAGGGCCACCACAGCATCACTCAGGGCCACCACAGCATCACTCAGCACCACCACAATATCACTCAGCGCCAAGACAATATCACTCAGCACCACCACAGCATCACTCAGCGCCAAGACAATATCACTCAGCACCACCACAGCATCACTCAGCACCACAGCAGTATCACTCAGCAAGACCTGAGTATCATTCAGCATCACCTCAGCATCGTCTCCGCAACAGTCACCACCACCACCACTACCACCTCAGCATCACTCAGCACCACCTCAGCCTGCTCTCGGAATCTGGCATCTGTTGATTCTCCCCTAGCGTCTGGCCGCTGCTAGTGTTATAATACAGGTACTAGTTCCCAACCTTCACCCTTTGATTGTTTATGCCCCCTCAAAAAAAAAGCTTTAACAAACAACCATTGCAATAGGCAGAAACAAGTTGCCAGCATTGCAAGAACAAAAGAAAACTGAGGAAATGTTTTATTGTAAATACTTTTTTTAATATGGTCGTTCAGTTTTACATAATGCCTTCTTGGTCATATATAAAGTAACAAAAATGCTTCTGACACTTTTTTATTATAACTTTTCAGCATGCTGCACAGCAGCCACACTTCTCTACAGCACAGCTTGAAGACATTGGCAAAGTCAATAGCTCTGGCTAAACACTTATAAGGCCCCAAAGGTGAGACCTATTGGCTATGCCAATGCTTGTGTTATCCAGCCACTACTAAACTGATGGCAGGTGATGCAGGAAGATGGGGCCCAAGTATCATGGGCTACCATTTTATGATACCTTTTGCAGCTGCCCTCTGTCCCTCAGTTGGTGAGTTCAGCTATTATTTACAGTCATTTTTTAACTTTAGGTATCTGCCTTCTCCCTGTTCCAGTCCACTCATGAGCGGATTTAGACGTGGTTCAGAGCGAAATGTAAAATGAGTTTATTGCAGCTGCTATAAGTTGTGAGATATGTAAATAGAAATCGACCATTCCATAGAAAGCCCACCCCAAAGGCAGTGCATATTGCCTTTGGGAGAAGATAAAATGGCTTTATCAAAGGCCGTGGGAGAAAAACTGTTCAAGGCAGGTCATTTAATATATCACAGGGACCTCATGGGCAGCATCGAGGTGTGGTTAGGTGGTGATAACAGAGCAAGAGAACCTAAAGTCACCAAATGATATCACATCATACGCAAAGACCCGGGTGCAGCAGGACCTACTTGGAAGTGGTTTTGGGGTTCTGCATGTCTGCATCTTTTCTATAGCTCTCAATGCTAGAGGTAAGGCTGCAACTGAGGGCTCCAAATTTGATGAAGGTGTGGAGAGATGAAGTGATTTGCCCAAGATCTAACAAGTTTAGCAAGTAGAGAAGCAAGGAGTGTAAACCAGGTCTTCTGGTTTCCATAGCTGACAATTTGCTTCTAGGTCATTCTTAACCAAGATGGCGGCTGGAAATAGCTCTGATCAACACCAGCAGAGAGCCAGCTGTCACATCGGACCTTACCCTGGCCCTTTACCATCGAAACGAACTGACTTTACATGCAAACTAATAAATACTACAGAAGGAAAGGTCCTTCCCAAGTACTGTTAATGTTCAGTATTCCACACTCTTCTCTCTGTCGCATAAACCATTGTAATTGCGTACAAATTACCGCAAGCTTGTTGCAACTGGGCATCTTTAAATCTGTTTTCTTATGTGCTTTCAAATCAGAAATTATGTTTTAGAAGTCAAAAAGGAAAACAAGCATTGGCATAGCCAATAGGTCTCGCCTTTAGGACCTTATAAGTGTTTAGCCATGCAACAGTTGATGTTGTTGCACCAAGGATATTGTGCTGCATAACTAAATACTTATAAGGTCCCAAAGGCGAGACCTATTGGCTATGCCAATGCTTGTTTTTGGTAGGCACGGAGAGATTAAGTGATTTGCCCAGAATTACAGGATGTTGAGCCGACGCCGAGACTGGAACCCAGTTCCAAAGTCGACAGCTCCGGCTGTTACGCCACGTCCTCACCCATTCGTAACTAAGTGCATTCTGGTAATTGTAGTCCTGGTTCGCTTCAGTGGGCCCAATTCAGGTAACACATCTGAAGAAATGTTTCTCTTCTCTTTAAAATATAATTGGTCGGCAGTGATGAATGTGCTGTGGTCCCGAGCGAAGAGCGGGAGGAGGCCGGCCAGGGAGGTGTCACTGATGCCTTCACGCTCATTGGAGCGAATCAAAGGCTTTTGGGAATGCGGCCCCGTGATAATCACGAGTTAAAACAAGCATTTGCAATGCAATCGGTCCGATTGCATTGCAAATGCTTAAGTTTAAAACTGAGCGCGGCGCTGCTTCAGGGACACCGCACTCGGGTTCTTTATATATTTCTTAACTTTAACACTGAGCGCAGTGTCCTTGAAGCGGGCGCTGCGCTCAGTGCTAAAGCTAAGAAATATATAAATAAACCGAGCGCGGTGTCCGTGAAGCGGCCCCGCGCTCAGTTTCAAAGTTAAAAAAAAAAAAAACACAAACAGAGCGCGGTGTCCCTGAAGTGGACGCCGCGAAAATGTAACAATAACATGGCAGTGACCTGAGAAAGAAGGAGGGAGAAGAGAAGACAAGCTGTCGCCAGTGTGAAAAAAATAGTGCGTCCGTCTCACGCCGCGAGTAAAGCATCCAGTCCCTGCGTGCACATCTTCTCTCCGTCCGCGTGCACATCTGGAATCCGTATTGATTCCAAAAGGCCCTCGCATGGCGAGAGCAGCACATGCGCGCTGCTAATGCCAGGCGAGACCTAAAAACTACTACATCTGTGCACCTGCCTGTGCACCTTTCCTGGTGAGCAGCGAGCCTGACTCAAATAGCTCTCGCCCTGTTCCTTTCACTGTATGAGGGGCTGGGGCAGAGTCCTTCGCATCATGCATGCCTGGCTCTCCTCTTGAAAGTAGAAGGGGCCGGGGCAGAGTCATGCTCATGTGCTGCCACTTCTGAAAGGCCAGCTTGGCCGGGGGCAGTCAGTCACTGGTCACCCTGCTGCTTCTGAGAGGCTGGTGTGACTGGGGCAGAGTCAGTATCGTTAGATGCCTTTAGAACACAGGAGAGTGGGGCACTTGCCACATCTGTTCTTGTAAAGGGGCCCCGGGCTGGGGCAGTGTGAGTCAGATGTGAGGCCAGTGGTTTTAGATGCCTGTAGGCCAGAGGAGAGAGCGAGGCACTTGTCACATCTGTAAAGGGCCGCCGGGCTGGGGCCCTGTCAGTCAAGTGTGAGGCCAGTGGTTTTAGATGCCTGTAGGCCAGGAGAGAGCGCGGCACTTGTCACACCTGTACCTGTAAAGGGCCGCCGGGCTAGGGCCCTGTCAGTCCGGTGTGAGCCAGTGGTTTTGGATGCCTGTAGGCCAGGAGAGAGCGCGGCACTTGTCACATCTCTACCTTTAAAGGGCCGCCGGGCTAGGGCCCTGTCAGTCAGGTGTGAGGCCAGTGGTTGTGGATGACTGTAGGCCTGGAGAGCACCTGTCACATCTGTACCTGTACATGACCGCCGAGTCGGGGCCCTGTCAGTCCGGTGTGTGGCCGGTGGTTTTAGATGCCTGTAGGCCAGGAGAGCGCGCGGCACTTTTCACATCTCTACCTTTAAAGGGCCGCCGGGTTGGGGCTGTGTCAGTCAAGTGTGAGGCCAGTGGTTTTAGATGCCTGCAGGCCAGGAGAGAGCGCGGCACTTGTCACACCTGTACCTGTAAAGGGCCGCCGGGCTAGGGCCCTGTCAGTCCGGTGTGAGCCAGTGGTTTTGGATGCCTGTAGGCCTGGAGAGCGCACCTGGCACATCTGTACCTGTACATGACCGCCGGGCTGGGGCCCTGTCAGTCCGGTGTGAGGCCAGTGGTTTTAGATGCCTGTAGGCCTGGAAGAACGAGGCACTTATCACATCTGTACCTGTAAAGGGCACCCGGAGCTGGGGCAGTGTCAGTCCGGTGTGAGGCCAGTGGTTTTGGATGCCTGTAGGCCAGGAGAGAGCGCGGCACTTGTCACATCTCTACCTTTAAAGGGCCGCCGGGTTGGGGCCGTGTCAGTCAAGGGTGAGGCCAGTGGTTTTAGATGCCTGTAGGCCAGGAGAGAGCGCGGCACTTGTCACACGTGTACCTGTACAGGGCACCCGGAGCTGGGGCAGTCAATCAATCAATCAATCACAGAATTTGTAAAGCGCGCTACTTACCCGCGAGGGTCTCAAGGCGCTGGGGAGAAAAAAAGGGGGGGGGTGCTGCTACTGGTCGAACAACCAGGTCTTGAGTAGCCTCCTGAAGGTCAGCAGGTCTTGGGTCTGTCGTAGGCTTAGTGGAAGGGTGTTCCAGGTCTTGGCGGCGAGGTGGGAGAAGGATCTGCCGCCGGTGGTAGTTCTTCGAATGCGAGGGACGGTGGCGAGGGAGAGGTCGGCGGAGCGGAGTTGGCGGTTGGGGACGTAGAAGAGGAGTCGTCTGTTGAGGTAGGCTGGGCCAGTCTTGTGGAGTGCCTTGTGTGCGTGGATGAGGAGTTTGAAGGAGATTCTCCTGTCGACGGGGAGCCAGTGCAGGTTCCTCAGGTGGGGGGTGATGTGGCTGTGGCTGTGGCGTGGTACATCGAGGATCAGGCGTGTGGAGGCGTTTTGTATGCGTTGCAGTCGCTTGATGAGCTTGGCCGGGGCTCCTGCGTAGAGGGCGTTCCCATAGTCAAGTCTGCTACTGACGAGGGCCTGGGTGACTGTTCTTCTTGTGTCTGTCGGGATCCACCTGTAGATCTTGCGAAGCATGCGGAGGGTGTTGAAGCAGGAGGATGAGACTGCGTTGACTTGCCTGGCCATGGAGAGCGTTGAGTCGAGGATGACTCCCAGGTTGCGTGCGTGGTCGGTGGGTGTCGGGGCTGCTCCCAGCGTCGTTGGCCACCAGGAGTCGTCCCAGGCTGAGGGGTTGGAGCCGAGGATGAGGACCTCTGTCTTCTCCGTGTTCAGTTTTAGTCGGCTGATCTTCATCCAGTCGGCGGCGGCCTTCATTCCTTCATGGAGGTTGGATTTGGCGGCGAGGGGTCCTTGGTGAGGGAGAGGATCAGTTGAGTGTCGTCGGCGTAGGAGATTATGTTGAGGTCGTGCTGTCTGGCAATGCGTGCGAGCGGGGCCATGTAGATGTTGAACAGTGTTGGGCTGAGGGACGATCCCTGGGGTACGCCGCAGATGATCTCGGAGGCTTCGGATCGGAATGGTGGGCAGTGTCAGTCCGGTGTGAGGCCAGTGGTTTTGGATGCCTGTAGGCCAGGAGAGAGCGCGGTACTTGTCACATCTCTACCTTTAAAGGGCCGCCGGGTTGGGGCCGTGTCAGTCAAGGGTGAGGCCAGTGGTTTAAGATGCCTGTAGGCCAGGAGAGAGCGCGGCACTTGTCACACGTGTACCTGTACAGGGCACCCGGAGCTGGGGCAGTGTCAGTCCGGTGTGAGGCCAGTGGTTTTGGATGCCTGTAGGCCAGGAGAGAGCGCTGCACTTGTCACATCTCTACCTTTAAAGGGCCGCCGGGCTGGGGCCGTGTCAGTCAGGTCGGTGGTTTTAGATGCCTGTAGGCCAGGAGAGAGCGCGGCACTTGTCACATCTGTAAAGGGCCGCCGGGCTGGGGCCCTGTCAGTCAGGTCGGTGGTTTTAGATGCCTGTAGGCCAGGAGAGAGCGCGGCACTTGTCACATCTGTACCTGTAAAGGGCACCCGGAGCTGGGGCATTGTCAGTCGCTTCTCATTTGGGTGGCATCTGCAGGGGCGACGAGGCTGGTAAAAGTCCGCCATGTCAGGCCTTGTGTGTGCGTGGGGAAGGCCGAGGCCTGGTCGGAGGTAGAGTGTGCTCGCACTCGCAGGGGGTGTCAGCAAACAGAGGGGAACATTACTTCACAGCACGTTGTGAAACAGGACCTTGTGGCCCAGAAACCTCTAGATAAGGGCCCTTGGCAGCTAGACAATGCAGCAGTGATGCGAAGTGCCCCCTCCCCCTCACCAGCCTTCAGTTAGTGGGGTTCACCCCACAGGGCACGAATGGAGTTCAAATAATGTTTTTTATTCTTTTATTTTGCAAGTATTAAGATGGCCGAGACCCAACCCCAAGGCAGAGGAGCACTTTACGTTAAACTCGGCTTCACGTGACGTGGCCTGCTGGTTACGTCACCTGCCCCAGGTAGTTGCGTAGACGTGGGTGGGTGTTTACCTGCGCGTGACAGTGAGATTATATCTGCACTGGGAGGTCACAGAAGCGAGATTACGACAGTCCACAGCTCAGTTTACACACTTACAGCTTTTGTGCTCTGTGCACAGGATGCGTCATCACAGTGGTCGATGTTTACGGGCCTGATCTACGAACCTTACTAATACGAAATCGGAAGTTGCATCAATTAACGATTTGGAAATTACTATTTCTTATCAGGAATCTACTAAAATAGATGTGGTGGAAGCGTGTGCCATTTGCACACCGACTTCTACCGAATGCATTTTAGGTTGGTTCACAAAATAAACGTTCCTAGCGGGTCGCAATTTGACCTACCTGGTTCTTATTCAGGAGGAAGGTCGCAAATCGAGACCCGCTAACCTTGATTATAGTCACAAGCATGGTGGCCTACTGCGGTCAGCCGAACCCCATGTCTGTCATTGCTTTTAAATAAAGCTATCTTTTATTTTTGAAATACAGCGTTTTCCTTAAAGGGAAACGGGATGCGTTTTAAAAACAAGCATTAGCAAAGCCAATAGGTCCCCCCTGTGTGAGAGCTATTGGCTTTGCCAATGTTGTTTCGCCATGCTGCAGAGGATGGCAATAAAAGCACGAGTCTACAAACCTCCTACTTATTTGGCATTTACCCGATAAACATGTTAGCGGGAACAAACTTGTGGGGGATTAGGGAGTGTGTCTCTCATACCTTTCTATAACATGTTTTCAATACTCCGGTATCTTTGGGCAGTCCAATACTAAATGATAAAATGTTACTTCAGGCGTTCTACCTTTCGGCAGCGACCCTCTTTCTTGGGTCTGTTCTGTGTAGCGTTGCTGGGGTCATATACGTTCTATGTACAAAATTGAAATACAAGAGGCTAAATTTGGAATTACTAGACTCCAGTCGTGAGAGTCTCCTGCCACTGTCCATCTGTCTGCTGTATTTCACAATCAGTTTCCCACTTTGTGTGTGTTAACAGCTGCTGTTTAGTTGTGTCTGCTCTTGTTGCTATGTCTGGCCTTGTATTGACTCTCCATCCCTGATCTGCTGTGACTAATAGTTCTATTGCTGACATTTGTGAGTATTTTATTTTTATTTATTTTAATAGTTTTGTATAGCGCAAACATGGCCCTTGCAGGTATCAGAGCGCTTTACAGATTTACAGCGTGCAGAGTAGTAAAAGCAGTAATATCACATTCACTACAAATTCACAAAAAATCGAATAACATAGTTCTCTTGAGTTTAGCCTAAATCTTTTTTGCTATTCTACGCCAAGCCTTATACAGAATGACGTGCCCCGTATCTAACTGAAAAGCCTCCACATCTCGCTCTAATGCTTCAAGCACCCCACTTTCACATGGGTCTTCCACTCTCGTGCAGTCTCCTTCTGTCCATCCAGCCACACATAATCGCTTACTCAGCGATTCAAATTCAGATAAAAGCCAAATTGGTAAATTCCACGTGGAGGGTAACTTACTCCCCCATCTTGAACAATGCATTCTCCGCACCTGCAGTGTGCTGTTACCAGTCGGGGCTACCAGCCGGTCTCACCACCACTTTGAATATACATACTACAAGCTTGTCAGCTGCCATTGAGCAAGTTAATAGGTCTTTATCTAATCCTGTGTCCCCGCGGAACCAGTTACTCAGTGAGGGTCAAAGCTTGCCTGCCAGCGGTTCCATCGCCAGAGCAAACAGCATTTGCCATTTTTCCCGCAATTGATAATAGTAGAAAGATCCAAAAATCCAAGAATTTATTTATGTCCCTAATCAATCTACCTGTGTTAAGTTCCTGCCGTCTAGCCTGTGTATGTTATCATAATTCCCAGATAATGGAACGATTCCAGTTCCCAGGACACTTCTGTTACTGGAAGATTATCTACAGGGATATTAACTAATGCTCCCAATGGAAATATTAGCAACTTCTGTTTGTTAAGATAGAGTCCGGACTGTTCTCCAAACTGCTCCAGTGTATTTATGAATAAAACCGTAGATATAGCTGGTCGAGTTAGGTAAATCAACAGGTCGCCTGCAGATAGCGACGCCGCATGTTTACGTTTCTATATTTCTATTGCCCAGTTTCTCACTGAGGATCAAACCTTGCATGCCAGGGGTTCCATCGCCAGAGCAAATAGGATTGGAAACAGAGGACAGCCCCCCTCAAGCCCCTCTCCAATTCCCATTCCCCTGAGATTACCGCATTGGTCTTACTCTCACTAATGGTTTTGTATAAAGTAGTTTACCAGTTTTATAAAGGTGGGTCTGAAATGCAAAGCCTCCAGTACTACAGACAGATACTGTGCTGAAGGTTTTTTCTGTGTCCAACAACATTAATACCAAACGCTCGTCTCTGTCTGTAGTTTCGCTTATTACACATCCTAAGTGTCTAATATTAACTGCTGTTCTGTCAGGTATGGAACTACTCTGATCTTTGTGTACCAACTGTGGCCTATTCGCCTTCCAATCTAAAGGATTTATGTCTGGCTGCAACAGTACTATTATTAAGGCCTCCTTTCTCCTTTGGTTCTTGATAAACTTGTACCACCCTATTCTCCAACAGATTGCTGTAAGCTTGGTACCACTCTGTTGGGAGACCCTCCGTCCCTGGGGACTTAGAGATACTCAATTCTTTCATGGACTCTGATACTTCTTCAAGTGTTATTGGTTCTTCCATTTAAGCTCTCGGTGCAGGGGTTAGTTGGTTAGGGCTTGTGTGGTTAACATAGGGTATTCTCTTGGTTCCTCTAGCTGTGTATGAATGAAGTATAACCGCTTGTAGTCTTCGTGAAATACTGTGTTTATGTCTTCTTGCACATGGTGTACATTTTGAGGCAATCTGTTATGGTGATAACATTTGTGGGGGCATCTCATTTTTTTTAGTAGCCAGGCTAACAGTCTGTTCACTTCATTTTCTGTGTGCAACACCTGCCAGAAAGATTTATTTTGCAGCAGTTCTTTTTTCCATCATTTCCCTAATATTTCAGACCTTGGTGTTTCAATCTCCTGTGTGTGCACCCCACCCACAATCTGTGGCCTTTGTAATTGCAGTAGTTTTGTTCTTTGGTGTATATTTGTTTGCATAGTTGCTGTAACAAGGATGTGACATTGGAAAGCACTGTACCCCTCATTACTACTTTTATTGCATCCCACTTTATTCCCCAAGTGTTGGCTGTGTTTGCATTGACACAAAAGTAATTTTAATTTTAATTTCTCATGGTCTTCTGGAAGACTTGTTCCTTCAGTGCTGATGATGACAGTAACCATGCCGGTGCCTGGCTCTATAATGGCCACTACTGTACCTGAACGGTCCCAGTGAGCGGTCAGCTAGGGTCCTTCCCAAGTAGTGTATATCTGTGACATATTGTGGATGGTGCCTGTCACTAGAAAGCCTAATCTACCTAGGTATCATATACCTAGGTATCATATACCAATCATATACCAATGCATGATGGAAGTATTTCCTCGCCTGGGGATTATGTTTTCTCAATAACTCCACTAAATCCTGATCCAGTGCAACTTGTTTGAATGCTGTCATTCTTTGTTTCTATGAGGCGTGATGTGGCATCCTACCCACAACGTCATTCAACAAACAAAAGCTCCCTCCCATATTATTGCTGTAGGGAGTCAGTGGTGTGCTCAATTGGACGAGGAAGTCTGCGTCATCCACATTAGGGGCATAGATACCCACTATTGTCATCTCCCCCCTTCCTCTTGCCCGTAGGCTAGCAAGCACCTTCCTTCCAGCCACAGTACCAGCCCACTTGTATGCGTGATGTAACAGGTGTGATGAAATCTTCACGTCTATTTGCGCTTCACCTTCTTGGCATCTTCAGCCAGTAAGCGTGTTTCTTGTAAACTGACAATATGTATTGCATATCTGCATAGGTATGCTTCCACTCGTGCCCTCTTTGCATAATTATTTAGACCCATGACATTCCATGTCATCATAGTAATCATATCCAACTTTGATGTAGAAATAGAGGGCTGACAAAATTACTGAGTCAACCCTGACCCAGATATATCAACTTAGAGTTTATGTTTGCCCAATCGCCCCCATGTGCTAGGTCCAAAGTTTATTAAGGGACAGTTGGGTGAGCCCTTGGTGTGTTACCTCAGTTGGGTCTTGCAACATCTCTCTAAGGCTCCCTAATGGCTTTCTAAGCATCTCTGAGACCTTACAAGGGCTGCTTGTTAAATGTTGCTGCCATTAACTATGTCCTCCGGACTCTGCCCCACAGTCCTAGGTTTTGTTGAGTTCTCCCTTCATCGTCACTGTTTTGTGGCACGGATCTTCAGCTACGGGTACACATACTCCATCCTTTAGTTAAACATGAAGTTCTAGCCAGTCCCATACCTGGTTCGACACGTTGAACATTGTGTTCTGCCCTCATGGATAATTTTCAGCTTTGCAGGAAAACAAAACATGTATTTCATGTTCTTTTCTCTGCATTTCTTTTTCACTGCTTCAAATGAGTGCCATTGCTTCTGTACTTATTTAGTGTAATCAGAGAAAAGCATATTTTGTGTCTCATCTACCTGGATGCTCCCTTCGTATGTGCAACTCGAAGAATCACATCTCTGTCTCTGTAATTAATCAGCTGGACGATTATCACCCAGGTGGTCCCTGGCAGAGGAGGCAAAGCCATATGTGCTCTCTCAATTGAGAAAAGATTTGACAAACCATTAGGATCAGAGATTCAGTTGTCGAGTTTTCTAGATACAACTCCAGACATTCTCATTCTGTTTACTCTGTTAAGCCCAACAGTCTCACTTTGTTAAGCCATGATCTCCCGTCAGCATTTTTTGCTCAATTTTGTAGAGTTTCAGTTACATGTAGGAGGTGTTCTACCTTTTTCCTGGAGATCCACCACTGTATGATCAGTATCATCCACCAGTTTCTCAACTTGCGTCACCCTTCCCATGACGTTTCATAGGTCTGTGTGTCCAAGATTTAGGCCGATTGCCACCGCATTCACTTTAGCTTCAAGTGAGGTCCTTGTATCCTGTATTGCTTTCGTCTCATCAGACCGTATGGGTTCTGGATCGTCTTGCATGATTGTTCCTTGGACCCTGGGTCCCCGGTAGCTGTCTATATTGGTCTGATTCACTGCAGTTTTGGGTCCTTGTCTTTCGGTCTTTCACCTTATTAATGTTACAACTGCGTACTGTAGTCCTCATCTAGAGACCCCTAACAACTAGGGGTGGGGTGCATGATTAATACAGCTCCTTCTCCAAAGTCACCGCCCGATCAGCACTCAGTGGGTGTACCACATATTAGTATTCTGTGGATGGAATTAGAAAAATGGACTCCAGCATGTGTACAGGCAATACCTGAAGGTGCCCTACAACCTACAACCGAGCAGCTGGCCCCCCTTTCTAGGTTTATTATTTTCTATTTTCACTGAATTTTTTTATTCTGAGTATCAACTGCTATAACAGCAAATTTGCAAGATGCACCTCTGCCCTGCCCGAGAAGTAGTTTATCAAATGTATTCTTGGTTTACCAGATACTGCAAAGGTCACCAGGTTAATTGTCAGGTGTGCCTCGTCCAAACCCAGTCTCACCCTCCCCAACCTGAAGCCATAAATCTGACAAGAACACTGTGTCCTTTGGAACAAGAAAACATACTCCTGGCTGACTGGACAGCCTCATCTTTTAGACTTGGAAACAGATACAGTGCTTGAACTTTTAGAATAAACTCCAACAACTTTTGTAGGTTTGTTGTATTTCCTGCTCCACATTCCCTGTAAGTAGAGACAGATGTATGAGGAGGTGGAGGAGTGCGAAGGGGCTGTCCTTCACATGTATATAAAGTTTGTGCACAGAGGAGGGAGAGCTTTAACCCTTACTCTGTAGCAGTGATGCTCCCATTAAACCTGATTTGGAAGCTTTGAGCCTCAGAGAGCGTTTGTCTTCATTCGGGAAGTGCTGTCTACTGTCCTGCACATCATCCTAAGGCAGTGACTTACAGCCACTGAGACCTTTGCAGCAGCTAAACTCACTCCCAAACCAGCCTGTTGGGTTCAGATCTTGAGCACATCTCACACTAGCAATCCAGACGACTTGTGAGGCGAGACCAGGATTGATGTGTTCTTTATGCCCCCAGTCGATAATCAAGCAGCATGCCCAATACAGACGCCCCATTGCAGCGCAGATCCTGCACTGGAGCGTGACAGCAGCAGGTCTATTGCCAACCAATACAACATTCTTCAATCTGTTATTTCAATCCCTTTACATCGTATTCCCTGGTGGCGAGGATTGATTATTGAGAAAAATGTCTTTGGAAAACAAGAGTTTTAAGGTCCATTTTGAAGATCCGCAAAGAGGTGGTGGTGCGAAGGTTTGGAGGTAGTGAGGCAGTAAGTTCCAAATTCTAGGCACATTACCTGAGAAGGATTGCACCATAAGCCTTTCCCTTTTGAAGGTTGGAGGTTCAAGCAGCAGAGTTTCAGCAATTCGTGAAGGTTTAGAGCCACCGGATATCTCGAGTTTGTTTGCTAGGTAGCGAGGGATGGAAGTGTGAATGGCTTTATGGGTGACACAAGTAGTCTTGGATATGGTCCTAGCTTCAATAGGAAGCCAGAGAGGATCTGTGACATTACAACGCATGCCATTACATCGCATGCCGTTGCAACACCAAACTTTACCCCGACTTTCTGTCGGGGGAGCGCTGGAAGTTGGAATAGATTAATTTTCTATTCCAACTCCAGTGTGTGCAACAGTAGGGAAGGTGTTGGAGTTAAATCCAACACCTTCTACCCACTGCTGCACACCTTTTTCGTTGCAACGGCATGCGATGTAACTGCATGCGTTGTAACGGTTGCGTTGTAAAGGCTGCTTCCCGCCAGAGAAGAGTTATCAAGATAGGTCTGATATGGTCATTTATTTTGGCCCCGTAGACTAAACGCGCAGCCGAGTGGAGGATGGATTTTAAAGGAGATAAATGGGTCTTGGGGAGGCCTGCAAGGGAAGAATTACAGTAGTCCAGTCTGGGGAGTGATAAAGATTGGACAAGGGGGCGTGGCTTGGCGCTCGGCAAGATGGCCGCACGCTAGTGTAGCTCTGCCGGCTGCCTTTTAAAATCCTGCAATAATCCTGTCCCTGACCCGGCCATCTACGGAGCAGAGGCGGCGGATCGATTGAGCTGCGTGGTGAGCTCTCGAGCGAGACATTTGCCAGCGGTGTGCTCCCGGGGTGTGGACGCTGAAGACTGACTCCCGCGGGCCGTGTGGCAATGGCGGCCGCGTGAGGCAGTGGAAGAGCACAGTGAGCGGCGCGGATCGGGGAACGCTGGACCCGAGGGACGAGGACTGCATCCCTGAGTGCCTGTAAGCGCTTTGGAGGCGGCCCGGTTGTCTCGTCGAGGCGCGGCTGGATGTACGCTGCGGCTCCCGTTGACCGGCGCCGCGGCCTGTGAGTGACCTCTGGCAGCGTCGGCGGTGTCGGGATCTGCGCGAGCGGCCGGCTCCGGGGCACCGGGCGGGCCGCGCGCGTCTGACGGGACGCTGCCGCGAGGGCTAGAGGAGGAAGACAGAGCGACGGCACAGGCGGGCAGAACAGGCGGCCCCTGTCCTCTGGAGGAGCAACCTGCGCACCTGAACAGCAGCATACCAGTGGGTGACAGCCAAAAAAGGGAACTTACAAAGTGCAGGAGGTAAGCGGAGGGCCTCATATGCGGCGGAGAACTGCGTGGAGCGAGGCACCCCCTGCCGCCAGGGTAATGAAATCCATGGATGGGCTGAGACTGTGCTGCTGGGTCCCCCCTGGCTCCTCTACACAGGGACACTGAAATAAAAAAAGAGGGCCTAACTGTTATAAGAGCTGGACTGCGTCTGCGGTGGGCTGTGAGGCTGATCAGTGCTGGGAGCGGTGTGGGGACACTCAAATTATACCAGAGGTGCGGGGGACATCGCGCACTCAACACAGAGATTGACCGAGACAGGGAATTGCCATCACCAGCTGAACTGCGCAATATATACAAGAGCGGTAAACATGGGCAAGCCAGACAAAAACCAACCGCGTCTCACATTTGATCTGCGCAGAGGGGGCAAGTCCTCACAAAATGCGGCCTCGGATTCGGAGCTGGACTCGGCAGCAGCGGCGCCCACGGCGCTGGAGAAGTCGCTGGCGGCCATCCAGGCTAGCCTGCAGGCTATAGATGGGAAAATAGAGGCCCTCAATGGTAGAATGGACCACTTCTCCTCTAAGCTGGACAAGCAGGCGGCGAGACTTGGAGAGGCGGAGCAGCGCATTTCTGACGCTGAGGATGGCCTTCAGCAGGTGACCTCGAAACAGGCGGACATCACGAAACTCCTAGCGGTCATCCAGGCCAAGAACGAGGACATTGAAGCGCGCTCGAGGCGCAATAATGTGCGCATTTTAGGTTTGCCGGAGTCCACCAACGTGGGGCGACTGGAGGACTTTGTGGAGACTCTCTTGCGGGACATATGTGGTGCGGATGCCCTGTCGCCCATGTTTGCGGTGGAGCGGGCGCACAGATCCCTGGCGGCGCGCCCCCTCCAGGAGCACCGGCGCGGCCGATAATCGCCAGGCTCCTAAATTTCAGGGATCGCGACACTGTCTTGCAGACCGCACGCAACAAGGGCACCATTAACTACAGGGGCGATGTGCTTGCGTTCTACCCGGACTTCACGGCTACAGTACAGGCAGCACGTAAAGAGTTCCAGGGCGTGAAAAAGGTGCTCTTGAAGGAACAGATTCCATACGCCATGTTTTACCCAGCGAGGCTGCGCATCGGCGAGGCAGCAAGCTCGAAGATCTTCACCAGCCCTAAACAGGCGATGGAACATGCTAAGGCCTTACGCCGTCGGAACAACCCACCGGCTCACACTTCAGATGTGGACGATTGAGGGCTGGCGAACCCAAGGACTGGTACTTAAGTATCGCATGCTTGTACTCACTCTTGAGAGGGGTGGGGACATTCAATCCACAGGTGTTGTGTGAATTATGAGCACTCCGAAATGCAATGATCGATGTTAGGCGCTTGTTGCGCTTGGCCTTGGCTGTCTCGGTCGGGCCCCAATCAGCAAGTGAAAGGGCTGGAACCTAATCATGCCATATTATATTCCAGGTTTGAAAAGACAGGGTACCGATTTACTGTTCTGGGTCCTATTCTGCCAGCTCTAGAGATAATGGGGACAATTTTCAAATGTGCCCCGCTGAGCCTGTTGTTTATAGGTATAGTGAGATGGCGTCTGGGTTGAGGGACTTAATGATATATAGGCGGCCCCCTCCCTATTAGATCGGGGAGTGGATTCGCCACTACGATCCCCCATGGGTATTCCCCAACTGATGCACTGTTTTTTTTGTGTTTGATGGGGTGGGAGTTTAATGTGGGATGCACCTTTGGCATGTTGGGGAAGCTGAAGTGGGTGGGGGAGGGTGGAACTGTTTAATTGTTCTAAGCCGAAAGTCCGTGAGATGTGATTGTCGGATGTGGGGAGGTCAGTGCAAACATGCATCGGAATATGCAGTTCTGAGATATTATGGCTGCAGATTTGAATATGAGTACAGATGACAGGAGATAAGCTCAACTGTATAACGTGGAATGTACGGGGGTTAAACACGCCCAAGAAGACTAGACAGGTGCTGGCACAGCTGGACAGACACAGCGTGAAGGTTGCCCTCCTACAGGAAACTCACTTGAGTAAACACACTGAAGATAAGATAGCGTGCAGATGGGCGGCCTACAGGCTAGCTTCGTCGTACTCTACCTATGCCAGAGGGGTGCTCATCCTAGTTAAGAGAGGGGTGGAATTCACAGCAATACGGTCATGTGTAGATACGGAGGGCCGGTGGGCGATGGTACAGGGCAAACTGGGAATGGTCCTTGTGACGATTGTAAATATATATGGCCCTGTTGTGGATGATGTTTCGCCTTTTTAAAGATGCTGAATGTGTTGCGCGATTGGCCGGAGGCGGCAATCCTATTGGGAGGGGACCTTAACACTCACCTCCATCCATTGGTGGACAAATCCAACCCAGAAGGAGCACGTACGATTAAAATTGCAAAATGCATAAAAGACTTGATGCTGGAAATGGGCCTGGTGGATGCCTGGCGCTTGCGGAATGAGGGTAGGCTAGAAGGTACGCACATCACCCCTGCATTCAACAGCTGGTCCAGGCTGGATTATTGGTTGCTCAGCGAAGAAGCTAACACTTGGGTGGAGGGGGTGTACACTCTTCCGCGAACCCTGTCTGACCACAACCCTGTCCTCATGGAGCTGGTTATACCTGATAATATACACAGACCGTTCACTTGGCGTTTTAGGGCGGAGGCGCTCACGGACCCGACCTATGCAGACACTATCAGGACTGCTATAATACAATATTTCGAGCATAATGCGGGGTCAGTTGACAGTCAGGCGGTTTTATGGGAAGCCTTTAAGGTGACCATCAGAGGGGTATGTATTAGCACTTCCGCAGGTATCCTAAAAGACCTCAGAAGACAACTGCAAGCCATTGAAAAAAAGCTGGCGGCCCTTGAAAACCAATATAACCTTGCACCCTCTAGGGATACACTAGCCCAAATTCATGAGCAAGTAGAGGAATACAACTTATTAGCAGAAGTAGAAATAAAATATTTATCCAAGCGCCATGTTGCTAGGGCATATGGGGAGGGCGGGAGATCAGGTAGGATTCTAGCCAATAGGCTGCGGGACAGATCTGTTAACCCTCCCATAGACCACATTACTGACATGGAGGGGAAATGCATTATTCTCCGCAGGCAATTGTGGATCAATTCCGGACATTCTATGCTTCCACATATACGTCCAGTGGGGGATAGACGATGCTGCATTGGATGCTTATCTAGATGATACGGCATGTGCATGGCTGTCTGATATACATAGAGAATACCTGGGCATGCCTATTGGGGAGGACGATGTCAAAGACGCGATCAGGTCGCTGCCCAATAACAAGGCACCAGGGCCGGATGGCCTAACGGTGGAATTCTACAAAGCATATGCCGACCTGGTTGTGCCACATCTGCTGGAGATGTACGATGAGGCCCATGAGACTGGCATTCTCCCTCCGTCCCTGAGACAGGCTCTTATCATTACTTTGCTGAAAAAGGATAAGTCACCCACACGGTGCGAGTCCTACCGCCCCTATCATTGATTAATCTAGATGCAAAAATTCTGGCGAAGATTTTGGCCTCCAAGTTACTGCCCCTAATGCCCCTGCTGGTGCTCCCGGATCAATCCGGATTCATCCCGGACCGCTCCACCTCCCTCAACCTCAGAACTATATTCGCTATGTTTCATGTGCTAAACCCGGATCTATCGGCTGTGGCGGTGCTCCTAGACGCTGCAAAAGCATTTGATTCTATAGAACGGGAATATATGTGGAACATACTTCGCAGAATGGGGTTCCCCCTGTTTTCCTTCGCTGGATCCAGGTTCTTTATACTGACGCATCGGCGAGGGTGAGGGTGGGGGGCTCACCTCGGAGTCCTTCCCCATAGACCGTGGCACGAGGCAGGGTTGCCCCTTGTCCCCCTGCTATTTGCCATCGCTCTTGAGCCTCTGGCGTGCAGGATTCGTCAGGGGCACAGGGAGGCTGCTCTGAATTTTAACAATCGCCCGGTTGGAATCTCATTATACGCGGACGATATGGTCCTTTATATCCGCGAACCGCAGACGTACTTATCCCGGGTGCTGCGGGAATATATTAAATTTGGTCTCTTCTCAGGCCTTCAAATAAATTGGGAGAAATCTGTCATCATCCCCATTACGAGCATTACCACGTCGCCACAGGTTGAATACCCACTGGTGTGGTCCGAGGACCCTGTTAAGTATTTGGGAGTGTGGATACATCGCGACCCAGAGGTAGTGATCAGGGAAAACTATGGCCGCGCTTACGCAACACTAGTGAAGCAGGTTGATCACTGGGCCTGCTTGCCGTTCTCTCTAGCAGATCGCATCGCCATAATCAAGATGATCGTCTTGCCAAAGTTTCTGTACTTGTTTAGCAATATCCCCATTGCACTGACCAAACATTTTTTTAAAACAGTTCAGACACAATTGCTGCGTTTGGTATGGGGGAATAAACAACCGAGAATTGCCTGGAGCACTTTGACATTGCCCTTTGAGAGAGGGGGATTCGGAGCCCCAGATTTTTACACGTACTATCTATGCGGGCAGGCGCAATATGCCTATTTTTGGTTCAAACCACATTATTTCAT
Organism: Calotriton arnoldi; assembly: GCA_963921515.1. Taxonomy (NCBI): domain Eukaryota; kingdom Metazoa; phylum Chordata; class Amphibia; order Caudata; family Salamandridae; genus Calotriton; species Calotriton arnoldi. The sequence continues at coordinate 121,140 of CAWUFW010002651.1, read as the reverse complement.
CCCGCATGTGGCTGTCGAAGAGGGAGACGCCCACCCTGTGCCACTGTGTGGAATCATAACCCACGCTAAGAGACAGACGCCCAAGATTGAGATTAACACCTTGGATGTTACAATTGCAGCGTGGCAGGAGATTGGGAGGCGAACACAGAAACTACCGTTATACGCGCCTGCGATGCCCATTGCGGGGCATGCCGCCCTGTCTGTGGCGCAGGAGCGAGGCCCGCTCGCGGCTCTACGGGAGGTGGGCATTGCAGCGATGGGGGACTTGTACCCAGGCGGGAACTACGTCACGCGGAACAGAGTTGGACTATGTACAAAACCCCACCCCACTGTTCCAATATACTTGTTACAGGCTACGTAGGGCAATACAGGATCATTATGCCTCTTTCCCTGTGGAACCACTGTCACTAAAGGCACTACAACTGGTGATAGAACTTCCGCATAGGAAAAACTGATCACCAAACTGTATAGGACAATACAGGACGAAACTCCCTCCGGGAGCAACTGCAGCTTGGAACGCTGGAACACTATAGTGTCCCCCCATTACAGACAGAGTCTGGGGCAACATAGGTGAGATGACGGGGCGACTGACATCCAATAATAATTTGAGAATTATCCATCTGAAGTTCATGCACCAAGTCTATCATACTCCTAAAAAACTTCATAGAATAGGATTACGAGACACGGACTGTTGTAAACGGTGTGGGCAGGCTGGAGCTGATTTTTTGCATTTGTCCTGGCAGTGTGCACAGGTGCACCAATATTGGAAAGCAGTTGTCGCTCTTCTAGGTACCATGACGGGGGTAGAGTTACAGTGCGCACCGTTGGAATGCCTCCTGGGTTATGTCCCTCATATACGCGCAGTGCTGGGTAGGTTTGTGAGAGTGGCTCTGCTGCTGGCCAAGAGGAGACTGCTCTTCACATGGGATAGTCGCTTGCGACCTAAGATGGAGTTGTGGCTGAAGGACATGGTATACTGCCGTGAACAGCTCGAACTATATGCTGAGGAACTTCCGGTTTCCTCAAAACCCAAGGATATTTGGGCTCCCCTACGGGAATACTTATTATCATGCCAAGAAGTGAGCTCTGAGTGAGTGACTGCTCGATGGGTAATTGTTTTGGGTCTGCTGATAACCTGTCATGATGTATGAGCGGTAAGAGCTGCTAGGATGGGGTATATATCCGTTGCAAACTGACCACAGAAAATTGTAGGACAAGTACGGCTTATTGTTTTCTTTTTAGTTGCTGTTGATTGATTATTTCATACATTACAAATGTTGTATATTGTAAAATGGCATTGTGTGCTGAATGTATAACATTGAAATATTCAATAAAAAAAAAAAATAAAAAATAAAAAAAAAAAAAAAAAAAAGATTGGACAAGAGTTTTCAAGTTTTGCTCAGGAATCTAGTGTTGGATACCCCAGAGAAGGCGTGCGTTCTTGGCCATGGTGTTGATTTGGGATTGGAGGTTGAGTCTTTTGTCCAGGATGACACCTAGGGATTTGGCACTGTCAACGTAGGTAGGTTTGCTGTTAAGAATGTTCAGATTATCCATCCAGGATTGAACAGGAGGTGGAGCGTTTGAGGTAGAGATAAGAAGGAATTCGGTTTTGGAGGGATTCAGTTTTAGGTGGTGAGACTTCATCCATTCTTGGATGAAGTTAAGGGTGGTGGCGAGAAGTGAGATGTGTGTGAAGGACACCTTGAGGTAGAGTTTGGTGTTGCCAGCATAGAGGTGATAAGGGATCCCGGCCTCTTTTCAGTTTTAATCATCTGAGATCTCCCCATGAGGTAAGATTCAAGCCACTTAACTAATGCGCCTTCAATTCCCATTCTTTGTTTTAGTGTGTTAAGAAGTGTGTGATGGTTAACAGTATCAAAGGCTGAAGGCTGACCCTGAGCCGGCAACGAAGATGGCCGTACTGTAGAGCAGCTCCGTCGACCAGCCGCCTTTTCCCAGCCAAATCTGGCAATTATCTGTCCCCTCGCAACGATCAGAGTATGCCGCCGAGATGGCAGGCTTGAGGTGAACTGAAGGAGCCCAGCAGTGCCAACCGGGGCTTGGGCGTAACTATCGGAGCGGTTGCAGCCCTGTCTGTGACGTGCGGCACCATAGTCAAGTGACCCGCGGCTGCCGAAAGACTGCTAGAGGCGGCGGCTGCTGGTAAGAACAGGCACTTAGGGTCCCGAATCGCAGGAGAGGAGCGGGCTGACTCATGGTCGAGAGTCACATTCACCGCACGCTCTTCATCCTGCTGTCAGAAGCGGAGGGCCCAGTAGGGGCCGTGGTGCTCACAAGGCCCCACCGGCGGCCGTGAGTATTGAAGGGCGCTCTCGTTGCTTTCGGGGGCAGTGGGCTGGGAGTACCGCTGTGGGCCTTTTCATCCCCACCTCCCGCGCGATGTGGAGGACGCGACCGGGAGCACTCCAGTCAGCCCAGCACGAGCTCTGTTGAAGTTAGCAGAGCCATGCCCGCATAAGAGAAGCAGCACCGCCTTAGCCTCCGGTCGGGGCATAGTGAAACTGCTACTATTCTCTGGCCTTGGATGAGGACTTTTTCGGTTCTCTCCTTTTAACCTGCAAGGAGGTACAGATGAATATTCTACATGATGTAGACCCATTGAAACGTTTCCGAGCTCACCTCTTTCAGTGAACCCGCCGGAGAACCCTAGCCTTGCGTGATGACTGCATTGAAGCCTGTGCTGGAGGGGTGTCTGGGTGTGAGTTGAGAGCCAGTCTAGGGACAGCGGGAAAACTGACAGGCCACATGGTGTGAATATTCACTCACGAACAGGCAGCAGTGAATACCCCCTCTTCTGTCCCCTCTTCCCTGACACCTCCTAATATACCCTTACAGGAACAACATGACAGGTGGTAAACGCCAGCAGGGCGCTCATCAAACGAAGCTTGATCACTTCGTCCTAACGGAGAATGGGGGGGTCTGGAAGCAAGGCCCGGGATCAATCGCAGGCTGCGGCACCACCACCCGCGGGGGAGCCCCTGACACTGCAGGATATCATGGCAGTGATCCAGGGAATAAGGTCTTCACTGGAATCACGAATGGACTTGTTTACAAGTGAGGAGTCATTGATGAGAGCCGATCTACGGACCATGAGCTCCCAAGTAAAAGAAGTGGAAGGCGTGACTGCCTCTCTCCACCTAGATGCCAAATCCATCAAACGTCAAGTTCACGAGCTACGAGAAGCAAATGCAGCAATGGAAGCCCGATTGGAAGATTTTGAAGGTATAGCACAACACAGCAATATACGGATATTGGGAGTCCCGGAACACGTGGAGGGGCCAGCGGTGGACCTCTTTGTTGAAGATCTCATAACCAAAGAACTGCAGCCTCGCGGCCTGTCTAAATATTTCTCAGTAGAGAGTGCTCATCAGATTCTAGGGGGACGTCCAAAACCAGGGCCCCCCCGAGACCTATCATCCCCTGGGTCTTCAATTTCAGAGACTGAGACGCTATATTACAGATGGCCCGCAGTGCTCCCCCGGTGACTTATGAGAATGCACGCCTAACCTTTTTCCCCGACTTTACACTCAAAGTTCAGAAACAACGACGCAGTTTTATCGAAATCAAAAAAGCATTGTGGGACAAAGCAGTGAAATATGTGAAGCTCTTCCCAGCTAAACTGAGGGTGGAGGCAGAAGACAAGACTTGGTTTTTCAAAACCCCTGAGGAGGCCTGGCAGTGGTTGGAAGGGTGGAGAACAGTTGGCAAACAGGGAGCTGTGCACCGAAGACGACGACGACGATCCAGCAACTTATCGGAGCCGCAAAAGGACTATTTACCATACGTTGCAGACAGGACACACTGAGTTGCGCCCATTGGTGAAATGGACACAAGGGAACTATATGGATGGGTGATATATACTACTGAACCTGAACAATAGCCTTGTTAACTACTACATGCATGTTTCGCATTATTATGAGACTGAACGGTAATATCTTTGGTATTAGTCCTAATGGGAGGCGGAGGGTGAAGTTTCCGGATTGGTCCACAGTTCCTCCATGAGTTACATGTTGGGGTGGGGCAACGGGCACTCTGCAGAGTTTAGGGGGCGGACAGTTCTGAGGTCGTCATGCAGGGAGGGGGATTTGTTCGTTCAAGAGGGAGGGGGTGGGACTTCTTCTATTGTATAGTGTTCTATTTAAATTGGCGGCAAGGTGCCAGACTCATTATGATTCATTGACTGCAGTTGACCAGACATGTAAAGACAGTTTGGGCCCTACAGGAATACCTACAATGCTCTCCGAGTCGGTTAACCGCCCCATAGAGCACGCAGAGGGGCCCTTTTGATGACGTAATGACCATATCTGATATACGTATTTTATCCTGGAATGTGAATGAACTGGGAGACAGAATTGAATGGGGGCAGTGTTACAATACATCAAACAAAACTCTCCTGAAGTGGTCCTCCTGCAGGAAACACATCTAAGGGGCAACGCTTCAGGGCCTTGGACCGCTGGGGGTACAAAATGGTGGTCCATGCTGGATTCACGGCGAGTTCTAGAGGAACAGCTATACTGATTAATAAACAATTACCATTAACTGTGAATCAGTCTTGGACTGACCCACTAGGTAGATGTGCAGCCCTCTCCGGGACGTGGGAGGGAGTGACGATGAATATTCTGTCCGTATACATCCCCCTGACTCTACATAATGTCACTTTCACAGGCCTTGTCAAACTCCTGCCAGACCTCCCACCGGGTGAACTCTTAATGGGAGGTGATTTTAGCATGACCATTTGCGACAGGGTGGATCGTTTGACCCCACGACACACGACCCCACTTGTCGGACTTCATAGCAGCCATAGGTATAGTAGATGTGTGGTGTGCATGCAATCCCACTGCTCAAACCTTCACATTTCATTCCGGGGCCCACTGTAGTCTGTCACGTATTTACCTTCTACTAACACTGACCCACCATGTCCCTCGCTTCTGCAAAGTGCACCACTTGGCTAGGGGAATATCTTACCACTCCCCAATCTGGGCGATAGATGGTATTGATAAACAACGAACTACCAGAGGTATCACTATACGCCATGGTAACTATAGATCCCTGGTATAAAAGAAGACCTCCGACAATTATTTTAGGAAGAACGCAACTTCGGTTGAGTCTCCTCAGGTCTTTTATGAGGCGTATAAAACAGTCATAAAAGGGACGTCACTTTCACTAGCAGTGAGGTTTAAAAATGAGACCCAGGCAGTAGTCAAGAAAATTGAGAGCGATATCCTAGCTCTCGAGGCCCGACTGCGAGTCGATAATAATAGAGACAATAGCCATGACCTAGACCTCAAACTACAAGAATATAGGGATATGACAACAGACACCGTCAAGGCTTCATATCGTGCAACACAACATCGCATGTATGAGCTGGGTGACAAGGCCAGGAAGTTAATAGCATGGTTGGATGAAAGAGAGAGGGCGAGCCGGTGGGTCACCGGGGTTTCTTCAGGGACCGGGGGTCTTGCACAGATCCCCAAGATATTGCAGATGCTTTCGCAGATTACTATGCAAACCTCTATTCCCCTGTCTGCACAGCAACGGTGAGCGATTCTCCTGACTTTCTCCGCGACTTACAACTCCCGACCCTCACTAAGGAGGACAGAGCCTTTATGGAGGAGGACCTGACAGAAGATGAGATTGCCCAGGTCGATCCGTAACATAGCGTCGGGCAAGGCAATGGGACCTAATGAACTCCCTATAGAGCTCCATAAGCTTACTGCACCTATCATACAGCCATATTTACACAAAATGAATTTAGAGAGGGTCGACTGGCACAAGACTGCTCCTCTTACAGACCCATCTCTCTACTCAATGCTGAGGGCAAATCCTGCCAAAATTGTTGGCCCTAAGACTGATTCAAATTGTTGCTAAGGTGGTGTATCCAGACCAGTCCGGCTTCATGCCGGGCAGGAACACAGCTTTGAACTTAAGGCGCCTCCACGGAGTGCTGGGGAGGGCTCACATAATCCAAGATGATGCAGCTATTCTGTCCCTAGATGCTTGTATGGCTTTTGACACTGTCGAGTGGCCATACCTCTTCGTAGTCTTGGAATGAATGGCTTCGGCCCCAGGTTTCTGTCCTGGGTACAACTGTTATACACAGAACCCCTGGCCCAAGTGGTCGTCAATGCCAAAACTTCCAAAGAATTACCCCTACGGAGGGGGGCCCAACAGGGTTGCCCTCTTTCACCACTTTTATTTGCCCTGATCCTGGAGCTGTTTGCGACCTGGGTCCGCTCCGACCAATTGATACGCGACCTGTGCTGGACGGACGAATGGGAGAACAGAATATCTCTCTATGCAGATGACATACTGCTATACGTTGCTGGTCCCCGCACCTCCCTTAGCAGAATATTAGACATATTTACAGCCTTCAGTAAATACTCAGGCTACACCATCAACTGGTCTAAATCGGTAATATATGTTGTTTGTGGAAATGCTCCAATACAACCCGCGGGTTGTGAGGCAAGGATGGTAACTAACGGTTTTCGATAATTAGGCATATTTGTCACCACAGACTCTAACTTATTTAATGACATCAATCTTCAGGGTCCCCTGCAGCGCCTAAAGAGAGACGTACAGCACTGGAGGTCTCTCACCCTGTCCCTACTTGCACGAGCCGCTCTGTTCAAGATGATGGCATTGCCACGGTTTCTCTACGTGCTACAGAATATGCCATTTCCAGTCCCAGACACCTACTTTAAAACTGTGGAGAACGAAGCGAGGACTTTGATGTGGAATGGGGGGTGCCCCTCGCATAGCCTTTATAAAATTGACACAAGACTGGTATGATGGGGGTATCGCACTACCAGATATCCAAAAATACTACTGGGTGGCACAACTCACAGCCATAAATCAATGGGTACATTGTCCACCGGATCACCCAGCGTACAATATGGACCGGTCTGCCTCCGACCGGGTGGCTACGGGTGTGCACTGTACGCTTCCCCAAAATGCATGACCCTTACGGGGCCCACAGCGCTCACAGTCCGTCTGTGGCATACTGCTCTCAAAAAGTTGGGCTGGGAAGGTAGAGTTAACCAATCCACACCTTTATGGGACTCCGAAAAACTGGGCACAGTGGGTCAGAGGCCTGGCTTCGCTAAATGGGACTTAATAGGCATATCCAAGGTGGGAGACCTCTGGATGGGTGGGACGGTATTACCGTTTTCTGACCTCCAGCGGAACTACGACCTTGCTGACACAGAAGCCTTCCGATACCTCCAGGTCCGACATGCCCTGTTGGCAGCAATCCTTAGAGGGGAGGACCTCCCCGAAGCATCTCCATTGGAAGACTTGTAATTAGATGAATATACAAGAAACCAGAGGCGCAACTAGAGCCAAATTTCGGGGGGTGGAGGGGGCTAAGAAAAAAATTAGGGGGGGCTAATTCTTCCAGCAATAGGCTGAGTGGAGATGCAGGGGCTCTAAGAAGGGGTGAAAACACAACAAAGCCTCGTTAGCAAGTAAATGGTCTTTTAAAGACCTGTGAAGTCCTCGGGTGCGGCTGTGTGCGTGCCCGGGAAGCGTCTCATCCCGGGCTGACACACAGGGGGGGGCGGGGGGCTGTGTGTGCGCCCGGGAAGGGTCTCAGCCCGGGCTGACACACAGGAGGGGGGGGGGGGGCTGTGTGTGCGCCCGGGAAGCGTCTTAGCCCGGGCTGTCACACAGGGGGGGGGGGGGGGCTGTGTGTGCGCCCGGGAAGCGTCTCAGCCCGGGCTGACACACACGGGGGGCTGGAGCCCTTTGAGCCCAATGTGCGTTGCGCGCCTGCAAGAAACTGATTAATAATACACCAGACACACTACTCCATCTGCGACGCCGTTGGGAGGGTGACATAGCAGATGAGGGGTAGTAAGTGCTATATAAATGAAATTACAGTACAATACAGTTACATATGGCTACGCATGGCCATATTGTTTCACTCCCCCCTTACAAGTACAGCCGTGCACATCCCAGCAAGCAAAGCACTGCGGGTTCAAAGTCAAATGTTACTTGTAGATTTGTTTTCCTCGTTACAAACTCCACTTCAAGAGCCAGAATGCAAAGTAAAAAATAAAAACAGGACTGGCATGATGCATGGTACAGACGGTGCCATGAAAGGTCATACAAAGCAACATTTGAGCAATAACTATCAGAAGACTGGTGCTGAGCCCAGGGGTGTAGGCAAGTCTGCTCCGTGTGTGTTCTCACAAGACTCAGACGTAGGCACTCACTACCTCCGGCTGGTTCCTCCCCCCGCCTCCGCTCCTCCTTCGGCAGAAGCAGGAACCAGGAACCGGGGGCGGAGCCGGGGCCGGACTTCTCTGTAGCGCCCTCCTTCTGTGAGGCTCGGTGGAGCAGAGAGGCGCTCTGTGTGAGCCCAACCCCCGCCCCGGAGCTGAGAGCACTGACTGCCGAGGAGCCCCTGCACCCCGAGAGTTACACCTGTGCATCGGGCGCCAAGAAGCCCCTGCAATAGAGAGACAGGCACGCCGTCGCCAAGGAGAACAGGTAAGGCTCGCTTAAAGTCCTAAGAACGGGTACAAACTACAACACCCAGCGCAGGAAGGCGGCGCTGTGCCTCGGAGCGAGGGCATGCTTTGTGGCGCTATATAAAGGCACTGATCAAGGAATCAAGATCCGGATCATATGTACTCACTCTCTGTAACTGATCTCGGTATACTACACTCATGGTCACAGGAATTATGCGGTAGGAGGGGGCCGGTTTATACCCGAAAATGTAAATACTGCGGTCATTTTGTAGTAGTGTTTCTTCATTTTTTTAAATATTTTGGACAAATGGTACCCGTGTCTGCGCTAAGGTTCCACGTCATTAATACCCGTTTACCACCTAAATTTAGCAATAAACAACTGAAGGTGACCAGTTCAACCTTTTGTAAGGGGCGTCACAGCCTTTTTAGTAACTTTGAATCCCTCTGGCCTAGAAGCAATTTTTCTGGTTAAAATCTGTAGTACAAGAAGAAATATGTGGCTAATCCATAACTATGCAGAAAACGCTGCGGCCCCAGAATTTCATAATCTGGGTGGCGCTGATTATATATTCTGGTGCTCTGCCTTTGGAACAGCACGCCTCGCCACCACACGTGTTAGTCAGGAGTGAGGTGCATTGGCAGAGCAGTGTGAGGGTCACTAATGGAATAAAATGGGGTGCTGCAGATCAAGACTGAGGTACACTGGGGGAGCTGTATGTGATGGAATGGCGGGGTGGGGTAAGTTAGGAAGGAGGAGCCTTGGAAGAGCAGCGTGTGGTCTTAGAGCTGGAATAGAAGGGGGGAGGGGCACAGATCAAGACTGAGGTACACTGGGGGAGCTGTATGTGATCTGGGTGGAATGGCGGGGTGGGGTAAGTTAGGAAGGATGTGCATTGGGAGAGCAGCGTGTGGGGTCAGAGCTGCAGGTACACTTGGGGAGCTGTATGTGATGAATGGCGGGGGTGGGGTAAGATAGGAAGGAGGTGCCTTGGAAGAGCAGCGTGTGGGGTCAGAGCTGGAATAGAAGGGGGGGGGCGCAGATCAAGACTGAGGTACACTGGGGGAGCTGTATGTGATGGAATGACGAGGTGGTGTAAGTTAGGAAGGATGTGCCTTGGAAGAGCAGCGTGTGGGGTCAGAGCTGCAGGTACACTGGGGGAGCTGTATGTGATTGAATGGCGGGGGTGGTGTAAGTTAGGAAGGAGGTGCATTGGAAGAGCAGCGTGTGGGGTCAGAGCTGCAGGTACACTGGGGGAGCTGTATGTGATCTGGGTGGAATGGCGGGGTGGGGTAAGTTAGGAAGGAGGTGCATTGGAAGAGCAGCGTGTGGGGTCAGAGCTGCAGATACACTGGGGGAGCTGTATGTGATGGAATGGCGGGGGTGGGGTAAGTTAGGAAGGAGGTGCCTTGGAAGAGCAGCGTGTGGGGTCAGAGCTGCAGATACACTGGGGGAGCTGTATGTGATGGAATGGTGGGGGTGGGGTAAGTTAGGAAGGAGGTGCCTTGGAAGAGCAGCGTGTGGGGTCAGAGCTGCAGGTACACTGGGGAAGCTGTATGTGATCTGGGTGGAATGGCGGGGTGGTGTAAGTTAGGAAGGAGGTGCATTGGAAGAGCAGCGTGTGGGGTCAGAGCTGCAGATACACTGGGGGAGCTGTATGTGATCTGGGTGGAACGGCGGTGGTGGGGTAAGTTAGGAAGGAGGTGCATTGGAAGAGCAGCGTGTGGGGTCAGAGCTGCAGGTACGCTGGGGGAGCTGTATGTGATCTGGGTGGAATGGCGGGGTGGGGTAAGTTAGGAAGGAGGTGCATTGGAAGAGCAGCGTGTGGGGTCAGAGCTGCAGGTACACTGGGGGAGCTGTATGTGATGGAGCGGGGGTGGTGTAAGTTAGGAAGGAGGAGCCTTGGAAGAGCAGTGTGTGGTATCAGAGCTGGAATAGAAGGGGGGCGCAGATCAAGACTGAGGTACACTGGGGAGCTGTATGTGATCTGGGTGGAATGGCGGGTTGGTGTAAGTTAGGAAGGAGGTGCCTTTGAAGAGCAGCATGTGGGGTCAGAGCTGCAGGTACACTGGGGGAGCTGTATGTGATGAATGGAGAGGGCGGTGTAAGTTAGGAAGGAGGTGCCTTGGAAGAGCAGCGTGTGGAGTCAGAGCTGCAGGTACACTGGGGGAGCTGTATGTGATGGAATGGCGGGGTGGTGTAAGTTAGGAAGGAGGTGCCTTGGAAGAGCAGCGTGTGGGGTCAGAGCTGCAGGTACACTGGGGAAGCTGTATGTGATCTGGGTGGAATGGTGGGGGTGGGGTAAATTAGGAAGGAGGTGCCTAGGAAGAGCAGCGTGTGGGGTCAGAGCTGCAGGTACACTGGGGAAGCTGTATGTGATCTGGGTGGAATGGCGGGGTGGGGTAAGTTAGGAAGGAGGTGCATTGGAAGAGCAGCGTGTGGGGTCAGAGCTGCAGGTACGCTGGGGGAGCTGTATGTGATGGAGCGGGGTGGTGTAAGTTAGGAAGGAGGAGCCTTGGAAGAGCAGTGTGTGGTATCAGAGCTGGAATAGAAGGGGGGGGGGCGCAGATCAAGACTGAGGTACACTGGGGGAGCTGTATGTGATCTGGGTGGAATGGCGGGTTGGTGTAAGTTAGGAAGGAAGTGCCTTTGAAGAGCAGCATGTGGGGTCAGAGCTGCAGGTACACTGGGGGAGCTGTATGTGATGAATGGAGAGGGTGGTGTAAGTTAGGAAGGAGGTGCCTTGGAAGAGCAGCGTGTGGAGTCAGAGCTGCAGGTACACTGGGGGAGCTGTATGTGATGGAATGGCGGGGTGGTGTAAGTTAGGAAGGAGGTGCCTTGGAAGAGCAGCGTGTGGGGTCAGAGCTGCAGGTACACTGGGGGAGCTGTATGTGATCTGGGTGGAATGTTGGGGGTGGGGTAAGTTAGGAAGGAGGTGCCTTGGAAGAGCAGCGTGTGGGGTCAGAGCTGCAGGTACACTGGGGGAGCTGTATGTGATCTGGGTGGAATGGTGGGGGTGGGGTAAGTTAGGAAGGAGGTGCATTGGAAGAGCAGCGTGTGGGGTCAGAGCTGCAGGTACACTGGGGGAGCTGTATGTGATCTGGGTGGAACGGCGGTGGTGGTGTAAGTTAGGAAGGAGGTGCCTTGGAAGAGCAGCGTGTGGGGTCAGAGCTGCAGGTACACTGGGGAAGCTGTATGTGCTCTGGGTGGAATGGCGGGGTGGGGTAAGTTAGGAAGGAGGTGCATTGGAAGAGCAGCGTGTGGGGTCAGAGCTGCAGGTACACTGGGGGAGCTGTATGTGATGGAGCGGGGGTGGTGTAAGTTAGGAAGGAGGAGCCTTGGAAGAGCAGTGTGTGGTATCAGAGCTGTATGTGATCTGGGTGGAATGGTGGGGGTGGTGTAAGTTAAGAAACAGGTGCCTTTGAAGAGCAGCGTGTGGGTTCAGAGCTGCAGGTACACTGGGGGAGCTGTATGTGATGGAATGGCGGGGTGGTGTAAGTTAGGAAGGAGGTGCCTTGGAAGAGCAGCGTGTGGGGTCAGAGCTGCAGATACACTGGGGGAGCTGTATGTGATGGAATGGCGGGGGTGGGGTAAGTTAGGAAGGAGGTGCCTTGGAAGAGCAGCGTGTGGGGTCAGAGCTGCAGGTACACTGGGGGAGCTGTATGTGATGGAATGGCGGGGGTGGGGTAAGTTAGGAAGGAGGTGCTTTGGAAGAGCAGCGTGTGGGGTCAGAGCTGCAGGTACACTGGGGAAGCTGTATGTGATCTGGGTGGAATGGTGGGGTAAGTTAGGAAGGAGGTGCATTGGAAGAGCAGCGTGTGGGGTCAGAGCTGCAGGTACACTGGGGGAGCTGTATGTGATGGAGCGGGGGTGGTGTAAGTTAGGAAGGAGGAGCCTTGGAAGAGCAGTGTGTGGTATCAGAGCTGGAATAGAAGGGGGGGGGGCGCAGATCAAGACTGAGGTACACTGGGGGAGCTGTATGTGATCTGGGTGGAATGGCGGGTTGGTGTAAGTTAGGAAGGAGGTGCCTTTGAAGAGCAGCATGTGGGGTCAGAGCTGCAGGTACACTGGGGGAGCTGTATGTGATGAATGGAGAGGGCGGTGTAAGTTAGGAAGGAGGTGCCTTGGAAGAGCAGCGTGTGGAGTCAGAGCTGCAGGTACACTGGGGGAGCTGTATGTGATGGAATGGCGGGGTGGTGTAAGTTAGGAAGGAGGTGCCTTGGAAGAGCAGCGTGTGGGGTCAGAGCTGCAGGTACACTGGGGGAGTTGTATGTGATCTGGGTGGAATGTTGGGGGTGGGGTAAGTTAGGAAGGAGGTGCCTTGGAAGAGCAGCGTGTGGGGTCAGAGCTGCAGGTACACTGGGGGAGCTGTATGTGATCTGGGTGGAATGGTGGGGGTGGGGTAAGTTAGGAAGGAGGTGCATTGGAAGAGCAGCGTGTGGGGTCAGAGCTGCAGGTACACTGGGGGAGCTGTATATGATCTGGGTGGAATGCTGGGGGTGGTGTAAGTTAGGAAGGAGGTGCCTTGGAAGAGCAGCGTGTGGGGTCAGAGCTGCAGGTACACTGGGGGAGCTGTATGTGATGAATGGCGGGGTGGTGTAAGTTAGGAAGGAGGTGCCTTGGAAGAGCAGCGTGTGGGGTCAGAGCTGCAGGTACACTGGGGGAGCTGTATATGATGTGGGTGGAATGGTGGGGGTGGTGTAAGTTAGGAAAGAGGTGCCTTTGAAGATCAGCGTGTGGGGTCAGAGCTGCAGGTACACTGGGGAGCTGTATATGATCTGGGTGGAATGGTGGGGGTGGGGTAAGTTAGGAAGGAAGTGCATTGGAAGAGCAGCGTGTGGGGTCAGAGCTGCAGGTACACTGGGGGAGCTGTATGTGATGGAATGGCGGGGTGGTGTAAGTTAGGAAGGAGGTGCCTTGGAAGAGCAGCGTGTGGGGTCAGAGCTGCAGGTACACTGGGGGAGTTGTATGTGATCTGGGTGGAATGTTGGGGGTGGGGTAAGTTAGGAAGGAGGTGCCTTGGAAGAGCAGCGTGTGGGGTCAGAGCTGCAGGTACACTGGGGGAGCTGTATGTGATCTGGGTGGAATGGTGGGGGTGGGGTAAGTTAGGAAGGAGGTGCATTGGAAGAGCAGCGTGTGGGGTCAGAGCTGCAGGTACACTGGGGGAGCTGTATATGATCTGGGTGGAATGGTGGGGGTGGTGTAAGTTAGGAAGGAGGTGCCTTGGAAGAGCAGCGTGTGGGGTCAGAGCTGCAGGTACGCTGGGGGAGCTGTATGTGATCTGGGTGGAATGGCGGGGGTGGGGTAAGTTAGGAAAGAGGTGCCTTTGAAGATCAGCGTGTGGGGTCAGAGCTGCAGGTACACTGGGGGAGCTGTATATGATCTGGGTGGAATGGTGGGGGTGGTGTAAGTTAGGAAGGAGGTGCCTTGGAAGAGCAGCGTGTGGGGTCAGAGCTGCAGGTGCACTGGGGGAAGCTGTATGTGATGGAATGGCGGGGTGGTGTAAGTTAGGAAAGAGGTGCCTTTGAAGAGCAGCGTGTGGGGTCAGAGCTGCAGGTACACTGGGGGAGCTGTATGTGATGGAATGGCGGGGTGGTGTAAATTAGGAAGGAGGTGCCTTGGAAGAGCAGCGTGTGGGGTCAGAGCTGCAGGTTCACTGGGGGAGCTGTATGTGATCTGGGTGGAATGGCGGGGTGGTGTAAGTTAGGAAGGAGGTGCATTGGGAGAGCAGTGGTATTGAGTCTTGCAGTTCAAGGGTCACTGGCGGAGCTCTACGTGTCTCTCTCCTGCAGTGGTATTGAGTCTTGCGGTTCAATAATGAGGGTCACTGGCGGAGCTCTACATGGCTCACTCCTGCAGTGATATTGAGTCTTACGGTTTGAGATCGAGGGCACTGGCAGAGCTGTATTTGGGTCTCAACACTGAATAGCAGGAGTGCTGCAGAATGGGGCTGAGGTGCAGTGACAGAGCTCGAGTGGGACTCATAACTGTAATAGCAGGGAGTATTGGTCATCGTGACGTAGGTGCACGGGCAAAACAGTGTATATGGCTCCGAGCTAGAATGGAAAGTTTGAGGTGCATCTGCAGTGCTGTATCAACTCTGTACTGAAAAGGAAGGTGGTGCAGCAGGCAGGCTTGAGATGCATTAGCAGAGCTGTGTGCGGGTGTCCGTACTGGAACAGCGGGTTTCACCGGGTCAGGATTGAGGTACATGGGCAGAGCTGTGTGTGAGTCTCAGTACTGTGATAGCAGGAGTCCTCCGGGTCAGGACTGAGGTACATGGGCAGAGCTGTGTGTGAGTCTCAGTACTGTGATAGCAGGAGTCCCCCGGGTCAGGAATGAGGTACATGGGCAGAGCTGCGTGTGTGCCTCAGTACGAGATTGGCGGGGGTACTGCAAGTCAGAATTGAGGTGCATTGGCAGAGCTGCGTGCATGCTCAGTACTAGATCAACGGGGTTCGGAAGGTCATGACTGAGGTGCATTGGCAGAGCTGCTTGTGTGCCTCAGTAGTAGATCGGCAGGGGTAATGCAGGTCAGGATAGCGGTGCATTGGCAGAGCTGCTTGTGTGCCTTAGTAGTAGATCGGCAGGGGTAATGCAGGTCAGGATTGAGGTGCATTAACAGAGCTGTGTGTGTGCTCAGTACTAGATCGGCGGAGGTAATGCAGGTCAGGATTGAGGTGCATTAACAGAGCTGTGTGTGCGCCTCAGTAGTAGATCGGCAGAGGTAATGCAGGTCAGGATTGAGGTGCATTAACAGAGCTGTGTGTGTGCTCAGTACTAGATCGGCGGAGGTAATGCAGGTCAGGATTGAGGTGCATTAACAGAGCTGTGTGTGTGCTCAGTACTAGATCGGCGGAGGTAATGCAGGTCAGGATTGAGGTGCATTAACGGAGCTGTGCGTGTGCCTCCGTAGTAGATCGGCGGAGGTAATGCAGGTCAGGATTGAGGTGCATTAACAGAGCTGTGTGCGCGCCTCAGTAGTAGATCGGCAGGGGTAATGCAGGTCAGGATTGAGGTGCATTAACAGAGCTGTGTGTGCGCCTCAGTAGTAGATCGGCGGAGGTAATGCAGGTCAGGATTGAGGTGCATTAACAGAGCTGTGTGTGTGCCTCCGTAGTAGATCGGTGGAGGTAATGCACATCAGGATTGAGGTGCATTAACAGAGCTGTGTGTGTGCCTCCGTAGTAGATCGGCGGAGGTAATGCAGGTCAGGATTGAGGTGCATTAACAGAGCTGTGTGTGTGCTCAGTACTAGATCGGCGGAGGTAATGCAGGTCAGGATTGAGGTGCATTAACAGAGCTGTGTGTGCGCCTCAGTAGTAGATCGGCGGGGGTAATGCAGGTCAGGATTGAGGTGCATTAACAGAGCTGTGTGTGTGCTCAGTACTAGATCGGCGGAGGTAATGCAGGTCAGGATTGAGGTGCATTAACAGAGCTGTGTGTGCGCCTCAGTAGTAGATCGGCAGAGGTAATGCAGGTCAGGATTGAGGTGCATTAACAGAGCTGTGTGTGTGCTCAGTACTAGATCGGCGGAGGTAATGCAGGTCAGGATTGAGGTGCATTAACAGAGCTGTGTGTGTGCTCAGTACTAGATCGGCGGAGGTAATGCAGGTCAGGATTGAGGTGCATTAACAGAGCTGTGTGTGTGCCTCCGTAGTAGATCGGCGGAGGTAATGCAGGTCAGGATTGAGGTGCATTAACAGAGCTGTGTGTGCGCCTCAGTAGTAGATCGGCAGGGGTAATGCAGGTCAGGATTGAGGTGCATTAACAGAGCTGTGTGTGCGCCTCAGTAGTAGATCGGCGGAGGTAATGCAGGTCAGGATTGAGGTGCATTAACAGAGCTGTGTGTGTGCCTCCGTAGTAGATCGGTGGAGGTAATGCACGTCAGGATTGAGGTGCATTAACAGAGCTGTGTGTGTGCCTCCGTAGTAGATCGGCGGAGGTAATGCAGGTCAGGATTGAGGTGCATTAACAGAGCTGTGTGTGTGCTCAGTACTAGATCGGCGGAGGTAATGCAGGTCAGGATTGAGGTGCATTAACAGAGCTGTGTGTGCGCCTCAGTAGTAGATCGGCGGAGGTAATGCAGGTCAGGATAGCGGTGCATTGGCAGAGCTGCTTGTGTGCCTCAGTAGTAGATCGGCAGGGGTAATGCAGGTCAGGATAGCGGTGCATTGGCAGAGCTGTGTGTGTGCCTCAGTAGTAGATCGGCGGAGGTAATGCAGGTCAGGATAACGGTGCATTGGCAGAGCTGTGTGTGTGCTCAGTACTAGATCGGCGGGGTACTGAAGGTCAGGATTGAGGTGTAACCAGTGGCAGCTCCTCCGCTAAGGTGGAGGAGCGTCGCTCCACTGCTTCGTCAAAATGATAATTGGGGCGGGGCTGCTCTGGCGACAGAGGAGCAGGGGAGGAGTGGTTTCCCACTCCTAAGTGCACATGACTGTTTGGCCGGCCGGCCAAACATTTATGCGCACTTCACTTCTTCTCCATGAAGGCTGCATTACAGCCTGCGTGGAGAACATGCCCAGGCCCCCATTCCCTGGCTGAGCGCTGATCCACAGAGCTCAGACCAATCACAACGCTGCACTGCAGCATTGTCATTGACTATCGAGAGGCTGGGAGCCGAGTGCTTCCTGCATCATGCCGCAGGCCCGGAGTCAGAAAGAAGAGGATGGAGGAGAGGGGGGGCGGCCGGCCGGCCGTCGCAGGTAAGTGTGGGTTTTTGTTTTTTTTACTTTTTTCGTCCCCCCCCCCTTCCCCCAATCACCCGGGTCCGGTAGGAGACGCTACTGGGTGTAACTATTAGTCTCTCTGAGGGTGCTGGGGAGAGCAGGGTGGGTCAGTGCTGTCTGTGCTGCTGGGTCTTGAAGACCCCGTCTCGTGCGTCTCATCGTCATGTCTGACTGCGTCCTCTGTACCACAAGATCTGATCCTACCCATGATTGTCGCCTCCCCTCCTATGATTGTCGCCTCCCCTTATGATTGTCGCCTCCCCTTATGATTGTCGCCTCCCCTCCTATGATTGTCGCCTCACCTCCTATGATTGTCGCCTCCCCTCCTCTTCTGTCTGGGCACACCCTTCTCTAAGTCACTTGCATATTTGCCTTAATGTCTACTAATGTATTTTTGCAATATGCACACAACTACTTTCAAAGATCACCATCGCCCCTTTTTTGGAACCAAGTCCCTTCAACCTCCCCATATCTAGCCAGCTCTAGTTTCTGTTAATCCCACCAAACATCTGCATGAACTCAAACACTGCTTCACCTCCCAGCACAGTTCGCCCCTTAGCATTATGGTAAATGCAGTTCATGGTACATGCTTACTTGAATATTTACTGGAGTATTCCACCAAAGTTGGTGCAGGTTAGTGCTGTAAATCTCTAGACACGTGTTTCTGGATATCATCCGTCATCAGTACAGATAAAAACGAATTTAATTTGGGGTTGCTGAGCAGGATGCCACAATCCTTTCAGGTCTCAGTACCTCTCACAGGTGCATCTCCACAAGCTCGTCAGCTCAATGGCTCAAGGGAGCCTTTTCAAACAGAAAGGGGTGGGAGCACACTGCTTCACCTCCCAGCACAGTTCGCCCCTTAGCATTATGGTATGGTGCATACCTCCCCCACTAATGGTAACACTTAACTCCCGTTCATTTAATCTGCCACAAAATCATGTGAGCACTACATTATCCCACTTTCCAAAGTGCAAAACGTGGAATCCTGTGCAAAATGTGCACCTTGTAAAGACACCTGCACTATCCGTATTCAAAGGGCGGTCTGTTTGGGCAGAGGTTGCAGTCAATTTGAGGCGCATAAAACTAATTTCAGTAACCAATAACACTGAACTAATTTTGGGTTTCAGAGCAGCACACTGCCCGTCGTAAAGCGCTTCAATGCCTCATCAGGGGTAGTAAGCACTACATAAATGCAGTTACAATTACTTGAAGTCCTGTGTTTAAAATGGTGGTCGCAGTGCATTAAAAAAAGTATGGGAACTGTGATGCGCCATGCATTCGGGGCGGGGTCAGAAAGTTTGAGGGCGGGGCCAGAGATGTGACTTAAAAAAACAAATTATTCTGTACGTTTTTTTGATCTTTCACCATCAGGTAGCTACATATAAAATAACAAGCAGCTTAAATGAAAACTAAGATCCTATTCTCTGGAAGAGGTGTGGCACAGCGGCCAGAGCAGCTGACTCTGGAGCACTGGGCTCACGGTTCGATCCCCGGTGCTGGAGGCAGCTCAGCTCAGTATCATGTGACTGAGCAATAGCTCACTTAATCTCCCCGACGGCCCCCAGCGCCTGGATACCCATAGGGGTGATAAGTCGTGCTTTAGAAATCTGGAATTTCATTTCATATTAGTTAATGCACTGCAGAGGTCTGTGTGTAACCAGAGTGCCACAGAATTAAATCTTAGTTGTGCAGTGAAGAATAGCGACTTGTGAATTTTTAGTGTTTCGAGGTCACAGACTGTGACAGGAAGCACTGTAAATATGTAAGTCATTATTTTAAACTTCATTTTAGTGATACCCAGACTCTACGTAATGCACTTTTTTAAACTAATGTTCCTTCAACACCTTTGGGGGTAGTAAGCGCTATATAAATACAATTATAATTAAAAGCACGCACTTCACAGCTCAGTTGTTAACTCTTTGCGCTACCACGCAAAAATAATACATCTTTGTCATCACAAAGCTTTGAGAGATTCGATCAATTAAAGACAGTACCTGCTCCTAAGCACCCTTTACATATGCAGATTAATTCGTAGCGCACATTTCCATTTCATTAAGGCAAAATTCCTGGCAGGAAGGCTTATTTAGCTTTCTGCCGGGTTTCGGTTTCAGAGCACAGGAGATCACAGAATGACACTTTAGCGAAACCATTTAAACTATCGGAATTAACCATCCAGGGCCAGTTGTCTTTTTACAAAAAGTAGGGGGACGGGTTTTCATAAATCAAAAAAGTAAGGGCACGTCGTGCCCCTCCGATCCTGCCCACTTTGACTCTGGTTTAAAACAGGATTCGATCTGTTGGTGGGGATGAGGGAGGATTAAGGGGGGCTGGGTGGTAAAACCACAGACCCCTTAAGGAAAAGAGAAGCCAAGACCTGGGTGAGCCTCTCACACCGTTAAGGGGGTAGATACTCTGAGATCTTGAGGTCCACCCTGAGTGCTGGAATTGGAAACAATTTACTGCGGGAACCCGTATGTTAGGGGTTAAGGTGTGGCAGCAAAAAGGAAGTGGGGTTGAGTCGTGAGTAGTCTGACAATCAACGTATACAATTAATTTCTTTTTTTTAACTCTGCCACGGAGAAATTGTCCACAAGGAGAAGCGTGGCGATGAATCTATTGTGGCTTGTTTAATGGGCCACAAGGAGGCTGCGTTTGTCACAAGGGCCTTAGTGGAAGCAAAGCTATAAATGGCCTTATGTACAGCTTAGTGCGCATAGACTGCCTGGTTTGTTGCGATGCGCAGGTTTTTTGTTTTTTTATAGTGCTCTGTTCGCATGTTCCTGGGCCTCTGGGCACTCTAGGGCCTAGGTGGGCTGGTGGAGTAACTGAGGCATGAAGGGAAGCGCAGCGAGAAGGACCGAGTCAGGTGACGCGCAGCTCGAGGGCCACGTGACGCAAAACTCGAGGGTCACGTGACGCAGCCACGGAGGGTAAGTACCTTTAAGTCCACTACAATCACAAGACGAGAGTGATGAAATGGAGAAGTTTGGGGGACGGGCCCCTCCCAGCAGGGGGCGGGGCCTGTGCTCCCAGCTCCAGTCTATTTTTATTGCTTTCTAGCGTTAAACTTAGATTTGCAGGGCTCGTTTTTGCCACTTTACTTGACGTCTTCTTGGCGCTGGCAAAGGTGTTCAGTAGACTGGGAAGTGCTCCGCGCCTCAAGGCACTGTCCTGTCATCTTCCAGACCTCCTGCCAGTGGCGTGACGTCAAATGACGCGGCCCCCTGTAGAACGGGAAGAGGGACCCGAGTCTCCCATCTCTCCCAGATATCCATTAAACTTGGGGCAGGATGGGGCCCTTCTAAAGGGTCGGAGTCCAGGGGCGGCTCCTCCATTAGGGCGGAGGATGGTCGCCCCACTGCTTTCTCGCAGTGCGAGAACCAGAAACATAAATTGGTATTTTAAATACCATTTTATGTTTCTGCTTCTCGCGCTGCGGTATGCCTGGTTAGGGGTGGGCGGGTCGGAGAGGAGTGGCTGCCCACTCTGAGTGAGCTGACTGCTTGGTCGGCTCATGCACACTCTCCATTTTCTCTATGTAGGCTGCACGCCTACATAGAGAAAATGGCCTTCTATAGGCGCCCGGCTGGGCGCCGTCCGCACCAATCACAACGCTGCCATTTCAGCGTTGTGATTGGCTGAGGTGAGGGAGGATGCCTGCTTCCTGACGCGGGACCCGGCCAGGAGCAGAGGCGGCGCGGGACCCGGTAAGTTAAGTTTTTTTGTATTTATTTTTAAATTTCCCCCCCCCCCCCCGGCGCAAGTCATGCGAGCCGCGACTGCCCACCTGGCACCTACATGGCGTGCCAGGCAGTAATTGCCAACACCCCCCCCCTGCCTGGAAGAATAACTCGGCATATCTGGAGGCCAACTCCATGCAGGCATGGCTAGACTCTAAATGAACAAGCACTGGCAAAGCCAAAGCTGCGTGTACTGTGAGTATGTATTTCAGCTGTCTTATCAGTGGCCAGGGCTGCAACTACACCCGAACTTGGGGGGCCTAACATGTCAAGCGGTGCAGTCGAGCAATATGGCGGAACTCTCCTTAGAGTCAATACAAGCAAATGGTGATGAATTCTCAGTGGCGGCCAGCACGGATCTGGGGTGGTGAGGCGGGGCGGGGCGGGCGAGGGGGGTAAGGAGGTATAATTGTGTAAAAAAAAATTAAAAAAAATTAACTTACCTCCTCGCCGCTCTGTCCCTCGTCGTCTCTCCTCCGCCGAACCGGAAGCAGCCAGACTCCCCTGAGCCTATCACAGCGATGCAATGCAGCATTTTGATTGGCTCCCCTAAACCAATCACAACTTGCATCGTTGAGATTGGTCTGAGCGCCGTGGTTCAGCACTCTGACGGAGACTGGGGGCCTGGGCATGTTCCCCATGCAGGCTGCATGATTGTTTGGCCGGCCCGAGAGGGCCGATCAAAGCATCATGCGCACTTTAGTGTCCCCACCACTCCTCCCCTGCTCTGTCAGAAGAGCAACCCTGCCCCGCCCTCACGCTGCAGCAGCCCTGCCCCGCCCTCGCGCTGCAGCAGCCCTGCCCCGCCCTCGCGCTGCAGCAACCCTGCCCCGCCCTCGCGCTGCAGCAGCCCTGCCCCGCCCTCACGCTGCAGCAGCAGGGAAGAATAAAATAACATTGCGTTATTATTATTTTATTTTTCATTTCTTTTACTGCTGCACAGCAGCAGTGAGGCGACACTCCTCCGCCTTTGCAGAGGAGCCGCCACTGTGAATTCTGCATTTTTAAACATATTGGTCAAACCTGATACGATGACAACAAACATGTTTTAGTGGATTGGAGAATGTTTATAGGCCACTTGCACAGATCTTTTAAAAGTCGAATGACTGATTGGACAACTAAAAAGCAGCGTCTACAGACTTCAATACAAAGAATGATAGAATCAGTTTTTACAAATTGTTTCAAGACCCTTTTAGCCAATGCTCCAATAATTCATTTGTGAAATGACTGTGAGCTCATAAAACTATTCAATTCCATCTTCAGAAAGGAGCTTCTGCCTGTCTGCTGACCAAAGGTACTACTCGGGATGCTGCGACACGTTTGATGCTGCACACATGTACAGGTCTCAGACTTTTGCGCTTAGTGGGTAAATGCCCTTGATTTCAAGTTGCAAGTCAGGGACCTGATTTCAAATGCATCTTTCATTCCTCCTGTGATTGAATAAATCAGTGCCGAACAGTTGGCCCTATCACCACCTGCTCGCTATTCTGCCATGAATCTACGCCATTCTAAATTAAAAAAGCATCCCAGATCGAGCAGATCTCATACAAGATGACTGAGCTACATCCATGCAGGAAGCCCCCAGGCGTAAAGAACCGGCAAAATAAGTGCCTTGAAATACCTTTGCAACAAACTGAGTTCTGGCGTGCAGAGGGTACAAGCATCCCTCCAGTCTCCAGAGCACACAGAAGGAGAGACTGATGGCCAATGTCCTACAAAAAGGTCCCTCTAGGAGAAGCAAAAATGATGCCTCTTAATAGTTGTTCGTAAGTGTCTTTTTTTTTTTACAGTTGTTTTATATATCGCGAATTTGACCTGAAGGTATTGGAGCACTTTATATGAGCTCCAGTTACATTAAACAAGGACACAATTATTTTGTTGGTAGGCACGGGGAGATGTAGCGATTTGCCCAGAATCACAGGATGTTATAATAATAATTATAGCAGTAGGCGCGGCCTGGGTGGCAAAAGGTACACCCTTGAATGGAGCACCAGAGAGACACCAGGCAGACAGCATGGCCACCAGTGTGCCATTGTAACACTGGACCAAGTAGTGCACAAATCAGGGTTTTCATTGTGCAATGATTTTGCATCGACAATCTATTTACACAATAGCCGAGCGATGCTGCTGTTGACAGGTTAGTTTGGCAGCAGAAAGTGGTTTCTCAAGCATTTTGCTGCCAAATTACACTAGTTTGAAGAGATAGGACGCACTGGTGCAATGCCTACACAAGGGGAGTGCTGGTGTACCTCCTCTGCATAGACACCACCCTGGAGAATAAACCCACAAGCCAAGCATTAAAGCAAATTCCATATCTGTCTTACAATGCACTCTGAGAAAAAGATCATAAATGCGTTTGCTTTAGGCAGCAGAGGTATGCATCTGGTTACACATTAGTTATATGTTCAGGCTTCACATAGCTGAGCTATCTCTAAGTCTACCCTTAGGTCAGGTGCCAGACACCTGAGCTATCCCACAGGTGACAATGTTCCATCTTCAAAGACAGAGCCACAAGCCATCATTTCTGCTCGATTTCTTCTAAAATTGCCACCAGCCCTGCATTTAGTGCCCGAGGATGCGCACTAAATATATTGAAAACCTATGTATGCAAGATATGAATTGAGTCGCTACTTAAAAAGTGCAACACATGCCCTCCGGTATCTTGGCGCTGAACTGACTAACAACATCAGAAAGGTTATAAAATAGATGAATTTCAAGAGCCTTCTTGAACACAAATGATCCTATATTTTGCACAGGGCAAGACAAAGTGCCAAGTAGAGGAAGCAACAAACGAGAGGGGACTTCGTGACTAGTCATGCTGCCGTATTCTGACGCCTTGAAGCTTGTTAAGAACAGACTCAAGAAGGCCAATGTAGCCAGCATCGGCATAGTTTAATCTAGAAATGATGGTAGCATTAACAGCACAAGCTTCCACGTGGCACCGAATAAAAAGGTGCTTTTTCTTCAAGTTCCTCATTTGTAGTTTATAGGATGACAACTGCCGAGCAGGATGAGGCAGGTGGAAATGTCGTCATGTAATCTTGTCTGATGTCATTCAGCACAGCCACATGGGCAGTCTCGGTGTTGCCACCAAGTGTTAAATCCCTCTGGCTAGCATCTAGTAGCTGGTGCTCTTCAAGATGTTTAAAAAGCTGGAACCACAACTTCCCACCAATTTTACTGACTATAGTTAGCTTCTGCCCTGGAGCTCAAGTTTGATATATTTAAAACGGGTTTGACAACCCTCTTTCTTCCATCCACTAGGTACAGAGCCAGATGAAAGCAGGGTTAAAGATGTAGTTAATGCAGGTCTAATAATTTTAGAGTCCTAACTTGGCATACGTCATCTGGGGAGCCCGACTTCAGGGAGGTAAACACAAAGTAAACCGTCTCCTCTTCATGAATCATTGGGAGAGCTGTTATAGAAGTTACAAAAAGGGTGAAGCTGTAATTATGCTGCATGAGACCGGATGAAACCGGAAGCTGGACAATACAATCACGAGTGGCCTTGGTCTCTTGATTTTCTCATAGAGAACGAAGAGCCAAAATTGCCACTAACCACTTGGAAGAGGGAATAGTCGTTTGGACACAGGGCAGATTGGTGAGATTGAAGACTGGCTGGAATAACGCCCTTGGAGGACAAAGAAATAGAATTTGAAATAATAAAGATCTTAATAGCAGTAAGAGAATATTTGTAATGCTTGAGTTGTTGACCACACCAATTACTGCATGTTTTGCATTTATGTCTTAGCATTTTATCTGGATAGATTTCCTCATGGTTTTTCTGGTGAAATCTGTCAGAAGAGTTTTGTGGATCGTAGTAATTGATGCATAATGCTGAATTTCAATCAAGGTGCAAATATCCATTCGCACATGGATGGTAATTTAAAAAACAACTTTGAATCAGGGTCTAATTAAAGTCTGTACGTTTAAAGAAGGGAGGAATAGGTTATTTCAATAGAGATTCTCCTAGCCCTGTGTTGCCTTCATTATGGCCCCACAGTGCTGAATGTTCCCAGTTTGTGTTATTGTAGTTGTATTTATACAGTGATTCTTGCTCCTATCAAGTTATCAAAGCTCATTTGCTGATGTGTTGCAAGCTACTCCGTTAAGCGCTATATTTGGAACAGTGCGTGTTTGCAGTGTGACCTGTGTTTTTTTTGTTTTTTGTTTTAATGTAATGTGTCAGAGTCTGAGATCTGCTTTTAATCACTTTTGTTGCCTTGCTTCTGTGTGAATTTTAAGAGAAAATGAGTGAGAGATAGGTGGCTTAAACATTAAATTCTAAGTGTTGGACAGAAATGGGTTGGTGCAGTGTGGCCAAAGTCTGAAGTGTTTTGATGTGTGGATGTGACTGAAACTGTGTCAAGCAAACATGTAGCTTAGCTTACTCGTGTGTGTAGTAGGGATGTGTAGAAAGTGGGTTTCTGTTGCAGTAACCCCCCCACTTTTTGCCATTTCTGATGCACTTTGACTTTATGTGCCCTGGGTCCCTGTCAATCAGGTTCCCAGGGCCTGTGTTCTTTCCCCAAACTGTACCTTTGTACACCCGATTGGCACCTCTCTGGCCACATGTAAGTCCCTTGTAAAAGGTACCATGGGTACTGTGACCTGAGAAGGCCTCTAAGGGCTGCAGTACATATTGTGCCACCCTCGGAGGTCCTGTACCTCAACCCACACACGCACTGCTTTTGCAGGCTGTGTTTTGGTGCATAGAAAAGTGAAGAGTCGACATGGCATACATACCTGTGTGCCATGCCTGCAACCCACTGCTATGATATAGGTAAGACACCCCTCTAGCTGGGTGCACTATACCACTAGTGAGGGTACAGGTGCATGAGCACTGTACCCCTACGGTGTCTAAGTCCATTCTTAGACATTGTAAGTGCAGTAAAGCCATAAAAGAGTATATGGTCTGGGAGTTTGTCATTACAAACTCTACAGCACCATAAAGGCTTTACTGAATTCTGGGAAGTTTGGTAGCAAACGTCTCAGTATAATAAACCCACACTGATGCCAGTGTGGGATTTATTATACAATGCACTCAGAGGGCATCTTAGAGATGCCCCCTGAAAAAACAACGAGCCTCTGGTGGGTTTCCTGACTGGTAAACACCAGCATGCCACCACAAGACATGTTTCTGGACACCTGGGGTGGGAGCTTTCACTCCCTGGGCCCAGAAACAAAGCCTTTCCTGGGCGGAGGTGATCACACCTCCCCCAGGTCAGGAAGAGCCATCTGTGGCAGGGGAGCTTCAAAGCCCTTGACGCCTTTCCAACGCGACCCGCAGCCTCTCCTGCTATCAGGAGCAGGCCCCCTTCCTGTCTCACCCCCTTTTCGGCGGGAAGACAGGTGGGACAAATTAGATCAGCCCAGAAGGTGTGCCCACCTCTGCCAACTCCACCCTTCAGGTGGGGGAGGAGAGGTTGTTGTGTAGTTCCTATATAACCTATACAGGATCTGCGAGTTTGGATAACATAAACTGTGGGATTGGTGGTAGACTGATTCCGTGCACCCCCACCGGATACGTTAGCCTATCTGTATCAGCTAGCTCACAGTGCCACTATAATCTCCTCTTACCAAGGAGAGAATAGATTCTGGCAACCTCAGAACATGACAACGCTGATCCCTCAGAATCGTGGAAACAATATACTACCTTTCGCTCAGTCATTCGTGCTTACTTAGTTCGTCTCAGATAGATACACATAATAAACAGGCTGGGCGTTTTCAATAAGAGTTTATTGAACAGTTGCTATTCTAGTGTAGAATAGATGAGCTGCAATAACCATTAGACAGTAGCAGAGATATATGATTAGAAGTACTACGAAAGTAAAGGGATGGTATAGTTCTACCATCTCGCAGAAATCATGAATATATACAAGTACATAAAACACATGATAAGTGCGTACTCCTACACTGCCTCCCTAACTAGATGTACCTAAATGTACCTAGCATCTGTGTAGCTGTTATGCCAAGAATCCCTGTAGGATGTAGTCAACCCCATTACCTTAGAAAGAGAGAATATGGGACCCCGTCTTGGTCTTGAGTTGGACTCCCCGCGAGGGATGTTAGACCACTGCGAACTGGACCGTCTGCATGCAGGAACCTCAGCGTCTCTGGTCAGTGTGTCAGCTGGGAAGTCTCGGTCTCCTCTCTCCTTCTAAGCACGATGTGATGTATATATACCCATAGGTCTCCCCAGGGGTCCTACCTTGCTGTGTTACTGTGTCGGCCTAAAGGATGACGTCGGGCCTGAACTTTATACAGAGATATTATACAGGAGATGTTAGTCCTGCTGCGCTTCCAAGAAGCCTCATGCATAATGTATGAGATTCGAACTAGGGGGAAACCCGCGTTCTGAATGCAGTGTCGTATCTAGGTAAAAGGTCAGTCCCTAAGAACCGTTATGTATGTAATGTAGGGAAGAATATAGGTGAAAGGTTGCAATGTTACCTGCGCCTATATAGGGTACCTATATGGAATATAACACCCACTCCTCTTCCAACTGGACAACATATGTAACTTATTACCGTACTACTAGCCTAACTAGAAATTGGTACGCACAAAGTTTGAAAACATTTGTTTAGCTAAAAACGTTTAAAACTTTTTTTTTTTAAACTTCTAAAAACCTAAAATTGTCTTAAAAAAAAAAGCCGTAGCTCTAAATTGTCCGAAGCACTATAAGCATTTGAAAGCCATGTATGCCCAATAAATGAAAGGAATGTCAATTTTTGTTTTTGAGTTCCAAATTCGAGCTTGTTTTTAAAAAAGGGCGAATTTCTTCCAGCACACGACGAGCCAAATGAGTCAAATGTTTGTGTCCTGGCTGGTAGACGCAACATTTTCGTTGCTTGCTTCCGCAGTAGACGGCCCCTGTAGCACCTCGCATAGTACGTCAATTGAGCACAGATGATGTTCCACACTGTCCACAGCCGGTGCTGGGCCAGCCTGTGCGCCGTCCAAAGCCTGGGTGTCAGAGGAGGAGCCGGTGTCCATACCAACAGGTGCTGTTACTACCTGTGAGGGCTCAAGGAATGCCGCCATCAACATCGGAATACGCTGAGGACACTACAGAACATGGGCCGTTATCGGGTCCAGTAAAGCATTCACGTCCGGTTGCGCACATGATGGGAGTGTCAAACAAAGGTCTAACACGCATTCTTCTCCGCAAAACAGGCATCGGAGGACAGGTAAGATGCAGTCCATCAAGACTGGTCGAAATGACAAGAACCAATATGCACTTAGTTCTCTAAGGCGAGGCGTGCCTAGATGTTGTACAAGCGGTCACGGTATTTACGCTCCAGGAGTGCTCTTTCCATCTCCTTGGTGACTGGGACGTCCATTGCGTAGCAAATATAAAACAATCAGAATACCTGCTACTAGAAACAGGATGAGCGGAAGTCCTCCAAAGATGCTTCCGAATACGCAGTGTATGAAGTTTGGTATAACTCCAAGTACCGTCTGGAAGGTGCTCAGAAGTCCAGAACCTATGGTCTTAAATAGGTGGACTATGCCTGTCGTATCAGACATGTTAAAGATACGATTTACCATTTCTGAGAAATGGAAAGGGCAGTTTGTATGAATAAGCGCCAGTATCTCTGCCGAAGACCTTGCGATCTGGAGATCAAAAGTCTCTCGAGCGGAGGTTAAGGGCACAGACTTCTGTGAAAGCATGGCTTTCATTTTGCTTAGAGTATCAAACCGTATTAAAGAAACATTCAGTGAAGGCCATAACGGCGTCTCCCTGACAGTATGTGTTGGTGGAAACAATACTTGCATACAACAAGTAACCCTGGAGCTCACGGTTACCAGATACGCGATGCCCGGGAGCATTCCGCAGCAGCCTTGACTGTTCAGCATCAAGTAACTCCCATTTGAAAGTAGCCTGAACGCTGGAGTAATCACTGCAGCTGGGCACCCCTCAAATGGCAGGACAGGTGCGCTACAGAACCATTACAAGCCCCGTGCAGCATTATATCCTGGCATATGAGTGATCCACTTAAAGCGTTCTCACAGTTTGTACCGCTTAGAAACACTTCTCGATCCCCACTCCGGCATCGAAATATGTATGGTAATACCCATGATTCCTTAATGTTTTCCTTACCCATTTCGTCATATCTGCCTGCCTGCTTTTGTTCAAGGCAATACTGAAACTGAAAAGTAGTGACCGGTAGAGTGATGTGGCCATGGATTAGCCATTCTGTGGACGGTAATTCTGCCACTGTAAATGCTAATCTATCCAGTTTTTCGATATGCAGCATTGTATATTTTGCTCCCCTTTGTGCCCTTTCTATCTGTTAGATTCTATTCAGAAAACAGAGACGCACTGTTGATATAACGCTAAGGCACGTAGCTTGCACGCAAAGATTGCAGCGTCCAGTTTAATAACATAATAGAACGTAATTGAGATTGCCCGTGTTGTAATATGGCCAAATCTTGTTCTAGTATGTCTATCGCAGAAGATACAATGTTGCCTAAGGAATATATCCTGGAGGTCAATGTAGTTAACCCATTGTCTACCACTGCTAGAGGTTTTTCTAGATTTATACGGTCTATTTCACGTAATCTCTCTGCGGCCTCTTGTTGATAGAAACGTTTCTGACGTGGCTTCCTGGGACCTAGTAAAAAATCCCTGAGATCCACATCCTGTGATAGTATGGATAAGTGTTGTTTCACCTTTGTGAGTGTTGAGGTTTTTAGCCAATCAAGGCAGAACTTCCCAACACTGTAGGATGTCACTACCCCTGGATGTTCTCTCTGTACATCACGTGGATCTGGCCTATGGATAGCTAACCCTTCGGATTTACCCATGAATCTCGCCTGACAACTATTAGTGTCCGTGGGCCAAATCAACCATTTCTTCCAATCTGGGTCTGATCTGTTGTATTGTATGAGGTCATTCAACGTAATCTCTTTGCGTGATGTTATGTTACCCTCGGTGTGTGATGGAGTTGGTAGCCGAGGTGTGTTCAAGTCTTTGTTCTTGGTTAGTCCAAGGCAAGACGTCTGTTGCACTGTCTCGTTCAAAACATGATTTGTTGAGGGATAAGGCATGCTCTAAACAAAGCTTCAACTCCCTGTACTTGCCATTCTCTAGTACCCCAGACTGATTTTAAGTCTATGGTGTCTTTCCATAAATCGAAACCTTGTTCAGACAACTGGGCAATAAAGGAAGCAGAGTAAATCTGTTTGGTGTTTGTTAACATATTTTTCTGTGCTGATGTAGGTGCAACCTTATAATAATGTGATGCTGTGTCAGACATATTAAACCCTGAAAAATATGGAAACTTTTGCGTAAATGTTTTTGAACTGCCTTGCGGCGGTGTTGGACAATGTTCCCACTGGTGGTAAGTGAACACATTTCTAGGATTAGCGGATTTATGCAGAAAGTGATGACCATAGTGTTGATAACAATACATTGTTTCGAAATCCGATGTGCTTTCCAATGTTTCACTATTAGAAAATGCAGCAGATGTTTCCAAATCAGACAACATGTTATTTACAGTTTCAAAATCCCAATCATCGGAAAATGTACTTGAAGTAATGATACCACTCAACAATATTTTAAATAAATGTGGAATTCTTAAAAGTTCGGTCGGACCAAATATATCAATCAACCTTGTCCCAAACTATACCATCAGGTATAGGAACTGCTGTAATGTTCACTGATGACAAGTCTCTTTGTTCTCGATGAGATGATTGGTGTGGTTTTAAAATTAAATTCACCTTTTGGGCTGCAGAGCTTTGTCGAAGGTATTTTCCATTAACAAGCATGCTAAAAACTATTATTAAGCCTAACCAGAAAAGAAAGCAAAGTATCCCGGTGATTACCCATAGTTCTACCCAAGGTGACACCAGGTAAGTCTTTTTAAGAAAGTTCAGAAAGTCTTTAACTTGCTGCTTGCGCGATTTTCGGGCTGTCATCGTTTCTGGTTCACTTGGATCCAAGGAAAACGTATCAAAGTTTATGAAGTAGCCAGAAGCAGTTTGATCAATAGTTGGTATTGCATCAGGGTTTGTAGAAATCGTAGTTTGCTCTTGTTGAGGCATGTTGATGTAGACATCTGTATTTGGTCGGATTGAAATTTGTCTTTCATTTTGATTCCGGATTTGAACTTCAGGTTCAAGGGGAACGAGTTCCATAGCATTATTGCTTAGTCCATCATTCCGTGCAGGAGACTCCTCGAACGTGATGAGTCTTTCCGTTTGAACTTCTTGAATTGTAGCGAGAGGAGGGCGTCTGCTACTTTGGAGTCCACGTGGCCTACTACTCAGTATCGGCCACATAGTGTGGTTTGATTAGGTCGATTGAGACAAATCTTTTCTCCTTTTTCCCGGCAAGAGGCGGTAGAAGTACAGTTCTGGTTCCATCAACTGCTAGGACCTGTACAGGCTTTCAGTATGATGGCCCAAATTCTTTCTTGTCCGCTATTTTCTCTCTGACCAGATCCCCATCTTTTGGGATCCAGACAGGTCTTGCCGTGACTGATTTGACTTCTCCAGTGGCGGTCTGCTTCATATGGGCATTACTTTGTTGTGTCCTGGATTCATTTAGATCCTATAAAACAGCCAAACAGCCAAACGATCATGGATGTCAAAAGGCTTTCCATCCGCCACTGCGCCTTCACAATCAAGATCAGGTACCCACATTCTTGTCCCAAATAGGACCTCATATGGCGTGACCCCCCCCTAGAGAACTTCTTGGCATGTTATTCAATGCTTGCTGCACTCCATACAGATGTTTTACCCTACTCTCACCCGTGCCTAATACTCTAGCTGTTAAAGACTGCTTTAAGTCTCGGTTTTTCCTCTCCACAACCGAATTTCCCTCGGGCTGGTACGGAGAGGAGTATCGCAATGCTACACCCAATCCTCGCATGGCCTCCTTGTAAGCCCGAGAGCTAAACGCAGGGCCCTGGTCAGAATGTAATGTGCCAATTGCGTATGTCCCTATAAAGACTCGCTAATCTTTTATAACCGTTTTGAGTGTCAGCCGAGCGTTGGGTCCACACCCATAGGAATCTTGAGCAGGAATCCACTGCAACCATGATATACCTGTAAGCCCCATCTCATTGTAAGGGGCCGCAGTGTTCCAAGTAAACACGCGATAGTAGTTTGTCAGATATTAATAATGGTGTCTGTGCTGGACGTGTTACGGTGGAACCTTTCATCTGCTGGCAGATGTCGCATTTCAAGACATAGTCTTTAGTCTGCTTAGTTAACCCAGGCCACCAATAGCGTTGTTTCAATAAAGAAAGTCGCAGTAACTCCTGCATGTGCAGAACCTATCCCTTTGTGTGCTGCTAGAATTAAACCTAACCTACGATCCATGTTTGGAATTACTCTATTCCCCACTCCAGGAATCTGAGCAAATGGGATGTTATTGGCATCTAACTTGTAGGAGTATTTTAGTGAAACCTTTTTGGTACTGCTCCGCTGTTCTTGCGAGAAGCAATAACAGCCACCATAATCTCACCGTCTATTCTCGTTTTAGAACGAGTGATTGCAGCTACGGAAGCCGTGCGTACAGCCCCCTTTGTGGCTTCATCAGCCAATGAATTCCCTTCAATGTGAACGCCATCACGCTGATGACTCAGTGTATGTATCACGTGAGCTCTCAGTAGTTCGGTTTTCAACTCCACTACCTGTTCCCATAGCATTTTATGCTCAATTGTGCCACCTTTTGCAACTTTGAACCCGTTTTGAACCCAGTGCTGCAAATATTGATTATATGACTGTACACAGTAAAATGAATCGCACACAATTAGTGTGGGGAATTCTCGATCCGTATTTACCAGTGCCAGTATCAAGGCTTTTAACTCTGCCAGCTGTGCCGTGCAGTCTCCTAGAGATTGCGTTTTTGTGCAACTTGGGTGGAACTTTCCATCCCGCATGCGACCTTTAACGATTGCGCATGCCGCGCTATATTGTTGCTTCCTTCCTATGGCCGGTTAAGCAGATCCTTCAGTGTAAATTAAATATTCATACTGATCTAGAGGCATTATTTTGTTTGGTAGAGGATATTCTTGTTCATATTGCAGAAATGCTTGTGTTTTTAAATTTGGGTCGTACCTGTATTCCACATCTGTTGCAGTGAGAGAATTAGCCCATTGTATCCATCTCGGATGTAAGGCCTTAGCATTAGGTACGCTTGCCTTTGTAGCAGCCTCTAAGGCTGGAACCGGAGTCACTACTATTATTCGTTTCCCCTGAGCCAGTGCTCTTTCTCTCACTACAGCACTTTGTACTGCTGTCAGAATCTTTTCTGTAGATGCGAAGCGCATCTCAGCATTTGTGTACAAATGCGATTTATATGCAATTGGTACCGTTTCACCTTCATTATATGTTAGGTGTACCCAGATTGACCCGCAACTAAACAGATCGCCAGGTTGCGTACGATTACGCGTGTCTGTAAGTGTTTGGAAGCTATCATGTCAGCTTGTAAGGAACGAAGTGTATCTGTGTGTTCCTGTGTCCATTGTTTTACTGAAAAATCAGGTTTTATTAAATCGTAGAAAGGTTTTACTCTTTCTGCGTAATTTAAAATGCATGTTCTACCAAAATTTAGGAATCCCAGGATTGATTGTAAATTTTTCAATGATTTTGGAGGTTGGAGCAGCGCGCACTTTTCTAAAAAATTGGCTGCCAGGCTTTTTCCTTCACTTGAAAGCTCATATCCTAAAAACAGGACACTGAGATGGGCATTTTTTTTATTTTTTAAAGTTGAATTTGTAGCCCTCAGACGCAAATCCCAAAATTATGGTGTTCACTCTGTCCAAGTGCTCCTCTAGGTCATCGTCCGTTAGATAAATATCATCCACATAGGACAATGCCTCTTCATCCAAATTTTGAAGTAACTCAGTTACTCTGGCCGAAAACAACCCTGGGCTGTTCTTATACCCCTGGGGGAGTCGACAAAATTGATGCTACGACCCTAGCGCTGAGAATGCTGTTAGATACCTGCTCTCAGGCGCTATATTTTGGCAGAAAAATCCATTTGAGATATCAAGTGTCGTATTATATTTTTTCCGCACAATATTATTCATTAATGCGGCACTGTGTGCATTTTGGACTGCAAATGTCTTAGTGCTAGTGTTTAAATGTCTATAATCTAAAACTAAACGATATGAATTGTCAGGTTTCATGACCGGAAACAAAGTATTATTCATCGATGAGGTGCAATTTTCGATCACCCCTTGGTATTCAAGTTGATCTAAGATCTCCCTGACCTGTTTTTTAGCTTCTTCTTTATTGGATACTGCCTCTGTGCAGTTGGAGTATTTTTTAAAGGAATTATGTGGTGGGTTGAATCCTCATCCCATCCAACATGGTTTTTGTATAATGCAGGGGCTTGGACTACCGCCCACTCCTGCGCATATGTGTGTTTTAGGTGCTTGGGAATATGGTCTGAGAATGCCGATTTAAAATTACCGTTTCTCCTTTAGGGCAATCCATGACGAATGCTGGCGGCCAATCTTGTTCAGCTAAAAAAATGTCATAGCCAAATGACAGATTCTCCCAAAAAAGACCTCTAACTGTCCTACATTTGTCCCCCTCCATTTGGAGTGTTATTTCA
Organism: Calotriton arnoldi; assembly: GCA_963921515.1. Classification (NCBI taxonomy): domain Eukaryota; kingdom Metazoa; phylum Chordata; class Amphibia; order Caudata; family Salamandridae; genus Calotriton; species Calotriton arnoldi. The sequence goes on along the minus strand of CAWUFW010002651.1, from coordinate 86,596 downwards.
TATAACTTATGTGGGACACTTACCCTAGTATCAGGTGTCTCTACTGTGATATAATCATTCAAGTCCGCTGTCACCAGAAATTCCATCAGGTTCTGGCGAGCTATTGTTACTTCTGCCGCACTGTCTAGCATCGTCGGAGCCCATTCCCCGTTCAGTAGTTGAGTCCTCAGAATTCTGAGCATGTCTGATCTTTAGACCTGCAACCTTCTTCTTTTTGAACTGTGCTTTTTGCTTTGATTTCTCTTCTGTTTTAGAAGTGTAATCTTGAGCGTGCTGCTTGTCTCTGGACTTTGTACGCTCTTCTTGTGTGTCTGACCGTCCTTCCCTCTTGGAGTTTTTCGATGAACCGTGAAAGGAACGAGAGGAACGTGTATCAGTATCCTGATACCTGTCCGGTTTCCTAATATTATCCCTATTCCTAAGGTTATACCTCTTTTCGGGGGGCTCTTGTGGAGGAGATCTACCTCTGGATTGAGATCTGTTTCCTTTAAAGTTTTGTTGTTTTTTATTGTCCCACTTCTTCTTTGTTGAAGCGGGTATCTGATTAGAAGTGTCCTTTTCAGGGGGGCGTGGCTTGGGAGCTGGAGATGGCGGACGCGTGAGCTTCGAGCTCCGCACTAGCCGGGCCATTTCTCCGATCTAGAACGGCGATCCCGATCGGACCCGGGGGCGCTCGAGGAAGACTTGCCCTTGCACAGACGGGAGGCTCCCGATTTTCTTTCCGGGACGCCTCTGGGACTTCGCCGAACGCCCGCTGTGGCGACGGAGCGGCCGGGCCCAAGATGGCGACTGCTGTCACTGTTGCGTAGCCGGGAGGAGAGTACCCTGCTGTGGCCCTGAGCTAGAGGTCGCTGCCGGGGGCGGAGGCGGACTGTCCCTGACGGCGGACGACGGAACCGCGAATGAAGATCCCCGCTGTGAGACGCTTGCAGTGGCTGGGCTGGCCTCGTGGGCAAGTTTCCGGACTGGTGCGGGGCGCTTCCTGCGGCGGCCGATGCGGAGGTCCCGGTGCCACTGGAGAGACCCTGAGACCGGGACGGCGGCAGGCGTTGCAGAGCGGACGTCGCTGGGACATCATTGAAGGTCGGTAGCAGGCTGCTGGGACGCTCGTAGGTCAGCGCTGGTTCCCTGGCTGGGAGCGGCGACCTCCGCGTCGGCCTGGCCCTGGGGTAGGGCAGCTTGCAGACAGCGCCCGCCTGCAGGCCGATTGAGTCGGCGGAGGGCCCTGGGAGTGGTCCTGAGACCCCGGTGCCCCACCCACACTGCATGAAAGGGTGGCGCTGGCCCAGGTGATTGAGGGCTGGTGCAGGCGGATCCCCCCTTTGCTACTGTGTGGCAACCGAGTGGCCCCCTCCCGGAGACTATAGGTGGCCTGTCCCCACCACTATCGTGGGCCTTGAACCGGGGGTGGAGCGGCGTATACTGGGCTCTGGCCTACACCGCGGCCTACGGAAAGGAGGGCCCGCCGGACGGTGTGCGACCCTGGAGTGGTGGGCGCCAGCCGGGCCAACGACGGTTTCCTGCTCGCCCAAGATCCGCCGAACTCGAGCGGAGGGAAGTGGGGTCCCAGCCATGGGGAAGCCGCGGGGAAAGCAGACCGGTGTCCCCCCCCCCCCCGGATATGGAGGACGGCAAGATGGACTCTGCTGCAAAGGACACTGGTGAGGAGCAGGCGGAGGTTCCGGTTCACCAACAACTGGCCAAAATTCTTGAGGCTATAGAGGATACAAAGGCGACCCTACATCAAGACATTAGCACGGTGGCGGTTGGCCTTGGTTTATTGCGCGCCGAACATGCTAAACTTTCGGAGAGGGTGAAACAGACGGAATCATCCCTGGAGGTGCTGGCACCAGCCCAGCGGGCTCTGTCGGCACAGGTGGGCGAGCTGTCCAACAGGGTCGGTCACCTGGAGAAACGGGCGGAGGACGCGGAAGGTCGCAATCGCCGCAACAACGTGCGAGTGGTGGGCCTTCCGGAAGGAGTGGAAGGGCGGGACATGGTCTGCTATCTGGAAACGTGGCTGAGGGACGTGGTCGCGCCTCAGGGCCTTTCCCCATTCTACACCCTGGAGAGGGCCCACCGTGTGCCTGCCAGACCACCGGCGCCTGGCCGACCGCCCCGTGCTGTGGTGGCCCGGCTGCTCTACTTCCGGGACACAGATCTGCTACTTAGGAAGGCTCGGGAGGCTGGTCCTTTTCTCGTCGAGAACAGTAGGGTCACGCTGTTCCCGGATTACACGTTGGAGGTCCAGCGGCGCCGCTCCTCCTTCACGGAAGTTAAAAAGGCCCTGCGGGGAGAGGGGGTACAATACTCGCTGATGTTCCCGGCCCAAGATCATGCTAGATGGGACGACTTATTTTTGCGAGGACCCGAAGGCAGCCTGGGACTGGGTGGAGGCTTACCACGCGGGAGGCCCTCTACAGCCTCGACAGGAGCGACAGCCGTCTGGGTCGGAACGGCCGGTGAGACGACTGCGGAAACGCCGAAAGAAAAGGGAACTCAAGAAGCTGAGCCCGTCGCAGACGGCGATGGGGAGACCTGCGGCGCTGGAAGCTGTCTCCCTCATGGTGCGATCTGGGGCCTCAGCTGCAGGGACGGACTCAGAGACAAAATATGGTGAGGACGACACTGATTCAGATGCTTCCCGGACCACCGGCGGCACCTTGCCCATAGTGACTCCGCAGCTTTCGAACGACATGTAAGACTAGCAGTTCCGGAGAATGAGGAGCGGTTCTCTCCTTGCTTCCTTTTTTCTGTCTGTTTGTATTGTCGTCTTGTGTCCTTCATGATTCACCTGGGCAGGATTACCTTTTGAGATTACTCAGGTTATTGTTAGATGTTGAGGGCGCCATAGGGAGAGGGGGGATCTCGGGGTGGGCGCTCCCGGGTGCGGGTTGGCCGGCCTATTGAGGCTGCTGCTATGTGAAGAAAGTTTATCGGACGATTTGTTGGTTCCCTGACACGCTGCGCCCCTCGCAGGTCCCAGTGCAGTTAGCCTTGGATCTTTCCGATCTGGTGTGAATTTTCACTGTGCGGTTTGTTTGAGTGTTTGGGCAGCTGACCGTTGTCAGTCCGCTCTCGGGATGGGGAGTTGTTTTGAAGGGATTTGTTGTTTTATGCCAGGGGGTGGTTTCTGCGTGGTTGGGGGGTGGATGTGTGGGGGATGGGGGGGTATGCAAGTAGGAATGATGGCTGCATCTGCGGGTAGCCCTGATGGGATTAAGGTTATGACCTGGAACATTAGAGGCATGGGATCACCAGCTAAGCGTTATAAAGTTCTCAATTTTATCAAGAGGCGGGGGGCGCAAGTAATTTTGTTGCAGGAGACTCATCTCATTGAAGGGGAGGTCTCTCGCCTGAGGCGACGCTGGCGGGGTCAACTCTTTGCTACGACATATTCGGCCTTCTCCCGGGGAGTGTTGATCTGGATTAGACCGGGGGTGCCCTTCCAGCTTACCCGGAAAGTGGTGGACCCCGAGGGGAGATATGTGGTGGTCATGGGCACTCTGCGGGGCAGGGAGATCACATTGGGCAGTGTGTATGGCCCTAACCGAGTGCAGCTTCCATTTTTAGATCGGCTGTCCGGGGTGTTGGCGGGGTTTCCCCATGGGACCTTCATGCTGGGTGGTGACTTTAACTGTGTTTTTGATATTCAGCGGGATAGATCCACCCCTCCTCTACGGGGAACCACGGCGGCTGCCACCGCTACGGGTTTAAGAGCCTGGGCCATGGGTTGGGACCTTCATGAGGTATGGCGATTACTTAACGATGAGCCCAGAGAATATTCCTATTATTCCCACCTTTATGACCTACACACACGCCTGGACATGTTCTTTTGTTCTGCCACTCTGTCCCCCATGTTGACCGGCACTGAGTATCTGGGCAGATCCCTTTCTGACCATAGCCCTTTGCTTATGGGGTATGTCCCTGTCCTGGAGAGCGCCCCGATCCCGTGTTGGCGGCTGGACCCGTCGCTGTTAGACGACGATGGGTTCCGTCAGGGTCTTTCAGAAGCCCTAACTGACTATTTCTCCGGCAACCCAGGAACCGCCAGCTCACCGCTGGTGGAATGGGAGGCGTTTAAAGTAGTGACACAGGGGCACTGTCTGGGCAGGACTGTTGGCGCTCGACAACTGGTTACCCAGGAACTGACAGACTTAGAGGCCCAAATCCTGACACTGGATAGGGGAACCACGGAGACAGTCCAGAACCTGGAGAAATTAGCAGAAGTAAAGAGCCTTTATAGTGCTACCTGGGACAGATTGAGAGCCCTTGATTTTAAACAGTATCAGGCCACACAGCACACAGAGGGGGGCAGGGCTGGGAGACTACTGGCTTGGTTAGTCAGACCCGAGAGTAGGGGTTCACCCATAGCGAGTGTCACAGATTCCCGGGGTCAAATTCTCTCCTCACCGAGGTTAATCAATGACGCATTCAAGGAATACTATGGGACCCTGTATGGTCCTCCAGGGCCGTCCCATGGGGAAGAGTTACAGGCCTATCTAGATGAGCAACACCTGGTACAATTGGACCGAGCTGCCCGGGATCAGTTGGCCTTACCTATCGGGGCGGGCGAGATCAGGGCGGCTATTAGAGAAATGGCTAGAGGGAAAACACCTGGGCCGGATGGCCTCCCAGCCGAATTTTACAGTACTTACGTGGATATTCTTGCACCGCAGTTGGAGCACATGTATGCCGCTGCACTTCGCGATGTGAACCTACCAGGCTCGCTCCGGGAGGCGTTAGTGATCCCGCTGCCCAAATCTAAATTGGTTCATCCTAGGTTAACGGAATTTAGGCCGCTCTCCATGTTAAATACTGATTTAAAAATCTTAAGTAAAGTATTGGCCCTGAGACTCCTACCACACATGTGCCGGCTGGTGCATGCGGACCAGAGTGGTTTTATCCCCTTACGTTCTACGTCCAGTAATCTGAGAAGATTGTATCATGTTCTGTTTCATCCTGACTTGCGAGCTTATCCTGATGCAGTGGTAGTGGCGATTGATCTGGAAAAAGCCTTTGACACCCTACGGTGGGACTTTTTATTTTCGGTTATGGGCGTTTTGCAGCTGGGTGATGGATGGTTGCAGTGGCTTCGATTGCTCTATGGACACCCCACGGCACGTGTGCGAACGGGGACCACGATCTCGGCGTCCTATCCCATTTATAGGTGGACCCGGCAGGGGTGCCCCTTGTCACCACTGATTTTCGCTCTTGCCATGGAGCCTCTGGCGGCGAAAATGCGGAGGGCCTGTGAGGGGTTGGGGGTGACGCTCGCTGGAGCTCCCCATATCATTTCGCTTTACGCGGATGATGTGTTGATCTACCTGCGGGACGGGACTTCGGGAGTCCGCCGAGTTCTAGACATCCTGGATGAGTTTGCCGCTCTATCCGGCCACCGGGTAAATGGGAGGAAAACTTTTGTGTTCCCGCTGCACCGCACAATGCCTTGGCCGTTGAGCCTCCCGGCTGCCCTGACATGGGCACCTGTATCTGTTAAATATCTGGGGATCCGGATCTACCATACGCAGGTGGACCTGTTCGAGGGCAACCTTGGAGGCACCCTGAGGGCTTTGCGATCGCAGGTGGCCTTCTGGCGCACCCTCAGATTACCACTCATGGCTCGGCTGCCGTTATCGAAAATTATTGTTCTCCCCCGCCTCTTGTATTATTTTGTTAATCTTCCAGTATTAATACCGAAATCGTGGTTTAGGACCTTGGATGGGCTTCTTAGAGACCTCATTTGGGATGGCGGCCGTAATAGAGTGTCACTGCAGACCCTGCGCCTCCCGCTTGCAGACGGGGGTTTAGGGGCCCCGGATTTCGAGGCATATTATTTGGCGGCCCAACTCCAATGGTTGGCAAGATGGTTGGACGGTCGAGATCCAACTACGCTCTCCCTTCCTGCCGGGGCATTGCATATACGGTTACTTCCTAGGCTTCTTAACCGTCGTCAGAGGATGTTCAGTATAGGAACGCTGCTTTCGGTGGCGGTGAAGTGCTGGGACAGGTGTGTGGCCCGCTCCCGGGAGAGACAGCTTTACGCCCCGGGCCTCCCGCTTGTGGGCATTCCTCAGGCAGGGCTGGGGCCCCCCCTTACGCTGCGACACTTGCAGGGTTGGGAGGAGGCGGGAGTACGGACGTTGGGCGACTGCTACAGAGATAGGGAGTGGCTCCCGTTGGCTGATTTTCTTACTTATTATGGACTTCCACCGGGCCAATTCTTAAACTACCATAAGCTCCGAGGGGCGGTGTCGGAACTTTGGGGTGCTGCCACCGGCGAGCCGGATACACACCCGGTCCTGGAAGCGGTGGTGACTCTGGGTTCTGCGGGGCACCTGATACGCTGGCTTTATCTAGCCATAAGAGAACTGGCGCCTAGGACGTTGTCGGGTCTACGGAAGAGATGGGAAGGACTGCTCTCGCGACCAATGACAGATAAGGAATGGCGGAGAGTTCTGGCGAGCCCGAAAAGGCCGTATTCCTAGAGACCTTTTAAGGCCCTCCAGTTCAACGTCCTCCATAGAACCTACCTCACACCGCATTAGTTGAACGTGGTTTACAATAGGGACGATCAGGTCTGTGCTAGGTGTCTATTGGGGGATGCGGACTTTGATCATATGATCTGGTACTGCCCGATGCTTTCTAACTACTGGAACAAGATTGTAGATTTGGTCAATATTGTGCTGAATCGCACTTTGCCGTGCAACCCGGAGGTCTGTCTTTTGGGCCTCTTTCCGAGACCTAAGTCCCGTAAGTTGGGGCACAGGTTCGTAGATCTGGCCCTCCTCCTGGCCAAGAGGAGGATTGCGATCCACTGGAAAGCTAAGATTCCGCCTCTCGTTACCTCATGGGAAGCAGATGTTACTTGCTGGGTCCGTGCGGAGGAACGGGTGTTAATCTCTGAGGATAAGATTACTCGGCGGCGTAAGCCATACGCGGAGCCATGGGGGGATATCGCCAGGTCGTGGGAAGCACGCAATAAATCGGGCCAGGACCCCCAGGGAAACGGGATGGAGACTGCAGAGTAGGTACACGCATGGAGGATGCCCTGAATGCTCTGCGCTATTTGCTATGAACGATGGACAGGGCTGACCCCCTCCCCGGGCCCCCCCCCACCACCACTACTATATTGCTGACATTTAACTCCTCTCATGCAGTTGGACCACGTTGACTCCTGGCGGTTATTGAATTTTTCTTTTTTTCCTTTTATCTTCTTAGTCGTATTAATTAAGTTTACTTTCATGTTCGCGTGCAGAATGATTTTTTTTAGGTTTGGAGAATGGTGATAAATGATTATTTATATTGTTGCCTGAACTGGACAAGGATTGCACGAACATTGAAAGATATTCATTGAGTCATTTGATACGGTGACACCCCGTCCCTTGGGTGCAAATAATTTCTGTGCACTGTGATATGTTTATTGGTATATGTATATGGTGACAATTTCTTTCAGACAGAAATGTATCTGTGTAATTGGTGTTCGCTGATTTGTTTTTCAACAAAATTTAATAAATACATTTTCCAAAAAAAAAAAAAAAAAGAAGTGTCCTTTTCAGGACTGCCCATCAGTTGTAGTTTTAAAGCTTTCCCACCCAAACTGTCTCTGCCTAATTCTGCATATGCAGTTTCAATTATTTTTGGTAGTTCGTGTTCCTGTTCTAAAGGACTGAACTCCCTTAGGTGTTGGCGGATAGCCACTGAAGCTGCTTCCCCTTTAATATTAGCTAATATTATGGCTGATACCTGGGCATAGTTACCTAGTAACTTCATCCCTAAGTTCAGAGCAGGCTCTGCTCCGTACTCGTTTTGTATTTGTCTCAATACGTCTGGTACTACTGCTAATGACGGGATACCAGGAGTTCTGGTATAAATGGCAGCAAAGACTGTACCCCAAGTGGTACAATCCTCTATTTGTGGTATTATCCCCATGGGCAAGCAGATTGTTAGCATTCTGTGTTTTGCATACGGGGTAGTATTCGGGAATACTACCTCTAGCTGTGTTATTTTCTGAGCTACCCAGAATGGCATTTGTTCACGTTTTGTGGGCATTTTACCCATCACTGTGTGTAATGTTTGTGGTGTGATTTTAGTTGCTGTACTCTGAACTTGAGTTCCATTTGTTGCAACTGTTGCTGGTTGGACTGGAAGTGTCCATGACGAATTGCGTAAAGTTTCTGTAGATTTTTATTAATTCTTTGTGTTGTGTGAGTAAGTCTCCTGATAGCATTGTTTCAATGTCAGGATGAGGTGTGTAGGCCGCTAATATTGGCCATGTTGCCCCTTCTCTTCCCAGCGGGCCGAGTCTCGCTCTTCTTCTTATATGGGGTAGGGCGCCTTTAAACCAGTATAAGTGTTCCTGGTACGTGAGCGGAACCTCAATGTACTCAAACGGACAATATTCCGCTGGTGCATCTCCTTCTATGTAGGAGTGAAATGTTTTTTAGGTCGAGCCTAGCGCAGCGCGCATGCGCTGCTCTAGGAAAACGTCCTCTTGGAATCGCTCTGGACTTTTCACACGCTCGTGCGTGTGAAAAGGCCTACGGCTTGTGGTTACGAGCAGCGGCGCGCAGTGCGCCATCTGTTTTACGAGCGCGCGCGCACCACTCGCGGGACGCTGCAGCTGCTTTCACTTTTGCCGCCACTATGCCGCGCGTGCACCACTCGCGGGATGCTGCAGCTGCTTTTACTTTTGCCGCCACTTGGCCGCGCGTGCACCACTTGCGGGACGCTGCAGCTGCTTTCACTTTTGCCTGAAAACACACGATAACATCTCTTCACGGGAAACAGGCAGCCACATTGTAACACTTGCACAAATGCCTCCTTTTCTCTTCAAGAGGAACAACAAATGGATATACTTTTGAAATTTGCGTTTTATAGTGCTTAAAATATTACTACGCTCCACCATTCGAAAAAAAATCTAACAACACTTACGTATGATTGCTTAACGTTCATCGGCGCATTTCATTATATTTATATCTTTTTGGTCCTTTATGTTTTCTCGTTCTGGTTAACTTACTAAATGTATACATTTACTAACTGTTGCACAACGTAAAAAAATCGAATTCAGGGTTCATACAATGCTGGCAACACGCGTTTACTTTTCGTTTGCCATTTTCTCCCAAGACAGCAGCCTGTCTCGACTCCCTGAGGAGATGTCGCCGATTCATCTGCAGTGGCGAAGAGACGGCTATCTAGAAGAATCGGGACAGTTCTGTGCCTGCGCACAGGCGCTTCAGGTATTTTCACCCTACGGACGGGTCTCTTTCCGTTGCAGGAATCCTGGCTGTGTGGTTTAAACAGCAGGACCAAGGGGTCTCTGGTTCCGTGCACCCCACCTGCTCTAAGAATTGAGGAGCAGTCTACTGACGTTAAAGAAACAGTAGAAACCCCCTGCTGGCGAAGCACTCTGCGACAGCCCGAGTGCGTGGAAAACCTGGGACAGTATACTCCCATCAGCGCCGTCTTACCACACTGTCCCTAGGAACAGTCCATCTACCACACATGCAGGGCTGTGTCCCACTCTGCTTAGGTTGCGAACAGTCTCTTCCTCCCCTTTTGTCTCTAGGCAGTTCCCATCACTGTGTTTAAAAGTTCTCTCTCAGTTCTCCCGTCTCTAGGAGCGGCCTCTGTGCAGCAGTGTCTTTAGAAGGACCCTATTAATGCATGCATAGGGAAGCTCTGTCTGTCTACCTTACTCTAGAACAGTCTCCCTCCCTTCTTTCTCGAGCAGTCTCGCTCAAGCACTGATGTGTCAAGGAGCAAAAAGATTATCCATCCCATTTCTAGGAGCAGTCCCTCTTTACCCAATTCCGAGAAGCCAGTTCTATTTGTCCCGTCACAAGCAATCTCTCCCTTTCCCGTCTTTAGAAGCCAGTTGTCCGTGCCGTCTTTACTCCCCCCACCTCGCGTTTACTGCAGAAAGTACAAGAAAAGGGTTCAGGCACTTTACCTTAAGATCTGGTGCATTGGTAGACTCGATCACCACTAAGTTCAAGGGTAATTTTATTTTGCTTGGAGTTTCATTTTAAGGCACAGGCTCACCATTGTGATTTGACCAAATAACCATACTCTGGATCTCACCCACACACAGGGATGCTTATGAGTGCAGCACGCTCAGCTCTAAAGCAGCTACTTCTAACACTTCTCACTTACCAAGCACTCTTGCTGCCTCTGCTAAAATTGTGTGTGACCGATTGAGCAGCAGATGTGACAAAACACGTAAAAGGTCCCAAAGGCGAGACCTATTGGCTATGCCAATGCTTGTTGTTCTTGCATTTGCTGCTGGGAATGTAACCCACGAATAAAATACCTCTGTTCTATATGATTCGTGTGCCTCAATCACGAAAGCTACTATGCCACCCCTGGCTGTTACACAATGCGCAAGTAGTTTTAGGGTGACTGTATTTCTCAAATTCTCTGCAATCGGAATTGCATCTGCATTTTCTTCTTCATCTGAGAGGTGCAAACCATGCACAACTCCTCCTGCGATTTCCACGTCTTCAGTCATTTTTTTAGAGGAAGAAGATTTTCAAGGAAACACAGATAAGGTGTTTTTGCACAATTGTAGGAACACTATGTCCTTCAAGATGGATTAACCAACAGCCATTAAATAGGATTTTTTAGCCTACTCAGCTGTGGCGGAGTTGGTGCCCACCCACTTCAGACGTCTCTGGTGTTTTGTGAGTAGGGGTCTCTGAGAATAGCACGACTGAACTACTCAGATTCTACTGTTAAATACGTTCCCAACTAATGTTGGCGGCGCCATGTCGTGTAGTTCCTATATAACCTATACAGGATCTGCGAGTTTGGATAACATAAACCGTGGGATTGGTGGCAGACTGATTCCGTGCACCCCCACCGGATACGTTAGCCTATCTGTATCAGCTAGCTCACAGTGCCACTATAATCTCCTCTTACCAAGGAGAGAATAGATTCTGGCAACCTCAGAACATGACAACCCTGATCCCTCAGAATCGTGGAAACAATATACTACCTTTCGCTCAGTCATTCGTGCTTACTTAGTTTGTCTCAGATAGATACACATAATAAACAGGCTGGGCGTTTTCAATAAGAATTTATTGAACAGTTGTTCTTCTAGTGTAGAATAGATGAGCTGCAATAACCATTAGACAGTAGCAGAAATATATGATTAGAAGTACTATGAAAGTAAAGGGATGGTATAGTTCTACCATCTTGCAGAAATCATGAATATATACAAGTACATAAAACCCATGATAAGAAGAAGGTAATCCTACAATGCCTCCCTAACTAGATGTACCTAAATGTACCTAGCATCTGTGTAGGTGTTATGCCAAGAATCCCTCTAGGATCTAGTCAACCCCATTACCTTAGAATGAGAGAATATGGGACCCCGTCCTGGTCTTGAGTTGGACACCCCGCGAGGGATGTTAGACCACTGCGAGCTGGAGCGTCTGCATGCAGGAACCTCAGTGTCTCTGGTCAGTGTGTCAGCTGGGAAGTCTCGGTCTCCTCTCTCCTTCTAAGCAAGATATGATGTATATATAACCATAGGTCTCCCCAGGGGTCCTACCTTGCTGTGTTACTGTGTCGGCCTAAAGGATGACGTCGGGCCTGAACTTTATACAGAGATATTATACAGGAGATGTTAGTCCTGCTGAGCTTCCAAGAAGCCTCATGCATAATGTATGAGATTCGAACTAGGGGGAAACCTGTGTTCTGAATGCAGTGTTGTATCTAGGTAAAAGGTCAGTCCCTATGAACCGTTATGTATGTAATGTAGGGAAGAATATAGGTGAAAGGTTGCAATGTTACCTGCGCCTATATAGGGTACCGAATATAACAAGGTGAAGCCCACTCTTCAGTCCCCGCCATCTTGCAGATGGCAGGCACTCTCCAATCAGGATTAGGGATTGTGCCCACTTCCCCACGTGAGGTGAGCACACCAAAGGTGTAGTCACCCTGAGGTCAGTACCCCATTGGCTACTAACCCAAGACCCCTAAAACGCCCCCTAAATACAGTATTTAGGGGCAGCCCTGAACCCAGAAGGCAGATTCCTGCATCCTACGAGGAAGAATGACAAAAGAAGACGCACAGCAGAGGAGACTGCAGAGAAGAACTGACTTGGCCCCAGCCCTACCGGCCCGTCTGCAGTTTCCAGAGATCCTGCGCCAAAAGTCACCGTGCCCTGCAGTCAGCCACCTCCAAAACCCCTGGGAGGACTGACTACCTTCAACAGAGACTGGATCTCCTGTGAACAGCAGCTTTGTTCAAAAGAATCTCCCAAGACAGTATCGGAGCCTGCTGAGGACAAAGAAACCCGACGCCTGGAACCACCACTGCACCCGTCGCCTATGGTCAGAGTCAGAGTGGTCCACTGGTCCCAGCGAGGTCCCCCAGCGCTCCAGAGTCCGAATACACTGTGGGTTCACCCCTCCAGGACTCCCCGACGTTACCTGCAGCCTCTGCACGGAGACCCCCCCAACCGTGAGTAGCCCGGTAAGGTGAAATCCGACCTCTAAAGGCACCCCTGCATCCAGCCGCCCTGTTACCTGGAGAAGAGGACCTTAGGTGCTCCTACATCCCGAGCCCTCCAAATTACCTGCTAGTTGTTCCTCACGGAAGACTTCCTGGACCAAGCCTGCAGCCAAAATCCAAAAACTGCAAATCCCATTGAAAACAACAGGGCACCTGACGCCAAATCAGCACTCTGCATCCGTCCGCCCCTGTGTCGCTGTGGGTGCACCTTGTGTGCTAACTCGGATCCCCCTTTGCCCTGAGCTTAACCCTAGGAGCTTTGCTCCTTCAACCCTGTGGCTTGCCCATGAGCAGCCACCACCCGACAGCCCCCTAGCCCCCTAGACTAACATTGGGCCTCAGCACTCTGCACCCGGCCGCCCTAGTGCCGCTGAGGGTCCTTTTTGAGTGCATCCTTGACCCTGGGGGAACCCTTGATCCAGAAACTCAACCCTAAAGACTGTTTACTCACCTGTAAACCGATAACCTCATTTTTCTCCATAGGATTGCATTGACTGTTTTCCTCTGAAAAACTTCTAAGTGTTGAGGGTGTTTGTATGGAAACATAAGTAACTGTTTTATTGCAAAACTGTTTCACTTATCTTTTGTCTAGAAAATGTCCCAGTGTGATATCTAGGCATATCACACTGAGTAGAAAAAGTAATCTACAAAGTAATCCAAAAGTAATCTAAGGTAATCCAAACGTAATTTCAACTGTATTTAAAGATTCTACAAACCTGTAACAGTCATTTTCATTCAGCTTGCTTGTATTGTTCAACCTGCCTTGAAAAGTACTACTTTACTTACCTGTACCAAGTCCTGCTTGGTTCTAAAAATAAAATACCACAAAAGAAGTATTTTTACACAAACAATTGGTCTGAGTTCAGTCTTTGAGTGCGTGCTACCATTTATTGCCTGAGTGTGCACAATAAATGCTTAACACTACCCTCTGATAAAGCCTTGCTGCTCCCCACACTACCACAAATAGAGAATAAGGTATTATCTACTTTTACCTCTGTAAGCCTTTGGGGATCCACTGGACTCTGTGCACACTATACCTTACTTTGGTATAGTATATACAGAGCCAGCTTCCTACAGGATGTGTGAGGATAGGCAAGCCAACATCTAGCATCCTTAGGAGTGGACTGTGAATATACATTTTGAGCCACATAGAATACTGGGGTAGAAAAGTGCACAGAGATGAACAGAGCTACACTTGGGAAGTGTAAACTCAGGGATGCTGGCAGCTACGAGGCCCGAGAGTGCAAACATTCAAGTCCAGAACAGCATCTGTGGCAGGAAAAAGCCATATGAACTTCACAGTACAACACGGCCTGCAACACCCACAATTTGCTTTGCATGTGGCAACAATTACTTGGGATCAGGAAAGCGTACAGGTTTTAGGGGGGCCGGGTGCATTATTTAGAATCATTGCTTAAATCCAATGAACCAATATATGTTGTCATTCAGTTTCTTTTACAATGGTGCCCGATGTTATGAATGGGTTCAGAGCATTAAGAAAATAAAACAACCCACATTTTTCTCATGTCTGCGCTTTGGGCCTATCAAGAATTAGAAAAGAGCTATGCAAACGACAATACAATATCACTGACTCCCTCTATTACATTGTAATGACATCTTTTGTTGAAGTGAAAGTGTGGTGGATTACCCCTGCTGTGTATTTGTAGATGTGTTGGATGTGATAACTGGGCCTTTGATCTCTGTTGAACTGTCCCGAGACACCTTAGTGCACCATGGCCCCAGTGAAAAGTCGTGCTCTACGGGCGGGGTGCATACTACGCACCAGTTATCACCAGCACCTTGTGGTAATATCCCACCAGTATCATGCAATTACAAGTTAAACCTCACAGAATGGGGGCTTACTGCGCAGATCTGGTGGTATTCCTTGTGGTATTCTATCTTCCGTGTGGTTTAACACACACAGTTACCACCAGTGTTGAGCAGATGGTAAAAGTGTGCAGGGAGCTATGGTAAAAGTGTGCAGGGAGCTATGGTAAAAGTGTGCAGGGAGCTATGGTAAAAGTGTGCAGGGAGCTATGGTAAAAGTGTGCAGGGAGCTATGGTAAAAATGTGCAGGGAGCTATGGTAAAAATGTGCAGGGAGCTATGGTAAAAGTGTGCAGGGGGCTATGGTAAAAGTGTGCCGGGGGCTGTTGTAAAGTGAGGTGGGGAAGGAGGTTAGAGGGTGAAGGTAGGAGCGGACAATGTTGGCCGTCTGATGACAGAGCACTTGTGCCTTTGAAATTGTACACTTTGTACATATTAGCATATACTTTTTGGGCTAGTTCAATAAATGGTACCTTTGGTTCTGGACTTTTGAACCTTTCAACTTGATGAATGCTTGCTGAGTGGGATGGGAGTGGTGGCAGTCGTGTCATCAGTGAGGATTTTTTCTAATAAATTGCAGCGGAAGCCTCGCCTATAACCTTTATCAGTGTTACTGGGTGTAGGTCTATAGTCGGAGTTAAGGTAGCCAGGATGCTGTCATCACTGAAGCAAGTCTTTGTAAGAAAGAGGTGCCTCTGGCTTTGTGAGATAAAGTTGGTCAAACACTGCTTTATTGCTGATCCACCATTATCAGAAGTAGCAAGCATTTGCAATACAATAGGTCTCGCATTTACGAGAGTTTAAACTATTGGCAATGCAATAGCTTAAACTCTCGTAAATGCGAGACCTATTGCACTGCAAATTACTAGCGCCCATGCAGCGCTTTCACTTTCATGGAGGCCGTGCCCCTTTCTTTAGACAAGCCACATCTAAAGAAAGGAGCGTGGCCGACATTAAAGTGAAACCGCAGCATGGGGCGATTTGACAAAACAATCATCTGTTTGTCAAGTTGACAAACAGATGGTTTTTTGTTGTAAAAGCGCCCATGCCGCGCTTACACTTTAATAGCGGCTGGGCACCTTTCTTTACACGTGGCTTGTCTAAAGAAAGGAGTGCGGCCTCCATGAATGTGAAAGCGCCGCGTGGGCGCTAGTAAACAAGAAAAATAAATAAGCAAGCACGGCCACTATACTTAAAGCGGACCGCACTGGCGGCCGCTATAGTTAAAGTGGACCACCATTAGTAAATAAAATAAAAGCGGGCAGCATGCTGCGGCGTAGTGGGTGGTATAGGGGCAAATCATTAAACAAAATAGTGGTGACAGCCAAGATAAAGCAGACCGTGTAAAAAGACAAGTAAAAGGTCCAGTCGTTATGGGAGGTAACAAACGCAGACAAGGCGGTACCAAGGAGGGACTAACAAGCCTAATAACGACAATGACAAAAGCCAATTAAAAATATGGGCAGAGAGTGGGCGGGGCTTCAAAGCCATACTCCAATACTGCATGCCTCGCAGCAGCGCATGCGTTGCCCAGGCTCGACCCAAAAATGTGGCAGGGCTGGTTTCAGGGTATCACCCCTCATCAGTCAGGATAGCTTGACTCGTAGCACGGTTAGCACGGGACCCACATCGTCCCACTTAGGGTGACAAATGCAAAAAGAACAAATGATGGACAGAATGCTGAACAATGTCAAACACTCAACCCCATTACAGAGATCTTGGCATAAATCCATAGTTCTCTTTGCTCACCACGCCATTCCAGTTAGGACCCAGCTATATGCAAATCAGCCTTGCCCCTGCTCCCCATGGGAACAGTCCAGCCCGAACTGCCAGGCCAGGTCCTCCCTGGACCAGAAACAAGCATCCCTGGACCTGTTTCGTGATATCACTCCTCATCAGCCAGGCTAGCTTGACTCCAGTGGCATGGAGAGCACGGGACCCACGTCTGGGCATACCCGTCCCACTTAGGGCAACAAATGCAAAAAGAACAAATGATGGACGGAATGCTAAACAATGTCAAGCACTAACTCCCAGTACAGAGCTCTGGGTATAAATCCAGATTGAAGCTAGCTTGGCTGATGAGGGGTGATACCCCGAAACCGGTCGCCGGATGCTTGTTCGTGGTCCAGGGAGGACCTGGCTTGGCAGTTCTGGCTGGACTGTTCCCATGAGGAGCAGGGTTAAGACTGATTTGCATATGGCTGGGTCCAAAGTGGGGTGGCGTGGTGATCAAATAACGATGGATTAAACCCAGATCTGTGACTGGGGGTGAATGTTTGTATTGTTCAGCATTCCGTTCATCGTCTGTTCTTTTTGCTCTCAGTGACAGCATTTTGCCTGACCAGATGTGCACATCCACCTAAGAATGAGTCCCATCCGTGCCACTGCTCATTAGCCTGTTCTTTAGTTTTACATTTTGTCTTTTTATAGGTCTCCTTTCATTTCTATTCTTCCTATCCTTTCTATTTCCATCTCTCTTTTAAAAAAAAAAATTGTTTTAAGAGCATCCTGCAGCTCTGCAGTGCACCGCATTCCACGCGGCCACTGCTTTTAAACTATCAGCCATCTTGGAACGGTATTGTCCATAGAATACCAATGTTTACCACTCAAAGATGGGCAACACATTGCCTCTAAACATGGCATCCATGTTCAGAGCTTTAAATGGGGGAAAAAAGAGGTGCCGGTACTCACCACATGGATTGAGGTGGGCTGTTGGGGCAGTTAGGAGCCTGTCTGTGGCTGCGAGACAGGTATTTAACAACATCCGCATTTTCTTGGCATCAATCGGAGGCTGTTCATCTTTGACCCAAGTAGTGCATTTTACAGCAGTATTTTCACACCAATGTGCAACAAATGTTACAGATTTTGAAGGGGCGCCATTCAAACATCTTATAGCACAAAAAGTTAAACATGTACAGTTTCGGTGAGGATGTAGTCTTGTGAATAATTGAAAACTGTGTCCCAAGCAGACCCACATTCTAATCCCAGTTGCCTAACTACACCAGTCTTGTATATTTTAGTGAGTTTTGCTTATCTCGCACTCTGTAGTTAGTTCCCTTTTTGCCCCAACTGACACTGGTACGCAGCATCCTTAACGTCCCACATCCACATTTCAGGGCCCTTGGTCTGCGGCCCTCTGCATTATTAGACTGCTAAGATAATACGGCACAAGTTGAGTGCCCCCATCCGGAGATCTCTGTGACTGAATAGAAGATTCAGCCTTTCATCCTTCTC
This sequence comes from Calotriton arnoldi, assembly GCA_963921515.1. Lineage (NCBI taxonomy): Eukaryota > Metazoa > Chordata > Amphibia > Caudata > Salamandridae > Calotriton > Calotriton arnoldi. The sequence goes on along the minus strand of CAWUFW010002651.1, from coordinate 69,016 downwards.
AGGCTGATAACAATATTAATTATTATTGTGGATTGGTAAATATCATCTGCGCAAAATGGCATAGAGAAGAAAGTTAATACATACTCTAGAAATGGAGATACACGCATTCTGTACAGAGCTGTGATTGGACAGTTTTTTATTTGCATTTTATAGTTCTATGTTTCTCTCATTTAGAAAAACATTTTCCCCAGTTGTAGTAATCTACACTATGTTTAGTATGTGAGCACCAAAGACTGTTCAAACAGTAATCACTTTCTGATGTTTATTAATGGTGCATTTTATGAAGGTCTAGTCATAGTGGGTTTGCGGTGCTGCTAATGAGCAATGCAGTTTACTACAAGCCATCTCAAGGGTAAGGGTTTGATCAGAATCGGACAGATTAAAGGCTGAAGCTATCCTATCAGGGTTCCAACCACTGGCAGAAAGCAGGTTTTTGCAGCAGGTGCACACATTCTCTGTGCTTCTGCCAGCAGTGATGGAACACAAACCTGTGATCTTGTGCACTCTGGAACATGCGTAGACAGTCTCTCATACACAAAAGCTGTGAAACCTAAGCGCTTCCTTGACCCCTCATCTCCCACACCTACTACTTGCAGCAACATTCATTTCTTTTTTTTTTAAATACATGCTGCTAGGAACCCACTTCTGTCTGCTATGCCTCTACTCACTGCCTCAGCCTGGCTACACAGTACTCGGCCACCATCACGTACATTTGGTTTTTGTGTGTGTTGTGAGACCTCCGCCTCCATCTCATATGTGCAGAACCTAATTGGTACTTTTTGTACAGTTTTATATGTTGCAAACTTGGTGCTTTACATGAGGGGCAGAAGTTTTACATGTACTAACCAATATGCCCGGAGTCACAAGATGCTGAGCTGACGCCGGGATTTGAATCTGGTTCCCCAGTATCGGCAGCTCTGACCGTTCCACATCCCCTCATTCCTGTTGCGCTATCAATTAGAATGTAAGGTTGCAGCAGCACAAGAATACACTGGCTGCTGACTGTTACAGTGACTCATAGACAGGCTCCATCCCGAAGGCCTCATTTTCAGCAGCATTTACGCTGTATGTATTCATACCTCTGAGCTTGAAGCTGGATGCCACTTGCCCAAAGAGAAGTTCTGGTACCCAAGGGGAGAAAACTGAGAAGTGCTGGTTCTCCATACCAAAAGCACGGGCCATGGTGGCACTTTAAAACATTGATACACTGTGCACAATACCATTCCAAGATGGCCGCCTACTGCTAGGTTTAATTTGATTTTCTATTGCAATGATACGCCTGACACATTTAGGTGGTTGCATATTTTCATTTTGTTCTGCTTTTAATCTTTTACTTTATCTTGCACATGCTAGATGCGTAAAAGCAAGAACAAGTTAGTGGATGGATGAATAAACATGTGCATGGATGCACGACTCAGTTTATGTACATGACTTTTTTATTGCCTAAACTCATCCAGTGAATGACGAGACACACATTCATGAGCCAGGCGCATTGGCATTGCCAGTGATTATTACCTGTGGTGGCTCGCACAGGTAAACGCTGTGGGCGGTGAGGTGGGGGTGGGGTGGGGGGATAGTGGAATTTGACATACGACAGGATAGTGAAAAGTAAATAAACAAATAAATAAAACCACCTTGCGCTCGCCGCATCGCCAGCTCGGAGATGCGGCGAGCGCAAGGTAAGTGGTTTTATTTATTTATTTATTCACTTTTCACTATCACGTCGTATGTCGAACTCCACTACCCCACAACCCGCACGTGCCCCGCCTCACCGCCTCACAGCGCTTACCTGTGCGAGCCGCCACTGCTTATTACATGAGGGTGCAGTTATCCTTGTTTGTTATCCTGGTCACTTGTAATCTAGTTTAATGTTTCAAATTAAAATCAGGTTAGGTTTTAAAGATAGTTTAAAAAGTGTTAAACTTTTTTTTGTTTTTTTACGATTTCAGATTAAATCAAAGTAACTGGGCTGTAAAGTTCTATCACCTTTTGCTGCTCCATAACAAGAAATCGCCCTAATCATGACCACACATAGTATTGTGTTGTCGCCAGACATTAGGTACTCTAAAACCATGGTACAGATTTATTCTCAAGAAACTAATTTATAAAATATGTTTCCGAGTATAAATGTCAGACAAATCATTAGCTCAGGGTAAGGTCTGTCAGACCCATGGCTCTGGGTGCTGGTGTGTTTGTACAAGGTTGTTATGGGTCTGCCTGGTCGGGTTTGGTGGATAAAGGTACCTTTCCGGTGATACTGTTTCTCCCAGTCTAAGGTCTCTCTCTTCTCAGTCTGTGAGTGCCACCTACTGGCAGAACGGGAAACTGATTCTTAAAGAAGCGCACCTCATACCTTTTAGAGAGAAAGACATGCCTACAGCCACGCCCATGCCCTTTCTCCATTGGCCACATTCACCTGCCCGCCCCTTTGTTAAAGGAGCTGCTTGGGTTGGTTCCTTTGGCCAATGGGTAACCAGGAGGTGTTAATAACAGTAGAGAGCCTGGGTCACAAGCATGGTTATACGGAGCCCTGATCTCCATGATAAAGTGGATATGACCTGCTTGTGCCTCCAGTAGGAAGAGGACTTTGGCAAAAACGTCGAGACTGATGCTTGGGAAAGTAACTGCTCTATGCACATGGGGGTGTCCAGACATCAATCTGCGTAAGAAGTGTCTTTCCAAACTGCAGATTGTGCAAAATGCAGCGACACGTCTTTTGCTGAATATTCCAAGACATAAACATGTCGCACAGGCGCTTAAAGGATTGCATTGGCTACCGGTGAAGAGACGAATTGAGTTTAAGGCTCTATGCATTGCCTTTAAGGCCACGCATGACATAGGGCCCAGCTTCTTTAAACAGAATTTACAGCCTTATATTCCTGCTCGCCATCTTCGCTCATCTCAGGCCCACAACCTGGTTGTTCCCAGGTTTAAAAAATGCTCCTGGGGAGGAAGGAGCTTTGTGGTCGGCACAACCAAATTGTGGAACTCCCTACCACTTAGGCTGAAACAAGAAACCAATCTGCTGGCTTTTAGAAAAGCGTTAAAGACCTGGCTGTTTAATCTCGAACGATTTTCTGGACCGTCCTCTGAGTCATGAATGATGAATTAGCGCCTTGACACCTTCGGGTGAAAGTTTAGCGCTCTACAAATTTCTTTTTCATTTCATTCCAGACTTCAACACATCCAATTAAATTATGCACACAGGGTTTATCTGACCATGGAAGAGATTAATATGATCTTTTTAAGTGGACACCTTGAAGTGCCCTGATGCACACAGACTGACGCAGGCTTTTGCCACTTGGTATGGTTGGTATGGGGGTGTCCTGGCTTAATCCAATATTGGGGGGACATTGTGAGATAATTGGAGACCGCCCTAGATGGGACAAATTTATTGACTCTGGAGTGATGTTTACTGGGACTGTTTACATGACCAAAATGGAAGAAAGTGGGTAGTTTTGACCTACCTCTGATACTAGCGAAAAGGGCCATAGCTACCTCACGGAAGTCACCAGTGGCTCCCCCTAGCCAACAATGGTGGAACAGTCCATATAGAGAATAAGAGGGGTCAGCACAGGTGCCCAATAGCATCATTGTAAGATGAGATACTGGAGGATTTCCCTAGGAGACTGGGTCCTACAGGAGATGGGTCCTACAGGAGATGGGTCCTACAGGAGATGGGTCCTACAGGAGATGGGTCCTACAGGAGATGGGTCACACAGGAGATGGGTCCTACAGGAGATGGGTCCTACAGGAGATGGGTCCTACAGGAGATGGGTCCTACAGGAGATGGGTCCTACAGGAGATGGGTCCTACAGGAGATGGGTCCTACAGGAGATGGGTCCTACAGGAGATGGGTCCTACAGGAGATCGGGTCCTACAGGAGATCGGGTCACTACAGGAGATGGGTCACTACAGGAGATGGGTCACTACAGGAGATGGGTCACTACAGGAGATGGGTCACTACAGGAGATGGGTCACTACAGGAGATGGGTCACTACAGGAGATGGGTCACTACAGGAGATGGGTCACTACAGGAGATCGGGTCCTACAGGAGATCGGGTCACTACAGGAGATCGAGTCCTACAGAAGCCTTCACTTGTGTGGACCGGAGGGGCAGTTAGCACAGGACGATCGAACACTGTTGCAAGTGTAAGAGGAGAGATGATCAGTGACTTAGTCGCACACTCACGTAACTTGAATGTCTGTACAGCTGTGTGACAGTGTTCCAACCCCCCCATACCTCCCCAAGATGCACCATCCATACACACAATTTAGAATCTGCAGTGAAGATGTGTCACACAACACTAGAAGACAACAGTCACCAAGCCTAAGCAAAGGTTACCAGTTAAGGTTCTTACTTGAAAGGTATTGTATTGACACTGTTGATGTTAATGGTGAATACAGGACGGAGGGTATATTTTAGAACCCTGGACAAATCAAATCTGTAAAAGGTAGTATCAGTATTATAGCAATTACATTCTACTGTTACAGTGTCCATGCATGTTAACAATTGAAAACAAAATCAGATTAAAAAAATACTAGCACAGACTCGGAGGACTAGTATTAATGGAGTCACCATGAAGGTAACTTATTGTATTCTCCTACGGCCTGGACTCGCCTCTTTCCAATGCGTGGGTAGAATCTGAAGCCATAGAACAGATGAAAGGGTGGAGGAGAATGAGTAAGTACGTACATTTATTGACTGTTCAATTATTTAAAATCTTTAGAGTAAAATAAGCTAAAATCTGCACCCACCCTCCTTAACCCCCCCTCCCTTGGGCCCTCTAGCCGCTTAGTTGCTTGATCCCACAAGTCCTACTGTTACCCCTTTTGTTGAGGAGTCCCTTTTTTGCCGTCGAGCAAGAGGTTAATTTCATGTTGCACAAACGTTTCCTTAAAACCCTTTAAAATGTCTGTGGGTCCCTTCTTTGCAGTTGAGCAGGTAGTTATTTTTGTGTTGGACAACCATTTCCTTGCAACCCGTTAAAAAGTCTGAGAGTTCTGGGTGCCGTATTTGGGCACAGGAGTCCTGGATGGTGATGCATTGTCGGTCGCCTAGCTGATTTGTGGGCACTCTGCTCTGGTTTGTGATCTTCGGCCAGGCTATGAGAGGTTTGACTGTGAAGGTCTGGTATAAGGTGCTACTGCCTCGTGCCAAGTTGCTGTAACAGTAGCAAAACTGACTCTTGTGATGGTCCTACGGACGCTGCTTAGGAGATGTGCGTTTTCCGCAACTGGTCGCTGGGTTGCAGCTCACGTTGGGGGCTTTTTCTTGTCGGAATCCGTCTGATTGATTCAACGGACGTGCTGCAAGAGGACTGGGGTATTATTTTGTATCAGTTTAGGATGCCAACTTAACCTGGAGCCCTCTAAAAAAAAAGTAAACAGGGGGCGCCTCCTACGTGCTAACGCAGCCATTTTTAATTTTGCTTCCCGTCTGGGCAAAAAACCTATACGAGCCCTCTTGCAGATTTATAGATCTAGGTGTGTATCTCGGGCAGCGTATGGTAGCGAGATCTGGGGTTATGCCCCCCATGAGGAGCTTCAAATAGTGGAAAAACAGGTTTTTGAGACGACTATTATGTGTCCCTCAGGGTACCGCTAATTATATTGTTCACAATGAATTGGGTGTGCCCTATTTGACAGATTTGTTGTCTTTCCGCCCTTTATATTATTGCCTTAAAATTTGTTCAAGCGACGGGACTACCCTCAATAAAGAGATACTAAGGGACTGTCTAGGCCTGGACGGTGCTCACCATATACCCTGGTTCAACTACATACGGGAAGGACTTAGGAAACTAGGTAGACCAGACCTCTTTTGCACCCCTGATATCGTTTGCAGGAAAGACTTGCCTTGGGTAAAGGAGTCCTTTTTTAGATTGCGGTTGACGGAAAGAGAAAAATGCGAGCTAAAGAAGCCCAGCGTACGTAGACAGCCTTTTTAAAACGGCCCCTTATACGGAACCTTATCTTTTAGGGCTTCCCAGTTCACATGACCGTTTTTTATTGACTAGATTTTGCCTTAATTTATTCCATCTTCTAATTGTTCACCCTAGAGGGAGCAAGAAAGGCGAGATCTTGCTGCCCTGTGGCTGCGACGGCACGTCTCCACAAGACATGCTCCATTTTTTAATGTTCTGTAGTAATTATGAGGTGCCCAGGAAGACCTTTTTAATCCCTATCTTAAAACAAGCCAATTTTAAACAAGTGCGACCTGCTTTTACCTTTTTATTAATGCTTTCAGGGAGCACTGTATGGCATGTTCTTAGCTTTTTAAAGGCTGCAGTAAGGCTCAGAGCGACCTGTGATTAATCATCCGGGGTGGGGGAAAACCAGATATGGAGCCATTCCGTACCTTTTTTAACCTATTTTATTGTAGCTTTTATGTGTATTGTGATGTACTTTTGACTTTTATGGTTTTTCTTTACAAAAGCCGAATAAAGTTTTTTCATTGATTGTTTCAGTTTATTGCCTGCCCTTGATTTGGGAAGCCGTGGCAGGGCCTCTAGTGCCTGCCTGATTGGGTGTGTGATCTTCGCCACTCTAGCGAGGATGCAGTTTTTGTTTTGGAGATACCAGCCCGAAGAGTCCTTGCAGGACCTTGTGCCCTTGACTCTAAAAATGGGGCGAAGAAACCGATGGCAATCGCTGGCCAATTTAGGGCAGCAACATAGTAGATGAAGCCAGGATTCCTTTTGGTAGTTGCATAACCGACAAGAGACTGCTCTGTCTTTTCGAGCCCATGTTAAGTTAAAGTCCGAGATCTTGAGGGCGATAAGCCGCATGAACAGAAATTTCCTGCGAGCCTGGGCTGATAGTGCTTCCCATAGGTACTGTTGGGCTTTCCCTGGAGTGTAAGACACATCCAGTGCCGTCGTGTTGGTGTTGTAGCGGAGTAAGGCCTGATCCTTTTCATACGAGATGGAGCGGACCTGCTGCTTTACAGCATTTGACCAGGCGGTTTGTGGGATGTCAGGTAGGGGCAAACTTTCTGCTTCGATTTTCAGGGTCCCCATTGCTTGACCCAGCTTGATGTGCTAGGCGGAGTCCACTTCCCTAAAGATTGTTTCCAATTGATGTTTAAGGCTGTTGTTCGAGGCTTTGAGGACCCTGATGTAGTACTTGATTAAGTTCCCCTGAAGTACCAGTTCTGGTCTGCAGAGCCCTAATTCCAGTCGTAGCCTGGTGTTCCTTGCTTGTCTGGGTGCCTGCAGCTCTGTCTTATATGCTTTCACCTGAGCTGCTGCTATAAGTTTGTCTAGAGCTCCTGGGAAGGCCAAGTGACCGTAGTTAATGGCCGGTATTAGTTTTACCTTGAGAACCGTCAGCATTGGCTCTGCTGTTGGGCTTGGAGGAGAAAGGCAGCGTTGAGTGACCAATGTTTTATGCACATGCGTTTCTTAAGGTCACTATGCCTAGTTGTGCAGTGCCTCGTGAGGAAGCATCAAGGGCTAATGTATACACACATCTGGAGAAGGCCACCATCACCTCCTTGCCTCTAATGGATTCAGCTTGATTATTCGCAGAAGAGCCGTCCTCTGCAAGGAATAGCAACAGAAAGTGCAGGACTGGATCCAATGAGCAATCAATGTCTTGGACACTGACTTACCTGAGCTCCCGTAGATGACAAAAAAACAGTCACAAGAACACCAGTCCCTGGTCCTGATAAAACTGGTGAGCAGGCCTAACTGCTAGAATGTACAGCATTTAGTGAGCTGAGGAAAAAACCAAAGGGGCGGAGAGATGGCTTGATGAAGAATCTGCTAATTCACATGAAACTCAGTCAACACTTTGGGGATCTCTCCTTGGTCCTAAAATTCAACCTCCGGGTAAGAGAGGTTCAGGATATCTAAGACCCAACCTGGCAGGATGTGACCACTGAACACCTGGGACTGTCCTTGTGCCTTTGAAAGATTCTGTGGACTAGAGGAGTCCACTTGGTGGAAGCGTAAACTAAAACATCTCTAACCAGTACGACATGAAACAGTGTTCAAGTGTCACAAACGTGTCTGCCTACCTGCCCCTCCTCAGAGATGGCGACGAGGACTGACTGATTCATTTCCTGTTTTTAGACTGACCGTCGATGAGAACGAAGGCTGTTTAACAGTGATGGAGCACCCCAGAGTTGTAGGGGAGTAGAGGGACATGTTCTTCCAACCTGCAGAAATGTGGCAGGTCAGTGCCGCTGTGCCTCGTAATGTAGAGAAGAGTCTTGGTGTTGTCAGCATGTACCACTGACGCCTGGCTCTAAGAAGGCTGTTTTCAGCACCAAGAATGCGTACGGAGAGACATATTAATTTGCTCTTTAAAGCAGCTACGGACATGTCTATCCAGTGGGTCCCAATCCTTACTCTGTCTCGTAATTCTTTAATGGAAGATTAAAACAAAGCAGTGTATAGTGGAAGAAGGGACCGGGAGCATAAGGTGCCATATGTGAATCAGTAATACTATACAAAACAAGCATTTGCAATGCAATAGGTCTCGCAATTGCGAGATTTTGAGCTATTGGCATTTTAAATGACAATGCCTTTTATTTATTTGTTTAAAAAACCTGCAATAATGAAAAGCATTGTCATTTACAATAATAGGTCAAAGTTTCTAAAATGCGAGACCTATTGCATTGCACATGTTTGTTAACTAAGACATTTGATTTCTCCCCAGAGCATACTTTATATTTATGGTTTTATACTGGCATAAACAAGAGACCTCAAGGGTGTCTTGGAAACCTCCGTTTTTACATATGTTATGGGGTATTTGTAGAGCGCGCGGCTACTCCAGGGAGTGTCCCGGCGCTGTCTCAACCCCTTGACAGAGCAGTGTAAACACAACAGCAGGCGCCTCCTCTACTGTTGGAAGAGCCAGGTTTTCAAAAGTCGCCTAAAACTAAGGAGATCCTGCACCTGTCTCAGGGAAGGAGGCAGGCTGGTCCATAGCTTCGCGGCTGCTACCTGAAAGGAGCGTCCCCCCTTACGTGACCGAAAGAACTTTGGCACGATAGTCAGGTGTTGGGTCGAAGACCGCAGAGTTCTGGATGGAGTATAGGGCTGAATTTTATTCCTGATGTAGGGAGCTCCAATGTTGTGGAGAGCCTTGAAGGCTAGCACCAGGGCTTTAAAATTAACCCTTTTTTTCACTGAGAGCCAGTGCAGGGACTTTAGGCAGGGGGTCATGTGTGTCCTGGATCCGACCCTAAGTACGGCCCTAGCCGCTGCGTTTTGTACCACCTGTAGGTGGCCTAGTAGGTATTCGGGGAGGCCCAGGTACAGCACGTTGACATAGTCCAGCCTTGACGTAATCAAGGCTTGGACCACTGTTTTCCTATGCGAGATAGGAAGCAAGGGGAGGAAGTTCCTCATCATTTTTAACAGCCCAAAACAAGTGCCGGCCACAGATTGGACCTGGGACTTCATGGACATATCCGCGTCCAGTTTCACCCCGAGATTTTTTACGGTGGTAACTGGGCTTACGGGGGGGGACAGATTCTGGGGCCACCATTGGCGCCATTCGTCGCCTGGAGTGTGTCCAAAGAAGATAATTTCAGACTTATCTGAGTTGCATAGCAGTTGATTGTGTTTGAACCAGGCAAACACCTTAGCTAAGAACGTGCTGATTTTGTTTCCTCTTAGCGCCTCATCTTTCTCGCAGGTAAACAACAACTGGGTGTCGTCGGCGTAAGATATAACTTTTTCTCCTTGCTGTTCTGCTAGGGGTGCAAGGGGGGCCATATAAATGTTAAACAGGGTTGGGCTTAAAACAGAGCCCTGTGGCACTCCTACATCCAACGGAGGAATGAGGGCCGAGAAGGGGGGGGACCAAACTGTTTGCTGGCGGCTTTCCAAGAAGGAGGAGAACCACCTAAGAACCGTGCCCCCAATGCCGCAGTCCTGAAGTCTGCGCAGAAGTAGATCGTGGGGCACGGTATCGAAAGCCGCCGATAGGTCCAATAGTATCAGCACAGCTTTACCTCCTCTATCAAGAGTAGTTTTGATCGTCTCGGAGACTTCCAGTAAGGCCGCCTCCGTACTAAAGTTGGCTCTAAAACCTGACTGGCTTGGATGTAAAACGTGGGTTGCCTCTACGAAGTCAGTGATGACAACATTGACATACTTCTCCAAAGCCTTGGAGAAGTAAGGCAACAGTGATATCGGTCTGTAATTGCTGGCTACCAAAGGATCAGCTGAGGGTTTTTTTTAGGAGCGGGAGGATCTTTCCGTGTTTCCAACTGTCCGGCATCAATCCCTCAGACAGAGATAAGTTCAAGACTCTGACGGCTGGGTTCAATACCTCGGCGATGGATGCCAAAGTTTTGGCAGGACAAAGGTCCGAGGGAGAGCCGGATTTCAATGCCTTCATAATTTTAAGTGATGTGGCCATAGGAACAGGGGGAAACACCAAGAGGGTTTCATCCAGAATTGGACATGTAGGGGAGGACAGGCCATCAAGGGGCAAATCCCCAAACGAATCCTGGATAGTTTTAATTTTATTATAAAAGTATTGCGCGATATGATTCGTCCATTCATAGGTAGGGGTGAAGGGGCATTTTATAGCATTGGGGGAAGAAAAGTCCTTTACAATCTTGAACAATTCCCTACTGCTGTTCCCAGCTAGTTCAATTTTAGAGGCCAAAAAGGATTCTTTTCCCTCACGGACTCGGGCATAGTGGGCTTTCAATGCCAATTTATAGGTGGTTTTACTCAGAGGATCATAGTTTTTCCTCCAACATCGTTCAAGACATTTACACGCGCTTTTACTTTTCCTTAGTGCCTCTGTGAACCACGGAGCCGAGGCTCTACCATGTTTGGCTACTCGGATTTTGGGCGGAGCTTGTTGCGTAGTCCACTCCTGGAGCCAGCCTTCCAGTGAGAACACATCATACTCTAGGGTGCCATTGGTGGGTATGGGGTGCTGACTAAGTATAGCAGCTAAAGCCGCCGGCGTTCGCTGCTCGAAAGATCGAAAGCTACTGTCCCGCTGCTTGCAATAGGACTGAGGCCTTCCTGGTGCCTTGTCTATCTTTTTATTTTTTTTAATTCTTTTTATTAATTACAGGTGCAATTCAAAAACCATGCGATTTACATATCGCTACTTTTTGCACATTACACGCTTCTTTGGCACAATAAACCCATTAACCAAAGATCATACAGTTATTGCCTTTTCAATAGACTACCTCAGCTGGTAGTGGTTCCGTATTCGTTCAACTCCGCTTGAGTCGGTGTCTGACTCTAGGGGGGGTGGGGTGCAAATGTTTCCCCTGTAGGTGTTCCATGATCCCCACATTCGTTCCCACTTTTTGGGGCATCTACGATGGATATATACCACCCTTTCCGCTACCATAGCCCCATCCATGTCTCTACACCACTCTCGGTATGTCGGGTAGATTTGGGCACCCAAGTGTCGAGCTATATTGCGTTTGGCGAACATCATGCCCAGTGTTGCCCAGTCCTGTGCCGTATGATTAAGGTCAGTCGGCTCCCAGACATTTAGAAGACACATCTTGGGTTCCGGCTGGACGGTAACTCTGCTAACTTGCGTGATGGTTCGCATCATTGTTTCCCAATAGGTCGTTATCATAGGGCACCCCCATATCGTGTGGGAGAATGTGCCAACCTCCCCACATTGCCTCAAGCAAAGTGTATTCTCGGCCTTTCCTATCCTGTGTAATGTCACTCTCGTGTAATATATGCGGTGCAAGATCATTAATTGTACTAATCTTAATTTGGAAGACACTGCTACTTCGCATGGAGAGGCGAGTGCCGCTTGCCAGTCAGTATCATCTAAGTCCCCCACCTCCGTCTGCCACTTCTCGCGGAGAGATTCCGTGGGATCTGGCCGATTATTGATAATTTTACGATATGTGAGGGAGATAGCCTTCTTTGCCATGTACTCCGTCAACAGCCTATCTTCTAATGGGGAGGCCTCGGGGAGAGTAGTTCCTGCAGGAATAGCGGCCTTCAGTGCATGTCTAATTTGAGTAATCTAAATGCCTCTGTTGAAGCTAGCTCGTATTGGTTTCGTAGGTGGACGAACGTGACAACGTCGCCTTTGCTCCACAAGTCCCCCACCGTAGAGATTCCGATGGAGTCCCAGCGTTTGAAACCTGTACTATTCCCAAGATTACCCAATTTTGGTGTGTCCCATAGTGCGTTGAGCTGAGTTATAACTCCGTCCCATCCCAGATTTCTACGGGCTATCTGCCAGATTTTGATTGTGCGCGCTGTAGGGCCTGGTAACAGTGGGTTACGCTTCGTGGTGTAAAGCGCCCTCATTATTCCTCCCTCTCCCAAGCTATGTCTGTCTGCACTAAATGCTGGGTCAGTTCATGGAGCATGAAGCCATTGATTGATGACGATCAGTTGCGACGCCCAATAGTAGGTTTGTATATTTGGAAGGGCGATGCCCCCATCATACCATCCCCATATCAATTTATGCATGGCTATGTGGGCCGGTTTCCCCTCCCATAGCAGATTGGTCACCTCTGCCTCGATTGCCCTAAAATAGCTGGGGGGGACCAGGAACGGGGAATTTTGCAGGGCATAAAGAAACCTGGGAAGTGCCATCATTTTGAAAAGTGCGGCCCTGCCGAGTAACGTTAGCGGTAGGGATTGCCAATGTTTTGCGTCTTGGCGGAGTCTCTTCAAAGGGGGCTGAAGGTTTTTGTCCATAAAGTCCCCTTGTATAGGTGTGATATAAATTCCCAGGTATTTGAAGGCCTTTTCCGTGAGTTGGAGATTGCACCCTTTGGGAAGTCGCGGCGGGGGGCCCTGTAAAATGTAGAGGATTGATTTCGTCCAATTGATGGTGTACCCCGAGTATTTGCCGTAGCTTTCAAAGATATCGAGGAGGCGGTTAATGGAGCGTCCGGGGGACGCCATATAGAGGAGTACATCATCCGCATACAGGGATATGCGGTCTTCCCAGTCCTCCGCCCATCTAAGTCCTCGGATGACTGGGTCTCTCCGTATCCAGGCTGCCAGGGGCTCCAATACAAGGGCGAATAGGAGCGGTGATAGGGGGCAGCCCTGACGCATGCCGCGCCCCAAAGGGAAGTCTGCCGAGACATGGCCATTTACCGCCACGTGTGCTAGGGGCTTTGTATAGAGCAATTGGATCCAGGCACAAAATTTGGGGCCGAAACCCATATGCTTAAGGACCGCAAACAAAAAGGGCCATTCGACCATGTCGAAGGCCATGCGCGCGTCTAGTGACAATAGAGCTGCTGGTTCTTGGATTGTGGGCTTACGAGCCATGACACTATGGAGTCTGCGTAGATTCCTTCCCGGCATGAACCCTGATTGATCCGGGTGTATTAATGTAGGGAGATGGGGCGTCAGTCTTGCCGCGAGTGCTTTAGCAAGGATCTTTGCCTCTGCGTTGAGTAGGGATATAGGACGGTATGATGTACATTCATCGGCTGGTTTGCCGGGTTTATGTATAGCCACTATAGTCGCCGTGCGTTGGTCCCTGGGGAGCTCTCCTGCAACTAAGCTGGCTTCATACATACTCAATAAATGCGGCGTAATAGTGGTGGCCATCTGCTTATAGAGTTCTATGGGTATGCCATTAGGCCCTAATGCCTTCCCTGATTGTATTGCTCCAATAGCTAGCAATAGTTCGTCTGTCGTGAGGTTTACTTCGAGTGACCGAGTCTCCTCCGATGTGAGTGTGGGCATTCGGATATCTTTTATGAATGCCTGCGCGTCTTCGACCGTGTTGGATGAGGTCGATGTATAAACTCGTCTATAGTGCTGCGCTAGTGTATTCGCTATATTTTTCGGGTCAGTTATGATCTCTCCTTCATCCGTTTGGATTTGTGCCACCCATCGACTAGCCCGCTCCCGCTTGTCCAGCCAAGTAGCAACTTTCCCGCCTTATCCCCGACCTCGTAGATTGTGTGTTGTGTGGCTACCAGCCTGGCCCTTGCCTCTTCCCATGCGTACCCCCTATAGGCTTGTTTTTTCAGGTGGAGATCCTGAGCTGTATCCACAGTGTCGTTTAGTGTATGTAGACTTTCCACCTGGGCCACGTCCTGTTCTAAGGCTTCGATCTGTTTTCGTTTGTCTTTCTTATGGCCCGAAATTAGTGAGATTGCCTGGCCCCGGAGAACTGTCTTGTACGCCTCCCATAGTATTACCTTGGACGTTACTGAATGTTCATTTTCTTGGAAATATTTTCGCGTCGTGGCCGCCATGCCCTTCCTGATCTGAGGGTTTTTAAGGAACCCGGGATATATTGGGTAAGTTCGTCGCCGGGCTGCAGCGTGACGTGTGTATTTAAGTAACACCGGGGAATGATCGGAAATCCCCCTAGGCAAATGAGTTATGTTTTGTATGTTCCCCAGACTATCTGCTAGGGTGAGTATGTAGTCTATCCGGGATACAGTGTTGTGCACTCCAGAGTGGAAGGTGTATTGGCGCTCTGAGGGGTAGCGGAACCGCCACGCATCCACAAGGCCAATAGTCTCAAGAAATTCCGCAAAGCGGGAGGGTGTTTGTTAGACTTGGCATCTTTTGGCGTGTTTCCCCCGAGTTTTTGCTTTCTGCCCTCCCGGTTTTGACTCTGTTTTTGCTGGTGTAACGTTTCTGCGCGCTTTTCGCACTGCTGATCAGTGGTAAAGTGCTGGTGCTCCTGTGGTAAATTGTGTTATGATTGGATGTTTGACTTACTTGTCAGTCCAGTAAAGGGCACTGCGGGTGCCGGGGCTTGTGAGTCAACCGCTACTCGTGGGCCTGCAGCACGGATTGTGCCACCCACGTACGTAGCCCGAAAAAGGTATAAGTGAGTGAAGTTTGGTATGCCTGAACTCAGCGTCTAAAGACTCAGCCTTTAGCGAGGGTGCCCTTTTCATTCTGAGTTCATAAAGGCCACTTTTGAAAAGTGGGTATTATTTTGCTTGGTCATCCCGTGTGCCTCTGCTGGAATGTGGATTGCCTGTCTGGGTTTTGGACGACAGATAGCTAGGAAGCAGGGTGGCTCCCGATAGTCTAGGTAGGTCAGGAAAGGGCTAAATAGACCTGGGCTGCGATGGGGGGGAAGAGGGAGGAGATTTCCTCGCACCTCAAAGGGCCTGGTCTGCCTTTGACAAAGCCGTCTCCACCTCCTGCCAGGAATTCACACCAGAGAAGGCCGAACTGGTTCTGGCCGGGCACAGACACCCTCTGCCTGGAAGATCAAAGGATTTTTGTGTACAAATACTGGGGCCCAGACCCCTGAACTTTAGAACTCATCTGGAACAAGAAGACTGCGAAGAAGAAGAGCCGGAGAAGCTGCGAAAAGGGACGACTGCTTTGCTGGGTGCTTTGCTGGGCTGACCTGCAGTGGCTGCTTCTGTCTTGGGCAGTGAAAGGCCTGGACTGGACTTTCTGCAACCTAATTTGAGAGTCTCTCTAAGGGCTTGAGGTAGAGCTTTGCCCCCTGTTCATGAAGTCTCAGGAACAGCAAAGACTTCAAGTTCTTCGACCCGCAGCACTGGGGACTGTGTGTTTTGTGCTGCCACCCGAGGAACACCAACTCGACGACGTCTACGACGCCACTGCCGACTCCGTGTCCTGAAGGCACCGCAGAGGGCACCGCCGCAACGTAACCCTGGTCTCACCGAGGACGCCTGTTGATGCCGCCACCGAGCCGCTGCTTGCACCGCGACCTGTGGGCACCGCACTCCGCACCCCCTCGCTTCACGCCGAAGCTTTGGGACCACAGAGGGCACCGCCGCAACGGCGCACCGCGACCCTGGTCTCACCGACGACGCCTGCTGACGCCATCACCGAGCCGCTGCTCGCACCATGACCCGTGGGCACCGCACTCTACACCGCCTCGCTACACGGCGACGCCGTGGCCTTCCTGACGCCGCCAACTCCCGCCGAGATCGACGCCGCTGCTTGCACCGTGGTTCGGGGGCACCGCTCGTAAGTTACACGACGCACCGCCCTCATCCCACACCGCAGCCTTGGCCCACCGACGCCGGTGCCATCGACTCCCGCTCGTCAACCGACAACAGCGCTTCAGCAACGACGACGCCGCTGCTTGCACCGTGACCTGCTAGCACCGTGACGAGCACCGCCTCCATCTCGCACCGCGACCCTGGTCTCACCGACGACGCCATCTGACGCTGCCACCGAGCCGCTGCTTGCACCGCGACCTGGGGGCACCGCACGCCGCACCGCTGCCCTTCGCCCGCAGCACCCGACGCCTGTTGGCGCCAGCGCTCCTGATCCCATCAGAAAGGAGCTCGACCTGCAACGCGAGTGACTTCAAGGGCCCCATCGCCCTGCATCTCTGAAAGGTTCTGTTTGCGGGTCTTCCCGCCACCGTAGCTGGCCTGCGACCCCGCGGTCAGCCAGAACTGTTTTTGGATTTGTGTGTTCACGATGCCGTGGTAGCCCGGACGGAGCTATCCACACGAGGAACTCTTTTTAATCGGCGTATTTTTGAACTGTGAACTTTTAAGTATAGTATTGTGGCTTTTTATCGTTTTTGGTCTTGTTTTAATTATATAAAAATATTGGATATTTTTCTAAACTGGTGTGGTGTCCTTTTGTAGTGCGTACACTGTATTACTGTTGGTTATGTGCAAATGTTTTACACACTGCCTCTAAGATAAGCCTGGCTGCTCGTGCCAAGCTACCAAGGGGGTGAGCAGGGGTTATTTTAGACGTGTAACTCCCTTATCCTGACTAGAGTGGTGGTTTTTGCCTGTCTTTGGCCCACGCCCTAGCCTACCAAAAATCCCATTTCTAACAGTGTTGTATTAGGCACTCTAGGGGGTTGACGGTCTAGCCTCCCGTCGATGATGGAATTGAAATCTCCTCCTATGAGGAGTTCTCCTTCCGGGAGAGTGAGCAAGAAGGCACCAAAGTCCGGGAGCGCTATCGAATGGAGGGCCGAGGGGAATATATACTGAGACTATATTATATGCCCGTCCCTCCCATTGGCAGGAAATGGCAGCAAATCGCCCCTGGCCGTCTGTCCACTTCTGTGTAATGACTAATGGAAATTGTTTCCGCACAAGAATACCCACTCCCCGTGAGCCCGAGGTGAACTCTGAGTGTGCCACCATATGGAACCCCCATCTATCTAAGGCCTTACAAGCAGAGCCCACCAGGTGCGTCTCTTGGATCAGGGCCACTGCCGGTGCATGACGCTTAAGATATTGCAGGACTAGCCCTCTCTTTATTTTGTCCCCTAATCCGTTCACGTTCCATGTAAGCAGCGAGAGGAAGGAGCTATCCACTGGGGCAGCTATTGTCGTGGCGGTGTCGTCACTCCCAAGCCCTGTCGTCTCTATCGTGTCCTGTGGGTACGTAGCAGGAAACTGTATGATTATGTAGCGTAATCGTGGCGTGCATGTATTGTAAGCGTAACATGACCTGTTGCAAACCTAAGAAACAAAAAAACAACAAACTAGATAACGTACCCCCCTACCCACCCCTCTCCCTGCATGACGGACATATAGTTACCCGCCTCCCCAACTGCGCAGAGTGCTTTAGTCCCGTCCCCAGTACCTTGAAGGGGGGTAGAGTCCTCCGAAGCCCTTCCAACACCCCCTGTTCTACCGTGTATAGAGATAGGCAGAATCACATTGTTCAACTAATACTTGTAGTCCATGAGTGGTTAAAGTTAAGTAGACTTATAGTTCACAGCGTACATCTAAGGGCGTGTCCGCACTCGGTCAGTTTCTTAGAGGTGGCTGCTCCAGTGTCTCCACGGCGATGGCGCCGATCTAGGCCACTGCTCCTGTGTTGAGATTATTGGTCAAAGGACACACAATTGATGGACGGAATGCAGAACAAATCAAAACATTCACCCCCAGTCAAGAGATCTGGGTTAAATCCATCATTATTTTGCTCACCATGCCACCCCAGTTTAGACCCAGCCATATGCAAATCAGTCTTGACCCTGTGCCTCATGGGAACAGTCCAGCCCGAACTGCCAAGCCAGGTTCTCCCTGGACCGGAAACCAGCATCCTAGGACCGGTTTCGGGGTTTCACCCCTCTTCAGCCAGGATAGCTTGATTCCAGTGGCACAGTGAGCCCAGGACCCACCTCTGGGCATACCTGGCGCACTTAGGGCGAGAAAGCAAAAGACACACAATTGATGGACGGAATGCAGAACAAATCAAAACATTCACCCCCAGTCAAGAGATCTGGGTTAAATCCATCATTCTTTTGCTCACCATGCCACCCCATATGCAAATCAGTCTTGACCCTGTGCCTCATGGGAACAGTCCAGCCCGAACTGCCAAGCCAGGTCCTCCCTGGACCGGAAACCAGCATCCTAGGACCGGTTTCGGGGTTTCACCCCTCTTCAGCCAGGATAGCTTGATTCCAGTGGCACAGTGAGCCCAGGACCCACCTCTGGGCATACCTGGCGCACTTAGGGCAAGAAAGCAAAAGACACACAATTGATGGACGGAATGCAGAACAAATCAAAACATTCACCCCCAGTCAAGAGATCTGGGTTAAATCCATCATTCTTTTGCTCAGCATGCCACCCCAGTTTAGACCTGGCCATATGCAAATCAGTCTTGACCCTGCGCCTCATGGGAACAGTCCAGCCCGAACTGCCAAGCCAGATTATTGGTCAGACAGGCCCACTCCGGGTAGTCTATTTGACGCGAACTCAGTCACTCTTCTCCGGCCGCCTGCTGCGAACTTCCCTGTGTCCGCGTCTCGAGGGGGTCTCCTGACGTTTCGTTCAGTCGGCGTTGCGTGTGGGATCTATGAGATCGGCCAGAGCCGGTGGCCCGGCGCCATCCCTCCAACCATTCCTGGGCCTCCTCCGGCGTCGAAAAGAACCACGTTTTGCCTTCTGCTTCCACACGTAACTTTGCCGGAAATAACATCGCATACTTAAGTTCTCGGTTCCGGAGTTCCTTCTTTACCTCCAGGAATCCTCTCCTTTGCTTCGGGACCGACACCGTGTAGTCTGGGAATATTGTGATCGTACTGTTCTCAAATCATAGCGGAGGGGCGACACGTGCCATCTGTAAGATCGCATCCCGATCCCAGAAATTGAAGATGCGAGCCAGGAACGGTCTCGGGGGGGCTCCTGGTCTGTGTCCCCACCCCACCCCACCCCCCCGGAACCCGGTGGGCCCTTTCCACCGAAAAGTAGTTGGAGAGACCTCGTGGCTGGAGGTGGTTCTTTACTAGGTCTTCTACTAGTAAGTCGAGTGCTGTTCCTGTCGGCTGTTCCGGCACACCAATAAGTCTAATATTATTCCGTCTCGAGCGCCCCTCCTGGTCGTCAAATTTGGCGCCTTTGATCTTGTTCTCTGCTTCCAGTTGGTGCACTTGTTTTTTAAGAATGGCAGTTTCGCTGGCGAGATTTGATGTCGTTGCTTCGACCCCCGTCACTCTAGTTGACATTTTCTGAAAGTCCGCCCTAATCAGGGAAAGTTCCATCGAGAGCGAGCCCATCCACGAATCAAGAGAGGAGTGCACATTATGTAGGGTCGTCATTATATCTTGTAGCGTGACTCCTGTGTCAGCCGCCTTGTTGGGATTTGCGGCCTGAGCTGAATCATGATCTGCGGGCTCAGATTGGGTCTTGATGTAGGCATACTTGTCCAGTTTCCACTGATGCGCACCACGTTGGCCCCTGCCTCCCATCGCGGCCAGTCTCGGCTTACCGCGCTCGTATTAGGGTAGTATCGGAGGTGGTACTCGCCGCCGCCGCCTGCCTGTGTGCTCTGAGGCACACGCGGCCTGTTGGGTTTCCCACCCCTCGAGTTGCTATTATTTTCTCGGGCCGACTGTAGTCTGTGCAGTCCTGTAGTAAGATCCCCTCCGAGGAGCTCGTGTTCTGTGGTCTCCACCGAGTGTTGGCGTTCAATGTATGGGGGTTGGTTCCGCACCGAGGCACTGTAGTCCAGGAGGGTGCTAATCCTGTCTCAGCTGCGTCCAGGCGTCTTCAGGAGGGAGGGGGGGGACCACCTACCACCACCATGTCCCTCGCCCCTGCCGGGCCTCTGCCATGATGTCAGCAACGCTGGGGAAGAGGATGAAATGCGAGTCTCAGAGGAGCCCTCAGGGTAGTACAGGACTCATAACTCTCGGATAGGGCTGGCCCCTACCAGGCCTTCGATATGTCCTCACCGGTGAGGTGCCGCCCAGCTGCTAATTGTAGCTCTGTGGCCTGTGTTTTACTGCAGTGTGGCCATTAATAGGCGCCTGCTGCTGTAGTGTTCTCGCGCCTGGCAGCACAGCCCCAGCCCGGATGGAGAGGGGGTAGCCGGTGAGCACAGTATCAGGGCAGCTGCCAGGCCCCACTCACCGAGGGGATCCTGCCCGCGCCGATAGACTCTGCTGCAGTTTCTGCCCCCAATCAGCCGCCGTCGGAGTCGGGTCACGGTGCCGCCGTCTCCGCTAGGCATACTCTGCTTCAGAGGAGGCGCGCTGCGCTGAAAGCCGCCGGGCGCCGCCTCACTCGTCCCAGCCAGTTGTGCGCCAACTCGAGTCCCCGGTTCCGGCGTGATGTACAGGCCGTATCTCGTCTCCCCGGCGTCACGTTGTCAGCGGGCGCCGTACGGGACTCTCGCTTGCTGCGGCGGGTGCCCTGCTATTTCCGATCTGAATCCCACTGCATGTAATAGGTTCTTGCCTCCGGATTATTAAGCGGATCGTCGGTGAAGGTGGTCGGACGACGGAGCCTCCTCAAGCAGCGGCCATGTTTGTCGGCTGCTAGCCACGCCCCCCCCCTTGTCTGTCTTAAAGGTGAGCAAAAAATGGTCTGACCAGATAATAGGGAGGGGCACAGCTGTTTCAATCTTAGTTGTTGAGAAGATCTGGTCCAAGATATGGCCCTTTTCGTGAGTGGGGAGCGAGACTTAGGGAGTCAGGTTGAAGATACTAAGGGATTCACACAACTTCATGGACTCTGGGTCAGCCAATTGGTCTAAATGTATGTTAAAATGGCAAAATGATTACAAAAACTGTCTGGAGCCACTGGTGGGTCGCAAAAGTCTTGGTAATAATGCAAGTAATATTTCAAATTACCCATGTTTGTGCTCTAGTGAAAGATTCTAAATAATGCTCTGAAGTCCAATTTTAAAACAAACCCTTGCAATTATTCCCAAACAAGACTCCAAGTGAAACTTCCAGTGTTTGTTGCTGCTGGTTTTGTTTTTTTTTACTTCAAAGCTACTTCAACAGAAAATGTGCTTCCTCAGCAGGATCATACACAACCATACCACTTGTGTTTGACTCACAGAAATTGAGAAATATGGAAGTGGCCTAACGGCCAGAGTTGTTGGCTTTTGATCTGGAGGACCGGGTTAAGGGTGGACTTCTGACAGTGGATCAACGTCCACTGATTCTGGGAAAACCACTTAACCTCCAGTGCTTAAAATACAATGAATCCGACGCTCATGTAAAGCGTCTCAAAGCCCTTGGGCCGTATTCTCTAGATATAAAAATATGAGGCCTTAGTCTGCAGCGGAAGCTGGAGGGTTCTCGAATTTGCTATCACTGGTATTGAGCCCTAGATTTTTCAGAGGCCTTGTGATTTTAGTGAATGGATACAAAAAGCCAGAACTCCACTCTGAAAAGTGTTGCAGCTTTCCATCTGCCACTTATATGGGCAGATAAATATGTTGGTCGCAGTCGCATACCGAAAGTGTTGGTCAAGGTAATGCCGTTTATAAACAAATGCTGCTATTGCATTAAAAAAATTGCCACCATCTCATGCCCATTAAAGCTAGGTGGTCGCGACAATTTGTTGTTTTAAAAATTGGGTTGTGGTCCTAAAAGGTTTGGGCAGCACTGGTTTAAAGAACTAACATTTGAGCAGGTCATCATGAGATTCCTAGGAGCATCTTCAAAGTCGTCTTAAAGTGAGCCTCCATTAAAAGTGGAAGGTTCGCAACAGATAGCAGCCAGAAAAGATAACAGCTAAGACATGGACATTAAAATAAACTCTGCATTAATGAGCTGCTTATGTGAAGCAAAATCTTGCCTTGTGCCACTTATCGAATTACATTACACGAACTTCCATTTTCAAGTATGTTTTAAAACATCCTTCTTTCAGTAATCCAATAATTAGCTAATCTCATAATTGGACATCAAAATAAAAGTGTAGTTCATGCATGTCTGGAGGCGTTGCATGCGCTTCTCTAGAAAGTGCTTTCTCCAGGAGCATTGGTTGAAAGTCTGAGCTAGTCTAATAGATACAGGTACCGTTACGGTAGGTACGAAGGTTGATCTTGGGTTTGGAATGCCCTGAAGGTTCTGGATTGGCAGTTTATTTAGCTTCAAGTGTCTTTTAAACTATGTATAATTGCAGAATACATATGATCTGACAAGGGGCCATCGAGTGTCTGTTCAGCAACCATTCTTGAATGACAGCATAGACTCCGGGTCAAATGTATAGATTGCGCCAATTTTCTAAGGGGCACATGGAGCTCTGTGCATTAAGTTTATGCCAACAGCGGCGCCCTTCTCATCCTGCCCCAGCCTTGCTTGTTCGTTTCTGTCTGATGCCAGTTTAAAGTGGTTTTTGTCCTTCATTATCATACGACGGACGATGTTTTTCACACCCCTTTAGCCCCCTTCCTTGACCTCCCTTCACCCTCCGACCTCAGGTGGCACAAACAAAACCATCATCTGCGTGAGGCGTGAATTAGGTGAGCTGGGGGAGGTCTGACAGAGCATCTACACATTATGTAACTGGCAATGAATAAAGGGGTCACAGGGCTTGACATGAGGTAGATGAACACAAGTCGAATTGTAGGAAGCTGTTGACACTTCATCCCAGACAGGACAGCCTGCTATGCAACTACTGACAAGGCAGACAACAGAACTCAGAGTGCCTGTAAACACCAAACAAACTCGACAGCCTTAACTCATTCTGTTCTTTCGAGCCAGCCTCGTCGCCACAGAGTGCTCCCTTCCACCACGGGTTATGCAGCAGCCATGTGAAAATAGACCCAGATGCTGCAACACGGTTCCTATTTAAACACGAGCTTTATTCAGTGCAAAAAGAAAGGAGTTAATTTCAGACAAAAAAAATTACTGTAATTGTGATAATTACTACGTCCATAATAACTTCTTTGTTTACCCCACTGTTTACTTACATGGAAGCTCGGGGGGGAGGGTGGAGATGTATTTGGAAGCTGATCTAACAGATTCCATCTTTGACGTTCTCGTAAAGCTCTTCGCTTCTACCAACGCCTAATACAGAATTAATTCCAAGGCAAGACAGGAAGTGTACCATAAGTGTCGACCCTTTGTCACCACTCACACAGAAGGACGATCCTTAATGTTTGGAAAGTATTCCCTCGCAGTGAACAGTTTAAAGAAAACAAACCGGAGCCCGGTGAGTGATTGCAAGGGAGGGGAGGGAGAGTACAGAGTTGGGTGGAGGAGCTGGGAAAAGACAATGAAAGCAAACCCAGCGTGGCGCTCATGAAACAGGCGCCGCGCTGATAATGTATGTTCGTAATTATTAAACAAGCAGGGCGGGAGGGAAGTGCACAGAGAAAAACAGGCGCACATCAGGTAGGAAGGAGAAAGTCCTTTCAGAACAAGCCGTCGCCATTGCGCGAATGTAAAAAATAAGTGCTCACCCACTAATTAAAGGAGACAGTCTCAAGCCGTAAGCAAACGATCCAGTCCGGGTGGGTGGGGCCTAAAGGAGACGGGGCGGTCACCCAAAAGCCTCACTTTCAATCGGCGGCCAGCGTTTACCATAAAGGATGACGCCGGCCAATAGAAAGGATGGGCGGAGCTTCCACTCCACTTCCGAAATCGCCTCGATTACAATAGATCTCGCAGAGCGAGCAGCGCATGCGCTGCAACGCTAGGCGAGACCTAAAAAACCGCAGTACAAGATGAAACAGAGCGCTAGGTACACAGCATGTGGTGTTCTCACGAGGCAGGGGCCCTTGAAGGACAAGGAAGGGCATTATCAAGGAGGACACGCGGGACCACACCTGTACACAGAATGGCCAATCCATACTCTGATGAGTCTGTTGTGAGTGAAACCTATGATCCTAGGAGGTGGACACCCCACCAACTGGTCCGCCACATGGGGGACCTTTTTTCATAGCTGCAGAGAGGCAGTAAGAGGCCAGTATGTTTGTGGGTGTGCTTGGGGCTGCAGTGAGGTCAAATCCGCAGTCCCACGCTGGTAAGCTGCTCCGCGGGCTTGTACTGAAGAAGCGATCTGTGTTCCTGCCAGACAGGCTCTTGGAGACACATGCCTTGTTGCAGGCCTGCAGTCTGGAGAGCAGAACCAGGTCTGACCTTGGCCTGGGTCTGCATCCCACACTTCTGGAGTGTGTGGAACAGGTTTAGATCGTACAAAACCAGCAAAGTAATGCCTCTCTATCTGGATCTGCAGGGGGTGGCGGTGAGGGGCAGGGGGAATGTTCTCATCTTTTGTACTGTTTGGTTGCAAAAATGAATAAAGGAAATATGAGAACAAAATCATACAAAACCAGTTTCGGGTGGTACCCACCACATCTCTTCATTACCGAGATATACTGGGAGTAGAAACCCTGTATCCTCTCAGAGGGAAGGACAGGCTCTAGGACCCAGAAGAGGAGGTGACTCCAGCTCCTTCAGACATTCTTTGGCCAGTGACTGAAGCAGAGTTGGGTTCAATGGGGGGCAAGTGCTGGGGGGGGGGCATATGGGGAAAAGCCATCGCAAACAAACCGGATCGCTCAGAGCCATTGGTGATCTGGGTCCAGGGATGGTAGGTGTAGGGGTACAGTTTTTCACCACCTACCACTGAGCTAGCATGAAACCCCATTGATAGACAGGGCCTACTCAGTGCAGCAAATGGCATTGGGAATTTGTGGCCGCTGAATCTGCCTGAGGTCTGGGCTCACCTTGGTAGACTGATAATTTCTGGGGTTGAAAGGAGGTTTGGAGTCTGATCATAGCTTGGAAACAAGGCAGCCATTCATGTGTAATTACAGGTGCAATGAATTGCAGCAGTGTCTAGGTTGCTGTGGTATAGAAGATGTTTGGCTCATCAAATGGAAAATCTCTGACCGTGTCCAGTGCGCCCTGCTTTTTACTTGGAGGACTTCGAAGAGGTCATCAGTGAATGATGTCACAATAGGTGTTAACATCCAGGCAGACATAAAACAAAGGAAGATTCTGGAATGCATAGGGTGGATGATAGTTAGAGATGCAGAATTGTGTCTTTTCTCTACACCAGATGCCCCTATAACCACTCCTGCCTGGAGACCTGGATTTCTTATCCAGAGACTTTACATTTGCAGGTCAGAGAACAGCTCCTATAATGCCTCTTTTGACAAGCTAAGACTCTGTAAGAAGCTACCAGTGGGTCGTGGGGGGGGGGCCAAAACAAAAACACTTACCTGAAAACGGATGGGTGCCGCCTCTCCTCCGTCCTCTTCTTCCTGTCTCCGGTCCAGCAGCAGGAAGCTTCCGGGCTCCCAGGCTCCCCTGAGGCAATCACAACGCTGCAATGCAGCGTTGTGATTGGTCTGAGCACCATGGTTCGGTGCTCAGACGGGGAATGAGAGGCAGGGCATGTTCCCACCAGCCTGTGTAATGCAGCCTGGTGGGGAGCATGCAAAGTGCGCAGGACTGTTTCGCCGGCCCAAGAGGGTCGGGCAAGCAGTTGTGCGCACTTAGGGACTGCAAGCCACTCCTTCCCCTGCTCTGGGCAGCCCCGCCCCGCGAGCCACTGACTGCAGTAGGAAAACTAAAATGATGATAATGACATATCATCATTTTATTTTTACTTTTGTTCAGTGGGGCGACGCTCCTCCGCCTTAGTTGAGATGCCGCCACTGGACGCTATAGTGTTTGTGGAGGGCTGAGGTGCCACCAGAGGGTGGTGCTGGAAGCGTTAGAGGCCTTTGTCTTTCAGCCTCTTCTTACAGTGCAGCCCTTAGTCCACCAACTGGCGGGCTTCCCTTTTCAGAAACCGCTTGCACCTGGTGGGATTGTATCTCGCCCAAGGCAGAGGAGGGATTAGAAGCAGGATGGGCCTTCTCTAGTGGGGATCAATCATCAATCAATCCGTACTTGTAAAGCGCAGCTTATCACCTGTGAGGGTATCGAGGCGCTGGATTGCTAGGCGTAGTCGAAGAGCCAGGTCTTGAGTCTCTACCTGAAGTCATTCAGCGAGGGTGATGTTCGAAGGTGGGGGGCGTTGCAGGACTTGGAGGCGAGGTGGGAGAAGGAGCGACCTCTGCTGTGGCTACGGCGGATGAGCTGTGTCTGTGCGAGGGCGATGGAGGCAGAGTGAAGGTTTCTGGATGGTTAGTGGAATTTCAGGCGATGGTTCATGTATGCTGGTCCTGCAGGAAAACCCCTATAAGAAGAGGCTTTCTGTACTCCCCATTGCAACCCGCGGAGTCAGTGGAGCGGCGCGAGACGGGGCATCTCCGAATGCACAGAGGGAGACAGGAGTGCCCCACCTCTGAGTGCAATATACAGGTATTACCAGAAGGGGGGGCACTTCTGCCTTGCAGTGCCACGGTTGACTGGGACAAGCCTGCCCAGGTGCAAACCAAAGTTTGATCTCCAGAATTCTTCATCTCCCAGCTGATGACCTCGAACGAGGGGACAAGAGGGCTGAGAAGGATACAGGAGGTGTTAGTTTTCAATAGGACGCCTGTAGTAAAGGTGACCAGGCCAACAGGAGGCACAAAAACATCTTTATTGGGCACAGCCTGAGTGTGGTGTCCGTCAGTGCCAGCGAGGTCACATCAATTGACTTTGGAATTACACATTCCTAGGATGGATGCTAGAGCCCCTGAGGATGCTAGAACCCCTGAGGATACTAAAGCCCCTTAGGATGCCAGAGCCCCTGAGGATGCTAGAACCCCTGAGGATCCTAGAACCCCTGAGGAGGCTAGAGCCCCTGAGGATGCTAGAGCCCCTGAGGATCCTAGAACTCCTGAGGATGCTAGAGCCCCTGAGGATGCCAGAGCCCCGAGAATGCTAGAACCCCTGAGGAGACTTGAACCCCTGAGGATGCTAGAGCCCCTGAGGATGCTAGAGCCCTTGAGGATGCTAGGACCCCTGAGGATGCTAGGACCCCTGAGGATGCTAGAGCCCCTGAGGATGCTAGAGCCCCTGAGGGTGCTAAATCCCCTGGGCATGCTAGAACCCCTGGGGATGCTAGACCCCCTGGGGATGCAAGAGCCCCTGAGGATCCTTGAACCCCTCAGGATACTTGAACCCCTGAGGATCCTAGAACCCCTGAGGATCCTAGAACCCCTGAGGCGGCTAGAGCCCCTGAGGATGCTAGAGTCCCTGAGGATGCTAGAGTCCCTGAGGATGCTAGAGCCCCTGAGGATGCTAGAACCCCTGGGGATGCTAGACCCCCTGAGGATACTCTAGCCCCTGAGGATGCTAGACCCTGTAAGGATGCTAGAGCCCCTGAGGAGGCTAGAGCCCCTGAGGATCCTGTTACATAGACCAGCCCACCAGGCACAGCAATGCCTCACCTCATTGACTGAAGAAGTGCTCAGAAGACCATCTGCCTGCTGGACCCATCATGTTTGCCTCCAGACTTCTCTTCTTAAAATTGAAATCAAACTCATCTTGAGGTTTTGGAGGGAAGCTCTCTGGACAGCCCTGTGTTGGAAGTGTTTCCAAGCCGTGAGTGATGACCACCGAGGTGCGGTTATCGTGTTATGGGAGGCCAGGATCGTCCGTGAGGTTTCATGGTCCGGGCTAGGAATAGGGGGGAGAGGGATGTGGTCAAAGGTCTGCCAGGATGGGCTGCATTAATCTCTTCTACGATTGTTGTTAGAAGATGTCAAGAAGAGGTCATTGTAGACAGTCAGGACCTGCAGTGGTGGAGTTAGAGCCCTCTTGTGGTCACTGTAGACAGTCAGGACCTGCAGTGGTGGAGTGAGAGTCCTCTTGTGGTCACTGTAGACAGCCAGGACCTGCAGTGGTGGAGTGAGAGCCCTCTTGTGGTCACTGTAGACAGCCAGAACCTGCAGTGGTGGAGTGAGAGCCCTCTTGTGGTCACTGTAGACAGTCAGGACCTGCAGTGGTGGAGTTAGAGCCCTCTTGTGGTCTTTGTAGACGGTCAGGACCTGCAGTGGTGGAGTTAGAGCCCTCTTGTGGTCACTGTAGACGGTCGGGACCTGCAGTGGTGGAGTTAGGGCCCTCTTGTGGTCACTGTAGACGGTCAGGACCTGCAGTGGTGGAGTTAGAGCCCCCTTGTGGTCACTGTAGATAGTCGGGACCTGCAGTGGTGGAGTTAGAGCCCTCTTGTGATCACTGTAGACAGTCAGGACCTGCAGTGGTGGAGTTAGAGCCCTCTTGTGGTCACTGTAGAAAGTCCGGACCTGCAGTGGTGGAGTTAGAGCCCTCTTGTGGTCACTGTAGACAGTCGGCACCTGCAGTGGTGGAGTTAGAGCCCTCTTGTGGTCACTGTAGACAGTCGGCACCTGCAGTGGTGGAGTTAGTGCCCTCTTGTGGTCACTGTAGACAGTCGGGACCTGCAGTGGTGGAGTTAGTGCCCTCTTGTGGTCACTGTAGACAGTCGGGACCTGCAGTGGTGGAGTTAGTGCCCTCTTGTGGTCACTGTAGATAGTCTGGACCTGCAGTGGTGGAGTTAGTGCCCTCCTGTGGTCAGCACTGCGCTGCAGATCTCTTCAGACACTCCACGCCTGTCCGGCTGGTGATAGTGGTTAGTTGCCATGGGTTGGTAAGGGTACTGGATGGTAGACATGACCTGTAGCAGTTCTGTCTTACGTAAGTATAAGAGGGCCATGTGGTATAAGGAGATTTACGCTGCCTCTCTGGAGTTACCATTGGCTGCTGGACCTCTCAGTGTAGAGTATTAATCGGGAACAGAAGGGGCTAGGTATCCGGGAGTGACTAGTCTCGCTGGTGGATAAGCATCGGACATAGATGTACTATGTCATTGCTCTGGGTATGCCCAGACGTGGGTCCCTTGCTCACTGTGCCACTGGATTCAAGCTAGCCTGGCTGAAGAAGGGTGACATACCCTGAAACCGGTCCCAGGATGCTTGTTTCCGGTCCAGAGAGGACCTGCCCTGGCAGTTCGGTCTGGACTGTTCCCATGGGGCACAGGGTCAAGACTGATTTGCATATGGCTGGGTCCAAACTGGGGTGGCGTAGTGGGCAAAAGAACAATGGATTTAACCCAGATCTTTTGACTGGGGGAGAATGTTTGCATTGTCAGCATTCCGTCCATCATTTGTTTGCTGTAACACTTTTCGCCCTAAGTGGGATGGGTATGCCCAGACGTGGGTCCCTTGCTCACTGTGTCACTGGATTCAAGCTAGCCTGGCTGAAGAAGGGTGACATACCCTGAAACCGGTACCAGGATGCTTGTTTCCGGTCCAGGGAGGACCTGGCCTGGCAGTTCGGTCTAGACTGTTCCCATGGGGCACAGGGTCAAGACTGATTTGCATATGGCTGGGTCCAAACTGCGGTGGCGTAGTGGGCAAAAGAACGATGGATTTAACCCAGATCTTTTGACTGGGGGAGAATGTTTGCATTGTCAGCATTCCGTCCATCATTTGTTTGCTGTAACACATTGCTCTGTGGGTAGGCACCAATGTTTAGAGCCTTCAAGACTGCTCTCAAGCACGGCCCACAAGTAGTGTACAGATCAGCTGCTACGAGGTGCCGGAGGCACTCCACACACGGCGTTAATCTCGAGTGTTGTGGCGTAGCCAGGCTAGCAGAGGGAGGAGCAGAGGGGACAAAAAAATGCAAGAAGTCCAAGAAACACGGACAGCGGTCCAGCAGTGCCGAACGTCTGAGTTCAAGAGAAGCGGGTCCCAGTGCACACTGAATAACGAAAGAGGGAAGCTGTTGAGTGAGTGCACCCTTAAAAGGGAAAGTATGCCTGGTTGTGAATGTCTTCTCTTATACACAGTATGGGCTGCATAAACCCCTGGAGTTCCTACTTTGAAAATGTTTCTGGTCCCGCCACGTGGTGGCAGTATAGCAGGAAGGTGATATTAGGTGAGACCCTGGATGTGCGAGTATTGCAAATTTGAAGAACCTGAGGTAAAATGCAGGCAAAGATCAGTCACAGCAGTGAACGGTCTGAGAAATCCAGTCCAACAAACCATGTCACAATAAACCCAGCACAGACCATGCGATGATGGTTCAAAACGTTATGTATCATTAGTAGCACGCACCGTCGTCATCTCTAGTCATATAACTGAATAAGCAGTGGTCGAACTGAAGGGAACCTACAGTGTTAGTCGAAACAGAGAAAGCCGGATGAGAAAGCCATGGTCTTTGGCTCTTATAGAACCAACTGGGTGGAGGTTTCTAATCGTAAACCAACTAGGAGCATCTCCCAAAATCTAGCAGTAGCGACCGTGAAGCTCTTTGTTCTTGAACCTCTGGACAGTATATTAAGTGATTGCCAGAGGAAGTTCGCAGGGTTCTTGCAAGGATACACTGTTGAAGGCGTTTGCTGATGAAGCTTGTAGAATTGCTAAGTAAAGTCTTATGAATAATACAACAGGTCTTGACCTGAACACGCTGCATGATTGGAAGCCAGAAGGAATGCGCCCCACGTGAGGAACCAAGAATCCGTCAAGCAGCTGTACTTTAAATTACCTGAAGCTTCTGCAGGACATATCTTAGTATCTCCAGAGAGATGTCGCATAGTCCAAAAGTGATCCGATAAGGCCCAAACCACAGTTAGTATGAAATCTGAAGATAGTTATGGAAGTATCTTTTGCAAGATTCTAAGATGGTAAGTGCAAGACAACAAAATCTATCTGGACGGTTAAAGATAAATGAGAGTTCATTTTAACTCATGAGCGTTTTAGGAGTTGATCCTGCGCCCATTTCAGAGGGCCAATAGGCGTCCTGCCAACGATCACTGCAGCCATTGACAATAAGGAGCTCTGTTTTCTCGCGATTATGTTTACGTTTGTTACTCCCCGACCAGTTCCAAATGGAGCCCATGGTCTGATGGAATGCGTCACGAGAAGGATTGTTTGTCAGATGCACTAAAAGTCGTGTATCCATAGTACATATATCCTTCGATGCATTTCTCTACCAACATACTGGCAACAGGAATAACATATGTTAACAAGATGTGGGGTGAGGGAAGACACCTTTGCTGTTCCACATGTGACTGGTAATTGATGACCTGTAAAAAGTCTAATTTTACTGCCAGAGTCTAGTTGGAGAGGAAAGCTTGAAGCCAGTTGAGGGCTGAGCTGCTTATACCTGTGGCAGCGACTCGGTCTAGCAAGATGGAGCGGTCGGCTGTATCAAATGCTGCCGACAGGTCCAGCAGGACTAAAGCATTAACCGGACCAGCGTCAAGACCAAGTCTCAAATCGTCCACAATAGGAATAGAGCACAGATCATCCTCTGGTGCCTGGCCTGGACCCAGCTTCCAGTGTCAACAAGAAATTAGTAGCCTGTAAGTGGCTCTATAATAGTTGTGGAACATGCCTCTCCAGTATTTTACCTGCAAAAGGTAGCAGCAAGATTGGGCAGATAACTGGAGTTTCCACTTCGAAGCCAGAGTTTGAGGATCTTCACTTTCAAGGTCCTTTAAAGCCTTGTTTTATTCCAGAACTTATTTTTGCCAATTCTGATCACTTTTTACATTTTCAAACACCTGTATTAGGAACTTAAGGCTCCCCTGTGGCCTTTTTATTGAGGTCAAATGTCCCGGGGCCTGCAGTTATTTTTTTGGATTTTAATAGTTGTTTCGCTTCAACAAAAACAAGACTCCAGACCTCTGATAACTGTCTGTCCTGGGCACATGGCTTATTGAACTGCCTATTGCCATGCTGGGCACCCTCCCAAGAGTGCTGGCCAGCCACAGAGTGCACAGTCTGTCCACTCCAAGAAGGCCTGGCACAATCAAAGGGAAGTGGGGTGGCATCGCCCCACACTCTCTACTTCCAGATCACAGTAGCTGTTGGACACGAATCAATGAGCCTTCTGGATGTGGGCGATGAAGCGCCCCTGAGAGTGGACCTTACTTCTTGGCGCTCCAGAATGGACGGCAGCACATCGCGGCGATGGCTATCGCAGAGGAGGGTTGGCTTTTCCATTCTTCAAGCGGAACTTGCTTTTGTGTGGTTTCCAGGCACTGAAGTGCTAAGAGCCCTTCCATTGCAACTAAGCACGCTGTGTCGTTCATAGCAGTACATCTATCTCTGTGAAGGAAGCTCAGACTCAAGATTAATGGTAAGAAAGTGAGTTCTTGTCCCTACACTTCTTCCTGTAAACATGTGGTGGTGCAAACTATAGTGATGCGGTGGCACAACTGACTGCTCCCGTAAAAGACAAAGGGCTAGATGTACGATGGCCTCGATTCGCAGAACTGGGCCATTTCTGACTGCAAAAAAGCATTTTGGTGTGTATTAATCCCAAATAGCGATCTGGTAACATGTTACCGAATCACAATTTAGAATTGCGAATACATATCGAATTGGTATTTGGGACTGGCATGTTCAGGGTGTTCCCTTCCAAATACCGAATCAGAATTGGTTGTATGAATGTTTTGCGACAGAAATGAAGCTGCAAAACATTCTCATTTTACCAACAACTCAATGTTAGTGGTAACCCATTCGCAAATGGGAAGGGGTCCTCTTGGGACCCCTTCCCCTTTGGGAATGTTTTAAAAAATAAAAATGAAACTTTTTGTTTTTTCTTTTTAAATGCATCCCGTTTTTTTTTTTTTTTTTAAGGAAACGGGCTGCATTTTTCAAACAAAAATGATTTATTTATTTAAAAGCAATCACAGAAATGGTGGTCTGCTGACCCCAGCAGGCCACCATCCCTGTGATGGCAGCGAATCCTAGTGGCTCACAAATTGCGACCTGCCTCATTAATATTCATGAGGGAGGTCTATTTGCGACCCACTACGAATTGCTAATGGGCCAGATATCCTTTTTGTACATTGGTAATAGCGATTAGCAAACAATCGCTATGGTAATCGCTGTTACTAATCTTCGTACATCTAGCCGAAAATGAATACATTTGAAAGGTCATGGACCCCAATTCGAACTAATATAAAAAAAAATGTGAGTCACCACAATGACTCTGGAATATGTCGGTGGGATTACATAGATCGACTTTTGTCACCCGAGCTCTGCATTGGAATCCGAAGACCCCAATAGTGGAACCAATGGACATGATATTTGTCTACAAAAATTTGCACTGTGACTAGAGATTAGAATAGGTGCAGTACAAGAGATACACATCTATAGTCTTAATTAGCAATCCATGGTATACTGTCTACCTATACCAGAAAATGCCATCCTAATGTCTGCTTATGTAAATTGAAAGTTTTGATGCAAATTTGTTAGATGAATCCTTCAATAAAGTAGGGAAAAAATGAGTGAGTTCTGGACTGGGACATTCATTTCCATCTGCGGTGTGCGGGTGCACATGCGCACAGATGCGTATCCACGAAAACTGGGGTCTTCCATGGAGAGGCATGTTGTCACACTGAGCATTGAAGTCCCCACTGTTCATGGAAGGATGTTCTGGACCTTTCTTTGGTGGTGACAAGAAGGCGTCACTCAGTTCTTTGTTGCAGGTGTAGCTTACACATCAGCCGCTACATATCCTGCGTGGTCCACGTCCATCCTGGGACTTGCTTGTCCCCAATTTATTTGGGTCCACTGCTTGACATCTGCTTTTAGAAGTTGCAGAGGACAGTCCAGCGGTTCTCGGATCTTCTGAGGTTGGCACAGCCAATTCCATAGG
The DNA here is from genome assembly GCA_963921515.1 of Calotriton arnoldi. Classification (NCBI taxonomy): domain Eukaryota; kingdom Metazoa; phylum Chordata; class Amphibia; order Caudata; family Salamandridae; genus Calotriton; species Calotriton arnoldi. The sequence goes on along the minus strand of CAWUFW010002651.1, from coordinate 35,335 downwards.
TTTTCTCACCCCTAGGGGTTTCAGATTCTTTATTTTTAGGTCCGGCGTAGAGGCTGCAATACGTGCCTCACCAGCCTCAAGTAATTTATAAATACACAGTACATCCATATGTATAAACACAGAGGCTTTGGGTCAGCCCTCTTCATCCATTGGTCTGTTCAACTCCACTGCCAATCACGTTTTGCTTCCTCTCACCACAATCCACATCACAAGGCACTGGGTCAGCCCACTTCAGCCACTGGTTACCTTACACTGTGACGTCGGCATTGTGTGTGATCGCATGTACACATTCACCTAAAAAGAAGAGCACTTCCGTGCCAGGAAGGGACGGCAAATTACTGCTTTACTTTGCTTTGTCAATGCCATTTTCATCCCATGCATTATCATTTTTTCTTTAGTTACAATATGCAGTTAAACGATGTATAAAAGTTACAGTAATTCAAAGCAAAAAGTATGTTTTCTTTCCACGCAGAACAATCATATTTTCTTGTGATGTGCCTTAAACCTAAAATGGTTTTCTATAAATGGGACACTTCCTTTTGGGTGGTCACTCTTTTCTTGGGTTGGTAAAAGCAGCATACCGTGGCCAGTTTGCTGAGCCTGACTCTTCTTCGGGCATTCTTTCGCAGGTGGGTGTCCCATGTGGCGTGGTGGCTGGAGGAGGCCGCGACGGTGTCATCATGAGGAGCTAAGGTGCTCAAGGCCATGTGGTGGCGCCAGTTCAGTGTTGTCATGGCCCTCCCTGGAGCTGGCTGGTCACTGTGCCGTGTACCTGGTGGTGTGTCTGGCAGGCTTGCGGCATGCTGTTGGAGGAGCAGCAGAAAGCATTAAAGCTGTTCTCTCTAGGGACCTGTGGCATGTATATACCCCAAAAGCTGTTCTCTCTAGGGACCTGTGGCATGTATGTACCCCAAAGGCTGTTCTCTCCAGGGACCTGTGGCATGTATGTACCCCAAAAGCTGTTCTCTCTAGGGACCTGTGGCATGTATGTACCCCAAAAGCTGTTCTCTCTAGGGACCTGTGGCATGTATGTACCCCAAAGGCGTTTCTCTCTAGGGACCTGTGGCATGTATGTACCTCAAAGGCTGTTTGTTCTCTCTAGGGACCTGTGGCATGTATGTACCCCAAAGGCGTTTCTCTCTAGGGACCTGTGGTACGTACGTACCCCAAAGGCGTTTCTCTCTAGGGACCTGTGGCACGTATGTACCCCAAAGGCTGTTTGTTCTCTCTAGGGACCTGTGGCACGTATGTACCCCAAAGGCGTTTCTCTCTAGGGACCTGTGGTACATATGTACCCCAAAGGCGTTTCTCTCTAGGGACCTGTGGTACGTATGTACCCCAAAGGCTGTTTGTTCTCTCTATGGACCTGTGGCACGTATGTACCCCAAAGGCTGTTCTCTCTTGGGACCATTCTCCTACATTGCACCCAAAACATGTAACGTCCTCCCTCAACACATCAGAGCCCCCTCAACACAACAGAGCCTCCTCCTCACTTCTTGAGTTCCGCAAGAAGCTGCAGACCTGGCTCTTCATGTAAGCACCTTGGGCACCTCACCCCTACACACCTGCCCAAGTACCTGGATACCCTCTCGGTTGATAGGTGCGCTATACAAATCAATATAACATAACCTGTGGCACGCATGTACCCCCAAAGCCTGTTCTCACCAGGGACCTATTAGAGGCAGCTCTCGGTGAGGCCGGATCACAGGTCTTGGCACCTGGGCCCATGTTACAAATGAGGCACACTGCCCCGGTCTGTGCTACAGCACATCTTTCACAGGATGAGACAGGGCAGACCAGGACAGAGCGCCGTTCTATTGAAAGTGAATGCACAGCTACAGGGGGATCTCTGGCCCCTCTTTGAAATGTAGGCCTGCTTGTCCCCTGCACTAATACTGCAATTCTCCCTGCACAGGTGCATTTTTGTACCGGAGCGCTCAACGGTGCATTTGCTGTGATAGGGCGCACTGTTCTAGTCTGCGCCTGACGCACACTTAAGTGTGTGCCGCAGCACAAGTGCTCCCCTCTCGACCTCCTGCTAGAAGTGTTGTGACATTGAGCGACAACACCTGTGGCTGTGTAGTGGGTACCGTTGATACTGAGGGATGCCGCACTTGTGGCCAGTAGCATCTCCTGTGAACTGTTGACTGTGAGGCTTTACACTCTGGATGCTTTCAGGCCATAGACCCTAATGCAAGCAAGGAAACTACAGCCCTACAGTAGTGAAAACAGCCATAAATGTGGAGTTGTGATCCTGTCGCACCCCTGGGCCTTGCACCTAACGAACTAGTGATAGAAACTCAACCTCAAAGGAGTACAAGCTACAGAGCAGAAGAGCACCCTGGGCTGACTCCAGTCCAATTCCAAACAAATACCTGAAGCCTGTGAAAAATTCATGCTTACATCTCCTGGAAGGAGACCTCCCCAGGGACAGGCCACAACAATCCATGCAACTGTTGTGTTCTGCTTGCTCCTTTGGGAATGTGAGGTCTTCAAGAGGACTCACCCCGTGAACACTCTCTTGGCTGTGAAGTAGACATGTGCTGGATTAGAGGCGCACTAGTCTTTTGGAAAATGTCACAATAGGGTTATGCCTCTGAGTGCCTGGGTCAAAGTCAGTCACACATCGGGCAACAGGTGGCTCTTTATTTACTGAAATCTCCCAGATCTTGAGCAATGTATGGGGCTATTCACAAACGTAACTTACAATTGCGTGTAATTTATATGTGTAATTTACTCTTACACGTTTGAGTAACTTTACTACTTTTGGCTGTTCACAAAATCTGAGTTTAAAGTTACTCAAAAGTGTAGACTTGCACATCTTCACTCCTTGAAAAAGGGCCTGGAGTCAAACTTACGAGTGTAAGTTACTACTGCCAAAACAAAAAACACTAGTAAGTCCAGCACCACACATAGCCAACCACTGATGCTGCAACACCCTCCCATACAAAATAATAGAGACACAGACTTAAAATAAAGCCCCATTGGAAATAATGATAAATTGAACTAAATTATTTAAAATAGTTAAAAAAAAAAATATGAATATAATTTAATATTATAAAATCTAAAACGAGAACCTTATTTTTTAATTATAAAATATTTTAACAACCTTTTTGAATGTATAAATTAAAGTAACATTATTTTTATTAAAATGTAATTAAATTACTCCTAATTAATTCTATACTTCATTGGTAACATTACTGTAGTATGCATGTTTTTTACTTAAGGCGGGAATTTATTGTATACATCAGCAAAGTATTCAATTTAGTTTAATATATTTAAATTCATTAAAATTGTAATTCAAAATTAGATTAATAGTGCTGCAGCATTTTTTTCTTCTACAGTTAAATATATAAAATGTATTTACATTGAAGTTTAACATCCCCATGTATCAAATTGTGTGATCCTTGCCATATCTCTTTGGCAGCCTTGTTGGGAGCAGCTAAGTGCAATTAATCTTGCATGGTGTGCTTTATGTGAAAGTTCATGAAGAACTAGCAGTCTGTCAGGGACGAATGAGTCACAAAATCATGTGAAAGCAGGAACCCAGGAGTCAGCGACTAGTTTGCAATTCCCTTTTTTTACTTGCGCGTCGGAGTATTCTAATGTGGGTCTGAAGACTTTTCAATATGTACGAGAGTAAATCAGTGAAAGGAGGAAGATGCATTTTATTGTTCGTCCTCACATTGATGGTAAAATACAATTGGAGGCCTTAGTTTGTTAGAAGGATTTCTTGCTCCTCCCTTGGGACATGTTTGCAGCTTGGCAACATTTGTACCACATGTTTTGTTTTGGGCACAAAGGTTCTTTTTATGCCTTGATCCTTAGTTCCAAAGAGGATTTAGAGTTGTTTTTTTGGTCACAAGCATTTGCTTGGCCATCTGGGGTCCTGTCAACATGTGTATAAGGGCGCACGGGTGCTGTGGTCTGGTTGTGTTGTTGTGTGACCATCCAGCACGGGGACGTATACTTCTAAGCGTCACCATTCCTCTCAGCATGGAGTTGAAGGAGGGAAACGATGTAGGGTGGGCTCAGATGCTGCTCCTTCCAAATCAGTATTAGATGCAGGCTCTGATTAAATCCCTTCCTGAGGTCCTTCCGAGAGCCTAAGCGTCGATTGGAACAGAGAGTCTAGCTGAGGAAGATTCTTCTTTTCCTTCGTCATCTTCCTCTTGGGGTATCTCTCATCCTTTCTGCATTTCATCTTGGCCATCTTCTGAATACAATGATGAAGATGGGATTCCTAAACCATATTCAGCTCCGACGTACAAATTTGTCCAGAGATCGGAACTTCCTGCCATTTTCAGTATTTAGCCCGGAATCTCCACTTGCCCGTGAAGGAGGATCTCTCCAGTACTAGTCCAGAGATGTTTCAACACTTCCAGCTTTTATGTCCTCCCAGATTGCCAGTCAACACGGAAAATAAGCACCTTCTTTTAAGAGAATGGAGAGATCCTGAGAAGAAGCCGTGAATAGGTTTCGCATAAAATTGCAGCTTTTGGTCAATGAGGAATTAGACTTTTCTTCATTTGTGAGTGTTCATCCCATGTCGGCAGGCTCGACTGGGCACTCCACAGTGGTAACGGAGGATCTGTTATTGGCGGATCCTGTGTACTATGCTATGCTGGTTAAAACCTGACCACCAGAGCTGGTGTATATGCAGTTTAATCTTCACAATCTATATTCAAGGTCTTCTCAGTAGTTACTTCATCCTTGCAGTCTGGTGAGGACGCATAGAATGTCTAGCAAGTATGGCGCTGCAGGCCAACTTTCTGTCAGTAGTGACTTGTTATATCCCCAAGGCTCCTGTGTTTGCCTCTGTGTCTAACGCAGCAGCACCCTGTATTAAATTAATCTCTGAGATTAGGAGGCCGATGGGCTTCAGAAAGAAGATTCTTTATTGAGGAACTAAGCTTTTGGAGACCATCTAGAGTAACTCTTTCTACCTGCTTCTAAAAATCGACGCAGGCCCTAATTAATATGGGACAGCCCGAGTCAGCGTAGTCTTCCCACCAGCTGTCCTGTGGACATTAACGTTGGCATTTCTCCCAATCCTCCAAGAGGTGGTATTTCCAGCCTTCCTTTCGAACCCAGGGAATTTCTAATTTTGCACCTCATTGGTAACGCTAGATAGAAACCCTCATTCTGCTGGTTCTTGCCTGCAGGAAGCATCAGTAGGCGGCAGGCCTTCCCTTTTCTGTCCCATCTAGAACAAGTCTGTCTCTGGGTCTTGGATCCTACAGCACAATCAACAGGAATATTCCCCGGAGTTTGATGTAATTCTCTCACCTGGTGGCCAAAGCCTGAAATGGCCATCCTCTGCACCTTAGGAACGCCGCATCGCTCTAGCAATTCAGAAAAGGACTCAAGACATGATTGTCCGAATAAACAGCACCGCGAAGCAGCTAGCAACTCCAGCGCCTTTAGACCCCAACGGGTGATTTGCCGCACTTTATAAATCCTAATTGATTGACTGACGCCATCAGACTCTAGCATAGTTTAAAAATTTTTTTTTTACAGAGTTTTATATAGCGCGAACTTGACCCGAATCAGGTATTGGAGCGCTTTACATAGCACCAGTTGCATTACATGAGGACACATTCATTTTTGTTAGGCACGGGGAGATTAAGTGATTTGCCCAGAATCACAGGATGTTCAGCGTCATTGCCGAGACTCGAACCCAGTTCCCCAGATTCGAGGTCGACCGCCCTAGCCGTTAGGCCAACTCCTCTCCCCTTACTCTCTGGCCTCTGGGTCCATCTGCACAGTTGGCTCTTTTTCAAGGCATGGCAGGATTGATGGAGAAGAATGCGGTGACCCCAGTCCCGCAATTGGAGATGGGAGAAAGGGTTTACTCCTAAGTAGTTCTAGTGCTGAAATCATCCAGAAGGATTGGTGAATCCTATCTTAATACGTCTAGCAAGAGGAGGGTGGGATGCCTGTCGACACACACGCCTAAAAGGGAGTTGCGTGCCAGGACTCCCCATTGTAGAACAACTCTAGCGGAGGGGGGAGAACTGATGTTCAGGGGAGCCACTAATATTACTCAGCGGACGGGTTACTACATCACAACGGTGACAGATATCCTGTCCGCCGAAATAGAAATCCCATTTTATCCTATGGGATTTATATTTCGGCGGACGGGATGCCCGTCACCGTTGTGACAGAGTAACCCATCCGCCGAGATCTAAATCAGGCCAAGAGGTTTTTAATGGCGTCCTGAAAGACTGACATTTCCAATCAAACCTTTTGACAACCGGTAGAGAATGGCACATTCCTGCTCCAAAGAGGCGTCCCTTTCCCTGCAGAACGACCGGCTGGGAGTGCGCGACATAGTGCTTTTTTCCATTGTCTTACACAGAGAGGAACACATGACAACAGGACAAAAGTTCAAGAACAAAAGCTGGAAAGACTAAAAGGTTAAAAGTTTTTTTTTTAACTTGAAAAAAGACAGATTTCTTTTTAAAATAAATTGACTCCCTTTGTACCTGTGTACTTGTGTCCAAACATGTTCTTCTGTGTTTGTTCAGATCTCGTATATACATTTGAGGGGCATTTTCTTTGACCTTTGTGTTCATGATATTTAGAAACGTTGTTAATCTTTGAATGACACAAACCTTGGAGGTAGTGAGAGGAATACAATCCTATATATTACATGTACAGAATAAGGTAAAGAGGCTTGCACAGAGGAGTTGCTGCAACTCCCACAACCCTTATGGCTACTTTCTGAACCAATAAAGCATCCCTTTTTAATGCACCATCACTTTTTGTTAGGTCGAGCCTTAGCAGCCCATGTGCTGCTCTGAGGCGTGCTGTATTCAGGTATGGACTTGAAGCTCCGCCCATATTTTTCATTGGTTTGTGTCATTGTCCTTGGTAAATGCTGGCTACTAATTCGTTAATAGGCTTGTTAGTTCCTCCTTAGTACTGCCTTGTCTTCCTTTGTAACCTCCCATGACGACAACCCCGCTTACATGTGCCGTTACTTGGTAGGCTTTAAATACAGTCTCCGACCACTATTTTGTTAAATGCTTTTCAGGACACGCTCTCTCATAAGGCTTTTTTGAATTTATTTTCATAGCACAGCATGCCACAGTGGCGGCTGTGTCTTTGGTTTATTTTAGGCACCAAAGGTGGCCGCATTTTTTTCTCTCTATTTTTTAACTTTTGTTTGTAAAAGCGCCCATGCTGTGCTTTCACGTCAATGGCGGCCGGCCCCTTTCTTTAGACGAGCCACCATTAAACTGAAAGCGTGGCATGGGGCACTTTTACAAACAACCATTTGCAATGCAATAGTTCTCGCATTTGAGAGCTTCGTAAATGCGAGACCTAATGCATTGCAAATGAAAAATACATGGCGCGGGCCTTCTGAGGGCAGTTGCATTGATAGAGCTGGAGACAATGTGGGTTTTGCGGTTTTAGAGAAAGCAGAAAGAGCGGGCAGAGCCTATGCACCCTTTTGACATTAAATTTTCTGTTTTAATTAGGCATGTGTAAATAAAAATTTTGGTCTGGCAATACTTTTCGATGACTTATTCTTTCCTGTAAGTTTATGACTGGTTGGAGGAATTGAGCCCTGACGAAGTTATGGGTCGTTCAATTTAGCAGGCCATTAACAAACCAGAAATGCCCGAGTTCGGTGTTCCTCCATTAGAAGCCTTTGAAAATACCATATAGTTTTTTCGTTGCAATGCATCTAATCCCGGTTGCCTAAGTAACGTTTTTCCGACCAGTTAATACCCACTGTCCTGATTAATCTCTAATCAAAGCACAGCCTCCTTTTCCCATTGTTTTGTCAGCATCCTGGGTTCCGAGGTTCACAATATACATTTAAAAGTGACAGCTGAAAGAAACAAGACACACAAAGCTTTTCAATGCCCTAATTAAATCAGTGCCTTAGCCCGAATCCTTTGTCAATAAAGGCAACAAGCAAAGTGCTTTGTTTTTTTTCTTTAGGCTTGGAAAGGGTCCCCGGCAAGATAGTTTTTCCTCATTTTTTGAGGCTGCGCCATCGAGGTAGTTGAAATGATGTTTTAGAGGCTGCCTCATCGAGGTCGTTGAAATGATGTTTCAGAGGCTGCCTCATCGAGGTCGTTGAAATGATGTTTCAGAGGCTGCCTCATCGAGGTTGTTGAAATGATGTTTCAGAGGCTGCCTCATCGAGGTTGTTGAAATGATGTTTTAGAGGCTGCCTCATCGAGGTCGTTGAAATGATGTTTCAGAGGCTGCCTCATCGAGGTCGTTGAAATGATGTTTTAGAGGCTGCCTCATCGAGGTCGTTGAAATGATGTTTCAGAGGCTGCCTCATCGAGGTCGTTGAAATGATGTTTCAGAGGCTGCCTCAGAGGTTGTTGAAATGTTTCAGAGGCTGCCTCATCGAGGTCGTTGAAATTATGTTTTAAAGCCTGCCTCATCGAGGTCGTTGAAATGATGTTTCAGAGGCTGCCTCATCGAGGTTGTTGAAATGTTTCAGAGGCTGCCTCATCGAGGTTGTTGAAATGATGTTTCAGAGGCTGCCTCATCGAGGTTGTTGAAATGATGTTTCAGAGGCTGCCTCATCGAGGTCGTTGAAATGATGTTTCAGAGGCTGCCTCATCGAGGTCGTTGAAATGATGTTTCAGAGGCTGCCTCATCGAGGTCGTTGAAATGATGTTTCAGAGGCTGCCTCATCGAGGTCGTTATAGAGGCTGCCTCATCGAGGTCGTTGAAATAATGTTTCAGAGGCTGCCTCATCGAGGTCGTTGAAATGATGTTTCAGAGGCTGCCTCATCGAGGTCGTTGAAATGATGTTTGAGAGGCTGCCTCATCGAGGTCGTTGAAATGATGTTTCACGAGACTGTTAAGGAGTTCGGGCAGTGATGAACGGGCATAGGATATTCTTGTATTGCAATGTGCTTTGTCTGAATCAGTAAGACAGACTGCAAAAAAACTGCGCGCTTCGTCGGCAAGGTGTGTTAATGTTATGCTGGGGATTTATGGAGCACGAACATACAGCCTAAGGTCATTAGGCGCCATAAGTTGAACCAGTGAAATGCAGTAACAGTTAAAGGGAACAAGCATTTGCAATCGCACTAGGCCTCGCATTTGTGAGAGTTGGAGCTATTGGCATTGTAATGACCATGCCTTTTATTTATGTGTTTTGAAAACCTGCAAGCGGTGCGTAAACACGCACTTTGTATTTATAGTCGCTGCTTACGAGAAGCAAGGCTGGCAGTAACTGCGTCTCTTTTACTGCCTTGCAGCATCTTCCTTCTTGCTATACTATGAGCTCTCCCGATCTCTGAAGGATGTGAAACAGTAGTGTTAGTAGCTTATGTTTAAATGGCACCACAGATCTCACAGTCATCTCCTTCCACCTTTTCAGGAAGGCCAATTATTCTAATATGGTTTCTTTTGGTCCAATTCTCCTGATTGGCCTGCCCTGCAACCCATTTGATGCTCATTACTGCTGATTGATTTGAGGGGTGTGGCTAACCGCCGAACATGGCGGCCGCACTGTAGCGGAGCTCCGAGACTGGACCTAGTTATCCAGCAATTACCGGCAATGTTGGGGGACATCCAGGCCTACATCCTACCCCAGCTTGTAAAAACTGAGGGGAATGCTGATGGTGTAGTGCGCACTCCGTGTGACGCCATAAAGGTGGCGAAACCAGCGAAGTCGGCGGGGGATGAGCGTGGTGTATGAGCCTTGGCCCGACGGGCTGGCTGGAGTGGACTGCAGCGTCCCGAGGATCTCTGAGCCGCTACCTCGAGTGACCCAGCAGTGACTGGCAAGAGCGGGGGGACCCGTGCTACAAGAAAGGGCTGTGTGGCTGCCCGTGAGCGAGGACGAGGGAGCCGCGCCAAGACACTCTGCAGCATCCCTGGTGAGTGCAGCCTCCCGCCTCTTCCCCCCGAATGGCGGCGACACTGGGCCTACACCAGCAGCGGCCGTGGATGAATCGCCGAGGATTGGTGGTGGGCGCTGCTGCATCGGAGCAGTCTCTCTGAATACATCGGACCGCAGTTGGGAGCAACATGACGGGGGCTCCACCCGCTGAGCTCGTGGTGGTGCAGTAACGAGCGGGAGAAAGCAGACATACTGCAAACTGCTGGGGGGGCACTCGGCACGGATGCGGGCTCAGCGAGCTTGACCTACCCTGCGGTGAGTCGCACTGTCCGTGGTGCTGGCCGTGTGGTGCGGCGCGGCCTTGCTTGGGCCTTCTCTTACTATCCGGCCCTGACTGTGAGGCCTGTAAGGGCCGGCGGGCCGTGAGGGCTGTGGCTCCTGATAGACTGAGTATCCAGGGGGCGGTGCACCGGAGACTGTGGGGGGCACCTGGCCGAATGCGGAGGGAACTACTGGCGAAAGGAGGCCACTAGCTGTGGGGACTGTGTACCAAGGCAGGATAGGCGAGAGGCGGCCCCGTCCTGGCAATGGCCGCCTGTCCCTGATTGAAGACCAAGGCACCATATGGTTATGACGCCCAGGAATGCAACGACAACCGGGCAGGTCGATAGTGGCGGCGCCACGCTCGCTTCATAACTGCCCCGGCCCTGCTGAGAGGTGTCCACATCTCTATCTATCTATAAAGAGGGGAGCTCTGTAGAGGCGCGCCCGGTCTCCACGACCTGGCTTCGCGTCGACTTCAGCCGGTAGCCCAACATGCATGGGTCTGGCCCTGCTCTGATTACCCGAGGCGGTGCCGAGAAGCAGTGGTGCCCCTCGGATGTGCCCCGGACTGTGATTGTGATGTACCTCTGGTGCGCCTCCGAGCGGTGGGACTATAGACTTTGGGCTCCAACACACTGTAACGGTGACCGGCCCTACCCAGCGGCGCACTCTGGGGCACTCAAAAGGAAAGCTGCCGGAGTTGGTCTCCACAGGTACAATGCAGCAAGAAGAGTCGGACAATGCCACCCAAATGACCCCTATGAGCTGCGTCCCACCGACCAATATGGCGTCCGCCATAAACTGGACCTAATAATGCAGGAGGTAAGGGAGTCGCGGAAGGCAATAGAACAAATAGGCTCATTGACAACCGGCTTTACACTACTTAAGGCAGACCATGCCAAGTTGGCCTCTACAGTGGAAAGCAATAAACTACTTTTAGCAGAACTGCTCCCTCAGCACAAGGACCATGCGGGGCAGATATCACAGCTGCAGCACCAAGTGTCCAGCCTTCAGGACAGGGTCGAAGATGCGGAGGGCAGGGCACGGAGGAATAACGTCTGCATAGTAGGCCTGCCAGAACGCTGTGAGGGTCGCAACACCACTCGATTTGTGGAACAATGGCTGCGGAAGAAGGTAGCCCCAGAGGGCCTGTCCGACCTCTTCTGTGTTGAGAGAGCTCATAGAATTCCCATGAGAAAGCCAGTGGTTGGTGCTCCTCCACGTCCCATGATTGCCTGTATACTCAACTATAAGGATCGGAACACGCTGCTCTGTATCGCCAGGGAGAAATCCCCTATCCAGTACAAAAATCACCGGATTTCGCTATACCCAGACTTCACGGTCCTGGTGCAACGCCAGAGGGCCTCTTACTAAATGACTAAAAAGAAACTCAGAGCTCTGAACCTCAAGTACGCCTTGCTGTTTCCTGCCCGCTTGAAGACCTTGCACAAGCAAAAGACACACTTCTTTGGCAGCCCGAAGGCTGTAGGGGACTGGGTGGAAGCTACATTCCTCTCACACATGTCAGAGAGATCGACGCAAAGCACAAACCAGGAACCACAAGTAGCAGCAGGGGGCAGAACATGCCGCACCAGATCGACTCGCAAAATCAATGCAAAAAGCCCATCCCCGGAGCAGGCCTTGTGGGGCAGGGAGGCGGCGCTTGTTGCTGCGGCGGCCTTCAGAGACTGTGACCCCCCTCTCCTCGCCGGAGTAATCGGCAGACACTACTATGCACTCAGACTCCGAGAACAGCATCACTTTGTTTCCCTCTATCACGCCAGAAACTGCGAATGACTATCTGGGCTGAGAGTCGCCCCCCCGACCGAGTGCTCTGATGAGCCAAGTAACCTAATAATATATGGGCCGTAGCCCTCCGCAGCTTCCTTATTATCCCCCCAACTTCTCTATATCCTTAGTAAACGACCAAGGTCTGGTCACTCATAATGTAGCACACAATCCAGAGTGTTCTGCAAGGCGCAGGAGCTGCCTCCCCCGCAGCGAATGCAAACCGAACTCAGAGAAATGTTCCCAAAGTTGAGTATTTTGTTTGGTCCAGCATTGTTCTGGGGTTGGACCTAGTATTGGGTGTTAATATGGGTTTTTGGGTTTCTGGCTTACCCCCTACTACGCACCACACACTACTCTGCCCCCACGATAAGGCAGGACTCGGAGCTGAATACACACCCATATGGCCACATTGGGACCGTACACTATAGTCACCTGGAATGTCAGAGGGTTGGGGTCGGTGCACAAACGCCATAGGATACAGGCCCAACTAAACAGGCGGAGTGCGCAGTTTGCCTTGATGCAGGAGACACACCTCACTGACTCTGAGGCTACCAAGCTCCGTAAGAAGTGGAGAGGCCAAGTGTTTAATACATCATACTCCGCCTTTGCGAGGGGAGTAGCTATATGGGTCAGAAATGGGGTCCCGTTCGTGGCCTTGGAGCAGCGCGCAGATGTAAACGGCAGATATGTCATAATCCATGGCACACTAGATGGCACACACATAGTCATAGGCAGTATATATGCCCCGAATTACGATCAGGATAAATTCTTAACAAATCTCAACACAGTGCTTGCAGACTGGGCGGGGTACCCATGGGTACTGGGAGGGGACTAAAATGTGGTCCTGGATGTGCAGAAGGACCGCTCTCACTCCCCTCTCCGGGGAGCAGTCTCTTTCAGGCAGGTGGACCCCCTGCGTGGGTGGGCAGCGGGTTGGTTGCTGGGAGACGTTTGGCGCCTCAAGAACCCAAACAGTCGGGAATACTCATTCTACTCACCGCCCCACCTGCTTCACACGAGACTAGACAGAGTATTCTGTTCCTTCTCCATTACAACTCAAGTGACCCAAACCACATATCTGGGGAAGACTTTTTCTGACCATAACCCACTGGAGGTCACGTTGTCATGGGGAAGAGTCCCTACACCTGTCCCTACTTGGAAGTTATGGCTACTATGGCTAAGGCCATCACCAATTATTTAAATGAAAATGCCAACTCGGCGTCTTCGCGCCTCATAGAATGGGACGCATTCAAGACTGTAATGAGGGGTACTGCTATCATGCGGAGGCAGATAAATCAAGAGCGCTCCTAGCATGGCTGTTGCGAGATGCGCCGCCCCCCACCCCTATACACGAAATAGTCCTGTCAGATGGCACCACAGTGAACACGCAACAAGACATAAATTCAGCCTTCTGTGAATTCTACGAGGCACTGTACAGGGCCCCTGGGGAGGCAGCGGGGGAGTCAATGGAAGCTTTCCTGTGTGACCTCAACTGTCCCCAACTTTCACAGGCAAACCAAAAAGATCTGATTGGCCCCATCACTAAAACTGAAATTAGGGAAGCCATCCGGTAACTCCCATGCAACAAGGCTCCGGGGCTCGATGGCCTACCGGCAGAATTTTATGACACCTTCTTGGACAAATTAGTCCCCCACTTGGAGCAACTATACCAATCGGCCCTGGATGCTGGGAGCCCCCTCCTCCCCCTCCCCCACCATGCAGGCTTTGGTTGCTTCCCTTCCTAAACCAGGCAGGGACCCCTCAGACATGTTTGGTTACCGCCCACTGTCGCTTTAAGCTACCGAATATGAGATTCTACGCTAAATTTTAGCCCGTCCGCTGCTCCCCCCACCTGCCACAACTTATCCACACTGACCAAAGTGGCTTCGTCCCAGCTCGTGGTACCTCACTGAACATTAGGCGTCTCTATCATGTCATGGAGGCCACTCCTAGGGACTCTCTGGGTGCTGGGTGCATTGCCCTCGATCTGCGCCAAGCCTTTGACACCCTTAATTGGGAATACATGTTAAATGCCCTTGGCAAGTTTGGCGTCCCACCGGAGTATGTGAAATGGGTCAAGTTACTTTACATGGCTCCCACGGCACGAGCCCGATCTGGAGCTCATGTCTCGCGGCCTTACCCAGTGTGCAGAGGCACAAGGCAGGGCTGCCCTCTGTCACCACTGCTATTTGTGCTGGCGCTTGAACCCCTCGCTATCAGGCTCCGGAGGGAAGCAGAGAAAACCGGGATCTGGGTTGGCAACACAGTACATGTAGTGTCAGCATATGCTGACTATCTCATTCTGTACACCCACGACCTAGCGGGTGATCTAGAGCCTATACCACGTATTTTTAATCAGTTTGAACGCATCTCGGGCCTAACCATAAGCAAGAATAAGTCTTGCGTGTTCTTTTTCCACCCAGAGATCATCAGGTTTGGGCTGCTCTCTCTTTCTTTCAGTAGCGCCAAGTACCTTCATATACCTGGGTATCCAAATATATAGGACCCCACAGGATTTACTAGAGGGCAATCTGATGAGGTCAGCTAAGGCACTTCGCACCCAAATATCTTTCTGGGTGTCACTGCCACTCTCGGTGATGGGCAGAATATCCATCTCCAAGATGGTCATTCTCCTGCGCCTGCTGTATTTTTTTTACAAATCTATCAGTACTGATTCCTGCCTCCCTTTTTAAAACGCTGGACACACTCTTATCGGATCTCATTTGGGGAAGGGGCCGCAGGAGAATGGGGCTGGCCAAACTGCAGCTGGGGACGAAGAGAGAGGGCTTTGGGGTGCCGGACTTTCACGCATACTGCTTTGCAAGCCAGTTGCAATGGCATTCATACTGGCTGGCAGGGCGCAACCTGCATGAATTGGGCTACACAGCACAATCTCTGGCCCGGGAGCTCTTCACACCTTACTGCTACCACAGAGTAGGATTCCCCCTGGGACCCCCCTGCTGCTGCGAATAGCTCTCGCCTACTGGAAAAAGGCACTACAATACACAAACCAGAAACTCCCCTACGCCCCTAACACTCCACTGCTTGGAATCCCCACACCCACTGGGCTGGTCACTAGGCGGAGTATACATGGTTGGACACAGGACGGTGTATCTACAGTGGGGGTGCTATTTGCGGATGGTGTGCTGATGGACCACGAGAACTTTGCCCGGGAGCAAGGAGTCCCGCACTCTCTCTTTATCTTATATGCAGCTATAGTCAGATACGTGAAGAAGCATTGGGCGCCGGAAGGCAAGGAGCCTCTGACACATGAGCTGATCCATGCTGTATACATGATGGGTGACGGACGCCACCTGATAAGATGGCTATACAGAGGCACCCGTGCACATGCAGAGACCCCCCTTACGACACTTCGAGAGAAGTAGGCCAGAGACCTGGGCAGGGATCTAACGTACAAGGACTGGGCCTCTCTCCTGGAATACCCTAAGAGGGTGTCCCGTAATGCCAAATTCAAGTTTATACAATACATGATTCTCCACGGGGCCTACCTCACCCCGCACCGTCTAAACCGCATGTATCCCACGGCGCAGGTTTGTTGCCCAAGATGCCAGACAGAGGACCCTGACATACTGCATATGTCGTGGGCGTGTCCACGCCTAGTGGGGTTCTGGGCCAAGATTGCACATGTATTAGAAAACCTAACCGGAATCTCTAGCTGGGACACAGCGGAGCGATGCATAGTGGGTCTATATCGTCGTCCTAAGACACAGAAAGTACAGCTCAGATTTGCTGACCTAGCTCTACTTATAGCGAAGCGCTCCATCACCATGAGGTAGAAATCGGCGTTTCCCCTAACAGTACACAACTGGCATGAGGAAGCAGTCCGGTGGGGTAGGGCAGAAAGTGCAGTCATCAGGAGGGAAGAATATAGGGGACTGCGAAAAACGCTGATCTCCATAAACTGGGATCTGATGTTGGAGGCATTCAAGGCAATTGAATCCCCAATACCATACCACACATTGGGCATATGTCTCTCCTCCAATGGGCGGCTGTAATCGGTGCCCCCGCGCCGCCCAGTGAAAGGGGCTGCACCCTTCTTTTTGGGGCCTCAACAAGAAGATGCCAAGTGGAAAAGGTTGCGTTCCGGGCTCGAATGAGCCTAGCTGGGAGTGAGCCAGATGAGAGGGAGGGGGAGGGATGATTGGGGTTGTTTAGTGTTTATATTGACCTTGTTTCATAATTGCCTGCAATAGATTCACTGTAATATGACGGTACTAAAATAGCAATATCTCACATAGGTTGGCACTCCTGATCCGAGTGTAACTTGTATACACAGAGATGCTTATGTTAACCCGCTTCCTGCTGAGTTGACTATGTACCGATTGTATCAAAGCTCGCGCGCAGTGCTTTATAAAATCAATAAAGTATGTTTTTTAAAAAAATTACTGCTGATTGATTTGTTCCTCGTCTTTTCCTCTACTGTCCCAAACCTCCTTTTTCCAACCCTTCAAATGGTCTCTTGCAACTCGCTCTTCATCTCGGTGACATCCTGTAGCCCGAATCAAGATAACCAGCGGCCTCAATCGATCGATTTTGTCAGATCTATTGCTTTTGCCAACAGACACAAAGATGGTGGGATGCCTTTCACTTCCTCCAAACGCTTCTGCTCAAATAAGGATCAAGCTGCAGTTATTAATCGATCACATATATTTAAGCTGCTCATTATGCCTCCCCGGCTCTTGTGCCACACTGATACATAGTTCCGTATTCTCACTTCTTCGTAGCTCCTGAGCCACGAATGCATCCATCTTGACCAGCCAACAAAGGGCTCGCTCAGTCTTGCCTCCGGACGCTTCCGGAAGACGGGGTTGTGGTTCTCGGGTGGTTGTGACAGGCTAGCTCTCTCACCTTTATGCAGCCAAGGCCCCCCCCCCCCCCGGCTTCCTGATGCCCTTCTCCACCTAGCAGCCACTTATGGCAGAACCATTTAATGGAACTCTCTTCTGTTGCTTGTTTCTGTGACTCCAGTGTGATTTTTGTTGTTGTTGTGATATTAGTTGTGTTTTTCAAAGAATGGGGAGAAGGTAAGTACACAGTTATCACCATCCGACAAGATTCTGGATAGTCATAATTCAACACCAGAGGTAATCCTGGGTCTTAACCCTTGTGCAGTGAAATATTGTTTAATTTTTCTGCCAATCCAACCAGTTGGGTACGTTTTCTCCTTAGATCCAAGCTACGGGCCTGCAACAGTGTATGGGGGCTTGTGTGGTTGACTAAAGAAAGTGATGCACCAGATTGTAAGTCCCAATAAGAATCGGAGAATGTAATGTCGGCAGTGTGGTGCCGGCTGCTGAAAATTGTGATAGACTTGCAATCTTGTTTAGAATTGTTAGTCCACCACCATTTTTGGTGGCTCCTCCTGCATTAAAGAAAGCAAGGTAAATGAAGGCAGCGTTCACCGAACACCCACCGAGTTCCCTTGCGTGCTGGGAGAAAAATCACACCATGTGAGGAACTTTTGTAATGTGGTTTGGATTACTCGCATATAGCGCTTCAAAGAATTACCACCAGTGTGTGTTCCTCCTGATTTGGTGAGACTCGTCTGGGTGGAAAAGTACACCTCTGTGATGACCATGTTAGGATGCAGCATGAGTATGGCGAATGTGCGCTAACTCTGTCATACTGGTTGTTGAAACACCCTATAAGGAAACGTAAATAAATCACTAAGTCTGAAGATTGGTCACACACACTTAGCCACCACCAGATGAGTTTTGTGCCAAAATGACAGTTCGAAATCTCCCAGTTCCGAAGGTGAACGCAAGGGCAAGCACATCACTATATGGTCTTTAGCTTGCTTGAGACGTATTCATCCTCACCAGATACAAAGCCCTTCTGAAGACTTCCAGGATGGTAAAACCCTTGTGGCCTTCCACCCTAGGCACTGCTTGAGGCCTAGATGTTGATTCCAACCAACATTGTACATTCTCACGAAAGTGGTACAATCTCGTGTCAACTGTTTTTGACTGCTTTCAGTTGCGCCTGCATCCTGTGCCGCATTGTTTGAGCATCTTGCTTAGCTTCATTAATGGGGTAGTTTATTTTAAATCCTGGTTGCAGTAAGTTTCCTTCCAAGTTACTTTAGTCCAGTGCTTTTCAGATATTTTCCGATACCATTCGTCCAAATATTCATTTTTAATCACTGATTCACCCTTTGAAACTTAAATGCCAGCCCCAAATTGCATGGAGCGAATGAGCCTGATCCTTACCGTGGGCATTTGGTGGAAAGGGGCTTCTTTTAACCTTACAACTGTAATCATTTTCTTTAATGAATCCAAATGTATTGGTTAATGAGCCTTAGATTCAAAAGGACGTTCAGAAAATCATCTATGTATTCAGAAGAAATTTGTAGACCAGATCTGAACACTGACGGCGTATACCCAGACAAGCAATTGTGCCACTTAACTGAAGCCGCACAGTAAATAAAATGTAGATCAGTGCCACCTTGAAGCTGAATTCAATCACTCCTGAGTGAATTATTCACCTGTTTGAGAACCACGGTCTGTTACCAAGTTCTTGTTATTTTTGATTTTGCCTCTTTTGGGGCTACCCTCGTTTTTATTTCTTAACAGGTGAAATTGCGGGGTACCTTAAATCTCACCACATCATTGCTTACGAAGGGATGCTGTGTGCTCGGCTTGCAGTACAAAGGGACCAGATATTGATGGGTATAACGAAGAGGGTCCAACACTACCCCAACCTTGCCCCCCCTAGGAGTTTTTAAAGAGTTAGATGAAAATAGCACCAAAAAGCACAAAATACCACTTGCAGTTATCTGGTCACGCTGAACCGGGGTAAATTCACAAGTTCAAGCCGACAGCGATGGAGCGCGGGTCGGGTACAGGGACCAGTTTCATCCAGCGGAAGAGTGACCTTCCCAAGTCCGCGGGAAGAGTACGGTACGCGTTGGCGGGAGCCATGAGGAGGACGTTGGGTGTCATGGATGATCGCTGCTGTAGTGCTAAGAGACGGTTGTCACTGGAGATTTGTGTTAATGGTCAACGCGGGCTGTCGCTGTCTGTGTGAAGAGTAGGTAGGTCTCACCGAAGCATTGTGTTGCCGGTCATTGCGGGCAGTCAATTTTTGGCAAAAAGAGGTCACTTTGCAGTCACGAGGAGCCCAAAACTTCTGTTTATTCAACTTTCTTTAGGAGGAGAACACTCAGATGCCAGCAAATGCTCCAGGACCTGAGGGGCACCTCGTGGAGATCAGGACTCACTCCGGTAAAAGGCCATGAGCAGGGCTCAGGTAGGTCCAGTTGGTTCTGGTCAGCTGCAGGGAGGCCTCTGGAAGCTTGTTTGTCCCTGAAGCTCAAACAAGAGGTCAGCCAACTGACCCTCTGAGTCACTTCTGGGGAGCCTGGTTTCAAGGCAAACATGTCCAATCCTCCTTCAGACAGCAGGGCATCCCTGCTAAGTCTTCCACAGGTCCAGGAGTGTTCTGATGAGAGGTTCTGAATGTCCCTTTTCTATGAGGGATTTCCCTGACCTACCCCCAAAACTGGTTCTGGTCAGTTCTTCACCTTCCCCTGTCTCCAAACTGCCTGGGATGACCAGGGCAGGCCTGGTGTCAAGTTACTTTGTATGTGCTGCAGGCAGGGCCCTTTGAAGTGTACAACTCCTCCCCAGCCATCCTGTCAAGAAGACCCTCTCCTCTCATACTTAGGCCTCTTTTGTCTCAATATTTGGAAGCAATACACAACCCACAACAGGAGAGCCATTCACAGTCATATGACCCAGGACACTGGCAGAAAGGCACAGTTGGTTTGGGCAGGAAAATGGCAACTTTCTAAAAGTGGAGTTTTCAAAATTGTACCTTAAAATCCAACCTCAACATTATAGAGGATTTTAAATTACAATTCCTTTGAGTGGAAACAACAGTTCTCTATCTGGTCCCAAACTGAAGTTAGCAATTATGAACTGAAATAAGGTAACACACTGTTTCTATGGGAGAGATTGCCTTACAGCAGTGAAAAATGACTTTAGGGAGTTTTTCACAGCCAGGACATGTCAACTTAATCCTACTTGTCCTACTTTTTAAATACCATGCACCATGCCTTATGAGTCATAGGGGTTACATTGGAAGTGACTTTTAAGTTTTAAAAAGGAAAGTTCGGGCCCAGCAAAAGGTTTAGTTTGCCAGGTCGACATGACAGTTTAAAACTGCACTACAGCCTGCAGTGGCAATGCTGATAGATGTTTTACAGGTCTATGATAGTGTGTGGCACAATCAGTGTTGCAGCCCACTGGTAGCATTTTAATTTACAGGCCCTTGGTACACATGGTACCATTTACTAGGGACTTACACATGGACATCATTTGGGAGTCATCAGAGGTCGAAGATGTGACCTCTAGCTTGCTCCCTGCTACTCCTGGCACTTTCTTTGCGACCCCTGGCCTCAGAGGTGGCAAAGGCTTTGCCCTTTCTGAGGCCAGGGGTCGCAAAGAAAGTGCCAGGAGTAACAGGGAGCAAGCTAGAGGTCACATCTTCGACCTCTGATGACTCCTAAATGAAGTCCATGGTTCACTCACAAGTGAATGATATGTGCCAACTTTACCATGTTTAAAGGAGGGAGTAGCAGCACTTTGCCACTGGTTAGCGGGGGAGTGTGCACAGAGTCCTAATGGCAACAAAACTAGTTCATTAAAAATCAGGGAGTGAAGGCAAAAACTATGGGGCAATACTACACCAAGGAAGTCAGGTCTAACATCTGTATTATTGCATTGTGATGGAATTTGTAGAGCCCATTCCTATCTCTTCTAAGCCCAAAGTACTTTCTGGATGTTTGAGTGCATGTATAGTTTTTATAGTGCCTCATACTCCTGATAAGGTACTGGATCTTTCCAATTAGCGTTGGTTTCTGGGCGCCCTTTGGGTGCACGGTTGAAGGTGTGAGTGATCTCCCACCAGTGGATTGCTACCGTCTACCACCTCTGTAACAATATGTCTCTCTGCTTGGTTATTCCATGATGGCTTCCTCGGGACAAGTGTTGAAGCGCTAGAGGGAGATAACTTGGCCTGGATGAAATGTTATTTACGATGGGGTAATCTTGCATAATTTCTGGCATTTCACATTATGCCTGTTACCTGAAATGCCCAAGATCATGCCATTACACCATGTCTTGTAATTGAGATATAGTTCAAGTAGAAGTTCTATTGCAGGAGCACGGGAACCACATAAAGGAATAGTACGCTCTTCTGTTCGCTTTACATGCAATTTGGCACAATTTTTTTAGCACAAAATGCATCCTCCTGCTAGGACACTTTTTGTGCTAAAAAATAGTGCAAAGTGCCAGACTGACATTTCAATAGTTTTGCCGAATTTTTTATGCATTGCCCCTAATATTCACAAAGGTAATTATGACAATTTCTCCCAGTCCTAAACAAGACGCCTTTCACAAGATGTAGGTAGTGAACAAGTTCTGTGGTCCGTTCTAATTCAACTACTTTGAAATCAACTTTGCAACACGTCTGATGAGCGCCAAACAGAGCAAAATACTTATCCGGAGCTGCACTAAACTGTATTACTTTATATACTACCACAATAGCCTTAATGCACTTCCATTTACCCGCAAGACACCTGTGCTCCTCATCTCTGGCCCTCATGCACACCCCCCGCATCCATCGCAGCCGCAGCAGGGGCCACTCCTTCTACATCGCTGCTAAGACCTGGAACCACTTGCCCCTCCACCTCCGAACAGCACCCTCCCTGACAAACATCAGAAAGAAACTCAAGACCTGGCATTTCGACGGAGACCCGGATCCCTCGGCGCCCAGGTGCCCCTAGGGGTGATAAAGCTGCGCTATAGAAATACTCATTGATTGTGTAATCTGCTGTGCTTGTCATACCGTCCCTGCTTTTCTCAACTAGGATTATGAGGTAATAGAATGCTGGGGTGTCACAGTGTGACTGGGAGGGGCAGTGAGAGAGAGAGTGGGCTGAGGAGATGCTGCTCCTGGACAGGCCATCCACTGGGAAAGCCACAACCCCTCTTCTACAATGAATCTACAACATGTTCATCTGCACTGACTCGCTAGCAAACTCTTGCTTCTGAAAAGGTATCTGTCTATTGAGCTAAAGACTGAATAAAAATATGTAGAAGATGTACTGTATTAGACTTAACTACGGGCGCATAATGCAAAGCTAGATTTGAGAGGGCGAGAGAAGGTTCGATGGGGTGCTCCCACACGTTATCGGTACTCTGCTTCCACTTGCAATTCTTTTTTGTTTATTCCATAGTGTTTTTCCATGACCATGTGAACCACCATCTAGATTTATGCAAAGTAAATGGAACCTTTTAGCCAATGGTGTCGCTGGATGGAGGAGCTCTTCATCTATGTGGAAGTCATAGAAGTGGATAAGAGGCTGTTGAAAGGCATAAGAATGTATTCTTTTCTTAGCAGGGTCAGAAGGGCGAGTTGTTTTAAAACTTTTGTTAAAGTTGTACCCCAGGCGGGGCAAAGAAGAAGCACTTATGAGATTAGAAAAAATGCTCAAACCCAGTGTGAGCATTACCCAAGATAGATACACGTTCTACACCTGAATCCAGAGGTGGGGAATCTGTTGATGAGTTTGTAGCTGCCTGTAGGGCACTCACAATGTCATGCAACTATAATGGCAGATGAACTGATCTGTGATCAGATAATTGTGAATGTTAAGAACAGAAAATACAGGAACAGTTGTGTGGGCTGGGGGATCCCAGTTTGCAAGATGGTATTGCCACTGCCAAAGCAACAGAGCAGCCTGAAAAGTGGATGAAAAAATAAGTGTAGATAAAAATTAAACAAAGTGCTCAGGTGTGGGTGTTTTGTCAAACCGTAATGCAGGAGGTGAATATCATGGTAAGAATGACCATAAAAGTTATTATGAGTGCGACAAATGTGGATGTAGCAACCATGTTGCAACATTCAAGCTTTGTCAAGACAATGGGTAGGAATGTAAATTATGTGACAAAGTGGAGGATTCTACGGGGGTGTGCAGGGGTCCAAATAATATTGTGAGGAGAGAGAAAAACAATGTTAGATGCGCTCATATTACAGGTGATGTTGTGAATGGACATTTTATCGTCGAATAATAGAAATGATTGGGTTATTTTGTATTACATTATTTTTTAAGGGAAGGAATGCACAGATCAAGCCAAGATGGCGGCTGGAGTGGGCGCACTGTGAGAACGTTACACCCACTCGTCTGCGATTATCCTGTTACACAAGGGCCCCCTCCTGAACCTCCCAGGGCTTGCCGCAGTGTGCCTGGCCCTGCCTAAGCATGAAGCAGAGAAGTAAAAGCCTCTCTTCATTGGCGATCAATGGAAACGTGGAACCACGGCCTGCGGAAGATTGCAGCCTCGCCCTCGTGTACTCTCTGTGGTGAACTGGACGAAGAGCCACCGGAGGTGCAAATGGCCTGTGTGACGCTGCAGCAGTGTCCCGGCGGGGTGGCTGTCTGCCTCCCCTGAAAAATCGCCCTCACCGCGGGCGTCCGGCGGGCAGTATGAAGAGTCAGTAGCCGAGTAAGCTCCCGGTCTCTGGGCCTAAATCCTGTGGCGCGGCGCCCCCTGACCTCACCCTCAAGTCTTTCCTCCTGCACGACACTGCTCCCTCTGAGAGAGGCGGCTAAGGGGGAGAATTCCCAGCTCTGCTGAACCTCCACCTGGGGGCTGCTGCTCCCTTCTCCCTGCACCCTATTGGAGATACAGCAGGGGAGAGACACTAGTGCAGTACCGGAGCCTGCCCAGAGAAGATCGCCACATACGAGAGGGGCCTGAGGGAAGAGACGTGGACTCTACCCAGCACTAGTGTGACACACGATCTATCCCTGCCTTCCCATTTGGAGATCCACGCAGCCCGACGGGGCTGTGCCTAACCATGCCATATGGCTGAGGCACCACAGCGAACGGCGCCTGCGTGGGAGCCCGACTCCACCCCCCCCCCCGGCCCCTCAGAGCTGCTTGACATACAATCATGGTGACACAGCGGTGCCCCAAGGGGGGGCTTGGAGAGCAGAGTGGAGGCATCCCATCTCCCCACCACCCGCGTAACACCGGGAGTGGTGGATGGTGCTAGGCTCAGGGCCACGCCAGCGAATGCAGAAAGGTTTAATGAACTTCTGCAAGCTATCAAGGATCCAAAACTGGACGCCTTGACGATCGAAATGAGTCTCCTATGGGTAGATCTAGCTAAATTGAGAGACAAAGTGGAGTCAAACTAGCCTGCCCTGGCAACCCCCGCCCCTCGGTGACAGAAATGCATGCACAACTACAGGCCCTCCAGGCAGAGGTTACATTGCTATGGAACAAGGCTGAAGATGCAGAGGGCAGATTGTGTTGCAATAATCTTCACACTGTGGGGCTTCCAGAGGGCCCCAACATGGACCTCTTCATTGAGGATTGGGTGCTCAATATGGCGCTGGGGGAAGCGATCCACCTTCTTCTCAGTTGAGATGGCCCACAGAGCTCCTGGGAGGGCATCGCAGCCGGGGGGCCTGCCGCGGCTGGTGGTGGCGCGGCTCTTTGACTATTTCAACTGAGAACACATATTGCAGGTCGCTCATACGAAGGGCCCCTGGCAAGTGGAAAACAATATGGAGAGCATTTATCCAGACTATAGCACGGATGTGCAGAATAGACAGGGATCTTTCATGCCGATTATGCAAGAACATCGTTTGTTGGCATATGCTACTCGCTTGTTACTGGTTAAACTGCGCATTGTAGACTCAGGACTCACCTTTTTTTTCCCCGACACCAGCTGAAGCCTGGGAATGACTGGAGACAAAGGGTGTCACCCCGCTACCAAGAGACTCACAGAGATCTGGCAGTAGACTGTGCAGGAGGCC
Source organism: Calotriton arnoldi (assembly GCA_963921515.1). Classification (NCBI taxonomy): domain Eukaryota; kingdom Metazoa; phylum Chordata; class Amphibia; order Caudata; family Salamandridae; genus Calotriton; species Calotriton arnoldi. The sequence continues at coordinate 10,538 of CAWUFW010002651.1, read as the reverse complement.
CAGGTGCCAGCAGTCTGTAGCACCTAGGTGCAGACCCTCAAAGGAACAAGCAGCGAAGAGAGCGAGTGTTGGCGATAGCTGAGCTGGAATCCCGCTATAGTCCGACCGCGAGCTCTCCTGAACCTATGGTAGGCTCACCGGAGAGGGTGCCAACCTATGCTCTAGATGACTTCCCGCCGGAGCTCCGGTCTGGCCCCGCTCTTACCCCAAGGCCGGCGGACCATATCATCTAAACCTCAGACACTACATCCTTTATTGTAGCTTCCAGAGCAGGATGAGTCTCTTTTTCATGTGGGAGGGTGCCTCACTGTAACTGTATTATGGGTGTGGCATGGTTGCTCCACTTCTCACCTCATAGTTAACCCCCCCCCCCCACGGACTTTTTTATATTTGTTATGTTGTGTTACTTCTACATGGTCTGGGACTCCTGTCTTGACCTGGGTTTGCGAGTTTTGATTTTATTTACAGCTTTTTTTGTGGATGTCCAACTCTGCAGCATTCTGGGCGTAGGTGGGGGCGGGGTGAGTGTGGGCTTGGGGGGTGATTTTCAAGACATTATGATGAAAAAACGGGTGGGGAGGGCACTGGTAAGATGGACAAGCTCTCCACCCTCCGGGCTGACCATAGGATACTACTGGACAGACTGAGGAAACTGGACTATGTGAAATATGTTGCCGGGCAGCATGCAGAGGGGGACAGGGCAGGGAGGGTGCTGGCCTAGTTGTTGCGTACAGAAGAGGACAGACCGCCATTGAATGTGATTGAAACTCAGACTGGCGTTATCCTGAACACACAGACTGACATTAATACTGCCTTCTTTGACTATTATAGTGCTCTGTATCAAGAGAGGGACAGGCAGGAGGGACCCCCCACTGAAGGATTACTTAGATTGCCTCCCGAATCCCACGCTTGGACCCCCTCCAGCGCCAATCCCTAGATGAGCCGATGAAGGTAGAGGCGATCCGGCTAGCGATTGATTAGATGGCACACAACAAATCTCTATGGATGCATGGGGTCCCTGTGGAATTCTATTCCACTTATATGGCCATCCTCGCACTGCGATTGCTACAAATGTTTCTGCTCAAGCTAGGGGAGTATTACCTGCGACATTATGAGAGGTGCTGATAGTGGTTCTTCCTAAACCAGGCTGAGATCCATTAAACGCACAATCATACAGACCACTCTACCAGCTGATCTTAAATTGAGAGATTCTTGATGAGGCAACTGCAAACCGGTTGAAGCACTGCCTCACGACTTTGATCCATCATGACCAAACCTTTTTATTCCTGGAACACCCTCCGGAGTTGCCTCCATACGTGTCGATCTCCCTCGACATCGAAAAAGCTTTTGATACGCTGGACTGGCCTTATTTTCAGGAAGTCCTGCTTCGGATGGGCTTTGGTCCCGAGGTTTTGAAATGGAAAGGGCACCTGTACATGGACCCACTTGCTTGCGGGCGCACAGGCAAAGAAATATCACAAACTTATGATTGAGCAGGGGAACCAGACAGGGCTGTCCGCTCTCCCCAATCATTTTTGCTGTAGCGATGGAGCTGCTGGCGTTTTTTTAATTTTTAATTTTTTTTACTGCGGGCCCACAGTAGGGGATACTGAATGGGGACACATGGGAGGCAATCTCGCTCTATGTAGATGACGCATTAGTATATCTGAGAGATGTGCATAGAGACCTACTCCATGCGATGGAAGTGCTGGATGAATTTGGAACGGTTTCTGGCCTAAATCTGAACTAAACCGTGCATCTTTTCCCTCCAAAAACTCTCCGAGCTGCAAAAGGGCATACCCCAATATATGGGGTTAACCTGGTAATATGACTCATTCTATTATCTGGGGATTAATGTCTCTAATTCGGACAACGATCTCATTCAAGGTAACCTCAGGGCTGTGATGGCTAGCGTGCGTTGGTCCTAGCATTCTGGTCGTCTCTACCGTTCTCCCCGATGGGTAGAGTGGGAATAGCGAAAATGCTGATACTACCATGGCTGCTCTATCATTTCTCGGCCCTTCTGAAACCCCTCCCTCAATGTTTCTTCTGCGAACTGCAGTCTGTTCTTTCCGATTTGATATGAAGCAAAAGGAGAAAGAGAGTGGCCCTACACAAGTTGTATGCCCCTCTGGGAAAGTGGGGGGGCCTGGGAGCCCCCAACTACTAACTGTACTACTTCACGGCACAGCTGCAGTGGCCCATGCTCTGGCTGTTGGCTGTGCCAAACCCTGAAAGGGACTCTTTGTTACAGGTCACAGAAGCCCGGGACATTCTGGAGTGGCTTATGGCCTCCCAGAGAGGCACTCGGGGCATGGGACACTTTGCCACGATAGCTAAATATTGCTGGTGCCTGTACGTGCATCCTAGACGGGGCCGCGAACCATATGCTCCTGCCCTACTGCTGTGGGCACTCCCTGCTTTTGGTAGAGAGACAGACTGCCATTACACAAGCCCTTTGACAGAGGCAGCTGTTCTTACTATGGATGACCTGTCAGAACATAAAGCATTGCTGACCTTTCAGGAACTCAGGGACCTATATGAGGTCGATGAGGGCCAGTCTTTGACCAATAATGCCCTGACAACCAAGATAGGGCCGTGTGGGGCTCAAACCAGGTGGAGGCCACCACATCACCTATGCTACAGTAACTACTGGAGCACAGAGTGGGCATGTGTGCAGTTAAGCTAATCTACAAGGGACTGTCGAGTCCCAAGACCCAAAGTTTGATGCTCTGGGGGAGAAATGGGCCCTCACACTTGGACAGGGGCTCACAGACAAGCAGTGGTCCCTCGCACTTGAACAGGTCTGCAGGATCTCCAGGAACCCGCAGGTGAAGTATACGCAATTTAATTATCCGCATCAAACATATATCATGCTTCCATGGCTGCTCTTCCCTAGTGCGGACCTGAGGTGCCCATGGTACCCATGCCCGGAGACAGACTTTTAGCATGTGGTGTAGGCAGGCCTACCCCAAAATCGGAATATTCAGGATGGAAGCAGTAAGAACATTGGTGGACGTTATGGGCGACCTCTGTAGGAGGACCCTCTACACTGTTAGCTGGGGCTGACCCATCACACTTGTAAGAACAAATATTCCTTGAAATTCCTATACTTGGCGTATGTCTTGTTAAAATGCCATATAGCGATGGCGTGGAAGTCCACAATGGCCCCTTTTCTATCACTGTGGATGAGAGACCTCCTCAAATGGGCCACTGCCAAAAACACAACTTGGCGCTTGCTCCCACTACAACAAGGGGGGGGGGAGAGATGGTGCATTGGGACGCATGGTACAGGTATATAAATAGGAGATTGACTGGTAACTCCTGGTTTGTTTCCCGTAGTCGGCGGGAGTGATACATATATAATAGATAACATACTCAGGGTGGACCTGGACCTGGTGCCTATCTTGCGAAGAACACTAGCTCCAAGTCCTCAGCCGTGTGACACCCTAAGAGGGTTCCAATGTTGCCCTTGGTCACGTGGAATTTGGTTCTTGTCTTCTCATCATCACTGGTGACCTTGACTTCAATTACCCCTCTTAATGGGATGGGGTTTGTGCCTACATACATGTATATTTTGGCCTTAATAGGAAGGATTTCAGGTCTGTGGTTCAACTTCAGGATTTGTACTGAGTCAATGACATTAACTGACGCTCCTGTATCAATTAGAGCGGAGATCTTCACGCCGTCTACTTCAAATTGGCACATGGGGGTGTCCTCCCTCATTGATTGTTCTGGCCTATGAAACGTATAGTAAACACCTCTTCCTCTTTGTCGTCATCTAGTTGATGCCCCGTGGCCTCATGAGGCAGGATTTGGTCATCCCCTCTATCGACAACTGATGAATGTTCAGGGACTTCTTACCTTTTGCACTTGGGCCGGATCATGTGGTGGAACTGCAACAGACTTTTGCAAAGTGGTTCGATCGGCCACACTTCAAGCATGTTTTCCCTTGTGCTGGAGATTCTCGTGGCTGGGTATTCCACGACTTCCGCTTGCTCTTTCTGGCCGGGGCTGTCTCCCTTGCTGGTGCTGGGCGCCATTGGGTGGCCTCCACCTGTTCCTCCTTGATCTTCACCACGCCGGTCGCTATAGGAGCTGCAGAACAACGGGCTAGCGCCAATTCCATCGCTCCGGCCCGACTGTCAGCCAGCCTGTGAGACCCGGCCAGGATTAGGATTTCATCTAGCGTGATGACATGTTGTCGCAATATCAGCTTTCAGAGGTTTGATGACCAGCAACCTTGAATTAATTGAGCCCTGATTTCATCCTGTTTGTCTATCCCTGTGCACGTGCTCGCTAGTTTGCGCAGCCGTGCAAAGAAGGTGTCCACTGACTCTCCTTCCAACTCGTGGGCTTATCACAGTTTGAATCGTTCGTAATCTGAATTGAGTTGGGGATCGAAAGGTCTATTCAGCGCGGCCACTGCCTCATCAAAATTGACATTTGCCCCAGTGTTGGGTAAATTCTCAAACAAATCATATAGTTCATCACCACCCATGTGAAGCATCAGGGAACTCTTCACGGCACAGTCCGTCTCATGAAAGAAATTCTGCAGCCGTCCAATCCACTGGTGCCATCCTGGTGCTGCTGTCGCTGGATCAGCTAACTGACTGAATGGCGTTAATGCGGTCAATCGGGCCTGGACGCTTCTCTGCTGCATTGGCAGCACGGCTACAGCAGGGGCTGCATCTTTGGGCAGTGCTGACATGGCGCTTACTTCTGGTGCTGCTGCAAAAATGCGTGTATGTGTACTTGGCACTCACTTTCTACCTTATCACTGCACCTCAGTGGCCCCCGGTTTAGTGCATGCAAAAGAGCTCCTTTCACAAGCTGCGCACAGGCATGCATCTTCACAATACTTGGGGATCTGTTCCCTCCAAAGTCTATTTTGTTTACTTGTTTTTTCTCATGAGTGGGAGAATGGCTGGGGAGCACTTCCCATCCTTTTGTCAGGCACACGCAGAACAGTCACTCTGTTGGGCCTCAGATGCTTGCTGGTAGGCCACACGGGATCACCAGGCAGCCGGCAAAGCTCCAACGGTCTCACTGTAAAATGAGCTGGCCGACGACTTAAGCTGTAGTAGGCTCCCAGGACGCCGTGCCCCAGCCACATGGCGAGACAGCACGCAGCAACTCCTCCGCGGCAAGCTGAAAGGCCGCCTCCGCGCACCAACTGGAAACTGGTGGTAAGCCTGGGTCAGTAATGACGCCAGCACCATCGCACACCCTCTCCTGGGACTGTCGCAGGGGCCAAGCAGTGCTTCGTCAGCCGCCACGGGAAATCGCGGGGAGCGACACACAGGGGCGCCCAGCAGCAGGACCTCACGTGAGGTGCTGGATATGATGCTCCTCGCCTCAGGCAGCACGCAACAAATATTGCCCAGGCCTACCCGCACCACACTGCTACACTCTGGCTGCTGTGCGTGCACTATGACCTCGAGCGGCCAAGTGCGTCTTTATTTATTGCCTCTGGCCACGCCTCGCCGTCAGGATGCGTGCGACATCCAACGTAACCGTAGTGGCCGGGTGGCTCACTACAGTGCCGACATGGAACTGTAGGAAATTTGGGAGACCAAAAGGGGTTATAAGGTAACCATCTCTGAGCTGGGCTGTGCTGAAGCCAAAACTGTTTTACTTTCACTTTCCACCCTTCAGAACTGAGTGGATACCTTGATGCCTAGGAAGAGGTCAACGACTTCTCCTCTGAGGTTGGTTTGTTTCTGACTTTCTGTCCTGTATGCAATTCTTAAAGTTTGGTTGATAATTATATCATTTCATCTTCTGTAAGTGAATTATTTTAGTGCAGTGGCATCACGGTGCCTCTGAAACATCTGTAAATTAGTTGTGGGTTTCAGGGTAGATTGTGTGTCTCCATGACACCCCGTTACTCCTGACTTTGAAAATCTGATTACCTGTCTTCTCAAGTTTCATTATTTTTTTGTTTTTTTGCTGAAAAACTGTCTTGCTTTGAACACAGGATATTTGTTTGTTTTAGAACAAACAATATCTTTTCAGTAGAGATGCCGAAATAGAGCTGCAATTTACCAAATCCCACTCGTTCTCGTGTGCCACCTTTAGTAAGTCAGATCTTATTAACCAGTGGTTCTTTCCAAGCTTGGATTTGTGAAGCGACACACACAGGGGTAAAACGAAAGTCAATCTCACAAACGCATGTTCTGGTGCATAAACCGCCTACGTGGCTGAATGAAGGTGATACAATACAAGGGGCCACCTGGCAGCTTTAAGGGATATGAAGTGTTTACCTTGGCCGAGCATGTGTTGTTTCTGGGTTGCATGCACTTTGCTTTAATCTGTCTGCTCTTTACAGACGAAGATGGTTTTTTTTACACGTCCAGTATAAATTTAAAGATTCATCTCTGGAGCCTAAATCGCATACCTAGAGTCACACGAAACATACTGATTGTACCAGCTAGAAAGTGCAGGAACCAAATACAAAGTTTTATAAAGGACACGCGGCACCGCCGTTGGCAGCAAAAACTGCAACTAAATGTGTATGAGACTCCTTGGCGCTGGAAAGCCTGCGGGTCGCCACGCGCTATATAACTCCGCATAGCATAACGTTAAGTAAACTTCACGCCCATTCAGCTGTTTGCACCTCTGCAAGGACTAATCTTGTCAGTGATGGCTTGTGCTGTTTGAGAGCGTAGGGGTTAACTTACATTATAACATGAGCAGGCCAGCTCGTGAGGCATCGGCATTCTTGAACCGGAAGTGCTAAGCATCCTTGGTCCCTGTTGGCAGAAACCGCCAGGCCTGGCTGAAAGTAACTGTCACGACATGGACCAAGTTGACGACTGTGAGGGTAATTATGTGACAACTTTAAAGGCAGAGCATATGTAAAACAGTCGGGAGGCAGGCAGCTCAGCGGAAAACAAACCGACATGAGGCGCTGTCGCTCGTGACAGATATTCCCGCAGAGCCCGCGACTCTGCAGAGGCAGAGATGGGCTTGTGATGGAGACGGCTGGTGCAAGGGGTACCACTGATGGTAGATCTTCCCTATTTACTCAACTTCCACAACTTTACAGGTTGCTGTAGCTGATGGACAGGAGGTTCACCAGGAGGCTAGAGGTGCGGGTCAACAGGGACCCAACAAGTAGATTTTGCTGTGGGCCCCACAAAAGCCTTTCATAATTATTTAGTCATGTAGAAGAAGCCATTTGACCCAAATAAAAAGTGATTCTCAAAAATGTGTTTATTAAAAAAAAAAAAAAACAATGATTCTGTGTTCCAAATAAGGGTGGTGGTGGTGACGGAGAGCAGAGGATTTACAATGGGTAACACCATTTCTCATTGTGGTTTTATAACATGAATTCTCAAGGGTGACTGTTTTGTCTACTCCTGGCCTCTAAGATAATGCCTAAGGGATTTGAGTACAAAGTATGAGAGCTTGCTATCCATTCTGTGTTTCTCCCTAGGTCTTTCTGTTCAATGTCACAGCTGCTTCTCTTTCCTTTTGGCTGTCGTTAGTTGTGGTCTTTCCCCAGACCCTTCTCTTCGCTCCACTAGTTCACCCCTTACCCTAAGTCTTTCCTTCCAATGTAACTTGTTCTTTTTCCCCAAGGTCTTTATCTTCAGTTTTACTGATCTGTCTTTAAAGACTTCAAAGTCTTTCTCTATGTCTTTGTTTCAGTGTCCAAAGTTGGTCACATTTCCAAAGTATTCAGTCACAATTCCTCTTGTTCTTTAATGTCAGTAGTTTCATTCTGTAGCCTGTAAGTCTGCACCATCACAGCTCCACTTTCACCAGGACTTTGTCTTCAGTGTCAGAAGTCTATTTCCCTACGCTTTCTCTTTCCCCGGATTTTTGTTTTCAATGACGGGAGTCTGCTTCCCTAGGTGGTTAGTGTCACAAGTCATTCTCTTTCCATAGTTCTTTATTTTCAATGTCTCAAGTCCTTTGCTTTCCCTAGTCTTTCCCTTCAATATAACTAGTACTTTTAATTCCCCAGATCTTTGTCTTTCAAGTCCTTTCTTTACATTATTCTTTTAGATGTTGCTTATGGCTTTACCTTTCATACTACTGCTTTCGCAATCCTTTTCTTCTATTTCACCAGTCCTTCTCTTTCCCTTTGATCTCTTCCTTGAAATTCCCTTCTTTACCTAGATCATTCCCTTCCGTTTCACAAGACATTTTTTCTCCCTTTGTCTTTATCATCAATGTCTCAAACCTTACTCTTTCCACAGGTCTTTCTGATGTCACAAGCTCTTCTCTATTTCCTGATCTTTTCCTTTAATGCCGCAAGTCCTTCTCTTTCCACAGGTCTTTGTCTTCTATGTCACAACTGCTTCTCTTTCACCCTCTTTTCTTCGTTGTTTCAGGTGCTTCTCTATCCTGAGATGTTTCTTTTTTTCTTACACTTTCCTCGGGTCTTTGTCTTCAGTGTGACAAATCCTTCTCTTACTCTAGGTCTTTGATGCCTCAAGTCCCTTTTTGTTTGTATTTCTTTGATGCCATGTTGACTTTTCCTAGGTCTTTTTTTTATCTGTTAGGAGTTCTTCTTCCACTAGCCGAGCCTTTCTCTTCAATATCTCTTTGATGTCTGCTCTTCTCGTTCCCCAAGTATTTCATTTCAATTTCACAAGCTCTTCTCTTTCCATTGGTGTCTCTCTTTAATGCATGAAGCCCTTATATTTCCTGGTTCTTTTCCTTAATGTCTCAAGCTCTTCTTTATTGTCTTCTGTTGCAGGTTCCTCTTAACATGACGGGGAGGTCCAATCTGAAGATCATCCTCATCGGGAACTCTGGGTGAGCCTGAGAGGGGGGCTCTGGGGAGATGGGCGCTCTAGCTGCTCCTACGGGTAGCCTTTCAGGGAAGGCAGGAAATTATGCATACAATGCTTGATATAATCTGTCACCAGTAATCACTTGGAGCCACATTCCAATCCATCGTTATTTTGACCTTAATACCAATCTAGATAGAGACCAGCCACTTGTAAGTCAGCCTTGGTCTTACTCCAAAAGGAACAGTCTCTCCAGCCTGACCTACCAGGCCAGGTCCTCTGCTGATGGGAACTCAAGCCACCCCAAAATATTTGTCTATTGGGGCGTGAGGTGCAGCTCGAGTTCATTGGCACAGTGAGAACAGGACCCACCTCTAGGCATACTGTCGCACCCAGGGCACGTCACTGAGAATTAACAAAATAGGCAACTTAAAGCGTGCTTGAATTAACCTCAGCCGCTGGTAATCACTTGGGGTGCATTCCAGTGAATTTTTCCCACTATGCAAATAAGTCCTAGTCCTGATCCAGTAGGAACAGTCCAGCCCTAACTGCCAGGTAGGCAGTGCTTAATTTGTAAAATATTAAGTGCCAGGGCTCTGACCAGGAGGCCACTGCAGTTTGCACCACACATCGCCCTTGTCATCGCTGCCAAAACCACTACTAACCATCTCTCTTGCATGTAAATGCGACAGTTCAGATTATTCCTGTTAGAAATGGGATCTCTAGTTGGCAAGGGCTTGCACCTTTGTCCAAGTAGGGACCCTTCTTCCTAGTCAGGGTAAGGGTTGTTACACTCGTGAAGTAACCCCTGCTCACCCTCGTGGTAGCTTGGCACGAGCAGTCAGGCTTAATTCAGAGGCAGTGTGTAAAGCATTTGCACATAACCAACAGTAATACAGTGTAAGCACTACAAACGGACACCACACCAGTTTAGAAAAATAACCAATATTTTATATACTCAAGACAAGACCAATTACGACAAAAATCCACAATACTATACTTTACGAATGAATGCTTGATACGGTAACTTCTTCTTTGCAGGAATAGCACAAAAGCAAAGTTCAGTACGAGTCGGTAGCTCCGTCCGAGCCTACCGTGATGCTGAAAACCACAGAGTCTAACAGTTCCAGCCGACCGCGTCGATACGGGCCAGCAGAGTCGTGAACAGACTCGGTCACATTACCTTTCTCGTTGTGGCTGGTACGGAGTGTACGAGCCGGTCGGCGTTCGTCGCGGTTGCGGTGCAAGACGGAGCGATGCAAGGTGCGGTGTCCTCGATGCGGTGCAGGCAGCGGCTCGATGAGCGTCGTGCAGACGTAGTCGGTGAGTCCAAGGCGTGCGATGCAGGGTGAGACGATGCTCGATGCGGTGCTGACAGGTTGCGATGCAGGCGACCAAGCCGGAGTGCGGGAGCTGGCGTCGGACAGCGGTGCGAGTCGGAGCGGTGCGTCGCAGACGTGCGAGCGGTGCCCCAAATGCGGTGCGGTCTCGACTCTTGAGCCAGTTGCAGCGACAGTGTCGGTCTGGTCCGGCTGGCCCAGTGAAGCGATGCGATGCGAACTGCGGTGCCCACAGGTCACGGTGCAAGCAGCGGCTCGATGTCGGCGGCGTCGGACGTCGCCCACGGTGAGACCAGGGTTGCGATGCGAAGCGGGGCGATGCGGTCTGCGGTGCAAACAGGTCACCGGCCAGGGATGGATTCGGTTGACGGAGTCGGTTGCAGTTCCCTTCCTCTGTGGCAACTGAAACAGCGTTCCAGAAGCGGTACCCAGAGGCTTGTGAAGTCTTTGC